>OZ001652.1:19618699-22018699 GCA_963924145.1 Pyrausta purpuralis | reverse complement strand
TTGAAAAATTATTTTTAGGTTAAATAGTCCATTTATCAAGAAAGGCTTTAGGCTATATAACATAAAGATACGACTCATAAGACCACAGCAGCAATGAAAAATGTTGCGAAAACGGGAGAAAGATATTCCTTTTGAGAGCTTCCGCTGCGTACTCTGCGAAAACCGCTTAAGTTACACAAAAATCATGTATGACAGGATTGTTCAGCATTAAGAGTTCTATAATAAAGTCCGCGACAACATATGTCTATCTTTTATGGTTGACTTACTACAACCTTTTTTATGTTAATAAATTTGTAAAAAAATAATGAATTATTTTTAAGGGTGTATTATACACACAGGTATTTATTCTTATCAAAATATAAATACATTTCTCATCACGAGCATTTCATTTAGAACAAAGTTGCCCTTTATATCATTTAAATTCAATAAATATCTTAGGAGCTAACACAGTTTTAACAAACCTCCGCACCAAAATAATGTTCGCAGCTTAAGTACGACGTGCGCTTGCGCTAATAATATTATAAAGGGGAAGAGTTTGTTTGTTTAGATGCACTTATCTCAGGAACTGCTGGACCGATTTGAAAAAATATTCCTGTTTTGGATAGCTTATTTATCGAGAAAGGCTTTAGGGTATAAAACATCACGCTGCGACGGGAGGGGAGGGAGCAAACTCAAAACGCGCGGACGAAGTCGCGGGGGACCGCTAGTATATTATAAAGCTGAAGAGTTTGTTTGTTTGAACGCGCTTATCTCAGGAACTGCTGGACCGATTTGAAAAAATATTTCTGTGTTGGATAGCTTATTTATCGAGAAAGGCTTTAGGATATAAAATATGACGCTGCGACGGGAGGGGAGGGAGCAAACTCAAAACGCGCGGACGAAGTCGCGGGGGACCGCTATATATTATAAAGCTGAAGAGTTTGTTTGTTTGAACGCGCTTCTCTCAGAAACTGCTAGACCGATTTGAAAAAATATTTCTGTTTTGGATAGCTTATTTATCGAGAAAGGCTTTAGGGTATAAAAATTCACGCTGCGACGGGAGGGGAGGGGGAAAACTCAAAACGCGCGGACGAAGTCGCGGGGGACCGCTATATATTATAAAGCTGAAGAGTTTGTTTGTTTGAACGCGCTTATCTCAGGAACTGCTGGACCGATTTGAAAAAATATTTCTGTGTTGGATAGCTTATTTATCGAGAAAGGCTTTAGGATATAAAACATGACGCTGCGACGGGAGGGGAGGGAGCAAACTCAAAACGCGCGGACGAAGTCGCGGGGGACCGCTAGTATATTATAAAGCTGAAGAGTTTGTTTGTTTGAACGCGCTTATCTCAGGAACTGCTGGACCGATTTGAAAAAATATTTCTGTGTTGGATAGCTTATTTATCGAGAAAGGCTTTAGGATATAAAACATCACGCTGCGACGGGAGAGGAGGGAGCAAACTCAAAACGCGCGGACGAAGTCGCGGGGGACCGCTAGTGTATCAAATAAATACAGTCATTACTTTTATACGTAGCCCATGAGTAGAGTGATGAACAAAGGGCTATACTAAGGATCATAGCATGGTTTGATTAAGTTTTACAGTATTTTTAGGTTTTTTAACTGCCTCGGTGGCGCAGCGGTTAAAGGGTCGCACTTTAAGCGACGGCTGCGCCAGAGGTCCCGGGTTCGATCCCCGGGTCGGGTCAAAAATATGGGGTCGGGTCAAAAATATGTAACTGGGTTCTTCTATTCAGAAATTCTCAAGGTAACCCGGAGCTTGGAAGTTAACGGTGTTTCACCTCCGTGCCTCGGAAGAGCACGTTAAGCCGTTGGTTCTGCGCCTGATCTCTCTCCAGTCGTGTCAGCTTGCTGTCCCATCGGGCTATGAGAGTGAAGGAATAGAGAGTGCACCCGTGTTCGCGCACACACTTGGGCACTTTAATATTGCCCACGCAATCGATTAGTCATTTGTGACTGGCCACCGTAGTCGAAAACGGCCAGGGGGGACTATTACTTTTTTTTTAAATACTGAAAATATCCTTTCTATGAATTTTATTAGTAGTCATACGTAGAATAACTTAATTCGTATGGCAAATCTGGCAAATCAATGCTTCACCAAAGCTGTATGGTGAGATAGTTAAAATTCTTATAACTAAATATAGTCTTATTATAGCGTGGTAAAGAATGAAGCTGTCAAAAGTTTTTCTGACATTGATGACATTAATCATATTTCTACATAATTCTTGATTAGCCCTTACTTCACGAAACATGGTACGTATAAGTATAACTACCGAATCAACATCATCATTATCATCCAAAGGACGTCCACTGCTGAACATAGGCCTCCCCCACGGTTTTCCACAGCGAACGAACACATGCGGTCTGCATCCAGTGTGATCCTGCGATCTTAAAAGGCCGTCTGTCCATCTTGTCGGTGACGTCCTAGGCTGTGCTTTTGGTCGAAAGGTCTCCAATCTAGAACTTTTCTGCCCTAAAGGCTATCAGTTTTTTGCGCTATGTGCCCTGCCCCCTGCCACTTGAGCTTACCGATTCGTAGGGATATGCCCGTTACCTTAGATCTCTGTATCTCCACATTTCCGATTCAATCGAAATTACTACCGCATTAACACGCTATATTCTAAAACAGTAGATGGTAAAATTGCTAGTTATTCGAGACTAAGTCAAACTTTTGACTAAGAGCGGTTTTGACCAAACGAGAATAAATGTTAACCTAATAATAAATCGCAAGTTATCCGAGAGTATGTCAATTTGACATTCTACCCTCTACTGTTTTAGAATATTGTGTTTGTACTGAAGTAGGTAATCTTACTTACAAGGAAGAAATATCAAACTTTTCTCACTGACCTTTTTTTCTCTTTCATGTGTACCATTAATATTATTATTATGTGAATGAACTATGTGTAGGTTTATTATTCCATAATTATGTATTAATGTATACGCTTTTTATGTAATAGTAGTATGTATGTTTACTTTTTTGTTTTAAATACCAATTGTAGTTTTAATCGTCAAGCTCTTTATTTTGCCCTTCTATCACTTCCTTCGCGCCGCATTTTCTTTGTATAGACCTATGGTTGACTGGTAGAGAATGTTTTTAGCATTAAGTTCATTTAAATAAATAGAAATGCCTACTTTTTTGGTTGAAATGAGAACAAATCGAAGTTTATCGTAATGACACATGATTTAATGAAATTTGATTCCAAGCACTGTAAACAATTTGCATGCAATTTTATTAGAGAAACATGAGCTTCCTATACTGTCTGCTATATCAATTTATACCATGTATGATTAATTATTTATGATTTATGATGTCTGCTTGCCATATTATTCATGTCATTATGTCAGCTTATTATGAACATATTTTTTAACCGACTTCAAAAAAGGAGGAGGTTATCAATTCGACTCTATGTTTTTTTTTGTATGTTTGTTACCTCATATCTCAGTCGTTTGTCGACCGATTCGAAAAATTTTTTCGCCTACTTAGAGGGTATACCTTCAAGTTGGTCCCATTTTTTTCAATTTGGGATCTGATCATGGGATCTTGGTGTAATCGAGGGAAACCCTCAAATTTTAAAGGCACGTATAGTGTTTCTTTACTTGAATCTTAATGTTGACATGTTGTTACGTCTAATAGTCAACATCTTGTGGGGCTGAGCTGATGGTGGAACTCCTTAACGCTTAGGAGTTCAGTTATTATAATGGAAGAACTTATTATAGGTAGTTTGTAGCTTCTTAAAAAACAGAGTCATAAGGTGCCCCCCCATTCTCCTGTAATCTCTAAAAATGAAGAAAGAAAATAAAATGATGGGTCACAAATTTTGTTCAATTGATCGATTCAATTGGTCATTCAAAACTAACATGTTTACTGTTTGTTTGCGTGTGTTTGAAAATAATGATATTATATTGTTTAGTATTGTCTTTAAAATATTATTGGTTATAAAATTTTATGTTGTTTAGGATTTAAGCACATCGTGGTATTTAAGAAAAGATAAAATATAAGTCGATTAATATTTCCATATTTAATTAACTGTTTGAAATAAAGCCTGTAAATATAAATAAAGTTTTTTTTAATAATACTAATATACTGTATTATCATAGTTTATCTCTCAATTGCAATATGAATGAAATTATCGGCATTATTTTAAATGTGAAAGCGCTTGTGAAGATTGATTAAATAAAAGCGCTCTAAGGCCGCACAGGTGGCGTTAGGTGCTTGGTGATCGATCCTGCTAACAATTCTTGACAGTACTAGTATGGGCAAAACTTAAAAAATCTATTCCATTGTGATTTTGGTACAAAAAAAATGTGCGATCGAGGCCCCAGGCTGTGTGGAAGAGATGGAGTTAATATCGTTAAACGTGGAAAACCCTGCTATCTACTGATACGTTAATTGTATTATTTTTTACAAAAAGTAAAAAAAAAAAACGGATCCAGTTAACTCAAGTTTTGGTCTGACGCATAAAATTTGACTTTTGGGGCAACAATGTAATGTTTTTTTCATTACGCTTAACTTGCTTAATTTTTTCGTATGTGACCTTAACTTTGTTTCTTAACGTGAGACATTTACCGACATTAAACCTTAAAATCGTCTTCATGACGAAAAAGTACTGAAATTATAAATTATTGCAAAACTACCTACGTTCAATGTTCTGGTAAAACAGATAATTATAATTAATTTCGTCAGTAACTCCTTTTTTTAGTTAAAATTAATGGTTTCCGCACTTCGTTTCGCTTATCCTACTCGGAGTTATCCTACTCGGAGTGGCGATGTATCCAACAGTGGAAATATCTTGAAAATCGGTCCACCTATTCTCGAGTTTAAAATACACGAGATGATGCAATCAAACCTTTCTTAACAAGTCAGCTGAGAGTATTATTCAAAAGCAAATCCCCCACAATAAGATCACAGGCGCCATGCGGAATGCTTTAAGGTTCAGTGGACATAATCTCCCAATCTTGCCAGTGACGGGTAGCGGGATCAGTTCTCAGTTATAAGGGATTCACAGTGAATGCATACGATGTTTTCGGGTGCGATAAAGTGTTGACTAACGGCCTTCACCGGAGGATTCACCGGGCCGCTGCGCCGCGCTGACATTATTTTTATTACTATCTACACTCGTTAAAGAACTGACCGTTGCTAGTTTACGTATTTTGAAGGGTTGAAGCACGTGATAACTCGTATTATTAATAAATAGACAGGGCAACATTATAATGTGTAATATGCACTTGTGTTGTGGAAATCAGACATAACGGTGGTACTACTTCACCCAGACCCGAGACAATATCGAAAATTTTGATTTCAACATTGACTCGACCGGGAATCGAACCCGGAACCTCGGAGCGGCGACGCATTGAAACCCAGTGTTTAGCCACTACACCACGGAGGTCGTCAAATATTTACATATTTAAAAAAAAAATTGTGGCAACTCAGAACTCTATAAAATATACCGATGATGGCAGAATCACAACAAACGCAGGCGCAATAAAGTATATTAATAAGCATTATGTCCTTAATACAAATGGTGGCTTTTTACAAATGGTATTTCGGCTCCGGTAGCTGTGTCTTTGTTTCTGACTTTCTTAATGAAAGTACAGTGGCCAGCACATCTGGTTACCTTGGTTTTGTTGCAAACTAGCCCTTATTACAACTTAAGATACCGCAGTGTTTACATTGACGTGCTGTTGTCAGTACTTTAGGTCCTTAATATATAATGAAAGTCATGTATGTGATGGTGACCGATAAGTTTTTTTTTTACATGGCGCAGTCGCATGGAGTGAAATAAGAGCCGTTTCTCACGTAGACATCCCGGATTTTTCAGCTTCTGTTTTCTGCAGGACGCGGTTTACTGCTAATATTCACACGGTCATTCCAGTCGCAGTGACCCGCAAAAAACCGATACCTGGTTTTTATTGATCCAATTCTGTCATTAAACTGGACCAGTCCCACTTCTGGAATGACAGTATGCACAAACACGTCAATTACAATTGCAAAGCTATGAAAGATAGGAATATACAGCGTGCTACTTTGAGCTGCTGAGTGCAAGTGAGATAGACATAAAACTGTCAGAAGTTGACAGAACTCAGTTGACGGACAATACCTGTAAAAACTGCCGGGTGAACACACAAGAGGTTTTTGGGAGATTCGGCCGGTTGTAAACACCCCTAGTCACTTTGATAAGAACAAAAAAGTTTTCAATTCGCATATTTTTAGGACCAATCTTTATATTTATTACAATTAAACACCCAATCAAAACAATTATTTAGTACTATTTATGAAATTAATTAGTATGCAATTTGATTAATCAAATTCCTATATTTATGAATTAAATGACAATTTGCATTTTTTTATAAAACAATATGTCAAATTCCAATTGTGATTACTCGAATGATAGAATTATGTTTTTTTTTTCAAATGTTAATTTATCATAATTTTACGTTAAAATATTGTTTAATAATATTTATTTAATTAGCTTGTGTTATTTGATATCAATTTTGTTTGTACCCATAAAGGCACTCGCTGAAAATCAGCGTCGTGGTATGCGTTCTGCTGCTGCCACGACCAATGATAAGCCTTTTTCGGCCTAAGTTAATATACGTATTTTTAATGTTATTAGTTTATGGTCGAAAATGTATTTTTTTTCTTTCTTTTTTTCCAATCAAAACTCATTGTAAACTGAAAATCAATTTGAACTGCACTCTTATACATCGTATTTGCTATAAGATCGTGTGCGGTTGCATTGTTGCAAGTGATAACGAAGCTGCTCAGAACTATTGCATGCCGTCGCTATAATGAATTTCCGGTGAAATTAATTTAGTTATTAACACAACGTTTAGGATTGTTCCAGGAGGATTGAAATAGTATACAATTTACATTAACTGAGTGATAAATCGCAACCATAATTATATTTTAGTTTTTATAACTTGTAAAAATTAACTGTGCCAGACAAGGAATCGAACCCCGTGTACTTACGCTGTCCGGATATAAAACGTGTGGCTTGTAGGAGGAGTAAAGAATTTTATCAATATATCTAAATCGCTAGCTCGTTGTAGTAAATAACAATGTAATGTTCTATGACTGGAAACATACAGGACGTTGTTTTGGTCAGTGTCATCCATTTCGGGAATAATAAAATGAGTTATGCTTATTCTTAAAAAAAAATATTTCAAAAAATTATATGCATTTTTTTAAAACAATACATCTTCACAACATTCTGAAAAAAAAAACTGAACGAAACTCGCTCCCTCGCTCGTAGCTCGCGCGTGTCTACGAAATAATACGCTGTAGCTAGTCAACTACGAAGAGGCAACATGGTGTTGGTAATTTTGCGCCGCTCGCTAGTATCGCAATAAAAAATGATTTATAAATTGTTTTCATTTAAAGAAAAAAAAATTAAATTGTTTTTGGCACATCTGAGTCGCTCGTCGCTGATCAACAACACCCTGTTTATTGATCGCTATACAATTGCTGGTTCGATATAAATTAAAACCATTTCGAATTGATAACTACACACATCAAAAGTGTCTAGGGATCAACATATATTTTTGCAATAACTTTTCTCCTGATTGATATAAATTAAAATTTTCTTTAAGGATTCATCAAATAAAGTGTTTTCGTTTGTCTACAGTAACGATAAACCAAGTCACCTTTGCATTAATAAAGAAATTTGCTAGTTTCCTAATAAAGGGATTTTTGACATTTGAACCACTAACACTAAAGTTCAAAAAAAAGACGGAAATAACAGTTTTCTTTAAAATTTTATTGGGTAGGTAACTTATACAATTAATAATCCGTGTTTCTACCGCGAACACTAACAACACCAGAACATCGGTTTGGCATACTCAAAATGAGTTCATCCAAATCACGCTGTGGAATGGCCGTCCATGTTCGTTGCAACAACAAAAAAAGGTCTTCTTGCGACTGGATACCCTCCATATTCGGCAGAGCTTTTCTCTGTAACATATCCCATGCATGCTCAATCGGGTTCAAGTCTGGCGACTGAGCAGCCCAGGGCAGGACATTGATGTTAGCTGCGGCGAGAGTCTGTCTTACAACTCTTGCGGTGTGCGGTCGTGCATTATCATGCATTAACTGAAATAAGGGACCGATTTGCACTTGTAGAGGAACGATGACGTCTGATATAATCGTCTCAGCATAAATTTGAGCGTTGAGGTTGCCTCTGTTCCGAATCAAATCAGTTCTTCCGCCGATCCAAATAGCCGCCCATACCATGATGGTTCCACCATTATAAGGATGGACTTCCTGGCAGGATTTAAGCTACGCTTACGCTGTTGGCGTCCAAGGGTTCTCCAGTGTCGTATACGTCTTGTATCCGGTCTCATACTAAAACGAGACTCATCAAAAAAGCACACGAAACGGCAGTGTTCTTCTGCCCAATTTCTGTGTTCAAGAGCCCATTGATATCGAATCCTACGATTGTGCATTGCTATAGGTGGTACCCGTAGCGGTTTTCGGGAATGAAGGTCCACTTCCTGCAAGCGGTTTCTGACTGTTTGGTTGCTAATTAAGTTCCCTGAAGAGTGATGAAGCCTCACGGCTAACATCATGGCGGTTATTGTTGGAGCTCTTCGAGCTGTGATTTGAATGTATCGGTCTTGTCTCCGTGTGGTGCAGCGATACCGTCCTCCATGGCGCTCAGCCACGGTACCAGTGCTTCGGTAACGTGTCCAAAGTCGACTGATAACACTCTGACTTGGATTCAGAGCTAAAGCCACAGTACGTTGCCGGGAACCAGCTTCTATCATTCCCACGGCTCTGAGCATTTCTTCCCTGCTTAAATGACGTCACCGCTCCATAATAACGTTGGTTTTAATCAGTAGTAGGGAAACAGTAGCACTAATAATGTCTTCAATGCGTTGTATGTTTTTATAGAAAAAATATTGACAGCTGATTTTCATCTTTTACTCGAATTTGATTGACAGTTCCTGTTTCAAATTATGAAATGCACCAAAAAGGATCCATATAAATTTATAAAATCATAAATTTATTACAAAGCCACATCGTAATCTCAAGAAATCCGCTTAAAAATGCTTGATCCGTAGACACTTTTGATGTGTGTAGTTACATAAAGGGCCTAAATTAAAAATTGTTGCTCCTATTACAGGCCACACCCTGTATATTATATTATTAACATGCGCCCGGATAGCGCAAGGCGCAGGGTTTGATGCCTAGTCTGACACAGTTGCTTTATACAAGTGCAATTTATATAAATCAAAATTCGCAGTTACGTAAGTAGACTTGGGAATAGACCACCCGCAAAATGATGTTAATTCTACATAATCTTTTAGAATATATATTTGTATGATTACTAACGTGCTACGGAAGGCACGTTAAGCCGTTGGTCACGGCTAATATCGGTTGATATTAGTAGTTAAAAGCCTAGTCAGAGGCCCTATGGGCGGCTTGATAACATCTGACAGCAGGGTTAGTCGCTTGCCTTGCAAACACCTCTCCACCAACTGAGCACTGAGCCCGCGTGGTGTAGTATGGCTCAAATACCTCATAGTTGAGGTAAGGCCTTTGCCCAGCAGTGGATTGTTACAGGCTTACTTTACTTTACTTACTATTTTATTAATTTTGCCATAAAACTAACTACTAACCACTAATTAAAGATTATTATTTGTGTAGCTAAAATAATCTAGGTGACTGATCTCTAAAATTGTTGAAGGTAAAATATAAAATATTTTATTTTATTTAATGGCAAGCAGTCTGCCGAATCACCTTGTTAGTCGGGATGTAACCTGTGCTTAGGTGTAGGTATTGCACTGTGCATGTTTCTGTATTAAATGCGAAATTGATTTTTTACGCAAAAAAGGTATATTAAGCTCATGCCTCGGAGCTGTAAATTATTAACTGCATGTATCTCGTTCAGTCGCTTGCTAGTGATGTGATTGAAATATCGATAAAGCTGGACGGTAAGTTTTTTGCTTGTCAGATTTGAAAAAAAACTTGTGTGTTAGATAGCTTATTTACTGGGTCAGTCTATACAAAATTTACAATATTAAATACCCAAAACCTCAGACACCCCAAATGATTTTAAACTTAGTAGACCTAATACTATAACCAAAGAAAATATTTCAAAATAATTTAAGGTTTTTTGTCGCGTATTAGTTTAACTGGCACTGATAAAGAATTAAACATTGTTTTACAAATTTCAGCCGGTTTGCGCACGTTATGGCTTGTCTTATTAATGAATAGACAGGGCAAAATATAAATGAAGATTTTTTAGTAAAATGTAACTTACTTCAAAAAGTGGTTCATTTGATTCTGCTCGTTATTCCAATCAAACGTAACATAACGTTACGTGTTGTAAAACATGACTGTAGACTGCCACGATTTTTACTCTGAATTGAATAATTATTCTCTAACTCTTTGTAATTAAAAATTATTTTCTACTTTTTAGTTCGGTTAGCTATATAAGCGTGTTTTTTTTTAAAAATATAATTTATTTTTGGCTTATAACAATAGCACACTGCGGTAAACAAGGTCAAGGTAAACAATGCGGTGTCTTATGACATTGTAAAAAGGGCTAGTTTGCAACAACAGTTGGTAACCTGATGTGCTGGCCACCATGGAGTTTTATATTTTTATTTAATTTTACTATCTTGGCGCCTTAAGTGCGCCTTCACATTAGAGCGACAGCAGCGCGTCTGTGAATGTGAAGGGCTTACTGCTGTCATTTTGTCTGCGTTTCCACCAAGTGAGCAGCTCCAGATTTATTTAAATGTATATTTATCATTTAGTTACAGGTTTAAAACAATTGTAAAAAAAAGTTTTTCTTTTTGTAATGATGATGTTTTTTTTTCCGAACGCACAGTAAAAGTGGTTTGTTTTTATGCTGAATAGTCCTATTTCTAGCCAATTTATACAATGTAAACGATAAAATACGAATCTATGGTTGGTTCATAGAGATACAATAGCGTGTGGATGGAGTGAGCACAATAAATTAATAGAAAATGTTTTAATACGAAACTTGACGATCTGAAATTACAGGCTCCAATTAAAGAGAGGTGTAACAAAAAAAGAACACTGAATGACTCGACCAATTTATTTCAGTATGAAGATATGGCTGACCGCTTGTGAGGTCAGAGTGAGCACACATTTAACTAAATATCTTTCAATCAATCGCATTAAAAAAAGAAAACCTTGTTTCTACAATTGTTTTAAACCTGTAACTAAATGATAAATATACATTTATTTGAATCTGGAGCTGCTCACTTGGTGAAAACTCAGACTGTTATTTTATGTATGAAATTGACAGCAGCACGACTGCCGGCGAAAAATGCCTAAGTGTGAAAGCGTTCTAAAACGTAAAAGGCTGACCCCAAACATAAAGGGAAAATGCAAAGTAGAAAAAAAAAATTCTAGCTGCACAACGTCCCATCACTAATGCCCACCGCACGTTAATGACGGACGGACGGACAGTGAATCAGTCTGTACAATAAAACTGCCACGGCAATCCGCAATCTGGAAATTAAAACTTTAGTGCACACACTAATTGGCTACCATATGTACTGCTTTGCGGGTCTGCAAAAGACAATATGTTTATGTACGATTAATCCCCATATCTGACTATAAGACCATTTACACACTGCGACTTTTAGCAGCGATGCTAACACGCGTATTATCGATGCAGTCGCAAAATGTCAACCTTAATACACAGCGCTACATTTAGCATCGACAGATGCAGTTAGCATCGCAGATACAGTGCAGAAGCTGGAAATAGTTAAATTTTGTACTGAATTTTGGCGAATGCATAGATACAAACGTGCGTTAGTATCGATGCAGTCGCGCTTCTGCATCGATACTAAAAGTCGCACTGGGTAAGGGGTCTAAGAAATATGACGGCTAGAGTCAGTTTGCTGGTAACTTGCTACCCGAGTGGTTTAAATTCCGGGTTGGGAGATTTGTTTCTGTGATATTGTATCTTAAAGTACTTAGAAACAGTTTTTTTACTGTAATAATATATTCCACGTCGTAGTTTTTGTTCGTCGTAAAATTATCGTTAAACCAAACATGGACAGACTATTCAGTTTTATAACAATTGTAGAGATTCATAAAGATAAAATAGAAATCCAAAATTTGCGCACGGGCGGGACTTGAACCAGCAACTTTCTGGCGAGAGCACGGTAGCTCAACTAGCAGAGCGTTTGGCCCGGTTTTCCAGTAAGTTGCTGGCTCGAATCCCGCCCATGTGCAATATTTATTTCATCTTTATAAATATAAAGTATGACACTGAGTGTTAAAAACATTCTACAAGTAGAAATTTTCTGTCAGATAAAAATACTCGTTTTCTAATACATTCATCTTGCTTAGCGTCAGACATATACAAAAACCCAATGCGTAATACAAAAATACGTTACTGTGACGCCATAAAATCGGCATCAAATTGCAGACGGAGATGGCGCTTGTTTTACTGCACACGTCAGGAATAAGAAGGGTTGGGTGCCACAGAGATTAGACTTTTAGATGAAGTTAAAGAATATTACGACGACCCGTCTGGTGTAGTGGTCAAGAAATCGCCTACTACGCAGCGGGTGCGGGTTCGATCCCCGCACAATACAAACATTTGTGTGCATGAACATGTCTGTTTGTATTGGTCTGGGTGTTTTTTATGTATATCATGTATGTATTTACAAACAAAAAGTATTTAAGTATTATATCCGTTGTCTGGCACCCATAACACAAGCTCTGAGTTGCTTACTTTGGGACTAGATGACGATGTGTGGGAATGTCCAAAGGATATTTATTTATTATTTATTATTATTACTTTTAAATCGTTTTTGAAGTGAAAAATGAACAATCAAACATGAAGAACTTTCATAATTGCATTTAAGTTAGTGCCGAATTCCTAGTTATCAATGATTAAGTTTGCTTAAATGTAACTAACATGATTTTAACATGACAAACTTTAAAGGTTTTCAAGTTTTCTCTCAATCTATAAATTTTAAAGGTACTAAAGTGATATAACTCTTAACGTATTTGGTACCGGCTTGCAGGATGTTATAAATAACACTTTTTAAAAGCAACTGCGTCAGACAGGGAATCGAACCTTGTGTCAGACAGGGAATTGAACCCTGTGTCTATACGTGCACACCTATCGTGCTATAAATGGTGTAAGTGTTCAATTCCCTGTCTAACACAGTTGCCTTTTACAAGTGAAATTTACAATTATAAGTTTGTACACTTGTGTATAGTGTCATTTAAAAAAAAAACTGCATAATGTTTTTCTTATATACAAGCTGATATGAAGCTGATATGAACGAATAAATTAAAACTGATATAAAACCTTTATCAAATTGGTAATAAAGGCTGCTGCAACTTATGCAGTAAGGACTGGCGATAGTGCCAATAGTATGTGAGGCTAATTTTAGACCTATAACACTTAGTTAGGATTTTGAATTCGCTCAAATAAAAAAAAACCGCAACACTATGGCATCTCGCTCCACATACGCCGGCTATTTCACGTGAGGCGTGTTTTATTGATATTATCGATATGAAAAATCACTCCATTTATGGCGCTTGAGCAATTGGCTTCTACGGATGATTGTTCAGGAATATCGCAAATATGCTGAAACGTTAAAACGGTAAATTAATAAACGGGGACAGAGAAATATGGGAATTCCAATTATTGGATTAAAAATAAAGGTTATATTGCATTAATGGCTTTACTTTGTACTTCGTACGTGGATGCGTATTGATATGCAGGCAGATATATTCATTTCCAGTAAATAAATATTTAATGTCATTTGAGCAACAAAATATTACAACTTTGCATATACAGGGTTAGTTAGTAAGTTTGTTCTGCTGGGATTTTTCCGCACTTAGCCGCTTGGTCCATTGTATACAGAGTGTTTATCGATACGATGTAGAAATTCTAGGGACACGTATGCAATCATTTTTTAGCAATTTATGTTGTCGTGATAAGTTATATATTATGGCGAAATTATGCGACCAATTTATGTCATGCATGTTATGGTGATAATTAAAAAAAAACGGCCGAGTGCGAGTCGGACTCGCACACTAAGGGTCCCGTGACAACTTTAACTGAATTAGAGATATTAGTATGGATAGAACATGCATGGGATATGCTACAGAGAAAAGAGCTCTGCCGAATATGGAGGGTATCTAGTCGCAAGAAGACCTTTTTATGTTGTTGCAACGAACATGGGCGGCCATTCCACAGCGTGATTTGGATGTACTCATTTTGAGTATTCCAAACCGATGTTCTTGTGTTGTTACTGTTCGCGGTAGAAACACGGATTATTAATTGCTTAAGTAACCCAATAAAATTTTAAAGAAAACTGTTTTTCAGTATTTTTTCGAACTTTAATGTTAGTGGTTCAAATGTCAAAAATCCCTTTATTAGCAAAATGGCAAATTACTTTATATGCAAAGGTTACTTGGTTTATCGTTACTGTAGACAAACGAAAACACTTTATTTGATGAATCCTTAAAGTTATACTTCCACTTAGCCAAAATACCAGAATATTGTGTTGACAGCAAATATAACTTTGTTTTTCATAGTATTTGTATGAATAACAATGTTATGGTCGCGGTTATTGAAAATATGCTCTATCTCAAGAACTACTAGTTCAATCCCGTTCAATTTTCGTTGAAAGTCTTTGTCCAGATCTACATTATGTATTTTTCAAAATTTACACTCGCTTAGTTTAAATGTACTCCTTCTTCTTCTTCGAGTCGACTGGTAACAATAATAATATTTTCACCCAGTTTTGTGCAACTGATTGGCCAACTGTGAACTATGGGCCGTTATATGCACCGCGCCACAATCACACTTGTCATTTCCGCAGAAACCCCACCTCATCCGGTTTTCTTGGCATCTTCCAACACCTGCCCGAAGCCTATTGAGAGACTTCCAGACAGCCCAGGGAAGATCACCACCCGGTGGGAGTGTTTCAGAGGATGGGATGCGGCTTTGTCTTCTGCTCAAGCCGGATCTTTGATGGATCGTTTCCTACATAATACAAGTCAAGTACGATTTGGATGGGTTAAAGTCATGGGAGCATCGCTGGAAGTTGTCTGTAGATTGCCAAGGAAACCTTGTTTGAGGACAAAATGTTTTTTATAAAAAATATCTTGGATGGGAAACTTTTTAGACGGCCCACGTACATCTTCTGACAAAATATTATTTTTAGATATTTCAGTCGTTTGCAACTCGCTTTATGCGTTTGTTTCTCATTGATTCTTAGCCGCGATTTAGAGGCTGCACCAAAACGTCAGGTACTCAATTTCACTGTTAGATCACGCTATTTTATAAGATATAGCGATTTGAATATTTTAAATATAAGAGCAATAACTGATTATAATAATACATAAGCGAGAGCATGCCGTTGGAGCAGAAAAGTCCTGTATTTGAGACCCTTTAAACAAATGCACAGAGTAGGACGTCCTCTGCCCCCATACTCTGGACACAAAACCCGATCCAATGAATATACCCATCCCTGTCACACGCGTACGCGGCCTGGTATGAGTGACAGGGATGGGTATATTCATTGGATCAGGTTTTGTGTCCAGAGTAAGGGGGCTGGTAAGACAAATGTAAAGATCGTAGGAAAGTCCTGGATTTGAGACCCTTTAAACAAATGCACAGAGAAGGACGTCCTCTGCCCCCATACTCTGGACACAAAACCCGATCTAATGAATATACCCATCCCTGTCACACGCGTATGCGGCCTGGTATGAGTGACAGGAGTGGTTTCACCCGTTTGTGACGGATCGCTGCTGAAATCCGTGAGAGAGAGTATGTTTGGCAGTGAATGTCCTGTGACTGATAATGATGATAACAAAACATTAATTTTACTAATAGGTTCTTTAGTCTTATTAGACCATTGTTACATACCTAATAGATTAAACGGTTTACTGAACTTATACGAACTTGATTACCATAAATGTACGTTAAAAATAGATCAGCATCTTATGAAACTGTCATATAATGAGACTGGAGACCTGTTTGTCATCCAGTAGGTAGTAATTTATAGGTTGATTTGTGTGCAACATAAAAAAATAACTTACCTACTTATTAAAAAACGAAACCATTTCATTGCGGCCAGGAAAAGTTTGATAAAATTAAGGATTATTGTGTATGGAAAAAGTTTGTGTGCTTTATTAATTTGAATCCTTCCATTAAGGCCCTCCTAACACAATGCTTTAACACAAGGCAGGCGCGGATCCAGCCCTCCAAAAAGGTAGTGGGCACGCCCTGTTTTGTTCAATGAACGAAAGCTTATTTTTGATGCAACATTACATTAATGAAAGCGCGAGTGCAAAAAATGATTTATCAAACCAACAACATGAATAAATTTATAGCGTGAGCAAAGCGAGCCCGCAAGAATTAGGTTTTCGACGCTTCTTGAATGAAGAACACGGTAGAGATTAAAGCGCGAGCGAAGCGAGCGCGATAAAATTCACGATGCCTATGAAATTATTTCACTGAATAAATTAGGATGGTCGCGGTTCTGGTCTTGTTGGAATGCGGCCGCGTACCCTTAAAGCTGTCAATTTGCGAGGAAATGAGTCATTCAGTTGTGCATCGGCCCCGATCCGGCACGCGATCAGTTCTGATAGAACTTACTGAGTTGGGTGGATACATAATGTACCTACCTACGGTCCGTCCAGTTGGTTCGCGATACCGGTACAGAGTTGCAAACATTTACTGTTATGAAGTTTGTTTGGTATGCACAAATATATATATTTTTTATGATACCAGAAAGAAGTAGCTTTTTTATCCTTGATTGAATCATTAATATTCGAGCGACATAATCAATTTAGCTGTATTCATCGTTTATCCGCCCGTACTGGTATCGCGTGGCAGTTTGGCGGCCTGTACTGTACCTGCTTGCTCCATCGTCATGTCCACCGTCACTGTTCCTTATTTCAGTAATTCGTGGTCAACTGTAATTGGCTAATTAAGTTATTTCCTCTTGTAATTATTTTAAGTTATATGCTGTTGTTGTCCCAATAAATAAATCAATAAATAAATAAGAAAAAGATAAGAGCCAGTGAAGTATTAACGAGAACTTTGTTAAGAAGACTTTCCTATGGACGCTTCTTATTGCAGTAAAATGACAAACAGTTTCTATGCACTTTATTAATTGTGATAAGGTTTGGGCATGCTTACAGTGCCCACAACGGTGTATCCGCGCATGACACAAGGTGTTTTTTTATTTCAGCAAAACCAAAATATTTTTGGAAAACTTTGAATGCAGATCATCAATACTTGAAAAATATAAGACGACCTCCGTGGTGCAGTGGCTAAGCACGTTGGGTTTTAAGGTGTCGCCGCTCCAAATTCCCAGGTTCGATTCCCGGTCAATGTAGAAATGATAATTGTCTGTATTGTCACGGGGCTGGGTGTTGTGGTTTCACCGTTATATCTGGTTTCCATAACATTAGTGCTTTGGCTACTTACTTTTCGATCAAAGCAATGTATTTATGTGATTGGTGTCCGATATTCTTTTTTATTATTAATATAAAAATATTTTCTTTTAGCAAAATTTTCCATGTTCAATATTCCCTGGTAGTAAAAAAAACATACTGTTCATTTTATAAATCATAAAACGCTTTATTCACCGCTTCAACGTATAAATGACTGTCATATAAGTAACGCATTCGCCGCCTGCGCTTTTTTCGTAACTCTGTATCGAGTCATGAAGTTGGACCTTAATTTCCGTTGCCATACTGATACAGGATGTTTTATATTTTTGCTTTTACGTCCTTTAAGATAGCTCCGACGTATGAGCTAGATATCTTATCTGGAAATGTCACGTGGCTGTAGGATAGAGGAAATGATGTCGTTCGAAAGTTTTTTTATGATATGACGGTTCAAAGAATAAGAAAATAGTATTCAATGTATGTTAAAGTTTCAATTGAAAATCGTCTTTGATTTGTCTTTAATAAAGATCAAGTATTATTTTGTTGCATAGTGCTTGTTGCATTTAAGGCTCCTTTTTAGCGTCCAAATGATATTTTTAGATAAACACGTACGTTTTAAATCAAGCAATAGAAAATTCTACGTCATGTTTCTTACCTAATCTAAAAACAATCTTAGTTTATTGATACTCAATATTTTAGACAACATTATTTTTTGACTTCTTAACTATTTAGTTTCTATACTTCGAATGTTTTTTAAATGAACTAGACCAATATAAGAACTTTTTTGCTATTATTAGTAAACATACATTTTTAATCAAAAAATGACTGAAAATTCACCTCCAGTCCAGTAAAGCCCTGAGCATATTAAGATGTATTTTCACTAACAAATTCATGGTCTAGAAATTTTATATATATAAAGAGACTCATCTTTGCAAAGTCAACTCGTTTAAGATATTTTAAATCGCAGACTAGTTACATCAAACGACCTTTTAACAAATTGGGCTCATTGGGATACAAGTTTAAAAATACCCGTCCCGTGAATACTGTGTTTCTTCTTAAGAATAATGTCTCAGTTTCTTTTAAAACTTTGACTGCCTTAAAAATACGAATATTCTTAGAAAACCGTAATTTTACGTGTAATTTAATAAAAAAATCGTTAAAAATATTTGAGTTATTATTATTTAATAAAAAACCTGCACACTCGGGCCCGAGTGGTCGGCAAACAGCGTACTGGTGGTCAAGCTCGAGAGCTTGATGTTTGTGTGTAAGAGGAGCAAAAAAAAATGGAAGGCCTTCAAGGAACCATTTCTATCATAAATGATTTTAATTGTCATTAATTTTTTATTGTTTAATTCTAACAAAATAAATGAAACCAGCAATGTATTGCATCAAACAAATGTGTCCAGTTAAAACCTGACATTGAAATTTACTATAACGAGTTAGCGATTTTGATATACATACATTGATTGGGGGTTATACCTTTGGATTACAATATCTCGGAGTTAAATCATTTTAGAGAACTTTCACCAGGTCAAGATAGCAACATCTACTCTGTAGACTCAATTATATTTTTTTTTCTCGTATTACAGGGCACACGCTGTATGTAAAATGAAAAAGACGTCACCATAAACACTATTTGAAAACCTCACACTGTAAAAATATACTACAAACATGGCTTGAAGGTCTTACCTATAATGAAACAGAATATTTGGTATCATAAAAGAATATCATTGGATAGGACTTGAACTATTATTTATTAACTAAAAAAAAACAAGATCTATTGTTAACCTATTAGAGTAGAAAACTATTGTATTAAAATATTTAAAATTTATTGACACTTATTGCTAAACTCACTTATACTTAATTGTATTTAAATTTATAAATGTATTAAATTTCATAAAATGTATCAATATTCAAAAAATGCATCATTTGATTATATAATATTAAATAAATTTCGTTTCAAATTTCATTTAATTTCAACTGGGTGCCGCCCACTGGAATGGTTCTCGCACACTCGGGCCCGAGTGCTCGAAATTTAACGAGTTAAGTAACTATTATTATGCAATATTTAACACATTGAGCGCCATGGTGGTCACCGGTGATCCCCAAACAATATTTTTCTATTGTGTCTAGTTTCGTGGCAGTCAAAGCCTTAAATGACTGAGTGACTCGGTGGCGCAACAGTTAGAGGTTCGTACTTTTAAGACCCCTTAAAAACTGCGACTTTTAGCATCGATGCAGTCACCAAAATACAGTAATAATTAATCAATTTCCAGATTCTGCATCGCGACTTTATCGATGCTAACGTGCGTTAGCATCGCGACTGTATCGATACTAAAAGTAGCGCAGTGTGTAAAGGTTGACATTTTGCGTCTACATCGATGCTAACACGCGTTGGCATCACAACTGCTTAAAGGTCACAGTGTGTAAACGGTCTAAACGATCTCTGATTCGTGTCAAAAATATGTTTCTGTTTTGTTCAGTTCAGAAATTCTCTGAGTAACCCGTTGTTAAGAAATTAGTGGTGATAAGCTGTTGATCCTGCGCCTGATGTCTCTCCGGTCGTGTCAGATTGCTGTCCCATCGGGCTTTGAGAGTGAAAGGAATAGAGAGTGTATCTGCATTTGCTCACACTCTTGTGCACTTGTATTCCACGCAGTCGGCGAAATCGGCTAGGGGGACTTTTATTTGATGATTAGTTTTTGAACTGAGTTTTTTTAGCGGTCGTTTATTTTAATGGTACGAGTGTATTGTTGTATTTTGCTGATTTTTAGAAAGTTTACACTGCGTATACTTAGATCTATTTCTACTTCACACTGCAATAAAGTCATACTTTGCATAAAATCTATATATGTAAAGTAGAAGACTTTTAGTGGAAAAGTTATCATTCCGTCATATTATGTAAAATTACAAAGTGTTTCAAAACAAGCGTTGAAGATTCAAGGGAGCTACTCAGAATCAGTAAATTAACATCTTTCTCCTAGAAACATGCTATCAGCAACACCTTCAAGATCCAGTGCAAATAACGCATTATTACCCAGAAGTATATTCAGAAAAAGTGGGTTTTAAAAAAGTATAACGTAAGTAAGTAAGTAGAAACAGTAAAATCAAAAATAAAAAAAACATCTTTAATCTTTACAAAAAGTTCACTAGATATTAGAGTATCACATGTTTTATAAAAAAAAAGGTTTTCATAATAAGCCATTGATGTGTTTTAACACAAAAAACCATTTAGTGTTAAACATTCTTAAAATGACATTAAATCTTTTTAAATTTACTTGATACTAGACATAAAAGTAAAAGTTAATTTTCCTATGGATCAAAAATTTAAACTCAATGCAAGTTATGTTGTGTTTTCTGCATCTTCCTTCACTGTGCGACTTCCCCACGTTCCCTAAGCTGAATTTATGGATTCCTTTGCCAAATCTCATTTCGACTCTTCTTGTAATAACAATAAATCGGTTAAGCCAAGTCACTGTAGTATGTATTTATTGTAATCACCATTTCCAATTCAATATTTCTCTCATAAAAACGAATTTCAAATTCGGTCGTACTTAGCACTTTGCCCCAAATTTTACTCTGCCCCTTTTGTATAAAACAATTAGGTTATTCTAAAGTAAACACTGGTTGCCTGAATCCAGTTGTCAGTGATAAAACTGCCAATTTTACCTCTCTTATTTTATCTTATTCTACTAGCGGTTCACCCCGGTATTGCTCGCGTAAATTTTAGATTTCACGTAAAATGTTTCAATACAAAACACGTCTTTTCATAATACGTATCTCGCAGAGGCCAGTGGTAAGATCAACCGCACATAGTACTTGATGTGAGCATAGTTTTGATAATCATCATCATTATCAGCCTAAGGACGTCCAATGCTGAACATACGCCTCCCCCAGGGTTTTCCATAGCGACCGAAGCAATCGGCATCCAGTTTGGTCCTGTGGTATTTACAAGGTTGTCCGTCCATCTTGTCGTTAGACATCCTACGACGCGTCTTTGGTAGAAGGTAATAATTTTGATGCGGAGTTATTATAAGAGTGACGCTTTGGACGACTGTAAGTGCGCCTGCACATTATAGCGACATCAACGCAGCAGCAGCGGACACCTGTACATTAAAAACAGCGGCGATGATGGCGCGCGACTGTCGCGCGTCCATCGCGCGCTTAAGTCGCCTTAATGTGAAAGCACTTTAAGTGCGCCTTCAAATTATCAGCGGATGTCCATACATTAAAAACAGCGGGTCTTGTGCCGCGCGACTGCCGCGCGCCGTTGCTGCCATTTATTTATTAAATAGTCTGCAACGCGACAAGTCTCCTTAATGTGAAAGCGCTCTAAGTCAGTATGTTTTCAGTTAAATAAATTTTCAATCTGATCTCATGTAAGATGTTTATTGAATTAAAATCAAAACTATGTCCTAGGCACTTTCAAAATTAAATGCTTGTGATTATTAATGCATTTATTTTGATAACCAATCAATACCCGAGTGCATAAATACACACATACACACACACATCAAAAAAAGTTTGTATCACTTTCCATTATAAGATTATTTTAATTACTAAATTATTATTTCATCATATATTATTAATTCATCATATACCAGGCTACAATATGCACACACAACTGCGCATTAATAAAAAAGGCGGTGGTATTGTAATTTACACAAAACAATTCTTGAAATTTACACCATATTACTATAAAACATTCACATTTGAAAGTATCATTGGGATCTTAAAATACGACAATAATGCAAATAACACAGTTCTTGTGTGTGCTATTTATAGGCCACCATCAACTGATAAGAATATGTTTGTAAGGGTCAACTCGGTAGATGTATTTCTCACTTCGATTCTTAACACGACCTACTTCTAATAGGCGATATGAATATTGATCTAAAAACACCGTCGTCATACAAAACTTCATATTTGGAGACAACAAGCGAGTGCGACTTAATGTGCGGAATAACCGATTACACTAGAATAGAGAAAAAGCTAAATGCTATAACCAAATCGTGTATTGATCACATATTTGCCGCTTTCCCACATTGCATCTGCACTCCACTGCAGTCGATCTTGCATTGGCAGACCACCGCGCCACGATTCTTGCGTGCGTAAGCGATATTGCGCGGAACGATATACCGGGTGTATCAAAAAAGACGATTGATTATAGCACCTATGTTAAGGAACTAAAAAATGATAACTCGATGCATACCAACAGTATGAAGAACCCTGAAGATATCTTTAATTTTATAAATGGTTCATTTCATGGTGCACAAAAGGCGACATGCTCGAATAGTGTACATCTTAAACTAAATAAGTGCTTTCGATCTCCATGGATGAATTAAAATACTGCTCGCTTGTGTTACAAACGAGATAGACTTTTCACCGCGTGGAAAAAGGACCCTCAAAATCCACTGTTGAGGCTTGAATATACCAAAGCACGTAATAAAGCCCACAAAGTACTAGAACATTGCAGGAATTCTTATTATATGAAATACTTTGAAAATAATAACAATAATACAAAGAAAATACCAAATTATCAATCGAATGCTCGGGAGGCTCACACTATCCATTGATCAGGCTATACTTAGCGCCTTTGATTCACAAGGCCTTACTAATAAAAATATTGCCGATAATTTTGCTTTTGGATTTGATGAAGCAGTTAAGAGCATAATACCTACGTGTGACCTAAAAGTAATGGACGAAAGAATGAACGGTGAACCAGTCAACCTCAGTATACGTTTTCAAAAAGCCACAAAGAAAAAAGTTACTAATATAATAAAAAAAATAAACTCCAACAAAGCCCCAGGTATAGATGAAATAAAAGCATCTGATATTAAAATAGTGGGAGAGGATCTATCAGATGCTATAGCGAATCTTATAAACACTAGTATGCAAATGAGTTATTATCCAGATGCACTAAAAAAAGGTTGCGTAAGCCGAAGACAACGTCGGAGCGCAGCGAGCCATAAGCCGAAGACAGCGACAATGATCAACGTCAGAGCGTAGCGAGCCATAAGCCGAAGAAGGCTACAATCATCAACGTCGGAGCGCAGCGAGCCATAAGCCGAATACAACTACAATCATCAACGTCAGAGCGCAGCAAACCATAAGCCGAAGACAGCTACAATCATCAACGTCGGAGCGCAGCGAGCCATAAGCCGAAGACAGCAACAATGATCAACGTCAGAGGGCAGCGAGCCCTAATCTGAGGCAGATTCAATGATCAATTATGTAACTCATTTCGTTTATTATCTTTATGTTCGAGCCTTAAGCCGAAGACAGCCCCAATGATCAATGTCAGAGCGCAGCGAGCCATAAGCCAAAGATAGCTACAATGATCAACGTCGGAGCGCAGCAAAAACAGATACAGAAGACCACCATGGCATGATAGCCCAACCCCTCGCACCATCAACGCTCACTCCCCATGGATGAGACCCGTCTTCCCTACTCCTAGACCAATTTAGGCTGAATAGCTACTTTGGTTCTGGTCGGAGGGCTGCGGCTTGCCGACCTTCCTCTCCCATCCCAGAGCGTGTCCCTCCTACCTCCAACTCGAGGACCTCGGTTTGCCGGTTTCACCGGATCTGAGCCCTTGTGGCCTGGCTGAGTAATGCACTATCGAATCGAATCGAATCAGTTTGGTTTTCAGACGGGGAAGGGTACGACTGACCTTCTCTCCAAATTCACTGACGAGGTCAATGAACACCTCAATAAAAGAAGGAACGTTCTTGTTCTATTTATTGACTTTTTCCGCGCTTTCGATACCTTGGATCATGTCAAGCTTGTGCAGCGACTTAATGACTGTGGCATACGGGGACCCTTGCTGGAATGGTGCAAAAAATACCTTAAAATCGCAAGTACTGTGTAAAAATAAGCAAAACATTCAGTAAAACTATCAATGCAGATTAAGGCACGGCGCAAGGATCTGTATTAGGGCCATTACACTTTCTGTCCTATGTAAACGACATGAATAAGGTCATAAGTTACTGCACCTGTTACCAGTTCGCTGACGATACTTGCCTTGTTATTGGTAGAAATAACCTTCACGAAGCGTATCAACTTATACAAACTAACTTTGATAATATAGTTAAATGGTGTCACGACGCTGGGCTTGTCCTGAACGCACCTAAAACTAAATTGATGCATATTAAATCGCCGTACCTAAAAACCACCTCTAAAGGGCACCTGATAGCACACAGACACAGCTGCATCCATTATGCCTATCCTCAGGGTTGTGAATGGCCTACTGTTGAGCTTGTAAACTTGTTTAAGTACTTGAGGTTGTATACAGATAAGTGTCTGAATTGGAGTACACATATCGAGCACGTCTGCAATAAGTTACGATCTTTTTCTGCCAATATGTACATTTTAAAAGAACGCATCCCTTATAAAGTTAGACTAGCACTGTATCACTCGTTAGCTGAATCTTATGTACAGTATGGTGTTAGTAGCTATGGTCGCACTTACGATACCTACTTCAAGAGTATTTACAATTTACAGCTAGGAATACTTAAACAAATAGTATCCAAAGGAATTAAAGAGAAATACAAGAACGATGAGGCTGGTCTCTTTTGACATTGTAAAGTACTTCCCATCCAAACGCTTTAAATACAATTTTCTGAAAGAACAGTTCTTCAACAGCAACATTCGCACTAAAATTGAAAACCCGGTATTTACAAGAGGCAGAGCTCGCGAGCGCTTACTCACGGCATATCGGCTCGTAATGTGTACGGCGCAAGAACCGCGCAGTACTTGATTCCCCGGTTCATAAACGATCTACCTCCAACCGTTAAGAATATTTCGAATCTGCGGAATATAAAGACCAAATTAAAAACATATTTTCTTACTCTAATAGAATAGTATGCATTATCCACCCAGTTCCTGACTTGTGATGAGGTTTATCTTAAATACTTATCCAGAGAAAGTTACATTTATATTTATTATTATTTCTTATATAAGTGTATTAATAATATATAGTCCATGATATTATAATAAGCCTCTGATATTTTAAAATAGTGTATACATTTTGGCTGTCTCACGCACTGTAGGCAAACCTCAGTGGTTTTTATCAGTGCAATAAAAACATGTATTTTTGTATTGTTTTCCTTATATGATAATAAATGAAAAAAAAAATGCATTTCTTAAAGTAGTTTTTAACGTAATATTAGAACTGTGACCGTAGTGCGAATCGGAGCGAGACTTACTCGATCAAACGCATCGAGCGCATAAACGATAATTCATATGGGATTGTTTAAGTGTACCCGTTAGCCACTAGACGACTCTGCTCCAATCCCATATATGTGTACTCGTATATTTACGTTAACGCGCTCGATGCGTTTGATCGAGTAAGTCTCGCTCGGACTCGCACTACAGCCTTTGTCAGGCTATTTTACCACTTACTCATTTCTTTTTAGAGTCAGAAAGAACACGGAGATTGAAGACCTAGTGTCCAAACCGAACATTATTGGAGAGACCAAAGCAGCTAAGCATCGATGGCTTGGTCACTTAGAGAGAATAGAAGAGCATTGTGGCGTGAAGTGAGCGTACTTGGGACAAACAGATGAGACACGCCCGGCTGGACGACCTAAGTAACGCTGGAAAATGTTGTAACGCAAGACCTGCTTAACCTCGGCCATAGTTACTGGCAAGAATTATCACAAGACCGAGATGCATGAAGTGATCAGTGCCGTTACCATGAGTTTACTACGGTTTTACTCACTAGCGACGATGTAAAAAAAGTCTATGGAAAATTGCACAACCCCTCTAGCGGTCACTGACAGAACTAAATTTTTCCATACAAAAAGTGACGTCGTTTATAGCAAGTAAAGCCGTTCTCGCTAGCGAGTAAACTCATGGTAACGGTACAGGTGTCGGAGGCAAATACTCGCTTTGGGTCGTTGAGTCACCATAGTAAGTAAGTAAGGCCCGATTACGAACATTCGTCGAATATACAGTACTACAAGGATCATATGGCACTTGGATGACATTGACAGGGGGGGCGTGATTGTGAAAAAAGGGTTGCCAGTGAATAATTTCTCCTTTGATTGAGGGAGTTTTTTTTTTTGTTTAGGCATGGAGATTTAGGGGAACAATACTATCAAAGTTAACAAAGTTTTACACATCATGCATCTGCATCATAATCTATCACAAAAATGGGTTTTTAAATAAGATTTAGAACTGATTAACTATCCATAGACTATGCCTACTATACTAAACAGAAGGTCAATTTTGTGAGAGGAAATAAGTAAACTCAGGTTTGTATGAAAAAATAAATCATACGTAAGGAAACATCAGTTATTTTCAAATATGTTTATTTTAATTATGTTCCCCCAAAACCTGGTCTAATGGCATCATGTTATAATCTTCATCTTTGAAATCATTTTAGCTGTCCATCTTTTCATCCGTGTCAGAATTTAAATCAATGATGAATGCCTCATTAAGATACCCATTGAATCATATTTTTATCTCTCCTTGTTTTTCTGCTTTTCCCTGGCGAAACCATTTTGGAAGATGACGCTGCCGCCAACTTTCCTTCATTTCCAATCCTTGCTACAGTCCTTAATGATACTCCTGAAATTGTATGAACTTTAAATATTTTGACAAAAAATATAAACTAAATTGTTAAGTTTTGGAAAAAAAGGGTATCACTAACCTGTCGCAGCTGCAAACCCGCTCGTTCAGTTTTACAAATGATATTATCGGGGCGCCAGACTGTTTCTCTTTCATAAAAACTCTTTAACTTTTGGCACCACTTCTCTCACGCCACTTCTTATCACTTTCGGCATGTTTTACACATTTAAAATGTAACAAAATCACAACAGAACAGCAACAAAAGCACCATCAACGAACTGTCACAATTGACAAGTTTTAAGCTGACGGTGTTAGTTCCGATTTTCGCCACGTGCCAAAAGATCCTTGTAGCACTGTAATACAAGACGTATTATTTGAAAACGTCACCTATTTTTCTGCACTCATTTATGTAATTCTTTTTTTAAAATTGGTCATTTTATACTTATTCAGTCCATGGTAAAATCGAACCTAAGTATGATAGAAGTACAGTCACACTCGTAAATTATGCTATCAAAGTACTTAGTCTACCTAATTCTGAATTCGCGTCGGTTGCTATGACATACGCACACCATTATAATCACAATCAAAATGTAAACAGTATCTCCACTCAACAAACAATGAAGCCTGTAAAAATTGCTAACTATTCAGTATCAAAATTGGTGATCAAATTATCGGACACTGTTTTTTTGAAAATATTGGATACCAATCACATACATTGCTCTGATTCCG
The DNA here is from genome assembly GCA_963924145.1 of Pyrausta purpuralis. Classification (NCBI taxonomy): domain Eukaryota; kingdom Metazoa; phylum Arthropoda; class Insecta; order Lepidoptera; family Crambidae; genus Pyrausta; species Pyrausta purpuralis. Next base: position 21,990,986 of record OZ001652.1, on the reverse strand, counting down.
AAGTAAGTAGCCAATGCACTTGTATTATGCAAATCAGATACAACGGTGGTACCACAACACCCAGACCCGAGACAATATAGAAAATTATGATTTCTAAATTGACCCGACTGAGATTCGAACCCGGGAACTCTGAGCGGCTACGCCTTTAAACCCAGCGTGCTTAGCTACTACGCTACGGACGTCGTCAGTAAGTTTTTGTCATCAGTAAGTTCTGTATAAAGTCCTTACTACTTCAGGAACTCATATATTAATACTTGAAGAACCTGTTGTTCATGCGTGTGTACACAAATTTAATAAAATATATATGCGTTGTCAATGCTTGAATAAATGAAAAAACGTGCATTTTTTTACGTCAAGCCTACTGAAATAATGTTTGTTGTGTTTTCGTCCGTCCTACCGATTTGAATTGCAAATTTTGATAACGCTGTATGTTAAACCATCATACAGCGTTATCGTGTGCATGATTTTTGCTTGCAACTGTACTCATACAATATTTATACAGCTTGAATATTTTTTAGCAATTTGTAAATGGATATTTCTGTTTTCACGTTTATCAAACATTGATATATTTTATTGAGTGCAAAATATATTTTATTGAGTTTTCTTTTTTGCAGTCTAGTTTACTTTTGACGCATAAAATTCAAACAAATATAATATGAATTACTAAAAAGGTTTCTATAGGGTTGTACTAATAGTTTTTTCCTTATCTTCCTTGATAAATAAATAATAATAAGTGCGTTTAATTTTGATGAATGAAAATTCTGTATCAGCATAGCCAAGTAGTAAACGCTTTGTGCAATATCAAGAACAATTAAAAACCGTTGTGAAAAAGTACTTTGCTGAACCTGACTAGTGCTAAAATACTTGTATTTGAAGCAAGAATGTAATAAGAACCTTCCCTCAAAGTTAGGTTATCGCATAAACTTAATTTACTGACGTGATGAAGATATCTATCGTATTTTTGTCGAACAATGATACCACCGTATTTTTAACACACTTCAAAAAAGGAGGAGATTATCGATTCGACTGTATTTTTTTTTATTATTATTTTTTTGTATGTATGTTACCTCATATCTCAGTCGTTTGTCGACCGATTCAAAAAATTTTTTCGCCTACATAGAGGGTTTACCTTCTAGTTGGTCCCATTTTTTCCATTTCGGGAACTGATGATGGGATCTTGGTGTAATCGAGGGAAACCCCCAAATTTTGAAGGCACGTATAGTGTTGCACGTATAGTGGCACCGACTCAAAAAAAAATTGTTTGCCTACCTTTCCTTTCAATAGTCAAGAGTTTATTTAAGACTTTTTAGTGCATTTTTGTTTTGAAGTCGGTTTTTATTATATTTTATTTTTAATCCATTCATTTATTTTTTCAAAACGCCTCGTGTGCCACGACGCTTGTCACCATTATTTAGCAACTGATTTGTAAATTTTCTCTCTCCTTTTAACAGTTGATATCAATAGTTTTATCTAGGCATTTAGCCACGGTCCCATCCAAAGAAGAATGATTTTAATTTTATGGTGAAGTGAAGATATATCACGTTTAATCTATTATACATATAAAAAAACGTTATATAATATTTTTTTTTTGTGTTTCATGATATGATATTAGTGGGGAGGTAGCTAAAAACCAGGAAAAGGATGTGGGCTACTCCTTACAATTAGAAATAATTATTATTAGTATTTACTTAGTTAGAATTATTTAAGTATAATAAATATAGCATGTAGTATAAAGTTCTCATAAGATCTTTATATTACATATAAAACATTTATTTACACTATTTACATAAGAATTTACCTACTTATTATAATACACTTACTAACTAATTGCAACTACACTTACAAACTAACTAACTAACTTACGCGTAGCCACCAAGCTGATATTATATTATAACATTTTATCGCGCGCGCGTAGCTATCGCGGCGCGACCTAATGGCGGCACAATACTGGAGCCGCTCGGCGAACGATCCCGAGCGCGTGCATTCGTTGAATCAGTCCGAAAATAGCTACTACGCGGAGCGCACGCCGCTCGCCCGCCCGCTGTACGAGGGTCAAACTGAAAGTTCTTAGAACTGGCCACTTATAAACAATATAATAAAAAAAATATTCTAAAATTTGAAAATAGAACTCTTTGCCAATATTACTGAGTATATATTTCATTCATTTGTCATTTGTTTTACGATTTGGCGGCAATTTGAAAATTGTCTGTGTCACGTCAACATGAATTTAACACGAGAAAATTTTCGTGCAATGATTTTTTATGACTTTCGATGTCATTTAAGTCAACAAGAAAGTTATGATAGACTACGATTGGCCTTTCACGATGAAGCCCCATCTCGTGCGACTGTTTACAACTGGTTTAATGAGTTTAAACGTGGTCGCACTAATCTCACTGATGATGTACGTGAGGGACGGCCTTCTACGGCGACGACTGAAAATAACATCTGTGTTGTGCGGCGTATGATAGAGACTGACAAAAGAGTGACCTATCAGCAGATTCGGACAAGCAAGCACAAAATCCTCCACGAACATTTAGCGGTCAGGAAGCTTTGCGCCCGGTGGATACCTCATAATTTGACTAAGGCTCAAAAACTCCATCGTGTGGATTGGTGCCGTAAAATGATTGAAAGATTTAACGGAGGTGACTCAAATGCTGTGTTCGACATACTAACAGGTGACGAAAGCTGGATTTACTGTTATGATCCTGAAACCAAAAGACAATCTGCTCAGTGGGTGTTTCCTTTCGAGGAGTTGCCAACTAAAGTGAAGAGAGATCGAAGTGCGGGAAAAAAAATGGTGGCCTCGTTCTTTGGAAGGATAGGTCATTTCGCAACAATTGTGTTAGAGGATCAAAAAACAGTTTCTGCAGAATGGTACACTACCAATTGTTTGCCACTTGTCTTGGAAAAAGTTCGAGAGAAACGACCTCGCAGTAGGATCCTCCTTCACCACGACAACGCCTCGTCGCACACCGCCAAGCGAACGATCGACTATTTGGCGACATCAAACGTTGAATTACTGGGTCACCCGCCGTATAGCCCCGACCTCGCGCCTTGTGATTTTTATTTATTTCCAAAAATTAAAGAAAAACTTAAAAGAAAGCGGTTTATGAATGCTGAAGAAGCGGTGGCTGCGTATCGCGATGCCATTGAAGAGACCCCTAAGGACGAGTGGGCAAAGTGCTTTTCCCAGTGGTTCCATCGCATGCAGCGGTGTATTGACGTCAATGGACAATATTTTCAAAAGATATAATAAAACTAATAACTGGCTAATGTAATCAGTTTTTGATTTTCTAAGAACTTTCAGTTTGACCCTCGTACCTATCGGCTCGCGCGTATTTTATTACCGATCTTGCGTGTTATCATTTCATCCATACACCTTCTGCATACAAATAGGGGCAAACACCCTCGCCCCTAAAAGGACATAGGATACATTTTAACCCGTTAGATGGGGCTGGGGCTGGGGTAGGATATGCCGGAGCGAAACGGTGGGTAAGTAGATTAGAACAAGGAGAAGTACATAGGATACTTTTAATCCCATTCGCGGGTACGGGGCTGGAACAGGACGGGACCGGATGAAACAATGTTCGCTGGTGGGACCGATAGTAAATATATAAAAAAAACCGGCTAAGTGCGAGTCGGACTCGCGCACTGAGGGTTCCGTGCCAACTTTAACTGAATTAGGGAACCCACTTACTTCTACTAAGTAAAATACCACAATATTTTGTTGACAGCAAATATAACTTTGTTTTTCATAGTGTTTGTATGAAGAACAAAGTTATGTTTGCGGTTGTTGAAAAAGTGCTATATCTCAAAAACTTCTCGTTCGATCCCGTTCGAACCAATTTTCGTTGAAAGTTTTTGTTATGATCTTCATTATATATATTTTTCAAAATTTACACTCGCTTAGTTTAGAAGTTAGATGGCGGGGGAACCCCATTTTTCCACTTTGGAAGCGTCTAGCTAAGAAACGTTAGACTTTAAAAGAAAACAGTTTTAGGAACCTCTATGTCATTTTTGAAGACCTATCCATAGACACCCCACACGCATAGGTTTGACTAAAAAAATTTTTTTCGGTTTTAGTTTCATGTATGGGAGCCCCCCCTTAAATATCATTATTTTTTATTTTTTGTATGAGAATTGTAAAGCGGTTAAAAGGATACATCTCCCTACCAAATTTCAGTAGTGTGATGCTTATAGTTTCAGAATAAATTGGGTGTGACATACGGACGGACAGACAGACAGACAGACAGACAGACAGACAGACAGACAGAAAGACAGACAGACTTGACGAAACTATAAGGGTTCCGTTTTTTGCCATTCGGCTACGGAACCCTAAAAAGCGCCATGTAACACACTGTCTGGTTTTGTGGTAAGAAATTTTCTTCCTTGTTTTACGAAGAACTAGACAGCGATTATAACGGGGGCATCTCCCGTTAATAATAGTACAAATGTTCGTGTTCATCCATTACCGTTGGTTCAGTAGTCAAGATCTCTACCACTGCAAACGTATCGTCAATGTATGTCTTGTAACAATATTTTTACTGTCTTTTTATAACGCATTCAGGGGACTGATGGGGCTGCCGCGTCACTGCAGAGCATCGGGGATGCTAGCTCCAGCCGTGGTAGACAGTCTCTCGGCTATCGTTAGGAAACGCATTGCGTCCTTGGTGCGGCGGGTACGGGGCAGCTCCAACAGCCTCTTGAGTAGTAATGGAATTATTAGCATTAGCATATTAATTAGCATACTATTTTATGATTAGCAATAATTCAATTAATTTAAGTTGCGAAATTTCGTGAATGCTAAAATTCACAGACATTGCGCGAAACGAAGCAGCGACACGAGAAGCATCGCACAGCCAGCCGTCATACTACTTCCATAGATTCGCACGCACTGCTATTTAGCAAAATTAGCAGGCAAGTTTGCTAATCCGCGTTCGGCTCCGGTTTAACTTGCGTTAAGTGAACTGTTTATTTGAATATAATTGTTTGTCTTTGTCGTTTGACTAGAGTATAAATAAACAGTCAAATTAGATTAACATTATTAAACATCAAGTCACAACATTAAGAATATATTTATATGTTTTAAATAATCATTTTCATCTATCATCTCTATTTGATTATTTGCTATTTCTCATATATGATGAAATTTCATATTAGCATAGCAATAGCACTTAGCATGCTAAGCTGTGGAATTAAGCATGCTAATTAAATTAACGTAAAATAGCAATAATTGTCATTACTACTCTTGAGGGTGGTCGCGGCGAGGTTTGACACGGACAGTGTCATTATGCGACACTGGACCCAGTTTCAACTCGCCAAAGACACCAAAATTAATTATAATCCCTATTTACTAACATAGTTTTTAAGAGAAATTATTACTAACACTTATGGACATGTTTCCGAAATAAATACATTTTATTTTTATTTATTTATTTTATAACCCTCAAATAGGTTGCTATGAGTACTTCAAATATGGAACGTTATTTCGTAAAAAGAAGTGGACAGATAAATTAATGGGAACTTATTTAAATATTGTGAGACATTGTATTTATATCGTATTAAGACTATCAGTGCATTATAATAATACATAATTAACATGTCTCCACCACTGAAGCGAGTAATCCCGGGATTTCTGAATATTAAAAGGGCACGAACGGAATGATTCCGCAAAGTTACAAATGGCCCGAAAAGTTCGGTGAGTTATGGCCTAAAAGAATTACGGTCTGCCTTTATTGACACCGAGGTTTCTGCTAAAGTATGTTAATAGTGTAACGTCTTTGTCGGTAAACTGATATAGATGAACTATTACAAGGTTGTCAGTCCAACACCTCATACGAAATAGAGTTCTATATTTGAATGACTCGTGTTTAGTGCTTATGCTTCGCTGGGCAGCGTTCGGGAATTTCTGAAATCTCATTGCTTGCTTGCATTGCTCGCTTCTCAATTACCTCAGTGTCTGAAGACGAAAGTCTTAAACCAGTGTATGTCACCTGTGATGATATACAGATCCGAAACATGGTCTCTTGCGAGCGATGGACTGGGCTAGGTTCAGTGTTTCCCTGCAGGAATGCTATGCTTGGTGTTCCTCCACGAGATCGAATTAGAAATGAGAAAATACGTAGAAGACCTAACGAACAGACAAAGCCGGGGACAGAGCACATAGCGCAAAGAACTGTTAGACGTTGGGGCAGCAAAGTTTTAGATTGGAGATTCTTCGACCAAAGGCGTAAGACGTCCTGCGATAAGACAGAAAGACGACCTTGTAAAGATCGCAGGACCAACCTGGATGCTGAGCGCTTGTGATCGGTTGCTATCGAGAACCGTGTGGGAGGCCTATATTCATCAGTGGACGTCCTTTGGCTGATAATGATGATGATGATGAATGATAGTGCTTATGTCCATCGGGAAACAAGTGATTAGATTGCAAAACATAGTTGTATTTAAATCTTGTTAAACGCCGCTACTTGGTATAATCACAGTGTAAATATCAATAGTAGTTCCAATAAAGATTCAATGTGTATGTGATAGTTTAATGTAATGAGATAAATACCTTGTTTAAAAACTGTGACTCAAAAACAAATATATATTTTTTAAGGTACTGTTGTTTTTTTTAATCATGTCATTTGACTCGTTAGGACTGAAAACTTTTTTAAAGTACCCAAACAAGTTTAAGCATTTTCCATGTTGATTTTAAACAAAAGGTACCCTTTGTTAGCCAGACTATATACGTTATACAGATTCCTTAATCGATTGATGCCACATTCACCAAAATCAGTGAGTTTTGCCACGAAAGACGCTCCTACTGGGTTGCTTTTAGCCGTAAAAATGAAACACACATAAATATATATAAGGCTACCTCGTTTTAAGTGATAATATTTTAAAGGCAGATTCAGAAAAATAAATGAAATATATTATGTACGAAAAAAAAAATTTTTTATACGCTAGTTTTCGAGAAAATCGCCTCTAAACATGTAGAAAAAAGAGTAAAATAAAACACCCCGTGCCGCGTGTTGCTGAGCGGAGCTCTCGGTCTTTCTTTGTAGTATACGCGCCGCCCATCGCCGCCGTGTTGCCTGCCTGCCTACACGTGTCGCGCTCGCGGCCGCTGGGGAGCGGGGGCGGGGGCCCCACCGGATAGCCGCGGCCGCGCGCGCGACGCGAGTCAGTCTGCCAAAAAAATTCGCGTTTGTATGTCGTGTGCGCGCGCGTCGCGGACCTGCGGTACGTTTTCCGAAGCCTGGGTCGTGTGACCAGCATCACATAGTTTCCCGCCGCGCCTTGACCTGGTACGGCACCGACTGCCAAACACTGCAGACGCTTGCTATGGCGGTTTCTGCACAACGAAGCCCTCCACCTTTATCACTTGAGGGTCCAAGATTTGCTGTTGGCGGGGATTACGCCTTTATCACTTGAGGGTCCAAGTTTTGCTGCTGGTGCGGACTATGCGACGAAGATCGAACAGCACGAGCTCGAGTCCTCCCGTTGACTACTGCGCAATTGCACGTTATTGGGATAACGTGCATGCACAACACAATGCTGCAGTTATTCGCCACCAATTCCAGCAAAGGTTCAGTGCATACGTGTGTGAATGAACAGTGAATGCCGTGATGACTAGTGAAAAAAAAAACAGTGCTTGTGATAGCTAGATTGTCTAGTGCTCGCTTCAGGGCCCTTATTTTTGAATCACTCGCGTCAAGATGGTGTGTGATATTCATTGTTTAATGTCCGATTTTCCTATGAAAATTAGTATAATCTCACGTGGAAGTGATTTGCAAAAATGATTAATGAATTTTTTGAGTACCAACGCGAATATTTTGCGTGATTTTTATTAATTTTTAATTTGTTTTCAAACAAAACTTACACGCCATGTTCAAGCGAGTGATTAAAAAATAGAGGCCCAGTTTGCATAATAATAAGGTTAGGAGGTATCGCCTCAATTGGCAATTGTAAAATAAGATGTTACCGTAAAAATAGTAACCTGTTTTACTTCAAATCTTTGACGTCATTGTTTTCAAATGTTAACTTATCGCTGCTAATAAAGAAAACGTATTTGTAAACCAATGCAGAAATCCTAGTTTTAATTTATTTTATTGTGAAATAAGACTTGTATCCACATATCTGTACAAAAACTGAGCAAGTGTGATAATTAAAAGTAAAAAATAATAAAAATGTACGTAATTTTCAAAGATGTGTTCGCGTTTTATGTGTTATGTTAATTTACGGTACCTAATAAACGAAATTTAAAACAAAACTGTGTTAAATTTACTCACGCAATTTTAAGTGCATATCCATCTTCTGAATCAAAAGAAATCAATAGGTACTCATTAGGTAGGTAGGTAGGTAACTACAACATCTGTCTAAGTTAAATTTAGTAAGATTGAGAATTTTAATAGGTATTCTTTTTAAAGTTTACTTTCACATAAGATTTGTCTTATTATTATTAAATAAACAGAGGTAACACAACACAATTAGGAAGTTTACTTTCACATAAGCTTTGTCTCCTTATTATTATTAAATAAACAGAAGGAACACAACACAATTAGGTAGTTTTAGTTTATCATACCTGCCCAGCTGTTCATGTTTTAAGCCTGCGATAAACACATAGGTACCTAAGTTGAGTTTCTGTCTTAGTTTATCATAGGTACATACCCAGATGTTAGGGTTTTAGGCCTACGATTAATGAACACATACCTACCTAAGTTGAGTTTCTGTTTCAGAGAATCATACCTACCCAGCTGTTTTAGGCCTCAGATAAATGGGCACATACCTTCTTAAGTTTTTGTCTTTGTTTTCATACCCAGCTGTTTTGTTTGTTTAGCGTTTATCTAACTGATCTATCTGTTTGATTTATTAGGTACTGATACACGTTGATAATGTTTTTTTCATATTAGTGTTTCGTTATAATAGGTAATCGAATGCAGTAGGTAGTTACCTTTATTATTATTATTATGTAGGACCAAATAAATAGGCGCGGAGCGGCGCCCCCTACCGCCCGAGTACCGCGCATCGGCACGCCGCATGAATGAGATAGGCATCTTCTGTCACGCTCACGCCCACGCGTCTGTCTCGTTCTCGCTTAGCTAGTCCATCTTCCGTCACACTCAGGCCCATACGTCTGTCTAGTTTTCGCTCAATGTAGTACTTATGTAAGAGACGAAAGGCGATGTCGCGGAACAGGGTGCTCTTAAAATATAATATTTTTTTTGTTAGGAAAAATAAAAACGTAAACGGGCCAGTTTTCAAAAAAAATAATTATTGGGTCCTCTTTCTATGTTATTGTTTGATGCTCTGTTAAAATATTATCACTTAAAACGAGGTAACCTTATATACATAATTGACGACGCGTTTGATGTATTGGTTAGCTCCTGACTATTACGCCGGCCGTCGCGGGTTCGAATCCCGCAAGGGGCATATGTTTGTGTGATTATCACGAATGTTTGTACCTGAGTCAGGGATATTTAATATGTATTTAAATATTTATGGGTGACATCCCCGTCATAATCGTTGTCTAGTATTCGTAACACAAGGAAAAAAAATCCTTACTTTGAAACCACCGACAATTGGTGTATTGTCTAGCGCATATTCTATTTATTTATTTATAAACGCACATTAATTTGACGACACGTTTGGTGTACCAAGTGGTTAGGGCTTCTGACTGCTATGGGGTTGCGTATTCGTTTCCCACAAGGTGCAAGTTTGTGTGATGAGTTTCCAATATGCTTTGTAACTGATTCATGGATTTTTATATGTATATGGGAGACGCCTCCGTCATAATCGTTGAGTTGAATTCGTAACACAATGAAGAACATTTCTTACTTCAGAGCTACGAGCAATAGAATGTTGTCTGGCGCATATTTATCTGTAGAGCGCTTTCACACTTAGGCGACTTTAGCAGCGCAACGGTCGCGCGGCAGTCGCGCTGCTGTGAACGTCGTACATAAAATGACAGCAGTAAGCTTTTCACATTAGAGAGACGCGCTGTTGTCGCTTTAATGTGAAGACGCACTTACTTAGACTGTCAATCATAACTCTTCCGCAGTTAGGTTACCTATATATTTATCGTCTTACTGTATCATTTTCTTTTATAACCCTACTTTGGACCGATTAACGAAAATTTAAACAGATCCAAAGTGTCGCAAGTCCTGCTCATTACTGAGTGCTAATTAAATAAGTTTGGAACAGGACTGCCGACTGTTAAAACGTTGCGGAGTAAGAAATAGAAATTACTTTTGGAGGAGGATGGGGAATTGTTTCGCATGGCGCTCGAAAAAGGCTGATACATAATTCGTGTTTTCGTTTATTTATTGAGAATAATTTTTGAACAGACAGACAGCGGAAACTGACTATTTTTTATACATTTTGACCGCGCGCCAATGGAACTTTTGTATGGATGTATGGTATTTGCCCCCATAGTAAAAGTTGTTCATATTCGTCAGTGGAGTCTTTACACAAAATATCGGTACTGATAAAAAAGTCACCCTGTATAGATAGGTGAGTTTAAAGGATATTGGATGTGAATCAGAAAATTTAAATTAATCTACGTAAAATGTCAAAAAAATACAATTGCGCTTCTAACTTCGGTCGCTGACGTCATGAAGTATTTATGTCTAGTTTTTCCAATGTCAACTATCCCAATATTCGTCGAATAAAATAAAATATGCCGAATTCGAAAACGTCATCAATTTTTCAGTAATCTTTTATTTTAGTGCCATTTTAAAATTGGTTGTTTTATATTTAAATAAGTCTGATGAGTCTTAGTTAGAAGAATCGCCCTTTTGCCTATTTGATACTTATTCCAATCTTATTTTTTTTAAAGAGAGGCAGTCTTTTTTATTATATTGTCTAGTTCCCTTTCAGTTGGTTATTTTGAAGAAAGTTTATTGGTAAGTTCTCGTTATTGTACTATTTGTAATTTCCGTTTACCCTTCCATCCTCGCCAAAACAAATGCAAATCAGGATTACAATAGACAAAAATCGAGACTAATGACCTACATGACCCGATCACTCACATGATCACATGATCGCTGTGGAATGACCCACCGGTCATTAGACGCCAGAGCGAAAATTTTAACACATCACAAGCGGCCAATAGGGGTCATCGAACTTGTCAGATGTGAAAGTTATGTTTAAATTATATTCAGAGTCTAGCTGTTTCGAGTAAATGATTTTTTTTTGGCAAAATTCAGTTTATTGTTAGTAACTTACATTTATATAGGTTTGGTCCAACCACACTTAAAAAAAATAAAAAATACCCTCTCCAAACCTTGTTTCTTTCATCCGAAAGTTGAAAAAGCCATGAATTTTCGCAGATAACAACGAATTATCCGTTCTTAAACTCCACTCGTAGCGCTAAGTAATTAAATCTGTGCCTGTAAACATTCCTCCCTTTTATTACAGTCACATGATTAATTAATTAAAGTTAGAAGATTTAGATTAATAGAAAAGTGCCTGATGTTGGGTAAGTAAATTTTAAAGACTTTGGTTTGATTCTTACATTATGTTGGGAAAGTAAGTTTTGAAGAACTTAGTTTGATTTTTGCGTTATTTTTTACAGTTATCTAAACTTCATGCCGAGTCAAACTTCTGTCAAAACCATTCTCTATCAGTCAGCCAAAAGTCTAAACAGGCAGGCCTGCACGGAGCAAAAATAATGAGAAAGAAAAAGCATGATTAAAATTACAAAAGGGATTCAAAACAATAATAAACATACATTAACTTCGTTACGGCAAGCTCTCGTGTTGTTCCCATTCCAGTATCTGTTGGGAACTCGACTCTTAAAGTTGTCGACGAGTACGTTCTACCTTGGACAAGTGACCCAATTAGGTAGGTTCAACTTTAAGAAATATGTCGTCCAACTGATGATGTTCCAACTCGGCTGGGCAGCCTACGGGTAATTTCGCAAAAGCGTCTTCTTGTCTCAGTTACCTCAGTGTCTAATGAAAGTTTTCAGCCAGTGTGTGTTACCAGTGATGACATACGAATCCGAAACGTGGTCTCTAACTATGGGCCTCATGAGGAAGCTAAAAAACGAGGGATAAAGAGGGCTATGTTTGGTGTTTCTCTAAAAGATCGAATCAGAAATGAGGATATGCGAAGAAGAACTAAAGTGACATACATAGCTCTGCAAATGAGTATGCTCAAGAAGCAATGGGCAAAGCACATGGCACGAAGAACCGATGGCCGTTGTGCTAGAAAAGTCTAGATAGAAGACCCTTAGACCAAAGGCGCAGAGGACACCATAGGACATCCACCGACAAGATCGACAGAAGGCCTCGTAAAGCACAGGATGACACTGGATGCAGTCCGTTCACAACAGGTCGCTGTGGAAAACTTTGGAGGAGGCCTATGTTCAACATTGGACATCATTTGGATGATAATGATGATGATGATGCATTTTGATATAAGTTACAGTGTCGGTTTCTATAAAAAATATAGTACTTAAGCTTAGTTTAACGGAAAGTTACAAAAACTTGAACATGTGTCCAATATGTATATTATTACAATTTGGATTTCTTCTTTAGTCAAATAAAACATCTTTTTGTTTTATTTTTTTGTGTTTTTAGGGTTCCGTATTCCACCATGTCTGTCTGTTCGTCTGTCTATCCGCAGTCCAGCGCAGAGACCTAAGGTGCTAGAAAACTGTTATTTCGTGTAGATACATATTCTAATCACCCCGCCAAATTGGTATCATAAAATTTTGATATATTTTTTTGAGTCATCTATCATACAAGTATTGAGGATGATACTTGTATGAGAATTTGGTAAATTCCAATAAATACAATTAAAGAGGCTAGGGCCTCTTCCAACTAAACGGTAGTAGTTGGATGCGTGGCAAAATTCACAGCACTAGCATATACACTGAATATAGAAGATGAACTATCACCGCTATAAAAAGTAAACAAATGACAGAGTGGTGGTCCATAAACTTAAAGCAATAGTAGATTGTTATACAAGGGGAGAAAGAGACCCATTTCACTCGAGAAGTTCTTGGCGCTCGAACGGAGTGAGAGCGCTATATTCGAGAGTGAAAAGGGTGCTTTCACCCGAGTTATACATACTACTTTTCATTTCGACTGTAAGGAAAAATAAATAAAGGACATTGTTCCGAGTGCATACATCGTTCGCCTAAGAACCAACAGTGATGAAAAGTACCTTTCTAGGTTCGAAATGACATGTATTTGTATGTAATAACAATATTTTTTGACGGACACTTCTGTAAGAACATAATTATAGCTTCATCATAGTGAATTTTAGGTTATGTTTTATTAATGTGAAACATTATTTTAATTTCATTATAACAGCTATATTACCGTCATACTAAGTACTGGCAGCTTCTTTTGCCTACTTTTTATTTCACAAACATGATGTTTAATAATACCGTAATATCATAGTACCTACCTACATGAACAATTAGGCGCCTTCCTTTCTCCAAGGTTCCCGCGCTTTTATTTCTGACTTTGAAATGGTTGGGTCATTCCTGTCATCTGCCCTTTTTTTTCGAGGAACAAAGGTGATTTAGCCAATGACGGCATATTTATATTGTTTTTTGTAAATAAAAAACGTTCAATTTACAGCATTCCATTTTCCTGAGGCACATAATAATTTGTCTTTTTAGCCTATTTACTTAAAGTAAGTGAGTGAAGACCGTATTGTGGTATTGGCCAAATCAAAAAAGCCCATACAGAACACAATAGTATAAAAAATATTATGTAAAGACTTCAAAATCAAGAAAGTCCTTTTTAAATTGATTTCACGAAACAAAAGTGTCCGTTACAATCTAATGAATGTTTATTAATGCAAAAAAGAAAACACGAATTTTGGTAATTGACAAATTTGTGTTGATACTTAAGCGAGTTTTATCAATGTCCTTTATTGAGATATTATGTTGTTTGGCGAGAGATGAAACCTCAAGTTTTTACATCACATATCAGTTTATCGTTATACATAAAACAGAAGATTAGAAGGACAGTAAAGGCACGGTGGACGATATCAAAAATTTCAAATCATTGTTAAAATATCGGTCGATTTTTTCTCACAGAAAATAATAATAGTAGAAGTACGGAACCTTGCGAAAACAAGTATACTTGTCACCAAAACTACCACAGATTATGTCAAATTCCAGGTTCAATTTTGCCTCATGAGATAGGCAAAATAACGCTATGAATGACTAAAGGTGGCAGTGAGCAAGAAGATTAATGAACAACAAAATCGCGGCAAGTCGCCTCCGCCTGCATAATCTATGCAATAATCGACCGAACTAAAAAATATATCGTCAAAGATAATCAAAATGTGACAATTTAAAATAAATAAAAAGTGACTATGTATGGCGGGCAACCGAAATATAATTTGTCGTGAAGCGACAAATGTGGAGAAGTAGAAGAAGGTAAAAGAAAGAAGTAGAAGAGGGAATAGAATTTATATTAAAACAAAAAGAATAAAGTACCGAAAAATGAGATGAGGTGATGTCTGTATGAATGTAAGTAAAGTGCAGTGGGCGTGAGTAAGTATCTTCAAATCTTCAATAAGTATTGTCCTGACATTTTTAGATTCACAATAAATATTGTTCAAAAAGGATTAGAAAACATCAATAATCCAAAAATACAGAGTAATAGTATAAGAAGAGTAGAAAGGCAGGTAATGCCTATAGTTTAATGTTTACAGTAAGACTTTTTAGGGAGAAAATAGGAACTGCGTTATGGTAGATAGAATCTATGATTAACTCTAAGTTCGTGTTTACAGCAAATGAACCAGCAATCTTTGGATGGAAAAAGGAAATGAAAGCATGGAAAAACAAAGATAATGTGATGAAAATGTTAATGTGAGTCCGATGAATGCTAAATATATTAAGGTACTCAATTTATTACACGTTATACATGTACAACGGTACAATTTGTAGATTTTAAATTGTTAAAATTAGACCTAAGATTAGATTTTCAAATCAGTCACCATAATAAAGACGCTTTTTATGTTTAGCTAATATTAAAAATATGAAGATCTTGTTTATTTTAATAATATAATGTGACTCAGTTATCTTTAGCTCCATGTCTGATCGTAGCAATTAAGACTAAATTACTTTCCACCCTTTTCCTACCCGTCTATCTTCACATGAAAGTTCAATTTTTCGAATATAAGAAATGAAAAATATTTTTCATGTGCATTTTTGTTTTATATTTTTTCTACAACACGCGTTTTGGTATGAAACTGAAACTGTGGTTGAGTATTGGTATTGATTGTCTATTTAGCTGTTATAGAAATCAACGTTGTAAATCATCGTCGTCAACAGAAAGACCCTGGTATTGTCTCAAAATTTCTAATGTTTTCTTGTTTAAAGGGAATCTAATTCTTATTATAAGGCAAACTTTATCATGTTTTACTGGTGTTTTTTATAGTAATGAAGGTATTTATTTAAACATGTAACCTTCTATGTTTGTACATAGTACTTACGGAACCCTTGTGCGCAAGTCGAACTCGCACGTGGCCGGTTTTTATCTATTGCATGTAGGTATAAATAATATCAAATACTGATAGGGCTTCAAAGTTATTTACAGTGGTACTTCATGATTGAAGACATTTGAAGGTAATCATAATACAATAGGTATGCTGAAAATTGAACGAGTACAGTTACCATGAGTTTACAGCAGTTTTACTCGCTAGCGACGACGTAAAAAAAGTGTATGGAAAATTGCACAGCGCCTCTAGCGGCCACTTGCAGAACTAACATTTTCTATACACTTTTTTAGGGTTCCGTAGCCGTTTCGTCAAGTCTGTATGTCTGTCTGTCTGTCTGTCTGTCTGTCTGTCCGTCCGTATGTATGTCACAGCCATTTAATTCTGTAACTATAAGCATTACACAATTGAAATTTAGTAGGAACATGTATCGTGTTAACCGCTTACCGATTCTCATACAAAAAATAAAAAATAATAACAGTAAAGGGGGGCTCCCATACATGAAACTAAAACCAGAAAAAAAAATTTAGTCAAACCTATGCGTGTGGGCATGTCTGTGGATAGGTCTTTTAAAATGACATAGAGGTTTTCAAAATCATTTTCATTTAAAGTCTAACGTTTCATAGCTAGACGCTTCCAAAGTTGTAAAATGGGCGTCCCCCCCATCTAATTTCTAAACTAAGCAAGTGTTAATTTTGAAAAATATATATAGTTTATATCTTAACAAATACTTTCAACAAAAATTTGTTCGAACGGGATCAAACGAGTTTTTTTTTTTTTTTTTTTTTTTTAGATAATATTACCGTGACTCTAGTCTGCCAAACTGCTGAGCAGTTTGTCGGCAGTCGCTCTCGTGAGATATTCGACTTAAAAACTATGTAGCTTGGATTTAATATTAAATGCATGCAACAGTGTTTAGTAGGCAACGGGCAACAGCACGTCAAGCTCGACACGGCCATATCTTATTAGTTTGTAGTAGGGGTTAGTTTTCAACAAAAATGTATAGCCTGACATGCTGGCGACCGCACTTACAATGCTATCTTATGTTATCTTGTATTTGTTTATTTAACACATTTCTTAATTATTATTTTAACTAGGTACTACTGCAATAATTCAGGGGCACAAAGACAGGTAGTGTTTTTTTAATTTGGACTTCAGATGAGTTTTTGATGTTACATCATTAAATATATTCGGCTCCAGCTCATTATGTATGGTAGGTATAATCCATTGCCTTGTTCTTTTACCATAGTAATTTTGTACTTTAGGTACCATTAACTTATTTTTTTTAGCTAGTCGAGTTGGGTAGTTATGATCTCGCTTCGTTTTGTATTTGTTAGAATTAAATTGTTCAAGTAATAGCATTAGTTTAACTTTCTTTTTTATAGGTAAAATTTTACACTTTTTAAATAATTTTTCATATTCGTTTTTACAATTAATTAAAGTTATCCGATCTACCAATATTTTTAGCATTCTTGTTTGTATAGAATGTATTTTATCCAAGTGAACCGGGAACGCGAGGCCATAACTACTCAACCCGTAACCTATCGTGGCATCTGCAAGGGCATGGTATAGAATGTAAAGTATTTTTCTACTACAAGTAAATTTTAAATGATAAAGTTTACCGTGTATACTTCGTAGTTTCATACACACCTGTTCCACATGAAGACCCCACGAAAAGGTATTATCTATGGGCATTCCTAAGTATTTATATGTTGGAACATGTTCCAAACTTTTACAACAGCTTTATCATATCATCGTGTAGACATTCATATGTGTGACCTTTAATGTCGATATTTATTTGTTTTTGGTGAGTGTACGGTGACTGTATAAGCATACTTTTAGTTTTATTTATATTAATTATTATACCGTTGTCGTGTGCCCATTTTATGACATTATTGAAATCGGCTTGCATTTTTCCTTGTATATCTATGTGGTCCCTACCGCTATACATCAGACACGTGTCGTCGGCGTACATGTATGCTTTACAATAATTTATTACATTACTCATGCTATTTACATGGATTATGTATCCGACAGGTCCGTAAACTGACCCGGTAGGGACTCCATATTTAATATTGCCTAAATCGCTGCTAACTTCATTTACTTTTACTTCTAATGTCCTGTGTTGTAGGTATGAGCGAAACCAGTTATTAATTGGTCCACGAACACCACAGTCTTCCATCGCCTGCAGCAAGCCATCGTGATCAAGGGTGTCGAAGGCTTTTTTAAAATCAATAAATATTACCGTGACGATTTCCCTATTATTTAGTGCATTATTTACATCATCCGAGAATCTAGACAGCGCTGATGCAGTACTTCTATTAATTCTAAAGCCATGTTGAATATCAGAGAGGATTTTATTGTCTTCTAGGAATTTGGTTATCTGATTAATTATGAGCTTTTCGGTGATTTTATTTAAGACATTTAAAATTGCAATTGGTCTGTAATTCGAATATTCTTTGTGATCCTTGTTTGTAAATAGGTCTGATTATAGATTTTTTTAATTCGTCTGGGTAGGTTCCATTTTTTATACACATATTTATAAAGTTGGCTATTAAAGGACTAATTACTTTTTTAATTTCTTTAAGGTCTTTAACCCTGATCTGGTCTGACCCCGGTGACTTGCTGCAGTTTAACTTATCTATTGTATTACATACCTCCTCGGCAGTTACATTTTTATACCTTAGTTATAGTTTTTGAGTTATAACACATTTTCAACAACCGTAAACATAACTTTGTACTTCATACAAACACTATGAAAAACCAAGTTAAATTTGCAGTCAACAAAATATTATGGTATTTTACTAAGTAAAAGTAAGTGGATTCCCTAATTCAGTTAAAGTTGGCACGGAACCCTCAGTGCGCGAGTCCGACTCGCACTTGGCCGGTTTTACGTCGTTGCTAGCGAGTAAAATCGCCGTTAACTCATTGTAACGGTGCATATATCTAGTTACAAAAATGATAACCAATTTAAGATTACAGACATTCATATTTAAACTTACCTTGAACTTCGCAATGACCTTAGTATAAAGGAATCTCCAAACTACAAACTGACTCCGGAACTTAATTTTTGTCCCGCTTATTGCATAACGAACATTGCAATACTGCATCTACCGTAAAATAAAACGTACAGACTATAGGCAGGGAATAGCAAATATTTATCTTCCCCTAGATCGCTCCGTTCAAGAGGAGAGCAAGCAACGCCGGGCGTAAACATTAGCTCATGACGTTCAACTCTCTTCAGTCGGATATTACGTAAAACTTTGTGAAGAGTAAAGAATGAAACTTAACTATCCAGTTTAATAAAGTGGAAACATCTGGCCTATGAATCGAGAAAAGATGGCAAATAGCCTATTAAAATATTTCTAAGAAGTAACGAGAGATTTAATTATTTCAGACACAGAAAAGGTTTTTTTTCCATTTGAGTTACTGTAGTGCTAATAAGCTTAACACAATTTCACGCATCAACGGTATTTGAAAGGAAAACCTTAGTCAAAAGCACTAGAAAGTGTTTCCATCCAGTTGGTAATAAGAGCGATTTTAAATGGTGTGTAAAATTAGAAAAAGAATTGTTATGAACAACTCATTTGGTCCAAGCAATAAACTTCACATTTTCCGTTAGGTATGTAGCGACATCTATGATCAACCGCTGTCACTACATATCTTCGCAACACGCTGACTCGGCTCGACGCGACTAGATGTCGCTATAGTTGAAGTATGGAGACTGAACCGCGATATTAAAGATTTAGAGCGTACCGACTACATATAAATAAACCAAGACGGTGATCATCGGACCTTGGTCCCCGGCCATAACACCTGGACGGTAGGAAGTGCTTCTTTTTGCCTTCCTAACTCAGTTGCACCAAAGGTAGGTGATACTTTAGCCATTATATGTGAAATGGTAAAATTGACGTTTTATCATGCCCTATTAGTTTTTTTTTAATTTTAATAATTATGCTCTTGGTTAAAATCTATTCTAAGCGTCTTACAAGGATTAAGATGATTAAATGAAAATGGAAAATACATAGCCCAGTCAATAATCATCAAAATACAATTGAGCAACATCTAGCCCCTTTTCGGTATAAAGTTTTAGTTACAAAAATATGGCTACTTCCCATCTGGTAAACTTCCCATTTGGTAAACCTCAAACTATACCTACGAAAAAGTTGCGTTTGGTAAACTTTATATATTTCATAAATTTAGTCCCATTTCGAAAACATTCCAGAAATTCTATGTGTTAAATCTCGTTTGGTAAACTTTCTGTGCGGATGGGTACAGTCAAGTAAAAAATAGAACAAGAAAGTAAACATTGTCACATATATATATTTTTTATTTTTAATCACAGGTGCAACAGTTGGATTATTAGTATGTATTATACATATTAATATTTAAAAAGAGACGTAAAAAGTGGCGCGTACAAATGACTTTACCTAAATTTTAAGTTTTTTTGACTCTTTCACACTAAAACATAATATATTATATTAATTTTACCACACAAAATAAAGTAAAATACCTTTTTTTATAAAATCACAGTTCGATTTGGCTTTTACAAAGACAAGCTCTTTATTTTTTTAACAATGAAATCATTATCTTTTCAACACGAGATCATCGCCCAACTCAACTGAACTGCCAAAAGTCGATGCAAACTGATTGCAGTTCACACCATAAAAATATATAATATAAGACATCTACATGCAAAATCAACTAACTTTTTCGAAATCCATTGTAGTTATTTCTGCTGCCCACTACGGTATATGAAATTTCAGTTTAGAAAAGGGCCTTTCATATGTATTATAAAACTGCGTAAAAAAATGGTCCAATATTTGTACCACTTTCTGTACCTTCTATGTCCCCGTGTACAACGTATAGTTGATGAAACGGATTTGTGCAACATTAGAAGGTTCCGTCAGCAAAGAAGTGATGGACGTCATTTAAATGTGCAATAGTACTCTTTGACGCATACACAATAATTATATTTTCGCCGTAAATCTCATCAAACAATAAATTGACTTTTAAAACGGTCAGGAACCACGACTTCTGTAGGATTAGTGTGCTGAGATTTTGTGATGCCCAGTTGTCTTTTGCTGTGTCTATATGCTATACAAGCTGCTTTTAACGAGTTCATTCATATTCATCGTTGAATACTGAGATCTTTTTAATCAAATAGTTGATTAATTTTATTTACAGATATTATTTAAAAAGTAATGAAAAGATTGTTTACATAATTGGACTAGCAAATAAAAACGGTCTTAATACTTTGAAACTTAAAAAAAAAACTCTATTGTCTGAAATTAATTTAATTTGACACTGACTGTACTGTACGAAAACAATAATAGTAACATAGTTTACCAAATGGGATAAAATGTATGAAGTAACGAAACGTTTACCAAACGCAACTTTTTGGTAGGTACAATTTGAGGTTTACCAATTGGGAAGGTTACCAAATGGGAAATGACCTTCAAACAATTACATTTGTAATTTGTTGTATAATTTGTTTTTTAACCTTTTAGAATTGACTATTACCACTTTAAATTCCTTTTACTTAAATGGAACATTATCCATCAGTCTCGTTTCGAGTTTAACAGATGGTTCAAGCTTGCTAAAAAAAATAAGGATTGTGCCTGAAATTTACGCTTTCACATCAGAGCGATAGCTGCGCGGAAGCAGCGGATGCCCATACATAAAAACCGGCCAAGTGCAAGTCGGACTCGCGCACTGAGGGTTCCGTGCCAACTTTAACTGAATAAGGGAATCCACTTACTTCTACTTAATAAAATACCACAATATTTTGTTGGCTGCAAATATAACTTTGTTTTTATGTGTTTGTATGAAGTACAAAGTTTTGTTTGCGGTTGTTGAAAACATGCTATATCTCAAAAACTACTAGTTCGATCTCGTCCAAACCAAGTATATGTTACGATCTATATTATATATTTTTTTCAAAATTTACACTCTCTTGGTTTAGAAGTTAGATGGGGGGGGGGGGACGCCCATTTTACCACTTCGGAAGCGTCTAGCTATGAAACGTTAGACTTTAAAAGAAAATGGTTTTAAGAACCTCAATATCATTTCAAAAGACCTATCTATAGACATCCCACACGCATAGGTTTGACAATTTTTTTTCGTTTTTGTTTCATGTATAGGAGCCCCCCCTTAAATGACATTATTTTATATTTTTTGTATAAGAATCGGTAAGCGGTTACCAGGATACATCTTCCTACCAAATTTCAACAGTGTAATGCTTATAGATACAGAATAAAATGTCTGTGACATACGGACGGACAGACAGACAGACAGACAGACTTGACGAAAGTATAAGGGTTCCGTTTTTTGCCATTCGGTTACGGAACCCTAAAAACAGCGGCACTGCTGCCGCGCAACTGTTGCGCGTCGCTGCTGCCATTTATGTATGAAATTATCAGCAGCGCGACCGTCGCGCTGCTAAAGTCGCCTAAATGTGAAAGCGCTCTAAGAGTTGAAGTGTACTATCGAGCAAAATTTCGATCTAATACACAATAAATTACTTTTATTGCAAATTACCGTCATTATACATTTCCCTTTATGACATCGATGACAAATCGTACGGACAATAATAACAAACTACCTCTATACTTCAGTCTTAATTAATTATTACTACAGAGCACTTGTTATTGCAAATAACGTCAAAATGTATGACAAAAGTGTGATATTCGTTCTAGTGTGTATAATATTCGTGGATATAGTAACTGCGCAAGGCATGGTTTTTAGTGACGATGTGCTTGACGATCTAGCTGCTGTGAAACCGAGGAAAAAACAACCAGTTATCAAATTGAAGATACCAAAACGAAAATATGAAGAGCCGGGGTTGTCTGCAAGATCTTTTATTGGTAGTGGCAGATTTTTGTGTCCACAAGGATTTGAGAAAGTTGGGGACTGCTGTATTCAAGGTGATTATGACTACAGCGAAATTACCGATTGTTGAAATTATGACTTCAAGAAGACGAAGAAGCAATCAGAACGTATACATGGATAGTTTGTGGCTTTAAGTAAAGATCATTACATTCAGCAGCATGTCGGGAAACGTGGACAATCTGATAAGGTGTTAAGAGAGCTTTGTAGTTATACTAAGGAAATTAAAATCTATGGTAACTTTAGGACCTAATTATTGAAAAAATATAACATATATAGATGTTAGATACTATAAGTTGATTTTACTAATGTTAGATAAGGAATATTCGTCGAATACAATACAAAACGCCTTATTTAGAAAAGTGACGTAAATTATACGCATTCGGTTGGATAAGTCATATCTGAAGTTGGTAAAATCGACTCAGTAAGGATAAATTAACTAATACGAGTACTCAGGACGTTCTCATTCATTAAAACTAATTTTGTTATTTATTTTGGCAGTTTTTCAATAACATCATATACAGGGTGTACTTTTGGTCATTGACATACAACGCAGGGATGATAATATGAGGAATGCTTAATCTAAAAAAAACTCTGAATTATAATATGCAAGTTTTACTAATAATTTACTCTATGAAAATTAATAGAGAAATGCGTGCGTAAATGGTTTATTATGATGATGCAACCAAATTCGCAATGACGTTGTTAAGATGACTATTTTCCCGTTGGTTCCGAGATTATAAAATCATCGTTATATCATATAATTGCATATTTTGTTGTTATTAATTATGAAATGTGGATTTTGAATATTACTCGTACCTGTAGGTAAAGTTCTTTATGTACTGTAAATTAAAAGTTCTGTTAAAAATAAACATGGCATTTCATGAAAGTAAGAAGAACTGAACTTGAAGATTTTTGAAAAATTGCTTTGCTTTTCAAATTGTGTATTGTATTTGGAATTATGTATAAACACATTTAAAACAATAAATAAACGTTCCAAAAATTCTTTATCAATTATTATATGAGTAAGACACCAGATGTTAATGTAATCAAAACTACTCGTATAAGTGACGTTAAATAAAATTTCTGTTTTTAACACGTTTGTATTTTCCCGAGATAGTGTTATCTTTTCGACCTATTTAATTTGTTTTCCCTTAGTTATAATTTTACCAATGTTAGGCAAGAAATATTTGTCGAAACAAATACAATACGCCTAATTCAAAAACGTTACCTATTTGTCAGCAATCATTTATGTAAGAGTCACTTTAAAATCGGTCATTAACTTTTTCATTTGGATACTTACTTGAAGTTGGTAAAATCAGCACTTAATCAATTGTTTATTGCATAATAATAAAATTAATTGCATTGAATCCATGTTTAGTAAAGCCAAAAGGTTGTTTTTTTCGTAACTAGAACGAGTCAGTTTAACTCATAGAAGATAACTTACCACTGTAATGAAATGCTGTAAAATTGTTGTACGGACAACATCACGACAGGATAAACACTGCGGTATCTTATTCAGTTGTAATAAGGGCTAGTTTACAACAAAACTGGGTAACCTGATGTGCGGGCGGTCAATGTTGCGTTTTTATGTTTGGTTTTCTCCCTATGGTTACCTACTTAAAGGAAAACACACAAATTAACAGTATAGTATGTTAGGCATGAAAGTAATTTAAATATGTGTTTATCGACAATCTATGTTCCACTTATTTACGCTTATAGGAAACAATTTGCAGGAAATGCAGTGTATTTAATGTTAGTTACTATATTAACTAAAATCGCCGGAGACTTTTAATTAAATGCAAATAATACGAAACAAGTGGTGTATTCTATTTTTGTTTATTTGAAACAATTACAGTTAATAATAAAGTTGTTTACTTTTTTTAAAGATACTAATTAAAACTAAGACATGCTATTTAAAAAAATAACTTTAAATATACCTATTCAAAAACGAAACCATTTCCTTTCGGCAAAGAGGCTATGATGCTGGCTGCGTTCCGCGCTGGATTGCTATGCTATAATAAAGTTTATTTATTTATGTCAATTTGTTTTTCATTAAGCACCTGTTAATATACCTACACAAAAATAAACATTGAGTTATGGTAAATGATATAATTTTCGTTCGAGATCGGCAGCGAATTCAACGTGGTGGGGCAAAATCATGAGAGAGGTTTGTCTGTCAGGACTCACCTAGTATCCGCCAATAGCTGGTTTCCAGGGTTGCAGGTGATCACCGAGGTTACAGGCACAGTCACAAAGGTCTTCAAGTAAGTTTTAAGGCAAAACACATGCGAAATTGAGTCCTGGTAGGTCAGTTAGTGTCAAGAAAACAACGTCTCGAAAGCGACTACTTTACGGGGTTTTTAAACAAGCAATAATATGTGAGTATTCAAAATGATGTGCGTAGGAGCGCGCGCCGCAATACTTAAATGGCAACACAGGTATTGATCAAATTATTGTAGTATACAATTTTTATTATAATACTTTAACAGGGTTTGTAGGGTTTCGTAGCCGAATGGCAAAAAATGGAACCTTTATAGTTTCGTCACGTCTGTTTATGTTATGTCTGTGTCCTCTCCGTATGTCACAGTCACAGCTACTTTTTTCTGAAACAGTTAGCATCACACAGTTGAAACGTAGTAGGTAAACGTTGTATCCTGATAACCGCTTAACTATACTCGTACAAATAATAAAAAAATAATGATATTTAAGGTGGGGCTCCTTTACATGAAACTAAAACCTAAATTTGTTTTGACAAAACTATGCGTGTGGGATGTCTATGGACAGGCCTTTTAAAATGAAATCGAGGTCCTTACGCTAACGTTTGAGAGATAGACGCTTCCAAAGTGGTAAAATGGACGTCCCCTTAAACTTTTATATTAGGTGTGTGTACATTTTGAAAAAAATAAACACATGACGCAGAACTTGCAAGGAAAATTGATTTGAACGCGATCGAACTAGTGGTTTTTGAGATATAGCACATTTTCAACAACCGAAAACATACCTATACCTATGTTTCTCATCAAACACTATGAAATACAAATTTATATTTACTGTCAGCAAAATATTGTGGTATTTTGGCTAGATGGAAGTTAGTGGAAACCTAATTCAGTTAAAGTTGACATGGAACCCTCAGTGCTCGAGTACAAGACAATTTTTTTCTTGATACAGTTACATTTAAAAAACTAAATTAAATTATGCCAGCGATCACAAATATTTTTTGCAAATTTATAAGATAAATTGTACGATCAGCAGGTCGGCATTTTAGCACAGGTATTTTGAAAAAAAAAATGGCGTTGGTAACTTGCAAACAATAGCATTTTAGCAATAGCATTTGAGCAACTAAATAACTTGCCCTGTAATATCATTAAATCCAAGAAAATGGAATCTTTAGAATAACGCTCACAATAGTCCATAGATTGTATTGAAGGATTTATTACCTATTGTACTATGACAATAGATTAAAAACTGAAACGATCTATACCTACCTACGTAATGGATTAAACAGTAACTAGCGGTATCCTGCGACTTTGCTCGAACGTTTTGATTTTAATCAAACCTCGTAAGTTGAACTACACAACGTGTAATATTAAATCTGGCAAACCTCATACACTCCAAATGATTTTAAATTCAATTGACCTAATTCTAAGTGATATTTTTTTTAAAAACAAAATATCTAAGGTTTTATGTTACGTGTGTAAGTGGTTCAATTGATTCAGCTCGTGATTTTGATCAAACTATTTTCAGGTTTGGAGCATTTAACGTGTCACGTTATATAGCGGCATATTTCAAACTTGTACACCAACGCTTTTGCATAAGGCATGCGAAATTCGCATAAGCTATGTCTCGCTCTAATATACCAAGATGTGATAGTTGCATCCTTGTTGGTATCGTTCAGCTGCATCGCTGCTGCATGCGAATGCGTTGATGCACTAAAGGCGTCAACCTCGATGTAACAAACACTAATAAAAATTTCTGGGTTTAGCGTATTCAAACGAACAGTCAAACTCTTCAGATTTTTTATATTAGTATATATAGCAAATCTAATCTATTCACTGTCTGTCTTCTAAAGTCTGGATTTCTAGAAATTCGTATTACTTATACAAAATCAAATATTAAATGGCCGCGCCAGGTCACATTGATCGAACCCTTATTGATTTTTGATTTGAAATTTAAATGTCCATTAGATTATTTAGATAAAGGATTGCTACCATGTACCTTAGTATAAGTTTTCGATTTTTATGTTCATGACCATGAAAGTTCATAACAATATATTAATGTCAAACCATGCGTAAACCTTAAACGATATTATAGCTTAGATCCCTATTGATTTTTTTGTTCTGTCTCACGTTTAACTAACTTAAACCGTCTCTAGTGTTTTTTTATACAAAAGTGCAACCGTAGAAGACAAAGATTATATCGCTGCTCCCTACAACTTGTAGGTAAGTACCTACTACTTGACACCAATCGCATATAATGCTCTGATCTTAAAGTAGGCAGCTGAATGACCTTCTGTTATGAAAATAGAAAATCACTGGTACGTTTTGAGTTCGCTCCCTCCTCTCCAGTCGGAGTGTGATATTTTATAGTTTAAAACATTCCTTAATAAATAATCTATACAAGACAACAATTATTTATATGATAAAATTAGTATAGACAATTTATTACACAGCTAGTAATTATGCTTTTTACTGCTACATTTTACCGCACAACAGATTCTTCCCGCCAAAACTCTCGAAACACGCAACAAAATGGCTGTGCTTTCAAAATGGAGGCTGCCCTAAATGCCGACGAACTTCCACATTCCTGCGGTGTTGTGAAGGGCTGGCTTTATTTAGGGACAACTAATTAAAATAATGCACTCCTAAACTTAGAATATAATTTCGGCAACAACAAAATATCTGTGAAGTTGGGTTTAAAATTCGTGTTCGCGTTACGGCTAACTTTGTTTGTGAATCTATCAAACTCTACCTTAAATACATAGTTTTTTTTTTAATTATTACAAAGCTACCTTTTTGTTATAATAATAATTATAAAACATTTATTTCGGATTAAATCATCCATATCATCCATCTTATGTATTTCAACCATAGATACTATATTTGAAATACTTACTTACTACAAGTGTTCATCGTTTTTCTTTTGCAAATTACAATAAAAACATTCCAAAAAACCCGATAATCGGCAGAGTAGGAATGTTCACTTTAAGAAAAAATGCATTTTTATTCAAAAAATTGGCAGGCACAACAGCAATCATGCGGTTGTAATCAGATTTACTTTTCCACACTTTATTTTTGGGCTCAGTGGGCGTAGTCTGATGCATCGTTTTTGACATTTCGCGTCGACAATTTCAATTTTATGATTTTCTAATTCATCAAATATCATTTTAACTTACGCATGATAAATCTTAAAAAATATTTGTAGCTTTTTAAGCATCATTCAAAAATTCTTCTCAATCAATAAATACACGAAAACACCAATTTTGTCTTAGCATTTTTCGAGCGCCACCTGGTGGTTTTACACGGAACTATGTCGAGACTTCCGACACAGGCCTGAAGTATCTGTTTACCTAAAATGTACAATTTTTGAAAAGTCTACGTACTCATGTTTTTATTCCTGTTTTGTCAAAATGACTTCAATTTAAAATGTGTGCAGTTTTATAAGGTCTTCTATTAATAATGTTTACATTTCTATAATGTCAGTATGTGCATAATATCAGCATCACCATAATGTTCGCTTTTTTTATTAGACTATCGTCTTATTGTTTGTGTTTCCATATTGTCTGCTCTATTTGCAAATCAATGTTATAAACAAAAAGATTATAAGTTAATTTAGTTTAGTGACTGCTGATAAATTTAATTTTAATAATTCTTATCTCTTTATTTATTACATACAAGAAAATAATAAAACTAAGACATGCAACATAAAAAATAACTTTAAATCTACCTATTCAAAAACGAAACCATTTCCTGGCGGCAAGGAAGGCGGCTGATTTTCGTACGAACGAAATGATTTTCGTAGTTAAGATTTGTACTGAAATTAATGCTAATAAATGCGGAAGTAACTTCGTCTGTCTGTATATTACTCTATCAAGGCTACACCGAAGAACCAATTTGAAGATCATGATTGAAGAAATTTTGGAACTATGACATTTCTGGAATGCCAACGTAGAAGGTGAATATTTAAAGGTTGCACACATTTTGAGAATAAGCACTTTTGAAAAGAGAACATTGTATAAAAACAAATTCTTGGAGATAGACGATTTTAAATAGTTGACATTTTAGGAACTGACATTATGCAAACGACGTGCTCACATTCTGAATAGCAGACATTTTACAAAAGATACATTTTAGGAAAACGGATATTTCAGACCTGAGCCGTTTCCTGTTTGGTTATTAGTAACTCTGTGGTGCTTCGCAGCGACAGAATGACGCTTTGAGTTTAAAAAATAAATATAGAGTAATTTATAAAACTCACGTTTTTCGAGTCATAATATTTATAAAAAGACTATATTTATTGATGTAAGGTTTTTTTGTACGGACTACAGCGCGTCAAGGTAAACACTGCAGTATCTTATGCAGTTGTAATAAGGGCTAGTTTGCAACAAAAGTGGGTAACCCGATGTGCTGTCGACTGTATATATAATTCCACAAGGAAAATACAATACGTTGAATTAATGCTCGAATCATTTTTAGTTTCAGGTGATGCAGAGTGATTGTAATGGGTGCAAAAAAGTATGAAACAGTAGCTTTACTGTACGAGGTTACTTTTTTATGCAAATATGTAAAATAGCAACTACTTTTAATACCACCTTGATCCAACTGAGTGCAATACAAATGCAATACAAGCAATCCAATAGATCTTCATCCCAGAAATATACTCTATTCCTGGTATTTCACAAGTGTCCTTCTCATAGTATATTCTATTGTTAGCCGACTCGGACAGCGACACCTCGTAACCGACCGGCCTTCTATAAAAGCAAGACGCAGACCGTAGACAAGCCCATTTGCTCGTTGGCGCTCGACGCGGACGGATCTCTCAGAATCAGTATTGGACACCTGAGCCATTTTTGTGCATATCGTGTGTGTGTAGTGTGTGATATGGTGCCGTAGTTAGTTAATATCTTGTGTGTTTCTGTGCAGTCGATTTGTTTCGTTTTTGGGTAATTTTAGGTTGATTTTGTAAAAAGTAAATTAAGTTAAGATTCCTACTTGTTTTATTTTTTTTTATCTTTAATCTGCTTCTGTTCCTAAGATCAGAAGTGGGATAAAGAGCCAATAACAAACCCACGATAACTGACCAAAAAGAAACAAATCTACCCACATTTGCAATAATTTTTGTTAGTCACAATTTTGGATATTTTCGGTTGTGTGGTGTCACGTAAGTACTTATTCTATATCTTTTATTGTAAAAATGCCACGATCCATAAGGCGTGGTAGGTCACGATATCGTTCTAGAAGTGGCTCACGTGTCCGGTTGCGACACCGATCGCGCAGTTTGTCACGTAAAAGTTCTCGAGGCAGTATGCGTCGTAGCAGATTGCAGTCTCAATCGCGAAGCTCATCCCGTAGTCGGGCGTCACGACGCAATCGTAGGGACAGGGCTCGGGCACGCGATAGATCTAGGTCCAAGTCGCGATTAAGCTCGCACTCATCGAGTGTTAGCCGCCCTCATTATCGACGCCCGTGTTCTCGCAAGTCGCCAGGCGACCGTAGGTGTAAGGATGTAGGTCACCGCGATAGCTCGTGTGATTTACCGCGCTACCGAAAGTGTCATCGCAGTTACGATCGGTCACGAGTTTTTCACCTACCCCCGTCAGACCACGTTGTTAAAAACCTTTCCGAAAAATCACACACACCTCCGCTTCCACCTACACCCCACATAGAAGCTCAAGGGGTCACTAGACATTCCGTCGAGTCCGTTCAGCGCTCTGAAGCATCCACCTTCGCACATGCTCTTATTGAAGCTATTAACACCTCGCGATCTAATAAGTCCCAAAACTATTTCGTGTCCAACTTTGATCCGACGATACATAACATAGAAACGTGGTGTGAGGAGGTAGAACGGGCTCGACACGCAAATAATTGGAGCGACCACGAATGTTTATCTCGCGTTGCTTCTTGCCTCAAGGGTGACGCCAAGGTTTGGCTAGCCGAGTGGGTAACCAATGACCGCACTTGGTCTAACTTTAGGCAAGAATTTACGCCTCTTTGCCCCAGCAGACTAGACTTCGCCAATATCCTCTTTGAGGCCATGAAAACCACCTCTGATAAATATGCAACGTATGCTGAGTACGCACGTCGCACTCTGCTACGGCTAAGGATAGTTCCAGGGTTGAGTGAGGAGTTGAGAACGCTTATTGTGATTCGCGGCATTGATGATGCCCAGGTGCGGGCTACTACTGCCAACGCACAACTAACATCTGATAAAATTGTGTCGTTTTTATCAATATACTCGAAACCTGTTAAAGCCAATAACGATAAGCGTTCCCAAATCGTACCTCAAAAACGTTTTCATCAAGGAAGGTCAGTAAATAGTAGTGACAAGGCTTGTTACACGTGTGGAAAAAAGGGACATATTAGATCTAATTGCCCTAAGAAACCAAGAACTGCTCCATCGCCTTTAGAGCATTTGGCTCCTTCAAAGCAACCCACGAATATAACGTGTACATTTTGTAAAAAGCGTGGTCATACCGAAGACAAATGTTTTAGTAAAAATCGGTCTGAATCACGTAACCAGGCGAAGGTCAATTTATGTTCCGACTTGTGTAAATATCCACGGACAAGCAGTGACGTAGTGGCTTCGGTTGTCGGGGGCGTACCTATGGACGTTCTTATTGATAGTGGTGCGTTGGGTGTGTCACTCGTCTCCTCTGATGTTCTGAGATACCTCCCGTGCCAGCCTAAGCCAGGACATTACGTGCTCAAGGGTGTTAGTGATAAGGAAGTAGTTTGTAATACATACGTTACGGTAACTCTCGAATTTGACTTTATATCAATTGAGGCTGACCTGGTGGTAGTTCCATCATCTCATATGAATACCCCAGTTATCGTCGGAACAGACGTTCTTAATCGCGATGGAGTAACGTACGTTCGCACAAAAGACAGACAGTATCTTACACATTCAAAGGTAACCACGGTCAACGAGGTTAGTACTGTGCAACCAAAGGGTACCCCCGAAGTTAATACCCCACTAACAGGTAAGGAACGCGAAGGTCTGATGGCCGTAGTAGGCAAGTTTTCTGAATACCTTATTGAGGGAACTGCTGCTACAACAGTTAAAACAGGTGAGATGGACATCAAGCTAACAAGCAACGCGCCAGTGGTCTATAGACCATATAAGCTCTCGTACCAAGAGAAGTTGAAGGTACGTGCCATAACTGCAGACTTATTAGATAAAGGCATCATCAGGCGGTCACATTCCGAGTACGCAAGCCCAATCATTCTGGTTAAGAAGCGCGACGGATCGGACAGGCTATGCGTTGATTTTCGGGCTCTTAACCGAATCACTGTAAAGGATCGTTATCCTCTTCCTTTAATTGACGATCATATCGATCGCTTAGGTGCTGCCACCTTTTTCACAAGCCTAGATATGGCAACTGGCTTCCACCAGATCCGCATAAAGGAGGAGTGTATCCACCTTACAGGGTTCGTTACGCCCGAAGATCACTTCGAATATCTAAAGATGCCGTATGGTTTAGCCAATTCTCCCATCACCTACCAACGTATCATCAATGACACGTTGCGAGACCTCATCAACGAAGGTAATGTACTCGTTTATGTCGATGACGTCCTCGTACTGAGCTCCTGCGTCTCCCAGGGCATTGAACTTCTTCACCGGGTTTTGCACACACTGACTCAGGCAGGGTTCTCAATCAATCTGAAGAAGTGTACCTTTCTCACTACTGAGGTTGAGTACCTCGGCAGGGTGATATCCCAGGGCCAGGTGAGACCAAGCCCAAGGAAAGTGGAAGCATTAGCTAATACCACCCCGCCGCAAAACGTAAAGCAGGTAAGACAACTTCTTGGTCTCGCTGGATATTTCCGCCGTTACATAAAAGATTATGCACGCAAAACGGCATGCATTGCAAACCTGACTAAAAAGAACGTCACATTTATTTGGGGAAATGAACAGGAAGAAGTGCGTCAGGAACTTATAAAGCACTTAACCAGCGAGCCAGTTCTTGCTATCTTTGACCATAAACTTCCGACGGAAGTCCACACCGATGCCAGCAGCATCGGCTATGGAGCAGTACTCTTCCAAAATCACCCCGATGGTAAGAAGCATGTCGTTAGCTACTTCAGCAAAGTTACTCAGGGCGCTGAGAGCAGATATCATTCTTACGAGCTTGAGACGCTCGCGGTCGTTAAAGCTTTACAGCATTACCGTCATTACCTAGTTGGTGTGAAATTTGTTGTTGTAACCGATTGCAACGCACTAAAGGCTACTGAGCACAAAAAAGACCTCATCCCTCGAGTCGCTAGGTGGTGGATTTATCTCCAAGATTTCGACTTCTCGATCGAATACCGCAAGGGGATAATGATGCCACACGCTGACTATTTGAGCCGTAATCCTGCCGCGCCAATTACAGTCAATCAAATCACGAAGCCAAGGAACTGGGCTCAAATAGCTCAAGCGGCAGACGATGAGACTCAGAAGCTTTTAGAGCAACTTCAGGAAGGGAATTTGGACACAAGCAGGTATGTGTCTCGCAATGACCTTTTGTATTATCGGTACACTCCGGTTGGTGAACAACCTAGGCTTTTGTGTTACGTACCTAAGGGACACCGATTGAGTTTGCTAAGAGTGTTTCACGATGAGCATGAGCACGTAGGAGCGGATAAAACTGTGGATCTAATCCTGAAACACTTTTGGTTTCCGGGCCTCCGTCAGTTCGTAGCCAAATATGTGGCACATTGTTTAATTTGTATCTCAAAGAAACGTGTACCGCGAGCACCACAACAACCCATAACTTCCTGGGAGAAGCCAGACGTTCCTTTTGACACCATTCACTTGGACGCATTGGGCCCTCTGCCGTTGTCCGATAATTACAGATTTGTACTAATTATCATAGACGCGTTTACCAAATACAGTCTTCTATATCCAATATGTCGTCAAGATGTAGTTGAATTGAAACGTGTTGTAACTCAGGCAATCTCTTTGTTTGGGGTTCCAAGACTAATAGTTACTGATAAGGGTAGGATGTTCGAATCTCGGGAGTTTGTTACGTGGGTTAATGACATGGGATGTGATCTGCACTATATTACCCCCGAAATGCACCAAGCTAATGGCCAGGTGGAAAGGTACGTCAGAACTGTACTCAACATGATCCGGATTGAAACCAACCATAAAGGCTCGTCTTGGTCAGAAGTATTATGGAAGCTTCAGTTAGTTTTGAACATAACCAAACAAAAGTCAACGTGTACATCACCTCTCAACCTCCTGGTCGGTACAGATGCTACAACACCAGTAATTCGAGCAGTCGTGCGTGATATAGCTGCCGATAACTCGAAACCTAACCGAGAAGCCCTGCGTGAAATCACCAGAAGCAGAGCTAGCGAGCGCTTAAGAGAAAATCAGTCTCGACAAGATGAGCAAGTGAATCGAAACAGACGGACTCCCCGAGAATTCGCCCTCGGCGATTTGGTCTTTGTCATTAAGTTTTCTCAGTCCACAGGAAAATTGGATCCGGGAATGCGTGGCCCCTACAAAGTGGTCAACATACTACCGGGCGGTCGCTACGAGCTAACGCTACTAAGCGGGAGCTATGGCAAGAAAACGCAGGCCGCGGCGCAATACATGGTGCCGTGGCGAGGGGAGTGGTGTCCGGAGACGTGTGCTGCGTTCTTCGAGAGTGAGTATTCGTTCGTCCTTACTCTGATCCTTAAATGTTGCTAGCATTCACGTCGGCGACTATTCTCTCACTCGATGGTTAACGTTTAGGTCATTCCCAACCTGTTTATTACTTAATTACGTCTTACGCACCACACATTAGAGTTAGGTACACTAAGTCATCTAAACTTCGTTATAACACTAGGGTTAGCTAGTGAATGGCTGACGGCGGGATTGTGAGTGACATGGGGATTGGGATGGACGAGCGGTACTGTGTAGTGCGCGTTAAAACGCGCGCGAGATCGCTTCGGCGACCGGCAGACGTATCATTAGATGCGTGGTCTCGCTTCGGCGACCGGCAGACGTATCATTAGATGCGTGGTCTCGCTTCGGCGACCGGCAGACGTATCATTTGATGCGTGGTCTCGCTTCGGCGACCGGCAGACCCTCCATGTGAGTAGCACTAAGGGGGTAGACGATTGGATCGTCTGTAGGAGGGCGCAAAGCGCGTCAGCCTGGAATCAGCATGGACTAGTTCAGGACATGCTTGCCATGTGAGCTCATCACGTCGCTAGTCGTTAGTCCCGGCAAGGAAAACAGCTGGGCAGGCGAGGTGCGATCGCTGACACCGCACCGAGGACAAGTGTAAAAGGGCCTTATTTTAATATTTTTGGGATATCCCTGAGGTGAAATCTGTGAGTTTGAGCGTGAATGATTACTGTGTGCTGAATGAATTACGTGACAGAGCTATTATGAAAGGAGAATGCTTATCTAGGTTGCAATGACATACGAATAGTAATGCCTATTCTTAATGTGTTTAATGCGTTGCTTTTCAGACGAAGAATCTGAGGAATCACAGCCTAACCTCGCAGCACAAGGACCATACCTCTCCATGCCTCTGCTAGACGACGACTCTGGAGCCGGTCCCTCAACAAGTGGCGCTGCCACTTCCAGTGGAGTCGCACCAGGCTTGAGGGTCGAGGACAACCCACTGTCAGGAGAGGCCGTGTTAGCCGACTCGGACAGCGACACCTCGTAACCGACCGGCCTTCTATAAAAGCAAGACGCAGACCGTAGACAAGCCCATTTGCTCGTTGGCGCTCGACGCGGACGGATCTCTCAGAATCAGTATTGGACACCTGAGCCATTTTTGTGCATATCGTGTGTGTGTAGTGTGTGATATGGTGCCGTAGTTAGTTAATATCTTGTGTGTTTCTGTGCAGTCGATTTGTTTCGTTTTTGGGTAATTTTAGGTTGATTTTGTAAAAAGTAAATTAAGTTAAGATTCCTACTTGTTTTATTTTTTTTTATCTTTAATCTGCTTCTGTTCCTAAGACTATCATATTATGCTGTGGTTACAACCTCTTGGGAACGAAAATAGCAGAGTGGCTAGTATACTCGTAGCAGCTCAAATTATCTGGCGCGGCAGTCTTGACAAGTTTTGTCTGTTGAACACCAAATGGCGTTTTGAAAACGTTAAGACCTAATTCATGTTTATTAGATTTTATTCATCGTACCTAATATAGCTCCGTGTTGTATTAAGGACGATAATAATATGCTTTAGAAATTATTTTCATTTCATTCCACGACGAAACACGCGAATTTGTTCTCAGCGTTTTTAGAGCTCCTTTTGTAAACCTAAAACTAAACTCGAGAGGCCGTTATCGAACTAACATTTATTTCCCTTCTCTTTATTACACTCAAAATATTTATTTATATAAAGGCTTTATTGCACAAATCATAGTGTACAAAGGTGGATTTAATGCTAAAAGCATCCTCTACCAGTCAAACCTTTAGGTCATGCAGAAAGATGGCAATAGGTGCAGCGAAAAAAAAACAGAGAAAATAAAGTAACAATTAACTAATATTTTATCATCATCATCATTATCAGCCAAAAGACGTCCCCTGCTGAACATAGGCCTCCCCACGGCTTTCCATAGCGACAGATCACTAGCGGTCTGCATCCAGTTTGATCCTGCGATCTTTTTAAGGTCGTCTGTCTGTCTGTCTTTGTAGGGAGCTTAACCAAGACCCAAAGCTCCAAGCCAACCTCACTTTCACGCGGTGCGTCCTGTTTCAACAGACGAGGCTCTGGCGACCGACCGATGGCGGGATAACCATCCAACAAAAGGTGCAGCAAAATGTTGAGTTGTGATGGGCAGCAGCGTCACACTCAAAAGATACTGCGCCTTTGCGCTCGCCAATGCGCCTGCCAAGCGTGGCGAGTACTGGCAAGTACCCCCCTAAATGCTCGGTGTTTCTCTACGAGATCGAATCAGAAACGAGGAGATACGTAGAAGAACCGAGGTAACGGACATAGCCTTGAGAATCAATAAGCTTAAGTGGCAGTGGGCAGGGCACATAGCGCGAAGAACTGATGGCCGTTGGGGCAGGAAAGTTCTTGATTGGAGACCCTTCGACCAAAGACGCAGCGTAGGACGTCCACCAAATAGTATAGTGACAAATAAACCTACTTAAATTACTACAACAACATATTTTATGTTCTATAAACATACCCAAACCTACTCAAAATAAATACAATAGATAAAAATAAACATAATAAATAAAAAATATAATGCAATTATCTATTCTTAAAAAATTGACGTACTTTACTCTTGAATGATACCTTCGACTCGGCCCTCTGACATCCAAGGGAAGAGAGTTACACAGTCGTGTTGTCGTCACTGAAAACGACTTGGAGACGTACGTGGAGCGGTATGCCAGCGTGCCTAGCCGGAGATTGTCAGAGGAACGGAGATACGGATCGTGAAATCACAAATACAGCGTTCTATTTCTATTTGTACCTTACATGCCCTTTACATATTGCAAAAAAGGAGTAAGAACATGTATTATAGACCTGTGTAACTCTTTATTGAAACGACTAACTGAGTCGTCACTTCAAGATGTTCCACTGTTTCGAAACCCAAATGGTATCGCCAAAATACCCAAACGTCTCTGCATCATTTGCAACTTGAGATCGAGTTCGGCACGCGTCGCTCAGGAAGCACAGAAAATATACCTAATAGTACTTCGTACAGAAGGATCACTTTGATAAGAAAGATAAAGTAAAAGCCACTTTTGTTGCAACGCAATAAGTGCAATTCGCTTCGCAAGATTTTCATTCAGTATTTGTTTCATCTCTCGATTATGCGTGTCTCTTTCTAACGCGTAACGCTATCGCTGTTTCGTGGTTTTGAATGTATCAGGGTTGAGAGCGGCACGTGGCACGAACATACGCGTAGATAACAACGCGCTTACCAAATAAAATAATAAAGTCTAGGAGCTAGCACATTTCTTGACCGTGTTCTATCGGAGAAAGTAATTGATAGTGTCAGCGTACATTAAATATTAAAATAAGTGTTTACTCTGTCCGAGTATTTCGTTCAAAATTACTGAACTCGGAGAAATGAAAGTACAAACCCATCACACATGGTATGTAAATCACACCTAACCGTATAAAATGGTAGTACGGACAACTTTTAAAAATATACTAATGACTTACACTTTTAGTGCCCGACAAGAAAATTGGGCGGCGACGGCCGACGTCTCACGTCAATCAACCTTTTTCGTGTGGTAATGGGATTGCTAGTTTAAACGTTTTATTTATAAATTAAGTAATATATATCTACGTAATTTTTTTTTTATTCGGCAAAGAAAAATCAATCAGTGAGCTTTTTCGTGTACGAACTGCAAGAGAATCTACTCCCTCTCCAGACTACCGCCTTTATAACAGCATATTACTACCTACGTTGGATATTCACAAAGCGTACATTTGGGGCGACGATATTTTGGATTTCGCTTGCAAAATAATATCGTTTTATGGAATGTGTATTAGTGCCATGGCTATCATGTTTATAAATGTATCCATTTATTGTATAAAGGAAAGTATTAAGTAAGTTTACAGGAAGTTAATAAGGAAAACTAGGTTTAAATCCAAAGGTTTTGTGGTAGATTTAGGTAACCACCTAGAGATCTATTCTAATATTATAAAGCTGAAGAACTGGTATGTTTGAACGCGCTAAACTCAAAAAATACTGGAACTGGAGGACAAAAAGTATTTTTGTGTTGGATATCTTATTTATCGATGAAGGCTATAAACTAACTATCACGCTGCGACGGGAGAAGAGGGAGCAAACTCAAAACGTGCGAACGAAGTCGCGGGGGTCCGTTAGTTTATAATATTTATTAAATCAAAAGTATATTAGACATGTTGCCTACTTTTATAATTTCACAGTCTTTCTACAATTTTAAATGAAATTAGTTCAAGTGTTCTTAGTGTTTGAAAGGAGCAGGTAAGGTCAAGGCCACCTAAGCAAACTTAACAGCCAAATTCGTCGTTTTTTATTAATAACAAACAAGAAAAAAAAACTAAGACATGCAACAAAAAAAAAACTTAATATCTATCTATTCAAAAACGAAACCGTTTCCTTGCGGCAAGGAGGCTATGATGCTGGCTGCGTTGCCGCGTTGGATAGCTATGCTGATTCTTTAAGCTAGGAACCAGCCAGCTTTATTATTGGCTGTTAAAGAATTTAATTTTGGCGCAATTTTTCTAAACAGCAATTTAGAAGAGGTTCCCCACGGCCCAAACGTTTCAAAGCCAAACGGCGCAAACACATAATCACTCGCAATTTAAACTTACTTGCGACGCTTGGCGTTTTCAGCCATTTCCGCTGCTGCTCCAGCTTTAAGGGCTGATTCTCCGAGATGGGAGGGGGCCAAAGTATCGACACAAGTTGCATTCCAAACTAAGGCCCGACCCCGTTCCCAGGGAATAAGCGTGAGGCCATCGGGTCTCTTGCCATCATCACGGACCAAGCCACGTGGTTCCAACGTGGAAGGAACATTAATGGTGGCAAGAGCTCTTTTGATGGCATCATTAAGGGTAGCGTGACGGCCGAGACGCCCAGCGCTTTGCTGGCAACAAAGGCAGTAGAGACCAAATTTATCAACCTCCTTGCCACAAGGACACGTTAAAAATTCACATACAGGGGTACCAAGGCAGCGGCCAATACACAACCGGAAAGACTCCCTAGCGAAAAGAGTGCCCAAATTTTTCGACGGTCAAGCAATGATCAGATTTTTTGCAGGAAACTGCCAAGAGCCTTGCGTGACCACTGTCACTGACGGAACGGAGTTTTGAAGTAAAGAATCGAAGGTCTCTCTCGCAAGAGGGACATCCCAAAGTTATTGCTGTTGACGTTCCTTTGGGATGTCTTCTCTTGGCCAGAGGCCTTGCCAAAACTCCTCCGCCTCTCTCACCTCATAAAGTTGGCGAGGATGTTCAAAGATTTTTCCGGCTAAAACGGAAGTGCTATGCAAAGAGAAGAGAAAAGCGGAGAGGGCTATACTAGAAATTTGGCGATTTCCAATCCCACGTTTCTAAAAAAGAAATTTTAGAAGTGACTCTGTCGGAATTAAATCATGATTTGTCCCCGGATGTGCTGTGCTTTTACAGAGACTTTCATAAAGTGCGGTGAGGAAAAAAACATCAATATTCACAATTACGAACTTGCAACCCACTATTCACGAAACAAAAAAAGGGGTGGAACCTGCATAATGGTGAGAAAGGGTATAGCATACAAACAAATAAATACTTTTGACGAGATTTCAGTCAACTTTCATTTCGAATGCTGTTCTATAAAAATACCCTATCACAACAAATTTATTGTCTGTGTATACCGTTCTTCAACAGCTACAAAAAAAGGCACTTGGAATTATTTCTTGATAGACTGGAGTTTGTGCTTGGCAAATATTTCCATAAACATTTAAAGCAAAAAAATGTTATTTTGGGAGATATAAATAAAAATAAATAAAATAAAAATAAAAAGCCTTTTATTTCTTGCAAGTAACTTAAAAAATAAAACATATGCAGTGAAACATTGAAAAACTAATAAGCTTATTTCTAATAAGTATATACATACATATATATATATATATATATATATATATATATATATATATATATATATATATACAGATGAAATAAAAAATAATATTTAAAAAAAAAAATGAAACGTGTACACATGTTTGGTTTAATTGCTTGCATCTGCAAGAACCCCTCTGCAGGTGAAGGCCTCCTCCAAAGATATCCAGTCCTCTCTGGTCTGGGCTGTCTGAAGCCAGTTTGGGCCAGCTATTTTTATAATGTCGTCCTCCCATCGGGCGTAAGGTCTTCCTCTCTTCCTTATACCCTGTGGTCCCGTCCACATTGTCACTGTTTTAGTCCATCTCAGGTCTTGAAGGCGCGCTACGTGGCCTGCCCATTTCCACTTCACGGCTAAAGCATGTTGTAAACCGTCGATAGCTTTAGTTGTGTTTCGTATTTTACTGTGCCGGATTTTTTGAATTTTCTTTATATTAAGCATGCTGCGCTCCAAACCTCGATGGCATGCTCTTATTTTTTTCTTTATTTTGTCAGTGAATTTCCATGTTTGACAGGCATAGGTGAGACATGGAAGCAGGCATGTATTTAATATTTTTGTTTTTAGTGTCGTCGGCATTTTACTTTTGAATATTTCTTTTAAACTCCAAAATTTATTCCATGTAAGTTGTGTCCTGCAGTCGACTTCTCTCTCGTTAATATCTCGGTTAAAACTTATTAATTTGCCAAGGTATGTGTACTGATCTGTATATTGAAGTGGTGTGTTGCCGATAGATATTTGTCTATTTAGGTTGTTAGTCATAAGCATGGTTTTAGAGAAATTCATTTCCAGACCGACTTTCTTGCTATTATCATCAAGGTTTTTTAGCATGTTTTGAAGGTCTATCCCTGACTCCGATAGAAGCACTAGGTCATCTGCGAATCGCAGGTGGCTTAGATACTTGTTTCCAATCTTAATTCCCTTTTCTCTCCATTCCAGTTTACTTATTATCGATTCCAGTACAGCTACAAATAATTTAGGGGACAGTGGGTCACCTTGTCTGACTCCTCGTTTGATAGAAAACCAAGGGCCGGTCGTCTCTAGTTTTACTCTACTCTTGCTATTGTTGTATATACTTTTAATAACTTGAATGTACTTGTCTTCGACTCCATGTGATTTTAGCGTTTCCCAGATACTGTCATGCGATATAGTGTCGAATGCTTTCTGGTAGTCCACAAAAGCAATGTAGAGAGGCCTTCTTTGTTCTTGATATTTCTCTACTATAAGCTCAAGCGTGTGAATGTGATCGATGGTAGAAAATCCTTTTCTAAAACCAGCCTG
Organism: Pyrausta purpuralis; assembly: GCA_963924145.1. Taxonomy (NCBI): domain Eukaryota; kingdom Metazoa; phylum Arthropoda; class Insecta; order Lepidoptera; family Crambidae; genus Pyrausta; species Pyrausta purpuralis. The sequence continues at coordinate 21,949,611 of OZ001652.1, read as the reverse complement.
TTCAACGGGCTGATTTGCATCCAAGGTAGAACTTATTCTTTTGTTTAGAATAGAGGCAAAAAGCTTATATATACATGACAGTAGGCTAATGGGTCTGAAGTTGCCTATATCGTTGGGGTCTCCTTTTTTGTAGAGCAAAATTATGTTCGACTCTGACCACTGGGTAGGTGTGGTTCCTGTTTCTAAGATAAAGTTAAATAAGTTAGTAAGTGGAAAGGTAAGTAATTTTGCCGCTGTTTTTAGTATTTCATTGCTGATGTTATCTGGGCCTGCGCTTTTATCTAACTTCAATCTTCTCAGCTCATCAATGACTTCGCTAACTTCGATGCTGGGTACTTCTGTAGCAGTGTAATCGCCCGTAGAGGTTTGAGTTATATAACTGTTGTTTTTATCGTTTCCACTCGAATAGAGTTTTTTGTAGAACTCTGTCGCTACTGCGATTATTTCTTTACGACTATTTACGGTGTAGTCTCCTTTTTTGAGTTCATTTATCCAGGTTTTATTCGTCCTTAGCTCTTTTTGAGCTTTTTTAGTACTGCCAGATCTGATTAGGTGTTTTTCTATGGTTTTATATCTGTGGTTAGTATAATCCCTTTTTATATATTTACTGACTAATTTGTAGAGTGCAGAAATTTCATTTTTTATTGCTCTTGTTTTGTTGGTTAATCTTTGTAGCTCTTGTCTTCTTTTTAAAAGTTTAAGTGTGTTATCTGACAGTACCTTATGACTTTTATGCGATACAGTTTCTTGTCTGGCTATCAATATACAACTTGTGATATGATTTACCAAATCGTCGTAGTGTTTTTGGACCGTTGAAGCCATATTTACCCCGAGTTTACCATGTGTTGCAGAAGAAGCCAGATATTCGCAAAATTTTGAGAGTTCTTGTTCGTGTTTCAATGTGGGATTTTGGTTTGTATTAAACTGATTTCTACGTTTTTTCGTTTGAGCAACACTGATCGTTGCTCTAACTGGCCTATGATCTGAATTGTAATTAATGTTTAGCACCTGCACATTCTGAAACATAAATGGCCTGTTAGATAGAAAAAAGTCGATTTCATTTTTATATTTCCAATCCGGAGAGTGCCAAGTCCATCTGTTCTTTTATTTTGGGAGATATCAATATTAATACCAGACTAAGTAATAATGTGACTAAAAACTTAAAAGATCTTATCTATGACTTTAATCTTACTCAGCATATCACGGAACCCACTAGAAACCTATCGTGTATTGACCATATATTTAGTAATATTAAAGGTGCAACTGGAATGACACTCCCTCTCTGTTTGTCGGACCATGATACTGCGCAAATTCTCGTCTTTAGTAGTAAACCAAAGCTTATACCTCCAAAAACGATACACACTTACAGGAGAGACTACTCTGCTAAAAATATAGAGAAGTTCAAAAAACATTTGGCATGCCTTTCCTTTTCTGATGTTTACAACGAAACTGAACCTCATGCTGGATTTAACAATTTTCATGACTCGTTATGCCTCATTTACAAACTTTGCTTTCCATTTTGAAAAGTTAGATTACCCACAAAATCAAATCTACATTGGATATCTAAAGGAATAAGGAAAAGCTGCGCACAAAACAGAATCCTAAGGCAAAACTACTATAAAAAGAAAACTTGTCAAAACAAACACATATAAAGCATACTCGAGAATACTAAAAAAATGCATAACATGTTCTAAAAAAAAAACTAATAATAAATACGTGCTTTAAAGTAGAAATACTTGTAAAGCCACATGGAAGGTAATACAAGACGAAATTAATATCAAGCCGCAATATAATAATTACATTGATTGTATTGAATGTGACAGTGATATAATTACTTATCCTACTCAAATTGCAAACACTTTTAATATTTTTTTTATTGAATTGACAAACAAAGACATAAAAAAATATATATTACATGACAAATCCAATCCAATTAATAATAATTCTATTTATCTCAACCCTATTGACGAAAATGACATTTATAAAGTAATTATGACCTTAAATAACAGCAACTCAGAAGAATATGACGGTGTCTGCACTAAAGTAATTAAGGCATGTAATAAAGAAATAGGCAGCGTGTTGGCATTTCTTATAAACCTATCAATGGCCTCTGGTACTTTTCCTGACAGGTTAAAATTTTCTTTGATAAAGCCATTGTTTAAAAAAGATAAAAAAATCTATTTTGGACACTTACAGGCCAATCGCGCTGGTGCCGATATTGACAAAAGTATATGAAAAAATCATGTATTCAAAACAAATATCATTCTTTGACATGTTTCATGTACTAAATCACAGCCAGTATGGTTTTTAGAAGGGAAAATCTACGGCACATGCGGTCTTCGATATGGTAAATGAAACTCTTACATGTCTAAATGCCAATAACTATACAACTGCGCTCTTCTTCGACATGTCTAAGGCCTTCGATTTTGTATCACATAGTTTGCTTTTAGATAAATTAGATAGTTGTGGCATAAGTGGCACTGCTTAAAGTTGGTTTAAAACTTACTTACAAAGTAGACGGCAGTCGGTTGAAATAAGTAGACTTACTAGTGATAATATGGTCGTAGAATACAAATTAGATCCCAGAGAAAATAAGTACGGAGTTCCGCAGGGCAGCATTTTGGGTCCCCTGTTGTTTTTGATTTATATCAATAATCTTCCGGACGTAACTAACCATAAATGCATCTTATTTGCTGAAGACTTATCTGTGATAGTAAATTGTTGCTAAGAGACCAGTTAATTGACATTAATAATACAGTAAAAGCAATAATAGAATGGCTTAAAAATAATAATCTACTTATAAATCTTGACAAAACTTATTTTATAAATTTCAATAACATACTATACCAGACAGTACTATAGACAATGGACATTAATTTTGAAGGACAAAAATTAAAAAGTACAAACACAATAAAATTCTTACGTATATGGATAGATCAAAAACTAAATTGGAAAAATCACGTTGAAAATGTTTTCAAAAAAATTAATAGATTTTAAACAAAGTAGCGACAAAAAATACAGCACTTACTGCGTACTTTGCCTATGTGGAATCGGTTTTGCGATACGGACTCATTATATGGGGCAATAGCACTGATGCAAGTAAGGCATTCCTTGCTCAAAAAAAATGCATAAGGGCCATATGTGGTACTGCACCCGATGAGCCTAACCGCACCTGCACCTGATAAGTCCTTAAAAATATTGCCCCTCCCATATTTGTACATCCTTGAAATAGCTAAATTTGTGAAGCAAAATATGTATTATTTCAGACAAGCGAAAAATGTGTACACGCGTAATACCAGAAATGGAGATAGACTGGTTACTGACCTGATTCCCAAGAGTGCTCGATAAAGTAAGAACTGCCACTGGATGTGTATGCTCATATTTAACAAAATACCACAAAATATAAAAGACTTGCCCTTTAACCGATTTAAAGGCGCCCTATATAGGTGGCTAAACGAGCATTGTTTTTATCATGTAAATGATTAGGTACTTGAATTTAATGTGACATTATGACTTGTTTCTTTTTTTTTGTAACTATGACGTTAATTATTTTATGTGACATATTATGTATCAATGTTATCTATTTCCATTTTGTAATGTGTTTACACTGACATTCCAATAATTATTTTTAATTTGTTTAAATTTAATGATTTAATGTAGTTATAGTCACTTTATTATAACAAAAAATATGTTTTTGCATGCTATTCATAGATGGCTGGAAAAGCTGAACTAAATGAAATAATAACAAACTAAATGTACCCTTTTCCAATCGCAAATAAACATTCATTTCATTTCATTTCATTTCATTTCACGAAAACGACTAGGAAGCGAAGCCTGAGCCCAAGAATTATTATCGAAATGTAAATTTAATTCGTTTTCCAAACTATTTTTAAGGGTGGTGTCAAATGGTTTTAAACAATTATATTTTTTCCAGGTAGGACTTGTACGAAGGAAATATGTAAATTTAGGCACAAAAAGACACGCTTTAAGTATAGTAAATGCAATGTGTGAATTTAGGTGTTCCAATCTGGGGACTGAAAGGGTGAAATCATTCAATTTTTTATCTAGAAAAGGTTCAATGCTGGGATCAACAAGAGGGGCACCCAGAAGACAAAGCAATTCAGAATTCAGAATTTTAATGTTAAGAGAAAGGGGATGAAAACAAAAAAAATAAAATTATAAATAATTAACAGTATAATAATTCTAATTAAAATAAAACACAATATACTGTCAAGCCGGAAGTGTGCCTGGAGGGAAGGTACCCATTACGCTTGCCGCATTACCCCGCTGAATAGCCAGAGCCAACTTCTGGGCAAGAAATGAACCCGCACGCGAATCATTAGTCCTTGCTCTTAAGCGACGACCCACCTCAGCAACAAAACTTTTGGCCTCAGACCCCCAACAACCCGCAGTTTCGACAGCAAAAGGGACAAAATGGTAGGTTGACTGCAAAGTTCTATATTTAGAATGCTTTTTCAGCGCTGCCGACTCAGCTGCTGCCCCAGGTGCCAACACAGGTCGTCCCAAGTGGCATGCCGCAAAGGTGCTAACGCATGTCGCGTCCCATAAAAGGCACTTACCCTTATCCCATGGAACCAGGGTTAGGCCATCTGGTCTTTTATCATCAGTACGGCAAAGGCCCGATGGCTCAAGTACACAAGGGATGTTTGCAGAAACCTAGGGGATTGAATTTATTAATGATTGCCTGACGGGAACCAGACGAAACGTGATCATTAATAAAAGTTCACATTTTGAAAGGTTCAGTTCTAAGCCTAATTTCTTAAATCCTTCTATGATCAGGACAAAGTATTGGAAAACAACATCTGCTTTGCTTCCAAAGAACTCGTCATCCAGATACCAGGTATTGAATTTAGAATTTAAGGATGAAATGACAGGATGGATGCCTAAACTAAAAAGGGCTGGACCTAAAGGGTCGCCTTGCTGAACACCGACTGCAGAAACAATCGAATGTTTATTGTAAAGTAATTTTGATTGATTTTTGTAACACTGGAAAACAAAGGGATAAATCTGAGGAATGTGAGTCTGAACTTCATAGAGCAAGACAGACCTGTCAAGAGAATTGAAAGCATTCTTCACATCAACTTTGAAAAAAACTTCAGATTTGTCACAAGAGAGGAAATTGCGAGCGAAATGAACCACGGCCTTGCAACCTCCCTTACTGCCGAAACCAAGTTGAATAGGTTGAAAATACTCTTTCAAAGGAGAAAAAAGATCACGACAGGCTAATTTGGCTGCAAGACGACGAAACGTTGAGCCAATAGCAATAGAGCGAATGCCACCATCTTTTTTTCGAAAGGCACAAAGTCTAGCACCAAATAAAAATGGGACAAAACTTTCAGTTACCTTACCAGATAAGAGAAAGTTACACAATTTCGTAATGTTGGAAAGCAAAATTCTACCGGCGTCAGCAGCGGAAGCACTCACCAAGTCCTTAAGATCCTTAAGGTGTTGGGGAGTAATGCCGTCAATGCCACCAGCAGAACCAGCCAAGAAAAGACATAATGGCAGCAAACGTGTCGCCGTCATCAAGTATCCGTAAGGGTTGGAAATTTTGAGGAAGAGGAAAAGGTAAAGATGGAAAATCTGGACGTGAAGGATCCTTGCTACGAAGGCTCTCGAGTTTCCTGATTAGGGGGAGCGAGAGTGTCATCGGAGAACAAGATTCGGGCTGCGTTTTTCAGGTCGTCGTCCATAACCGTGTTCTGGACGGTACGATAAACGTTAAATTTTGAAGATATCATTCTAGACGAACTGAATGGAAGGGACGGATTGTGGAAATTTGAAGCATTATCTAATAGCGCCCGAGTTAAAGTTTTAGACGAAGAGTTTACGTGAAAAAATAAGTATGACGTTTTTATCTGAATTGACGCCCATTTAAGCGTGCGTATGTGTGCAACCGATTTGCGCTTGTAATTGGTGTGGGGGTAAGGACCTCGCCGTACGTATTTCTACACTTTTAAATTTTTAATATGATATAAATTGAAGCTGAAAAAGAGTACAGGTGGGTCAAAATGTAGAGCTAACTCCCTTTCTTGTTTAAAATAAAGTATCTCAAAAATACAAGTTCCTTGCAACAGCGCATTGGCTTTGCCATCGTCTAGTAAATAAAGTTATCAATAACTACGTTCCGACTCCATTCCCCGAGATTTGAACTGTTTTCTGTTTTGTTGCTTTAGGTTTCAAGAACAATACTTACTAAATTTTGAAATAAGAAATTTGAAAGGTTTTTGACGTACAAAAAATGACAATTACTAACGTTTTGAAATCAAACTTCAGGAGGAATCATAAATTGAACATAAAATTAACACTAAGTAGAAAATAAAACTATTAGGGCATTTTAAAGTATAATAACATAGTATTGTTACCTTTCAATGCAATAAGACATAATTTCTTCAGCTATAGTAATGGTAAAATGTCGTTACCAGTGGTTGCGTTTTACGATTATGTAAGTATTGAAGGAAAACCTTAACCAAATGTCAAATTGGCTAGTTTGATGAATGATCTCTAGTTTAGGTATTTTTAACCGATTTCAAAAAAGGAGGAGGTTATCAATTCGACTGTATGTTTTTTTTTATTTTTTTTTTGTATGTTTGTTACCTCATATCTCAGTCGTTTGTCGACCGATTCGAAAATTTTTTTCGCCTACTTAGAGGGTATACCTTCTAGTTGGTCCCATTTTTTCCAACTTGGGATCTGATGATGGGTACTTGGTGTAATCGTGGGAAACCTTCAAATTTTAAAGGCATGTATAGTGTTTCTTTACTAGAATCTTAATGTTGACGTCTTGTTACGTCTGATAGTCAACATCTTGTGGGGCTGAACTGATGGTGGAACTCCTTAACGCTAAGAAGTTCAGTAATTATAATTAAATAACTTATAATAGGAAATTTGTAGCTTCGTAAAAAACAGAGTCATAAGGTGCAACCCCCCCCCTCGCCTATAAGCTCTAAAAATGAAGAAATAAAATTAACTTTAAAAAAAGTAAAAACCGACTTCAAAACCAAAATGCACTAAAAAGTCTTAAATAAACTCTTGACTATTGAAAGGAAAGGTGGGTTCTAGGCAAACAATTTCTTTTTGGAGTCGGTGCCATCACTTTGACCATCAAGCATCAACTATCACAGCACCGACTCCAAAAAGAAATTGTTCGCCTAGAACCCACCTTTCCTTTCAATAGTCAAGAGTTTATTTAAGACTTTTTAGTGCATTTTGGTTTTGAAGTCGGTTTTTACTTTTTTTAAAGTTAATTTCTTTAAAATACGCAGAGTCATTCATATTCAATCACTGGTAAAGAGACTTTACCATTTCTACTGATGAAGAAATTAGACCTAAGGCAGGTACATAACGTAGAAGGCGTTTGTTTGCAGTTTTATGGGTAAGTAACAAATGAAGGGGCAAGTTAACCGATTGACGTCTGATTGAGTACTGAAGTAAAAATGTAAAATGACAAATGCATGTGTGACCAAATGTAGGTGGAAGCAACGTATGCGCTGCTGCGCCTAGTAACAAACATTAATATATTATTTTAATGAAAATGTACTTTGGGTAGAAGATTAACCGCAACAATGACATAACATTGAATCTCACTCTCGTACTCCGGCAAAACATATTATGTTAACCAAACTGTTAGGGCTAAGCTAACGCAAAAACCTAGGTCTAACCCTGACTGCGCTATTTAGACAGATTTCCAGCAAATTTACTGCAAATTTGGCCAAAATAATCTGAACTTCAAATTCACTGCTAGGTCATCATGACAGAGAGAGATCGTTTTATTTAGTAATATATATTATTATGAGCATTTATTTGTGTTTAGTCATTTAGACTCGAAATTTGTCGATGAAAGTTACGGCTAATTACACAAAATAATTGTTTTAAACAGTCGTTTGATGAACAGCTACTTAATTTAGATCAAAATTTTCATCACTTCATCAGGATTAATACATCGTTTTTTCTGCCATGTGATGCAATAAAACTATTGGAACAGCAATAATAATGTTTGAAATATCACTATCTCATCCGTGACAAAACAATGTTCAATAGAACAACATTAATTTCAACAATGAGAATTATATATTAATAAATTCTCGTTACAAAAGACCTTAGTAAATACTTTAAAAAAAATATATTTGCATGTATGTAAATCTACGGTCTCTAAAACGAAACAAGAGTTCCAAGACAAATTTGTCTTTGTACAAAAATGCAGGCAGGTAGTATAAAGGGGCATTTCATAACAAAAGTCATAAAATAGAGTAATGCGTTTGCTTGTGGGCCTTAGGCTGTTGGCCGAAGCCGCGAAGTTTTGAGAAATTTGTCTTCACCCAGAAGTTTGGACGTGTCTCCGCGGATATTACTTCGAGATTGACCAGTGATAAGCGATAGCGTCAAAAACGCCTTTGATAAGGAATCGGACACTGCATCTTTCGAGAGTCGGGCAAATGTCTCTATCACTTAGGGCCGATTCTCCAACATCGGATAAGAATGTTTATCAGACTGAATAAGTATGAAATGACCGATTTTTAAGTGTCATTTACTTAAATATTTGCTTACAAATAGGTGACGTTTTCAAATTAGGCGTATTGTATTTTATTCGACGAATATTCCTTGTCTGACGTTAGATAAATCAGGCTCCCTTGTAATGATGCAACTTGCGTAAAATCCAGATTGTGTCTCTGATATTTTATAGAATTGATTTCATTTTTAGGGTTCCGTAGGCGAATGGCAAGAAACGGAACCCTCATAGTTTCGTCAAGTCTGTCTGTCTGTCTGTCATCCGTATGACACAGCCACTTTATTCTGTAACTATAAGCATCACACATATTTTAACTAAGTGGAAGTAAGAAGATCTCTAATTCAGTTCAAGTTGGCACGGAACCCTCAGTGTGCGAGTCGGACTCGCACTTAGCCGGTTTTTATTTCTGTAGACTAGACCAGGCGCGGCATAAGTAGATAAATAACGTGAATCAATATAACATAAAAATACAGTTAAATGAATCTTGTTTTAGGCATGTTTATGTGCTCAAAGAGGAGTAGGTAAATAATTATTTGATCATATCGATATTCGGCAACTTTTATGAATGATCATCGACATCTTTACCAAAATTTCATTCATTTCACTCAACACTTGTATCCGCTACCGCTTATGCTTCCTCTTCCGCTATCACACCATCATGCCTTCACTTACCCAAAATAAATGGATCCAAAGGTTTCCTCATTTTCAAGTTATTGCCGTTAAGTTGGCTTCGCCCTTTGTTGGTTAAAACAAGGAAGTGAAGGTGGTAATTACAAGAAATGGAATTGTTCTTGTGCACACAGCGAGACGAGAGGAAGTTTATTGTTGTACTGATTTTACCAGTATTCTTGGATCTGTTATTGCGATACTAGCGGTCCCCTGCGACTTTGTCCACGCGTTTTGAGCTAGCTCTAAAGCTTAAGCACTCTTTAAACCTTAAGCCTTCCACGATAAATAAGCTTTCCAACGCAAAAATAATCTTTCAAGTGCTTCCTGAGAGTAGCGCGTTCAGACAAACAAACAAACTCTTCAGCTTCAGCAGCAGACATGTAAGACTTACAGCCAATGATGGTTTGATGGATTTACATTTTTTTTACTTAATTTTAGTTACAATCATCAGCGCGTTAGCAATCTTGTATCAAACATAAGTTAGCCAATATGAAAGTTTAAGACTGCTCTCACTTTAGGAACGCGACAGTCACGCAACAGACGCGCTGCTGTTGCTCGAATGTAAAGGCGCACTGAGGCAGTGTCTTTTTTTTTACAAAAAGCTAGTTCAATCAATCCAAAGTGCTGAACTGGTACATACAAAGCGTAAAGTGCTTGAAATTCTATTTTATTCACAGCTGCTACTACAACAAATATGTGAAATATTGGCAGCCAAAGTTTGTCCCAAAAATTCAAAATACCAAGCCAAGCTGTGCCATCAGCGCCGTCACCCGTATGTTAACTAAAACATATTCCGCTTTGTCCCTCAAATTTGGGACAGCCGAATAGTTAGTACAACAAGTTAACAAGTCCGCGTCAGAGCATGTGATTTCAAAGGCAGGAAATTCGCACGTGGCGCAGCTCGGGGGAAACAGACAGCTCAGTTTCCTTATACAAGATCAGCCGGTAGTAGGATGTTAGTATGGATTTGACTTATCATTGCTATGAGGTAGACAGCATGACACTGACATTTAGGTGACAGCCGTCGGCATGTACGTCGATGGCAGTCGTCGACAAGAACTCTATCAAAACTTTAACACTGACGTATCAATGGTGAAACTAACAAGAGTTAAAAGAGTACCGTACGAGAACCAGCAATGCAATGATACCGCAGAACTAGAGCACTATTTTTGAATCACTCGCTTGAATTTCGTTTGAAAACTTATTCAAATTCAATGAAAATTACGCAAAATATAGACGTTCGTACTCACAAAATTCAGTTATGGTTTTTTAAATTACTTTCGCTTTAAAAATCGGACATTAATCAATGAATATCACTGCCCTGGACTGCCGTGGTAACTAGCTTTTTAACTGGATGCCTAAGGTGCATCTAAAGACCTATCTAAATTCAAAACAAAAAAAGGGATGTTTCAGGTTGAATTACAATTACTCTAACTTGATTTGACTGGCTGTTCTTACTTTGATGTGTCTTTACAACAAAATTAAAGTAGTCTTTGTGTTGTCCAAAATATAATGACTCCAGTTTTCTGGTGGCCATTAGCGGACACGACATGCAGTTGTATTTACGTTGTATCATTTTGTAAAGCTTGAACAATTTGCATGTAAATCGGCCACATCCTGCTTTTTTTTATTCGTCAGCTGCGAAGCCTGACACTATTGTAAAAAACTGCTATTCATTTTTTACTTATGTCTATTACTCATTATTTATACAGTCGTGACCATTATGTGTGAGATGATCACACTTATAACAATATTATCTTAGGAGAAACCAAAAATTGCGCACGGGCGCAAATTCAAAAAAAAATTAAAAAAAACAAATATTGTTTATTCAATTTAGGACACAATATGCCACTTATGAACGTCAAATGTACAGTGAAAAATAAAATTAAATTAAATGTGCCCTGAAGGGGCCGAATCACGTCTCCTTATCTTTTGGGCCCTACCAGCGCTTCGAGACAGAACACAGACAATTAGGCAAGTGCTGATAAGAAACGCCGGAACAAACTCAGTCACCACTAGCTGCCGTAAAATCAAAATCATCAAAGGTAAGTACATCAGTCGGTGCAGGCTGAACAGACCACACATTCGTGTCGTTCAGGTAGTCTTGAACCTTATAATAGCCTTTAGACATAAGCGTGTTTTTAACGTGTTTCTTAAATTTATCAACCGGCAATTCGACAAGATTGTGTGGTATATTATTAAAGAATTTTATACAATTTCCCATGAACGAATTACTAGTTTTAACTAATCTGAAGTTAGGAACGACAAGCTTGTGTTTATTTCTTGTGTTATATGAGTGAATGTCGCTCTTCTTCATGAAATTATCTAAATTTTTACGGACGTACATTATATTGTCAAAAATGTATTGAGAAGCCACAGTTAATATGTTGATTTTCTTAAAGACCTCTCTCAAGGAGTCACGAGGACTAAGTTTATAAATAGCACGAATGGCTCTTTTCTGCAAAATAAATATGGTATCAATGTCTGCAGCAGAAGACCGTAAGACATAATACTGTGGAAGTAACTAAAATACACAAGCCTCGCCGTTTCAACATCAGTCAGATACCTTATATTTCTAACTGCAAAGGCAGCCGAGCTTAGCCTCCTAGCTAGGGCTTCAATATGAGGTCCCCACTGTAATTTTGAGTCAAGTGTAATGCCCAGAAATACAGTGGAGTCTATTAAGACTAGATTATTACCATTAAGTACAATATTTGGTGTAAGTTGCTTTACATTAGGCAAAGTGAATTTTACACATTTAGTTTTACTAGCATTCAGCAAAAAATTATTGGTGGTGAACCAATTCAATACTTTGGAGAGAGTATTGTTTACTTCGTCAAAATTTTCTTCATGTCTTTTCATTTTAAAAATCAAAGAAGTATCATCAGCAAACAGAACTATCTCACAAAGATTTGTGGAATAAAATGGCAGGTCGTTTACATATATCAGGAAAAAAGGCCCCAATATTGAGCCCTGGGGGACCTGATAAGTACAAACTTAACAACTTAGATGAGTTTTCCGAGACACCATAGTGTTCTAACTTAATGAGCAATGTCTGATGGTCTACACAATCAAATGCTTTTGACAAATCACAGAATACACATACGGCATCATGTTTGTCTTCATAAGCACCAAGAATGTGTCTGATGAGTGCTACTCCGGCATCAGTTGTATTTCTACCTTTAGAGAACTCAAACTGTTTTTCGTGTAGTAAATTATTAAGTTTAAAATGGGAAAGTAATTGATTATAAATGAGTTTTTCAAAAAATTTACTTATTGTGGGTAATACTGAAATAGGCCTAAAATTGCTGGGGTCACTTTTGTCTCCTGATTTAAATAAAGGGACAACCTTACTATGTTTCAATAAATTTGGAAACTGATTTTGGTCAATACATTCATTAAAGATATAAGATAAGTAAGGAGCTATTAGAGGTATAATGGGTTTTATTGTGTCTATTGATATACCCAATTTATCCTCTGTTTTCTTTTGTTTTAATTCTTTAAATGTTTTTATGACGTCTAAAGGACCAATATTTCTGAATTTAAATGAGGATTCGCACCTATGAACACTCGACACTAGTAATGATTTCGCGTGACTTGAGCAAGAACTTAACTGTTTAGTCGTCTCTATAAGAATATTACAGAAGTAATCCTCAAAAGCGTTTGCTACCTCGTCATCAGAATTAATAAGCTTGTTGTTTATTTCTAGACTAAATCTTTTATCATGAGATTTCGTTTTACATGTTTTTTTATTTATAATATTCCATGTTTCTTTGATTTTATTACTAGATTTTTTAATTTTATCGCGTATGTAATTCGACTTAGCTACATAGCAAACTCTTTTGAAAATTTTTGAGTACCTCTTAACGTACTCATGAAACAATAGATCCTTTCTATATGCTTTTTTGTTATACAATTCAAACATTTTTTTCCTACTTGTATAAACTCCTCGTGTAGCCCAGTCACTGAATTTCGGTTTACAGTTATTGATAACTATTTTCTTTTGAGGGAAAGTAATATCAAATTGTTTTTTAGCTACCTGAAATAATTGTTCATACAAGTCACTGGCATTTTTTTAATCAAAAGGTATAAACGGTATTTTATCACTAACAAGGTTTTTAAATTTGTTCTTACGAGATGCAGTGACCGGCCTGCATTTGATTTCTAGACGGGGTGGAATAAAACGGTTCTGTAGTGTGACTATCTGACCGCAATGATCCGATTTTACAAAATTAATACTAGATTGTTTGATGATTTTACAGTTGCAGAGAATATTATCTAAGCAAGTAGCTGTTGTAGGAGTTACTCTAGTGGGCTCAGCAAAAACCGGAGTGAGGTCAAATGATTTAAATATGCTCAAAAACCGAACGCGGTTTTCCTTCGTAATATCTATAATGTCCACATTGAAATCTCCACATAAAACTACTTTCTTTGTAGTTTTACATATTTTGTTTAACACATTTTCCATTACAGATTCAAATAATTTAAAGTTTCCACTTGGGGGTCTATAAACACAGACAATAATGTAGTCGTCCAGCTCCGCACACGATATCTCAATTGTTCGCACAATAGTGAGAGACACTATGTCTTTTCGCTATTAATATAAGTGTCCCGCCGCGAATGGCAGTCTCCCTAGTGAACGAACTAATAAGATTGTAATTATCTATCGATAACATCAGTTCATGCTGCTTGAGCCAGTGCTCAGTTATGCAGAGAACATTAATATTTATTTTATTTAAAAACAGTTCAATTTCCAAATCTTTTCCAGAAAAGCCTTGCATATTTTGATGTACAGCAAGAGTTATCCTCAATCGTCTGATCTGAAATGTTCTACGAATTAAATTTTTGGTTTCTTATTACATCTTTATGAGTATAAAATATGACACTGTGAGTGTTGAAAACATTCTTAACCAAAATATCGTAATTATTTTTAATCAAGTTCATCACACTTTTTCAATGTGTCGAGTGTTAATAGGAAGAAGGCAGTAGGTACCTATTTTGCCTGCGGAATTGCTGAGAGAGTGCTAATTTACATAATATTTGACTCTTCATAATGATGACACGTAGTAAACGTACGGAATACTATTTGCATCTTAATCAACCAAACGTTAAAGCGTCTTCTAAGTACAGGATCATTCAAAACCCTATTCAGAACCGATGAGATCACACAAACGTTCAACTCTGAATTATGACAAGAAATTTGACAAACACAGAGCTCTGAATTCGAACGCCAATTTGCCTATGGAACCCTATTACCCCCCTCCTCCTGGTCAGTCGAAGCCTAGATCTAATGAACCTATTCATCTGCAATTCTACAGATCTGCCTAGAAATTGGACTATTGAGACGCAATTGTACGTATGTCTTTAGGTTGAAAGTAGGTGCCGGTCGGGTCAAGGAAAGGCTAATTTTATTTAAGATGATTTTGAACCTTAACGTCATAATGCCTGTGCCGTTTGAGGTCATTCTATCGTATATTGTTTTGAAATTGTTATAAAATAATTATTCCTTCTTAGGATATTACTTTTATTAATAATTATAGAATAAGCAATTCTGTACGTACGATTTAAAAATGTCATGCTATATTGTTTTTCTTTTCTTGTGCGTCTCCAAATTTTTTTTAAATTTAGATAGTTAAGATTAAGAGTCAGTTTCGCAATTAAAATATAAGCCCTAATCAACGAAAAATTCACATCTAGAACACCTTATTGTATGAACTAACCTTTGTGAAACAGATCGTAAAATAATACTTATAAGGAAAGACAACGTACTTCTTACATAAACACAATTAAAAACCACAAATACTATGATAGGAAATAGCAAGAACAAAGTTAATTGTTAGTTAGTCTTTACTTGTGGTGGTAAAATTGGCCTTTAGTTAAACTATAAAATCATTATCAAAACGCCTCGTTTGCGCTTATCCTGAAGCACTAGATTCTCACTTATGACGGTATATTTTGCTGCATAAATTTTTCCTATGTTGTGAGTGCAACGTCAT
This sequence comes from Pyrausta purpuralis, assembly GCA_963924145.1. Lineage (NCBI taxonomy): Eukaryota > Metazoa > Arthropoda > Insecta > Lepidoptera > Crambidae > Pyrausta > Pyrausta purpuralis. Next base: position 21,934,416 of record OZ001652.1, on the reverse strand, counting down.
CATTGTGCAAAAATGACATCGTTAGTGGCTGTGCATCGTTTGTGCAGTGTACACACCCCTTAACTGCCAGTGTACACACCTCTTTAGTATGCGAGTATTTCCAAAACTCTCTTGTCAACAGCACCGTAAATTTATTTATTAAATCATAACCAATGCAAAAATAAGCAATAAACAGACGAGATTTTTCAATATTGATAATTCAGTGCTGTTGATGCTTTGTCAAATGCAATTAAATTCTTACTTTGGATCATTCTAAGCACTCTTATGAGATAACTAAGTTTCAAAGGATTTTAACTCATGAACAGCAGTTTTCCTACGATAACAGTAAGGGAAGCCGTCGACACCAGGCTTTGAAATGCCGTCGACTTTCCGTTGACATGCCGTCGACATATCGGTAAATCAACAGAGGCTTGTTGACTTGTCTGAAGCTAGCCGTCAAAATACCGTTGACACGGCCCCGTTGGCCAAATCCGTTGTCCAGACGTTTTGACAAAATTGATAACCACCTTTTTTTGAAAGATGTTTCGGAACGCTAAAAAATATTTAAAAAAGAAATAAGCCGCATTTAAAAAACAGACAAAAAACTCAGAATAATATTTGCCTTCTGTTCATCAGAAACAAATTCATTTGGAGTCGGAGCATGATTTCATGGTTACGTTCATTAATGGTCTACGCACATGAGCAAATATGTTATTTTGAAGTTTTTAGTCAGTGTTTTAAGGCGGTTGAATTTTTGTCTAAGGATTGTCTGAAAACCGGAAGTCATAGCGAGATGATTCTTTTTTATTTAATTCTACTTTTATATTTTAATATAGGGTACAGTATAAGTTATATCAAAATCATTCCAGTAGTTTTTGAGATATGGGTAAATACCTAAATCATGAAATAACAAAATAAAAAAGACCGCTTCCAAAAAAACTGACTAAACAGATTAAAATAACGAATTTGCTCTCTACTTAGGAGAAACAAATTCATTTGGAGTCAGTGCATGATGGTCTTAGACTTTTAATGAACGTAAGCATGAGATCATACAAACATACATACACTTATAAAATTTTGCTTACGTGCTTAGAAGCTTAAATACTTACTTACTCCGTTGGCTCAGTGACCCGAAGTGGATCTTGGCCTCCGATAGGAGATGGTGCCAGCGCGCCCTGTCTTGAGTGATCACCTCCCAGTTTTCTGCATTCAGGGCGCGTAGGTCCTTGCCCCCTTCATCTTTCCACCGGTATCGCGGTCGGCCGACCGGTCGACAACCTACAGGCTGCTCAATGTACGCCTTCCTTACCACCCTGTCATTCGGCATTCTTTCTAAATGCCCGTGCCAACGGAGTCTTGCTGCCTTTATCTCCCCAATGATGTTCGGCTCACAGAAGCCTTAATAGATCAATATATTCAAATATTATCAAATTATAACGATATCACATACATACGCATTGAATTGATTACATTTTTTGAAGTCGGTAAAAACACCAACCAAGATAAGACACAAGACTCTTCAACAGACGTCATACGCGTATATATAGGTACCTTTCTCCCATAAAGCATCCGCGTCGTGAAATACAAACTCAGTGAGACGTTACAATAAATTCCCGGTTGACGAGTCTCGAGCTGGCGGTAAAATGGTCGTCACGCGTGTCAATAGGGCTGCCAAAAATGGACTAGCAAATTACATTATAATTTTTAACTCAACGTGTTTTTTTTTTGCTTTATTTTTCGCTAAGTGACGCGGCGCAGGCATTACTACACAAGCAGTCACCGCTTTGAGTATTAGTTCAGGAAAATTCATGATACAAAAAAGTATGTTATTGTATTTATTTTGGTCACTTTTATAGTGCTTACTTAGTAAGGTATGAGAGTCTGTACCTAGGTTTAGATAAATAAACTCCCTACGGATTTCAGGAACAATTTGACTCGTAAAAACATTAAACATAAGCTCAAAACACATTTCCTAAATTCGCTTTTGCAGGTTTAATATTAGACTGTAAATAAACCAGCACGTATTTGTCTAATTCTATCATGTATGTTTGTAATAATATAGATAATTAAGTACGAAATATTTTCAAACTAAGCTACATTATACTTTAACACTTTTATGGACAGTACTCCAGACACAAAAGAAGTTTTATTGTTATCCCGCCTATAGGCGAGTAAGTTGGTCGACGTATACTGTAAACTTAGTAAGTAACAAACCTTAGTGGTTTTATGCTAAGTATACCTACATGTTTATAAGTTCTTTTATTTGTTAATAAATGGAAAAAAAACGACTAAGTGCAAGTCGGACTCACCCACTGAGGTTATGTGCTAACTGTAACTGAATTAGGGATCCACTTACTTCCACTAAGCCAGAATACCACAATATTTTGTTGACAGCAAATATAATAAAATTTTACCACTTTAGCGTCTATCTCCCAAATGTGAGACTTTCAGAAAAAAAATTTTTTGGATGTCATTTAAAGTGGTGTGTTTAGACACACCCCGCATGCATAGGTATGACTAAAATTTTTAATTATTTATTTAGTTCTATGTATGGGAGCCCCATTTATTTTTTGAATCGTAAAGCAGTTACCAGAATACATCTACCTACCAAGTTCCATCTGTGTAATGCTAATAGTTTTTTAAATAAAGTGGCTGTGACATACGGACGGACAGACAAACAGACTAACTTGACGAAACTATCAGGGTTCAGTTTTTGCCATTTGGCTACGAAACTCTAAAAAAATTACATATGCAATCGAATAATAAAGTAAAACTGAATAGTGATCACAAAATCATACTGGATGCAACCCGCTTGAGACCGGTCGCTGTAGAAAACCGTTTAGCAGTCTACGTCCTTTGGCTATTAATAATAATGATGATGATAATGGTCAGTAATCATGCAGGCGTGCATGCATAGGCATACTAAGAAAAGGGAGGCTTATGAAATTCTTCTCGTACATAAAACTTTAAATGTATTGTTGCGACAACCCTAAAATAGTCCGATTTATGCTGGTAACATAGTCGTACAAGTAAAATAAAGCTTTTGCTCCAAGATTGTTGTTGGTTGAACTTGAAAAATTAACGAGCACTTTCTTAGTGTTTGTATTGACTTTATATCTAACACACATTGTCCCGGTTATGTAATCAATAGTTTACTCAACTAAAGGTAGAATGTCGTTACGAACGGTTAAATATAAACGATCATGTGTGTTTTTAAGAAGAAAATCCTTAACATAATATCAGAGTGGCTATATTAATGACCAATTGGATAACAGTGAGTTGTTACAACTACGTATAGAGAAGTTTTGAGAAACAAAACATGTGTCGCAAATTCGACGAAAAGATTGTGACGTTTTCCTTAACATGTCAATTTCGAATTATGAATCTGTACTGTGACTTGAAGTCCGTGTCATCAATTCATTGAGCACGAAATTTGTTCGAGGTGTCACTTCCATACGCTATTAATAGGTAGTAGTTCAATGTTGGTTAATGAATTTTTTTCTTAAAAACATGTACAATCATAAAAATACAACCACTGATATCTGGGTGTTGTTGTAACAACGTATGGAGAAACTATGCCAAGAAAAAAATGTGACGCAAATACGACATCAAGATTTGACAGATTCCACGAAATTTGAATTTGAAGAAACCATTTGTATGAGTTGATGAAAAGTCGCGTCAATTCGTGGCATACAAAATTTGTTCCTGGTGTTAGTTCCGTACGCTGTAATATTAAATCAATGGCTGGTAACATTAAACCATTAGTTGAGTAACTATCGATCACTAAACCGGGCCTTAGTTAAGAGTAATTTAAAATTTTAAGTCAGCAGAGTACTACTGTTCCACTAATTTACTTGTATTTTAGCTGAAACCGATAATTTTGATTTAATTACAAACCTGAAAAGATTGTTTGTTTGCTTGAAAACACTAATCTAACTACTCTGGTTCGATTTTAAAAAAATAGAGTTAGATAAATTATTCTATTATTGATTATCGGGGAAAGCTATACAATGGCGTGATGCTAATGTTTAATTTGACAATTATTTTACATTTTTAAGCCAAAATACCTCAAAACTACCTCATAGTTGAGGTAACGCCTTAGCCCAGTAGTGGGATGTTACAGGCTAACTTTACTTCTTTACTTTTTACATTTCTAAAGGTATAGGCATCTTATCCCAACGAAACAAAGGCAGCCTTTCTGGCTGCTTAAATTTGCTTTGTGCTTAAAAATAATAATTTATTTCCAGTCCAATCAATTACTCAACTACTTGTTAACAACAACTAACAAAAGAACAACTGAACTTTCAAACGCTGAAAAGCTAAAAGGTTTCCAAGAAAAAACCGTCTGAAAAGCCTTTTTGTCTGGCTATTCTGGTCTGAAACTTGTCTGCGTTTCAGAAGTTCAGGAAATTTTGCTTTTAACTTTAAGTGGAGTGGAAGGGAGCTAATCGCGGAATTCAGAGGTATTTTGGTCAAGATTGCTATGAGATAACCCACATAAAGACTTGAGGACAAACATTTTCAAGCAATTTTGCAATCGCGCAATGTACTCGGTTAAGTTCTGATGACGTAAGTGCGTCTTACATACACATTTATAAACATATAGTTTTTATCGATAAAGGCATAAAAAAAAAATCCTGCGGTAGTATCTAACTATGTTAGGATGTGAATGTGCTCCTTGTAAGTTCAGAAATAAAGAAATTGTAATATTCAACTCATTTTATTACGCCACTTCGACTGACGTCTCTGCGATACTTGTCGTAGGATATTAAGTAGCTTAGTGTACCTTTGGCTTTAGTTCTTTTAAAACAATAAATATAAATGAAGTTCAGTTTTACAAAGGTCTACTTTTACTTTTAGCCTTTATTATGAGTTAATACAGTGGTGTCACAGGTAATCGCAAAATATAATGATAACTCCCTCTGCTCATAACAACTTTAATCATTTTTAGAGTTCCGTAGCCGAATGGCAAAAAACGGAACCCTTATATTTCTTACCCTTAGTTTCGTCAAGTCTGTCTGTCTGTCTGTCTGTCTGTCCGTCCGTATGTCACAGCCATTTTATTCTGTAACTATAAGCATTACACTGTTGAAATTTGGTAGGAAGATGTATCCTGTTAACTGCTTACCGATTCTCATACAAAAAGTAAAAAATAATGACATTTAAGGGGGGGCTCCCATACATGTAACTAAAACCAAAAAAAAATTTTTAGTCAAACCTATGCGTGTGGGGTGTCAATAGACAGGTCTTTAAAAATGACATTGAGGTTCCTAACACCCTTTTCTTTTAAAGTCTAACGTTTCATAGCTAGACGCTTCCAAAGTGGTAAAATGGGCGTCCCCCCCATGTAACTTCTAAACCAAGCAAGTGTAAATTTTGAAAAAAATATGTGATGTAGATCTTAATAAATACTTTCAACGCCCACGCTGTTGCGGCCATCTCTAGACACACAAAGTCTTGTGTTTATTACACAGACAATGCCACCGACGACGCCACAGCTCGTCTGATAATCCGGGCAGAGAAGGCCACACCAACAATAATCCGGGACTACAACCTGCGGATGGCCATGCGCAGGGGCGACGAGCAAGTCCGAAACAAGATATTGGCCAATCCACTAACTAACATAACTAACTCCATCAACCAAGTCACTAAGAACATCTTAGTACCTAAAGGCGACGACGTAGAGGGATTACTTTACTACCCAAACACAAACACAATCACTAACACAAACTAGAATAAGAGCAATATTGTTTAATATTGTATAGCAAAATCACAAGGATAATAGAATTCCAAAACTTTATAGAATAATACAAATATGTAATAATAATAACAAAAAAAAACACACACAATACAACAAAAATATATGTACATATACAAATAAATATAAAAAAAGAAAATAGCAATAATAACAACAACACACGAAAAAAAAAAGTTATCTTAAGTAAAAATAAGAGACGATGTTTAACTTATAAGAGAGCTATAGCATAAACTAACAATCCTAGTTATAAGTATTGTAAAAAGCACTGTAAATTTTGCGCGGAGCGAAAATAAAAATTAACCCCACATAACAAAAACCTAAATCAAAAAAGGCACGGACCAAAGAGTCTGTGGACTGTAGTTTTATTAATTTCAATTTCTTTGATTCGGTAATTTATGTTATCAAATTTAATGTATCCTTGGTAGATTATGTCATGTTACGGGCGTTATGTCTCCCCAGTTTGTACAAATTTTAGGTCTGCATTGAATAACCTATAAAATAAAAATTGACCCTACTGCTGTTGCTGTATTTTATTTCGTTTTCCGTCGAGTTGTTTTACTATACAAGTATAAAATTGAGTCAGTCACAAATTAAATTGGGAAGCCACCCCGATTACTCGCGTGTACGGCGGATCATGCCTCTGAGTAATTTATATTCCGAAATTAAATGAAAACTGCGCGTTGCGGTAGACAACTGCTTGACGTTTTTAATAAACTGGTAGCTATTCCGTATGGTTTTGACCGGACGTTCAAATTCAACGTTGGCTGATAAAAAAAAAACTGTGATTTTATTTTTAGTAGTTGATGTTTATACGTTTCACATTAATTGCTTAGAAATGTATTGAAAACAATAAGTTTTAAAATTCGTTTCCTACTTGTTATGCTTTATAAATATATAATGGCTGTATTCCAACCAGGCATCCCATATTTTGTAGATTCTGTTTTTTGCAGGATGCCGTCCCGTTTACAGTCTTCTTTTTCCTTCCCTCTGTCCCACTTACGTTGGATCAGGTCTCCTTGTCAGTCTGCGCCAGAGCGAACGATTCTGGGTTGGCTCTGCAGGAATGTTGAGGCCCTTTGGGTCGTTCCTTATATTGGACTACCATGTGGATATTGGGCTACCACTTCCTCTTGGGTGTCCTAGAAGACTCGGGGCTATATTTACGACATGATCTATTCTTCTCGTCTGGGTGTGTCCGAACTATCGTTACCGTGTTCCTTGGAGCTTTTTTTGTACTGGAGCAAGTTTGAAAATGCCTCAGACGTGTTCGTTCCTGTAACCTGAAAAAAAAACGATATCTGTTCTACTGTCCCCGTTTTGTCATTAAACTGGACCAGTTCCACTTCTAAAATGGCAGTTTGTACTCGATAGCGACGACAGTTTTTCTCGCTAGCGACGACCTATCTTTTTCTATGGAAAACTTTAGTTCGGTCAGTGACCGTTAGAAGCGCTGTGCAATTTTCCATGGACTTTTTTAACGTTGTCGTTAGCGAGATAAACCGTCATAAACTCATGGTATCGGTACCGATAACGACAGACAGACAGTTAAGTTAAATCTTTCTTTCTTTTCCGAGAAAATAATGAAAAGGAATTTTTGATTACTAAGTACTTTCTTCTGTCATGTTTCTGTTTGTTCAGAATAAGAGTCAAAATGTACCTGTTATGAAAATGTGTCTTAGAAAGCGTTGCCAGGAATCAATCTTTTAACATTATATCAACTCTTAAATCGACATTATAAACACAAAGCTCATCATCCTTTTAAAGCAGCAAATACTACAATATTGATGGCACCGAAAACAGGGACAACACACGTTTCTATATTCGCTGACGAATTCGGCAGCGGCAACTCATCAATAATTCGGCAGAGTGTACCGGTCTGCGCAAATTCTTTCATCTGGGCTGTATCAACTGTACTTTTGTATGCACGATTTATTTGCTTGCAAGACTTGCAGAATTGTGTAGGTTTTAGAGTATGCTAGATAATAGTGAATGTTTGCAGATATTAAATAGATAAGTTGAAAAAAACCATAAAAAAAATAATCTACGTTATACAGAATGGCCTAAACAGTGACGTCCAACATTTTTTTGAAAACCTTACATCTATCCAAATATATCCTATGTATGTTAGCTGAATTTTCGATTGGCAAATTTTGAGAATTTTGAATCAAATAATTCCTCCACTTTTATGGTGTGATGTCGTTTTTTTTGTATTGCAGTATGATCCTTATAAATTAAATTTACTTAGATATAATTATGAGCTAGATACAACAAAGACTAACAAAAGTTTCAAATTAAAAAAAATAAACCCCGAAAACTATAAAATTTGGCTATCATAAGAAAAGAAAATAAAAAGATACGGTATGGTATATTTGGATAGCCCTGGATGTAAAGAATCCAAATTTTTGGACGTCTTTGTTTTGGCTACCCTGTATATGTGTTTCAACCGTTTCAACAGGCAACTAATAGCCCAGCTTACTATTTACCGACTACAAAAAAAGGAGGTCATCAATTTAATGGGTATGTGTTTGATATCGTTAGAATTCGATAATATTTAAGTATGTTGATCTACTTCCAAACACGTGTGTTAAATTGCATAAGTGTATGTTTGTTTGTTCAAGGATTTCTTAAAAATGATAAGATAGCAAGTTTTTTTTTAGTCCAGTCAGGATAATTTCAACTTAGGGTACAGTGTTTGGTTTATCAAAATCGGTAATAACTAAAAATTTTAAAATAATTAAGGAATTTTAACCGCCTTCAAAAAATGCCTAAAGGCTGAAAATAACGAATTCGTCTTTTATTTAGGAGAAAATATTTATATTTGGAATCGATGAGACAGCGATCAGACAGACTGGCGATATGTGTTGAGCAGGACTAACGGCTTTTCGTGATTTTAAGAAAGAAAAAGAAAGAAAGCTTTCATTGATCAGTAATCTCAAATCTAAAAAAAAAACACAAACACAAATCTAATCAAATCAAATATTCATTTATTGCAACTGTTATAGGTAATTTTGTAACAGCGGATGTCAATGCTTATAAAGTATTTTTCGCTATAACATGCCTATGAAGCGTACAATATTGTAGGTACTACAAGTACCGAGAATTTTAACTTTAAAATGTTAATCCAAATTTGTGAAATTTTAATAACAAATTATATACATTTGAGAACTTTCAGTTTCTTAATCTTATATAAAAAGTGCTTAGCCACAGCAAAAAAAAATATATATTTAAGTTAAAGAAAAAGTATTTAAGCACAAAAGCAATTAAATTAGAATAACATTTCCAATTAAATAAGTTTTTTGTTAATTAATAAATTATGCGGTGATTTACACACACACACACACACACACACACACACACACACACACACACACAAACAAACAAACAAACGCTCAACTTTACAAAAAAAGGGCATAAATTTAGAGATTATGTTAATATTACATTTATCATTTATCTAAATAAGTAGAATCATATAATTGAATAATCGTATCACAAATTCAAATAATCGCCCACAATTAAATTGTTACAATACTTTTGCACTACGCTTGCAACATTAAAAAGGAAAAAATGACATTAGCTATAATGTCAATCTGGTTTATCTAATAAAAAATCTGAGTAAAAATACTTACAAATAGTTATAGACGATATTTCTTAGATATATAGATTTCGGTAGCATTTTCTATAAATATAAATATTTAACTATTTATTTCGTTACTCGATTCTTATCTCAAACTTTTCCTGCAGCCAAAATAAGTATTAAAATATCTGTTTTGAATAGTACATCTACAAAAAACAAGACATTCGCTACCAGACTATCATATTTCACTTATATCTGACACAAGTGCTAATAAGATCTTCAGGGAGCTCTCTGAACCCTAGAAGTAACGAGATCCTGAGTGTGTACTAAGACCTAGTGTCAATGAATTAAAGTTATTTCTGGTAATTGAAATATTGATGCCTTATAATTAATTTATAAATTCAAATAAGTATGCAGCATATATCACCATATGGTGATTATTACTTTTTTTTTTTCATTAATAAAACTACAGTCCACAGACTCTTTGGTCCGTGCCATTTTTGATTTAGGTTTTTGTTATGTTGGGTTAATTTTTATTTTTGCTCCGCGCAAAATTTTACAGTGCTTTTTACAATACTTATTACTAGGGTTGTTAGTTTATGCTATAACTCTCTTATAAGTTAAACATCGTCTCTTATTTTTACTTAAGATAACTTAATATATATATATATATATATATATATATATATATATATATATATATATATATATATATATATATATACAGGGTGTCCCAGAAATCAACGATAAACCGAAAACGGGTGATAGGCCAAGTCATGACAGTTATTAGAAAAATATAAAAAAAAATCTTTGTCGTGTATATTTCATATTATAAATATTTTAAAAAATATCGGAAAAACTGACATCCTGTGATGATCTTTCAAGTCCTAAGACTACAAATATTACTTTTTTGAATATTTTTTTTCTGCATTGTAGTCATGACTAACCCTTCTTTAAATAACAGTTCATATTTTAAACATACCTGCCTTAGTTTTAATAAAATGGTGTGTTTTTGCCCAACAATAAATTCAAAATAATTACTACACCCAACTTTAATCGTCTGTACTGTAAAAAAAAAATACTACCATATTTTGGCAAGTAACTTTAAAAGATGGCGCATTTAATCTGGATTCCAAAATGGTATGATACTTGTTAGATTACTTCTTAATTGAAGAAAAAAAAAAATTTTTTAACGGAACCGGGTTTCAAGCCAACTGTTTAATTATTTAAAATGTTGGAATTAAGTTGTTATGTGACGACTATGAGTGACGTCATCTTGTCTAGAGTGAGCGAGACAGATTGTGACGCTAAGTGCGAGTGCTTTTTTTTTTTTTTTTTTTTTTTTTTTTTTTTTTGATAAAAAAGCACTCGCACTTAGCGTCACAATCTGTCTCGCTCACTCTAGACAAGATGACGTCACTCGTAGTCGTCACATAACAACTTAATTCCAACATTTTAAATAATTAAACAGTTGGCTTGAAACCCGGTTCCGTTAAAAAAATTTTTTTTTTCTTCAATTAAGAAGTAACCTAACAAGTATCATACCATTTTGGAATCCAGATTAAATGCGCCATCTTTTAAAGTTACTTGCCAAAATATGGTAGTATTTTTTTTTTACAGTACAGACGATTAAAGTTGGGTGTAGTAATTATTTTGAATTTATTGTTGGGCAAAAACACACCATTTTATTAAAACTAAGGCAGGTATGTTTAAAATATGAACTGTTATTTAAAGAAGGGTTAGTCATGACTACAATGCAGAAAAAAAATATTCAAAAAAGTAATATTTGTAGTCTTAGGACTTGAAAGATCATCACAGGATGTCAGTTTTTCCGATATTTTTTAAAATATTTATAATATGAAATATACACGACAAAGATTTTTTTTTATATTTTTCTAATAACTGTCATGACTTGGCCTATCACCCGTTTTCGGTTTATCGTTGATTTCTGGGACACCCTGTATATATAATATATATTATAATATATATATTTATATAATTTATATATATATATATATATATATATATATATATATTTGTGTTTTTTTTTCTTTTTTTTCCTGTGTTGTTGTTATAATTGCTATTTTCTTTTTCTATGTTTATTTGTACATGTGCATATATTTTTGTTGTATTGTTTTTTTTTTGTTATTATTATTACATATTTGTATTATTCTATAAGGTTTTGGAATTCTATTATCCTTGTGATTTTGCTATACATATTGTATAAACAATATTGCTCTTATTCTAGTTTGTGTTAGTGATTGTGTTTGTGTTTGGGGAGTAAAGTAATCCCTCTACGTCGTCGCCTTTAGGTACTAAGATGTTCTTACTGACTTGGTTGATGGAGTTAGTTATGTTGGTGATTATTACTTTATCAATGGAGACTATTTAATGCATTGAATTCGGCTTTAATATTCGTGAAATAAAGCCCTATTTTACAGATACTTTTTGCGAGTTTTATTAAATTTTATCCTGACTTCAGAAACGTAAACTTCAGAAACTAGTATGTTTGTTATTAGTTTTATGTTCAAAGAATAATTCAAATATTCAGCAGTTGGTATCCTTTTGATGATGACGCGTTTGGTGTATTGGTTAGCGCTCCTGACGCCGACGGTCTCGGGTTCGTATCCCGCAAAGGGAAAATGTCTCTGTGATGAGCACAAACATTTGTACCTTAGTCATGAATGTTTATACGTATTTAAGTAAATATGGGAGACGCCCCCGTTTAAATCGTGGTCTTGTATTCGTAACACAAGGAAGAAAATTCCTTACTTCGAAACCACGACAATCGGTGTGTTGTCTAGCGCATATCTATATTTATTTTGATGATAATAATGATGATTTCTTGTATCAATATTTGATTAAATAGATAGGTTACCTTTTGAAATGTTCACTTTACTTTTTGAGCTTAGTTTTCTTTAGTACAACGATATTCGCTTCTGAGTTAAGCATTGTTTTTGTTTGATTCATTTCATTTAATTTCACTGGCCCCGCTGGAGCGTTTTTTATATTTTATTTTCTTGTTTTACCGTCCTACTAAAAGACAGACAGATGATACTTGTGTTTAACAAGGCCTCCTTCAAGGGAGATCAAGTGAACAACCATGAACACTGACGTTTAGCCTCAGGCTACTGTGAGTACGGGTAACACTTGGCCTATTTCTGAAATGAATTCGTTACATATTAGCACGGGTTTTTTGTTGTCCCGTTGAGCAATGTTTCTCTGAAAACTATATCTTGGATACTTCCTTCACTGACACAGATTTATCTTTACTCCGACCAACCTGGGTCCTCAGCCTATTTGGACTTCTCCAGGTTGTCCAAAGTTATTTGTAGCCTGGAGGCAGATTTTCATGTTTGACGACCCGTCTGGTGTAGTGGTCAAGAAATCGCCTACTACGCAGCGGGTGCGGGTTCGATCCCCGCACAATACAAACATTTGTGTGCATAAACATGTCTGTTTGTATTGGTCTGGGTGTTTTCTATGTATATTATGTATGTATTTACAAACAAAAAGTATTTAAGTATTATATCCGTTGTCTGGCACCCATAACACAAGCTTTGAGAAGCTTACTTTGGGACTAGATGGCGATGTGTGGGAATGTCCAAAGGATATTTATAAAGGATATTTATGTCGGTGGGGGTACTCAAGCAGTGCAGACGCCAGCTGTGAATGTGGAAAACCCCTGCAAACCCTGGCCCACCTCGCTAACTGTCCCGCGTGCCGTACCACCAGCTCGCGTGAGGACTTCCTTGTCTGTAGCCAGGGGGCTACCACGGTAGCTGATAAATCAAGGATTATTTATTGGAGTAAAAGAGTATTACATTGTTATAATTCTACGTTTCATCTGCTTCTTTCGTTAATTATTTATTTAAACTTTAATGCACTGTAAGTTGTACAATTAACGGACTTTACGCCCTAGGGCAATATTTACCGGTCAACCGCTTATTAATGCAGACAGTTTAATCAATGGCGGAACATTAAAAATAACTGAGGAGAGTTTTAAAAATAATCCTCCTTTCTTATTTATTTAGTTTTAATCTTCAATTAGGACTGGATTTGTTTAAATTTTATTGACAGATCTATGTATTTTATATATTATGAGTTATTTTGAAATATCAATCGTGCATTATATATTTCTGGTGGGTAATATCCATTTCTTCATAGTAATGTTTTAGTTTCGTTAACAACTTACCTAACTCTACAACTGTCATTTGTCATTCCCCTTAACTACTGAACACCCAAATTAAAGTGTTAACTTAAAAGCTATTAACAGGATCGATGTGACAATTCTAAATGAAGGTACTGCCTGTTTTAAAGGACAAATCCATAAGTAATTGTGAAAAATTGCATGCATATTATGTTACAGGAAATGTATGAATTCTAACAAATGTATACAGTTTCGAAGCTATTTAGGAAATGTATTAAAATATTGAGTCAGAGATTATCAAATATGAACACATCCAATCACAAAGTGTTAACTTAAAAGCTATTAGCAGGATCGATGTGACAATTCTAAATGAAAGTACTGCCTGTTTTAAAGGACAAATCCATAAGTAATTGTGAAAAATTGCGTGTATATGTTACAGGAAATGTAGCTAGAATTCTACCAAATGTACACAGTTTCGAAGCTATTTAGAAAATGTATAAAAATATTGATTCAGAGATGTTCAAATATGCACACAATTTATCTTATGAAACCTTTAAACTGAACGCTATTGTGTGAATAATACTTACTATAACTGTACGTGTGTGTGTGTCCTAACTTACAATACGGACACACATAAAAAAATGAGCTAGATTTCAACAAAAATGCATAACCTAACGCGCTGGCGATCACACTGTATCCGAAGAAAACTATACGAAGAAAGGTAGCATCCATTTAAAAATAACAATAATCTTAACACACTACAAATTAGTCTTGAAGAGAAGACGAAATCGTGTCAACTTATTATATGAATGATGCTGGAGTTGTACTTGCTTATTGCACTTAACTTACATAATTTCATTTTTGTTTTATAGTGTTTGTCACTATACAAACCTAATGATATAAATTGCACTTTTAAAAAGCAACTTTTGGCTGTCACAGACGAGGAATCGAACCTCATGTTTTACACTTTCCGGGCGTATGCCTATACCACTCGGCCACCGTCACATTAGCAAACCTGAGGAGGAATTGTGTAAAGCAATCGTTTTTATTTGACAGTTCAAAACGTACGGTATGATCTGTCAAACGCTTTGTTCTTTGCTGTTTGACAGACCATACCATAAGTTTTGAACTGTTAAATATATACGATTGCTTTACACAAATTCACCTCTGTTGAATTTTGCAAACGCTTACTCCAAGATAGATAGCGTAAGACACGGGGTTCGATTCCTCGTCTACCACAGCTAAAAGTTGCTTTTTACTAGTGCAATTTTTATTATTAAGTTTGTGTTGTAACAAAACAATATTAAAACAAAAAAATAATTATAAATTGGCTTTCTTCATCTTAACTGATTGCTAAATATTTGTAAAAATATTTCCTGCCAATATTGTGAGGGCAATCTCGCAACATTGATGATGTCACGCAGCCTACGCGTTAAAGTAAGCGCTTGCAAAATTCAACAGGTTTCCTAAGGTGACGGTGGCCGAGTAGTATAGGCGTACCCCCGAATAGCGTAAGATATGGGGTTTGATACATTACATCAACTTACATGTTTAAACTATGTCCATTGAAATTAAGATCAATTTTTTCTTTGCATTCTCCACCAGCAAATTGCAAGGTTTAGTTTCATTCAAAGACAAATTAAGTGCAAGCGGACCAGCAGGTGTGAACTACTGCAGCAATAGCCGGGGCAAACAAAGGCGCATTAGACGAGACAATAAGTCGGTCCATCGACGCGAGTGTGCCAAACTACCCCCACATCTAGATGTGTTATTCGACGAACCATGTTTCTTGTTGTGTTGAGATTTTTGTGCTAAAATATTTATCATTTATGAAATGTGTTATTTTAAATGTTACTCAGCGTTTGTACTTCTGAATTGAAAAAATGGAAAAAACTTATTTCACGCAGTGTACGCGGAAAGGAAAGCACTTGCAAAATTTAACAGGCTTGCCAATGTGACGGTGGCCGAGTGGTGTAGGCATGCGCCCGGGTAGCGTAAAACACGGGGTACGATTTAATTACACTTGTTAAAAGCAAGTTTGCAATTTATGTTATTAAGTTTGTATATTGGCATAACACTATAAAAACAAAAAAAAATATATGTATATAAACTGGCTGACTTCATCTATACCGACAATTAAATATTGTTCCGAAAAAATATTCAACTGTTGAGAAAGCAATCTCACAATATTGATGACGTCACGCAGCCTATGCGTTAAAGAAAGCACTTGCAAAATTCAACAGGCTTATATTTCATATTCATAAAACAGCACGGTAGCTCAATTGGTAGAGCGTTTGTCCCGGTTAGCCAAAAAGTTGCTGGTTCGAGTCCCGCCCGTGCGCTATTTTTGGTTTCTTATTTCATCTTTGTGATTATAAAATATGACACTGTGAGTTTTAAAAATACTCTAAACCATCAGATAGCGAAGCGTCATCATTTTCTAAGGGCTGATTTTTCAATAGTCAGAAAATAAATATTCGTCAAACAAAATACAATATGGCTAATTTGAAAACGTCACCTAATTGTCAGCAATCATACGTAACTGTTTTTTTTAAATCTGTCGCTTTATAATTTATCCGTCTGTTAAGTTTTATCTGACCATTGAAAAATTAGCCCTAAGTTGAATTTATTCTGTAAAGAATAACTACTTGGCCCACTGTTACATAAACAGACGGGTAGATGGCGCTAAACGCCACGCATAATGACGTATCCATGAGACCACAAATTTTGCAAGGTCGAACTGATAGCATGGTAGCTCAATTGGTAGAGCGTTTGGTCCAGTTAGCCAAAAAGTTACTGGTTCGAGTCCCGGCCGTGCGCAATTTATGTTTTCAACAGGTTTGCCAATGTAAGCTCCCAAAAAGGGGAGCTATAAATATATCTAGTACCGTCCAGCAAACCTAAGTTTTGCTCGATGATTATGAGTTTAAAAAAGTGAAAATGGACCCAAGAAAATGCACAAAAAATAATACCAAGTCGCACAAAATAACATCTACTTTTCTCGCAGTGTCGTCACTTACAGCTGTATACTCCAAGTATCCAGGATTTCGCAGAACTAAATTAATAGTTTTACGTCATCTGCATAAGGTTCACTTTGCAATAAACTGCAACGTCAGCTATCTATTCAGGAGCTGGAATAAAGTATATTCAGAACCATTATTTTAATGATGGTATTTAAACTTAAACGTCGAGATATGTACAGTTGAGCTCAAAATTGCATCTGTATTTTTGTAATGTTATTATTAGCAGACTCAATTAGTTTATCAATTGATAAGAACAACTGTTTATTAGCTTGGAGCAAGTGTTATAGTCCTTTTTATCGACTTAAAAGAAAAGTACGTAATCATTCATAAAGTATCTCTTGTGCACTTTAAAAGATATGTGATTTTTTAATTGTGAGGGTTGTTTTTATATTTTATTGGACATTGCCTATACTGTTTTTTTGAACTGAAACTAACAACTTTTTTTGGACACCAATCACATATATTGCTCTGATCTCAAAGTAAGTAGCTATTACACTTGTATTATGAAAATCAGACACAACGGTGGTACCACAACACCCACAAATTGACCCGACCGGGAATCAAACCCGGAAACTCGTAGTGGCGATGCCTTGACACCCAGCATGCTTAGCCATTACACTACGGAGGTCTTCATCATAATATTATAAAGCTGAAGAAATAGAAGAAGAAGAAGAACTCTAAGGAGCCACAGGACCGATTTGAAAAGTTATTTTTGTGCTGGATAGCTTATGTATATATCGAGGAAGGCTTTAGGATGTAAACATTACGCTGCGATGGCAGCAAACTTAAAACACGCGGACGAGGTCGCGAGGGACTGCTAGTTAAATTATAAATGCCACGATGACTGAACTAATTTTATGTGGATTTGACGGTCACAAGTTTTAGTTCAGTATAAACATTTGTCCAATACTTTACATGGCACAACGACAAAAGTAATACATAAAGATACACTTCTTATCTGAAAGCCCATGTGACAATAAAATATTTATTAGTCCCATAAAATATTAAAAACACTTTCTATTTTAGATTTCTGTGCCATTTATGCTATGAACTTTTATTCAAGACTGTACTTGTTTTAGTTTTAACCAGATTTAGCTGGTTACAGCTAGTTTCGTCGATATGGTAATTTAATCGCAGCTTTGAAACGTAAGCAGGCATTAGTTGGTGGAATTTGCATATTTTACACAAAGGGCATTGGCTTTTGTTTGCATGTAAAATTAAAGATTTATATGCAAATAATTAACCTAGCCTAAAAATACAGGGTGTAAGATTTCAGTTCAATTCAAGAAATGGATATTACCCACCAGAAATATATAATGCACGATTGATATTTCAAAATAACTCATAATATATAAAATACATAGATCTGTCAATAAAATTTAAACAAATCCAGTCCTAATTGAAGATTAAAACTAAATAAATAAGAAAGGAGGATTATTTTTAAAACTCTCCTCAGTTATTTTTAATGTTCCGCCATTGATTAAACTGTCTGCATTAATAAGCGGTTGACCGGTAAATATTGCCCTAGGGCGTAAAGTCCGTTAATTGTACAACTTACAGTGCATTAAAGTTTAAATAAATAATTAACGAAAGAAGCAGATGAAACGTAGAATTATAACAATGTAATACTCTTTTACTCCAATAAATAATCCTTGATTTATCAGCTACCGTGGTAGCCCCCTGGCTACAGACAAGGAAGTCCTCACGCGAGCTGGTGGTACGGCACGCGGGACAGTTAGCGAGGTGGGCCAGGGTTTGCAGGGGTTTTCCACATTCACAGCTGGCGTCTGCACTGCTTGAGTACCCCCACCGACATAAATATCCTTTATAAATATCCTTTGGACATTCCCACACATCGCCATCTAGTCCCAAAGTAAGCTTCTCAAAGCTTGTGTTATGGGTGCCAGACAACGGATATAATACTTAAATACTTTTTGTTTGTAAATACATACATAATATACATAGAAAACACCCAGACCAATACAAACAGACATGTTTATGCACACAAATGTTTGTATTGTGCGGGGATCGAACCCGCACCCGCTGCGTAGTAGGCGATTTCTTGACCACTACAAGTCCAAATAGGCTGAGGACCCAGGTTGGTCGGAGTAAAGATAAATCTGTGTCAGTGAAGGAAGTATCCAAGATATAGTTTTCAGAGAAACATTGCTCAACGGGACAACAAAAAACCCGTGCTAATATGTAACGAATTCATTTCAGAAATAGGCCAAGTGTTACCCGTACTCACAGTAGCCTGAGGCTAAACGTCAGTGTTCATGGTTGTTCACTTGATCTCCCTTGAAGGAGGCCTTGTTAAACACAAGTATCATCTGTCTGTCTTTTAGTAGGACGGTAAAACAAGAAAATAAAATATAAAAAACGCTCCAGCGGGGCCAGTGAAATTAAATGAAATGAATCAAACAAAAACAATGCTTAACTCAGAAGCGAATATCGTTGTACTAAAGAAAACTAAGCTCAAAAAGTAAAGTGAACATTTCAAAAGGTAACCTATCTATTTAATCAAATATTGATACAAGAAATCATCATTATTATCATCAAAATAAATATAGATATGCGCTAGACAACACACCGATTGTCGTGGTTTCGAAGTAAGGAATTTTCTTCCTTGTGTTACGAATACAAGACCACGATTTAAACGGGGGCGTCTCCCATATTTACTTAAATACGTATAAACATTCATGACTAAGGTACAAATGTTTGTGCTCATCACAGAGACATTTTCCCTTTGCGGGATACGAACCCGAGACCGTCGGCGTCAGGAGCGCTAACCAATACACCAAACGCGTCATCATCAAAAGGATACCAACTGCTGAATATTTGAATTATTCTTTGAACATAAAACTAATAACAAACATACTAGTTTCTGAAGTTTACGTTTCTGAAGTCAGGATAAAATTTAATAAAACTCGCAAAAAGTATCTGTAAAATAGGGCTTTATTTCACGAATATTAAAGCCGAATTCAATGCATTAAATAGTCTCCATTGATAAAGTAATAATCACCAACATAACTAACTCCATCAACCAAGTCAGTAAGAACATCTTAGTACCTAAAGGCGACGACGTAGAGGGATTACTTTACTCCCCAAACACAAACACAATCACTAACACAAACTAGAATAAGAGCAATATTGTTTATACAATATGTATAGCAAAATCACAAGGATAATAGAATTCCAAAACCTTATAGAATAATACAAATATGTAATAATAATAACAAAAAAAAACAATACAACAAAAATATATGCACATGTACAAATAAACATAGAAAAAGAAAATAGCAATTATAACAACAACACAGGAAAAAAAAGAAAAAAAAACACAAATATATATATATATATATATTTTTCATTTCATTTAATTTCACTGGCCCCGCTGGAGCGTTTTTTATATTTTATTTTCTTGTTTTACCGTCCTACTAAAAGACAGACAGATGATACTTGTGTTTAACAAGGCCTCCTTCAAGGGAGATCAAGTGAACAACCATGAACACTGACGTTTAGCCTCAGGCTACTGTGAGTACGGGTAACACTTGGCCTATTTCTGAAATGAATTCGTTACATATTAGCACGGGTTTTTTGTTGTCCCGTTGAGCAATGTTTCTCTGAAAACTATATCTTGGATACTTCCTTCACTGACACAGATTTATCTTTACTCCGACCAACCTGGGTCCTCAGCCTATTTGGACTTCTCCAGGTTGTCCAAAGTTATTTGTAGCCTGGAGGCAGATTTTCATGTTTGACGACCCGTCTGGTGTAGTGGTCAAGAAATCGCCTACTACGCAGCGGGTGCGGGTTCGATCCCCGCACAATACAAACATTTGTGTGCATAAACATGTCTGTTTGTATTGGTCTGGGTGTTTTCTATGTATATTATGTATGTATTTACAAACAAAAAGTATTTAAGTATTATATCCGTTGTCTGGCACCCATAACACAAGCTTTGAGAAGCTTACTTTGGGACTAGATGGCGATGTGTGGGAATGTCCAAAGGATATTTATAAAGGATATTTATGTCGGTGGGGGTACTCAAGCAGTGCAGACGCCAGCTGTGAATGTGGAAAACCCCTGCAAACCCTGGCCCACCTCGCTAACTGTCCCGCGTGCCGTACCACCAGCTCGCGTGAGGACTTCCTTGTCTGTAGCCAGGGGGCTACCACGGTAGCTGATAAATCAAGGATTATTTATTGGAGTAAAAGAGTATTACATTGTTATAATTCTACGTTTCATCTGCTTCTTTCGTTAATTATTTATTTAAACTTTAATGCACTGTAAGTTGTACAATTAACGGACTTTACGCCCTAGGGCAATATTTACCGGTCAACCGCTTATTAATGCAGACAGTTTAATCAATGGCGGAACATTAAAAATAACTGAGGAGAGTTTTAAAAATAATCCTCCTTTCTTATTTATTTAGTTTTAATCTTCAATTAGGACTGGATTTGTTTAAATTTTATTGACAGATCTATGTATTTTATATATTATGAGTTATTTTGAAATATCAATCGTGCATTATATATTTCTGGTGGGTAATATCCATTTCTTGAATTGAACTGAAATCTTACACCCTGTATTTTTAGGCTAGGTTAATTATTTGCATATAAATCTTTAATTTTACATGCAAACAAAAGCCAATGCCCTTTGTGTAAAATATGCAAATTCCACCAACTAATGCCTGCTTACGTTTCAAAGCTGCGATTAAATTACCATATCGACGAAACTAGCTGTAACCAGCTAAATCTGGTTAAAACTAAAACAAGTACAGTCTTGAATAAAAGTTCATAGCATAAATGGCACAGAAATCTAAAATAGAAAGTGTTTTTAATATTTTATGGGACTAATAAATATTTTATTGTCACATGGGCTTTCAGATAAGAAGTGTATCTTTATGTATTACTTTTGTCGTTGTGCCATGTAAAGTATTGGACAAATGTTTATACTGAACTAAAACTTGTGACCGTCAAATCCACATAAAATTAGTTCAGTCATCGTGGCATTTATAATTTAACTAGCAGTCCCTCGCGACCTCGTCCGCGTGTTTTAAGTTTGCTGCCATCGCAGCGTAATGTTTACATCCTAAAGCCTTCCTCGATATATACATAAGCTATCCAGCACAAAAATAACTTTTCAAATCGGTCCTGTGGCTCCTTAGAGTTCTTCTTCTTCTTCTATTTCTTCAGCTTTATAATATTATGATGAAGACCTCCGTAGTGTAATGGCTAAGCATGCTGGGTGTCAAGGCATCGCCACTACGAGTTTCCGGGTTTGATTCCCGGTCGGGTCAATTTGTGGGTGTTGTGGTACCACCGTTGTGTCTGATTTTCATAATACAAGTGTAATAGCTACTTACTTTGAGATCAGAGCAATATATGTGATTGGTGTCCAAAAAAAGTTGTTAGTTTCAGTTCAAAAAAACAGTATAGGCAATGTCCAATAAAATATAAAAACAACCCTCACAATTAAAAAATCACATATCTTTTAAAGTGCACAAGAGATACTTTATGAATGATTACGTACTTTTCTTTTAAGTCGATAAAAAGGACTATAACACTTGCTCCAAGCTAATAAACAGTTGTTCTTATCAATTGATAAACTAATTGAGTCTGCTAATAATAACATTACAAAAATACAGATGCAATTTTGAGCTCAACTGTACATATCTCGACGTTTAAGTTTAAATACCATCATTAAAATAATGGTTCTGAATATACTTTATTCCAGCTCCTGAATAGATAGCTGACGTTGCAGTTTATTGCAAAGTGAACCTTATGCAGATGACGTAAAACTATTAATTTAGTTCTGCGAAATCCTGGATACTTGGAGTATACAGCTGTAAGTGACGACACTGCGAGAAAAGTAGATGTTATTTTGTGCGACTTGGTATTATTTTTTGTGCATTTTCTTGGGTCCATTTTCACTTTTTTAAACTCATAATCATCGAGCAAAACTTAGGTTTGCTGGACGGTACTAGATATATTTATAGCTCCCCTTTTTGGGAGCTTACATTGGCAAACCTGTTGAAAACATAAATTGCGCACGGCCGGGACTCGAACCAGTAACTTTTTGGCTAACTGGACCAAACGCTCTACCAATTGAGCTACCATGCTATCAGTTCGACCTTGCAAAATTTGTGGTCTCATGGATACGTCATTATGCGTGGCGTTTAGCGCCATCTACCCGTCTGTTTATGTAACAGTGGGCCAAGTAGTTATTCTTTACAGAATAAATTCAACTTAGGGCTAATTTTTCAATGGTCAGATAAAACTTAACAGACGGATAAATTATAAAGCGACAGATTTAAAAAAAACAGTTACGTATGATTGCTGACAATTAGGTGACGTTTTCAAATTAGCCATATTGTATTTTGTTTGACGAATATTTATTTTCTGACTATTGAAAAATCAGCCCTTAGAAAATGATGACGCTTCGCTATCTGATGGTTTAGAGTATTTTTAAAACTCACAGTGTCATATTTTATAATCACAAAGATGAAATAAGAAACCAAAAATAGCGCACGGGCGGGACTCGAACCAGCAACTTTTTGGCTAACCGGGACAAACGCTCTACCAATTGAGCTACCGTGCTGTTTTATGAATATGAAATATAAGCCTGTTGAATTTTGCAAGTGCTTTCTTTAACGCATAGGCTGCGTGACGTCATCAATATTGTGAGATTGCTTTCTCAACAGTTGAATATTTTTTCGGAACAATATTTAATTGTCGGTATAGATGAAGTCAGCCAGTTTATATACATATATTTTTTTTTGTTTTTATAGTGTTATGCCAATATACAAACTTAATAACATAAATTGCAAACTTGCTTTTAACAAGTGTAATTAAATCGTACCCCGTGTTTTACGCTACCCGGGCGCATGCCTACACCACTCGGCCACCGTCACATTGGCAAGCCTGTTAAATTTTGCAAGTGCTTTCCTTTCCGCGTACACTGCGTGAAATAAGTTTTTTCCATTTTTTCAATTCAGAAGTACAAACGCTGAGTAACATTTAAAATAACACATTTCATAAATGATAAATATTTTAGCACAAAAATCTCAACACAACAAGAAACATGGTTCGTCGAATAACACATCTAGATGTGGGGGTAGTTTGGCACACTCGCGTCGATGGACCGACTTATTGTCTCGTCTAATGCGCCTTTGTTTGCCCCGGCTATTGCTGCAGTAGTTCACACCTGCTGGTCCGCTTGCACTTAATTTGTCTTTGAATGAAACTAAACCTTGCAATTTGCTGGTGGAGAATGCAAAGAAAAAATTGATCTTAATTTCAATGGACATAGTTTAAACATGTAAGTTGATGTAATGTATCAAACCCCATATCTTACGCTATTCGGGGGTACGCCTATACTACTCGGCCACCGTCACCTTAGGAAACCTGTTGAATTTTGCAAGCGCTTACTTTAACGCGTAGGCTGCGTGACATCATCAATGTTGCGAGATTGCCCTCACAATATTGGCAGGAAATATTTTTACAAATATTTAGCAATCAGTTAAGATGAAGAAAGCCAATTTATAATTATTTTTTTGTTTTAATATTGTTTTGTTACAACACAAACTTAATAATAAAAATTGCACTAGTAAAAAGCAACTTTTAGCTGTGGTAGACGAGGAATCGAACCCCGTGTCTTACGCTATCTATCTTGGAGTAAGCGTTTGCAAAATTCAACAGAGGTGAATTTGTGTAAAGCAATCGTATATATTTAACAGTTCAAAACTTATGGTATGGTCTGTCAAACAGCAAAGAACAAAGCGTTTGACAGATCATACCGTACGTTTTGAACTGTCAAATAAAAACGATTGCTTTACACAATTCCTCCTCAGGTTTGCTAATGTGACGGTGGCCGAGTGGTATAGGCATACGCCCGGAAAGTGTAAAACATGAGGTTCGATTCCTCGTCTGTGACAGCCAAAAGTTGCTTTTTAAAAGTGCAATTTATATCATTAGGTTTGTATAGTGACAAACACTATAAAACAAAAATGAAATTATGTAAGTTAAGTGCAATAAGCAAGTACAACTCCAGCATCATTCATATAATAAGTTGACACGATTTCGTCTTCTCTTCAAGACTAATTTGTAGTGTGTTAAGATTATTGTTATTTTTAAATGGATGCTACCTTTCTTCGTATAGTTTTCTTCGGATACAGTGTGATCGCCAGCGCGTTAGGTTATGCATTTTTGTTGAAATCTAGCTCATTTTTTTATGTGTGTCCGTATTGTAAGTTAGGACACACACACACGTACAGTTATAGTAAGTATTATTCACACAATAGCGTTCAGTTTAAAGGTTTCATAAGATAAATTGTGTGCATATTTGAACATCTCTGAATCAATATTTTTATACATTTTCTAAATAGCTTCGAAACTGTGTACATTTGGTAGAATTCTAGCTACATTTCCTGTAACATATACACGCAATTTTTCACAATTACTTATGGATTTGTCCTTTAAAACAGGCAGTACTTTCATTTAGAATTGTCACATCGATCCTGCTAATAGCTTTTAAGTTAACACTTTGTGATTGGATGTGTTCATATTTGATAATCTCTGACTCAATATTTTAATACATTTCCTAAATAGCTTCGAAACTGTATACATTTGTTAGAATTCATACATTTCCTGTAACATAATATGCATGCAATTTTTCACAATTACTTATGGATTTGTCCTTTAAAACAGGCAGTACCTTCATTTAGAATTGTCACATCGATCCTGTTAATAGCTTTTAAGTTAACACTTTAATTTGGGTGTTCAGTAGTTAAGGGGAATGACAAATGACAGTTGTAGAGTTAGGTAAGTTGTTAACGAAACTAAAACATTACTATGAATATACTAGAACTGGCAGCGCTGATGTAGTTACAATTTTTATGGTTGGTGATCATTATAAAATAAGGAATATCACTCACAATTATTATTTTTTATGCATTGTAATATACATAAATTGCACTTGTGAAAAGCAATTAACTGTGTCAGACAAGGAATCGAACCCTGTTTCTTATGCTATCCTGGGGCATGCCTGTATACGCTCTGGGGCCCCAGGGCGATCTTGTCGTCACGACATGGTCTTCAGTCTACCTTGAAGGGGGACGTCCTACACTGTGCTGTTAATTTTATAAATAGAAAAATAACAAAAATAATATTATATACCGGATTTATATTTCCCTGGATAGTAAGAAGCAGATTGTACTTTGATCGCTTGTTTACTCAAAACCCCTTTAAAGTTTAACATACTTACATAAACCTGTTCTTTCGCAAGCTTATAAACAAGCAACGCACATATCTGTCCCAAAGGGGCCGTAATCTAACCGATCCAATTATACCAGATGACAAATGCGCCAAACCAGGCCCTGATTATAAATAATAAAGTATGTTGTTATGATAAATTATTCATGTACTACAGTGACACATACATTACGTACTAAATTTGATGATTAAAACTGTGATAGGAGGAGTTGATTGATTTGTAAAATCTATATTAGCACCATTTTACTTAAAACTGTAACCAGCACTCATATTTCTTCGTATCGACACCGCGTCTGGTGTGGTGGTTAGCACTTCTGACTACAAAACCAGCGATCTCGGGTTCGAGTCCCGCAAGGGGCAAATGTTTGTGGTATGAGCCACAAGTATTTGTACTTGAGTGCTATATTTGAGTATTTATGGGAGACGCACCGTCATAATCAATTGACAATTGGTTTTAATATTAAAACGATTGATGAAATAGAACGCTTACTTAGTCAAACGCATTAATGTTGCAGATACCATGGTGTTGAGTAGCAGCAACTTGATTACTGGTAGAAGGCTAAAGATGTAGTATACCAGCAAAAACTTTTGATTGGGTATATTGGCAAACCCCGGTTTTTATTTACTGCAGTGTGGAAGGGAAAAGGGGAAACCACCACGATCTTTTCCACTATTTTGAGTTTTCGAAAAGTCTTCACCGATAAGAACCTAGCTCTAAAATTTGATGATGATGACGTTGAATGGCGAATGTCTTCCATCAGTAAACTGATTAAGGTATCGTATATTTCACATATTTTTACTAACAGTCGCTTTAATGCTTCAACACGCGAGCGGTTGCAGGCAACCGCATAACAATAGAATTTGCATTGTGTCTCGTTCACATACGCTTGAGGGATTAATCAACGTCAGATAAAAGTCTTATCTGACTAATATCCGAGAAATAAGAATACAACGACTGATTTTAAAATAGCATTTACATAAATGATTGCTGACAAATAAGTGATGGTTTCAAATAAGGCGTTTTGTATTCTATTCGACGATTATTAGAAGTGGATGTAATTGCCTCTTACTCAAATATTTATACTTTTGACAGCCTCTGTAGGTAGTGGCTTAGAACGCTAGTTTTCAAAGCGCCTCCATTTTGAGGTTCCGGTTTCGATTCCCGGCCGGGTCAATGCTGAAATCATATGTTTCTATAAGTACTGTCTCTGATCTGGGTGTAGTGGCACCGATGTAGTTTTTTTTCATTAGATTACTGATGAAAATTTTGCAAACGGGCGGAAAAGTCGCATACAACCGTTACTCTTACTTATTACAGCTTCTGAAACGAAAAGTATCCCTATTGAGCTGTTAATCAACATTCTCGAATATCTTTCCTTCCCTCGGGACCGACGGACAGACGGACCAATTGGTATAGATGACGAATGGACAAAAACGATCCTGCCCGATGGGATCAGGAAGTCCGGACAAATTCACGTCAAGGTGAACTCTCCGTTATCTTATGCAGTTGTAATAAAAATGAGTTTTCAACAACTGTGTATGACTTGATGTGCTGGTGATTGCACTAGGAATAATAAATTACGCCAGTTTCTTGGTTAGGAATAGCTTGTGAGTTCGGTGAACTTGACTTGGTGACTTGGTGATTAAAGGTCCTAGAACTTTTCAGTGACGTTGTACTGATTTGTTTATTGGAGATTTGAGAGAGAACTAAAAAAAAATGAGTCGGAAGCGTATGCTATACCTAATGTAAAATATTATTTTCTACTGGTTTAGGCCCGATTTTACCACCGTCAGTTATGGAATATTCTTCTTATATAATACAAACGCCTGATTTGAAAACGTTACCTATTTGATAGTAATCATTTATATAAATATCATTTTCAATGTCAAAATCGGTTCTTTAATACTCATTCAGGCTCGACATTACCAACGTCAGATAAGGAATATTCTTTTTCATCTTCTTCCTCGTAAATGGCAATCAAACGAAGCTTGTGAGGAATATTCATCGAATATGATACAAAACGCCTAATTTTAAAACATCACGTATTCGTCAGCAATCATTTATGTAAATGTCATTATAAAATTGGTCGTTCTATACTTTTTCATCTGATAGGTAAGTCTTAATAAGTAAAATCGACCCTTAATCGTATTATTTGCTGCCAAAAAGGTTTTTGTACGCATTTTTCTATCTCATAACGTCTGACCTAATTGTCATAGCCAAGAAAGGAACAACATTCATAGATAGCAGAAAAAAAAACTTTTAACCTCAAGTTTCCTGCCATTTTCAGAAACATATACATCCGTGTAAGCACGGATAAACGTAAAAATGTTAATTAATTGAAGTGACATCACACACGCCCCCTATTAGACAAATTAGGTACCCAACAGTTTAATTGCGATGTTTATACGATATCGCGATAAGGACAAAGGTATAGCCAAAATGTTTTATAAGTACCTAATGAATGTATCTATTTATTGTCATTTTTATTTAACAAGCGTTTCGCTGTGACGTATTAAAATGTAAGTAGCAGGAATAATTTGGTAATTAGAGGTCCCAGTTAACTCCGTTCCGCCCTTGGACGAATAAACCACTGGACGCGCAATGACGGGCAATTTCGCTTGTGCCCCCTTAGCCACGAAGCGGGCTTTTTGACCTCACTTACAGGTGACGTCTTGTCAGTACGGTGATAGAGCTCAGTGAGAAACATTGACGGAAAAAATTGGTAAATGTGGCTTATTTTTGTGTAAAAATTATAGCGGGAAGACAAAAAAAATATATATTTTCATCCGTAAGTAACGTTTTATCCCAAAAAAGCTGTTATTTTTCATGAAAATAATGAAATGTGTTTTCCAAGAGAAATGTAAAGTTGCCATTTAACAAAGTGGTGGTCAGTTACTACAAAATCAACAAGATAACGTATACTTTATACGGTAGGATTGTCGTATGTTTATCATTCGTTCTCTTAACAGTTTAATTTCAATTGTGCTTGAAAATCGTCCATAAATCATATCGATAAACATTTATTAAAATTTTAATACAAATTCTTTTAAAATAAAATGATAAATCTGTAAAATGTTTCACTCGAGAGTAGACTAAGGTAATATAAATACAACAGTTTGGTTTAAAATTTTAATCTTTATATTTGACAATATATCTTTATAATTATTTATTTATAATATTATTTCAGGTTTTCTGTAGATCCATTAAGGAAAATAAAGTGGGTAGAAGCAGTCCGAAGAGAGGCAAAATGGATCCCCACAAAACATCACCGAATATGTGGTATCCATTTTACGCCAAGCGTGATTGAATGCCAACGCAAAAAATCTACTCTTAATTATCCCATAGGAGGATTTTAATGGTGCAAAGCTATATTTTGTACTTACGGGCTGTTTTAAAATGTCTTAGGAAGTTCACACTAACGAAGTGATCCTTGCCAGACCGTTCATATAAAACGATGTTCTATATTTCACTTGTTCATTTGATGGTTTGTTATGTAATTTCTTGTTTTGGTGATAAAAAATATATTGTCTTTTAACAAAAGATTCGTTCATTCATTCGTTCCACACATATCGATAAAAAAATATCGACACTTTCATGAACTAAATGTCAAAAATTGACACGACAAGCTCCCCCCGCCCCGCAGAAATTGGCTAATGATGTTTTCATACATTCGCTCTTGCGTTTCATATCCAGTGATTAATTCATCCAAGGTTCCGCCCCAGGCTTATTTTTATGGTTACTATCCTATTATTTCTTTTTTTAAAACGGTGCATCCATTCTCGAGTTATAAGTGGTGTTAGTATGTAATGAAAACTGGATAGGAACCAACCTCCGGCTGCCCAGCGCACGCACACTGGCCAGTTAGAAAAAAAGAAAAAGAAGAAGAAATGCGACCGGCGCGCGGCGATTGTTTTTTGACAAGACAATTCGATACAAATCACGTAGGCCGTGCCCAAAAAACTTTTGAAAGCATTTATTTCAATTTCAATGTAAATATTTTTTGTAAAACTCTTATTTAAAAAAATAACGTGTACATAATATCATGGCAAGAACTTTAATTTATCTACAAACCTATCAGCGACCTATGAAGAAACTACGAGTATATCACAGTACAAAATGATACAGAATGTAAATCTTTTAAAATAACAACGCCAGACAACACAACAATTAACATGCTTTCGAAGTAAGCTATTTTCTGTCTTGCGTTACAAATACCATACAATGTTTATGATGGGGGCGTCTCCCATTAATCCCTCAAGCGTATGTGAACGAGACACAATGCAAATTCTATTGTTATGCGGTTGCCTGCAACCGCTCGGGTGTTGAAGCATTAATACTTCAATACATAAAAAATGACTCATACTCATCACACTAACATTTGCCCTTCGCGGGATTCGAACCCGCGACCTCCAGTATAGTAGTCAGGAGCGCTATAACCACCACGCTAAACTCGTTGCTAAAATGCTAATTAGTATTGGCCATTTTGTATTTTTGACATCTAGCGATCGACCGCGCAATCACAGAACGTCGTAGTCGAATTATGTTTACAATATTTTTAACAACTTTTAAAATAAAATAAGTGAAAATCCGGCCAAGTACGTACGTACGTAAGTACGTGTCGGACTCGCACACTAAGGGTTCCGTGCCAACTTTGACTGAATTAGATATTCACTTACTTCCACATAGCCAAAATACCACAATATTGTGTTGACAGCAAACATAACTTTGTTTTTCATAGTAAAGTTAGCCTGTAACATTGTACCGTTGTACATCTATAACGTGTAATAAATTGAGTACCTTAATATTTTTAGTATTCATCGGATCCACATTAACATTCTCATCACATTATCTTTGTTTTTCCATGCTTTCATTTCCTTTTTGCTGGTTCGTTTGCTGTAAACACGAACATAAGAGTTAATCATAGATTCTATCTACCATAACGCAGTTCGTATTTTCTCCCTAAAAAGTCGTACTGTAGACATTAAACTATAGGCATTACCTGCCTTTCTACTCTTCTTATTACTATTACTCTGTATTTTTGGATTATTGATGTTTTCTAATCCTTTTTGAACAATATTTATTGTGAATCTAAAAATGTCAAACTTTCAAAGCTCTGTTATTCTACTTTTCTTTACATAATACTGTAAAAATAGCTGTGTTTTACCTTTGTTTGCAATTTTCCTTTAATTTGCATTGGGTGATGATTCGTTTTCCTGTATTTTCGTTATTTGCTTACTTTTTGACAGTATTTTTATCTTTATTGACATCGTTGTTATGACAATATCTTTCAAAGTCTGACAACTTCTATCAAAGTTTATTACTTTTTCGGGTTTAATCCTCTGTAAACCACCAGTATTCATGTTCTATTTTTGAACCTACCTCGATCTAAATTTGAACGGCCCCGGCCCCCTATATAAGCATTAATTTTTTTTATTCATTTCATTCGATTCCGAGTTCTAAGCTCGAACAGTTCTATTACACTCCAATAAATAAATACTCTACATCTTCCCTCAAGAAGTCTTGAAGAACCGCCGGTGACTACTGAAACACCTCCTCACGCTAGGGAAGAGACCGGACACCGGAGGAGTATCCAAGCACATTGACTGCAGTAACACCTCCTCGCTCTAGGGGAGGGACCTGTCTCCTTCTCGGAAGAGGATCCGAGACCAAGTACTTCTGGCACTCCAACTGATCCTAACATTTTCTATATAGTGCCCGTTACCCTCATTACTGCACATCGGCGTCTCTGCTCTTCACGGCGCCTGTCACCGCTGCACATCGGCGTCACTGCTCTTCACGGCGCCTGTCACCGCTGCACATCGGCGTCACTGCTCTTCACAGCACCTGTCACCGCTGCACATCGGCGTCGCTGCTACCTCCGCAGTGTCGGCTCTGCACTCCGACGCCGCCCTTTGCTGCCTCCAGGACAATACTTATTGAAGATTTGAAGATACTTACTCACGCCCACTGCACTTTACTTACATTCATACAGACATCACCTCATCTCATTTTTCGGTACTGTATTCTTTTTGTTGTAATATAAATTCTATTCCCTCTTCTACCTCTTTCTTTAACCTTCTTCTACCTCTCCACATTTGTCGCCTCACGACAAATTGGCGCCCAACTTTTAGTCTTCAGTCTTCCCTCTTTCTTTCTTTTCTTACATCTCATTCTTTTCATCTTCTATCTTTTTCTAAATTCAAAAATAACACTTTATCTAGTGTTCTTTACCTTTTCACCCTCTTTACCTTTTCACCCTCTTTACCTTTTCACCCTCTTTACCTTATCACCCTCTTTGGCTATCTCTTTTGGTTAACATATTATTAACTCCTTCACTATCTTCATATCTTAACCCCTTCACTATCATCTCATATCATCTTAAATCTTAACACCTTAACTATCATCTCAGAACTTAACCCCTTGAAACTCGGAGATAGTAAAATTTTGTTTTAGTTAACTTAACTTGAGAATTATTAACTTAACTAAATCTACCTTAATTGGTCGTAAGTTAACTTTGTTCTTTTAACTTAACTTTGATTTAAATAACTGTTCTCTAATTAACTTAACTTGAGAATTATTACCTTAACTAAATCTACCTTAATT
The DNA here is from genome assembly GCA_963924145.1 of Pyrausta purpuralis. Lineage (NCBI taxonomy): Eukaryota > Metazoa > Arthropoda > Insecta > Lepidoptera > Crambidae > Pyrausta > Pyrausta purpuralis. The sequence goes on along the minus strand of OZ001652.1, from coordinate 21,902,053 downwards.
GGTCTTAAGTTAACTTTGTTCTTTTAACTTAACTTTGATTTAAATAACTGTTCTCTAATTAACTTAACTTGAGAAAATTAACTTAACTAAATCTTTCTTAATTGATCTTAAGTTAACTTTGTTCTTTTAACTTAACTTTGACTTAACTTTAAATTGTTTACCAACTTTACATTGATAACTCTTATTTTTCTTAAACTCTATTTTTACTCTCCGATTTTCTTTCTCAACCTATATCTTCACTAATTCACTTTAATCACTATTTGAAGAGGAATTAAGGTACTCAATTTTATTTTTAACTTTTTTTTAACTTTTTAATTTTTTAACTTTTTAACTTAAGGGACTCTAAATCCCTTACGTTAACTCGGGAGGCTCTAAACCTCTTCTCTTTACTTAAGGGACTCTAAATCCCTTACGTTAACTCGGGAGGCTCTAAACCTCTTCTCTTTACTTAAGGGACTCTAAACCCCTTAGTACTAACTAGTACGTTCTTTTGAGCGGTTGATTACTCGTTAAATAAGCCTTAGGTCCGAGCGGTTGATTACTCGTTAAATAAGCCTTAGATTGGAGCGGTTGATTACTCCTTACGTAGGCCTAGAATCAAACTTTTTTTTCCCATCTATGGAGCGGTTGACAACTCCCTAAATAAGCCTGTCGTTATTGAGGAATTCTTTTCTAGAGTGGCAGTCATTGAATGTGAACTCCACCCTTACGGTATGAAGATGATAGAATGCAAGAAGAAGAATAAATATTTTTATGTAAGGTTGTATATTAGGCGAAATAGATTCCTAGGTTTTCTTTAGGTCTTCTTTCAAAAATTTTCTCTAAGTCGAAAATTTTTCTGGGGTTGTGGGGGAAATGTACCGTTGTACATCTATAACGTGTAATAAATTGAGTACCTTAATATTTTTAGTATTCATCGGATCCACATTAACATTCTCATCACATTATCTTTGTTTTTCCATGCTTTCATTTCCTTTTTGCTGGTTCGTTTGCTGTAAACACGAACATAAGAGTTAATCATAGATTCTATCTACCATAACGCAGTTCGTATTTTCTCCCTAAAAAGTCGTACTGTAGACATTAAACTATAGGCATTACCTGCCTTTCTACTCTTCTTATTACTATTACTCTGTATTTTTGGATTATTGATGTTTTCTAATCCTTTTTGAACAATATTTATTGTGAATCTAAAAATGTCAAACTTTCAAAGCTCTGTTATTCTACTTTTCTTTACATAATACTGTAAAAATAGCTGTGTTTTACCTTTGTTTGCAATTTTCCTTTAATTTGCATTGGGTGATGATTCGTTTTCCTGTATTTTCGTTATTTGCTTACTTTTTGACAGTATTTTTATCTTTATTGACATCGTTGTTATGACAATATCTTTCAAAGTCTGACAACTTCTATCAAAGTTTATTACTTTTTCGGGTTTAATCCTCTGTAAACCACCAGTATTCATGTTCTATTTTTGAACTTACCTCGATCTAAATTTGAACGGCCCCGGCCCCCTATATAAGCATTAATTTTTTTTATTCATTTCATTCGATTCCGAGTTCTAAGCTCGAACAGTTCTATTACACTCCAATAAATAAATACTCTACATCTTCCCTCAAGAAGTCTTGAAGAACCGCCGGTGACTACTGAAACACCTCCTCACGCTAGGGAAGAGACCGGACACCGGAGGAGTATCCAAGCACATTGACTGCAGTAACACCTCCTCGCTCTAGGGGAGGGACCTGTCTCCTTCTCGGAAGAGGATCCGAGACCAAGTACTTCTGGCACTCCAACTGATCCTAACATTTTCTATATAGTGCCCGTTACCCTCATTACTGCACATCGGCGTCTCTGCTCTTCACGGCGCCTGTCACCGCTGCACATCGGCGTCACTGCTCTTCACGGCGCCTGTCACCGCTGCACATCGGCGTCACTGCTCTTCACAGCACCTGTCACCGCTGCACATCGGCGTCGCTGCTACCTCCGCAGTGTCGGCTCTGCACTCCGACGCCGCCCTTTGCTGCCTCCAGGACAATACTTATTGAAGATTTGAAGATACTTACTCACGCCCACTGCACTTTACTTACATTCATACAGACATCACCTCATCTCATTTTTCGGTACTGTATTCTTTTTGTTGTAATATAAATTCTATTCCCTCTTCTACCTCTTTCTTTAACCTTCTTCTACCTCTCCACATTTGTCGCCTCACGACAACATCCCACTGCTGGGCAAAGGCCTTACCTCAATGATGAGGTAGTTTGAGCCATACTCCACCACGCGGGCTCAGTTCGGGTTGGTGGAGGGGTGTTTGCAAGGCAAGCGACTAACCCTGCTGTCAGATGTCATCAAGCCGCCCATAAGGCCTCTGACTAGGCTCAACGACTAATATCAACAGATATTAGCCGGGACCAACGGCTTAACGTGCCTTCCGAAGCACGGAGAAGCTCGTGATGTATGTTACTTATATGGTCGGAATGGTCACCGATCCAAACACGACCGCGCCGTTGGTTGCTTCACTTTAGTATCACTACCAAAGCGCTGCTACCACTGCGCTACGAACACCTTCATAGTGTTTTTATAAATAACAAAGTTATGTTTGCGGTACTTGAAAATGTGCTCTATCTCAAAAACTAACAGTTCGATCTCGTTTAAACCAATTTTCGGTGAAAGTCTTTGTCAAGATCTATATCATGTATTCTTACAAAATTTATACTCGCTTAGTTTAAAAATTAGATGCCCCCCCCCCCCCCCCCCCCCGTCTAAAGCTAGATGGGGGCCTCCCCATCTAACTTTTAACCCATTTGCTGCCACACCTGAGACACAAAAGGACCCCGATGTCATTTTAAAAGATCTATTCATAGACACCCTACACGCATAGTTTGAAAAAATATATATTAGGTTTAAGTTTTATGTTTGGATCCCTTAAATATCTTTTTTTTTTTAACGAGAGAGAGAGAAAAACTGTTAGCAGGCTACATCTACCTACTAAGTTTCAACTTTGTAATACTAATAGATTCCGAATAAAGTAGCTGTGACATACGGTTGGACAGACAGACAGACAGACAAACTTAACGAAACTATGAGGGTTTCGATTTTTGCCATTCGGCTACGGAACCGTAAAAAGAATCAATTGTTAACTAACTATTTGATATAAAAAGATCTCAGTTTTCAACAATTAACTACGTATGCACTGCATAGTATGCAAAGTTGTAAATTTTGTGTATATCATAATAACGAATTTTTTTGTAAAAAAGGATGTCAAGATTGTTTATAGTTAACTAGCAACGAGAAGTAGTTTTTTCTTTACTGATTGCGTCTTTTTTTTCTGAAAATTACACCATCAACTACTATCTCTTGTTGTCGTTGACTCCTTCAAGGTTTATTTTTATGATAAGAAGTTTATACAACATTATTTTCATGGCAGTAACTCCAATATTGAGACCTTCTACCAATCATAAAACTTTTTAATGATACATAAATCGTTAAAGAGTTCTTTTCCATTAAAAAAATGCTTATTCCGTGCAATTAAGATTATATGACAGACGAAACGATTAATTTGCTTCATTTCAACTCAAAGGTCTTCCTTTTATTTAGCTGAATGACTTTCTTGTTAATGTTCGATCATTGTGCAAAAAAAAACTGAAAAGAAAATACATTATTGGATTTATGTACCTACCATCAAAAGACTTATTAAATCGATACTGAATGGACTGTAAACAAATATTGTTTTAAAGCTACAAGCATTACTTTTTTAAGCAGTCAGCTTCTTCGCACAACCCAACTGTTTCGATTTTGAATCGGTTTTACGTTTATTTTTTAGTTTTGAATGTCTTAGTTTTAATTTGTTTCTACCGATAAAAAATAGGAGGTAATCAATTCGAACTGTTTGTCTGATATTATCAAACTTGGATAAAGTTTGGTACCTATGTTCATGAACTAAGGCTTCCTCCTAACACGTTTTCGTAAGAGTATGTATGTTTGTATGTGTTTGTGTCTTAGGATTTCTCAAAAACGAGAAGTCTGAGAAGGTATAGTTCAACATCACTGTACCCTAGTGTATGTTTCATCAAAATCGGTCTAGTAGTTTTCGAGATATGAGTACCTAATAACTAAATATGAGTGGTTAAATATTTAGATAGCCAGACATTTGGCCACGATTACACCTGATGTTAAGTGACAATGTAGCCTATGATGGACCATTCCGCTGACAGAGAATTCCACTCCCTAGCCGTAGGCAGAAGAAATGTGGACTGAAATCATTGGGTGCGTATTGTTGGGATCTCGAAGACATAGGGATAGAAGACGTGCCCGCGTCTTGTGTTTCGAAGATGAAAAGGGGTTGGTGAAATGAAATCATGCAATTCCTTAGCACACTCTCCCAAATGTAACCTGTAGAAAGCCGACAGACATGCTACTCTTCGCCTATACTCGAGACTAAGCAATTTGTTTTCGAAGAGTTCATTGTCTCCGATAATATTCTTTCAATTGAGTCTAAAGCAGCCAGCTGATATTTGGCAGAACCGTTCCAAAGATGGCAGCAGTACTCCATGAAAGAGCGGACCTGCGCTTGATAAAGTTGTAGAATCTGGTCCGGGGTGAAGTACCGCTGGACCCTAGAGAGAACACCAAGATTTTTTGCTGCTGTTTTAGCAACAGACTCAATATATAATAGACGACCTCCGTGGTCAAGTGGCTAGCACGCTGGTTTCAGGCGTCGCCATCTCGTGAGGTTCCGGGTTCGATTCCCGGTCGGGTCAATGTAGAAAACGATCTTTTCTATATTGTCTCGGACCTGGGTGTTGTGGTACCACCGTTGTTTTCGATTTCCATAAGACAAGTGCGTTAGCTACTTAACTTGGGATCGGATCAATGTATGTATGATGTTGTCAAATATTTATATTTATATTTAATATATTGCCCGAAGTTCAGATCAGAAGATAGTTGGATGCTTAAAAGTAGCAGTCCATCAGTCACGGGGACAGGCACATTCCGGAAAGTCGAAATCAGGTCCCAAGAACTCCGTTTTGAGAAGAACAAGCACTGTTTTGGTAGCATTAAATGTCACCAGGTTGGCGTCCCCCCAATCGGTGATAGCCTTGAGGGTGCCATCCAAATACTTAACCATGCTCTCTCGACAAGACCGGATCTGAGCTGGAATTGTGTAAGGCAATCGTATTCATCTGACAGTTCATAACGTACGGTTTGATCCGTCAAACGCTTTGTTCTTTGCCGTTTGACAGATCACACCGTACGTTTTAAGCTGTCAAATGAATACGATTGCCTTACACAATTGCACCTCTGATCACTACTGCCTCCCGCCCTGGAAAGGTATCTATTAACAGCTGTGCTATCGTCTGCATACCCAACTATACCGGGCACTAGCAAATCATTGATATGCAACAAGAAGAGGGTTGCTGATAGTACTGACCCTTGAGGAACTCCGGCGTCGATAGCTTGAAGATCCGACGACCTTACAACACTACTCGTATCGATCGCTCACTCAAAAAGTCGGAAATCCATTTGCAGAAGCCAGCAGGAATGCCTAATGAGGGAAGCTTGTCTACCAGGCCTGCGGGCTGTCAAAAACCTTGGCCCTGTCAAAAGCTTTGAGTATATGAATGAGCACTGACTTATATTTACATGGTCACTAACATCAGAATTGATTGTAACAGGATTGCTAGCATGTACCTTATTATTTTGGACTTCCCGATACTTCGGCACTGTTGCAAATGCCATGGTCACGACAAAATACCACGGTCACCACTGTGACAGCAGCTGCAGCCTGAAACAAGGCTGTTACGATGTTCGCGCTTAGGCCGGTATTGGACAGTAATTAACTCAACTAATGGTTAAAAGTCATCACCTCTGATTGAATATTTTCAATTTTGCGTGCTGTTCACAAAAAATAAAATAAAATAGCTCAACAAATGGTCATTAAAATAGGCATTCCGACATTTGGTTAACTCTTTCGCGGACAGTGACCGCCTATAGGCGTGATAACAATAAAATTTCTATTGTGTCTGGAGTATTGTCCGTAAAAGTGTTAAGGTATTTTTCTCCAAACCACATTATACCATTAGTTGAGTTAACTATCGATCACGCAACCGGGCTTTATGAATTCGCACTGCCGTTGTCACATCTAAAAGGTAGAACCACTGAAATAATTGTAAAAACTATTACTATTTATACTAATATGAGGCTATACGTGTTTTAGTATTATTATTTAGTAAATTTAACAAAAAAAAAAACGAAATAAATACAAAATCGATTACACAGATTTTGCAAACGAGGCAAATTCCATGAAAAGATGCTTTTCGTTTTTCCATTTTGAATATCACAAAGATATTTTTAACAATTTATGCATTGAAACCGCAATGGATTCCTTTGTAAAGGCTTAAACAGAATTTCACAGAGGCACACAAGTTTTGACAATAAAAGAGAATGTAGATGGCCCATTTTAGTTTGGTACTTCTATTGTACCTCATTGATGTGCCGTTGATGGCAACATTGCCGTGCCATAGAATTATTGCAGTAATATTACTTAAACAGTCAAAGTCAAAGTCAAAGTCAATAATAATTTATTCAATTTAGGACACAAAATGCCACTTATGAATGTCAATAATTAGTGTAATATCAATCAATTATGACCCGTATGGGGCTTGAACATGTCTCCTTATCTTTTGGGCCCTACTAGCGCTTCGAGACAAGACACACAAGACAATTTGGCAAGTGCTGAGAAGAAACGCCGGAAAAAATTCAGTCACCGATAGCTGCTTCAATAATGATACAAATCAAAATAAACAGGTAGGTACATCAGTTTGGTGCAGGCTGGACTGTCTATACATTTTCGTCATTAAGATAGTCCTTAATTTTATAATACCCCTTCCATAAGCCGGCAAATTTAGCATGATAGGGAACATTACAATGATATTTTTTGATATCAAATAATGATAAAAGTTGTAATATAGGGAACATTACAAATTTCCAAAGTTGCCGGTCACATAAGCAATGTTGCTTATCTTCCACGGCAATATTCCTGGCTACTGTACGGACAACAGCTCAGGAAAACACTGCGGTATCTTATGCAGTTGTTATAAGAGCTAGTTTGCAAAAAAGTAAGTAACCTGATGTGTTGGCGAATGTACATTAAATAATTGTTGTACTCAAGTACTCTTAGTCATGTCAGATTGCAGTCTTACCACAATTAAAGTAAACCTGTACATAAACACAATAAATTGAAGCCGCGCTTAAACCTATTTGATTCGTTTTATTAATATTCCACTGTAAATACTCATTTTCTTAAATAAAAACTTCTTTTGAAATATGCATCCAGAATTTCATTTGCAACCACACACTAGCTACCTAAGGGTTATCAAGAAAAAACACACAAATTGTTGTAGATGTTATTAATAGATGTATAAATAAACAGACACAGAGATAAAGAAATAAAGAACAATACTTACTTACATTTACAGAAGTGTATCTCTATATCTTTATCTGTTTATTTTTAATCTTTTAACAACATGTACAGTGGCGCGCACATTAGGTTAACCACTTTTGTTGCAAACTAGCCCTTATTACAACTGAATAAGATACCGCAGTATTACATTGACGTGCTGTTGTCCGTACAACAACATGTAAGAAGTAAAGAATGGCAGGAAAAAAACATCTTCAAATCCGATTTTAATTCGCATCACTACAACCGACTCAACTTACGCTGTCAAGTAACTTTGTTTGATCAATGAAGCTTATTTCAATGCATTTTGTGACATCAGCATGACTTCAAATTACAAGGTGTAGTAAACGTAATGAGTTTGGTATAACTTTACTAAAAAATATTGTTGTGCCCGTTGAAAAACCAAAAAACAATTAAAAGTCAGACAAATAATGTCTAAGATCGGTATTTTTGAACAAGCTGACTTTTGGATGAGAATCTATACTAATATTATAAAGCTGAAGAGTTTGTTTGTTTGTTTGTTTGAACGCGCTAATCTCAAAAACTACTGGCCCGATTTGAAAAATTATTTTTACGTTGGATAGTCCATTTATCGAGGAAGGCTTTAGGCTATATAACATAAAGATACGACTCATAAGACCACAGCAGAAATGAAAAATGTTGCGAAAACGGGAGAAAGATATTCCTTTTGAGAGCTTCCGCTGCGTACGCTGCGGAAACCGCTTAAGTTACACAAAAATCATGTATGACAGGATTGTTCAGCATTAAGAGTTCTATAATAAAGTCCGCGACAGCATATGTCTATCTTTTATGGTTGACTTACTACAACCTTTTTTATGTTAATAAATTTGTAAAAAAATAATGCATTATTTTTAGAGGTGTATTATACACACAGGTATTTATTCTTATCAAAATAAATACATTCATCATCACGAGCATTTCATTTAGAACCAAGTTGCCCTTTATATCATTTGATTTCAATAAATGTCTTAGGAGCTATCACAGTTTTAACATAACTCCGCACCAAAATAATGTTCGCAGCTTAAGTACAACGTGCACTTGCGCTAATATAATTATAAAGCTGAAGAGTTTGTTTGTTTGAACGCGCTTATCTCAGGAATTGCTGGGCCGATTTGAAAAAATATTTTTGTGTTGGATAGCTTATTTATCGAGAAAGGCTTTAGGATATAAAACATGACGCTGCTACGGGAGGGGAGAGAGCAAATTCAAAACGCGCGGACGAAGTCGCGGGGGACCGCTAGTCATTTATAAAATTGACATTGAATTTATGCAGTTATTAATTTGCATCAAGAAAAAACGTTATATATAGCATAGTTACACATTTTGTCATGATTAAAGTATTGGTTTTGAGATATTGGTATTTTAAAAACATATTTTAATTATTAAATTTAGTAAAACTTTATAATATACGCTGACCCTCAATACTATATGTTATTATCTAGTCAACTTTTTAAACTTCTAAAAACTCAAAGTACGTCATAAAGCCTGTAGTTTTTCCGGACCACGGATCTTCATGGGTTATTTTAAACACCACGAAACATTACCGAGATTTTCTTGTAGGGTTGTCACTTTGACCCAATTTTGGATCAAACTATTTATATTATAAATTGCACTCGTGAAAAGCAACTTCAGCTGTGACAGACGAGAAATCGAACTCCGTGTCTTACGCTATCCGGGCGTATGCATATACCACTCAGCCAGCGTCAATTAGCAAACGTCATTTTAATATAATTAAAATGACGTTTAAAATTTACCGATTGCCGCGATAAATGATAACTAGGCGCGCATCTTAGGCCCGCAGGTAGGGGGACTGTTATTATTAGTATTATAGTTCCAAATAGCTATTTCAGGAGATGCCCTTGTTCATCGGTGACTCTTCGGAAATGGGCTACCACTAATCGATAGAATTAACATAACCTTTCGATTTTCATGTTGGCTAAAGATTTTTCAGAACAACAAGTTGCTACAACACTAGAACTCTAGACAAAATAGAAAATTATGATTTCAATAATGACCCGACCAGGGATCGAACTCGGAACCTCAGTGAGATGACGCCTTGAAATCTAGCGTGCTTACCCACAACAACAGAAATGGTGTTAAGTAAGAAAACAACGAGTTAGTTCCACAGACAGCCATTAAGGGTAAGAAACTAATCCTCTTGACAATAGCAACCTTAAAACTTGGCTCAGAGGCAGCCCTATCTCAAAAGGATGTGGACGTGGCCCTTAATTCAAAGCGGTAATGTACTCTGAAGTGTTTCGGGTTTTGAATGAGTGTGAAAACACGGTATTGTAGTCTGTGATTATGTCCTTGCATTTATGAGTGTGGCTTTAGGGACAATGAGGCCCAAGTATGCCAGAGTGAACTCGTTTTATTAGTTATAATAATGGAGTTTTTAGGGATAAATTAAATAAATATGCGCCACTTGGTTTAGAATTAAGGAATTTTGTTCTTTGTATTACGAATATTAGTACCACGTCAACGATTATGACGGGCGCCAACCATAAATACGTGTCGTTCTTATTACATAAGTAAACATTTTCCCCTTTCAGGATGGGAACCCACAAAAGCTGGTATCGTGACCATACACCAGACATGTCATATAACAAAGTAAAAATGATATCTCAATGGAATGGCATAGTAATTTATTAGTTCAGCGGGCCTATTTATCATTTATCGCGGAACCGATAAATATCAAACGTCTTTTTTAACAAATTTAAAAAAGTTTTTAGTAATTTTGATGTATTCATTTGTTTTTAAAAGTAATAAGGGTTAGTACAAGTGGAAATTATGTGGCAAAACGTGTTGTCTAGGAAATAAAATTATTTTATCGATGCGATGAACAGTGCATGTTAGGTTTAAAGGGCATTCACCTATTCGATTTCACAAATTCCACATACCTACTGGTACATATACTCATGAAAAAAGGTTTCCGATAACCTAGAAAAATCAAAATCTTTGCTAACGTAAATAATATCATTACATTTATTGTTATTAAAGAAAACACACAAATTTTCCTGATACAGTTACATTAAAAACAAAAATTTAGCTTATGCTAGTGATCGTTTTTTTTTTCGATGAGTGTAAGTATGAATGTGGCACGTGCTTTAGGATGACCAAACCGTGTTAGAAACAAATTCAAATCGGATTCGAATGGCGCAAAAAAACGCTAAGGGTCCATTCTGAAAAGTTACTCACACTTTTAAGAGCAAACGCAGAGCATGATATATAATTTTTAAAACTGTAACTGACTACAAACAATCATATTTGTACTCAGTGTTTTGTCTTCTGTACAAGATAATTCGTTATGACTGCAAACATTTTTTTTTTTCACTGAAACGCCCAAAAATCCATGGAGTCAATCTTAATAAACTTGACACCAGATACTTCATATATTACATTAAAGAAATTATAAAATTAAGAAAAACTCATAAACAAGACGAGCATGTTTGCCTTCAAACCATAGATTATAGTTGAAAATTTTAATGCGGAATATTGAGATTTTTCTTTGTAAATATATTCAATCCCTAATCATTAATACTTGGATTGTGTCACTATAATACAGGGCGTCACGTATTTCATTAGAGTTGAATCGATTTCGGAAATGTAAAACATATTTTCAGACATCTATGAATGCAGTTCTTATTTTATTAAAAAAAGCTTGCGGACCCCCGCGACTTCGTCCGCGCGTTTTTTAGTTTGCTCCCTCCCCTCCTACTTGCAGTGTTATTTTTAAGAGCTTAAAGCCTTACTCGATTAATAAGCTATCCAACACAGTTTCTTTTTTAAAATGAGTTCAGTAGTTCCTGAGATTGGCTTGTTCAATCGATAAACCTGTTTTCTGTTTTGTTATTTGTAAGTTCGTTATGTGATTGGGTATGTTAAATGTGTGTGTGTTTTTCTTAATAAACTCATTTTCTTTCTTTAATATTGTTCAGTTTTATAATATTTTTATTAAAAAATAAAGACTCTCCTGTCAGCTTAAAAAACACTACCTGTTTACATATAACTATGCAAAGGCTTTTTTAATACACGAATTCTCACAGACGTAGCCTCATAGAAAGCTTTTAATGTCCGTTTGAGTACCGCCGCAAAGACGTTATTTGTGGGTACACTTCCGTGCATTTCCGTCTATGGTCCACTTTTGCAAAGCAAGAGCATGGCTAGGATATAGACAAAATTTTCCAAAGACATTTTACTAAGTAGAACTTCTCTATATTGCTTTAAACACGTTTGGTGATTCTGTGAGCACTATATTAAAAGCTCCATATAATATCTGAAATTGTAATTAGATTTAAAAACGAAAATTAATAAATAATTAACAAATATAATTAAGCGGCTCGTATTACATCATTGAAACAGGGCTTTGATAATATCTTTGAAAAAAAAAACCAAGTTGTTTTTCAAATTAATTGTTCATCACAAACTCAATCAAAATAATAAGAGGACCCTCTAATTGTCAGTTACACCTCTACATTATTGCTTCCATTTTCCTCATTGCAAAAATTGCCTATTCCTCTCTTTTTCACATCCTAATCTTAAGATAAGATAAGATAACACTTTAATGCATACCAGAAAGGTTAATTACATATTTATTTCGAGAAAAATGTATAATTTAGGCGGTCTTATCGCTATAAGCGACAATATTTATTTCTTCGCTAAATAGGCCCTTAAAATATTATAACTTTTAACTAGGTGACTACTTATATTAATAAAGATGAAATAAGAAACCAAAAATTTGCGCGTGGGCGGGACTTGAACCTTGAATTTTTCGGTTTCTTATTTCACCTTTATAATTATAAAATATGACACTGTGAGTGTTAAAAACATTCTAAACCATTAGATAGCAAAGCTAGAATTTCCAAGTTAAATTTATTCTGTAAAGAATAACAAGGTACTTAGCCCATTGTTGCATAAACAGACGGGTAGATGGCGCTTAACGTCAGGCGTAATGACGTATCCCTAAGAGACCACTAATTTCGCAAGGTCGGATCAACAGTACGAAAGTTCCATTGGTAGAGTCTAGTAGTATTATATTATCTGGGTTAGAGTGTTTTGCCCGGTTAGCCAAAAGTTGCTGGTTCAAGTCCCGCCCGAGTGCAAATTTTTGGTTTCTTATTTCATCTTTATGAATAAAAAAAATGACACAGTGAGTGTTAAAAACATTCTAAACCAATATGACCACCTATATTATATACACTTTTTTTTCTACAGGTTTCTCACTCGATGCACAGCAACATGCTTACAACGCTAAGATGGTGAACAATGAATATTTCGAGTTCTCTATTTATTTGACTAAAGGTTTCCTCACATTTATGAGCACTTCATCTTATCACATACATGCAACACATAAATCGTGTGAATTTCCGCATCATAGCCAAGCGCCTGCAAGGGTGGAAGTCTAGACCAGTTTTGCTTAACCATCACCAGATGGCGTTCAAAAAACGCTCAGACAAATTTTGTAAACAAAATGTTGATTGATATTTTAATAACACTAACATTCTTAATTTTACGTGCTTAAAAATAGAGATAATCAATTCAATATATGTGATATCGTTGGAACTGTATAATATTTGAAAATGTAGATCTAGTAAGGCTTCCAAACACGTGTGCTAAATTTCGTAAGTGTATTATATGTTTGTCCACGGATTTCTCGAAAACGAGAAGTCATAGCGAGATAATTCTTTTATAGTTCAAGCACGTATATTTCAATTTAGGGTAGATACAGTGTAAGTTTTGATAAATAATTAATGGAATCAGGCGTTACTTTGCGGAAATCCATTATTAAGTTAAAATTTATAAAATTATTTTGCTTTAAATTTCCGCGAAGCGACGCCGGCGCAGGCAACTAACTACACGAACCGTCACCGCGTTTAGTATTAGTTCAGGCAAATGCAGGATGCACCGCCCGCCCTCCCTCAATACGCACGCGGCACAGCTAATGCAATTATTAGTAACCAACACTAACGTGCAAAAAACCTCGACGCGTTTCGCCACTACACGTACACGTACACGTATTGAGGGAGGGCGGGCGGTGCATCCTGCATTTGCCTGAACTAATACTAAACGCGGTGACGGTTCATGTTGTTAGTTGCCTGCGCCGGCGTCACTTCGCGGAAATTTAAAGCAAAATAATTTTATAAATTTCAACTTAGTTTTGATAAAAGTTTTTGTGATATGAGTAATAATAAGTTAATAAATAAAAATCATAAAATAATAAATCAAAACATTCCAAAAAACTGACTAAAAAGCGTAAATTACGCGTTTGTCATTTTTTTTAAAGATATAGATAGATTAATAAGGTAACAAGGTGTTTGATGTAGCAATAAAGACCATGAAATTATATCCTTTGGACATTCCCACACATCGCCATCTAGCCCCAAAGTAAGCTACTCAAAGCTTGTGTTATGGGTGCCAGACAACTGATATAATACTTAAATACTTTTTTGTTTGTAAATACATACATGATATACATAGAAAACACCCAAACCAATACAAACCGACATGTTCATGCACACAAATGTTTGTATTGTGCGGGGATCGGACCCGCACCCGCTGCGTAGTAGGCGATTTCTCGACCACTACACCAGACGGGTCGTCAGAATTATCACGGTGAAATGAAAATATAAATTTATTTCAACTGTATCAGACTACGGTGTTTACTCTGAGCAATTGCCACACAGTGCGGGATTGCAGTTGATTTATCATGGGATTGTTTATTTGTTATTCTAGCTAGGAGTGGTGATTAAACGACTGTTTTAACGTAACTTTTTTTGGTAGGGATATGTGGCCAGTTATAGGAGCAAAGTTTTTTTTTCATATTGGACCTTTAAGTAGCAATCAATTTTAATGGTTTTTATTTATTTTAATGAATTAAAAATTCATTGTTATTTTCTAACGAAATAAATCAGAACCAGCAATGTATTGCAAACAAATGCATTCAGTCATAGAACTTGACATTGTCATTTACTAAAACGAGTTAGCGATTTTGACATACACTGATGAGGGATTATAACTTTGGATTACTATCTCTGAGCAAAAGAATTTGAGAGCAATATGACTCATTTGACCCATTTTCATTATATACAAGTACATACTTATTTTTTAAACTGACATGATTTATTGTATACACAATATAAAAAATAACTCAACACAAAATTTTAAATGATTATACTCTTTACATGTATACAAAAAAAAGTGTTTTTCACAAAAACATTTCCCCTATGCATTTTATCAATAGCAAGTAGCTCTTCGATCTCACAATCTATATGTAACTATTTTTTATCGACATTCAATCAACCATAACAATTACAATCTTTATAAAGAGATCACCTTTGATTGTTATTCTATTATCATCATAACTTTTGACGTGTCCAGACGATGGCAATGAACCAGTGTGTATTGTCTTTGATTTTACTTTTACATTTACAAAGAGTGTCATTGATAAGTCTTGATCAGTTTATACACATTTATAGACAAAAGATTTCAAGTTCAAAACAAGCAATAGACATGCCTTCAAACCACGATTTCAGATCAGAAGACGAATTCGTAGATATCCTGAAGTATTTCGACAGTAGTCGGAAAAACATACCGGAGGGATATTGCCGTACGTTTCGGACTTGCTCGTTATGTATCAAGAGCACGTGGTATCCTTGTGGCTGGTGCCATGAGCTTGGTTGCGTAGAGAATTCGGAGAAAGACTGTCCATTTCCTGTGACCAGACACGATCCACACGCCAACGAAAAAACCGGAACGTTTTGCCCCTACATAGAGCATCGGAGTCCGATTCTTATTCCTGCCAAAGTGCGGCAGAACATTAAAGTTAAACTGCACACTTCAGACCCCAGTTTATACGGGAGAGAACTGAAGTGCGTGCTCCAATTCAACGATAGAGAGACTCATTTGAAAGCTGTGATACTGAACGGCATGGTGTACTGTTATCCTGTGAAGTTGAATAATCCTGAGCACGGAGAAAAGAAGATTGGTACATTGCGGCTGGCGTGGGGTGGCGCTGCGTCGTATTCTAATCAAATACCGGTATCGGTATATCGTTGTGATTCTCTGGCGATCGACTGCGAAGGCTGCAGACAAATCCCATCGGAATACGGGTGTGGTTGGTGTCCGAAAAGAAGAAAATGTGTGACGGCTGATAAATGTCCAAACCTTGTGAAGTGGAACCTCAACAAAATAACTTGCAAATCGTTTGATAAAAATAGTTCAGTTTGATTCTCTTTCAAGAATCACAACTATTAGATTTTGGGCAGTCATCGCTTGATTCTCAAGACTGATTACGTAATGAATGATTCAATAACGTTTTAATCATTAATGTTTATTGAGAAGTTGGCACTAGTTTTCATTTAACTTGGCGTCATTGACCCCAGTAATTTTCTAACGTTCATTTTTAGGGTTCCGTAGCCGAATAACCGAGCCTTTAACTTCTAAACTAAGCAAGGGTAAATTTTGAAATATATAAATATATATTATGTAGATCTTAACAAACACTTTCAACGAAAATTGGTTTAGACGAGACCGAATTAGTGGTTTTTGAGATATAGCACATTTTCAACAACCGCAAACATAACTTTGTTTTTCATACAAACACTATGAAAAACAAAGTAGTGTTTGCTGTCAACAAAATATTGTGGTATTATAGCTTAGTGGAAGTAAGTGAATCCCTAATTCAGTTTAAGTTGGCACGGAACCCTCAGTGGGCGAGTCCGACTCGCACTTAGCCGTTGTTTTTATGCCTGCTGTGATTCGAGCGGTCGTGTAGCTGGAGATAAGACAACCCTGTTTCAACAACCCTTTTAAGTTTTTATTAAAAATGTATTATACAAACGGCCCAACAAAAACTTCGGTGCTTCAAGAAGAGTTGAGTTCATACAAAAATCTGACCGAAAAGACGTAATAGACACGTTATGTCGTAATACATGTTTAAATAAGAAGTTTCTACCCGAGACAGAACGGAGAAGAAGTTATCGTTTGGGGTGAGAGAATGTTTGTTTTAAAGAAAAAAAATCTTTTTGCTCTAAAAACCCTATATATAAAAAGTCACAGAAATAAAGATGAGTTCGTGCAATTGCGAGCTTGTTATGTATAACACCTTAAAAGGGAGTTGCTGTCCCTATTTTGCATAGAAAAAGATTTTCATTAAAAAAAAATAACACTTCAAACGAGTTTCTTCGTTAAAATATTTTCTCTATTGCACGAAATAGAGAAAACATTTTATTCAAACAAACAGACGCAAGGAGGATTCATATCATATGGATCTAATTAGTGATTTGTGAAAGCAAAATATACAAAATAAAGAGTTGAATAGGTAGGTTTTAGTTCACCGAAAGATGTATAGACGACCTTGTCACAATTGCGAGATAACACTGTGATCGGTCGCAGTGGAAAGCCATACGGTGCCTATTTTCAGCAGCGGACTTCTTTGACTAATTATGACGATGATGATGATCATGTCTTAGTTTTAATTATTTTTGGTCTAATAAACATTATTTGTAAAATAAATAGTTCACTTATCTCCTGTCACTTGTGGTTTTCATAACATCTACTGTACGAGTATGTATGTTTTCTTTTACCAGTAAGTTTATATGTGTCTCAAAGATCTTTAACCGAAGAACAATCATTGTTTTAAAAACTTTGTTGTAAACTATTTTGGCAGTATTCAATGCCACACGTACTATAATCGTAATATTATGATTACTGCGTTAATTAACTGAACATTGTATCCGTAGTCTTTTGCCGTTTGCCACCGCTTTGGCTGTATGAGACAAATATTATTTTGATAATTGGTTACTCCGATATTCCAGTTACTTTATTTTGAGGTAAGCTTTTTTTGATATTTATTGGAAAACACAACAGATTATATCGAGTTTAAATTATGACATTCATGATTATAATAGAGTTATAGCTAGAAACTTATTCTAAAACGTGTTTTTACGGCATGCTAAGATCGGTGGTGGTGGTGTGTGTGGTGGATTCAATCTATGAATGCTATTTTCGCCTGTGACTGGACCTGACTTGGACACCAATCACATACATTGCTCTGATCCCAAAGTAAGTAGCCAATGCACTTGTGTTATGGAAATCAGACACAACGGTGGTACCACAGTACCCAGAACGTATTGTGACAACGAATAACAAACGTGTGTTGTATCAATTTTAGTCATAGATTCCTTTATTTTAGTTTTATTTGTTTTGGTTTTTATAAAGTTACTCATCTATACTAATATTATAAAGCTGAAGAGTTTGTTTGTTTGTTTGTTTGTTTGTTTGTTTGAACGCGCTAATCTCAAAAACCACTGGCCCGATTTGAAAATTTTTTTTTACGTTGGATAGTCCATTTATCGAGGAAGGCTTTAGGCTATATAACATAAAGATACGACTCATAAGACCACAGCAGAAATGAAAAATGTTGCGGAAACGGGAGAAAGATATTCCTTTTGAGAGCTTCCGCTGCGTACGCTGCGAAAACCGCTTAAGTTACACAAAAATCATGTATGACAGGATTGTTCAGCATTAAGAGTTCTATAATAAAGCCCGCGACAGTATATGTCTATATTTTATGGTTGACTTACTACAACCTTTTTTATGTTAATAAATTTGTAAAAAAATAATGCATTATTTTTAGAGGTGTATTATACACACAGGTATTTAATCTTATCAAAATAAATACATTTATCATCACGAGCATTTCATTTAGAACCAAGTTGCCCTTTATATCATTTGATTTCAATAAATATCTTAGGAGCTATCACAGTTTTAACATAACTCCGCACCAAAATAATGTTCGCAGCTTTAGTACAACGTGCGCTTGCGCTAATATATTATAAAGCTGAAGAGTTTGTTTGTTTGAACGCGCTTTTCTCAGGAACTGCTGGACCGATTTGAAAGAATATTTCTGTGTTGGATAGCTTATTTATCGAGAAAGGCTTTAGGATATAAAACATCACGCTGCGAAGGGAGAGGAGAGAGCAAACTCAAAACGCGCGGACGAAGTCGCGTGGGTCCGCTAGTGTTAAAATATTAGATAACGAATATTAATATTTTATTTTAAGTGAATGATTATGTCTGACTTGTTTCTAAAGAGATAAAAATGCCAAGACCATGCATAGTTTGTCAAAAAATAGTTTCAAATACATGTAATCAAACAGACGTTATTAAATCTCAGTGCAATTTGATATTAATGGATAATTTCAATTAGAAGATAATATTCTGGGTTTTACTTGACAAGCTGTCTTTTCAAGTTTCAAAATCAAATGTCAGGCCGGCAATCTCTTATTGTCAAAATGTCATTATAAATTATTGACATCGACAATCAGAGAGTCTAGTACAATATAATAGACCTATCCCTCCTTTATATTTTCTTAACCAAAATTAATTAAAAGTAACAAGAAAAGACTCGTACTAGCCCTTAATAGAAATCAGCTGATTGAGTGACAGTTATTTGATATATATGTATAAATGTGCTTCAACCTTTTGATTTATATATAAAACTTAGTCTAAAATATCATGTAAAATATACGTACACAACTAAAAATAAATAGTTAAATATATAAAATAAAAATATTTAAAACCTACCTTTACAAAATGAATCACTAAGACGGTAATACTGGCTGCGTTTCCACGTTGGATAGCAATGCTTAAATGCTTGTGTTTTGTTATTTTATTGTCTTATTGAAAATCGGCTACGACCGACTTGGACTTGCGAACGAAGGGTTCCGTATTTTATATGTATGAACGCACTAAACTTGCCCTAACAATATCGTGCACAACATAATCGAGATTGTCTTGAATAGTTTTACGGCTATAGCCGTTCACTGTCCCGAAAAGTGTTAATAGGCATCGAAATGCCAATTTGGCGACTCCAATGGTTGTGCTGGAAAACTGCCTGGAACTTGAACGGATTTAAGCACGATCGCAATACGCTCCCAGATCAAAATTACAGAGTAAAATTAATCCAGATTTACCAGCTAGCTCTTTTTGAGCTATTGAGTTCCTGATTTATAAAACACATTTACCAACCGAAACGAATTTCACTTGAAACGAAAAAATAACCGTACAAAATTTGTTTTGTTTGAAAAACAAAGACCAGTTCAAAATATCAAGAATGTCACGATACCATTGTTACCACAAATGCCTCTTAAAATGGGTATTTACCCGCAATTCCCATAGAGGTGATAGATACCATTCTGGAGAGTTCCTTTGTAGGCATTGGGTATTATAATTACCCTTTTATAAGCAGCGATATGGAAAACCTTTGTGAGGAAGATTGTTAAATTTTAAATGTGCTTCTGGCTCTCAATTCAGGTGAAAACAGTATGTACGAGTGTGTACGAGTATTTATGTAATAAGTAGTATGTTTGTTTATTTTTTGTTTTTAATACCTTTTGTAGTTCATCGTAAAGCTCTTTCTTTTGCCCCGCTATCACTGCCAGTATTTTCTCTGTATAGACCTATGGTTGACTGGTAGAGAATGCATTTAGCATTAATTCCGCCATATGTACCTTTTGTTTTTGCACCAAGTGTTTTAAACAAAAATAAAATATGTGCTCCTGAAAGCTTTTAATAAATGTTTACTGACTTCACCCATAGCTCAAAGAGGGTTGAATTTTTCTTTTGTTTATACCGGCTTCAAAAACGGAGGTAGTCAATTCAATGAGTATGTATGTGATATCGTTAGAATTTGATAATATATGAGTATGTTGATCTGAAAAGGCTTCTAAACACGTGTGTTAAATTTCATAAGTGCATGGTATGTTTTTATATTTGTATGTTTGTGCAACGATTTCCCGAAAACTATTATTCAGTCTAATATAGTAGTTTTAACTTAGTGCATAGAGTAAGTTTCATAAAAATCATTTTTTGAAATATGAGTAGTAACTAAAAATTATGAAAAACTAGCCATGATTTCTCGTTTTCGGGAAATCCGTGAACAATCATACAATTATATAAACGTACAAACACACACACCCTTACGATATTTAACACACACGTTTGGAAGCCTTATAATATGAACATACATATCAACCACAACAACACAATAAATTATCTCCTTTTTTGAAGTCGCTGAAAAGGTAGCCTATGTTACCCGGGCAATAAAAAGGAATCTCAGTAGGTAGTTTTAAATAAGAAGCACACAAAAAAACTCTCACAAATAGACTCCAAAATCATAACCCTTCCGTAGTCGGGTAAAAAGCTTGACGAGACTATCGCTTCTTAACCCGTACCGGTCCAGTGCTAATGAAAAAATGTTTTCATCATTTTTTCATTAGCACTGGACCGGTCAGTCAACTGAGCAGAATATATTTTTAAGTACAATATAAGCTGAAACTGTGTAATTCATGAACCGTTCTGCGATTATTTCATTACTTCATGCGTGTGTGACCCCTTTTCAATAAAATGAGATATGTACTTTTAATAAAAGTATTTTGCAGAATTACTTTCCATCCGACTTTTGCATTGTACCCAGTATGTTGGATTTTTTGAACTATATAGAGTTGCATCAACAGACTAACTAAGTTGCTTCATTATCTGTAGAGTTGCTTATAAAATGAAACCGCCTTCATAAATTACTAAAGAGGATAATATAGCGCATTTGTCTTCTATAGAAGAAACAAATTCATTCAATGTAGGTGCATGATATGCGCAGACTGCAGTTGGTGTACGTAAGCTTGACTTCGGAATCGACAAAGAAGGAGATATAAAGTAAACACACATACAAGATAACTATCTACTTGTACTCTCCCGAAAAAACCTTAACCTCGATACTCCCAATACATTTTCGCCGCGTCAGCTTATTGGCTCTCGAGTGCTTGGAGTCTGTTTTACTGTCAAAACAGGTAAGTACACAGCCAACGTTGACTCTTAATACACGGTAGCAGGGTTGGTAAAACACAGCACATATTTCCACGCAGGCTGTACGCTTCGCATATTTGCAACGGCTCGGAAGACGTTTTACGATGCCAACGTAAAGCTGTATTGCAGGCAGTTTAGCTGCGGAATATTTTTGGGGCTTAAAAGGTTAAACATTTTATTCAATAATCGACGTTGCAAGAAGAAGATAAAAATGGATACAAAGTAAAACAAAAAATTATCATACTTTAGTTAAGGTGACCGTAACTAGCTGAGCAAAAACAGACGATATAAGTTTTTTTAAGCATACAAAAAGAACTCATGATTTTAAAATACTTACTTACAATGTCGAATTGATAACTTTTTTTATAAGTCTAAATTTTGAAGACTGATTCAACTCGTATTTGTTATTAACTGTGATTCGATTACGCTTAAAGCATTATTTTTTAAGAAACACGTAAAATGGGTTTCCATTTAAAAATGCAAAATTTAACCGTTCACAATAAGTGCAGTTGTATTGCAATAATACTATTGCACAATAACTTGGTCCACTTGCAAGCTAGGTGTTACAAGCAAGAATCTGCTATAGTTTTGAGTGTACCCCAGGGAACAAACTTTGGTCCGCTGTTCTTACTGCATTTTTCCGAATATTTTCTTGAGCCAATAAAAGTGGTTACTTTTATTTTATTTTAAAATTCAAATAGCTAGGTCTTTTACAGGACCATTTCAACATGCATGCTGTTTTTATTCAAATTACGTAGTGTTCTTATGCTGTATTTCTAATTGTTATTTTTACGGTAATTGATTTGAGCTACGAAATTTATAGGTGATGTGAGTAATGCTAGAGGGATATTCTGTAAAGCATAACATACTCTTTGTTTTTTTATAATTGTTCTCTTGAATTAGGTACTAATCAGTAAAAAACAGAATTACCTACTCTGTATTGGACTCCAGTGAAACGAAACTATTACAGGTTCCTAGTTTTATAATTATTTATATACCTTTAAAACCAACCTATACAATATTATTTTAACCTTTAACCTTATGTTACAGTAATAAAGTCTTAACTCACTGTATTTTTAGTGCGCTACACTTGCAACCATAACAAAACGCTGAAAGAAAATAAAAAGCAGGGCCCAAGATAGTTCCCCGAAGCACACCGCATCGTACGTCTTGCAAACTCCACAACTTGGTTCTTCGAGGTTTGTATGCAGAATGCGAAACTAGTACACTTGAAGACTTCGTGTAAAACATTCGAAATGTTCCGTTACCTATTTTTGCAGGAATATAATATACATCAGTAGCTGAATAATATTTATAGGTATATTCATACGTGTTTTTTGATTAAATTACTATCTCATAATTAGTTGTGTGTATAGGGTTAGAAGTTTCAGTGTGTCATTACCAATCTAAAAAGGATGATAATGATATAGCCTAGCAGACAAACAATTTCGGTTGGTATAAATAAAATTCAGTACTTTTTGATAAATTAAGTGAATGTTTTCCATAATATAATTTGTCGACGCCGACGTCTTTGGTGTAGTGGTGAGAGCTCCTGACTATACGGTCGCGGGTTCGAATCCCGCAAGGGGCAAATGTTTATGTGATGAGCACGAATGTTCGTACCTGAGTCATGGATGTTTATATCTGAAGTATTTAGGGAGATGTACCCGTCATTATCGATGTCTATTGTCTGGTATTCGTAGTAAAAGGAAGAAAATTCCATAGTTCGAAACCAAGACAATTGGTGTGTTGTCTGGCGCGTGTTTATTTTATTATTTCGTAGACAAAGTTCGTCCGCGCGTTTTGAGTTTGCTTTCTCCCCTCCCGCCGCAGCTTGATAAAGCTTCCTCAATAAATAAGCTATCCAACACAAAAATATTTTTTCAAATCAGTCCTGTAGTTCCTGGGATTAGCGTGTTAAAACAAACAAACTCTTCAGCTTTATAATATTAGTATATGTGAGAGCTATCCAACCCTGGATGCTATCTAGAGACAAAGTACTTGACAATTCGAATCTACGAGCCAACTCGATTAGGTTTTGATGTCTTATTACGGAGACCTTTGGTCACCTTCAGCTTTATTCTCAAACCCTGGTTTTATATTTTGACTCTGTTTCAAGCTCATGATCATGGATTGCCCCTAAGTATTGAAAACAATCCTGAATTCAAATTTCCTAATGTCAATGACTATTAGAAAGATTAAAGAGTATAAATAAATAAATTTCATACAAATAAAAAATACCAATTTAGCATGTGGTTTTATTTGCTTCATACATCAGTCAAAACACAAAACATTTAAGTAGCAATAATGTTATTGTTAAAAAAACTATTTTATGCCATTGGTCATATTAATCAGGAAAGTTTACATCCTTTAATCCAATGCACTACATTTCTAACTTATCATTTATTTTGTTGTGAAATGAATGTGGTTGTGTTCCAAAGAGTATTTAAAATCCCTTCATTTGGCGCTCCTTCCTTTTTGATTATTATAATTTGTTCTACTGCTCGCTTCTGTAAAAAACAATAACTAACATAAATATCACAGAAAGTTACCTACTACACACAAAATAAAACAAAACTTGAACACCATCATTTTTTTAGCTCAGTTTCTGGTATAATAATGATTATTGTAGATACGTGAGGTGGAATCCATAAACTATGTTTGAACACATTCAAGCACTCATAGAACAGATTGCTAATGTACTAGGTATTTGTTTATAATATGTTAACTATAGGCAATACTATAACATGCATAGATTTAGGTTATGAATGGAAAATCTGATGGTTTGATTTATAAATTATGAAAATAAAACTATCATTACGTGTCTAGTTAATTAGGTACTTACCTAGATACCAGTGAATTAAGGTATTAAAGTATTCCCATGTATTTTAACCAGTCTTTTATCGCATTATATTAGCAACTAAACATTCTTTCTGCTACAACATAATCCAGACTATCTGTAAATAAAAATAGTTTGTTTTGTAATAACAGTACTTATCTATCACATTAAGAAGGTGCACTAATCTCTGTGATGTTAATTATTCAAATCTATTACTACTAAAGAATTAAAGTTTCTTTCTTGTAGTTAAAAATAAAATAAAGCATATTAAACAAACAGCGTCATACCAACCTTAGAAAATACATAGGTATCTAGTTTTTGTTTGTATTTATCGTCGTAATTCTAACTTATTCCTATTTCAGGCAAAAGTTGAGAAAACAAATTCATAACAGTCACTGAAAAATCGATATTTACAACAATTTTGACACACACACATTGTCTTTTTTTTTTTTTTTTTTTAATAATAGTTTTACGGCTTTTAGACTATGTCCATCCTGCCAAACCTTCTTTGGTGTTGTAATCATAAATATACGTGAAAATACAATATTCTATTATATTTTCTTCTTCTTATTTTTTTTTCTTCTCTTTGTTGTATTTCATCTATTTGTGTTTTCAAATTTCAACAAATGTAGTCACCACATATTTGTATAGTTCTTCATAAGTGTTAGTATTCTGCAGTAGAGATGGCAAGAGGCGGGGAATTTCATTATTTTGGTAGAGCTTAATTAAGCCATCTATCAGAATCAGTCTTTGCATGTTAAAGGCCGGGCAGTGCAGTATTAAGTGTTCTAGTGTAGCTTGTTCATTGAAACAATATTCACAAACATCAGAGCTGATAAGGTTAAGTCTTTTCAAGTGCGCTGGGAATTTTCCATGTCCAAATCTCAATCGACACATGGTGGTTATGAATTTTCTGGCTGGTGATTTTAATTTGAAATACCATGGTTTATTTGGGATTGTTTTCTGTATCTCACTATACCATTTCCCCTTTAACTGCTTGCTGGCTTCCCAGGCTATGTGCCAGTACTTATACATTCGGAGCTTTATTAGCGGGTAAAAATCAGTAAATGGTACAGGATGTGAAGGATATAATGTAGCTATTTCTGGAGTAGGTATTCTCATTAGCTTGTCCACTAATTCATTGCCAGTGATCCCACTGTGAGAGGGAACCCATATGAATTCTATCCATAAATCTGGATTTTCATGTATAAATTGCCTTATCTTCGTTATATAGACGTTATTCTTATATGAAATTGTAGGATTCTCTAGGCAATTTAAGACACTTAGCGAATCAGTGACAATAAGGATTGAGTGACATGCTGTGACTCCTTTGACATACTGTAATGCGGCACAAATTGCAAATGCTTCGGCAGTAAATATAGAACAGTTGTTATCCAGTGGAAAACATCGGCCAAACTTTCTATCAGAGTCGTAATAAGCTGCTTTAGTTGCATCATTAGTTTTAGATCCGTCTGTGTATATTCTTCTGTATCCAACTTTCTTCATGTTTATAAAATTCAGAAACTCCTCATTATTTGTCACTTTCTCCTTACAAATAAAAGGCTTGACAACTTGAATGTCCAAAGAATTCAGCTCCCATTTAGGATTCAAATCAATGTGTTTACATGCGTCATTTAGTTCAGTTATGTGTTCGTTTTGTAAAATCTTATTGTCACTGTATTTACATAAATTATTTTTATTAGCTAAAACCTTAAGATAATATTTTTCAATCAAGTACTTTGCTCGTATAAAAACTGGCGGAATACCAGACTCAATTTCTAGAGAGTTTATAGGTGTGGAGCATATAGCTCCAGTAATAACTTTTAATGCTTTGTTTTGAACAACTTCAAGCTTACGTAATAAAGATTGATTAATAAAATTATTATATACAATCAAACCATAGTCGTAGTGACTTCTCACAATACTTTTGAAAATCATATTGAGTAGTTTAGGATCCATACCCCAGTTGACACTAGCCAAGGATCTCATAATATTTACACTTTTTTGCATGCTATGTACAACTTTCAAAATATGAGAATTAAAAGTAAATTTGGAATCAAATACCACTCCTAGAAATCTTTTTTCATAGACAAAATTAATATTTACAGAGCAATACCTAAGCATAATATTTACAGGGTTAAAATCAATTTTGTGAGCAAAAATTAACGCAGAGCTTTTTAAAGGATTTATATCCAGTTTAAGTTTTCCTTTGTAATATAATAATAACAAATCAAGAGCATGGTTCAAAGTATTTACAGCTTGTGACAGATTCTTATTTGATGTATATAAAACTATGTCATCGGCATACTGCAGGACAGTTAAATTCGGTACAGATACATATTTATGAAATAATGACGTGTACAAAATATAAATTAATGGAGAGAGTGTAGCACCTTGCATTATCCCATTAAAAGCTAATTTAGGACCGTAAAAAGTATTGTTTAGTTTAACATAGATTTCTCTTGCATAAAAAAAATTAAAGATCCACCTACACACTTTCCCTGGTATGTTATAGTGATAGTTTAATATTCTTACAAGTGAAAATAAATTAACATTATCAAAAGCACCTGTAACATCTAAAAAGACAGCGACCAAGAAATTATTATTTAAAAAAGCTTGCTGTATATCTCCCCCAAACTTCAATAAACTATCAGTAGTACTGTGACCTTTTCTAAACCCATATTGGTCTGGTGGTATAATATCTCTAGATTCAGCATATAATTCGAGTCTGTTTTTGATCATATTCTCAAAAATTTTTGCAATACATGATGAAAGTGAAATAGGCCTGTATGAATCAGCTGATTTCGGATCTTTATCAGGTTTGAGTATCGGAACAACTGCTATAGATTTCCATGAGCTAGGAATGACATTAGCTGACCATAACTTATTAAATATGTTAAGTAAAATGATTTTAGCCGATCTATCTAAGCGTTTAATCAATAAATATGGAAATGAATCAAGCCCAGGAGTTGTGTCTTTTTTAGCATCCAACGATAAATTAAATTCTGATGCGGAAAAAGGTTCATTTAAATGATTATTAATCTCGTTATTATCAAAATATTGTTTTAGATGCTCAGGGATATCATTTTGAGATTCCTCAGAGGTTATTTTATTTAAGAAACTATCAACAAAGCAATCCTCTCTTAACTTAGGACCTGTGTACTTGTAATTGAATTTTTTGATAAGGTTCCAAACAAAACTAATTGGAGTGTTTCTGTCAAAAGTGGAGCAAAAAGATTGCCAGCTATTTTTCTTTTCTTCTTTAATAATTAGTTTTTTTGCTGCATCCAACCTTTTATATATAACATAGTTTTCTATAGTAGGATACCGTCTGTAAGCACGCAGAGCAAGTTTACTGGCATTAACAGCTTTATCACAAGTTTCATTCCACCAAGGAACTGGCTTGTGCAATTTATATTTTTTTCCAGAATTATTATATAATGGCACAAACTCAGTCCTGAGATCCCTTAATAAAGAACAAAAAATATCGTAAGCTAAAAGAGGATCATCTTCGTAGATAATAGCATCAAACATATTTTTTGACTTTTTTGTGTAACCTACCCAGTCAGCTTTCTTATATAAATACTTTTCTTGAATCTGCATAGCTTCGTATAAATTAACATTGATGTTTAGAGTGACTAATGTTGGGAAATGATAACTACCTAAAGTATCGTCAGAATAAACAGACCATTCTGATGCAGCGGCTAAACATGGTGAAGTGAAAGCAATATCAATCGCAGAAGGTGATTGATTGGGTCTATTAATTGTAGTGACAGCGCCAGAATTAAGAATAAATAAGTTTAATTCATCAATCATATCTAAGACTTGTATTCCTCTGGGTTTATTTGTTGAAGATCCAAAAACAGTGTGATGTGCGTTGAGATCCCCCATCACTAAAATAGGAGAAGGCAAAGAAGTTATTACATTTTTTAAGTAAGAAATTGGAAAACGTCCTTGCCTTGGAGGGCAATATACTCCTAGTATGGTAATTAAATTGTTGCATGTTCTTACATTTATTGCTATTGTTTGAATTTTATCAGAACTTTGAGTGATAACTAAACTACTCTTTATGTAACTTTTGCAAAAGATGGCAACACCACCACGACCATTAACTCCATCACGACGAAATAAATCATATCCTTTAATTTTTACAAAATCAGAAGGCCTTAGCCATGTTTCATTCAGAATGCAAATATCAATATCTTGAACAAATAATAATTGACTAATAAGTGCTAACTTCGGTTTGAGACTTTCAACATTATGCTGGAGGATTCGAAGAAGACCTTCACCCATCCTTACAGCTAAAATTTTTTATAAACATCTCTTTTATTGTTGAGGAATTTATAGGTAAGTCATTATTTTTGTTACAACCTAACTTCATCAATGTATTAATTATGGCATTTAATACTTTATCATTGTTAATGATATCAATCAAGTTATCTTGCTCATTCTTAGTATTTCTTTTGGTTTGTGCTGGCATTGGAGAGCTCGTTGCTTTTGCAAAAGACTTGCCAAGTACAGGGAAAAAAGATCCCAAAGTTTGTCTGCTTGTGATTCTTTCTTTGTTTTCATTAATTTTTTGTATTTTAACAGGACAACTTTTGGAAACAGCAATGTGCTCTCCCTTGCAGTTTATACATAGAGGCTTATCAACATTTGTACAGTCTTTAAAATGATGTGACTCAGAACAAATCGAACACACAACATTTCTCTTGCAGTATTTTGTAGTGTGGCCAAATGCCAAGCACTTATAACATTGTATGACGGGTTTAATGTATTGTTCAACAGGCAAAACGCACAAACCATACTTGACATGAGCCGGGAGAATGTTACCTGAGAAGGTGATGGACACAGTCTGGAGGGGAATTATCCCTTCTGGAGTCTTTTTTGTAAATCTTCGAACAGAGAGAATTTCTTGTGAACTAATCAGTTTGTCGAATAAGTGTTTGCAACTAAGATTAGTTGGTATAAATTTGATCACTCCGGTTGACTCTGAAGTTGCTGCCGGTATAAAAGCTTTGAGTTCGTGTGAAGACAAGAAATCTGTGTTAGCCAAAAGCGAATTTGCATTTTTTGGATCATCAAATATAACAGTGTACCGCATAGCATTCACTCTTTTAATTTCTTTCACACCCTTATTGTAGCGACTGAATATATTATTGAGGTATATAGGGTCTTTGTTACCCAATTTTGTGGATTCGCATGTGCTTTCAATAAAAACAGGAAAGACAGTACCAGGAGAATTGATGGGGTAGGTCCTTATGTGATTTTGCTTGTGGTAAGGAATAAGTAAGTTTTCTTCTTCATCATCAGACAATTCAAAATGTCCCACTGCCTTCCGCTTCTTTCTAGAGGGTTTACTACTTTTACCACCACTTTCGGTACTCATTTTAGTGAATTAAGATAATCTCACTCAAATATAAACCAGGAAAAAAATTTAATTATAGCGCAAGATAGAATTTATTGAACCTCCCGCCTCGAGAGTTCCCGCGCTTTTTTTTTTCCACACACATTGTCATTTATGACCATAGAGTAAGGTAATATGGCGCCTCGCTGCGTTTCATTTCATGCTATGCATGAATAATGAAATTTTAATAATTGATCTACCGTTATTATATTTTTTAACAATATGTATAGTTTTGTGAATATGTACAACAAATTAAACAAACAAGTAGATTTATTGTCTAATTTCACCAAAATTATTTTTTTTAGATGGACTTCAATATACTTTATTTGGGCGTTTTTAAAAACGCCCGTTCGATCTCTGCAATGGAACGTTGTAATGAAATTCGAACGTGAAATGTTCTATCGGTGCATGAGAATAGCAGTTTTATGTATCACTCGAACTTTAACAATAGAATTGTGAACTTCGTATACGAATTACCACACGGAAAAAGTACTACTTCACGAGAATTGGCCCCCAGGTGGTTCATAACAATGTTCCTAAAATAAATATAGTAGTTTACTGCATGATAAACAATCGACACAAAATTATTTCATTATACAAAATATTTGTCGATATACAATCCCTGTGTTTTTCTGTCTTTATTTTTTACGTAAATTAACGTTTGTAGAATACAATAACCAAACTGCGTACTTTAAATTTGAAGCGCATTGGCAAATATAAGTCGTATATTAAGAGGCTTCGATTTGGACTATTTCCCTGTTGAATGATTATTTGTTGGGGTTATGCCGCTGTAATGAATAACAATCTATCACCGATCAAGTCACCATGTTTCAGACGCATTATTTCTCCAAAATATACACAATTTCACTTTTAAATATATATATGAACGAAGTCAGTTTAACGCCTTCCAAATGGACCAGGGAAGATACCTTCTAGAAGTCTAAAATAAATCTTATAAAAGTATAAAAAAACAATCCAGACACGTACAAATAGTAAGAACCGCACGTGTCTCGGAACGGTTATAGTTCCCCCGCACGAAAACTGCAGATTGCAGTTCAGGAGGCCGATTCTCGCATGATCGAAAAAAGTTCACACACGTAAAAAAGTTCACCACTCGAATTTTTTTCGAAGGAAACAAGGCTTGTGTATTCTCAGACCTTCACAGTCGAACTAATTCGATGGAACGTCACACGAACATTTCGATTGCTGGAGACCAATAGATTTTGAAATTCGTATACGAACTATTGAGGTTTTAATCGGGTGAAATGATTACCTAACCTAAAATCGAGAAAATTTACATTTACTTTGTATGATTTTTAGCCGACTTCAAATAAAGAAGGTTTTCTGTGTGTCCAATATACAATGTTTTTTGCCCCCTAATTAATATCATGTTTGGCTAAACCGACTTTGATGCGGTTTTCAGAAGGGTACTGCGTTTTAGAGTAGTTTTGAGTATATGAATTGACTTATAAAAAACAGGATCTCCGTTTGTCTGGCATGCCTAGGCCGTGGTCACTCCCGACTTACCACTTTCCAAGGAAAATTGCTTGCACACAAGATACAAAACAGGCGTCGGTTCAAACAAAAGTCGACACAAGGTGTAAGCGATTTCGGCTCTTAAGGTGGTTAGGCAGCGGTGACCTCGATAGGACTTAATGTTATGTTAAGAGCTTTCCAACCCTGGATACTATCTAGAGACAAAGTGCTTGACAATTCGAATCTACGAGCCCAACTCGATTAGGTTTTGTTGTCTTATCACAGAGTACCTTTGGTCACCTTCAGGTTTATTTTCAGACCCTGGTTTTATATATTGACTTTGTTTCAAGCTCATGATCATGGATTTCCCCTATGTATTGAAAACAATCCTGAATTCAAATTTCCTAATGTCAATGACTAAGGAAGATTAAACAGTATAAATAAATAAATTTCATACAAATAAAAAATACCATTTTAGCAAGTGAAGTGAACACACAACATTTAAGAAGCAATAATGTTATTGTTAAAATAAAACTATTTCAATTTATACCTATATAACTATTTAATTCAATGCAATACATTTCTAACATATCATTTATTTTGTTGTGTAATGCATGCGGTTGTGTTTCAAGGAGTATTTAAAATCCCTTCATTTGGCACTCCTTCTTCTCGCTCGCTTCTGTAAAAAAACAATAACCGACATAAATATCACAGAAAGTTACCTACTACACACAAAACAAAAACAAAACTTGAACACCATCATTTATTTTAGCTCAGTATCTCTTTTCTGGGATAATAATGATTATTGTAAATAATTGAGGTGGAAGCCATAAACTATGTTTGAACACATTCAAGCACTCATAGAACAGATTGCTAATGTACTAGGTTTTTGTTTATAATAAGGTAACTATAGGCAATACTATAAGACGAATAGATTTAGGTTATGAATGGAAAATCTGATGGTTTGATTTATAAATTATGAAATAAAACTATCATTATGTGTCTAGTGAATTAAGTACTTACCTAGATACCAGAGAATTCAGGTATTCAAGTATTCCCATGTATTTAAACCAGTCTTTTATCACATTATATTGGCCACTAAATATTTTCTTTGCTACAACATAATCCAGACTATCTGTAAATAAAAATAGTTTGTTTTGTAAGAACACTACTTATCTATCACATTAAGAAGGTGCACTCATATCTGTGATGTTAATTATCCAAATCTATTACTACTAAAGAATTATTATATGCCTCTTTCTTGTAGTTAGGTAAATAAAAAGCATATTATTAAACAAACAGCGTCATACCAACCTTAGAAAATAATATCTAGTTTTTGTTTGTATTTAGCATCATAATTCCACATAATTCTTATTTATTCCTATTTTAGGCAAAAGTTTAGAAAACAATAACAGTCACTGAAAAATCGATATTTGCAACAATCAACAATTTTGACACACACACACACACATTGTCATTTATGGCCATAGAGTAAGGTAATATGGCGCCTCGCTGCGTTTCATTTCATGCTATGCATGAATAATGAAATTTTAATTATTGATCTACCGTTATTCTATTTTTTAACAATATGTATAGTTTTGTGAATATGGTCATCAAAATAAACAAACAAATAGATTTATTGTCTAATTTCACCAAAATTATTTTTTTAGATGGACTTAAATTTACTTTATTTCGGCGTTTTTAAAAACGCCCGTACGATAACTGTAATGGAACGTCGTAATGAAATTCGAACGTGAATTGTTCTATCGGTGCTCGAGAATAGCAGTTTCATGTATCACTCGAACTTTTACAATAGAACGGTGATCTTCGTATACGAATTACCACACGGAAAAAGTACTACTTCACGAGAATTGGCCCCCAGTTCAATGCATTGGCTTGCGGTATTGGCAATACCTTAAATGTTTCCATATCGCCGATCGGAGAATCTTCCATTTGACCCAACCCTTTGGGAGTTAAATTCAATGTTTTATTGTCAAAGTTCGTGCGCGATGTTCTAACAAAACGATAGTTATCTACACACAATGATAACGAACAATATACGATTATTAAGCTTTCGCGTTGAATTGCAATAAGTATTAGACATGACGGGCGTAAAAGCGAAAAATAAAAAAGCGGCAAGGGCCCACTGAAAACCAGCGCTAGGGCCTTCTGGCGGCTTGGCATATGCTGAGTGAGGTCCTCTTGATTGGGACATTACAGACGCACAACGGAAACTGGCTATGCTTGTTAATAGTTTTGTTTACTGTTATAATTTTTGCTTCCACTTTTTATGTTTTTATTTTAATTTTGTGTGTGTGTGTGTGGTGTCCTTAATTAAAAATTTATTTTCTTTCTTTCTCTCAAATAACTTTTGCGTGGAATCGTGACCACGGCAGTTGCAACATATCCGAAAAGTCTAGCAGTGAGCAATAACATTAAGGTCGTAGCCCATTGATCAAACCGTCACCGTGACAGCACCGTATCAACTTGAAGTGTTCAGTATTCTATGTATGAAACTAAATACTTCAACGCACATCTATCAACTTCGTAACGTCACCACCTCGGATCGAGACCAACTTGGGACCTACTCTCGACCAGCGGCGCATGCGTTGTGACGCGCTTACGGCGCGCCGCCCGCTGGTTGACGACTATCCGTCCACCTTGTCAAACGGGCTGTCATTCACAAGAACTGTCATAAGTTGGGGCAAACACGATCCGAGACGAGGCGTTTACTATCCGGTGCCGATCCTATCCGAGGCCTCATTTGTGCCGTTCCCGTGCCGGGTTGATTAGTCGGCGCCGACCTTTACTCATAAATTTTGATATCGCGTTTAGACCCGTCATGTCTAATAAATAAAATACGAGTATGTTTAAAACAGTAAAAACAAGGTTCAAGACTTCCATTTAGGCATGAAGAGTGCTATCAAAAACAATAACTTCACAACAGTAACTGTCTTTTAGAAACATGGATCGAATTATGCCAATAAAAATTACTCTCTAGGGAGATCACAGTCACGTGATGTTTTAGTATGGGAAGTCAAAAATAAATTGTCTTATGCGATTTATGTTTCTAGGAAAAAATGATTAGTTACTGATACCTAACAGGTAGTTTTGAAACTCTTTGTATAAAAAAGGCCAAGTGCGAGTCGGACTCGCGCATTGAGGATTCCGTGTCAACTTTAACTAAATTAGGGATCCCAATTACCACAATATTATGTTGACAGCAAAAATAGCATGACTTTTCATAGTATTTCTATGAAGGACAAAGTTCGATCTCATTCATACCAATTTTAATTGAAAGTCTTTATAAAGTACTACGTCGTGTTTTTTTTTTCTAATTGACACTTTCTTTGTTCAAAAGGAAAGGGGCGGGGCACTTTTTACCACTTTGGAAACGTCCATCTCCCAAATATTAGACTTTAAAAAAATGGTTTTACAAACCTGGATGTTATTTAAAGAGACCTATCCATAGACACCCCACATACACTGTATAGGTTTGAGCCTTTTTTTAAAAAAAAATGCTTTAGTTCCATGTATAGAACCCCCCCCCCCCCCCCTCTAATGTCATTATTTTTTTTTGTTTGTATGAGAATCGTAAAGTTGTTTACAAGATAGATCTACCAACCAAGTTTCATCTGTGTAATGCTAATAGATTCAGAACAAAGTGGTTGTGACATACGGACCGACAGACAGACAGACTTGACGAAACTATAAGGATCTCGTTTTTTGCCATTCGTCTTCGGAACCCTTAAAAGGAGAAAAAAATTGGTCATTTGAAATAGTCTTTAGTTTGTTACAAATAAAACTACTAACACACTTAGTTTTGGTCCACTAACCTTTTGGTTTGAGTTGTTTTATACAAGTAACTAATTGGAGTATGTTAAAATCTTTTACGCTTTGCTACCCTATTGACACAACTTAGTAGGTCACTAATCTTCATGTTGCTAAGTAAATTCTATTAGCACAAGACCTAAATGGCTTGTAAGTATAACTAGATAATCTATCTAGTCCCGATCTCACACCCTGTTACTGAATACTGCCACCCTCCACTCGTCTGCCCTATATCTCGTCCTAATGTTAGTAATCTTGTAAAAGCCCTGTTGCTTGCCAGATAATACTGTTGTGTGATAGAGCTTATCAGGTTATAGGGATAAGAATACTGTTGTTTGATAGTGATTTTCAGGTTAAACGGATAAATAATTCATTACAGAGGTATAAATTATTTTGCTGTCACTCAGGGCTAAACAGGTAGGAAACCTAAATATTTTATAAATAAATTTATATATAAATATCCTTTGGACATTCCCACACATCGCCATCTAATCCCAAAGTAAGCTACTCAAAGCTTGTGTTATGGGTGCCAGACAACGGATATAATACTTAAATACTTTTTATTTGTAAATAAATACATGATATACATAGAAAACTCCCAGACCAAACAGACATGTTCATGCACACAAATGTTTGTATTATGCGGGGTTCGAACCCGCAACCTGCTGCGTAGTTTCTCGACCACTACACCAGACTGGTCGTCTATTATATATATAAATATTGTCAACTATCTAAATGTAGTAAGTGGATGATTCCCAATCCTGTTTAACACATTAAGCGCTATAGGGTGGTTACCGGTGACCCCAAAACAATATGTTTCTATAGTGTCTAGTTTAGTGCCAGTCAAAGATTAAGACCATTCGGTTACGGATTCGGTTGAGATTCGATAACTTTCACCGAATAATAAAATTATAAGTGGAATGGTTTAAAATGTTTTAACACACATAGTGTCATTTTTCATTCATTAATATGAAATAAGAAATCAAAATTTGCGCACGTGCGGGACCCGAATCAGCAACTTTCTGGCCCGGTAAGGGCCAAACGCTATATCATTTGAGCTACCGTGCTAAGTCAGTTACACAAAGTTATCGAATCGTATCATAATGACGTAGATTTAGCCGATGCAATTAGGTATTTTATTTTGATAATTTTATTTTATTTGTTACCGAACTGATATACCGAACACCGTCCAAACTACGATATTAGTTATAATACCTAAATCAAAAATCTAGCCGAATCCCAAGCTGAATGGCTTGTCGAACGTTCTAAATCACCCTGTAAGTATGGTATTCTCGACATAGTTCGCTGTAAAACCAGCAGGTGGCGCTCGAAAAAAACACTGAGACAAAATTGGCATTTTCGTGTATTTATTGAGATAAATTTTCGAATTTAGCTTATAAAAAATATTTTTTAGATTTTTTAAAGATAAGTTTAAAGGATATTTTATGCAGCAGAAAAACAGAAAATGAATATTATCTACGCTAAATGTAAAAACTTTTGCTTCAGACTTCAGACTGCATTCGGACAATTTTAAATCACCACAATTGATTTTTGTTAAATTATTAATTACTAGCTTTTACCCGCGACTTCGTCCGCATAAGATAGTTTTTTTGAATAATTGTATTAAAAAAAAGACCTGAGCTGTACTTTGATGTACGTCTGTTTGAATTGTGCCGAAATGGGATGAGGCCATACTAACTGTGATTGTCATAGGGAAATAGGGAATGCGTTGTTTTCCCGTAATATCAATTTTATCCAAATATAATTCTTTGGTAATTTAGGAGTGAAAGCGATCAGATTTCCCGTAAAGTAATTTGTCCCAGGGGAATGCGTTGTTTTCCCGCGGTCAAAAGTAACTCATGTCCTTTCTTAAGTCTCAAACTATCTCCTTACCAAATTTCATAATTCTGTTCAGTAGTTTAGGCGTAAAATTGATCGGCCCACCTGAAGTTTCCCATGGACATGCGTAATTTTCACGCGGTAAAAAGTAGCCCATGTCCTTTCTCGGGTATTAAAATATCTCCATACCAAATTTCATTCAAATTGGTTCAGTAGTTTAGGCGTGATTGAGTAACAGACAGACAGACAGAGTTACTTTCGCATTTGTAATATTATAAGTATATATTGTATATAGTATAAGTATATAGTATAGTATAATAGTATGGATAATAGTTACAAAAATCACTACCCTGTGGGATTACATCCGATAATCGAACATTAATCACGGAAAATAACACGTCATATTGATACGAATATAATTCTAAGTAAAGCCACTGTTCCACAATTGGATTTTGCCGTATCAGCAAATCTATTATTTGCCATTTTAAAGATTCAAATTTCATTGGAAACTGAAGTGCAATAAGAAGGAGGAAATGAATTCGTGGTCTTTGCTGTTTTGTGAGTGTGCACTTTTGTCATTTATTATTACTATTGTTGAGAAGGTTCGAATTATTTATGTGACTGGTCAAAGGGAAGGGTTTATATCTTTAGCCACTGCAAATAAAGTAGGTGATAAATTAAATGTTTATGTATGTGATATCGTTGAAATTTTATTATAATTGATTACTTATTATCTTGTAAGGCTTCCAAAAATGTGCCCTAAAATTCGTAAGCATGTATGTTTGACCTCTATATTTGTCCACTGATTTCTTGAAAACAGTTCAAAGCAAATTGATTATTTCTTAGTTCTATCAAGCATATTTCCACTCAGGGTGCAGTGTACAGTTTCATCAAAATCGGTCCAGTAGTTTTTGAGATATGGGGTAATAACTAAAAATCATGAATAAAATAAATAAATAAACTGACTATAAAGCTTATAATAACGCATGATGTCTTCTGTTTGAGAGAAACATTTAATTCTATTGGAGTTGGTGCATGATGTCAAGCTTGCGTGCATCAACGGTCTACGCTCATTATGCAACGACTTCAAAATATTTATTTTCTCTAAAATGGAAGACGCCATGCGTTATTTAATGTTCATTTATTTTTTAAAGTACATGGTTTTAAGCTTAATTAAACCACATCTTGCCTTTGTATGTACAGATTCAAAAAAATCACGCTTTTCACTCTTACATAGCTAGATGTGAAAACTGTATCTTTTCGATATCGTTCAACCGCATCGCTGCAGCATGCATGTGCTGGTATACATACGTGGGACACTCAGAAAGTTAGGCGTTAAAAAAAAAGTTCTACGGGTACCTACATAAATGTTACCGGCGCAGATTCATTTTTTAGTCAGACACGATACTTAGAATTAGTTCGCAAAAAATGTGGAGAGAAATTTTGAAACTGGAACACACCTAGGTACTTGTACATATTTTTGGAAAAGATTCTAATCGGCCACTTTCCCATATATGAAAACTTTTTTCGCAATACTTTCCGAGTAAGTAAGTAAAGTAAAGTTAGCCTGTAACATCCCACTGTTGGGCAAAGGCCTTACCTCAACTGCGAGGTAGTTTGAGCTATACTCCAACACGCGGGCTCAATGCGGGTTGGTGGAGGGGTGTTTGCAAGGCAAGCGATTGTTCCTGCTGTCAGACTTTAAGAAGCCGCCCATAAGGCATCTGACTAGGCTTAATGACTAATATCAACCGATATTACCCGGGACCAATGGCTTTACGGCTACAGCTAGCACGTAGATGCTCGTGATGTACGTCACTTATATGGTCCGAATGGTCACCCATCTAATCACTACTAAAGCGCTGCTACCACTGCGCTACGAGCACCTCACTTTCTGAATGGCCTGGTACAACAGCGCAGCACCCGCTGGTCAAGCATATTAGTTATGACTTAAAGATTTTCATTCCAGAATCAAAATATTGTACGAATTTCATGCTGTTTAAAGTAAGAATAATTGTAGATTCTATAAAAAAGTTTATTTAATACATAATATACCAAGCAAGGACAATAACTACTTGATTCAAAGTAAACATAATAATTATTACTGCCTCGGTGGCGCAGCGGACGCAGTGACGAACGGACTGACAGACAGCGAACTCAATAGGGTTTCGTTTTTACCCTTTCGAGACTGAACCCACGAGTATTGACGATTTATTAAAATTTGGTAGCGATAATTACCTTAAGTCTATTTTTCTTTGCTAGGCCAATATTGTAAAAAAAACATCATTTGTAAAACAATATCAGGAAATTTAATTACTAAACTATTTTATTTAAAAATATCTCAGTGTTCAATGCTAAATTAACTGTGCAGGCTCTGGGTTTAGTGTTATACATATTTTAAAATGAACCATTTGAATTGAATTGAATTGAATTTTATTTATTTGGCACACAAATAAAATTACATTATATAAATTAATTACACTATATAAATTAAAAACATAAATAAATTACATTATATAAATTAAAAACAACTAAAATTAAATTAATTAAAAAAAACAAAAACAAAAACAAAGCGCCCAGGTGTGCCAAAAAGGTCCCCGCTCAGTATATATCGTGACAGCAGATGGTTAGCATGCCACGACACTGATTTTCAGCGGGAACCCCTGTTAGTTCATTTCGTAAAAAATGAATGTCAAGTTTGTTAATAATATTCGACAAGCAAAGAAAAATGGACTATAGTGTCTATAATTACTATAGTAAATAAGCTGTAAAACTACATCCAAAAACTATTAAAAATAAGTAACTTTAAATTTTAAAGTAAGATTGAGCAACCGGGCCTACATCGTCAATTTTTATTCACTCTGTTTACTCATAGTATTCAAACGTATCCGTATGGTTGGTTTAAACTTACTTCATATTAACATTACTCCGTGGGCATCCTACCAGAACATTGGGCCTAGATTCTGGCCCTCAACCCAAACTCGAGTGGAAATGTAAATTAATAACTACACAGTCATTTGCTATTTTTAAATCGCTCGACATTTTATTTAAGTATGAGGTGGTATGAGCCAGACTCCACCACGCGGAATAGCTTAACAATTTATTTAAACCAACATTAGCCGGGGTCAACATTTTAACGTGCCTTCTGAAGCACGGACTTTCGTGATATACGTGTGACTTATATGGTCAGCATGGTCATCCCAACACTACCGCGCTGTAGGATACTTTGGAATCAATACTAAATATTTTTGTTAGCTTATTCATCGTATAAAAAAACACAATATGACATACGAGAACGGAGTAAAATCAAAACGCACTACTATCTCTCACAACCTATAAACGTCTGTTCTTTAAAATGATTTTTTTTTCAAATTTCTGACTTAACAAATACGCTATATAATAATATATATATATATATATATATATATATATAATATGACATAGCACCTAATGTCAGGTGTAAATGAGGACTAGGGTGTTTTAACCTGTTTAAAAGCTAAGTTTTTACTTTAATCTATTACGATTGCCAATAAACTTTGTATGAAACGCTATCATGATCGTTTCATATAAAAGCTTAAGCTTGCCTACTATTTCTAATACCGCCTTGAGCGAAATATTTTAATCACTCATGTCAATATGCCGAGTGATTTTTATTCGAAAAAAAAACGTCAAATAACGCGTGATTCAAAAATAGGGCACCAGTGGGTCTAGCAAGCGCCCTTCACGTATGAAATTTAATAATTTCGAAATCGCACGCGGCTTATATGCCTCGACGGAATTATTGTATGTAATTAATTTCAGAGCTAACTGAAGATAGTTTCGTAATGTTTGCTGTTTGTACGAATATCGGATTGAGCAAATATTTACGTTTGCATTTGATTATGAGAAGTGTATCGTTAGATGAACAATTAATGTCTTGACTGGATGTGCAAACTGAGAACTGACTTCTGTGGCCATATTTATTTAAATCAAGAGTTTTGTAACACCAATAAAATTACTAATAGAAGTTATTTGTTGGAACAAAAAACAAATCTAGTACAATATTGCAGTATTATTATAGATTTATAAAAACAATCTTCCGGCGATTCTTTGGTGAAAAATTATAAAGTAAGTTTATGTTAGACAAACGGCCATGTCTAGATTACGATATTTAATAATCTTAACTAGTATGTTTGGTAGTTAACTGATGGTATAAAGAGCGTTAGAGCCGAATAGTTTTAGATTGGACAGCTTTTGACCGAAGGCGCAGCGTTGGACCTTCACCGACAAGATGGACAAACCGTAGAGGAGGCCTATCTGCCGTCCATAAACTATAATGCCGCTAACCGACAATTGGTCAAAATTGACTTTTTAATACCATCTGAATCAGAAAAAAAGCTGAATCTAACACTTTCACTCATATTTTTATATCTTACTTAGTTCCTGAGATAAAAAAAATAAAAATGCCGTTATCTGCATCGCCTGAGCTAAATTACAGAGCTAAAATGCAGTTACATCAAGTTACTTAACTAAAACGCGGTTAAGGGATTTCAACTTTTATTACAGACGATGACCTCAGAAAAATTACAACATTATATTGCCGTTATCAAAAATTTCCACTCTATACAGTCGTTAAAGTCCTTTAATGATGATATTGCTTAGGTTTTCTTTGCAAAACTTATATATTACAGCTCAAGACTAAAATGCCGTTACGTAAAATACTTAGCAATAACGCAGATAAAGTCCAATAGCGGCATTTTAGTGTTGCATTAGGTGTTTATATTTATCAAAATTTCAATAGCAGGTTGAACATATATGCTAACTAAATGTAACAGGCTACATGTTTTGTACATGTCTACACGACTTAAATGCCGTTATCCTACATTCCTTAACTATAATGCGGTTAAGTTCAAAACATTGAATGAAGAAGTTCGCGAATGGCAAGGCATCGTCGTCGCGTCTGAACTCTCGGCACAACAAATTGGAGCCAAAACGTGAGTATTTTATTTATAAAATTTATACTAATTTTTAATTCTTCTGTTTTGAAGTAAGATACAATTTTTCGATCCAGCAAATTCTCTTTTTAGGTAACATAGGCAATTAGTGCACTCGAGTTTTCGATGTTGAGTCTTTTAATTACCAAAGCTTGCCACGCAAATACAAAAATATTTAAACCTTTACTATTACTAGATTGCTTGCTGTTGCTGTAGCCTACAAAATACTCTCACACCACCAAGTGCATAATACATTTAATGTAGTTAATGTAGTATGCATTTAGTGGAGTAGAGAATAAATCATATAGGTCACATTAAGGATGGTTTTATAATATTTCAGATCTCACAGCAGAAACAAGTGTTCTTTCGTTAAAAATAGTTTAATTAAGTTAGATAGGTATTCTTAAAGGTACGTGTAACAGAAGGTGTTATTATTTATAGGAATTTAGGGAGCTCTGAATTAAAACAACGTGTTAGGATGCGAACCGGAAGCAAGTAAATTTATTTTTTAAGGTACACAACTTCATTACACCGGATATACTGACATGCACATTAAGTTTTATACAGCCTATCAGTCACTACAATTAGCCGCTGGAGCTAGGTGTCTGAGTTATTTTGAGCAATCACAACAGAAGGGCGCTTTTATTTTGCAACCCAAATATATAAACTGCTATTTTAGCTAGGTATGTATAAGTCAAAATATTTTATTTTACACTAAAAACTACTATATTTTTTTTCCAGATCATGTATACTAAAAAAGACATCATTATTTGTAAGAGTGCACTAAAATCAACTCTTTTTAGAAATACTGACTTAAATACTTTGTACACTCGGCCTTACAGTTTTAAAGAATATGATGTATTATTTTACTTTAAAAATGAATACTGCCCTACCAACAAATCTTCGCATATATTTTATGAGTATGGCTGCACTGAAAGGTGTTTAGAAAATATTTAAAAAATACAAAATCCAAACCAGATCACCACTTTCGAGCATCAACAGGTAGTATGTCAAACCGAACGACCAAAACATCGTCTTGTTAATGTGGGTTTTGACGATTGTAGTAGTACTTTATTATTTTGCAACAAAGAAATGCTATCACTATCTGCTCAGCCAGAAGGTGAAGAGGGTGAAGATGTTGAAAAATAATTTTCTGCGCCCGATTACCCTTTAGTTGATGAAGAAATACCTACCTATGTCTGATATCTTGAATGCGGAAGAACAAGATCCGTTTGCAGATTCCGATGATGATAGGGATAAAGACTTCGTGCCAGACGACTTAGATAGTTCAAACTCAGATGATACTATAATTGTTGCTGAGTGACCAAAGAAGTAAATATAAAAAAGCCTAAAACCAAAAATCTACTCAAAGTAGGTAAGAAACTCGTCGAAAATCATACAAACTACATATCTTCACCAGCTTTAGATAGTTTTACGTCAGGATTTTCCAAATACGGAAAATGCGGATATATCACTATGCGAGTACGTTGGTTGTTATAAGGAGGTATTCAGTGCTTGCAGTAAATGTTTTTGTTATCTATGTTATACTTACTTTATTAATGAATATTCTTTCAATTATTAATTGTGGTTTGACGACCTATCTGATGTGTAGTGGTCGAGAAATCGCCTACTACGCAGTGGGTTGCGGGTTCGATCCCCGCACAATACAAACATTTGTGAGCATGAACATGTCTGTTTGTATTGGTGTATATCATGTATGCATTGTATGCATTTACAAAAAGTATTTAAGTATTATATCCGTTGTCTAGCACCCATAACACAAGCTTTGAGTAGCTTACTTTGGGACTAGATGGCGATGTGAAGGAATGTCCAAAGGATATTTATTTATTTATTTTTTTTCTTTTGTAAGAATCTACATATATAAAGATGTTAGACTGTTCGAAATAGTTTTTGATGATTGTTATTCAGTAACGTATTATTTTTATAAAAAAATCTAGAAAATTGTTAAACTGTTAGATTTAAGAATTACAATAAATAATCGTTTGATCTTAAAATATGGTTAAGATTTGATTATATATTAAGGATCTATGTGTCATTTACATATAACGTGTATTTTATTTACAAATACCTATGGTTGTGAGAAACAGTTGGTAATAAATGTGTATTGTTAATATTTTGATATAAATAGCAGAAAATTGATCAACAGCTAAATTAAACCAATTATGATAAAAAGTCACTATTGTTAATTGCCATGAGTCAAATTTAAAAAAAAATGTTGATTTTGAAAACTAAAACAGGTTTTATTATTTTTGACATAAACGCATTTTTCTTTATATTCTTAATTGTCAAGTAACTTATGTCCAGCTTAAATGCCGTTATGGTGAAAGGTTTTGTTTTTAGCTGCATTTTAGTCTTGTAATAACAACGAATTAAATAAGCATACAAAAAGCATCAAAATATTTGTGAACAAACCAGACTAAAATGACGTTAACTGACATTAGCCGCATTATAGGCAAGGAATGTCTCGTCAAAAACAACTCGTTTTACAAATTTATAAAAAAATATTCAAGATCCAACACTAGAATGCCGTTAAGGCATTATAGCGGCGTTTAAGTTGTGTTTATTATGACTTATTTGTTATTTAATACTTAATTAAAACGTATAAATTAAAATATTTCAAAATCTATAACACATAGCGCTGAGAAACTGTTTTTTAGCTCTTTTAATTACCTATCTGACGGTGTATCAAAATTACACCTTACTCTTTTACTTTAGAAACAGCGAATTTTTTTTCGTTCCCACTCTTTAAACCTGTTTTTCTCCGAATATGGTTTTTGCTCTTAACGGCATTTTAGTTTGTGGACGCGGTGGTTTGTGGATAATGATGAAGCTGATGATGATAATAAGTAGTTAAACTTTATACCAATTTTATTTCTCTAATGCCTACAAAAAAAAATATCACAGTCAAAAATTGCCATGTCTCTCAGTAATTGCGCCTATTAGGCAGAAAAATATCGTCTAAATTACCATTATCTTACGCCCGCACATTTCGTCCACATTTACATACGTCACACAAGTTATACAAAAGGGGAGGCATTTACATTTAGAAAGCATAAGTTTGATATCATAACGAGAATACTCAAACAACGCGGTTTCGACCCTGAATCGACGGAGAAAAGTTGAAAATTCAATGCGTTGAAAGGAAGCAAATAAAACACTGTGTTAACATACGAGAACATATTACTTATAAGTGGTCTTTATTTCTAATTGTTTCTTCACATACAATAAGTTTATATAAGACTTTATATTACTTAACCTTATTTT
This sequence comes from Pyrausta purpuralis, assembly GCA_963924145.1. Taxonomy (NCBI): domain Eukaryota; kingdom Metazoa; phylum Arthropoda; class Insecta; order Lepidoptera; family Crambidae; genus Pyrausta; species Pyrausta purpuralis. The sequence continues at coordinate 21,857,066 of OZ001652.1, read as the reverse complement.
AATATACCGAATGTTACAGTGTTCTTAACAATTACATTCAATTAAATGACTTGTTAGCAATTGAATGGGGAAAATTCCAACACCATATATATATACAGTGTGATTTGGATCGGACATTCAAAACTTCAGTCACATATTAAACTGCCAATTTTATCGGTAAAATAATAGGCAAAGGAGGAGGGAGAGAAGTCGTTTTTTTTGTAGCCCGTGGGTACAGACAAAAAAATGACATCGAAATTAGAAGCTAATAATATTTGCTGTTGCTTGATATCATCATTAACCAGACATACCAAAAAAAAAACAAAAAACATGGATTTGTTGGAAAATATTGTTTAATTATCGTGCATTTTCTGAATTAGTGAGTTATTCTTAGCAACTAAGTCTTTGACATATAAATACTATTTTTCTTAAAATTAGTACTCAAGGGTCTGGGCTACCAAATTCATTTCAAAGTGTTGCAATAACATAAATATTATCCATGTTATCTACGAAAGAGTCTAACAAAACAGGTTAAAGTACAAAATTTCACACTAATAATTTTTATTTATTTGATGGTTTTGCTTTGATTTTAAATGATTTATCATTCCTAAGCCAAATTATAACTTTTAATCGTAAAGATATTTTTTCCGTATGAAATTTATGGAAAGTTGCATCCTTTCTACTGATGTTTGTTAGACCACATGGCAGCATTTATTAAAGTAAATAGCGGTTATGATTTAATGTTTTTTTCATAGCCAAGATCCTTGCAAAGTAATAAAACAAAATGTTAGGGTATGTAACGGACCTGGGCCTCTATTTTTAAATCACTCGCTTGAATATGGCGTGTGATAATTGTTCGAAAACGAATTAAAAATCTACGATAATCACGCGAATTATTGACGTAAGTACTTACAAAATTAAGATATATTTTGCCAATCCCTCCCATGTGGATTTCAACTGATTTTCGCGATCGCCATCTTGACGCGAGTAATTCTAAAATAGTGGCCCCGGGGGCCTATTTCTGAATCACTCGCGTCAAAATGGCGTGTGACATTCATTGATTAATGTTCGATTTTCGAATGAAAAACAGTTTGATTTCACACAGGGTTAATAACAAAAAACATGACGTAATTATGTGAGTATTTAAAAAAATATTTTTTTCGACTTTCGTCGCTTTTTAGTTTGTTTTCGAATGAAAATCTTAGCCATATCCAAGCGATTCAAAAATAGAACTCCTGGAGCTTAATTTTTGAATTTCTCGCAACATATTCAAGTGAGTGATTTTCAAAAATCACACAAAATATAGACCTAATTTCTCACATCGTGGAGTTCAACTGTTTTAAATTCGAAAATCAGACCATTATCGATGAATATCACACGCCATCTTAACGCGAGTGATTCAAAAAAAGGGTTCCTGGTCGCTAAGATAAGGCACAATAACTCGGAAAATGCACGAAAAATAATCAACATTTTGAAAGGAAAAAAGAAAGGAAGAAAATACATTTACACACACACATACAAAATTAAAATAAAACATAAAAAAAGTCGAAACAAAAAAATAAACAAAACTATTAACAAGCATAGCCAATATCCGTTGTGCGTCTGTAATGTCCAAATCAAGAGGACCTCACTCAGCATATGCCATGCCCTCAGAAGGCCCTGGCGCTAGTTTTTAGTGGACTCTTGCCGAGTAAGGTACACGGAAAGAGAAGCCAATACTACGTACGTAAATAAATACATAATAATACATAGTTAAGCAAAAAGGACAAAAATAATAATAATCAAAAACACAAATGCACTTTCAAACAAATCAACGATTTTTGTTTGTTAATTTTCAGTAGGTCCAGTTATTTATAGACAATAGCAAATTTTATCAGCTTTAAAATAATAAAGTGGAAAAAAAGGTATAATTTGTGTGTGGCTACAAACAATGAGAATGAAACGAGTTTGAATGGGCACTAAAAGTTTTGAAAAGTGAATATTTAAAACGCCTCTCACTCAGAGAGGTACGGAATGGAACCCTCCTATGCATAGTATTATACCGAAAAAATTGGCCGCAGAGGTCAAATCCGCAACTCAGTGTACAAGTCATCGTTCCAAAAATGCTTGCTCTTATTTAAAAAAAAAACGGAGTTTTCATGCAGATGTGATGTCAGGAAGTCTCAAAAATAGTACAAAACCTCATTTTTAGCAAAATCTTACTTTACATCAAAATTGCTGTCTAGTTTTTTCTCACAAAAATGGCGGAGGTAGTAAAATTTTTACTTCGTTATTCAAATTTCTTCCCATTAAAAGTTTACGAGCTTTAAAAAGCGGATAAAAATATTGCTACATCAAGAATAAAGGGTTTGATTAAATTTTTAAGCGTTTGCCTCGATTACGCGTTTGTGTTACATTAATTTTGACACCGTAAAATAATTGAAAAGGATTTGCTAAACGATAATTTTGAAATACAAACTACGCATAAACGCCTACTGTTGTTTTTTTCTAAGCACATATAACTTTTATTTGTAAAAATAGTAAATAAAGGATTAAGTCACTCTTTTTGTAAACTTTCTAAAAAGCTAATATTTAGCCTTTTGTAGTACCAATTAGAATTGTTAAATATAATGGAAGAAGTTAAAGATACTCAGCATTACCACAAATAATAATTTATCTAGGTTTGGACCACTGTTAAACTTAAGTTAAATACTAGTATGGCTAGTTTGATATTAACGCCAGTGAAGTGAAATGACAATAATGTGCCGTACATTTTACTTATGACCCCTAACACACTGTGACTTTTAGCATCGATGCAGTTGCGGATTTTGACAATGCGCTTCAGCATCGCATTTCATGAAATGAACAGGTTTAATTTAGCATTGATGCAGTCGCGCATTAGTATCGACGCAGTCGCCAAAATTCAGCACATAATAACACAATTACCAGTTTCTGCATCGCGACTGTATCGATGCTCAAAGTAGCGCAGTGTGTAAAGGGTGACATTTTGCGATTGCATCTATACTACCATGCGTTAGCATTGCGACTGCATGGCTGCTAAGCCGTGTAATATTTGAAACCTGAGCCTAGTCCAAGGTGTCATCATTGCCCAGCCGATGAAGATATTGCTCACACACAAGAAGCGTACCTGGCCTGGGATGTCGAGCGCGACGCCTTAAAGAAGGAAGTCGGAAGCGACCTCTCCATGGGGCGGTCATAGTCCGAATGGTGGACAGTGAGAAGATGTGGCAGGTTTAGCTCATCTTTTAGGAGGCTGTCATCTCACAGAAGGAGGAGGCCGGAGAGAGAGCGGGAGGCAGCAGTGCATGATCCGACGCCGGCGCCGAAGAAGGCATTATGCCCTTCATCTATCTCTCTTAGATGGACTTTAGGCGGCTGACACGGGGTCGTCAACCGCCCGCTGAAAGGGGTCTGTGACGGTGGTGCGTGAATCCCACAGTCTCCTAATATTCACTTAAAACCGGGTGTTGGTCGCAAAACCTACGAGCCACAACCAGATGACAAGCTTTAGAAGAATGCTCAGAGGAAAAACACAGGGCGATTACATATAAGCCTTTGGTCTCCCCTGGAATCAGGGGGTAAGACATTTCCCAGTCGGAAAAAAGAAAAAAAAAGAATCATCTCTCAGTTACGTGTATGAGAACTTCCAAATTTTTTTTTTTACCGTACCTTATTTTTTGGGGAGATAAAATACATACACATTCCAAATTTAAGTTTTCTCTAAGCTTAACTGTGGAATGAAGGATAAACGGACGTGGCTAAAAAAATAGGATTCCTTGTTGGACTTTGCAATAATAAAGTTTGAAATAAAAATATACCTTATGTACCTTGAAGTGCTCGTAGTGCAGTGGTAGTAGCGCTTTGGTAGTGATACCGAAGTGAAGCAACCTATGGCGCGGTCAAGTTTTGATGGGTAACCATTCCGACCATATAAGTGACGTATGTCACGAGAATATCCGTGCTTCAGAAGGCATGTCAAGCCGTTTGTCTCGGCTAATATCGGTTTATATTAGTCGTTTAGCCTAGTCAGAAGCCTTATGGGCGGCTTGATAACATCTGACAGAAGGGTTTGTCGCTTGCCTTTCGAACACCCTACCACCAACCCGCACTTAGTCCACGTGGTGGAGTATGACTCAAACTACCTCATAGTTGAGGTAATGCCTTTGCTCAGCAGTGGGACGTTACAGGATAACTTAACTTTTTTATATACCTTGGTTTTTCTGTTCAGAAATTCTTAGGATAGCCTGTGTTTGGAATTTGGCGGTGTTTCAGCCCCGTCCCTCGGACAAGCACGTAAAGCTGTTAGTTGGTCCTTGGCCTGATTTCTCTTCGGTCGTGTTAAGTTTCTGTCCCATCGGGCTATGAGAGCGGAAAGACTAGAGAGTGCAGCTGTGTTTGCGCATACACTTGTGCACTATAATATGTCCCGCGCAGTCGGTTAGTTGTTGTGCCACCTCGAAATCGGCTAGGGGGACTATTAATAAAATTAATAAATTAAACATAGCATAATATAATACACACATCAAAAGTGTCTAGGGATCAAGCTTTTTTATGCGGATTTCTTGAGATTGAGATGTGGCTTTGTAATAAATTTATAAAATATGGATCCTTTTTGGTGCATTTCATAATTGGAAACAGGAACTGTCAATCAAATTCGAGTAAAAGATGAAAATCAGCTGTCAATATTTTCCCTATAAAAACATACAACGCATTGAAGACATTATTAGTGCTACTGTTTCCCTACTCCTGATTAAAACCAACGTTATTATGGAGCGGCGACGTCATTTAAGCAGGGAAGAAATGCTCAGAGCCGTGGGAATGATAGAAGCTGGTTCCCGGCAAAGTACTGTGGCTTTAGCTCTGAATACAAGTCAGAGTGTTATCAGTCGACTTTGGACACGTTACCGAAGCACTGGTACCGTGGCTGAGCGCCATGGAGGACGGTATCGCTGCACCACACGGAGACAAGATCGATACATTCAAATCACAGCTTGAAGAGCTCCAACAATAACCGCCATGATGTTAGCCGTGAGGCTTCATCACTCTTCAGGGAACTTAATTAGCGACCAAGCAGTCAGAAACCGCTTGCATAAAGTGAACCTTCATTCCCGAAGACCGCTACGGGTACCACCTATAGCAATGCACAATCGTAGGATTCGATATCAATGGGCTCTTGAACACAGAAATTGGGCAGAAGAACAATGGCGTTTCGTGTGCTTTTCTGATGAGTCTCGTTTTGGTACGACACTGGAGAACCCCTGGACGCCAACAGCGATTAAAATCCTCCCACGAAGTCCATCCTTATAGTGGTGGAACCATCATGGCATGGGCGGGTATTTGGATCGGCAAAAGAACTGATTTCATTCGGATCAGAGGCAACCTCAACGCTCAAATTTATGCTGAGACGATTGTATCAGACGTGATCGTTCCTCTAAAAGTGCAAATCGGTCCCTTCTTTCAGTTGATGCATGATAATGCACGACCGCACACCGCAAGAGTTGTAAGACAGACTCTCGCCGCAGCTAACATCAATGTCCTGCCCTGGCCTGCTCAGTCGCCAGACTTGAACCCGATTGAGCATGCATGGGATATGCTACAGAGAAGAGTTTTGCTGAATATGGAGGGTATCCAGTCGCAAGAAGATCATTTTTTGTTGTTGCAGCGAACATGTGCGGCCATTCTACAGCGTGATTTGGATGAACTCATTTTGAGTATGCCAAACCGATGTTCTTGTGTTGTTAGTGTTCGCGGTAGAAACACGGATTATTAATTGTTTAAGTTACCCAATAAAATTTTAAAGAAAACAGTTATTTCAGTCTTTTTTTCGAACTTTAATGTTAGTGGTTCAAATGTCAAAAATCCCTTTATTAGGAAAATGGAAAATTTCTTTATTAATGCAAAGGTGACTTGGTTTATCGTTACTGTAGACGAAAAACACTTTATTTAATGAATACTTAAACAAAATTATAATTAATATCAATCAAGAGAAAAGGTATTGCAAAAATATATGTTGATCCCTAGACACTTTTGATGTGTGTAGTATATTTTTCGTGGGTAAATACTTAAGTCGCAATTACCTAATACAGACCTGTAAATTATCGTCATTATAAGACTTACGTAATGTTTTATTCCCAACTCTGGTTTCACCATTCCCTTTGTATATTAAATTTGGGTCCACAAATAGTTTCCATTACTTATCTAGGTCATACGCCCTGACCCACGCTTACACATTCCTCTGTCGGCACTATAATAATCCCTGAAATGGAACACATTCCTTACTTACCAATAAAAAGTTTGGGTAGAGATTTGGTCTAATTTTGGGTTCGAATATAAGTTAGGGACACTTATCTAAGTATTTTTTTAAAATCTACAGCTCAGTTTTCAGTGTTTTTTTTTAATGGTTTTAAGTTATGTCTAAACAAAGCTTCATTGTGTTTATTCAGAATGTGTTTAATAAGTCTTCTTTTTAACCTGTGTCGCAGTTTTCACCCTTTCACCTTTTCCTATGTTAAGCCTGCTCAATCCAGTCTCCTTCCACCGTCTGCACGATATCGTCTGGCCACCGATGCTTTGGTCTTCTGATTCTGCTTTTGCCTGATGGAATCTTGCAGTTTGTGGTCTCTGCAGTCCACTTTCTTTACGTACTATAAACAAATAAATATGCGCCAGGCAACACACCAATTGTCATGGTTTCGAAGTCAGGAATTTTATTTGTAAGGAATATATTTATGGGAGACGCCCCCGTCATAATCGTATTATGACCTTAATACATACTAAACATCCATGACTCATGTAAAAATATTCGTGCTCATCACACAAACATTTTCCCCTTGCGGGATTCGAACCCGCGACGGCTGGTGTAATAGTCAGGAGCTCTAACCAATGCACCAAACTCGGCATCAATAAACGAACATAACACAAAACTTGCTAAATAACCTACCAATATCACGTTAATGTAACAATAAAACCAGGGGTGAGCAATGGCTTTTAATATTGCAGTAAATAAAAATATTTTCTTTAAATTCAAAATTCATGAAATGACCCCCTTTTACTCCCTTCCGTTCTCCCTTAAAATTACGGACATCACTGGTAAATTTAATCTCTCCCAACACAAACGTTGCCCACAGCATTAGTGGGCGTTCAAATTTGTCTCATTCTTCGGAACGTCCCTCAAACCTCCGATCGTTAAGATAATCATACCTTTTTATGCATGGCTTGATTTATAGCTTCCTGAGGAGTCCATTATTTTATATTTAAAATTCGCACGCTTGAAGAAGCAGGGTGTTCAAGATATTGTCAGATGCCTTGGTGATAAAAACAAGAATGTTTTGTTTCAATACAATAAGAGCCAACCTATTTGCATTGCGAAGGCGATGGTTTTGCACTCTTGAAATTGAAAACATGCAAATATTTGTGTGGTTTCTCTCTTAATGGATTTGCAAAAATAAAGTTTACTTCATCATGAGGATTTTCTCACTTAAAAAATGATAAAATCACCACAACTAATTCCTACTTCGATTGTAAATGGCTGATTATTGCTGTTATACTATGTACTACTGTTACTGTAATTGAAGTGGAACAATAAACGTTTCTTAGGGTTCCGTAGCAGAATGGCAAAAAACAGAACCCTTATAGTTTCGTTAAGTTAGTCTGTCTGTCTGCTCCCATAATATGAAACTAAAACCATTTTTTTTGTCAAACCTGTGCGTGTAGGTTTGCGTGATAGACGCTTCCAAAGTGGTAAAATGGGCGTCTCCCCTCTAATTTCTAAACTAAGCGAGTGTAAATTTTCTCTTTCTATTTTTAAAATCAAAGTCCCACTCGCATTTGGCCGGTTTTTATTTAATTACTTTTGTCAATAGAATAGACTTAATAATAGCTTTCAAAAAGTAAGCCTTTACTAGGTTTATATTTACATGGCAAAATAAACCTTAAAAATAAACCCAATTTTGTAGAAAATACGAGTAACTGAATCATCAAGTTAAAACGTTGACATTGTTTATTAACTTGATGATTCAGTTATCTAGAGATCACTTAGATCGTGACAATTTAGACTTCCCCCAATAAAAGCATCATCAACATCATCATCATCATCAGCCAAAAGACGTCAACTGCTGCACATAGGCCTCCCCACGGTTTTCCACATCGATCGGTTGTGAGCGGTCTGCATCCAGTGTGATCCTGCGGTCTTTACAAGGTCGTCCGTCCATCTTGTCGGTGGACGTCCCAGGCTACGCTTTTGATCAAAGGGTCTCCAATTCAGAACTTTTCTGCCCCAACGACCATCAGTTCTTTGCGCTATGCGCCCTGCCCACTGCACTTCAGCTTAGTGATTCATAGCTTAGTAGCTAAAAATAATAATCTGGTGGTATAGTTCTTTGGTAATTCGATAACAAAGTTTCTGATTTGCTAGTCGTTTTCGGACTTATTAGAATCCGATCTCTTGGGATAAAATAGCCAATAAGCAACGTTTATTAATACGCCTTTTTTGCGTACACACGCAGCTTTCAAAGATGGAACTCGAATCCGAATAGTAACGAAATTTCTCGAAACAATCATAATGCACACAAACACTGCGCTAACGCATGATTAAGAAAGTGCTTTTGATTTTGACTGTACCAAATTTCACGCGATATTACAACATTGTTTTGCTTGATTAAGTATCCGTCACATTAACATAATTGATCGATGGTTTATCAAGTTTAACACTGTGTCCACAGATCTATTACATAACTCGGTTGCTTTTTCATAGCGATTATTTTTAGTGATATTATGCAGATTGCCGTAGTAAATCGTTATAATTCCATTGATCAAAATATACAAATTAAAACTAAGACATGCTACATAAAAAAATAACTTAAAATATACCTATTCAAAAACAAAACCATTTCCTTGCGATTGCCGTTGTATTCGTATTATATTCGTTTATAAATAACTATAGAATATACGATTAATTTAGAAGGAAAACTATCACTGTTATGCACGAGTCCGATAAGTAAACAAATGACAGTAGTTCTTAACTTACATTTTCCTCCAAAACGCATTAAACTTAAACTGTCGTTAAATATTGGTATTGATTGCCTCTTCTAGCTGTAAAAAAATCAAAGGTGTAAGTCATCGTCATCAAAAGGAACAACTAGGGTATGTATTGTGTAAATCTCCCGTTTTCATTTGACAGCTCAAAACGTACGGTATGATCTGTCAAAACAGCAGAACGGCGTACATTTGACAGATCACACCGCACGTTTTGAGCTGTCTAATGAATACGATTGCTTTACATTATTACACCTCTGAGCTGGAATTGTGTAAAACAATCGTATTTATTTGACAGTTCATAACGTACGGTTTGATCTGTCAAAACCTTTGTTCTTTGCCGTTTGACAGATCATACCGTACGTTTTGAATTGTCAAATGCATACGATTGCTTTACACAATCGCACCCCTGTTTTGTCTTAATTTCAAGTATTAAAGGGACTCAAACCCTTATTATAAGGCAATCTTTATCTTGTTCTACACATTATTTTTAGGGCAGTAAAAGTGCTTACATACAAAAAAGATACGGAATCCTTCGTGCGCGAGTTTGATTCGCACTTGGCCGTGTTTTTTTTACTAGGAAGCGCTTATTCCAGCCAAGCCCACATTACAACCGCATTACAATTGCTAACAAGTTACTAAGTAACCCTGCCGTTAAAATGTTTCTGTTATCAGCTGTAGTAATTTAACTAGCCTATTTCAATTGCCAGTAATGGTAACTAAGGTAAATTATTTAATTTCGCATCGTATTTAATTTCGTAGCGAGGATGGCTTGTAATTATAACAGTCATAAGCTATCAATATTTGTTTTCGAATCTTTGTAATTTTGTCACATTAAAATCAAAGAAAGAAACTAATAAATCAAGTAGTCAAAAAAGTAAAATAACAATTACTACAAAAATATTACATGAAGCTTAAAAATGAACATACCAAAGATTTTCTTTGACATTAGCTCGTAGTTCTTTTAAATAAATAAAACAATTTTAAAATTTCAAATCGTATTTAATTTTACCTTTTATTCACAATTCATTCATGCCAATTTTTGGTCCTTCTATCATTCGCACATTTCTCGACCGTTTAATAAATATAATGTACTTTTTTACTCCCCTTTACATAATTTGTTTACCTAATATTTACATTTATACATTTTTATATTTTTACGAATGTGAATAATCTTATTTTTGAAATTTTATTGTTGGCGAATGACTTAACCTGAAACTTTGCAAATACCAAATAATTTTAAAAATCTGGTTACAAACGATAATTTTTACAAAGTATTGAAATATACTGTAAGAAACACTACATTTTATTAATTTCCTGAAAATATTGGTTTATAATAAATAAATACAGATGACTCACCCACACAACACGTACTCACTTACTAAATCACAAATCTTTGACATTAAATTACTGTTTTCAAGTTTAGAAAGATAGTTTAAGATTTTCATTTAAGTCTTCGCCATTAAATCTTACTATCTGACAGTTTTCTACAATTGATGCAAGATATCTGTAAGTATTTGATTCGTTTATACAAATCAACTAGATCTTTTATGTACATCTTATTAATTTTGCTATACCTGATTGTATAAAAACAAAGCTGGAAGATTGTAATGCAATTCATTATTATTCTTATAAGCACCAATATTTGAATTCTATTTTATTTTACAATAGGTATTTGTTAGAGAATTTTATATTTGCTTAATATTTAGGGTCTCATTAAGTATTTAAAGTATTTTACAATATAATAGGGTAACCAAAATATACTCAGTATTATAATTCCAATGAAGAAATGAAATAACCACCAAATTAACTTTTTTATTTAAAAACTGTAACATATTTTTTTTAAATATCATCTTTTTCATTAAATTGCAAATGGTTAATGTGGAAACTACGTTGTAACACAAATTGATATAAATTCGTTTGGAGATACAAACATGTAGAGCCCATTTAGTTTTGACAAATATGTACCAGCAGAAAATAGTCAATTCTCATCTATCTACGAGTATATTTAAAGAAGAAAGTCGTTTAAGTTCACACATTTATAACTCAAGAACAGCTGAACCGATTTAGCTGGTGGGGAGGTGCTTCCAACCAGGAGAAGGACGTAGAATACTTTCACTCCCGTTCGACGGGGCCGGGGCTAAGGCGGGACGGGGCCGCCGCGAAACAACGTTCCCTGGGACCGCTTAACTTTTTTAAATTACGGGGCTCGCCGGGACGGGGATGGGGCGGGACGGGTCTGGGGGCGAAACAATGTTCGCTGGGTCCGCTTGATTTCAATAAATATTTTGCGAGTGCTTCTTCAGTTTTTTTTTATAAAGAAAGAAGGAAATAGGTCCGTTACTTTTAAATGAGCTCTATTTTGTGAAAATATTATCTGAAAAGGTATGTACCTGAAGTTAAACTGCTTATGTACAGTCGATAGCACATCAGGTTATACACTTTTGTTGCATACTAGCCCTTATTACAACTGCGTAAGATACCGCAGTGTTTATCTTGACGTGCTGTTGTCCGTACTTACTTGTATTTATACTTTGGTTACCCTATATGAATACTTAAACTATTTTTGATTATAAACGCAAACATAAAGTTGCCGTTAAAGTTGGCAGATAAACATTTGAAACTTAATAATAATAGGGTATTAAAAGTATCATTTTGATAATCAAATATGATCATAAATTATTTGAACGATAACATTAGAGCAATAGTTATGAGATTAAACACATTAAATAATATATAAAATTTATATAGGGTTATTTGACAAAAAAAAACATGAAAAAAGAAAGACTTTTTCACCATTTTACTGAAAATTTACTAGCTTTTACAATTAAATATTAGTCACAAGTGCAGTCCTTTAAATTAATAATATGCGATGTGAAAATATAAATAAATGTTATTAACAATCAAATACATACAAAATGATTAAATACACTTATATACAACTACACTTGGGTCGCATTTTCCCCAGCGTTCAAGAGAAATGGTTCTTTCACTTCACAAGAGTTTCTTTTCCTGGGTTTTGGCGGGGGTTTGGGAACCTTTGTCCTTCCTAAAGTACCACTCACAACATTCACACTATACCCCACCCTTAAATCCCTCGGATTCTTCAGGAGTGTTTCACTCTCCGACAACATGATCTTCAAAGGCCTCGTCTCAGAATTCTTCGGTCGACCGTGGCTCATCGACATTGCTTGCAAAGCCAGCAACTGGTTATGAATGTTTGGAGAACTCAAGCTGTTCCTTGGTATGGTTGCATGAGGAGTACCAGGAGCTGGAGATGGGGCCGGTTCCAGTTCTTCAGAATCATGGAAATTGGATCTATTACTCATTGGACCTAAGTCCATCTCACTTTTGTTCAAGCTGTAGTATTGCCCACCGTAAGTGAAGAGTCTGGAGTTCAGGTTATCATAGTAAGGTATGACTCCATTTAAGGTGGAGAAGACTTGAGGTCTTAGGCTGTAGTCTGGTAGGTTTCCTTTCGGTCGCCTTGGGAGGGTGACATAGCCAGCTTTGCAGGTTATTATAGGAGTTGAGCCTTGAAAAGTAGGGGATTGGAATCGAGAGTACATGGCTGGTATGTCTGTGACGCCATAGTCTGGTGATTTGAGAGGACTCGCCATATTTCCGTGAGTGTGTCGCTCTTGTCCCGATGTGCTTCCGCTTGCTGGTGATATTTGGGTAGTTCCTCTCAGAGGGAATGAGAGGAGGTCTGGAGGGTACGCTTGGTGTTCTTGGGAGAGGTGGTCCATGAGAAGAGTCTCTTGGGACAGCTTTGGCATTTCCATATCGGCGTGTCTGATTCCATCTTCGTTGGATGCTGTGAACAAAATTATTGAATTAGCAACTAATAAAATGTAGTAGTTTAAATTTAGCTTTAGATTAATATTAAGAAGAGATTCGTTCGACAGATCAGAGATCTCCCTAAAAATATTGTTATAAATAATACGTCTTTATGTTAATTATTACAGTCTTCAGGTAACATTGTTGTTTATATTAAAGAATTTTAATACGTATACCCAGATAATTAATAAAACTTTTGTTACTTAACGCGAACAAAGAAAATAATTACCATTATTTTCCCATTTAGGAACCAGCCTAATTTCTAGGTATTTTAATATAACTATTGTTACAAAACAAAGACAAATAAAGTATTTCGAGAAATTGGTCGTTAAAATTTGAAATGAGTGTCATTTCTTATTTTAACAACCAACCTAGTTTGTAAAGCATCTCCTTCATGGTTGCTATTTAGTATTCACATTTAATTAACCAACAAAACTGTGGCCACAGTGAAAATAATTTCGACGCCGCAAAATTCAAATTTGTCTCTTTGACATTCAAATAAACTTTTGGCAGGGAAATGTTATTTGAAGCTACAATCAAGATGGCACAAAGGCGGTTAACTTCATTTAGTTTTTCGCTTGAACAAGCAACACTAGTACTGAAATAGTTCGAAATAATAAATTTGACATGATTACCGACGCAAACTACAGGAAATGCAGCTTAAAATAATTTCAAACATTGCCAATTAAATATGGATTTACAACTGAACAAATCAAATAACTAGCATCAATCATTGTTATCTTTAAAGCATTTTTCAACTGACTTCAAAAAAGGAGGAGATTATCAATTCGACACTATAAAGTCTAAAATATGCACTAAAAAGTCTAAAATAAACTCTTGACTCTTTAAAGGGAAGTATTTAAAGCGAACAATTTCTTTTTGGAGTCGGTGCCATCGCTTTGGCCATTTCAAGCATCATTTATCAGGGCACCGACTCCAAAAAGAAATTGTTCGTCTACAATCCTTTCTTTTAAAGAGTGAAGAGTTTATTTTAGACTATTTATTGCATTTTGTTTTTTTAATAATTCAGAATGGATTTGCTCATGCATGACTCCAGACCAAACCAAGTGTTGTTAATCCAAGTGTTTGAAAATATATCAATCCAACTATACTTTTGATGATCAAAGATTCCATAAGAATAAGCTTAGTAAGTACCTAAGTAATTTTAACAGTGCTCCACTTTTATAGTCAGTTTATGGCTTGTGTACTACGTAAGTACTACTTATTTCCTCTACGTTAGTGTGATTGAAATCAAACTATATTTCACTTAAATATATTCAGTATCAGCTTTAACTTTACGGACCCATTCAGTTTTATTGGTCTTTAGTGCACGCTCAGCTTAAAGTGACTTCTGATATTGCTTTAGTATTCCGATAAACTTCATATTGTCTATTCATGCGCAGAATACATTCATAATTTTAAGTAATAAAATGCAAAAAAATTAAACCCCATCTTGAATATTCTTGTCTTTTGCAGACATGTAGTTTTCAGGATATTTATTCGATATTAAGTTTTAATATTTAGTAAAACTAATTTGTGTAGAAGGCGCAGTCATTTTCTTTTAAGTTTTTAGATTTAAGTGCGTGTTTCATTTATTTTATTGTATGTGAGCACCTAATCACACTTTTTTAAAACCGTAGGCAAAGTCAAGCGATTTACTATGTGTGAGCACCTAAACACACTTCTCTCAATGATAAGCGACAATTGCTTACACACACACAACACAAAAACAGGCTTTACTTTAAACAAATAATTGACAGAGAAATCCTCCTTCTTTTTTGGAGTCGTTTAACAACGCGAGTTGCAAGTTAGGTGGGTAGGCGGCGGTGGCCGTGATAGTACAGACAACAGTATCTCAAGTTACCGAATCAATAGTATCTTATGCAGTTGCAATAAGGGCTAGTTTGAAACAAAAGCGGGTTAGCTGATGTTAAGTACATAAAAAAAATTTTTCGTCACAAATTACACTCAGAATCAAGAACTAAAGTCTGTTTTTCTTTGCATGTCAGATATTGTAAGCAATTTTGACATTCCTTTTTAACGAAAAGATTATTTTTTATAATAAGATAAAGACATTACTTTCTACTCACTTAGGTTATTCATCGTTGAATACTAGGATCTTTTTAAATCAAATGGACAATTATTTTTTTATCGTTGATAATTATTTTAAAATTTATAAAAACATTGTTTACATTATTGGACAAGCAAAGATTAACAGACTTTACAACATCCCTTACTGCATTATTTTATCACATAAATCACGTCTTCTTCGGAAGATAACGTCATAAAATCAATTCCGTCTACCTAGTTCCGTAGAATCATAAATTCGGTGCAAAATACAACTTCGTTCGGCACCGGAAGCTTGAGAAATAAACAATGATAAACAATGAAGCCTGCAGGCTGCTTGGCAAAGTTTCAGATCCAGTCTAGCTAATGGTCCTGGCACTGATTTAGGATATCAACATTTGCATTAGAATTTCAATTAGTGATACCTACCGAGATTATTAAGTCGTTCTTAGGGTTCCGTACCCAAAGGGTAAAAACTGGTATTTCGCGCTCTGTCCGTCCATCCGCCAGTCTTTCTACCTAGACTGTATAGCAAGAACCGCTAGAAAGTTTAAAATTTCACAAATTATGTATCTTTGTTGCAGCTACAACAACAAGAAATATAAAAAAAAACCGGCCAAATGCAAGTCGGACTCGCGCACTGAGTGTTCCGTGCCAACTTAACTGAATAAGAGATCCACTTACTGCCACGTAGCCAAAATACCACAATATTTTATTGACAGCAAACATAACTTTGTTTTTCATAGTGTTTGTATGAAAAACAAAGTTATGTTTGCGGTTGTTGAAAATGTGCTATATCTCAAAAACTACGAGTTCGATCTCGTTCAAACCAATTCTTGTTGAATTTTGTTGTCAAGATCTACATCATGTTTTTATTTGCTTAGTTTATAAGTTAGAGGTGGGGGAGAGGGGACGCCCAATTTGCCACTTTGGAAGCGTCTATCTCTCAAACGTTAGACTTTTAGAGAAAATATTTTTAGGAACTTCGATGTAACTTTAAAAGACCCATCTATAGACACACACATAGGTTTGACAAAAAAATAGGTTTTAGTTTCATGTATGGGAGCCACCTCTTAAATATAATTGTTTGTTATTTTTTGTACGAAAATCGTAAAGCGATTGACATTGTTCATCTACCTATTAAGTTTCAACTGCGTAATACTAATAGTTTCAGAATAAAGTGGCTGTGACATACGTACGGACAGACGGACAGACACACTTGAAGAAACTGTAAGGGTTCCGTATTTTGCCATTTGACTACGGAACCCTAAAAACGTCATTTTTTGCCTATTTACCTAGTCATTGGTACGGAACCCTTGGCCGGTAAATTTAAAATGTTTTTATAATTAAGGTAATTCCAGAAGTACCCAAAAGTTATAGATATAAAATTACACCACACACTTAATAACGAGTAAAACTCAAGTTTATAAAATACAGTGTCATACAAAAAATAAGAGCCACATGCACATATCCGGAGTAGCTTAATCATTGATATCTGCAAGTGAGCCTAGTTGACAAACAGTTGATTGCAAATGTCAGTTTAAATACAAAATTATAATCGATAATGTGTGTATAGAGGTTTTGATTCTAACTAAAATCATACTAAAACAATTCACAGATGTTTCAAATCTCATCAAAACGATATTAATATCTGGCGTAGAACCATCGACTATTTAGGAATTACTTGGCATCACTACTCGTAGTTTCAAAATTAATTTCCTTTGACTCCGAGGAACACAAAATTTATTTGCGGTCTAGTTATACTATCAATAGCGTAGACTAATAAGAACTGTGTTCAAAACTCAGACCTTTGATTGTTTTAGTAAATTTAAGTAAAGCCTTACTTATTTAGCTGTTGGATTATCAATTTTTTCAATTTCCTAGTTATTAACATTCCTCATGCCTGGTTTGTGATTTAGTAACGTATTCAAAGGTGTATAGTATCAGGAACCGGGTAAAAGTTTTATAAAGGTGGTACATTAATAAACCGAAAACGCTCATTAAGCGAAAATATAGCTCACAACGCGTTGTGGTCATAGTAAAACATAGTATTTTAAAAAAAAAGTATTGAGTTTTCTTCATAACCACAACGCGTTGAGGTGGAATTGCATGACACGAATTTCGCCATGGTGAACATTCTACTATGACCACAACGCGTGAGCAATTTTTTCGCTAAATGAGCATTTTTCGTTTTTTCAGCGTTACAAAAATTCATAAGGCAATGAACTTACCTAAAATGGAGTCGCTGTCCAACAATGTTTTGTTGAGCTCCGACATCTCCGTTGGTTTAGAAGTAATGGACGGTGGTGCTTCATACTTCCTTGGAGGTTTGCTGATGGGGTTCACCTCAGTCTTAAACCCTTTCTCCGTCTCAGATGCCACCGACCCTTCTATCAAAGCATCCCCATTAGACGAACGCGTATCAGTTTTAATCAGTCTTTTAATTTCATTATTCTGTGTCGTATAGTAGCAAACCACTAACGTTGCTCCAAAAATTATTACTATCGCTATTAGGCACCCAACCAGTATCGCAAAAGAGTCAGCATCCATTCCTGCTATGGTTCCAGAGCCTGCGTATTTTGAAAGAATTAATGTCAATGTTTTTTCATCACGACCACCTGGGTTTTCTGTTACACACGTGTAGTTCCCTCTGTCGCTATAACGAGCATGAAGAATCGTCAAATTGACCCATTTAATCAAGTCCGCTGTGTTCTCTGTGATGACGTATCGTATCTCGCCAAACGCTCGAGTCTCAACTATTTTCCCGTTGAACCGCCACACGACTTCAGGGGCAGGATTTCCGACGACTTTACAACTCAACGTCACGTTCTCGTCGTAACTTTTGACTGTCGAGTCGGGCAAAGGCTCCAGTATCGTTGGCCGGCAAGCAAAGTTCGATGAGTCTAATTCATTCCAAAGTTTCTCTCTCACTGTCGCCGGCTCCGCACAGGAAGTTGGCGGCGTGTATAAGTTATGACTGATCACCCAGTCCCTAAACGTTTGCAGGTTGCAATCGCACCGCCACGGATTGTTGTGTAAATCCAGTCCCGACAAATTCCTCAGCGCCATCAAAGTTTCAGGTTTCATATGACTGAGATTGTTGCCATCGAACCTGAGTATTTTCAACTGCGGCAAATTGACGAACGCTCTCGTGCCGATCCTAACTATTCTGTTATTGCTTACTTCGACTTTCTGCAGAAACTTCAGATTGCGGAATATGCCGTCCTCTAACTTGTCTATTAAGTTATTGCTCAAGTTTATTAACCTGAGTTTCTCTGTGCCTTTGAAAGTGTCAGGATGGAGATAGCGTATTCTGTTTTTCGATAAATCCAACTCGATCATGATGGCTAAAGTTATGAACGCTTGTTTGTGCACTGTATCTATATTGCACTCTTTGAGGAACAGTTTTTTGAGATTACTCAGGCCGACTTTTTTGAATGCTTCTTGATGCAGTTGTTGTAGATTGTTATTAGAGAGGTCTAGTATTTGGATATCACTGCTGAGGTTTGCGGGTATGACTTTGAGGCTAGAATTTGAGCAGATGGCGGCTTTATTTCCAGATTGCCAGCGGCAGTCGCAGGGTCTCTGGCATTCTGTGGTGAAGTCTGCGATGGTGGTCGTGAGGAGGGTGATAGGTATGAGTGTGAGTCTCAGCCATGCCTTCCAATGTCGATGCGCCATCGTGCGTCGGTGGTCATTTCCTCGGAGTGGTACATTCCTGTGCGTCACACGACGAACGCATTGGTGTTCTGCAACAATGGAAACAAATGTTAATAAAGGAAAATCTGAGATAAAAAGCATCACAACAGGAGCTGATTTAGTTTTTTTTAAATATTATACATCATTTTATTGTTGAAAATTCATATGCTCTATGAGCTCCTAAATTCATAAGCTCTGTAATTTTACATATTGGGCATTCTCATCTGTAATACCTAAAGCAGAAGAAGCAGTGAATTCAAAATCTTGTTAAGTTGTCAACTACGAAGTTGAAAGGAATTCCTAAGACGTAAATCTTGCGGGCTGAAAGTAGGTAGACGACTTCGGAACAAAATTCATAACATTGCACACTACAAATCTCTGTTATGTCAAAGTATACGCGCAAGTCATAGGAGATAGCATTTTTAAATATACCAGGAATCTAATGCTTCTTATATGATTGGCAATGAAGGTTGGTTCGTTACGGCAAGTTTGCAGTTATCCGAACTGAATAGGTCGATTTATTTTTATCAGTGCGCTCATCACAATTTCACTTTGGCTCAGTTATCAAAATCAAAATTCTAATCAATTACGGCCGGTTAATAAAGTTACGTTAAACCTTATATATAAAAAATCAGAAGCCTATTCATCCGGAAGAAGAAAAAAACTCATAGACGCCCTACAATACTGTCTAAGTTTAAACTGGCGATGGGCTGGCCATGTAGCACGTTACGAAGACAATAGATGGACAAGAGAAATAGCAAGATGGAAAGGGTCTATCGAAAAAAGATGGAAGACCTACGACGAAGTGGGGACAACATCGTAGCTACATCCGGTAAGGACTGGACCAAGAAAGCTCAAGACAAAGAAGAACTCGACGAGACTTACACCCAAATAGGGGTTACTACTCAAAAAAAATATACTTTATAAATACAAACTTTGTAACCTATTAATAGGAAACAAAGAGGTTATTTTTATTACTATTATTGGGTGTCTTTTCTTTTCTCAGGACCATGGGGTCCCGAACCATTGGAAGGCGTACATGGGGCCGAAGCCAACACGCAGAGTCCCGTTAGACAACGTTAATCTAAATGCAGCATGACACAAACCGACGATTGTCCCTGTACATACTATGCATGCTATGTGCACCCAAGGACAACAGACTCTCGGTTCATGTAGGACTATTGCAAGATATGGATACAAAAGATACTTGGTTATGGATGTGGGTTAGGTGGACCGGGTATCTGGGATATTGGTAGAACTATGGCCCCTGCCTGTCGTATGTTTTTCATATGGATAAAATGCCATGAGGTGACCTGCACACTCAGTCGATGGGCCCCCCAAACAAGTTGCACTCACTGACGTAGGCAGCAAGGAGACAGCACCAGTTGAGGGGCTACGGGAGTGGAGAGGTGTAATCAGGTGCTCTCAGGACAATTGCGGTAATCGTTCAAGATCCCTACCGACATCTTATTGGCACACTTTCGTCCCCCGAACATCTGTAAACTCTGCCCAGCCAGTTAAGGCAAGACAGAGATGAGGAGCAGGGGTTCTCCCAGGAACAATCAGGTACGTGGGGTTGCTACTGCCCAACAGCTCGCCACAATCTGCCCTGCGTAATTATTATTATTAAACCTTATACGGCGCTGAGAAGATAAATGTACAACATTTCGCAGCGCACCTGCTAAGTTCAATACCCTGTGTGAGGCGCCATACATTTTCTCACCACAGTGACTTTCAAGTCCCTAATAAAAAAAAGATTATTATAGTCCAAAACAAAAACTTCTTCTATGCCTTGCATCAGCCCAGGTGGGGGGGGATGAGTAACGAGCTGAGTACGTGACGGCGACATTCCAGCTTAAGACCTAAGATAAATTTTACAATGAATAACTTTATGCACCTAGGGTTGACACTGTTGCCACTTATTATAAAACTTTCGCTTAGGCTTACCGTTTAACTTTATCCATTGAAATGTAAGCTAACTGTCAAATCGTAACAAACCTCAGCGAGTTAGAATAAAATTAAAAACAAGTTTTTATTTAAGTGACCTAAAAAATGAAAATAAACTTTTTATTAAGTCCAACTAATTAATTTAGTACTACGTACTTATTAAACAATTTAAATTATGTGAAAGCTTGTCGCGAGATGTGTCTGTATCTTACTGGTTATGAAATAATGGAATAAAATATCTCTCAGAAAATAGGTAAATAGTACTAAATTGATTAGTGGACTTATTAAAGTGTATCTAAATCTAAATCTAAATCTTTTAGGTCAATTAAAAAAAAAATTAATAGTTTATTTATTTTGTTTCTTTATTATTACTCGTGGTATACTTGGGAACCCCTTTTATTTGGATTGATTGCCACAGTATGCCAATTGCCACAATATGGGTATATTCAATTCAGAAAAATACAAATCCGCCATCTTAGATAATCTGGCATATTAGATTGTTTTTTTTGTGTTAAGTGAATAATTCGTATTGAACTCTCTAATTGGATTAATTATAAACTTTGAACCGGTATACTACCATGTTACTAATATGGATCAATTTTGTACACCAATTAAGCAACCCCTAAAAATTATTGCCCAATACCAGCATCAAATGTTTAAGCATAAGAACGCATATAATTATAATTATCTTTGTAAAGTGTAAATGTCTAAGTTTATTTACTCACAAAAATGTATATTATTATATTCGTAGTTTACACCCGTAGATTTCTTTAGTTTAACATAGTTTTTTATACTATTTGAAAGCTCTTAGAAATACATATTTTTGGATTCCGATATAGAACTGAATAATGTCAAGGTATTGAGTATTAATGTTTTTTTATTGATATCTGTTTTTTATATCACTAATAAAATAAAATAAATAAAAATTTAAACCTGCTTACAAAACCGTAGCATAATGTGTAAACACCCTAATTTTCTTACTCGTATTTTCTCCTTAGTTTCAAATTTCAAAGTGTCAACCCTGGACGGTAGACGGTGACTACAGGCGTAAGTGTACTCTATGCAACTTTTGTCCCAAGCTATTAGCAGAATATAGTTAAACTGAAACTTTGCTATTCTCAAATAATGGACGCTACATTTTTCACTAGTGATGTAATTGAATTCGTTAGTTACGCTTTTGTAATATTACACACAAAGGTTATGCTGGCGTGAAAATGTTAATGTTACGTTTTATTTGTGGCATTTTCCATTGCTTTAAGCTTTAAATTTCTGTAGAATTAAATGTGGTTTTTGTTTGTATGTACAGTAAATTTTTATTTTCTCGCCTCGATGGCGCAGCGTTTAGAGCGTCGCGCTATAAAGCGACGGCTGCGCCAGAGGTATGGGGCTCTATCCCCGGGTCAGACCAAAAATACGTATCTGGATTTTTTTGATCAGAAATTATCAGGGCAGCCCGAAGTTCGTAAGTTAGCGGTGTTATACACCCGTGCCTCGGAAAGCACGTAAAAGCCGTTGGTCCAGCGCCTGACCTCTTTCCAGTCGTGTTAGATTGCTGTCTCATCGGGCTATGAGAGTGAAAGAGAGAAAAGAGAGTGCACCTCAGTTTGCGCGCACACTTGTGCATTTTAATGTGTCTCGCGCTGTTTATTAGTCGTTGTGACTGGTCACCGTAATCGAAATCGGCTAAGGAAACAATTTTTTTTTTTTTTTTGTCAAATGATTCATCCTTATAGCATTATTATGACTTGTCATCAGGGCGTTTCAGAAAGTTCAATAAGCCATTCGGCTTGGGTTTCGGCTAGATTTTCTATTCATTTTTAAATAAATATTAGGTCAGTCGGTCGATTTATATCCATCAAAACTGACCGACGGTTTCGAAAAAAATTGTCCTTTTCCACAAATTCTCATTTTGTACGTCCCAGTACAAAATGAGAATTTAACTGTTCAATAGAAACAAAAGTATTTAAAAAAAAAAATGTTTTATTTCATGTCTACTTTCACCTCATATCCAGATAGCGCTTTATGCAGGGACACATTGTTTAGCTTATTAAACGTAGACGTATATTATAAACTGAAAACCACATCAACAACACTCACCGCCAGTGTAAAGTTTCCTTAGGAGGCTGTTGCGTGTACCTGGTACCCTTACCCTATAAGATCAGTATGTCTTCTTCTTCAGCACATGTTTGCCCACTGCAGAGCATATGCCTCTCCAAACTTCCTGCACGGCGTTTTGTCCTGTGTTTTTAGAAACCAGCGGGCCTAAGATGCGCGCCTATTTGTCATTGATCGATAAATTTCAAACGCCTTTTTTATCATTTAAAAAAAGGTTTTTAGTTATTTTGTTGTATTAATTTGTTTTAAAAAGCAAAAAGGATTGATATAAAAGTGAAAAATATGTGTCAAAACATGTTGTTTAGGAAATAAAATTATTTTATCGACACGATAAACGGTATTGGGGCGTGCATGTTAGGCTTACAGGTTGTGCCGGCTTGGTTCTTTATATCGTCAGACCATCTGGCTGGAGGTCTTCTAACGATCTCTTATCAAGATCAGTATAAGTGATCAGTATTTAGTTTCTCATCATGATTGTATGTTTGGTTTTTTATCTGTGCAATTCACAAACCTGACACTTACCTAACACAAACGGATGAAAGTGGGTAAAAACTTTAAGACAGCGCTAAGCTAAGAACAAAGTTTTCTTTCCCAAGTTGCCGCGTCGCTGACTTTACAAGATCGTTCCACCATGTATGTGGGAAGAAAATTGATAGTTTTCACAATGAAGCGATAACTTTTGTACCTCAGCAGACGAGTTAATGAGAAAAGCGTAGACATCTTAACGACGTTATAAATTTACTTCGTAGTGTCATCGAACTTTATCGTTTTGGGGTAGAGCTGCCGAAAGTTGGGTGTTGATATCGATATGTTGAAAATAAACAAGTTACCATACGAGGGTCAAACTGAAAGTTCTTAGAAAATCAAAAACTGATTACATTAGCCAGTTATTAGTTTTATTATATCTTTTCAAAATATTGTCCATTGACGTCAATACACCGCTGCATGCGATGGAACCACTGGGAAAAGCACTTTGCCCACTCGTCCTTAGGGGTCTCTTCAATGGCATCGCGATACGCAGCCACCGCTTCTTCAGCATTCATAAACCGCTTTCCTTTAAGTTTTTCTTTAATTTTTGGAAATAAATAAAAATCACAAGGCGCGAGGTCGGGGCTATACGGCGGGTGACCCAGTAATTCAACGTTTGATGTCGCCAAATAGTCGATCGTTCGCTTGGCGGTGTGCGACGAGGCGTTGTCGTGGCGAAGGAGGATTATACTGCGAGGTCGTTTCTCTCGAACTTTTTCCAAGACAAGTGGCAAACAATTGGTAGTGTACCATTCTGCAGAAACTGTTTTTTGATCCTCTAACACAATTGTTGCGAAATGACCTATCCTTCCAAAGAACGAGGCCACCATTTTTTTTCCCGCACTTCGATCTCTCTTCACTTTAGTTGGCAACTCCTCGAAAGGAAACACCCACTGAGCAGATTGTCTTTTGGTTTCAGGATCATAACAGTAAATCCAGCTTTCGTCACCTGTTAGTATGTCGAACACAGCATTTGAGTCACCTCCGTTAAATCTTTCAATCATTTTACGGCACCAATCCACACGATGGAGTTTTTGAGCCTTAGTCAAATTATGAGGTATCCACCGGGCGCAAAGCTTCCTGACCGCTAAATGTTCGTGGAGGATTTTGTGCACTTGACTCATACCGATGCCTAAGCTTGTTCGAATCTGCTGATAGGTCACTCTTTTGTCAGTCTCTATCATACGCCGCACAACACAGATGTTATTTTCAGTCGTCGCCGTAGAAGGCCGTCCCTCACGTACATCATCAGTGAGATTAGTGCGACCACGTTTAAACTCATTAAACCAGTTGTAAACAGTCGCACGAGATGGGGCTTCATCGTGAAAGGCCAATCGTAGTCTATCATAACTTTCTTGTTGACTTAAATGACATCGAAAGTCATAAAAAATCATTGCACGAAAATTTTCTCGTGTTAAATTCATGTTGACGTGACACAGACAATTTTCAATTTGCCGCCAAATCGTAAAACAAATGACAAATGAATGAAATATATACTCAGTAATATTGGCAAAGAGTTCTATTTTCAAATTTTAGAATATTTTTTTTATTATATTGTTTATAAGTGGCCAGTTCTAAGAACTTTCAGTTTGACCCTCGTATGAACACCTTTAATTACCTTTTCTATATGTAATGCTACTATTTATAAAATAATAGTCCCTCTAGCCGATTTCGACTACGGTGGCCAGTCACAATGACAAACCGACTGCGCGGGACATATTATACCTAGTCCACAAGTGTGTGCGCAAACACAGGTGCACTCTGATACGACTGGAGAGAGATCAACTGCAGGACCAATGGCTTTACGAGCTTTTCCGAGGCATGGGGGTGAAACACTGCCAACTTTCAAACTCCGGGCTACCCTGAGAATTTCTGAACAGAAAAACGCAGGTACGCATTTTTGACTCGACCCGGGGATCGAATCCGGGACTCTGGTGCAGCCGACGTTTTAAAGTGCGACCCTCTATCCGCTGCGCCACCGAGGCAGAAAAATTGGTATAGGTATAACCCTATTTGTATTGTTAGTATCATGTTTCAATACTTGATTTTGTTTGACAATATATACTGGCTGTAAAGGATTAGCCTAAGCGATGAAAAAAAAGAAATGTCATGGGGACGTTTGGAACAGGCGGGTGACCGAAGATTTGTTGCTGGGAAAAATTGAAATAATTTATCTAAGATGTTGAAACCTATTGAAAGATACCTGTTGCCTTGATACAGAGATGAATACTTGATGTGATAATGGATTTCCAAAGGAAATTATGTCTTTTCATTTTATCTATTCTTAGCTATATACTAGTCATAGAAGGACAAAATTATAAAATTGTTAAAATATTTATTTATCAAAGTCACCACTTAAAATAAATTATTCTATCTCATCGGATGATAATCGTCGATAAGTTGTCAATAAGTTGTCAATAATGATAGTTTCTTTGTGAAATAACAGGCTTTACTTACAAAAATAGAAACAGCCTTTTAAAATGACAGCGATAGCTGACCACTTAACATTTCCAAGAAAACAAAACACCTAGCTATTTCTAGGAAAAACATGTAAGCAAATTTTCCATTCTTCAAAAGAATACAATAAAGGAATTACAGAACCCGACTTATTACGTCACTGGTTGTAAGACTGGAGTAAATCTAGCTGAAACTCCAAAAGTTTAATCTTAAGTGATATTTTATAGAGAGTAAAGTGCATTCTCTCTCACCTGCGAATGTTGGAAGTAATATAAATGCAAAATATCTGTTTGTGACAGTTTAAAGTTTGAAATTCAAAGGGTTTTGATGCAATTGTGGGATGTGATATTTTGTTGAAGACAATACTATAACTTCAGTGTGGTTACTTTCACAGAAACGTAGTATACTCGTACGTTTCTTTTACGTAGTTTTATTAATGAAAAGTATATATTATGAGTATTTCTAAAACTGTGAATAGTTGTAAAAGATGTTCTATATTAAAAGTAAATATACATATTGGACACAAATCACATCGCTGTGATCAAAACAAGTAGCTAATAAAAAAATGGTGTCATTATTCATACTCTTGTTAAAAAATACATTTTATGGGTATTTTTTTAGATTAAGAGCTATAAAGAGTTATTAAATTACATAAAATAAAAAACAAGAATTGTCTCACATCAAATTTTCCGTACCGTATGAAAATATTCAAAAAGGCGATTCAATCGATTTGACTCAAACGAGACGCATCAAAGTACAGTCTACCTTAAAAATATAATCATAATTTTCATCGAAATCGACTTAGTAGTATGGTTGACAAAAGTACAAATTTTTCCAATGCTGACTGTACCTTATTATAACTTTGCTGAAAGGCACTTTGGGAGCTACTTACGTAACTCTTTGCAGGGAAAGGTTTGTTATAATGTTTAGGGTCTTGTTAGGAGTCAAACTTCGATTCCAGTTTGCATAAAGTTAATATCAATGTTAATGACTTAATGCGATCAATTTTCGTAACGTTTTTTCTTTGAATGGTTATGCAAAGACGTTCATTACGACGAGCGTACCTTTGTAAAGTTTTGTCTTTCTGTCTGAAAATAGGCCTCCCTACGGATTTCCACAGCGACCGATCACTAGCGGTCTGCATCCAGTTTTATCCTGCGATCACAAGCGGTCTGCATCCTGTTTGATCCTGCGATCTTTATAAGGTCGTCTGTCCATCTGTCGGTAGACGTCCTATGTTGCTAAAGTGATGTAATTTATTAATATACTTCTGCTGTAAGCTGTGACAGCAACATCAAATCAGGAGTAAATAACAAATATTAACAGTTATAAGTATACATTTTCTTTTCGCTTATCAATGTAGAAACATGAATGAAGGGTAAGTTAAGATACCATTTGAGATTAAAATTAAATAATAATAATAGTCCCCCTAGCCGATTTCGACTACGGTGCACAAGTGTGTGCGCTAACACAGGTGCACTCTTTCTTTTCACTCTCATAGCCCGATGGGACAGCAATCTGACATGACCGGAGAGAGATTAGACGAAGGACCAACGGTTTTACGTGCTTTTCCGAATCACGGGGATGAAACACCACGAACTTCCAAACTTTTTGGCCGACCCGCGGATTGAACCCGGGACCTCTGGCGCAGCCATCGCTTTAAAGTGCGACCCTCTTACCGCTGCGCCACTGAGGCAGTTAATTATGATTCGTATAAAATGATAAGCTTACAAATTGTACAATTGATCAAATCTCTCTCCTTACAATCGAAAGTAAATCGTTTCATCATAACATTTCATAACCACTACCGTCACTTTCATAATACGCCAAAACTTGTAAGAGATATAGATCGTCCCTCAAATCAGCGGGGTGGCGATAAAAACGTCATCACTTACCCCTCACTCCGGCGCATTAAAGGCGCAACTTATGGTAGGGCGGCAAAGTTTTAGGGAAGATTAAGACAAATTATACATAAAAACGTAAAAATAAAATTAGTAAGTTCTAGTAGTTGCAATATTTTGACGTTCGCATCACTATTTTTTTAGTTTGTTTATTATTTATGTATACTTTTATAAATCAGATTAACTCAAGACAAAAACAAGAGACTTAAATTCTCACTTATGGCCTGTTTCATACTATCTGAATAAGTTCCTATTAGCGTTATCTTTTGAATACTTCATACGAAATGACGTTCTGTAATGTGTCTGATATCCGACTGTAATATGTTTTTTTTATGGGCGAATCTACTGCAGAGGTTATAAACCACTTGATCTCTACTATTTATTTTTTATTTTTTTTGGTTTCCAAGTCCGGGTAGATTCATTTATTAAGCAATATTATTAACCTGTAAATTGGTAAATATTGCTAGTTCAAATAGTTTGAAAACTACAAACGTAACTGTGCCTTGAATTACATTCAAAATGCTACCTTTTTGTATCGCAAATAAACATTTAAATTCATTTCATATAAAAGGTTTTCCCCAAACCATGGCCATACTACTTCTTCGACACTTTATGAACGGGTATGTGCTCCGAAAAAGTCATTCCTTCTGAGGTCACGTGATGTCTTCCTTACACACGCCCTTTTTATGGGACACGTGTGGGTCTTGATGGTTTTGTTCAGGGGTTCGTTTCTTGGGTGATTTGAATCAGTTTATAATAAAAATACAGCACATTTACAAGTTGAATGGTAATTACAGAATATAGTCTTAGTGCAACGCATATTACTAACAACATGACCTCCTAGTTTAGGAAACAGTTCCTTCCAGTATAGTAGTGTGTAGTGTTTGTGTGTGTGTGTGTGTTTGTGTGTGTGTGTGTGTGTGTGTGTGTGTGTGAGAGAGAGAGAGATTGTGTGTAAAGCAAAAGCTTAAAATTAGTTATGGGTAAAGTCCATACCTTTGCGCTTCTCAAATATTGTAAACAATCTTGATATTCCTTTTTATCAAAATCATTGTAAAATAAGATAAACACAAAAATCACTAACTACTTAGGCTAATCTTCGTTTAACACTTATGTAAATCAAATAGTAAATGAATTTTATTCACTGATATCATTCTACAACTTATAAAAATATTGTTAACATCATTCGACTAGCAAAGAAAAACGGACTTTACAGGGCTTTCGTAGCGAATTCTTATCTTTTTTTAAACTTTGGTTACGGAGAATAAAACTGTGACGGATATTAATTGGCTAAGCCCAATTCTGTTTTGAATGTTTTATTTCTTGTGCGACTCACGCAATGATCAGATGTTATATGGCATTGATGCTGTCACGCGTTAGTATCAATGCAGAAGCGCGACTGCATCGATGCTAACGCGCGATAGTATGGATACATATATACAGTACATAATTTGACAATTTCCAGCTTCTCCATCGCTTAAAGTAGCGCAAGTGTCTAAAGGTTGACATTTTGCGACTGCATCGATGCTGCATCACTGTTAAAAGTCGCAGTGTGCAAAGGGTCTCAGATCCGTGGGTAAGTCAGTAACAGACCGCTTATAAATAGGTTTTAATTAGTTTATCGGCCCTCTTTACCACAGTATCCCAGACACAATAGATTTTTTATTGTTTTACGGCAATATTCGTTCGCTGTCACGAAAAGTGTTAAGCAACTAGTTTTAATTTTATGAGTACCATAGATAAGGTCTATAATAACTTTTAAATCCTGTCCACTTTTAAGGCTGCCTATTTCATTACATTACGTTGAACATTTTTAGGGCTATGGAGCGTTTTAGCTGAACAGTGTGTGTTTGTATGGCTTTGTAGTAGTTTCCTCTGAACTAAGTTATTAGTTCGTAGTTGGGGTTAAATTATTACAGTTGTTAATGTTTTGTGTGGCATGCGGTCGGTTTGAGTCATAAAGCGCCTTTTGCTGCATATTAAATTATACAGGGTGTTTGGCAAAATGGGGTAAAAGTAAAGTAAAGTAAAATTGTTTAAAGTAAAGTAATATTGGACATCAATCACATACATTGCTCTGATTCCAAAGTAAGTAGCTAATGCACTTGTGTTATGGAAATCAGACACAACGGTGGTACCACAACACCCAGACCCGAGACAATAGAGAAAATTTTGATTTCTATATCGACCCGACCGAGAATCGAACCCGGGACCTCGGAGCGGCGTCGCCTTGAAATCAGCGTGCTTAGCCAGTACACCACGGAGGTCGTCAAACATATTGCTTTATGTAATATAACTTGCTACTGGAAGAGCTAAAAACAAATACCAATATTTATGCTAAGACTGACTACCTCGCTTTCGCACAAATGCTTTGATAGTTATAATGAATATTGTAAGGGGCGACCGCCGATTTATATAAAATTTATTTTAACTAGGTAACTAATATAATTTGAATATATTTTAATCAAGACAATTTTGATTGACACCAAATTAATTTAATTTATTTTTGTAATAATTGAATATTTGCACGTCTGCTAGCAGACTGAACACATGTGACGACCTCCGTGGTGTAATGGCTTGGCTTAGCACGCTGCGTTTCAAGGCGTTGCCGCTCCGAGGTCCCGGGTTCGATTCCCGGTCGGGTCAATGTAGAAATCAAAATTTTCTATATTGTCTCGGGTCTGGGTGTTGTGGTACCACCGTTGTGTCTGATTTCCTTAACACAAGTGCATTAGCTCCTTACTTTGGGATAGAGTAATTCATGTGATTGGTGTCCAATGTGGTGCCCACTTTTAAATGTTATCTTTATTTATTATGTTCCTGGCAAATAAACGAGTTTACGTGGTAATATTTTTTAATTTATCGAAAAATTTCATTTATTTGAAGATGACTTAAAATTTCTTATCACTATTAATGACTATATTGTTGTTGATGTTCTGTTGATAAATGCGATAATATGATCCCTTAGGTGTCGACTATTGGCTTCAGTAATACTACATCGTTTCACCAAACATCCTTTGTATAGGTTTTAAGGGTTAGCGATAAAAACTGTTTTTTGGTCAGTTCAGTTATGGATATTGTTGCTTTTTGGTATCATGATCATAAAAAAATAATAAATGATATCAAACATCATAAAAAAAACTTATCGACTTTAGTTGCAATTTGACATGGCCAAAGAGAGGCCTGTATATTAAGGGCTTAATCTGAAATAGAGCTGGCTCTGACTTTATTTTATTTTTAAAGGCACGGCATTATTAAAGCTTTAAAAGAAACGTTAATTAAAAATTTGCCCCTATTTTTTGCATAAGTACTCGCCACACTCTGTATTAAAGGCTGTTTTACCGAGTGTATCCAACACTTATTTTTTCTTTATCTGTGAAATCAACGCTGCCATGAACTAAATAGAACTGACACACCAAACCCTTTGGGATTTTGCATCGAAACACCTGCCAATCCAGTTTTCCGAACTTACAATACCAACGGATTCCCTGGATAAAACTGAACACGTTCTATAAAATGTTACTAGCAGATAAAAAAATGTGCCGTACAACACACCGACTGTCTTGGTTTCGAAGTGAGGAATTTTCTTCATTGTGAATACCAGACAAAGATTATGACAGGGGCATCTCTCTTACATACAGGGTGTCCCAAGAAGGGTGTACCAGCGGGTGGTCGGTGATAGAGGACATCAAGTGCTATATATTTGACCCCCGTGTATGTTCAACAAAGTCCAATAGTTTTCGAGACATTTTTGGAACTTCCGTGAACTAACTCGTCCCCTTACTCTCTTCACGTCATATCAACAAAACACATAGTTTATCAAACATACATTTGTCTGGGTATGTGTATAAAATACTATGTCTCGATCTTATGATAAATTATTATCTACACTTATTCCTTAGCAAGAAATTTAAATACTTGGATTAGACATATTTTGAAAGGTTGTGAATTTCGATCGGATTCAATAATACTAAAGGCATGAGCGGCCATGTCTGTAACCAAAACATTATTCTCCCCCACACCAATAATGTCATAACAGCTAAGCCCGGGGGTGTCTCCAAAAGAAATGAGATAGTAATGCTGGCTAATTTATTAGAGAAATCCTCAGATTTATTATATTTAATACAGGATTTTGTCCCTTTTCCGGGTTCAGGCACCATTTATATAAATACTTTTGGCTTTCCTTGGATTTTGGGATATAAAGATTGCTGCTATGGTGTCTGAGAGTATCATATGGTTCGCACCATATTATGTTGACTAAGAGTCGATTTAACCAACGTCAGATAATGAATATTCGTCGAATATGACACAAAACGCCTAATTTGAAATCGTCACTCATTTTTTGTAAATGTCATTTATGAATCGGTTGTTCCAAACTTATTCAGTTGAAAAAGTCTTATCTGACGTTGGTTAAACAACTCTAAGAAAAATAAAAAAATACTGTCAATTGTTACACTCGTATGTATTTTGATAAATAGTAAGTGACAGTTATCGTTATGTAAAAGTAAAATGGTAACCACTACGATGTACTATTTTGTGGGGTACGTATTACAATACCGAATTTTAAAATACCGAATTTCATAAGCCCTACGAACGGAAGGCCAAATTTTAGAATGCCAAATGTTTATATGATCGAAAGTTTAATATACCGACTGTTTATATGACCGAAAGTTTAAAATACCGAAAAATTTAAAACCCGAAGATAAAAATACCGAATATTACAAGACGTATGAACGAAACGCCAAACAAATTGTATACCATTGAGGTTCATTAAGAAAAACAAATTTTGATTGACCCCGAATCGCCGTGGTCCTTCGCCGTGGTACTAGTCTGCCCGATACTAGAGTGTAATTCAAAAGCCGGAGGCGCGGAGGGAGAGCAGCCCTCGCCTCCGCAGCTTCGCTCCAGCTCGCACGGGAGCCTGAGATTTGCTACGCTAGGGCGAAAGGGCTGCACGCCTGCTTGATTGCTTGCATGCTGCATGCCTGCTTGTTACATGCATGCCTGTTTGATTGCTTGCATGCTGCATGCTGCATGCCTACCGCAAAGTTAATCTTCCTTTCGGGATTTTGAACTTCGGTATACTAACTGTAGGTATATTAATCTTCGGGATTTTAAACATTCAGGATATGAATCTTCGGTATTTCAAACTTTCGGGATTTCGAACTTTCGGGATTTTGAACTTTCGGTTATTTAAAATTCGGCATATTAAGCTTCGGTATATCGGGTATAGGTATTTCATTTGTTCGGTATTTTGATTTTCGAAATTTCAAGCGTAGGTATTTCATTTGTAGGTATTATGAACTTTCGGTATTATAATACGTACCCATTTTGTGAGGATTAAAAGTCTCATTCCTCGTTATCTACCGTAATAAACTGTAATTTCATTTTCGACCTCTGACATCTGTTTTCGACTTTCTAAACGGCCTAACGAGATTTAAAAGGACTAAAAGTTAGGTCCGTGGAATTGTCCGATATTGACCTAATTGTGGTAGTCTCGTTAATAGTTTTAAGAGCTCTAAAATAGAATATGAAATTATTAGTAAGGATAATTCAATTGATTCCGTTTAGACAAAGTCGTGCTGTTAATAGAATATTAATTTGTTACCACAATTTTGTTCAATGAATAATGTTATCATTCGTGTTTAATTCTAAAGACTAGATATTATTAATAAATTCGTTTGGTTAAGGTCTTTTTATTTAAGTAAACATACTATTCGTGATGGATTACTATATAATAATACGTTCAATCTCCGTTAATACATCAAAGCTTTAAGCGTAGGTTCTTATCTCTTAAACGAATTTATTATCTATTTATATCAACCTAAATTGTAAAGAAAATATTATAGTTGAATACATCAAACCTATATTTGAGGTCTTAACTCAGCATTGATAAATTTACAGGATTTTTGCTGCCATATTTTATCTTAAAAACACTTTATTCTTGATTGATTCTCGCGTCAATCGATCATTTTTCGTGTAGTAATTCAATTGCGAGTTTCATTGTTTCTCCTAAAAAATAAGTCATGTATTAAAACGGTAAAATAGTACCGCATGGATGAAAACTAAATGTATTGAAATCATGCCCCTTAGAAACAAATAAAAAAGTTTACTTTGACATTTTTTTCGTATACGAACTACACCATATTTGCCCCCTGATCTTTAGCCCCAACTAAAAAATCCCTTTGCTTATTCAACAGTTCCTAATTTGGCGACTAGTTCTTGTCTTTAGCAAAACTAGTTAAATGGTTAGATAAGAAATAATCATGCCACACCCTTGTTGTGGGGTAAACTCCAATTTACCCCTCAAATGGGGTGTCTGATAAGATCTCTAATTTACCCCACTCTCGCTTCGGTAATGTTATCACTTTATTTTGATTAATCCCAGGATTGGAAGTTGAATGTCTTTAATTGATGTTAGCGGGGACCATTATAAGTATTTCGAAGATTTAACGAGTATTTTGAGACATTTCTAGTTGTATGCATTGAGCTTTGGGAGGTTATAAAGTGAATTGTAAATGCTAAATAGTACACATTTTTAGGGTTCCGTAGCCGAATGGCAAAGACGGAACCCATATGAGTTCGTCAAGTCTGTCTGTCTGTATGTCTGTCTGTCCGTATGTCACAGCCACTTTATTCTGAAACTATTAGCATTAAACAGATGGAACTTGGTAGGTAGATGTATTATTTACGATTCTCAAACAAAAAAAAAGACATTGGAGTCCCATGCATGGAACTAAATAAATAAATAAAATTTTTGGTCTAACCCATGCTCTTCAAATGACATTGAGATTACATAAACTGTTTTATCTGTACCCCTATCACGAATAATTTGCGTCAAAGTATTCGTATAGTAACGTAATCATTTGTATGAGAATCTGAAAGCGCCTCTATCGGACGTAAAACCAACTAAATTTGGCAGCTTAAATACCTGACATTTATTGTGCGTAAACATTTTCTATAGTGATAAACTGGATTTGCGATCACGAACCTTTCTTTGACGTATAGTATCGTGAGTTGCAACAAGATTACTTGAGATTCTGTGTATCAAAAATGAGCGAAGAGAAACTAGGTAACTTTTACGGAAAAGACCGCCTAAATTGTTTTTTTTCTAAAATTATCATACAGCTGCATTTGAAGACGGATTCAAGCTCTTGGAATGGGAAAGATTCGGCATCAAAGTCAATAGCAAATACATCTCTCACCTCCGGTTTATTAATAATATACTATTCGTGCAGGCAACGATGAGATTTTGGAACTCAGTCGAAAGCCTTAACCGAGCCTTCCAACAAGTGGTTCTAAGAAAGAGGTCGATCAACGAATCCAACGCGGCCGGCTAGGCAGAGGTCGGGAAACTGCGCAAGAGCGTCGTCATGTCTCATTAACCTCACTGTTTGAAGCCGAAAGTCTTCAACGGGTGTGTGTACTAGTGAGAACGTACGGATCCGACACATAGGTAGTTTCTTACTATATGTTCTCTTCACCGCTTATAAATAGGTTTTAATTAGTTTATCGGCACTCTTAACACTTTTCAGTGCAGTATCCCAGTAACTATAGATTTTTTATTGTTTTACGGCAATAGCCGTTCACCGTCACGAAAAGTGTTAAGCAACTAGTTTTAATTTGATTAATCCCTCAAGCGTATGTGAACGAGACACAATGCAAATTCTATTGTTATGCGGTTGCCTGCAACCGCTCGGGTGTTGAAGCATTAATACCATAGTTAAGGTCTTTAATAACTTTTTAAATCCTGTTCACTTTTGAGGCTGCCTATTTCGTTTCATTACGTTAAACATTTTTAGGGCTATGAAGCGTTTTAGTTGAACAATGTGTGTTTGTATGGCTTTATAGTAGTTTCCTCTGAACTAAGTTATTAGTTAGTAGTTGGGGTTAAATTATTACAGTTGTTAATGTTTTGTGTGGCATGCGGTCGGTTTGAGTCATAAAGCGCCTTTTGCTGCATATTAAATTATACAGGGTGTTTGGCGAAATGGGGTAAAAGTAAAGTAAAGTAAAATTGTTTTAAGTAAAGTAATATTGGACACCAATCACATACATTGCTCTGATCCCAAAGTAAGTATCTAATGCACTTGTGTTATGGAAATCAGACACAACGGTGGTTCCACAACACCCAGACCCGAGACAATATAGAAAAATTTGATCTCTATATCGACCCGACCAGGAATCGAACCCGGGACCTCGGAGCGGCGTCGCCTTGAAATCAGCGTGCTTAGCCAGTACACCACGGAGGTCGTCAAACATATTTATGGGACCAATAAAGAACACCTATGCAATAATTTAAGTCAAATATGTTATGGTGGTTCCCCAGATACTACAAAACACGCTGAAAAATTGCAGGTAGGCAATTAAGGCAGCAATAAATAAATAAATATACCTGATTTCAACCTCCCTGTCGCAAGGACACATATAAAAGAAATGCATATGATCAGAATATTGCTTTATGTAATATAACTTGCTACTGGAAGAGCTAAAAAACAAATACCAATATTTATGCTAAGACTGACTACCTCGCTTTCGCACAAATGCTTTGATAGTTATAATGAATATATAATTGTAGGGCGACCGCCGACTTATATAAAATTTATTTTAACTACCTAATATAATTTGAATGTATTTTAATCAAGACAATTTTGATTGACACCAAATTAATAAAGATGAAATAATTGCGAATTGAGAAACCAAAAATTTGCGCACGGGCGGGACTTGAACCAGCAACCTTTTTGGCAAACCGGGCCAAGCGCTCTTACCAATTGAGCTACCGTGCTGTTAGTCTGACCCTGCGAAATTTGTGGTTTCTTATGAAAACGTCAATTGCGTGACGCTTAGCGCCATCTAGCCGTCTGTTTATGAAACAGATGGCTAGATGAGTAAAGAAATAAGAGCGCTTGGCCCGGTTTGCCAAAAAGGTTGCTGGTTCAAGTCCCGCCCGTGCGCAAATTTTTGGTTTCTTATTTCATCTAAAATATGACACTGTGAGTGTTAAAAACATTCTAAAGCATTAGACACCAAATTAATTTAATTTATTTTTGTAATAATTAAATATTTGCACGTCTGCTAGCAGAATGAACACACGTGACGACCTCCGTGGTGTTATGGCTTGGCTTAGCACGCTGCGTTTCAAGGCGTTGCCGCTCCGAGGTCCCGGGTTCGATTACCGGTCGGGTCAATGTAGAAATCATAATTTTCTATATTGTCTCGGGTCTGGGTGTTGTGGTTCCACCGTTGTGTCTGATTTCGATAACACTAGTGCATTAGCTACTTACTTTTGGGATCAGAGCAATTTACGTGGTAATATTTTTTAATTTATCGAAAAATTACATTTTCCAATTATTCGAAGATGACTTAAAATTTCTTATCACTATTAATGACTATACATGTTCTGTTGATAAATGCGATATTATGATCCCTTAGGTGTCGACTATTGGCGTCAGTAATACTACATCGTTTCATCAAACACCCTTTGTATAGCTTTTAAGGATTAGCGATAAAAACTGCTTTTTGGTTAGTTCAGTCATGCTTTTTGGTAAAGAAAATATTTAGAATCATGATCTTAAAATATTAATAAATGTTTTCAAAAATCGTAACAAAACTTATCCACTTTAGTTGCAATTCGACATGGCCAAAGAGAGGCCTTATTAAAGCTTTTTGTAGAATCGTTAATTATTTTTTTCCCCAAATTTTTTTAGGATAAGTACAAGGGCTTTTATACTCCACACTCTGTATGAAAGGCTGTATTAAAGACACAATCACAAAATATAATAATAAACAACTATTTTTCACTTTTACACTTTATTGACACACAGAAAAATATCAAACAGAACAAAATAGTATCAAAAATTAAGAGTAATAACAAACAGACAAACCTTAAAAAATGGTAAAATAAGGTTTCATGGCTGTCGCCAACATCGTCCCCCCCGGTGTGATAGCACCAAAGAAAAGTGGCAACAGACATAACTAAATCTAAGTACGTACGGATTCCATTGCCTATGTAAATAAAATGTTTTTACATGGGTAGTGGGATCAACTTTCGGACTGGTCGACGCAGAGTTCCCCCTCTTACGGCTACATCTGCTGCCCTAACTACCCCGTCGTGCCCGGGATGAACCTTTTCAATGCGACCTCTAGGCCACGAACCTCGAGGGAGGTTTCCGTCTGCAATCAACACGACGTCTCCGGGTTTCAAATTTTCTGTAGGGCGGACTGCTGTACGTGGCACTAAGTTCGGCAAGTATTCCCGCACCCATCGCGTCCAATAATGGTCTGCAAGACGCTGTGCTTTTCTCCACTGTACGCGATGAATTAGATCTCCGTCAGAGAAGTCCGATAATAAGGAATGTGGAGAAGAAGATCCGAGGATGAAATGGAAGGGCGTTATCGTCTCTTCTGTATCTGGATCTACAGAAACATGCGTTAGTGGTCTCGAATTGACGATACTCTCCACTTCTAATAGCAGGGTATGTAAAACCTCTTCACGTGGTGCACGTTCTTTTAATGTTGTCTTTAACGCAGTTTTGACAGATCGAATTAACCTCTCCCAGCAACCTCCCATGAAAGGTGCCGCAGGAACAATAAATTTCCATTTGATGCGTTGGTTCAAAGCGTAGTTCTGAACAGGCTGTGTATAGAGCACAGAAAGTTCTTTTTTCGCGCCGACAAATGCTGTTCCGTTGTCCGAAATTATCGTTGTCGGACAGCCTCGTCTAGCAATAAAGCGTCGAAGTGCCATTATCGCTGAATCTGATGACAAATTTCCCACAATTTCAAGGTGAATAGCACGTACTGTTAAACAGGTGAACAATGCAACCCAACGCTTTTCTGTGCGTCTGCCTAAGGTAACAGAAACTGGGCCGAAATAGTCAAGACCAACGCAGGTAAATGGTCTTGTATGGTGAGTCAAACGTTCAGTGGGTAAATCTCCGATGGGTGGAATTGGGGGTACCGTTTTCCTGATTCTGCATAAAAGACATGAATTTGCCACTTTCTTCACCGCCGTGCGTAATCCAAGAATATAAAATGCTTGACGAAGTTCGTTTACAACAAGTTCATTATTGGAGTGAGCAGCCTTTTGATGGTGGTAAGCAATGAGTAATCGAACAATTGGATGTTTTCCATCCAGCACGACAGGGTTTTTTACAATTTCAGTACATTCTTTAATTACGCCAATCCTCCCAGAGAGTCGAAGGAGACCGTAGTCATCTAAAATTAACGTAAGTCCATGAAGCCTGCTTTGCTTTAACAGTGATTTTTTACTACTCAAACATGACCGCTCATTATCAAATGTATCAATTTGTGACTTAAGTAAAATATGTTTCTCAGCAAGCGTCATGTTACAGACAACTGCCAATTATCGATACCTACCAGTAACATAGGTTTAGCTTTGTCATATGACAGATATTTAACTAAATTAGATAAGTGAGGAATTGATTTTATGTTCCTAGCTTCGGCAGATTGAGAGCCTAAACCTAAGTTCGGTATCGATCGAACATTTTGAAGTAAGTAAGTTTCCGCACTATGACGACCTTTAACGGATATATCAACGAAGTTCACCTCAGTCATTTTTGTCATTCCGCCTATACCATCCACTCTAATTTGTCCTTTCCTTCCTTCAGCTCCTATAGCAACCGCCACGTCAGAGTCTAATAAAGTACTTGTAGAACCATCGTCCAATAGCGCAAAGGTGTCATAAGACCCCTTCGGGCCCGAAATGGTTATCGGTATTACTTTAAGAAGAGATCTGAAAGTAGAAGTAGGACAAGTTGTGTGGGTGACAGTCTCGCGGTGTTCAGCCGATGAAATCGAGTCATCATCAACTAAGTCCTCCGATCCAACGATGATTTGAGGCTCGGAAGTCAATGCCGCATAAACGACGTCATCCCTATGTTCTTTATGTAGAAGAGAATGGTGTTTGAATTTATTGGCACAATCAACTACGTTGCACGAAAACTTTTTGCAAAGAACATAAGTGTGACCCCCCTTTATAAGGCATTTATGGCACACTTTATTGACTGTGACCCACTGCCATCGCTCTTCAACGTTAATGTTTGAAAATTCTTTGCACGATTTGACATCATGACCATCCTTACTACAAAAAAGGCAAACTTTTTTTGAATTGTCATTACTTTTCTTAACGTCAGTCGAGCCGACAGTGGCATGACATTTAACGTTTTTGACGGCAAAGTCCAATGGCATAATGTCATATCGACTCCGTAAATTGGCTTCGTGCATTAAAAAATCGGATAAAATTTCAATCCTGAACAACTTAGCATGCTCATGAGAATGCGCGAAATCAATCCACCTAGATCTTAATATAGGACTTAGTTTACTTACTATTTCGTTAGACAGTTCAGGAGAAGCGAGGTATTCAGGTCGCTGGAGTAGACGAACGACCTCGACACAATTACGCACTTTGCAGGCGAACGAGTTCAGCTCCCTGCTATTGTCAGCTAACTTTGGTAGGGCTCTGATCGCTGAAATTTGCATTAAAATAATATGCTCTGGTCGTGCAAAGGCTGTCTCCAACGCCTGCATCACGACCTCCGGGTCGCGTGCGGCAGCTAGAAGAACCGCGACGGCATCTCGAGCAGGTCCACGTAACGCAACATTCAGCCTTGCTAGGTTTTCTAAACTAGTATAAGATGGACTTGTGTCCGAATACATTTTTCTAAATACAAGCCAGTCGGTTGGCCGACCATCAAAAATAGGAAGAGGAGAGCTGACCTTGTTATGCTTCAACGCCGTGGTCGC
Organism: Pyrausta purpuralis; assembly: GCA_963924145.1. Taxonomy (NCBI): domain Eukaryota; kingdom Metazoa; phylum Arthropoda; class Insecta; order Lepidoptera; family Crambidae; genus Pyrausta; species Pyrausta purpuralis. Next base: position 21,816,735 of record OZ001652.1, on the reverse strand, counting down.
CGCAACAGACGCGATGGCTTGAGCTAGGTGTAGGGTGTTAGAGTATTCATTTTTATTATTGTTACATTGGAACTGTTGTGGTAATGTAGAGTGTAATGTGGTGTGTAGTGTAGCAGTTGCTGGAGCGGGTGCCATATTCTTGATCAAGGGATCATCAGCGAGTTCGACGTGTCGGGACGAGTGACCCGCATCGAAAAAAGTCGCTGCGGCCGGTGCACCCTCCGCCTCAGCCTGTGAGGGCGCATCGTGTGCCGAAGCTTGGCCACGAGAATCAGGCAAATCCTGTGCTCCGTCTTGATAAAGCGGGACGGTGGCGTCTAGCCACTCACTGACGGAGGCGGCACGACTGGATCGACGACTGCGGCTTTCATCGGCCTCTATCGCAGCGACTTGGGCCCGGTACTCAGCCTCCGCGATCGTCCGCTCTGCTTCCGCTTCTGCTTCACGTGCAGCCCGATCAATATCACGAATACGTTTCAGATGCTCCACCTCCGCCGCGAGCGTCTGTGCCCGCACGGTGGCGGACGACGTCTTCGAGGCTGACGAGGCGGTGGAGCCAAGTTTTTTTGCTTGAGCGCGGGTAATCATCACAAAAAACGCCAATAGGCTACACAACCATACGAAAGTTCGCTTGCAAACAACTATTTTTCACTTTTACACTTTATTGACACACAGAAAAATATCAAACAGAACAAAATAGTATCAAAAATTAAGAGTAATAACAAACAGACAAACCTTAAAAAATGGTAAAATAAGGTTTCATGGCTGTCGCCAACATCCTGTTTTACCGAGTATTTACAACACTTATATTTTTTTATCTGTGAAATCAACGCTGCCATGAACTAAATAGAACTGACACACCAAACCCTTTGGGATTTTGCATCGAAACACCTGCCAATCCAGTTTTCCGAACTGACAATACCAACGGATTCCCTGGATAAAACTGAACACGATTTATAAAATAGCTAGCAGATATTTTATAAAAAAAGTGCCGTATAGCACACTGATTGTCGTGGTTTCGAAGTGAGGAATTTTCTTCATTGTGAATACCAGACAAAGATTATGACGGGAGCATCACCCTTACATACTTAAATATATACAAGGTGTCCAAAAAGGTGTACCGGCGGGTGGTCGGTGATAGAGGACATCAAGTGCTATAGATTTCACCTGCGTGTATGTTCAGCAAATTTCAATAGTTTACAAGAATTTTTTGGAATTTCCATGACCTGACTCGTAGGCTGCGTACCCACATCAATGTTGCGAGTTTGCTCTCTCCCCGTCATTTTATAGACATACTTGGGTATAAGATAAGATAACTCTTTATTGCACACCAGAAAGGTTAGTAACAAATTTATTTCGAGAAAAATGTATAATTTAGGCGGCCTTATCGCTATAAGCGATCTTTTCCAGACAACCTTTGGGTAAAGAAATAATGAGCTTATAGGAAGGAGTATTATATGCATAATATATCAAGACAAATTATAAAATTAATAATATATTATGTTTAACATACATATATAGGTACGTATATTAATAAATACAATCATAAAAAACAAAATCAAAATACAAAATTATAAATAAAACAAATTAATGTAATATATACCAACACTATGTAAAATATATACAAAATTATACATACATATAACCAATGTCAAATGAAAGAAATTTACCGAGACACCAGAGAGATTTATTTGAAGAGAGAAGATGTTCTTTTAGGCAATTTTTAAAAACAGTTATTGAAGTCGACTGCCTAGTAGCAAGGGGCTTACCCCTTGCTACTAGGCTCTAGATTGAACTGTAAAAGAATTAGAATAATATAACTGTAAAGGTATGTCTTTTGGTCACTTGCTTATTTGATTGGATTAGACAGTTTTTGATAGGTTATGAATTTCGGTCGCATTCAATAAAACAAAAGGCCATGTCTGTAACCAAAACATTCTTCTCCCCCACACAAATAATGTCATAACAGCTAAGCCCGGCGGTGTCTCGAAAAGAAATGAGATAGTAATGCTGGCTAATTTATTAGAGAAATCCTCAGATTTATTATATTTAATACAGGAATTTTGTCCCTTGTCCGGGTTCAGACACCATTTATATAAATATACTTTTGGCTTTCCTTGGATTTTGGGATATTGTGGTTGCTGCTATGGTGTCTGAGAGTATCATATGGTTCGCACCATATTATGTTGACTAAGAGTCGATTTAACCAACGTCAGATAATGAATATTCGTCGAATATGACAAAAACGCTTAATTTGAAATCGTCACCCTTTTTTCAGCAATCATTTTTGTAAATGTCATTTATTAATCGGTTGTTTTATACTTATTCAGTTGAATAAGTCTTATCTCACGTTGGTAAAATCAACTCACACTAACTAAACTCGTATGTATTTTGATAAATCGTAAGTGACAGTTATCGTTATGCAAAAGTCAAATGGTAACCACTCCGATATTTATATTTTGTGAGGATTTCATTAATAATCTAAGCCAATTTTTTGAAGCCATAAGGTAGTGTCTTAATAAAATACTGATCTAAATAAAATATGAATATCTTACTTGTTAACGATGATAAATTAAAAAACTTAATCCTCGTTTTGTACAGTAATAAACCATAATTTCATTTTCGACCTCTGACATCTGTTTTCGACTTTCTAAACGGCCTAACGAGATTTAAAAGGACTGAAAGTTAGGCCCGTGGATTTGTCCTATATTGAACTAATTGTGGTAGTCTCGTTAATAGTTTTAAGAGCTCTAAAATAGAATATGAAATTATTAGTAAGGATAATTCAATTGATTCCGTTTAGACAAAGTCGTGCTGTTCATAGAATATTAATTTGTTAACACAATTTTGTAGAATGAATAATGTTATTATTCATGTTTAATTCTGAAGACTAGATATTATTAATAAATTCGTTTGGTTAAGGTCTTTTTATTAAAGTAAACATACTATTCGTGATGGATTACTATATAATAATACGTTCAATCTCCGTTAATACATCAAAGCTTTAAGCGTAGGTTCTTATCTCTTAAACGAATTTATTATCTATTTATATCAACCTAAATTGTAAAGAAAATATTATAGTTGAATACATCAAACCTATATTTGAGGTCTTAACTCAGCATAGATAAATTTACAAGATTTTTGCTGCCATATTTTATCTTAAAAACACTTTATTCTTGATTAATTCTCGCGTCAATCGATCATTTTTCGTGTAGTAATTCAAATGCGAGTTTCACTGTTTCTCCTAAAAATTAAGTCATGTATTAATACGATAAAATATTACCGTACAGGTGAAAACTAAATGTATTGAAATCATGACCCTAAAAAACAAATAAAAAAGTTTACTTTGTCATTTTTTCGTATACGAACTACACCATATTTGCCCCCTTATTTAGCCCCAACTAAAAAATCCCTTTGCTTATTCAACAGTTCCTAATTTGGCGACTAGTTCTTGTCTTTAGCGAAACTAGTTAAATGGTTAGATAAGAAATAATCATGCCACACCCTTGTTGTGGGGTAAACTCCAATTTACCCCTCAAATGGGGTGTCTGATAAGATCTCTAATTTACCCCACTCTCGCTTCGGTAATGTTATCACTTTATTTTGATTAATCCCCGGTTTGGAAGTTGAATGTCTTTAAATTGGTGTTAGCGGGGACCATTATAAGTACTTCAAAGATTTAACGAGTATTTTGAGACATTTCTAGTTGTATGCATTGAGCTTTGGGAGGTTATAAAGTGAAACAAAAATGAAAATAGTACAGATTTTTAGGGTCCCGTAGACGAATAGCAAAAACGGAAAGTCTGTCTGTCTGTCTATTTGTCTGTTCGTATGTCACAGTCACTTTATTCTGAAACTATTAGCATTAAACAGATGGAAATTGGAAGGTAGATGTATTATTTACGATTCTAATACAAAAAATAAAAAAATGTCTTTAGTTTAGGAATACAGGAAACTGAATAAATAAATATATTTTTTATGTAACCCATGCATGTATGGATAGGTCTCTTCAGATGAAATTGAGGTTCCAATAACCATTTTTTCTAAAAGAGTAATATTTGGGAGATAAACGCTTCTAAAGTGGTATAATAGGCGTCCCTTGACGCGACTTTATATTTTAATGAAATGGAAAAACAAATGCAAAATTGTAATGGATTTTTTACCGGCCTAAAAAAAGGAGGTATTAAATTTGACATGAATGTATGTCCTAACATGTGTGCTAAATTTCGTTAGTGTATATACATACACTCAAACATACGTTTGTCTCAGGATTTCTCGAAAACGAGAAGTCATAGAAAGACGAATTTTGTTTTAGTTCCATTCAGTATGGTTTGACTATTATAAAAAGTAAAGTTTGATCTTAATCGGTTTAGTAGTTTTTGAGATATAAGTAATAACTAAAAATAATGGAAACAAAAACCTCCAAAAAACTGACTCAAGAGATTAAAATAAAGCATTCTTTATTCTATTAAAGTATTCTTTTGGAGTCGGTGCACAGTGTCTATCTTACGTAGACCAACAGTCTACACATATCATGCACCATCTTCATAAGAAATTGGAGGCGATATTTTAATCTTTTTGTGAGTTTTTGAAGACAATTTTAATATTTTTTGTCTTTTCCAGAATGGGCTCAATATATAAGGCTATAAAACAATTTTGTTATGATTTAACGCTGTTTAGCGGACTTTGCCCCAGGGTCCTTGAAACCGGTTGCAGTAATTTGTAAGCCATTAGGATGGCATATGGTTAGCAATGTATAGGCCTATTTATAACCGACTTCAAAAAAGGAGAAGGTTATCAATTCGACTGTATGTTATATTTTTTTTATCTATATTACCTCATATCTCAGTCATTTGTCGACCGATTCGAAAAAAAAAAACGGTTACCTAAAGGATATACCTTTTAGTTGGTCCCATTATTGCCAATTTTAAAGGCACGTATAGTGTTTTTTTTTACTAGAATTTTAATGTTGCCGTGTTGTTACGTCTGAAAGTCATCATTTTGTGGAGCTGAGCTGATGGTGGAACTCCTTAACGCTTAGGAGTTTAGTAATTGTAATGACGGAACTTATGATAGGTAATTTGTACCTTCTTAAAGAACAGAGTCATAAGGTGCAACCCCCCGCCCCCCTCCTGTAATCACTAAAAACACGCTATCACTTTGACCATCAAGCATCAACTATCAGAGCACCGACTCCGAAAAAAAAATGTTTGCCTAAAATGGCTTTCTTTTCCTTTCAAGGGTCAAGAGTTTATTTAAGACTTTTTAGTGCATTCTGGTTTGAAGTCGGTTTTGACTTATTTTTAAAGTTATTGCAAAAATCTAACCTAACCGTTTCAAAACACTCCGATCTTGTTCAGCCAAAGTTTATTGGGTTTTTGTGACTGTAAGCATTTTTATAAACACGCTTTCATAGTTAATTCAAGCAATAAGGTCAACCGTTATCGATTTCTGGCCACATTTTAATGTATTATTACAGCTGGTCACGGAATTGACTGGCTTGGTTTGTTTCAAGCGATTTTTTTGCACGCGACTGTACAAAATAAATTGGGAACAGTAGCCTCACATAAAACATGTCATTTCTTACAGAATAATGCTTTTCATGGGACAGAAGAACCGAAGAAATTAGCTATGGGACAAGTTTGTTTGTCAGTTTTACTGTGTTCTACAGTATTTTTGGGTGTGCCGGTAAGGATAGAATAGGTAAAAAATATCTTGAAGAAAGTTGGTCTAGTAACAATACGGCAATGACTCTGTTGAATTATTTTTTTTAACTATAAAGCGATAAAACATTATCAAATAAGAGAATAAAAAATAGTGGTTAGTTACACGTACAAGATATGTTGTCAAAATTAGAACATAAATACGTCCCAATGCCTACCAAAAAAAGAAGATTTTGCGACCCTTCTGAATTCATCTCTTCTGTGTAACTGCTATCTGATACGATTTATTAATGTGAACAGACAGACAGCAAATAAATACATGGAATTGGCCTACGATAAGAATGCTTGAAACTTCGTAATATTGCCTAAAATATATTGACTAGAGCAAACAGTTAGATGTATCTGATTATAAGCTCAGGTTTTTTACTCGAACCTAAAATTTTTATGACATATAACGTTTCCTTGCGACTGCGTTGGCGCGTTATTAGTTGGGTTTCTCCCCTCCTGTCGCAGCTTTTTATACCTTAAAGCCTTCTCAATAAATGAGTTACCCAACACAAATATATTTTTAAAATTGTTTCAATTGTGCCAGAGATTAGCGTGTTCAAACAAACACACTCTTCAGCTTTATAATATTGGTATTGTTAGACGGATAATCGATTATGGCATTACTATGTTAGACAACACTAGGACTTATGGACAGCACTAGACCTGTCAGATAGATTGTGTTTGACATTAGTTTGATTATTGTGGAATTGTCCCGCGCAATTTTACTTACTGCATTGATTATTGTATAATTAGTAACTTTGTTATGAAATAAGAATATTCTTCAACACAATGAGTTATCTCTTTCAGTATAGATTCAGTTTCTTTAGGAAAAAATGTACTGTTTCACTTTCGAAAAATAAGAATTAAACAAAAAAATGAAATATCAGTTTGGATATTGGACAGATAACGCTAAGTTAGTATTATAAAAAATCATAAACTTACCAATATTGTGGTTTCTTACATACTTGAATAAAATTTGGTTCATTATACCTTGTAAATTCGCTTATAAACAAAAAATAAGAATGAATTACCACCTGGCATGTAACATTTTCGATTCAGTTCTTTATTTTTAAAATTAAGTACGTTTTATCAAAGACTAAAGTAGTTAGTTTCAGAAGGATAAAAATATTGTTGACATGTAGGGCAATTCTATATAAGTAGCCTATTCCATTCCATACCTACCATAGTGGGGTCATCGCTTTGATAGTAAGATACCAAAGTAAAACAACCTACAGTGCGGTCGTGTTTGGATAAGTGGCCATACCGGTCCAGCAACATATACCTCATATACTAAATGTACCTCATAATATAAGTGATGCATATTACGAGAATTTATATATTTCGGAACGCACGGTTGAAATAGGAAACCAAAAATTTCGCACGGGCGCGTTTCGAACCTGCAAACTCTGGAAAGCCAGACCACTGCTCTTTTCTATCGAGTTGCCATGCCCACTGTTGCAATACAGACAGGTAGATGGCGCTGACGTGACGCGTAGTGACGTATCTATAAGAGACCAGACATTGCGCGCGGTCGTATCGACAGTAGCTCAGTGGTTCAGGTTTGAATCCTGCTCATGCGCATTTTTTTACTTATATCATCTTATAACAATACAAAATGAGACACTGAGTGTGTTCGTCCTGACTTATATCGGTTGATATTAGTTGCAAAGCCTAGTCAAGGCATTACGGGCGAATCGATAACATCTGACAGTGTGGTTGGTCGCATTCCTTGCAATAGTGAAGTATGGCTCATATCACATCATTAGCTTGAGGTAAGGCCTTTGGCCAGCAGTGGAACATTTACAGGTTTAATTTACTTTTTAACTACCTAACCTATATCATCCGATACACAAAAAGCAAAGTTGCGAGTCCTTTATTTTAACACCAATTGAACCGATGTCACAACAATGTTTTCAACAGCTTGCTATTGAAATAATTATGTATTTCAAAATAAGTTTTAATTGAAACATAGCGAAAATATCAAATACTAAATCAACACGTTTGTGATGCCAGAGGCTATCAGTGAAACCATTTGTAATTATAAATCAAACCATAACGTGGATTAACGGATTATTTACCTCATAAACAATATTTGATACCAGAAATACAGGTTGTTGCTTTAAACTTACATGGTCAACACATTGAAAATAGATAGTAACTGGTTTAACCAAAGAAGCAGCGTAGGATATATAGATTATAAAGATCGCAGGATCAAACTGGATGCAGACCGCTAGTGATCGGTCGCTGTGGAAAGCCGTGGGGGAGGACTATGTTCAGTAGTGGACGTCATTTCGCTGATAATGATGATGATGATGAATAACTACAGGATTAAGAACCATATTTTTCAATAATGGTTACAAGCTAAAATGAAAGGCAATACTCTTTGTCTTCTCTTGTGAGTGAGAGGCCTAAATCACAGATGTCGCTAGTCCACCGACGCATTCGCATGCGGAATGTGACAGTGGCATATTATTCTAAGTCTCACTAACATAACTAGATGTGATAGTTACTCTGATTTTAATTATATAGACCGAAATTACATTTGGTGGGATTCTTAATTGGAAAATAGTGTTGTTCCTAAATATTTATTTTTTTCAATTGCTGCGTTTAAGTGATTAAATAATAATTTGATAGATATACCTATAGTTTATATTTGTCTTGTGCCGATGCCGAGTGCCGCATTAAAAAAGCAGTGTCGCAAAAAAGCTATAAAAACAAAATCCGTTTGAAAATATACAAGACTCACTCACAAAACAATTACTCATAAGAAAAAAAAAACCTTTGCCTTTAGTTATCGTGAACGTTTTAAATGTATTTAATTATTTATATGAAATAGGTAGAATCACATTATTGAAAACATTGAAAAATCGTATCGCAAATTCAATATTGCCTACAATAAATTGTTACAACACTACTGCACTACGCTTGCAACTCTAAAAATAAAAAGTGAGATTGAAACTGTCATTCTGGTCTATCAAATAAAAAATCAGCGTATAGTTGCACCCTTGTCGGTATCGTTCCGCCGCAGCGCCACTAGTTAAAATGCGTTGGATAAAATTTATACCAGCATAACCATTCCAAATGTTAGTACAGAGCATTGTTTTTTTATTGTCTCGACCATGAACCAAATTGCATTATTTCAAAGGCCATATCCACCTTACCAAACTCCTAATTAAAAGAACAACCTGTATACTTCCCAAAAATCATACCCAATTATAGAGCGATTTAAAACAGGTAAACGTAATTAAAATGGTTGACATAATTGCTAATTAAAATGTACCGGTTGAATGGGTTGAATGAGAAATTAATTTGTACTGATGACGGTGAAAGATAATTTGAAATGGTTTTTAGCTTATTAGAGCCTTGTTTTTTAAATACTTTACTAGTCAAAGCCATAAGTATTTTTTATTTGTACTTTTTGGAATATTCGTATTGATCTATAAAAATATTCATTAAGGGACAGACAGAATCCTACTAATATTTTAAACGCGAAAGTTTGTGAGAATAGATGTATGTTTGTTACTCATTCACGCAAAAACTAGTGGATGGATTTTGATGAAACTTTCCAATATTATACCTCATACATCAGAATAACATTCGTTTATGGAACTCTCTGCCCCTTTCAGTCAGGAAGTCCAAAACGCTGCCTACTTTTAAACGTAAAGTAAAAGCCTTTTTCCTTTCTCGTTTTAATTTCTATAGTCTTAACAATATCTACTTACTTACTTACTACTCCTTTTTATTCTTCATTGGCTTTCGGATCTGCTGGTTGCAACTGATTATGCATTTATTTTTACCTATTTATTTATATTTATTTTTATGTAAATGTGTTTAAATATGTATTAGTTTATATATTTTGTATTATGGTGTGTATTTTATGATCATTTATTGACATTTAATTTTTATATAATGTGCACTTATCATCTTCTTTTATGTTTCTTTATAAAAACCTGTCCACTTCAAATTTGTTTAAAATAATCTCATCGCCATGCCTCTTCTTTCATTCTTCATGCTTTTCCTTACCTGAAGGTTGTCTGGAAGAAATTGCTACAAGCAATAAGACCTCCTAAATTGTACTTATATACTATCCTGTGTAATTATGTTTATGGTGTGCAATAAAGTATTTTTATTATTATTAACACCATAGGCTATGGTGTTATTTTTTGAGATCTGTCATTCACGCTGGTGAAGCTGAACTGCTAGTATAAATATAAATCGAATAAGAAAAGTTTATTTTCTTTGTTTGATCGAACGCGTTAACCTAAAGACATAATACTACCATCATTATCAGCCAACAGACGTTCACTGCTGAACATAGACCTTCCTCATAGTTATTACAGCGACCGGTTGTAAGCAGACTCTGCGATCTTTACAAGGTTTTGCCTTTGATGTTAAGGTCTTTAATCTAGAACTGACTTTACTTTTCATTTTTTAACATTTTAAAAACAACACCTATATACAATATTTCAATCACCATCATGCATTGAACAATAAGGGTAGAAGCAATAAGGCTACTTACTCATGGTTAAAAATAGGCAAAATCAATACTGTTACAGTCGTTCGTTCAAAAGGTTGCAACTTCTGTACAATACTAATCTTTATACCGTGACAGAGAACAGTTACGTATGGCGTGACGGCCGACGTCCCCACCTCAAACACACGTGCATTTTATTACAGCTATCCTACGTAATTGCCATATTACACTTTTGTATCGCTATGTCTTACATACGTGGGTTTTTCATACCTTCTAAAGATTTTTTATAAGAGACAGGATTTAGATATAAGGTTAAGGCAAATCTATCCACCACTTAAAGAAATAACTCCGTATCAACTCGAGGAGTTCAGTATTCTTTGTTTGAACGTACATGCGTTGAAGTAAGAAATTACGAAGTTCATTTCTATCAATTTCGTAACGGATTGAGATCAACTCGGGACCCACTCTCGACCAGCGGCGCATGTGTTGTAAAGCGCTTACGGCGAGTCATCCGATGGTTGTCAACTATCCACCCACCCTATCAGACAGGCGGTCATTATTTATTTTATATTTCAATATTTATTGCACTGACTAAAATAAAGTACAAATGGCGGACCAAATGCTTAAAGCATTCTTTGCCATTTAAACATAGGGTGAAGCGAAAAACCTTTCATAAGAGATATTCAAAAGAAGAGCTGTCATGAGTTGTAGCAAACACGATCCGTGGCGAGGCATTCGCTATCCGGTGCCGATCCCATTGCGTTGCTGTTTCCTTTACTCGTACGTAACGTACTTCCGTATAGTTGACGCTTGGTTGGTGCCGGTTCCATTACAGGTTAATAAATGCTTTTACCTTTAAAATTAAAGTATCTTGTTATTTCGACCTAAACTACCTGTTTTTTAGCTATTCAAAGAAGAACGCAGCTCACTTGTCTAGGAACTTTAATGTGTATAAGAATCAGGTGAATATTTTTATTTTACATACTATTTTTATATGCAACCTTTTTTATTGATTAAGACCACCACAACTTTTTTACATTTTCCCTAATTTTGTTTTTTTTTGTGTCGTATTTAAATACGAGTATATTAACACTTTTACGGACAGTACTCCAGACACAATAGAAATTTTATTGTTATCCCGCCTATAGGCGGTCACTGTCCGTAAAAGCGTTAAGAACTCTCTGCTACGGAATGACTACATGCTACGAAATGCTACGATCTCTATGAGACTACGAGAATGCGGTTGACGCTTTTCTACGGCGATCGTAAAATGTAATTTGCCTTTATTTTAAAAATGTAGAAATTGAAGGCCTGTTTCACAATCGACAAATAAGAACTTACTAAGTTTGTAGTATTTAACAGATAACGTTAACCATAACATAATTATGAAGACATAGTGAAACATATCGTTAGACTAATGTCAGACGTTGAAATACAGTTACTCTTTTGGGTATACCACATTCTACACACGTGTTTATATTTAACGTATATAGCCTTCGTTTCATCATCATAATCAACGGCTTTCCTCAGGAACCGATCGCAAGCATCTAGTGTGATCCTGCGATCTTTACAAAGTCGTCTGTTCATCTTGTCGGTGGACATCCTACGCTGTGCCTTTGGTCAAAGGAAACGACGTCACAACGGGCGATGGAGAGGACTATGCCAGGTGTTTCTCTACGAAATCGAATCAGATATGGTCAGTAACGTAAAAGAACTAAGGTAACGGACAAAGCCCTGAGAATCAATAAGATCAAGCGGCAATGGGCAGGGCACATAGCGCGAAAAACTGATTGCCGTTGGGGCAGAAAATTCTAAATTATAACCTTGGTTTGTAAAAAAAATGACTAATAGCACATGACACAACCATCACTTATATGCTTCTATTTAAAAAGCTGCTTTTATTACTTTCTAAAAAGATTCACTTAACCTTGCCATAAAAGAATGTTTACAAAAATCTATTTACGTGAAAACCTAAACTGGGTACAATAACCCAAGGTTATACTCACAAAAGGTAAACACAACCCTCTTAAAAACAGGAAAACAAACTTACTTGAAAGGTTCGAAGCAAAAAAAAAAAAGCACCATAATTGGTGAAGATTCAGTGGTCTCATCTGTGATCACATATCAACAAAGTTGGCTACAACTTTAAAAACGATATCCATTTTGCTATGGTATATTATACAATGGTATAATTTACCGTAACAACATATTACAATTACTATAATATTACTACACGTTATTTTTTTTTAAGAAAACATATAATTAATGTGTTTTCTTAAATAGTTAGATAAAAAATACAGCTTATGCTCGTGATCACAAACAGTTTTTTGATATATGTACGTTGGTTTTTAGGGTTCCGTAGACGAATGGCAAAAATCGGAACCCATAGTTCCATCAAATCAGTCTGTCTGTCTGTCCGTATGTCACAGCCATTTTATTTTGAAACTGAGTATTACATAGTTAAAACTTAATAGGTAGATGTATCCTGTTTACCGCTTTACGATTCTCATACAAAAAATTAACAATAATGATATTTTGCCATTCATGTAACTAAAACCTATATTATTTTTGTCAACCTATTCGTGTAGGGCGTCTATGGATAGGTCTTTTAAAATGACATCGAGGTTCCTAATACAGTTATCTCTATCGCCCCTAACTTTTAAACTAGGCAAGTATAAATTTTGAACTGCTTTTCATAAAACATGGCTAGAAACACTCGAAATAGAATTATGTATGACACAAAAAAAACACAAATCGGTTTATCCGTTTGCGAGCAACGATACCACAGACAGATACACAGATTCACAGACATACAAGTTAAAATTATAACATCTGTCTCTTTTGGTGTCAGGGGCTAAGAAGTAATTGTGTCAGACAAGGAATCGCACCCTGTGTCTTTCGCTATCCGGGCGCATGCCTAATACAACTCCGCCATCCGCATTGGCAGCTTGTTAATTTTTTCAATTGTTTCCTATAAACGCGTAGGCTGCGTTACCTCATCAATGTTGCCCGATTGCTTTGTAAACAACCAAAGGTTGTTATTTACAAATATTTAACAAGCGGTTAAGATGAAGGAAGAATTTTGTTTTTGCCTATAATGAATAGCGTGAGATGTGCAATTCATATCACTGAGGTTGATTAAATTAATTAAATAAATGAACCTACCAAACTGAAGTTGATTGTGTTTATAGCGTGATTTCACCAGTTAACCCTTCTTGTAAATGAGTAATGTTTCCCAAAAACTCGCGTGGAAATAACGAAAAGGCGTAGGGCGGTGCTAACGATCCATCAGTGTCAAATGTTTGTATATGTAGCTTAAAGTCTTGGACGGAAAGGACTTATACACAAGCGATTCGCATTTATTTATAATTTATTCATTTATTTATTCATTTATTCATGCATACTAGGTGTTACAAACTTACATAGGTGATATATATATGTTCATTAAGTGCACTTATAACCTAGTTACCCAGAAGGTATAGCACTTTGAGGCAGCTTAAAAGTAAAGGTAAGTAAATTATACTACATGTTATAAAATATAGATACTTAATAATTAGTTAAAAATTACTTAAGAATATAGAGCAGACTTTTTATATTATTTTTCAGTTATTTAAATATTCATTTAATGAGTAGTAGCATTTGTTTATTAGGTATTTTCGCAGGGACTTTGAAAAAGATTTTATGTCAGGCTCTCTTTGAATATGGCATGGTAATTTATTAAATATTTTGACTGCCATGTAGTATGGGCTAGTATTTAACATTTTTATTCGAGAGGGTGGCAAGTAAAGTTTGTTTTTATTTCTTGTGTTAACATTATGTGTATCTTTCACCTTAGTAAATTTTTGGATGTTTTTAAAAGTAAATGTACATATATCATTTATGTAGATCGATGGTAGGGTTAGTAATTTAAATTTTGTGAAATATGGTTTGCATGATTTAGTGTTGTCGATTTTAGATATTATTCTGACACATTTTTTTTGCATTTTAAAAATATCGTTTATGTCTGTGCTATTACCCCAGAGTATAATGCCGTATTTTAAGTGTGAATAAGCATAGGCGTAATAGGCTGCTAGAGACGCTTCGGTGCTGGTGCTGTGAACTATTTCAAAAAGTGCGTAGGTGAATTTTGATAGTTTAGATTTTACATGCTCAATGTGATTTTGATCAGAATACGGTGGAAATGTAGCATGCTTTTAACCAATCCCTTTAAGGTGTCATCAAGTCATAAAAAGTCATAAAAGTCATTTTTTATGCAAATATATTATGCCCATTTAGGACACTTTTACACGTCGCAATATAAACCTTACTTCAGTTTCAGAACAATTGTGGGCTAGTGCTGCGAAAAAGCTGCACAACAAACTCAGTCACTACTGTCAATAACTATTTTCAAAAGAATTTCAATGTTTGTAGTCATTATGCAAGTCTATACATTTATTGTATTATAAATAATCATCCACTTTATAATATTCTTTTATTAACTGGTAAATGACAGGGGGGCTAACAGTACAAATCTATCTTGAACAAAAATTCAGTGCGTTCGCAGAGTAAACTAAAGTCAACATTGTTTTAAATATGACAAAAATAAAAAATAAAGTTTTTTTTTTAACTTATGCCAATACTTTTAGTAGTAGTTACGTTACTTTTATTTGACATCATCTGGAGAGATGTGACTATGATTAAAGTGTTTAAATTTGTGTATTTTAGTTCTACAAATGAAAACTTTGTTTATAATAAATAATCTATGTCGTTTTTAGGCGTTCATGGATATCTTTGTTAAGTAGCTTATCGACTGTGATTTTAACATGACCGCTTATAGTCAAGCCCAAGCCTTACCATAGTTTTTGGGTTATGGATTCAGCACGAAGCATGTGGAAATTGGGTTATTACAAAACTGGTCGCCGTTACGGTAAGGAAACGAAACTTTGATAAAAGCCATATAAGTTGAACGGTGATTTAATACGTGTGTAAATGAGTTTCAAGGTTTGTTTTGAACGTAAACATAACTACATAGAGGTACTATGTGTTTATACAATAACATGTATGGACATCAAAAAGTGGTTTATTTCTTTTTCTGTGGTTTTTACAGATTCATTATTTGAGAGGTTACGAATTAGTTTTTTTTTTAATTTCTAGCCACAAATTTACAATTTTTTTTCAAGGTTTTTTCTTCTCAATCAGCGAAAAAGTACTACGCATTCCATAAAATTGCTGTTTTCCAAATCTAGTCGTCAGCTTTTATTTCTTGATGAGTGGCATCATCATAATAAAACAGACTGACTTTTCCGAGATTAAAAAACTAAAAATATAATTACATATAATAAATTGAACTTACCACAAATATTTTAATTAGCGTATCTTTATTCGTCGAACGTCCAGCGTTGTCATACTCTGCAACAAAGATATTAAAGTATTTAAAAAAGCTTACGATGCAAATGGAAATGCATTTTTAATGAAGCTAATAGAAAATATTTATAATAAAAATAAAATAAAGCTGGAAATGTATTTCTCGTAATTTGTCAAGATTTTGTAATAGTTTCATAACGTGTGTTACATAATAAAACAATTTGATGAACAACAAATATCCGTTTACGAAATGATGATAGCTCATTCATAACCAGGAAATCGTTTAATAAAACAGAAGTGGAATTGTGTAAAGCAATCGTATTCATTTGACAGTTTAAAAAGTACGGTATGATCTGTCGAACACATTGTTCTTTGCCGTTTGACAGATCATACCGTACGTTTTGAACAGTCAAATGAACACAATTGCTTAACACAATTCCACCTCAGTACCCCATCACGAATAATTTGTGTCAAAGTATTCGTATGGTAACGTAATCATTTGTATGAGAATCTGAAAGCGCCTCTATCGGACGTAAAACAAACTAAATTTGGCAGCACGTATGCCTGACATTTATTGTGCGTAAACATTTTCCATAGTCTGGAATTGGATTTGCGAGCACGAACCTTTCTTTGACGTATAGTATCGTGAGTTGCAACACGATTACTTGAGATTTAGAGAGTTAACAATTAGCGAAGAGAAATTAGGTAAGTCTAACTTTTAGCGAATTGCTCAATTGTTTTTTTTCTATAATTATCATACAGCTGCATTTGAAGACGGATTCAAGCTCCTGTAATAAGAAAGATTCGGCATCAATGTCAATAGCAAATACATCTCTCACCTCCGATTTACTGATAGTATATTCGTGCTGGCGAAGAGTCTGAAAGATATTGGCACTACGGTCGAAAGCCTTGACCAAACCTTACAACAAGTGGGTCTAAGAAAGAGGTACATATCAACGAAACCAACGCGGCTGGCTAGACAGAGTTCGGGAAACTGCGCAAGAGCGTCTTCTCGTCTTATTACTCTATGTTTGAAGGCGCAAGTCTTCAACGGGTTTGTGAGGACGTACGGATCTGAAACATAGTTTCTTACTATATGGACTCAAAATCTCACAATTAACAACAGACAGCGCTTTGGCTCTTGGCAAGAAATAAAGAAACGTGTAAAATAAATAATTCGTTTGTAGTCATAATTATTTTTCTAAAATCAAGACATTGCAGTAGATTTTTTAAATATTTATTACAATATTTTTATCTTATATTCTTTATTTTTATCTTGAAAAGAAATCGGGAACAGGGACACTTGTAATTGGTGTATCGATTTTGATCTTGTTTCATCTTTTTTGCCCTGATTATGATTTAAAGGAGTAACGAAGACTGCCGGGACCGCTTGACTCACTTTATTTCTTCTAGCTGGGTGGTAGGCATATTTCTATACATTGTTTTCGGTCTTTCACCATTCTAAAAAATAATATACATATTATAATGACGTTAATGTTTTTCATTCTATTTGTTTCAAATGGCGTCCTCTTGGAGAGCTGAGGTCTTGGATAAATCACAATTTATTTGGAAATAAGATCTAGCTAGAGTTTATCTCGCTACTGTAGCCAATGAATAAAATCACTTTCATCACAAATCTTCGTATTATTTGTACGTTCTTACTTATCCAAAAACTCAAACATTGTCACGTAGTTGTCCCCGTTATTTTGAATATTTTTTCTAAATCTTTTTAATTTGTCACAATATGATAGCATAACATTAATTTGTCAATTGACAGTCTAGTAAACAGTTCAAAAATCTGAAGATTACAGAAAAACATATATCCTCATATTTTAATAGACCAAAATTCACATTTACTAACCGTGCTACAAATATATTGATCGAAATTTTGTTCCTTTATTGATTTCTCTTACATTTTACTGAATATCATAATATATTTCGATAATTTTCATAAAATAGATCACTTTAACTTGTTTATGGACGTGTCATTCATCGGCCATTTACGTTAGTATGACGTCATCTGCTTCAATGCTATCGAGGTTACTACACGACACGAGAGTGATTCGTGATGCCGACTAACGCTGTACTGCGCAATTGCGTAGTAAAGTCGCTACGATTACGTGACGAATAGGTCAAAAGTTCGTGATTGGGGTACTGAACTTGTTTTGTCAGGTTCAGCTCTTAAGAGGTTTTTTCTGTAAGCAAGCGAATCAAACTCAATACGCAATTTTTCACGTAAAATACTCCATTTCATATATTTCATCCCCTCTACACCCAAGCGTTATTTCGCAGAAAAAAACATGTTCTTTTTTGCTGATACAGGTAAAAACATAGTTCACGGAATTTAAAATTGGTACAGTCACCTGAAAATATTTCGGAGAGCTGTTAAAATGATCATAAGCGTTCCGAATGATTGATGCGTTAAAGATATCACGGGCAAAATTCAACAGCCTTGCGTATGACACCGACACATACGCCTATATAGGTACAGCGACTATGCGGTCGAGTGGCATAGGAGTTCTACTGCAGGGTAAAAATCCTTGCTTGCACAGTTAATTTTTACAAGTAAGATTAATAATATTAAGTTTGTATTGTGAAGAAACATCATTTAAACCAAAATTAAATTTTAACCTGTGTTTTCTCTGATGTTTGTTTTTGTAATAGAGCCATTGTAACTGTGTGCATATCGAGTATATTGGAATGAATATGTCTACCATTACAAGAAGGAAAAAGTTCAAACTTAAACGAAACAATGCTAAATGCCACTTTTTTAAAAATTATTGTGCAAGTATGTTTTATGTTTTTTATAAGCTTTACTCAGAAGCTGTCATAAGTTTTTTGTCAACAAAATATACACATAGGAAAAACCATTTACAATCTGCTTATCCTTGACCTTGGAAGCCTTGTAATATCGAGTTTTTTTTTAATTATATTTATTTGCTTCTTATCGGAGTTGACTGTACATACACAGCCCAAGGGATGTTTTCATTTGGTCCAGTTGTAGCGATTGATCACTTCCTAAGGACAGAGGCTGTATCTATAAGCTTTCCATTCTCTGGTTAAAAGTTCAATGTGGAAGGTAATTTAAACTTCCTGATGCCGCATTTATTCTTGTTAGTTATCTGAACGCTGCCTTGAAAAATACCAGGGCGGCGTATTGCGAACCAACTTTAGCCGTTCAATTTCGAAGCTGCTCAATTCCAACTCAGTGTAAACGAATATTATCAACGATTATTATCAAAAAAATATTTATTTGCATAAAATACGGTACATTTGTTGGTAGTGAGCGGACCGTGATTCGTTTTATATTTTGTTTGCAAGGTTTACCTACTCTAGACCTAATCTAGCACCTTAAAGGTCTTTGCCCATCTTCTTCTTCTTAGCGTGTCGATGAAACCCGAGGAATTAGATCGTTGCAGCCCAGAATTCAGCCACTTGTATTGCGGATCGACTGCAGTTCATTAAATCCGCTGGCGTGCAGGTGTTGGGGCACGCCGGGCACGATGTTAAGTGTGCCATAGTTTGCACTGCACCGCAAACACAGTCCACATCGGATCTTGCCGAAAATCCCCACCTGGCCATGTTCTCCTTACTTCGGCCAACCTGAGTCCGAAGCCTGTTTAAGGACTTCCAGATCGGCCACGGTAGATCATGTCCAGGAGGGAGATTCTCGGCAAGTGGAAGTTTGCCCATTAGACCGTAGCATACCAATACCATGCCATGACCGTCCTAAGAACATGTCTGGCAAAAACATATTTGTTTGTTATTGCAATCTATGATACCTTGCCCACAAGACCGTTCGGTTATCGACCACACGTTGTCTGCTATGCACGAAGCGTATTTTAACGGTGCTGGAACGCTCCGTGCATCACACGCTACGTTGCTAGACTGGTGAGCATACGAGTTGAAATCGCGTATGATGTCTATTTTAAGGGCGTCACCGTTACTTAGTCTGGGCATTGATCGTCCTTCCGACACAGATTGACGGATAGATTACCACGCTTCTGGGTCAGAGCCTCAGGTAGACTTTGCCAACAAATTAAAAAACACATCACGGTTCACTCAATACCACCAAAAAACATATACCTACGGGTCCTACACGAATATCATACGAGTATTATACGCATTGCATACTGGCATCAAACGGATTGTATACGAGTTCAGTGGGCAAAGAAGAGCGCATTGTATCGTATTATTTTTTTGTTTTTATACTGTTTTGACACTATACAAACTAAATAATATAAATAGCAAATTGCACTTGTAAAAAGCAACTATGGCTGTTGTGACAGACGAGGAATCGAACCCCGTGTCTTACGCAATCCGGGCGTATGCCTATACCACTCGGCCACCGTCACATTAGCAAGCCTGTTGAATTTTGCAAGCGCTTTCTTTAACGCGTAGGCTGCGTGACGTCATCAATGTTGCGAGATTGCTCTCACAATATCCAAAGGAAATATTTTTACAAATATTTAACAATCGGTTTAGATGCACGAAGCCAATTTATATTATTTTCTTGTTTTTATAGTGTTTTGTCACTATAAAAACTCAATAATATAAATAGCAAATTGCACTTGTAAAAAGCAACTATGGCTGTTGTGACGTTGTGACAGACGAGGAATCGAACCCCGTGTCTTACGCAATCCGGGCGTATGCGTATGCAGTGGTATAGGCATACGCCCGGATTGCGTAAGACACTTTACTTTAATATAAATTGGCTTCGTTCATCTTAACCGATTGTTAAATATTTGCCCGGATTGCGTAAGACACGGGGTTCGATTCCTCGTCTGTCACAACAGCCATAGTTGCTTTTTACAAGTGCAATTTGCTATTTATATTATGCATTGTATCGTTTTCGTGCCAGACACGTTCCGAGCACGGTCATGGCACGATCATGGTATGATCCGTGCAATGGGAAAATACCTCTAACGTTAAATTTAAATTTGCTCTTAAAATCTATAGTTTTTTATGACGATATGTTCCGCCTAACAAATTCAAATTAAAAATCGTGAAAGTTGAATCCGACTTCAAAACCTAAATGCACTAAAAAATAAATTCATAGCCTTTTAAAGGAAAGGAATCAATGTTAGGCGAACAATTTCTTGTTGCAGTCGGTGCTCTGATAGTACGAGTAGAAGCTTGAGATGGCCTTAGTGATGGCACCAACTCTAAAAATAAATTGTTCGCCTAAAATGGATTTGTTTCCTTTAAAAGTTCAAGAGTTTATTTGAGGCTTTTAAGTGCCTTTAGGTTTTGAAGCCGTTTTTTTTCTTTCTTTCTTCTTTGTTTTTTTCTTTATTTTTAGCAATTAAAGGGGGGAGGGGAGAGGGGAGAGTTACACCTAATGACTCTATTATTGACGAAGCTATCATAAGTTTTGTCATTATGATCCTAAGCGTTAAGGAGGTGCACCATCAGCTCAGCTTCACAAAATGTGTCAACATATCAGATGCATCAACACGTCAACATTAAGGTTGTATTAAAAAAACGCTATACGTGCTTTTAAAATTTGAAGGTTTCTTTCGATTGCACCAAGATCTCATCATCAGATCACGAGCTAACAACAATGAGACCAACTCGAAGTTGTAACGTCTAGGTAGGCAAAAAACCAAATTGCAAATCGGTGTACAAATGACTGTGATATGAGGTTGCACAGCCACAAAAAAAAGTAAATACATAGTCAAATTGATAACATCCTCCTTTTAAAATCAGTGAAAAAGTTGTTAATGAATAATTATTTCCAAATACCAATAACATTGCAAAAGTAACACGAGTACGTGACTAAAATCAACTATTTCGACTTTGTCTAGTTTCGATATACAGCAAATAACGCCGGACAATCATATAACATTTATTGAGGTTCTAACCTGCGTTTTTAT
Source organism: Pyrausta purpuralis (assembly GCA_963924145.1). NCBI lineage: Eukaryota > Metazoa > Arthropoda > Insecta > Lepidoptera > Crambidae > Pyrausta > Pyrausta purpuralis. Next base: position 21,795,331 of record OZ001652.1, on the reverse strand, counting down.
TGTCAATTAAGGGTCGATTTTTCAATGGTAAGATAAAACTTATCATAATGATAAATTATGAAGCGACAGATTTTAAAAATATACAGTTTCTTATCATTATTGACAATAAGGTGGCGATTTCAAATGAGTCATATTGTATTTTGTTCGAAGATTATTTCTTATCTAACAATTGAAAAATCAGCCTTAAATTTTAAATAACCATTATAAATATAAAATAACTCTTCTGTGGTTGGATGAAAAGATAAAGTCTGTCTAATGATCCGTTATGATACTTAAATAAAAAAGGTTCTTTTGAAGTAACTTTTCGTAAAAACATTAATGAAGGCAGTTTGAATCCCGGGCCTGCCTTATATAATCTTTAGAGAGGACATTTCGCCAAAACATTGGGGAACACTGAATTACTTTTGGATTAAAATGATTTGAATAATTTAATTAAAATGCATAACGCAACCAACTGAACCTAGTTTTATTATTTGTAATTAAATACATTTCTTCGAGAAAGTACTGTCTTATATGGTTTATTACGATGAGACGGTTTGCGTTTGCGCAGATTCTACTTTAACATCTAATCCAGTCGGATAATTTTTAGCGTATTTTGGATAAAAAAGTCATGAAATGCTTCGACATTCAAATTCTTTAGTAAGAAAACTAAAGCAATAGCCATTAAATAAATTTAAGATAACACCACCTTGAGTGTGCCGACCATTAAGCTAAAAAACCTATTCAGTCGATTTCAAGTGTCCCACAGAGCCTTCTCAAGTGAACGGTATTTATGTCCGCTCTGAAGTAATTGTCAGTTGAAATATTTACGACCGCGGTTCGAGTCCGGTCCTGATTTATAAGCGTGGCAAAAGGACGTTTTTTCCTAAAAGAATCGAGTGGTTAATGGGATTGTTTTTGCTCACCTTTTTCTTTCAGGCTGTATCGGTTTTATGTCTTCGCGTCCAATGATTAAGTGTGCCGAAATGGCCAGTACGAACGCTTTGCGCGCCGTTTTTTGGGTGTTTTTTATTTACTGATCGACGTGTGCTTTCTAGGATTCCGTAGCTGAATGGCAGAAGCGGAACTCTTATAGTTTCGTCAAGTCTGTCCGTCCGTATGTCACAGTCACTTTATTCTGTAACTGTAAGTATCACATTGTTGAAATTTGGTAGGAAGATGTGTCCTGTTACCCGTTTTACGATTCTTATATAAAACATAAAAAGTAATGATTTTAAAAAGGGGGGCGGGATACATGAAACAAAACCTAAAAAGAAATTTATAAGTAGTCAAATCTTTGCATGGATCTATGGATAGGTCTTTAAAACTGACATAGAGGTTCCTTCTTTTTAAGCTTAACGTTTGATAGATAGACACTTCCAAAGTAGTAAAATGGGCGTCCCCTTCTAACTTTTAAGCAAAGCGAGTGTAAATTTTGAAATTAATATAATGTAGATCTTATCAAATACTTTGTACCAAAATTTGTTAAGACTGGATCGAACTAGTAGTTTTTTACATAAAGCACATTTTCAACTACCGTAAATATAACTTTTTTATTCGTACAAACACTATGAAAAACAAAGTTATATTAGCTGACAACAAAATATTGTGACATTTTAGCTAACTGGACGTAAGTGGATTCCCTTATTCAGTTAAAATTGGCACGGAAACTTCAGTGCACGAGTCTGACTCGCATTGTCTAAGGGTGTTTAAGGGTGTTTTTGAGTTTGTTTGCCATGAAAAAAACAATTCTGAAAATTCGGTGTATTTTTTTGCAAGTAAAACAAAGCAGGGTTAATTTGTTAATCAAGTCGTTGGCGATAGAAAAAAACTGTGGGGGAGTTTGAAGGAGACCTTTGCGCAGCAGTGGAAAAAAATATTGTAATTTACTAGACATTACAACCTAAATAATTAAAAAAATATATGTGTAAAAATATCAATATTTAAACTGCGTCTCAAGTTACTGATTGATCACTTAATTTGAATGTTCTGAATGTTGTCACACTTTGTTTCATTTTAAATTTACACACATGTTAAATTAAAATTGATAGGGTAGACTTTGCTTTAAAATATGATTTATGATACCGCCCATATGAGCTCTTTAAATAAATACGTATAATCTCTGAAAATATTGCTGTGTTTGTGAAAAGTAATTTGACCAGCGGGCGAAGTCTGAAGCAAAATTTTTGACATTGCGCGTAGACAATTTCAATTTTATGATTTTCTGATTCAACAAATATCAATTTAACTTACGTAACTATATCATTAATAAATCTTAAAAAATATTTGAAAATATATAAAAATATTTTTTAAGCATCATTCAAAAATTCTTCTTAATCAATAACTACACGAAAACACTAATTTTGTCTCAGCATTTTACGAGCGCCACCTGGTGGTTTTACAGGGAACTATGTCGAGACTTCCGACACAGTCCATATTAATTGTGATGACTTTTGGCCATAAAATTAATATTGGCATACATCAAAATATAAATTGACAGTTGTAAGTCAACTGACAAACTGGAAGATATGTGTTTAGGAGAACTCACGTCACAAACACAGTCACAGGTACCAGCAATTAAACGGCGTTAACATAATAATAAATAAATAAATATTGGACACCATTCACATACATTGCTCTGATCCCAAATTAAGTACCTAATGCACTTGCGTTATAGAAATCAGACACAACGGTGGTACCACAACACCCAGACACGAGACATAGAGATAATTTTGATTTCTAAACTGACCTGACCGAGAATCGAACCCGCGACCTCGGAGCGGCGTCGCCTTGAAACAGGCGTGCTTAGACACTACACCACGGAACATTTATGTTAATGACGGTATTTGTACAAATGTCGCTGACAAAATTTGTTCCCTAGAGCTTGTTGGCCTCTGTAACTCTGGCCTCTGCTTTGTACCGCCATAACATTTCGTCGACCTCGAACGACCGTACCGTAATTGTTATAATTTTCCCCTGTATGGTGAAAAAGTGGGTGAAATTAGGAAATAGCTCATTAATTTTACATTAATTGATATTTACATAAATAGGACAAGGTTACAATGTTAGATCAGTGTAGGAATGGTTATATGGACATAAGAATTACATAGCGATGTAGGCGACTAATGCATGGGCCCTATTTTTTAATCGCTTTAATATGGCGTGAATTGATATTCGAATGAAAACGAGATAAAATGTACACAAAAGTGATTGAAAAAAATATTTCATGTGATTCATTAAAATAACTCGGAATACTGACGCGATAATTGCAAATAGAGCTCTAGATAAATATAACAATAGACAAAAAAATAACGCTTATATAGAAATCTCAGGCACATCTTGGACATTTGACTAAAAACATGTGTGACCGCGTGTTGGGTGCTTGAATAATAAACACGTAGTATAAATCTTCAGGTTCTCCTCCAAAAATAGCGCACGGGCGCGACTCGACCCTGCAAAATTCTGGCAAACCGGGTCAAACGTTCTTCCAATTTAGCTACCGCGCTGTCGGTCCGACCTTGCGAAATTTCTGGTATCTTATGTTTCTTATAGATACGTAATGACGTCTGCGCTATCTTCTGAACTGTCTTTCTGTGTTTTCGGTATCTTATTTTATCTTTATGAATATAAAATAAGACACTGAGTGCTTAAAACATTCTAAGCAATTCAATATTTATTTTATACGTTGCTATTTTTGACAACCTAAAAAGTAAAGTTATACTACATTATTTATCTTTCAAAGGTATTAATTATGCCTCTTAATACAAAAACTATACATAAAAAAAGTACACACTAAGAGGTATAAACGGTGGCAGCTGTAATAAACTGTGACACAGCTGCCAGCCTTCTCCACCCTGAATATTATATTAAGTAAATGGAGACTTCTTTACTGTTCAATAAATAGTTACATGAAAATGAAGAGATTACAAATAATAAAAGTCAAACATTGTGACGTAGGTGTGTGTGTGTGTTTGTGAGAGAACATCTATCTATAGGTGTATATTCACACTAATTAGGTTATGTCGAGTTTTTTTTCAGGTTCTTTGTTTTAAGACATTTTAACCATGAAGATACTTTTTGTTTGCATTCATAATAAGTAACTGAGATAACGCTATTCGTTCTATTTGCGACATTATATAAACGGCAACTGCACAAATTAAAGTAAGCTTCGCTGCTGGGCTACTACCTCACTATCATAAAAAAATTTAAAAAAGGTGATTTAAAGTTCCAAACCTTAATGCAGTACATTAATTTGTACTCTAAACGATACCCTAAAGATATCTCGGCAGAAGTAAGCGCCATCCATAAAGCACTCACTAGCGCTATCCGGCTTAACGCTAAGCGATCCGTCTCATATATCTATTACTGGGATAAAGGTCTAAAGTTAGTTTTCCGGAGTGTTCTAGAAAAATGGCGCAAGCTAAGTTGATGCCTCTGAAAATGGAGACTAATGGGTAATTGGTGGAATAGATTTAAAAAAAACGGCTAATAGCGAGTCGGACTCGCCCACTGAGGGTTCCGTGCCAACTTTAACTGAATTGGGGATCCACTTACTTCCACTAAGCCAAAATACCATAATATTTAGTTGACAGCAAACATAACTTTGTTTTTCATAGTCTTTGTATGAAGAACAAAGTTATGTTAGCGCTTGTTGAAAATGTGCTATATCTCAAAAAATGCTAAATGGGATCGCCATTCAAACGAATTTTTGTTGAAAGTATTAGTTAAGATCCACATTACATTTTTTTTTTAAATTTACACTCGCTTAGTTTAGAGGTTCGATGGGGGGGGGGACGCCCTTTTTTACCACATTGGAAGCGTCTATCTATCAAACATTAGACTTTAAAAGAAAATGGTTTCAGAAACTACCATGTCATTTCAAAAGACCTATCCATAGAGACCCTTCACGCATTAGTTTGTATTTTTTTTGGGTTTTGGGTTTTGGTTTCATGCACGGCCCCGCCTAAAATTTTATTATTTTTATTTTTTGTATAGGAGTCGGTAAGCGGTTAACAGGATACATCTTCCTACAAAATTTCAACAGGGTGATGCTTATAAATACAGAATAAATGGCTGTGACGTACGGACGGAAAGACAGACAGACAGGCTTGAAGAAACTATAAGGGTTCCGTTTTTTGCCATTCGACTACGGAACCCTAAAAATTAGGCCTGATTTTTCAGCAGTCCGATAAGAAATGGCTAATTTCAACGTCGCTGCATTTTGGTAAGCATTTATGTAAATGTAATTTTTAAATAGGTCAATTTATATTTTATCGAATAACGTTTTATCTGACATTTGAAAAACCGATTTAAAACTTAAAAAAGTAACTCATAGTAAGTGAAGATACTAAGCGTCAAATAAACTATTTACAATCATGAATATGAAATAATAAGAAACCAAATTATTTGCGCACGGGCGGTGCTCGAACCAGCAACTTTTTGGCTAACCGAGTTAAACGCTCTATCAATTGAGTTACCTACGGCGTAAAATTTCTGATCTCTTATGGATCCGTCATTACGCGTGACGGGGGCGCCGTCTGTTTATGAAACAGCGGCCTAAGTAGTTATTCTTTACAGAATAAATTCAAAAGAATCTATTGGATAGCGAAGCGTTATCAATTTCCAAGTTGAATTCGCAAAAAGAGGCCCGCTGTTGCATAAACAGACGGGTAGATGGCGCTACAATAATGCATAATGACGGATCCAGAAGAGACCAGAAATTTGGACCGACAGCACGGTAGCTCATTTGGTAGAGCGTTTGGCCCGGTGAGCCAAGAAGTTTCTGGTTCGAGTCCCACCCGTACCCAAATTTTTGGTTTCTTATTTCATCTTTAAGAATATAAAATGTGACAGTATGAGTGTTAAAAGCATTCTAAACTAAACTATTTATAATATTCTTTTTACTCTTAAAAGCAAATAAACGTTATGACACCCTGCATCGCATTTTGTACACATACAACTTTATAACATTAAAGTCAGGTTTATTGGAACACGTTATAACCCACAAGAGGTTACAGGAGGAACGTGCCTGCCATGTTCTTTCGTCCTTCGTCTACTACGTCAGATTGGCTGGTGCGAATGTGGAAGCTGTACACTACCTACTTACATATTAAATAATAAAACTACCAACACCAGGTCGCCTCTTCGTAGCTTACTAGCTACAGTGTAGTGTTTTCTAGATACACGCGAGCTACGCGTCGCCTCTTCGTAGCTTACTAGCTACAGTGTAGTGTTTTCTAGATACACGCGAGCTACGCGTCGCCTCTTCGTAGCTTACTAGCTACAGTATAGTGTTTTCTAAATACGCGCGAGCTACGCGCGAGGGCGCGAGTTTCCTTATTCGAGTTTATATTTTATATTATAAAACTTGCCTAATTATATTAAATTAACTATTTTTTAAGAAGAACTAAATATCATTATACACCCAACATAACTCATTTTATCATCCCTGAGTTAGATGACACTGACCAAATCAGCACTCTTAATTTCTATCTCAATAATTGACACACGGGCTTTAAGACTCAGATGGGAACGAGTTGACTATAGCCGGAAATACGAACACAACTTTTATAGTAGACCCTTAGCTTAAAGGCTGTTAGGTTTTATAGACGGATCTGTACTCATAATTTCAAAATCAATTTAATAGGGCTTATGGTATCCCGGTCTAGGCTGTTAACTCAGATATAGGTATGGTAGAGTGAAACCTTAAGTAAGAACATATATATATTTATGTAGAAACTAGCGGTCCCCCGCGACTTCGTCCGCGCGTGTTGAGTTGGCTCCCTCCCCTCCCGTCGCAGCGTGATGTTTTATATCCTAAAGCTTTTCTCAATAAAAATGCTATCTAACACAGAAATATTTTTTCGAATCGGTTCAGCAGTTCCTGAGATAAGCGCGTTCAAACCAACAAACTCTTCAGCTTTATAATACATAATATATATAATTAGCGCAAGCGCACGTTGTACTTAAGCTGCGAACATTATTTTGGTGCGGAGTTATGTTAAAACTGTGATAGCTCCTAAGATATTTATTGGAATAAAATGATATAAAGGGCAACTTTGTTCTAAATGAAATGCTCGTGATGATGAATGTATTTATTTTGATAAGAACAAATACCTGTGTGTGCACCTCTAAAAATGTAGTATTATTTTTTTAACAAATTTATTAACATAAAAAAGGTTGTAGTAAGTCAACTATAAAAGATAGACTTATGCTGTCGTGGACTTTATTATAGAACTCTTAATGCTGAACAATCTTGTCATACATGATTTTTGTGTAACTTAAGCGGTTTCCGCAGCGGAAGCTCTCAAAAGGAATATCTTTCTCCCGTTTTCGCAACATTTTTCATTGCTGCTGTGGTCTTGTGAGTCGTATCTTTATGTTATATAGCTTAAAGCCTTCCTCGATAAATGGACTATCCAACATAAAAATAATTTTTCAAATCGGGCCAGTAGTTTTTGAGATTAGCGCGTTCAAACAAACAAACAAACAAACTCTTCAGCTTTATAATATTAGTATAGATGGAACTGGAACGGGAAACTCGTCCTATCGGTTACATACTCTGACTGCCTTAAAAAATACGAAGAACAACCCAGGAAACCGCAAGTTGTACGCGTAATTTAATAAGAAATCCTAGCTCAAACAATCAGCATAGCTATTCAACGCGGCAACGCAGCCAGCATCATAGCCTCCTTGCTGCAAGGAAATGGTTTCGTTTTTGAATAGGTAGATATTAAGTTTTTTTTTTATGTTGCATGTCTTGGTTTTTTTTCTTGTTTGTTATTAACAGATTGAAAAATCGTTAAATCTACGGTATTATTATTATTTAAAAACATGCACACACGGGGCCGAGTGGTCGGAACACAGCGTACAGGGGGGCAATTCTCGTGCAATTCGTATACGAAAATAGTTCACCAAACGAATTTTCTTTGTCGAAGAAATAATAGTTTTGGATTTCTCAAGGTTACGATTTCCATGTATTTAAATTATTTTACTTGATTTTTCAGATAAAACGGTTAAACTTGCAATCACCACGAAAAAAGTTGGATTGCCGCAAAATCGGCCTCCTGGTGGCCAAATACTCGGGGCCGAGTGCTATATATTAAATTAAGTCAGAAAAAGACATTTGGTCCCAAGTAGGCGGCACCTCTGGTATGGTTCTCGCACACTCGGGTGCAAGTGCGTGGAACTAACTAGTGAAATCGATACAATATAGAATAATCTCTGAACCACGGACGAGTAAAAAATAAAGGACTCCGCACCGCGATATTAGCAAGTGAAGCCACTTTTATGCTGTATGTGTGTGCGTAACTGGGATACCAGTTGATACAAATATTTCTCCTTTTATTGTGTAGGTGTAAATTTTACTGATTAATGCATGTGAGCAATGTGCGTTAAATTTGAAGTAACGTGCGTTTCAAAACCACAATTAAAATTTAAATAATGTAAGTCGCCAACCTGTGATCGGAATAGCTAGATAAATTACATACCTGTATTTCTTTTGGTTGGATTTCATTTTATTTTTATTTAAATAAAAAATGCTTGCTTCTTCTTCTAATTATTATTACGAATACAAAAAAAATATTTAACTTGCTTGATTTTCTGTTACACAAACACTACAATATATTTAAATGCCAAAAAATAAAGAACTGATTAAATTTTATCATTAAGTAAAAAAAAAGTTATGTTTATGAAGTAGAATACTGCTTTGACACAGCTTTTTGTATGGGACCAACAGCGAAACCTCATTTTTAGGGTTCCGTAGTCGAATGACAAATAACGGAACCCTTATGGTTTCATTGTCTGGCTATCGGTCTGTCCGTCCGTATATCACAGTCAATTTATTCTGCAACTATTAGCATTACACAGTTGAAACTTGGTAGGTAAATGTATTCTGTTAACCGCTTTACGGCTTCCCACACATGAAACTAAAACCATTTTTTTTTGTCTAACCTCATAAGCCTTTTAAAATGACAGTAAGGTTCCTTAACCAAAAGACGCTTCCAAAGTGGTAAAATGGGCGTCCCCCCATCCCCCTTTAATCTTTAAACAGTGCACATATTGAAAAAAAAACATGATGTAGAACTTGACAAAAACTTTCAATGAAAATTAGTTTGAACGATATCCAACTTGTAGTTTTTCAGTGCGCGAGTGTGACTCGCACTTAACCCGTTTTTTCGGGTAAAGTCCCTATTTATTTCCCGGCCACACTGGCTGTTACTGTCACTGGCAAATCACGTGGAGTGGAGGTTTTGTGTTCCAAATAAATAATTTTTATATTCTAAAAAGAACATAAATTAATGTAATAGGTACTGGGTAGCCTGTGAAAGGTAATTCCTTGGCACTTTTTTTGTAGAAATGTAATATTTTTACACTGTTTAACGACACACGCCGGCATTTTTTTCAATTTTTTATACGCGAAGGTTTGCACGGTCACAGACAATGGCAGAGAGGGTAATGGCGGCCGATCGGCTTACTTTTGCGTCAGTGTGTGCGTGGAGGTTCGTATTTACACGTATGCTGGCTTACTTTGGGTGCTTCACTTTTTGTGTAGGTGACGCGGAGTCCTTACTTTTTTTACTCGTCCGTGCTCTGAACTATGAATTTTTTTTTTTTATTACAACAACAACCTACTCCTCACACTTACATACAGATAAACCAAACGTTCATTTCCGTTCTCGTTGCTTCCGTTTCACGTCTGTCACACCTTTTCGTTTCGTTCTCCGTCAATATTCCACATTTATGTTCCTTATTTATCAAGAGTACACAGTTTGCGCTGCATATTTATAAATAATTCTATGTAAATTTGACTTTAAAACCGAAAATTTATAGAGTTTACTTTAAATATTATACCTTAAATTTTAATTTCTGTTATAAGTCAGATAATAGCCAAGCTGAGCCAGCCCAAACACAACACAAACATCTATTTAAACTCACAAGTTTATACGAGGAACTTAACAAAATCTATGCTAAGACAAAGTCGCAAATCGCAACCTGCCTCACTCGCTTTAACTTACTACGAGTTAATTATTCCGTAATAGATTTATGTGCGACGAAGGGTAGAGGAAATTTATGTCTGAGCAGATGAGAATTGGGACAAGGTTTCAGTTACGACAGGCACAAGAAAAAGGGTCTTTTGATCCTTATTATTAGATATTTCTTATGATTTGTGGCTGCGGTCGGGTGAGAATGGCTCATTTTTAGGTATTTTATCTTGAGAATAAAATAATAAAATGTATGTATGGGATGTACTCGAATGAACAGTAATACAGACTCACAGTGCATAGTAATGAATATTCTTAATTCATTATCAGGAACTATTATTTTTATACTTTGGCGCAGTTGGGCTAAACATTCCAAAAAGTAAATAATTATAGCTATGCCTTTTCAAAAGTCATTGCAAAACCAATGAAATAAGACCTACTTTACGTAACATTTCATCACTACCTCTATAATTGAACTTTAAACTCATAAAAAACAAAAACAAGTTACAGTCACCGTCAGATATTTTGTAGCAGACAAGGTGATCTAATACTTCTGAATGCTCAAAGTGTCAATAAGTTGTCTAAATTACGAGTACAAGTTACTATTCAAAGCAAAGTCAAAAATAATTAATTCAATTTAGGACACAAAATGCCGCTTATGAACGTCAATAATTAGTTTATATCAATCAATCATGGCCCATATGGGGCTAGAACATGTCTCCTTATCTTTTGGGCCCTACTATTAATATCTGAACATTATATAATTCATTTAATCTGAGCAAATCTTGATTAGTTATTGACTATGATCTGCTCAGATATTAATGAATTATTTTATTGTTCAGATAATGGATGAATGAATGGAGGTTATTATATTTTAACTGTTCAAAAGTATTTGGTCATCTTGTCTGCTACAAAATATCTGGCGGTGACTGTGCCTTTACAATTATTACAAACGGTAGCATAATGAGCTTAATAACGTCAAAAGTGCCCTATAAAGAGTTACCAAACAACATTAAGGTAAAAACGTACGAGACACGTCTCAGCTTTGATGATCGCAATTTCGTATCTTTCATGTCCTAATGACACGGAACACAATATCGTTTTTCTGATGTAGGGCGCCGTAATTTTATTTGTTCCCGTTTTGTAAAAGTAATTTTGCTTGTTTTATACACTTTTGTAAATGGTTCGCATTATGACGGAACAGGGGTTAAAAATTTTCCGACATTTTATTTTGTTGTTATGTTTTTTTTTTTTAATTTCAAACAGGATGGTTTTGGAGACGAATAAGGGATTACGGTGGAAAGTTGAAAATAATATTAATGTTGGTAGGTTATGTTTGCAATGTAAGAATACTAAAACTCTTCACTTCAAAGAAAAATATAGCTTACTGTTTCTATGATGTTAGCTACATGTAATTATGTATACTATCTTTTTTTGGATAATCGAGTTTTTTTTTCTCTAGTTTATTTATTTATTTTAAGCATAACACAGATGGAACTTAGAACCTAGGTTAGTAGAACTATTCCGTTAACCGCCGCCATATATGGAACTAAATTAATAAATAAAAATTTGCATGTGGGGTGTCTATGGATAGGTCAAATGACATGGAGGTTCCAAAATTAATTTCTTCTAAAAAACTAACATTTGAGTTATGGACGCTTCCAAAGTGGTAAAATAGGCGTCCCTAACAAAGTTATGTTTGCTGTCAACAAAATATTGCCAAAATACCACATTTAGGCTTATTGGAAGTAAGTGGAACTCAGTAAAAGTTGCCAAGGTACCTGACTCGCACTTAGCCGGTTTTTTAAAAATAGGACTCTTTCAAAATTTATCTAGGGCATCGGCTTTGCCTTTCTTATTCAATGCCCAATGCTTCTTTTTCTCTTATCTTATTGATTTTTAAAACATAGTCTTAGAAAAATAACTTATTTTTTTTTAAACTAGCTTATGTAACCTGAACCTGAACCTGAACCTGTTTTTTACCGATAATTAATTATTTATTGTGCTAATAAAAAAAAATAAACCAAATATATATTTACAAAATTCAAGCAAAAAAATATAGATTTAACCAAAAGCATGACTTCAGTATGGTAAAATATGACATTTATGACTGGATCCGATGCTGGTGGAGTTTTCCAACCTTTTGTAACAAACATTGATTAGTATTATGAACTAGTTTTGTTCCATTTCAAATAAAGTACATAACAACAAACCTACATTATCGTTAATAACATTTCAGAAAGGTAGTACTATTCTACAAAGGAAACCTGAGTATTTTCTTGTATTATTTTGCATACATTCCGTGAAATGAAACCGGCGTTATTTAATATCTTATTCCGTTTCTATTATGAAAATAAACAAACTCTGGTGCAAGAAAAGAGTATAAAGTATTGCAGCCAACCTTCCTATGGTTGTTTCTTTTATTATTAAAATAAAAAAGCTTTAATTCAGTGAAATGATATATATTTTTATAAGTATTTTAAGAGACTAGTCTTAAGCCTTTGTACTATAAATGTACGAGATAAATAAAAATTAATGGTCTCAAATTAAAAAAAAAACATATATGTAAAAGTTTGCTATATGATACTTACTGGCAGCTAATGGGTGCATTTTTTTTTTCAGAAAAAACAGAGTTTACAGTATATTACATGGCTTTCTATTGAGCTTTGCGTATCAAGCACTTCTTGAGATCGCGATTAGCAGGAGTTTGTTAGCGCGCATAACTATGTTCCAACCTAATTTCAAAAATATCTTCCGTTAGCGCTAGTCATGACTGACAGACAGACTGACAGATAACGCGGGTATATGAATAGGGTTCTGTTAGCATCCTGCAGGATTATCAAAGTCAACTTGTAATTAATGGAAGTATGTTTTAACTAACAATTTCAATTAACGTTACAAAGTTTTAAATGCTATATTATACAACTTATTCGTTCTACCTATGTGTGTGATTTATGCAATTAAAGTTTTATGCAATTAAAATTATCTACCCAAACGTATCTGGTTAACTACGTCACCCTTGCATTGCCTTATTTGGTTTCAAATTCCGATTGCAAGAGGCACAGTAAAGTCAATCAGATTTATTGTATACCTACTCAAAGGAGGGCTTAGGCCGAGTCTTGCGGATTAAGCGTTTGGCGTCGAGATCTTCGAGCAGAGCTTGCTCATAATCTTCCAAATCCGACTTTCACCATTCAATCCTCTGTGTGGCTAGCCTCTCCCATGAGCCACATGGTTTGTTGGCAGCAGTCAGATGGCGCTTCAACTCGTCTTTGTATCGCAGGTACCACCCACGCGGTTTGCGTTTACCTGAGCTGAGGTCAGAGTAAATTATTCGTTTTGGCAACTTGTTAGGCTCTATGCGCACAACGTGTTTGCACCAGTGAAGTTTCCGCTTCATCAAAATAAATAAATCCTATTGAGCTGCACAGTTAAAATATATGTTTTAATTACCGGTTTTATGACTTAATACCACTTTAAAAGATGCCCTTCCTCAATCTAGCGAGACAATCATCGCGTAAAGAGGGATTTTATACTATCATAATGTCAACCATCGAATGTTCCTTTAATGTTTGTGGTTGTCTTCTATCCATCTTTCGTTTACCGGACTTTTATTAAAAACCGCTCGGCATCGTTTCTGGCATAGTTCATCTGAAGTTTTTCACTTTCCGAAATAGCGTTGGCTCCTCCTTTTGTACATATTTCTTGTAAAAAGTATATTGTGTAGTTTTCAAAGAATACGTTTCAGTAAAGTTAATATTACTTATTATTTATTCGTGGGAAAAGGTTCCCCTATTCAACAGTAGCAATGTTACAGAAATTGTAATACTAAATAATACTTATACACAAACATATTTCATTATATTACGTTAACACGTAGTAAAGCTATAACTAAATATAGAGTTATTTTATCAACAGGATGACAGATATACAAAGTTGTATAAAAATTACAAATATTAAAGGCAAACTTTAAGATTAAGGTTAAGGAAATATATAAAATTTTATATATTTCCTTAACCTTAACCTTATCTTAAGGACCAACAAACAAAAAGAAAAGAGGTAAAGAAAAGAGATAAAAACCGGTTGATGAAATATAAAATTAGTTTACTAAATAGAAAATAAGTTGACAAAAAAGATTTGAAAAGCTGTTATAGATTGGATGATAAAACAAAAGACAGGAAAACATGGAGTGAGATGGAGGAGGCGTTAACCCGCTGAGGGGTCTTTAATGTTGATAATGTTAATAAAAAAACATACTAAATGTTGATTTACCGTTATTGAAATAAAAGGTTTTAATAATAATAATGTTAACCACTTTTTATGTAAATTCGGAGATTCAATATTATTATACCTGTGCAAACCAAGAAATTAGGCAAACTCGCAAAACTCGACCCGGGATTTGAACCCGTGACCTGTGTCCCGCTCCCTATAAATCACGGTGTCGCATGACAATTCACCGGACAAATGGATCTTTTCTTATTCGAATATCCGAGGAATTGTTTGTTGGAGATGAATTTCTTATGTCATGATGAATTGTGAAATGGGATTTGGGAAGGAAAAGGTTTATTCTTTTAGTGAATTTATTTCAATATTTGTATGAAAAGTTCTAATTTGGAATGAAAATAATTTAGGAGTCTTTTTATAAATTAACTGTCTTTTAATATACTAAACGGATTTTAAAAAGTTAATAATTGATCGTTAATATAAGGACCTAAACATTAAAAAACAAAACTATATTTTAACAGACTTGCTCAGCGATCCACTGGGTTGAGAACAGGAAGGGTTCACATTACACTTAGTTCTAGTAATCTTATTGGTGAGTTATGATGACTCATTTCCTGAGATATCAATTGAGTTTTTTAAAATCAATTGATAGTTTAATTATGTTGTTAAGATATACTTTAAAATAAATAAATATGCGCCAGACAACAGACGAACTGGTTTGGTGGTAAGGAATTTTCTTCCTTGTGTTACGAAGTACCAGACAACGATTATGACGGAGGCGTCTCCCAAAAACTTTAATACATATAACATCCATGACTTAGATACAAATGTTCGTGATCGTCACACAAACATTGGCTCCTTGCGGGATTTGAACCCGCGACCGCTGGTTCAGTAGCCAGAATCCCTAACCGCTGCACCATTCGTGTCAACAAATTATTTATATTATCCTTGTGCGCAATGTTCATATTTTCTTAATGTTTATTTTTCAGCAAAATATAAATTGACGATTATGTATCTTAATTTAAAACTTAATTAATTTATAACTTAATATACATTAAATAAATACATATTTGACATCATCACATACATTGCTCCGATCCCAAGCTAAGTAGCTAAAGCACTTATGTTATGGAAGTCGGAAACAACGGTGGTACAGCAACACCCAGACCCGAGACAATATAGAAAAGATCGTTTTCTACATTGACCCGACTGGGAATCGAACCCGGAACCTCACAAGATGGCGACGCTTGAAACCAGCGTGCTAGCCACTCGACCACGGAAGTCGTCACGGAGGTATTACTTATATACATTATGTATATAATTTAAAAAAAGTAAGCCTGTAATGTCCCACTGCTGGGCAAGGCCTTATCTCAACTATAAGGTAGTTCGAGCCTTTATTATAATAACTAATCTAATGAATGCACATTCAAATCAAATTAAATCTATAAATATAATATAATTAATAATTGAAATTACAATAAGTTCTTCATTGTTATTTTGTTTAGAAAACGGTTCGTTTACTGGGAGTTTCTTAATCTATTGTCAAATAAATATAGAGAGCGGGGATATTCTGCCACAAGTATTTATTTACTTGAAAGAAATTCTCCACGGAAAAATCTGTATTATGCTGTTTATGAATTAATATATTTGTATTTGTAGGTAGTTCGTGCCGTCCATTGACAAGATGGACAGATGACTTTGTACAGATCGCAGGATCACACTGGATGCAGACTGCTTGTGATTGGCTCTGGAAAGCCGAGGAGAGGTAGGGGTCTATGTTCATCAGCGGACGTCCTTAGGCTGAAAATGATGACTCTACTTAACTTTTAACTCATTGATGTTGCATCAGATTTTTAATTTTTCCTACCGAAAATTCCGCGCAATTCCAAACATTTGTTTCACAAAATTAGCGCTCTCGTAGTTTCAACAAATATAACTAGCACACGTCTGCACATTCTGAAAGTGGCTCATACAAAAGCCTCAGCTAAAAGGCTGCTGGGCTGTTAAAAATTTAACAATAGATATTGCGGCGGCTTTGTCGCTAAAACGAGAACTCTGAAAGCAATGGAAGCGACACAGTTTTTTTTTTAGGAAAATTTTGGGACGAAAAATGTGTAGAAACTCCCTATTTAAACGTGATCAGAATATTTTGAAGATATTATAATAAAGTTAGGGGCATATTGAAATACAGAAACAAAAGTGACTGTATAAGGTTTAGATCATAATTTAAGAGCTAGGCTCTTGTCGGTGGAGCTTTTTCTATTCTTTACGCTGTTTCGTCAGTTTCTTGACCTCTTGATACGAAGCAATATTCAAATTTTGCTTTATTTGATTGATTTGAATATAACTTAGTCTTGGTCTTCCTCTCTAGATAGGTAGGATTGTAGGATTAGATAACCAATTATGATCTTAACTTGATATTATAACGCTGAAAAATTTTGTTTGTTTGTTATTTGAACGCGCTAATCCCAGGAACTACTGGACCGATTTGTTTTTTGTGTGTTGGATAGCTTATTTATCGAGGAAGGCTATAAAACTCCACTAACTTAACTGCCTCGGTGGCGCAGCGGTAGAAGGGTCGCACTTCAAAGCGACGGCTGCGCCAGAGGTCCCGGGTTCGACCGCCGGGTCGGGCCAAAAATATATACCTGAGTTTTTCTGTTCATAAATTCTTAGGGTAGCCCGGAGTTTGGAAGTTGGCGGTGTTTCACCCCCGTGCCTCGAAAAAGCACGTAAAGCCGTTGGTCCTGCGGCTAAACTCTCTCCGGTCGTGTCAGATTGCTGTCCCATCGGGCTATGAGAGTGAAAGGAATAGAGAGTGCACCTGTGTTTGCGCACACACTTGTGCACTATAATATGTCCCGCGCAGTCGGTTAGTCGTTGTGAATGGCCACCGTAGTCGAAATCGGCTAGGGGGACTATTATTAAAACTCCACAAACTTGGGAGCAAACTCAAAAAGCGCGAACGAAGTCGTGAGGACCACTAGTTATTTTTTATATCATAAATCTTGTAACCTTACAGAGATTGTTGAAATACGATTTGCATGGAGTAAGATTTAAATAACTTAAATGACAACATTATTTGTATATGTATTAGAACAAAGCTTTGTTAAGTTATTGACACAAAATACATAATTGTTTCTTTTGAGGTTATTGACTGGTTGTTTGTCTGGTATTATGTCTAGTGGAAAATGACGACGCGGATGAAGATAAATCTAATTTGAATCTAGTAGCATTTTTATTACCAAAACTGATATGATATAATGATATATATATTGTTTCAAATCAGAGCCCCTAGAGTGTTAGTGACAATGAAGGCTAAACTATGTGCATAAATTAAATGTATTAATGGAATGTTTTAAAAAAATGTATTTCAGTGTCTTTGACGAGATATATTAACTGAATTTACACTTCCAGTGCTGTTATTCCATAACCTCATAGGCCTGTTACATTATAGTATTCGCAGTGTTGTGATTCCGGGACAACATTCCTTCTGTAGGACATTGTAATGGTACCATACAAATGACATTTTGTAGCGAGGCGTTGTGTTCTTTATTACATTTATGTTTTTGAGCAATTGCCGAGATTTGTTTTGTATAAGGAACCATTGTTATAAAACTTGTCATCATCATCATCATTATCAGCCAAAGGACGTCCACTGCTGAACATAGGCCTCCCCCACTGCTTTCCACAGCGACCGATCACTAGCGGTCTGCATCCAGTTTGATCCTGCGATCTTTAAAAACTTTTAATATTGTTTTTATAAAACTTGTGAATTTCATTAATTAGCGGTTTTTTTGGTCTCGTCCATCAGTGTTTTATCGATGCTACGTTCTCTTGTCATAGTGTGAAACTCGTAATATGTAAGTATACTTGAAAAGTAAAGTTAGCCTGTAAATAAATCCACTAGCTGAGCAAAGGTTTTGTCTCAAGTAAGAGGCGGTATGAGTAATACTACACCACTCAATCTCAGTGCGGATTGCTGGAGGGGTGTTTGCAAGGTAAGCGCCCAAAATCAATGTCAGATGCTAGCCTAATGTTAAGCCCATAGTGCCTCTGACAAGGCTGACGACTAACATCAATTGATATTATCCCGAACGAACTGACTAGCGTGCCATCCAAAGTGCTAGGATGCTCTTGATATACGTTGACTTATATGGTCAAAATGGTCACCCATACAAACACGACACCGCCGTAGGTTACTTAACGTCGGTATCACTATCAAAGCGCTATCATTACGTTACAAGCGCCAGCCTTTAATCTGCCTCAAATCAAATGATATTTTAACCTAAAATAATAATAATAATAGAAGAAACATCGTTGCGGAAATAAACCTGAAAAACTTTTCTCCCTACAAAACACTAGAACCACAAAATTTCTACACGGCACTAAACCCCCAGCTCCCGTCAAAAGTGACCCCATTTTAAGGGTCAGTAATATATGAAGCAAAATGCTTTGTAAGTCCCCGGGTCCCTGTAAATCAATTATAAAGGTATAAAATTGCCTTATTTCATATAACATTGTCGCTTGTGGGGTTGTAAAGGAGAATAATGAGCTTATTCGTTTATAAAGGGTTTGCACCTCAACGGTTACACTATTTCAGCAGATGTCAAGATGTGGCAACTCGCGTTTTTGATGTCAAATGGCATTTGGTGTCTTCTTGCTATATAACAGGAGCTGGAGTGAAGTGTTTTGTGTTGTATTTCAATTCGTCTTGTTCAAATGATAGACCTAATTTTGAAAGCGTCGCTTGTCTACCTTCAGTTAACCCTTTTCGGGGCGGTATGCCAGACACAATATATTTTTTATTGTATTACGGCTATAGCCGTTCACCGCGCTGAAAAGTGTTAATTGGTAAATTAGACAATAAGCTAGAGTCGATTGGCCATATATTTTGTATTATTTGTTGTTATTTGTCACCAGTTGTTGCCAGTGGCTGCTTTTTAGCTATTTAATATGATAGTATAGAAATCATAGCCTTCATTTACCATTTAATTACTTTTCATAAGTTCAGTAATTACTAAACCCACGTAGACACTGCGGACTAAAAATTAACTACATCAACGAGCTTTTCCACGGAGCTCACACAAAAGGTTCAGTTTAACCATTATCCAGCAGTTAACAATTCAGAATCCCATTATTAAGCTGGCAAACTCGTTTATTCTGCCTGTGGGTAAGTTTCGAAGAATAATTGAGAGGGCTCGAGCACATGGCAATGGTAACTCCACCTCTGCTCACTCTGACTTTACGGACAACAGCACGTGAAGGTAAACACTGCGGTGTCTTATTCAGTTGTAATAAGGGGTAATTTGCAATAAAAAAGGGTAACCTGATGTGCAGGCTGCTGTATATGTTAGACCCCTTTCGCACTGCGACTTTTAGCTTTAATACAGTCGCACGTTTTGAGCATCGCGAGTCACGCCCTGAACTGATTTAATTTGGCATTGAAACGCGATTGCATCGATGCTAACGCGCGTTATTACCGATGCAGTCGCCAATATACAGTTTATAATTAGCGCAAGTAAAAGAAGCGCAAGTGTGTAAAGGTTGTCATTTTGCGACTTTTAGCATCGCTGCTAAAAGTTGCAGTATGCGAAAGGTCTTAGATTAAAACAAAATCTTTTTAGACATGTCTTTAATTTTTTAAACTATTATTAACTAATTAAAGACATCACATTATAATACGTAACTTTTATTTTTTTGCAGTCGATACCTACCTGGGCCATTATTTGAGCACCGTTTTTTGATGGTCACACGTTTGTAATTCAATACACATTCAATGTTTAATTTAAGGATAAAATTTGTATGTTTTGTCATGTATCTATCTATATGAATCCACTTTAAATGTGTAATAATATTTGTAGTTTTGTAGGAAAAATATTTTACCATTGGAATCGGGAGTAAAACTGCTATTCTTCGCGCGTCACACCGAGTTGGCGCTCTGTTTAAACACTTATGTCTTGCTGAGCTTTTACATTATATTAACATAATATATGTCAAAAAATTGGACATATAGTCAGGATTATATTGAGATGGAAAAAATCTGTCTTCAGATTCAAATTGAATATAATTAATTTTGTGTCGGATTTTCGAAAATGTGACACATAAATGCTCATAACTTCAAAAAAGTTCAACCTATCGACACAAACCATAGGGCCGCAGAAACTTCAGACGCGTTAAAACACCAATAGAAGACAAATTAATATCTCACAGCAATGATAAAGCTAATTACATCTTCTTGTTTTTTATTTGTTTTCTTCAGACTCTAGTTCATGTAACCCTTCATGGGTGATGTTTGAAGATTATAAGTCAGTGTTACGAATAAATGTCTACAATTGAATCATAAAACTCATCGTCAAGATTCATTTGAGCTGATTAGATTACATAAGCGTTAGTTACTTAATTAATTATTTCTAAAAAGAAAAAAATTTCGTCACTTGCGTGGTACAACTTTCGTGGTCAATTGCCCACGAAAGTTACAAATCATGACACGAAAGTTTATCAGTGTCGTGATCTCACTAGAATTTATATTTTATGGTTTGTAAATGCAGTTAAAATAACCAGTTTTATACCCAAAACCAATATTTATAAAATTAAACCGCCTTGAAATCAGTTTTAAAGGCGGTTTAATTTTATAAATATTTTTATTACATGATTCTTTGATTTAACTTATATTTCAAAAACTACTGGACTGATTTTGAGTAAACGTACACAGTGCCCTATGTTAAACTATACCTGATTCAACTGAAAAAGAATCATCTCGCTAAGACTCCTCGTTTTCAAAAAATCCTTAGACAAACATACATACACTTAAAAAAAATTGCAAACGTGTTAGGAAGCCTGAATAGAGCAACATACAAATTTTATTCAACTGACGATATCACATTCATAAAGGTTGAATGGAATATACCTCTTTATTTTTAAAGTTGTTAAAATCGTTTGAAATTGTTCACATGATGTGGAACCACGGTCAAAAATTTAATTTAAATGCATATGCATTAGCATTTTTTTTGTTGCTAGTCAAAACAAGGAGGTGTAATATTTATTATTAATCTTACCTTGACTGTTCATGACTGTGTGGGTGTATTTTTAATTTCAGTTTTCAAACACAACACACGCTTCTTTTTCGTAGTACAACAATTTTAATAAGAACCTGATTTCTAGAAAATACAGTATTATAATTCATATGGAAAATCAATGAGGTCGTGTTCTTGGTTTCTAAAAATAAGTTTTTTATATTCCCAAGACGCCTCCACTTCACAAGTATGAGAGTGACCTATTTCCATAAATTAATATGAATATGCTAATCACTCCATTTTAGAATTTACGCTATTCGAAAATCGCGAAAATGATGGTGTTTCAGATAAAATATTCAAATAAATAGGAAAAGGTTATGTGATATAGTACGTGTCTTGAAAATTTGATTTAAACCACCAAAAGGCACTAAATTAAGTCTCCATAATTATTTAGGTCCCGAAAACTTCAATTAACTTTTACAAAGGTTTTTGAATTTCTCTGATATTCCTTTAATAACGAAAAGTTATCAAACAGCTTTCAAGTTGTAGATTTCTTTGACATGTCACTAGATTAGCTATGACTCGACAAGTAATCGCTTTTGTAATTTAAATCTTAGTTAATTAATTTTAACAACGTGATATGTCTGTAACTAAGTGGAAAAAAACAAAAAAATCCTTGTGATTCCACTAGGAATTTTTAAATAGGATGCGTATGGCGATGTTCGTTGACAGTTTAGCGGCTCTGCTTTTGAACGAATTAACAAAATCGTATTACGATTTCGTATAAACTACTCAGCAGATAAGAGTGGGACAGCATTACACGAGTGAGTCAAATAGAAATTTGTAGGATAATATATACGATAATTTTGCACGTGCATCGCAATGCCAATTTAGAGACTCAGACCCTGACAGACCCTGATCAGTAGGTATGGTAGGACTGTTAGAAAGACGCGACTTAATAGCGGCCTTATTGCCTTACAGGTAGATTATATTCACGACGAATTGCTGTCCGAATGTACTCTCCCTTAAATCTCAAATGTTAACAACAACACTGCGCTGAACTGAACAAAAAATCGTCCGAGAATATTTTCCTCGAGCAATTCATTGTAAGGGCAGAAATGGTTTGAGGTTATGATACGGCAAGTAATATGAAATAGGGACGTGTATAGCGATTCTTATGAGATTTATGGCGAAATATAAACTGATGTAATAACTTTTGTTAACAAAAATGATGATGATACGCGATTTCGTCAGAAAAGAGAGGAAATGTGGGAGGGGTAAATTGGTAGGTATTTATCGATAAAATGGAATCATTTTACTTAAAATTAATAGATCGTTTATAGTCATAAGGCACCCCTTACTGTTCACTTTCTTAAATTTTTGAAACATCATTCCAAAGTATAAGTATTTTTTCTTGCTTTCATGAGTCGTTACTTTGCTGCTGTACTTTTATTAATAAATACATAATCAAACTCATAGTTGAGGTTAGGCCTTTGCCCAGCAGTGGGACGCTACTAGCTAACTTTACAATTACTTCTACACACAAACTTATACTTTAAACCGTAAAAAAATCAACGTTTTTTTCTCCAAGTTTCAAAACCCAAAGTAATGTAAAGAAAATTACCTCTTCATCATCATTCAGATATTAGGAACACGGAAGAGTTGGAAAATGGCCACTCTGACTGCAGGGGTTCACACTTCATTCGTTATTTTTGCATTTTCTAATGAGACACACTGGTTTCGGGGCCAGAAAGCCACAAATAATATAGTTATTTTCATGAGGTATGTCATTAGAAAATGCAAAGGATAGGAATAAAAGTGCCTTCAGTGCAGTAACTATAGTGCTACCAAAAACAGTCTACCTAAGATCACGGACACTGCGTGCAACAATTTGTTCTAATCTAGACGTTATTATTTATCACAAATTGCCGACCTGTATAGATATCGGGTCGGACCAGATTGGCAATTTGTGATATAAGAACAAAATCCACAGTGATAAAGTCAATTAGTCAATACTTAATCTACAATGATGAACTTTTATTAGGGTCAGTTTAGACCATAAATGTCGAAAAATATCCTTTGGACATTCCCACACATTGCCATCTAGTCCCAAAGTAAGCTACTCAAAGCTTGTGTTATGGGTGCCAGACAACGGATATAATACTGAAATAGATTTTTGTTTGTAAATATAATAATATACATAGAAAACACCCTAAACTGATACCCTGATAAGCTTCCGCCAATACCAAATAATACAGTGATTTTCAATTTTTAAGTTTTCTGTGTGTTTCTACTTTTCTGCAGGTTTTATGGAGCCCAAATATATCTTATTCAACGTCCGATCTATCCCTGTAAAATAATTATGATAAAAAAAGATAATAATAATAAAACATTTATAAAAGTTTATATTAAAAAAAACTATGGGACCGATTACATGTTTTACGTTCTATGAAGCTGTGTGTCACACACAGTAATGGCGGAAAGTTTCCACCGCCCGTCCATATTTCAGCCTTATACTGCAGTGCCGAAATGATGTTTGTACAAAAGATTTTTCTAGTGACACTTGTGTATAGTGTGGATGCATTCACAGCTGTCATATATTCAGTTTTCTGGCCCTCGTCTGAACACCGTAACAGGCTACGATTG
Organism: Pyrausta purpuralis; assembly: GCA_963924145.1. Taxonomy (NCBI): domain Eukaryota; kingdom Metazoa; phylum Arthropoda; class Insecta; order Lepidoptera; family Crambidae; genus Pyrausta; species Pyrausta purpuralis. The sequence goes on along the minus strand of OZ001652.1, from coordinate 21,771,483 downwards.
CTATTTTGAGGAGTCATTTGTAGGTGCTTGTAGCCCAGTGGTGGCATCGCTTTGGTTGTGATACCGCAGGTTACCTTACGGCGTGGTCGTGTTTAGGTAGGTGACCATTTCGGCCATATAAGTGACGTATATCACGAGCCTACCAAATTTTGCACGGTAGGTAAGTAACAGTTGATCGTGGCTTGATGATGGTTGATAAAAAAGAACAGAGGCCCTATGGGTGACTGGTGCGAGATAAGGCGCAGGACCACCGGCTTAACGTGCTTTCCGAGGCATGATGGTATCATCACCACTGACTTCCTGACTCCGAGCTGTTTCCGAGTATTTTCGGGACAGAGAAACCCAGAAACAAAATTCGGCCTGACCCGGGATTCAAACCCGGGACCAAAGCACAGACTTTACTATTAAACCCAGAATTTAAATTCGTGGTCCTTGTTTTAAAGAAGTAGTAAGTAAATGAAAAAAAAGTAGTTATTTTAGGCAATCTTAATGCCCACTTAATGGAGACATCAAATGTCAGTTGTATTGATAAATTTGCCAAATAAAGAGTTAAATTAAATTACTCAGTCTGTGTCACCACACTTACAATGATTTCATATCAATATTAACAGAACAATTTAATACGGGATGAATTGAATGACTGATTGGCTGTTTGTGGTTAATTTATTAAGTGCAAAACCAAAAGGCTGATGTGATGTTTTTTTTTTACATCGAAATTATTTTTTCAATTTTTAATATAATATACATTATCAGCCAAAGGAAGTCCACTGCTAAACAGAGCCTCTAATTTCGACAGCGGCCGGTTGCGAATTTGTCTGTATCCATTCAAAAATCATTGGGTATACAATACTGAAAATTTCCAGACTTTTAACGTAAATAAAACTGCTGTAGTAAAGGTTTGGAAACGTTGCTTTAAAAAAAATGTGTTCGGAGCAAACAGACTTTAAATATTTATTTATTGTATCTTATAGAAATTCTACCTGCGTATGCTATAAAATCCGGCTAAGTGCGAGTCGGACTCGCCCACTGAGGGTTCCGTGCCAACTTTAACTGAGTCCACTTACTTCCACTGAAACAAAATACCACAATATTTTGTTGAGAGCAAACATAACTTTGTTTTATATAATGTTTGTATAAAGAACAAAGTTATGTTTGCAGTTGTTGAAAACGTGCTATATCTCAAAAACAACTAGCTCGATCTTGTTCGAACCAATTTTTGTTGATTTTTTTTATAGAAATATACATCATGTATTTTTTTTAAATGACACTTACTTAGTTTAAAAGTTAGAGGGGGGGGGGGGGGCAATTTTTTCACTTTGAAAACGTCTATCTCCCAAATGTGAGACTTACAGAATAAATATTTTTTGGAACCTTGATATCATTTGGAAGAGACCTATCCATAGACCACCACACGCATAGGATTGACCAAAAATAAATTATTTATTTATTTCCATGTAGGTTTGAGAGCCCCCCTCAAATACATCTACCTACCAAGTTCTATATGTGTGATGCTAATAGTTTCAGCATAAAGTGTCTGTGACATACGGACGAACAGTCAGACTTGACGAAACTAAAGGGTTCCGTTTTTGCCATTCGGCTTCATAACTCTAAAAATGTGCGGTTATACTAAAGCGTGTAATGTGCAAACTATACTTTGATGTAGAGTTAATATTTAGAAAAAATTAACCCCTCAAGCGTATGTGAACGAGACACAATAGATATTTTATTGTTATGTGGTTGCCTGCAACGTTTAGTTAAGTTAAGAAAAGTTAATATGTTTTATTAAATTTCAATATCATCGATGAAGATGTTTAAAGCGATAATTAATATCTACCTATGTTAAATAAATTACGTTCTGTTTCAACTCACAAACACTTTCTTAAATATCTATGATCCGGAAACTCCGTTCATTCTTAGCGTTCATTATCTTCATGACGGTACTTCGCGAAATCATACGGTAAAACAACAAATCAACGTAGAATCCACACCACACTTTACTTGTTATCTTAGTACAGTCGGCCGCAAAATGTGTATAAAAGTCTCTATTTTTTATTACAAAAGTTTTTACATTTTATTTTTATTGGTTACAAAAACAAAAAATATTGAAAACTGGACTAATGCGTTAAACTGTGCACCAATTTAAAGTTGCCTAGGTAAACAATGTCAACATGAAATATAAAACTAAAATTAAAATTAAAAATACATAAATTAGATAATGGTTTGCTATTATCTAAGCCCTTTTAAACTAAGGGCCTGTTTTAATATCTACAAAAGCAGTAATGAATAATAAATATACAATTTCATATGAATTATTTGACTTTATTTATTTCAGGAAAACACAAGAGATTACAATCAATTACATTACATTAAGAGACTTGTATAATTGTTTTGTACAAGATAATAATCCCAGTCATGTTTCCACAGCCATTACAATAGAACTAATTAGGAAATTGTGATACAGGGTATAAGCCAATATAATATTAAGCAAGTATTTGAGAAAAAAGAAAAAGCCATTTTCTAGTGAACATTGTAAAAATAACAAAAGTTTCCTTAGCCCATTGCAACTACGGTGGCCAGTCACAACGACTAACTGACTGCGCGGGACATATTATAGTGCACAATTGTGTGCGCAAACACAGGTGCATTCGCCATTCCCGTCACTCTCATAGCCCGATAGGTCAGCAATTTGACACGACCGGAGAAAGATCAGGCGCAGTACCACTGGCTTCACGTGCTTTCCGAGGCACGGGGGTGAGTTCCAAACAGCGCTAACTTCCAAACTCCGGGCTACCCTGAAAATTTCTGATCAGAAAACCTAGATACATATTTTTGACCCGACCCGGAGATCGAACCCGCGACCTCTGTGGCAGCCGTCGCTCTAAAGTGCTCCGAGTATGTGGAAAATAACAAAATTATTTTAAAACAATATTAGTATTTTAAAAACTTTTTCAATCGACTTTGACCTAATTTTACATTTTTGTTTACTCATTATGAATCAGATACGGAAAGGTAGTATTACAAATCAAAAAAGTGTATTTGTTTGTAACTAATCTATTTATCTATAATAATTATTATGGGATATTTGTAATTTTTGCTCGATCATTATGTCAGAAGTAAAAGTACTTAAACAAAAATGCTATAAAAATAGGATTTTTTTCTAAATACTTTATATTCAAACATAGGCAGCATTAAATACTTGCACAGTGAACAAACCCTTCCATCCCTCATTTACAAACTAAATTATGCAACTAACCGTACCCAAAGATTAATGGTTGAAGGAAGAGGTGTGTTTTGAATAAACCCGTTACGCAATAACAGACTTTATTGCGTGGACTTAAGAATGGAATGTGTATATTTTTGCATAGCATTGTACTACATTATCCTTCGTAATAGGAATATCCTTCATTATTCAATGCTGTGCTTGAAATTTTGCTTTTGTAGGCTTTTCTTAGGGAAACAGCGAAATGGCGGACGCTCAGAAATTGCATAAAATCACAAATTGTGGTTATTTTTATGTACTTACTTAGAACGAGATTGAGAGATCCTTATTAATCAGAGTGTAGTCTGTAATAGAAGCAAAAAAATCCATCAACGATTCTATAGGGTATACGAGGGTCAAACTGAAAGTTCTTAGAAAATCAAAAACTGATTACATTAGCCAGTTATTAGTTTTATTATATCTTTTCAAAATATTGTCCATTGACGTCAATACACCGCTGCATGCGATGGAACCACTGGGAAAAGCACTTTGCCCACTCGTCCTTAGGGGTCTCTTCAATGGCATCGCGATACGCAGCCACCGCTTCTTCAGCATTCATAAACCGCTTTCCTTTAAGTTTTTCTTTAATTTTTGGAAATAAATAAAAATCACAAGGCGCGAGGTCGGGGCTATACGGCGGGTGACCCAGTAATTCAACGTTTGATGTCGCCAAATAGTCGATCGTTCGCTTGGCGGTGTGCGACGAGGCGTTGTCGTGGTGAAGGAGGATCCTACTGCGAGGTCGTTTCTCTCGAACTTTTTCCAAGACAAGTGGCAAACAATTGGTAGTGTACCATTCTGCAGAAACTGTTTTTTGATCCTCTAACACAATTGTTGCGAAATGACCTATCCTTCCAAAGAACGAGGCCACCATTTTTTTTCCCGCACTTCGATCTCTCTTCACTTTAGTTGGCAACTCCTCGAAAGGAAACACCCACTGAGCAGATTGTCTTTTGGTTTCAGGATCATAACAGTAAATCCAGCTTTCGTCACCTGTTAGTATGTCGAACACAGCATTTGAGTCACCTCCGGTAAATCTTTCAATCATTTTACGGCACCAATCCACACGATGGAGTTTTTGAGCCTTAGTCAAATTATGAGGTATCCACCGGGCGCAAAGCTTCCTGACCGCTAAATGTTCGTGGAGGATTTTGTGCACTTGACTCATACCGATGCCTAAGCTTGTCCGAATCTGCTGATAGGTCACTCTTTTGTCAGTCTCTATCATACGCCGCACAACACAGATGTTATTTTCAGTCGTCGCCGTAGAAGGCCGTCCCTCACGTACATCATCAGTGAGATTAGTGCGACCACGTTTAAACTCATTAAACCAGTTGTAAACAGTCGCACGAGATGGAGCTTCATCGTGAAAGGCCAATCGTAGTCTATCATAACTTTCTTGTTGACTTAAATGACATCGAAAGTCATAAAAAATCATTGTACGAAAATTTTCTCGTGTTAAATTTATGTTGACGTGACACAGACAATTTTCAATTTGCCGCCAAATCGTAAAACAAATGACAAATGAGTGAAATCTATACTCAGTAATATTGGCAAAGAGTTCTATTTTCAAATTTTAGAATATTTTTTTTATTATATTGTTTATAAGTGGCCAGTTCTAAGAACTTTCAGTTTGACCCTCGTACGTAGTAACCTGGACCTGGTCAAAGTGCTCTCAAATGCTTTAACTCAGAGTTATAGCAATCCAAACATATAATCCCTTATCAATGTATATCAAAACCGCTTACTCGCTGTACTAATATAACTAGACACGTATGTTTGCAAAACATTGCTGGTTCGATTCCTTTTGTTAGAAAATAACAATAATTCATTTTGTATCATAACAAATTAAAACAATTTAGAATTGACGACCCGTCTGGTGTAGTGATCGAGAAGTCGCCTACTACGCAGCGGGTGCGGGTTCGATCCCCGCACAATACAAACATTTGTGTGCATGAACATGTCTGTTTGTATTGGTATGGGTGTTTTCTATGTAAATCATGTATGTATTTAAAGAAAAAAAAACTCCGGGTGCACTCCTGGAGTGCCGGCAGAAGTGAAAACTTGAATATCAACGTTGTGCATTTTTGATTTTTTGGAATAGTTAGGGAATAATTTTTAATGAATTGCTTTTATTATCAATATAAAAGTACTATCATTTTTGTGATAGAATACAATAATAATTATAATAATAATAATAATAATAATATAATATTTTTATAGAATATTTATAGAATATAATATTTATTTATTGCGCTATCGTACACAAACATTACAATTTATATTATATTAAATTACATTAAAAAGTTTATCTCTCAGAAAAATCAACTTACATCCATAATTTCGCCAACCGTCTTACGGTTTTTCGATCAGCCCACGTGTCCTGACGCGAGTTTCACATTTTTCCCCCATCCCACAAAAGTGCTCAACGCCGCTAAAGAAGTTTTCACTTCAAAAAAGTATTTAAGTATTATATCCGTTGTCTGGCACCCATAACACAAGCTTTGAGTAGCTTACTTTGGGACTAGATGGCGCTGTGTGGGAATGTCAAAAGAAAAAAAAAAGAAAAAGAAAGATTACTGGTTAATTAAAGGGCCTAATTTTTTTTTGCTCCGTATACAGGCCACATAAGCAAATTAAGGTAAATTAAAAATGTAAATATTTCTATGGATACTTGTTTCAAGTATTTTTATGGTGGAATTAATTGAACTTTTATGAATTTACTTACAGTTCATATAGATGAAAAAGAAACCAAAAATTTGCGCACGGGCGGGACTTGAACCAGCAACCTTTTGGCAGACCGGGCCACCTTGTGGCCAAAAACGAATATAAGATTGGCAGAGGCTGCTATATAAAGTGTTACACAAAAGCAATCAAGCTGCCTATTGGTACTTTCAAATAAATCTTTCGCGTGATAGAAACGTATCAGTAATTTTGAACCGACTTCAAAAATGAGGAGGTTATGGTATTCGACTGTTTGTTTTTTTGTATATTATATGTTATCTCTTATCAGTCTTTTGTCAATATCAGACTGATTTACGTATCAGACTATTTTATCAGACCGATTGACTGGAAATACGTTGAAAAGATCGTCTCAGCCTATTTAAAGATTTGTCCTTTTGAACTAGATTTGAATTCGCCCAGACTGTTCTTTATTTCAAAAATATATTCGTCTTTTAATGAAGAGACTTCTGGGAAAGTTGATTTGATTTTGTTTGAAGCCTTGAGCCATTATTATGATCAGATCAACTATGAAAAGCGACGAAATATTTCTGAATATCAAAAGCATGTTTTTGAAATAGCACCCAAAACGAGCTTCTCATTTAGATATTTTTTAATATCTTAATAATAAATCGTTATATTTGGTTGAAATACAAATAAAAAAGGTAGGTACATTTCAGTAAAAATTATGCAACTGGTCTAATTCCACAATACCTGTAGTTTTTTAAAAACCTGACTTCCTAACTTAAATGAAGTTACTCGCTGTTAAAGTCATGTTTAAACCATAGAAGTACTATCCCCTAGGGATAATAATTTTATGGTTTAAACTCACCTAATGGTTGACTGGTAGAGAATACTTTGATAATTGAGCAAAACTACCATAACCACCATTTAAACTTTAATATTATAAAACTGAAGTGTTTGTTTGCTTGTCTGCTAATCTCAGGAATGACTGGACTGATTTTGAAAATACTTTTTGTGTTGAATAGCTTATTTTTTGAGGAAGGCTTTGGGGTATGTAACATTATGTTGCGACGGGAGGGGAGGGAGCAAACTCATAACGCGCGGACGAAGACGCGGGGGACCGCTAGTTAATGATAAGAATTTGGTAAAATAAAGTTTTAGTATGATTTCTATCCGTATTTTTATTATAACCAGGCTTTGTTACGGTTGAAGGTTCACCGCAAGCATTGCAATTGATAGCCAAATGACATGCGAAACACAGGCTTTACCTAAGTATCATGCGATAGTAAGATTCGATATCGATAACTAAGTGTTTTTTAATAGAAAGGACTCGAAAAAAATCTTTTTGGAGTTGGTGCCCTGATGGATGATGCTTGAGGTGGCGAATGCGATAGTAGTAGAGCCTCGAGCCCATCATCAGAGCCTGACTTGGCAACGATAGGACCAACAAGAAGGTAACAGCTCTAAGACCCAATATCTTAATCGATAGTATCGCAAAATTTCGTTAGCAGCGGTTAAATACTCACAATTGTGTGTTTTGACGAAAGACTACTTTAATGTCAGAATGACTGTTTTATAACCATTGGTTAAGGTTTTTTTACATAGATAACGAACTATACTTTTACAATTGGTAAATAAATTGGGCTTAAATGTTGAAAATGAAATCAGTCTGATATTGACAAAAGACTGATAAGAGATAACATATAATATACAAAAAAACAAACAGTCGAATACCATAACCTCCTCATTTTTGAAGTCGGTTCAAAATTACTGATACGTTTCTATCACGCGAAAGATTTATTTAAAAGTACCAATAGGCAGCTTGATTGCTTTTGTGTAACACTTTATATAGCAGCCTCTGCCAATCTTATATTCGTTTTTGGCCAATAGGTGTGTAAGAGGAATTGTGGAAAGCGATATCTTTGCTACAATTTACAAATTTCGCTATCGCGTTCTGTTAACCAGTTCCACTAACAAACATACAATTCTTACTCTTCTACTTAATAAGGAAGGAAGGAAGGAATGTAAGGAATGCTTTAGAATGTTTTTAACACTCACAGTGTCACATTTTATATTCATAAAGATGTGATAAAACCAAAAATTTGCGCACGGGCGGGACTTGAACCAGCAACCTTTTGGCAGACCGGGCCACTAGAAAATGGCTTCTTCTTTTTTCTCAAATACTTGCTTAATATTATATTGGCTTATACCCTGTATCACAATTTCCTAATTAGTTCTATTGTAATGGCTGTGGAAACATGACTGGGATTATTATCTTGTACAAAACAATTATACAAGTCTCTTAATGTAATGTAATTGATTGTAATCTCTTGTGTTTTCCTGAAATAAATAAAGTCAAATAATTCATATGAAATTGTATATTTATTATTCATTACTGCTTTTGTAGATATTAAAACAGGCCCTTAGTTTAAAAGGGCTTAGATAATAGCAAACCATTATCTAATTTATGTATTTTTAATTTTAATTTTAGTTTTATATTTCATGTTGACATTGTTTACCTAGGCAACTTTAAATTGGTGCACAGTTTAAGGCATTAGTCCAATTTTCAATTTTTTTTTGTTTTTGTAACCAATAAAAATAAAAAGTAAAAAAAAATTTAATAAAAAAAATTAGATACACATTTTGCGGCCGACTGTACTAAGATAACAAGTAATCCAAGTTGAGTGTGGATTCTACGTTGATTTGTTGTTTTACCGTATGATTTCGCGAAGTACCGTCATGACGATAATGAACGCTAAGAATGAACGGAGTTTCCGGATCATAGATATTTAAGAAAGTGTTTGTGAGTTGAAACAGAACGTAATTTATTTAACATAGGTAGATATTAATTATCGCTTTAAACATCTTCATCGATGATATTGAAATTAAATAAAACATATTAACTTTTCTTAACTTAACTTAACGTTGCAGGCAACCACATAACAATAAAATATGTATTGTGTCTCGTTCAAATACGCTTGAGGGGTTAATTGTTTCTAAATATTAACTCTACATCAAAGTATAGTTTGCACATTATACGCTTTAGTATAACCGCAATGTGCACATTTTTAGAGTTATGAAGCCGAATGGCAAAAACGGAACCCTTTAGTTTCGTCAAGTCTGACTGTCTGTCTGTTCGTCCGTATGTCACAGACACTTTATGCTGAAACTATTAGCAGCACACATATAGAACTTGGTAGGTAGATGTATTTGAGGGGGGCTCTCATACCTACATGGAAATAAATAAATAATTAATTTTTGGTCAATCCTATGCGTGTGGTGGTCTATGGATAGGTCTCTTCCAAATGATATCAAGGTTCCAAAAAATATTTATTCTGTAAGTCTCACATTTGAGAGATAGACGTTTTCAAAGTGAAAAAATTGGCGCCCCCCACCCTCTAACTTTTAAACTAAGTACGTGTCATTTAAAAAAAAATACATGGTGTATATTTCTATAAAAAAAATCAACAAAAATTGGTTCGAACAAGATCGAGCTAGTTGTTTTTGAGATATAGCACGTTTTCAACAACTGCAAACATGACTTTGTTCTTTATACAAACATTATTAAAAACAAAGTTATGTTTGCTTTCAACAAAATATTGTGGTATTTTGTCTCAGTGGAAGTAAGTGGATTCAGTTAAAGTTGGCACGGAACCGTCAGTGGGCGAGTCCGACTCGCACTTAGCCGAATTTTATAGCATACGCAGGTAGAATTTCTATTAGATACAATAAGTAAATATTTAAAGTCTGTTTGCTCCAAACATATTTTTTTTAAAGCAACTACAGCAGTTTTATTTACTTTACTACAGCAGTTTTATTTACGTTAAAAGTCTGGAAATTTTCAGTATTGTATACCCAATGTTTTTTGAATGGATACAGACGATTTGTAACCGGCCGCTGTCGAAAACTAGAGGCTCTGTTTAGCAGTGGACGTCCTTTAGCTGATAATGTATTTATTAAAAATGTTTAAAATAATTTCGATGTAAAAAAAACATCACATCAGCCTTTTGGTTTTGCACTTAATAAATTAACCACAAACAGCCAATCAGTCATTTTATTTCATCACGGTATTAAATTGTTCTGTTAATATTGATATGAAATCATTGTAAGTGTGGTGACACAGTCTGAGTAATTTAATTTAACTTTTTATTTAGCAAATTTATTCATACAACTGATATTTCGATGCCTTCATTAAGGGGCTCCCCGAAGTTTTGATGCGAACACTAGCGCCACTCTATTTAAAATAATTATTACTCCTTATATACAAAAACAATTAAAAATCTGGAAGACAAGGTTGTAGTACAGGTTCCATAGTTTATTTTGTACATTTAAATTGAAACTGTAATTAAATTTAGAAAAACTGCTAAATATGTCCATTTTTGCCAATTTTCCTAACTGTAACTACAGATTACTCTATTTTATTGAACTTAAACATTGTATCTAAACCACATAACCAGAGCTGTGTCGGAAGTCTCGACACAGTTCCCTGTAAAACCACCAGATGGCGCTCGAAAACTGCTAAAACAAAATTAGTGTTTTCGTGTATTTATTGATTGAGAAGATTTTTTTTACGAAGCTTAAAAATTACAAATATATTTAAAGGTTTATAAAATATACAAGCTACATAAGTTAAAATAATATTTGATGAATAAGACAATCATAAAATTGAAATTTTCGACGCGAAATGTCAAAAATTTTGCATCAGACTTCGCCCGCTGGTCTTTTATTTAACGAGTTATGATTTTTCTACTAAAGTGGCGCTAGTGTGCGCGTTAAAAATTCGAGGAGCCCCTTAAGTGGGCATTAAGATTACCTAAATTAACTACTACTACAAAACAAACACCAAAAACTTAAATCATTAGTTAAATAGTAAAATCTTTGTTTTTGTACTAAAAATGTGCACATTGCGGTTATACTAAAGCGTATAATGTGCAAACTATACTTTGATGTAGAGTTAATATTTAGAAACAATTAACCCCTCAAGCGTATTTGAACGAGACACAATAAATATTTTATTGTTATGTGGTTGCCTGCAACGTTAAGGTGCGCTTACACGCGCAACTAAAATTGCTCAATTCCAGTCAATACTCGTCAACTATGACGTCACGACTACATCAAGCAATTTACGGAAACGGCAACAAGCATCAATACTGCGCAATACAATATTGAGCGTTATGGCGCAACTTCATCAAGTAATACTGTCCTACACGAGCATTTCAGTATTCGCTCGCTATGGGTGACATTGTTTTTGCTGCGGCGGCTTGCGCAGCAAAAACAATGTTAAAGTTGCGCCATAGCGCTCAATATTGTATTGCACAGTATCGATGCTTGTTGCCGTTGCGGTAAATTGCTTGATGTAGTCGTGACGTCATAGTTGACGAGTATTGACTGGAATAGAGCAATTTTAGTTGCCCGTGTAAGCGCACCTTTAAGTTAAGTTAAGAAAAGTTAATATGTTTTATTTAATTTCAATATCATCGATGAAGATGTTTAAAGCGATAATTAATATCTACCTATGTTAAATAAATTACGTTCTGTTTCAACTCACAAACACTTTCTTAAATATCTATGATCCGGAAACTCCGTTCATTCTTAGCGTTCATTATCTTCATGACGGTACTTCGCGAAATCATACGGTAAAACAACAAATCAACGTAGAATCCACACTCAACTTGGATTACTTGTTATCTTAGTACAGTCGGCCGCAAAATGTGTATCAAATTTTTTTTTATTACATTTTTTTTACTTTTTATTTTTATTGGTTACAAAAACAAAAAATATTGAAAATTGGACTAATGCCTTAAACTGTGCACCAATTTAAAGTTGCCTAGGTAACAATGTCAAAATTAATTAAAAAACTAAAGTTAAAATTAAAAAAACATAAATTACATAATGGTTTGCTATTCACTAAGCCTTTTTAAACTAAGGTCCTGTTTTAATATCTACAAAAGCAGTAATGAATAATAAATATACTATTTCATATGAATTATTTGACTTTATTTATTTCAGGAAAACACAAGAGATTACAATCACTTACATTACATTAAGAGACTTGTATAATTGTTTTGTACAAGATAATAATCCCAGTCATGTTTCCACAGCCATTACAATAGAACTAATTAGGAAATTGTGATACAGGGTACAAGCCAATATAATATTAAGCAAGTATTTGAGAAAAAAGAAAAAGCCATTTTCTAGTGAACATTGTAAAAATAACAAAAGTTTCCTTAGCCCATTGCAACTACGGTGGCCAGTCACAACGATTAACTGACTGCGCGGGACATATTATAGTGCACAATTGTGTGCGCAAACACAGGTGCATTCGCCATTCCCGTCACTCTCATAGCCCGATAGGTCAGCAATTTGACACGACCGGAGAAAGATCAGGCGCAGTACCACTGGCTTCACGTGCTTTCCGAGGCACGGGGGTGAGTTCCAAACAGCGCTAACTTCCAAACTCCGGGCTACCCTGAAAATTTCTGATCAGAAAACCTAGATACATATTTTTGACCCGACCCGGAGATCGAACCCGCGACCTCTGTTGTAGCCGTCGCTCTTAAGTGCTCCGAGTATGTGGAAAATAACAAAATTATTTTAAAACAATATTAGTATTTTAAAAACTTTTTCAATCGACTTTGACCTAATTTTACATTTTTGTTTACTCATTATGAATCAGATGCGGAAAGGTAGTATTACAAATCAAAAAAGTGTATTGGTTTGTAACTAATCTATTTATCTATAATAATTATTATGGGATATTTGTAATTTTTGCTCGATCATTATGTCAGAAGTAAAAGTACTTAAACAAAAATGCTATAAAAATAGGATTTTTTTCTAAATCCTTTATATTCAAACATAGGCAGCATTAAATACTTGCACAGTGAACAAACCCTTCCATCCCTCATTTACAAACTAAATTATGCAACTAACTGTACCCAAAGATTAATGGTTGAAGGAAGAGGTGTGTTTTGAATAAACCCGTTACGCAATAACAGACTTTATTGCGTAGACTTAAGAATGGAATGTGTATATTTTTGCATAGCATTGTACTACATTATCCTTCGTAATAGGAATATCCTTCATTATTCAATGCTGTGCTTGAAATTTTGCTTTTGTAGGCTTTTCTTAGGGAAACAGCGAAATGGCGGACGCTCAGAAATTGCATAAAACCACAAATTGTGGTTATTATTATGTACCCACTTATAACGAGATTGAGAGATCCTTATTAATCAGAGTGTAGACCGTAATAGAAGCAAAAAAATCCATCAACGATTCTATAGGGTATACGTAGTAACCTGGACCTGGTCAAAGTGCTCTCAAATGCTTTAACTCAGAGTTATAGTAATCATAAAAAGTCATAAAAGTAAAAGTCATTTATTTATGCAAATAGGCCCATTGAGGACACTTTTACACGTCCCAATATAAACCCTACCACAGCTTCGGGACAATTTTGGGCTAGTGCTGAGAAGAAGCTGCGCAACAAACTCAGTCACTATTGTCAATGCCTCTTTTCAAAAGGTTTACAATGTTTGTAGTATTCATGCAAGTCCATACATTATTATCTTTCAAATAATCATCTACTTTATAATACCCTTTCGTCATAAGGGTTTCTTTAATGACAGTTTTAAATTTATTGATCGGTAAGTTTACAATGTGTTCTGGTAGTTTATTAAAAAAATTAATACATTTCCCTATGAAAGAATTACCAACCTTTCGAAGCCTTAATTGAAGAATAGCAAGCTTATTTTTATTCCTAGTATTATAATTGTGTATATCACTTTTTTTCCTGAATGAATGTAAATTTTTGCGGACATACATTAAATTTTCATAAATATACTGAGAGGCTACAGTTAATATTCTAATTTCTTTAAACACCTCTCGTAGGGAATCTTGAGGTTTTAGATTATAAATAGCTCGCACGGCTCTTTTTTGTAATACAAAAATTGATTCTATATCAGCAGCCGAGCCCCACAGTAAAATACCGTAGGACATCAAGCTATGGAAATAACTAAAATAAACTAACCTAGCTGTTTCTATATCAGTCAAACGTCTAATCTTTCTTACAGCAAAAGCAGCTGAGCTTAGTTTCCCTGACAAGGCCTCTATTTGAGGACCCCATTGTAGTTTGGAGTCTAAAGTGATTCCCAAGAATGTTGTGGAGTCGATAATATCAAGCGATTTGTCTTTTATCTTAACCTGAGTTGATGCCTGTCGGACATTAGGCATCGTGAACTTTACACATTTAGTTTTACTTCCATTAAGAAGGAGATTGTTAATCGTAAACCAATGTAACACTTGTGAAAGAGTATTATTTACATCGTCAAAATTTTCTTTACCTCTTGGAATTTTAAATATAAGTGAAGTATCATCTGCAAACAATACTATATCACAAAGATTTCCTACAAAATACGGGAGGTCATTTATATATATCAAAAATAAAAGTGGTCCCAATATAGATCCCTGGGGCACACCCATTGTTAGAGGCGCTCCAGAAGACTTAATTCCGTTTATATATACTTTTTGCGTACTACCTGATAGATAAGAATTAATTAAGTTTAATGAGTTTAATGATACCCCATAATGACGTATTTTTTTGAGCAATGTTTCATGGTCCACACAATCAAACGCTTTGGATAGATCACAGAAAATTCCTAAAGCATCATGCCTATTATCATAGGCATCAAAAACATGTGTTAAAAGAGCAACTCCTGCATCCGTAGTGCTTCTACCTTTAGTAAAACCGAATTGTTTATTATGTAGTAACTTATTTGATGAAAAGTGAGCTAAAATTTGGTTAAATATAATCTTTCATATACTTTACTCAAGACTGGCAAAATCGATATTGGCCTGAAGTTTGAGGGGTCGCTTTTGTCACCCGATTTGAAAAGCGGTATTATTTTACTTATCTTCATTAAACTAGGAAATTGGCCATCATCAATACACTTATTAAAAATTATTGCTAGTTGAGGAGCTATTGTGTCGATAATTGATTTTATAATATGCACGGATAGTCCCCACAGATCCTCAGTTTTTTTCATATTCAACTCAAGAAATGTTTCTATTATTACTTCAGGTCCTACATGCCTGAAGTGAAATTGAGAATTACATTCGTTGACATAAAGTTTTAGAATAGATTCGGCTATTACTGAAGAAGAGGCAAGTTCTTTAGTTGTAGTGGGCGCAATACGTGAAAAAAACGATTCAAAAGCAGTTGCAACTTCTTGATTTGAATTTAGTGTTTTATCATTGATTTTTAATGTAAATTTATTATCTCTTAATTTATTTTTACAGGTTTCTTTATTAATGATGCTCCATGTAGCTTTTGCTTTATTTTTGGAGCTAGATACTATTTTACGAAGATGGTGTGATTTAGCTGTAGCACATACTTTTTTAAATATTTTTGAATAATTTTTGACGTAATCAATAAACTTTGGGTCTTGCGAACTTTCTCGAAGACTATACAATTCATATAGTTTATTCCTACTTTTATGAATCCCTGCCGTGGCCCAATTATTAAATTGACATTTGGGCTTGTTTGATTTATTCTTCCTTAAGGGAAATATTTCATAAAAATCGTTTTAAATTAAATGAAACAGATCTTCATATTGCTTATCTACACTATCACTATTTGGTTTAGTTGCATATACACTATCGCTTATTGTATCCCTAAATCTATCCAACCTATTTACTGTAACAGGCCTATATATAGTCTCAACAGGTGTTATTGCGGTATGATTGTGTTCAAAAAAGACCTTTTGACCTCTATGGTCAGATCTGAGACCAATTAAGATACCTTTGTCAACAACACTAGCATTTTCATCACAAAAAATATTATCTAAGCAGGTGGCCGTACTAGGGGTCACCCTTGTCGGTTCCCTAAAGAGATTATTTAAATTAAACGATTTTAACAGACTAAGAAATTGATTGGCAATTTTTCGTTCTTTTAAAATATCAAAGTTAAAATCTCCACAAACAACTATCTTCTTATTCGATTTCGAAACCCTATTTAGTGCTTCTTCCATAATTGGTTCAAAAAGTTGGTAACTAGCGTCGGGAGGGCTATACACACATAGAATGATATATTGTTCTAGCTCGGTACACGCTAGTTCGACAGTACGTTCTAAAGAGAGCGACACAATGTCCCTGCGATCTTTAAAGTTGAATTCATTATTTACAAGTATGAGCGAACCCCCTCTAGTAGTGGTCTCTCTTGAAAACGAACTACCGACTATAATTTTCAATATTAATCATTATTTCCCAATTTCTATACCAATGCTCTGTCACACACATTACATGAACACTTAAATCATGTAAAACTAATGAAAGTTCAAGCTCTTTGCCAGCCAGGCCTTGTATATTTTGGTGAACAACATTAAAACTAGACCTGGCCTTTGTCTGCCCTCTTAGTTTAAAGCGTCAGAGGTTGTCTGGTTGATTACATCAATATTACTATTATTAAATACATGTTGATAACCATGAGATATGGTTTGATTCATTAAACTATTAATGTTATATGCTAACAAATTAGCAATTCGTTTTTTAATTCTATAAGGCAGGTGTAAAGAGCCGCCAGTCAGTAAAAATGAATTGTTAGTAAATTTATTTGTGTCAAAAAACACAAATTTGTCACTATGACGTTGGGTTAAATTAAATAATATAGTATTCAATACATGAATACAGTTATTTTCTTGCGTCGTGTGGTTTTTCGAAAATGGTATGGCACTAAAGATTATTTTGTGTACATCTAAATTCGACAATATTTCGTAATTTTTGATAAGTATTTTTTTATTAAGATTTTGTCTATTTCCTAACATAATTACTAATGTAGAATTAGAATTTAAATTACAATTTATTATATAATTAACTATTTGATCCAAAGATGCATCTGGCATACAATGGTTAATAACATTACAGTTAAGGTTTTTATTCAGTAAGGAACCATAACCTACTCCTATTTTGTCTGAAAAAACAAAAACGTTTCTACATTTGTTTATGTTATTATTTGGTGTATTAGGACATTTCGCAGATGTACTAAAGCTATTTTCGTTTGGCGAATGCAACTGCAAATCCACAATTTCTTGCTGCTGAGAGTCAGGTAATAAATTGTAAGTTATATTAGACAGTGAGTTAAAAGTTGAGTCGGAAGAACTCAACTTTAATAGATTATTTGCAGCCAGGATGTATTCTGATATTTGTTCCTGGGCAGAGTTATATTTACAAGTCATAGAATGTAAGGACTCCTGCAACCTAGAAATGTCGACCTGCAATTGCTTAATTGTTTGTTGACAATGTGACCTACTTTCATGCAATTTGTTTTGATAAATTTCCAAGCTGTCTAATAGATCCAGTTTTTCTTTCCTTAACTTAACATTATTTTTAAAAACCATATTTTTCTTGATAAGTTTTTTTGTTTTATTTATAAACTTATTTAATTTTATATACTTTTTAACCTTATTTCTACCGGATAACCTATTTTGTTTAGTATTATTTACAGACTGAACAAAGCTACTATTTAATTCTGAGCTGGCAAACGCAGCCTGGCCATTGGGGGTCCCGATCAGCTCCTCATAAAGATTCAAGGTTTGGGTGTAATCTTGATCTTTCTTTTCTTCTTCCAAGTGCAGAATTGTCTTGTTCGCATGTCGCAGCTCATTTTCTAGCTCGTTGTTGCGCATGAGTGTCTTCTCGAAGACACTGCTGCACTGGTCAAAGGTGCTGAGAGTGTTGAGGAGCTCGTCTCGATGTTCAGTTACCTCCAGAAGCCGGGCATGTAGTTCCGCCAGTTCTTTTTTGAGTTGAGTGTTTTGTTGTATATTTTTCTTAATAACTTCTTCACACTCATCTCTCTCCTGAATTAATTCTTCGCAAGACCTCTTTGACACCTTTAATTCATCAAGTGCCTTTCTGAGTTTCAGCTCAGTTTCTCGGGCAGTCATTTTACGGGTTATGGTTCCAGTCCGGGAAGTCATCTTTATTTGTTTAGTTTTTAATGGTGAGTCTAACCTGGAATTTATTAAAAATAGTGTGTACAACAGATGTTTAGGCAAGTACTGAGACAATCAAAATATAAAATTTATACATCTATTATTGCTCTGTTCACTCTAAGGGAAATTAATATATATGCATTCGTAAAAATTAATGAAATATCTGAATGTATGTACAGCTTGACACTATTAATATTATAATGATAATCAATATTTAGTAAAAAAACATTTGTTTCTTATGTTTGTCAAGAATAATAGACATAAGACCATAATAATATACCTAGGTAAACAAGTAACTGACCACCCAGGTCCAAGCAAGAACTACCACTATTATGGTT
Organism: Pyrausta purpuralis; assembly: GCA_963924145.1. NCBI lineage: Eukaryota > Metazoa > Arthropoda > Insecta > Lepidoptera > Crambidae > Pyrausta > Pyrausta purpuralis. The sequence continues at coordinate 21,753,217 of OZ001652.1, read as the reverse complement.
ACTACTGCAATGTATGTACGTGTGGTAAGTGAAGAGTATGCCTGATAGGTGTTATCGAGTGAATTGTCTGCGGCAAAAGGTTGTTATCTTCAACTTTACTTCCACATATACGTCAAGTAAAGAGAGGCACAACAGAACCGAAATGTTATGAAGTTTGACGTATCTCACCGTAGTGAGGCTTGTGCAGTTTATGAGGTTGTATTTACAGCAGTAAACAAACAGAAAACAGCACCTACTCTGCCCCAGGCTGGCCAGATGACTTGCGTAAAAAAAATATAACCTCAAAAGTGTCAAATATTGTTACAATTACAATTTGATATGTTTAATTGCGGTACTATAATAGTATTAATTAATGTGTTAATTGCGGTAAATAGCCTTGAAAAGAAATTAGAAACAGTACTCCCCTGGTTTTACGAGGGTCAAACTGAAAGTTCTTAGAAAATCAAAAACTGATTACATTAGCCAGTTATTAGTTTTATTATATCTTTTCAAAATATTGTCCATTGACGTCAATACACCGCTGCATGTGATGGAACCACTGGGAAAAGCACTTTGCCCACTCGTCCTTAGGGGTCTCTTCAATGGCATCGCGATACGCAGCCACCGCTTCTTCAGCATTCATAAACCGCTTTCCTTTAAGTTTTTCTTTAATTTTTGGAAATAAATAAAAATCACAAGGCGCGAGGTCGGGGCTATACGGCGGGTGACCCAGTAATTCAACGTTTGATGTCGCCAAATAGTCGATCGTTCGCTTGGCGGTGTGCGACGAGGCGTTGTCGTGGTGAAGGAGGATCCTACTGCGAGGTCGTTTCTCTCGAACTTTTTCCAAGACAAGTGGCAAACAATTGGTAGTGTACCATTCTGCAGAAACTGTTTTTTGATCCTCTAACACAATTGTTGCGAAATGACCTATCCTTCCAAAGAACGAGGCCACCATTTTTTTTCCCGCACTTCGATCTCTCTTTACTTTAGTTGGCAACTCCTCGAAAGGAAACACCCACTGAGCAGATTGTCTTTTGGTTTCAGGATCATAACAGTAAATCCAGCTTTCGTCACCTGTTAGTATGTCGAACACAGCATTTGAGTCACCTCCGTTAAATCTTTCAATCATTTTACGGCACCAATCCACACGATGGAGTTTTTGAGCCTTAGTCAAATTATGAGGTATCCACCGGGCGCAAAGCTTCCTGACCGCTAAATGTTCGTGGAGGATTTTGTGCACTTGACTCATACCGATGCCTAAGCTTGTCCGAATCTGCTGATAGGTCACTCTTTTGTCAGTCTCTATCATACGCCGCACAACACAGATGTTATTTTCAGTCGTCGCCGTAGAAGGCCGTCCCTCACGTACATCATCAGTGAGATTAGTGCGACCACGTTTAAACTCATTAAACCAGTTGTAAACAGTCGCACGAGATGGGGCTTCATCGTGAAAGGCCAATCGTAGTCTATCGTAACTTTCTTGTTGACTTAAATGACATCGAAAGACATAAAAAATCATTGCATGAAAAATTTCTCGTGTTAAATTCATGTTGACGTAACACAGACAATTTTCAATTTGCCGCCAAATCGTAAAACAAATGACAAATGAATGAAATATATACTCAGTAATATTGGCAAAGAGTTCTATTTTCAAATTTTAGAATATTTTTTTTATTATATTGTTTATAAGTGGCCAGTTCTAAGAACTTTCAGTTTGACCCTCGTAGTAGTTATCCGTTGCACTTTGACCGGCGACCGTTGGCGGTTTTGTTTTTGTGTTTATCGCAGTTTTCGTCGACTAGGCATCTTGCCTACACTTCTCCAAGGTAATTGGTATTTTTAATAAAAGATTATGCTAAACTTAGTATTATTAATTAATTCTACATATTTAATTTAATTACAATAGAAATAAGCTGTGTTGACGGACAGTTTTTTTTTTTTTTTCCAAAGATAAAACCCCTTATCAATGTATATCAAAACCGCTAACTCGCTGTACTAAATGACAATGTCAAGTTCTATAACTGGACACGTATGTTTGCAAAACATTGCTGGTTCGATTTCTTTTGTTAGAAAATAACAATATTTTATTTCGTATTATAACAAATTATAACAATTTTGATTACTGGTTAATTAAAGGGCCTATATTTTTTTTTCATACAGGCCACATAAGCAAAAAACATTAAATAAATTAGATATTTCTATGGATACTTGTTTTAAGTATTTTTATGGTGGAATTAATTAAACTATTATGAATTTCCTTACAGTTGCTTAAAACAGGATATCTAAATGAAGAATGAAAATTGTATGTTTGTTAGTGGAACTGGTTAACAGAAAGCGATAGCGAAATTTGTAAATTATAACAAAGATATCGCTTTCCACAATTCCTTTTACACATTATTGGCATAAACAAATATAAGATTGGCAGAGGCAGCTATATAAAGTGTTACACAAAAAAGTTGCCTACAGGTACTTTAAAATAAATCTTCCGTGTGATAGGAACGTATTGGCAATTTTTAACCAATTTTATAAATGAGGTGGTTATGGTATTCGACTGTTTGTTTTTTTTGTATATTATATGTTATCTCTTATCAGTCTTTTGTCGATATCGGACTGATTTCATTTTCACTACTTAGGCCCAATTTCTTCACCAATAGTAATAGTAAAGTTTCGTTACACGCGATTGAAAATTCACAACTGTGTGTGTTTTGAAAACACTATATCTTAACCAATGGTCATTAAAATAGCCATTCTGACATTTGGTTAAGGTAGTATTTTGTCAAAACACACAATTGTAAATATTCAATCGCTGCTAAAGAAATTTTTCGATACTAACGATTAATATCGATTATCAGCCTTAGAGCTGTTTTTGACGACCCGTCTGGTGTAGTGGTCGAGAAATCGCCTACTACGCAGCGGGTTGCGGGTTAGATCCCCGCACAATACAAAAAATTGTGTGCATGAACATGTCTGTTTGTATTGGTCTGGGTGTTTTCTATGTATATCATGTATGTATTTACAAACAAAAAGTATTTAAGTATTATATCCGTTGTCTGGCACCCATAACACAAGCTTTGAGTAGCTTACTTTGGGACCAGATGGCGATGTGTGGGAATGTCCAAAGGATATTTATTACCTTCTTGTTGGTCATCGTTGCCAAGTCGGGATCTGATGATGGGCTCATGGGATCTGAAGCGATAGTAGTTGAGGTTAACTCAACTACTATCGCTTTGGCCATCTCAAACAACGTCTATCAGGGCACCAACTTTTAAAAAAAAGCTGTTCGCTTTAAATTGAGTCCTTTTTTTAAAATTTCACTATCGTAAGATACTGAGGGTAAAGCCTGTGTTTTGCATGTCATTTGGCAATCAATTGCAATGCTTGCGGTAAACCTTCAATAAAGACCGTAACAAAGCCTGGTTTCAATAAAAATACGGATTGAAAACATACCAAAACTTTATTTTACCAAATTCTTATCATTAACTAGCGGTCCCCCGCGTCTTTGTCTGCGCGTTATGAGTTTGATCTCTCCCCTCCCGTCTTGGCATAATGTTTCATAGCCAAAGCCTTTCTCAATAAGTAAGCTATTCAACAAAAAATAAATTCAAAAACGGTCCGTCATTCCTGAGATTAGCAGTCAAACAAACAAACTCTTCAGTTTTGTAATAATAAATTATTGGTATAGGTATTGATCAGTTGCATATTTTTTTACTGAAATGTACATTTCTTATTTCTTTTTCCATCAACTATAACGATTTATTATTAAGATATTGAAAAATATCTAACAAAGAAGATCGTTTAGATGCTATTTCAAAAACATGCTTTTGATATTCAGAAAGATTTCGTCGCTTTTCATAGTTGATCTGATCATAATAATGGCTCAAGGCTCAAACAAAATCAAATCAACTTTCCCAGAAGTCTCTTCATTAAAAGACGACTATATTTTTGAAATAAAGAATAGTCTGGACGAATTCAAATCTAGTTCAAAAGGACACGACACAAATCTTTAAATAGGCTGAGACGATCTTTTCAACGTATTTCCATGGACGTAAGATATTCCGTAAGAGATAGAATGCTAAGATCTGTTGAATATTTTTAATTACTATTAGAGTATTAGATTGAATATACAGATTGTATTTTACTTTGTCATGCACTTTAAATATTTGTTTATTTATTTACTTAACTTCATGCACAACTTTTTTTTACACATAAAACCGGCCAAGTGCGAGTCGGACTAGCGCACTGAGGGTTCCGTGCCAACTTTAACTGAATTAGGGAATCCGCTTACTTCTACTAAGTAAAATACCACAATATTTTGTCGACTGCAAATATAACTTTGTTTTTCATAGTGTTTGTATGAAGTACAAAGTTATGTTTGCGGTTGTTGAAAATGTGCTATATCTCTAAAACTACTCGTTCGATCCCGTCCGAACCAATTTTCGTTGAAAGTATTTATTAAGATCTACATTACGTTTTTTTTTTTCAAAATTTACTCTTGCTCGGTTTAGAAGTTAGATGGGGGGGACGCCCATTTTACCACTTTGAAAGCGTCTAGCTAGGAAACGTTAGACCTTAAAAGAAAATGGTTTTAGAAACCTCAATGTCATTTTAAAAGACCTATCCATAGACACCCCATAGGTTTGACAAAAAAAAATTTTTGGTTTTAGTTTCATGTATGGGAGCCCCCCCCCCCTTAAATGACATTATTTTTTATTTTTTGTATGAGAATCGGTAAGCGGTTAACAGGATACATTTTCCTACCAAATTTCAAATGCTTATAGTTACAGAATAAAATGGCTGTGACATACGGACGGACAGACAGACAGACAGACAGACAGACAGACAGACAGACAGACAGCAGACTTGAAGAAACTATAAGGGTTCCGTTTTTTGCCATTCGGCTACGGAACCCTAAAAAACGGAGTAAATATTGAAAGCCTTCTCCGAGAGTCAACCATAGATTCAATCAGAGAAAATACAAGCCGTGGAATCTATACTCATATTATAAAAGTGACAAGTTTGTTTGTTTGTTTGAACACGCTAATCCAAGGAACTACAAAACCAAATTGAAAAAATCATTTGTGTTTGATAGCTTACTCATCGAGGAAGGCTTTAGGCCATAAATCATCACGCTGCGACGGAAAGGGAAGGAGAAAACTCAAAACGAACGGAGAAATCGCGGGGACCGTTAGTCTATACTAATATTTTAAAACTGAAGAGTTTGTTTGTTTGTTTGAATGCGCTAATATCAGGAACTACTGGACCAATTTGGAAAAAATGTGTTGAATAGCTTGTTTGTAGAGGAAGGCTTTAGGTTTCGTTTTTATGAGCAATTACGTTATACTAAGTTGATTATTATCTTTTTGATTACAATTAATTAAATTCAAGACGTTATGAAGCGGAACAAATAAATTCAATTAACAATCACACCTCGGCTGCAGAGCTGCGAATTGAGGTAGAACAATGCAAAACTAACGACTCAACTCCGTAGGACTCATCATGGTTGGAATAATTTCAATGATTATGCAGAAACTGTTCTGTGTAAGGTGTTCGGATTTGGACGGAGCTTCGTTTTGTTGTTTCGTCGTTTATTCAGGTTGTTTTGATTATGAATTTGTTGTTATTCGGGCTTGAGGAGCTCTTAAAAACAGTATAAAGCAATTGTATTTTAATTAAATGTTACTAGGTACATTAATATTCCATTCTGATGCATCATCCTCATCCATTTTTTAAAAAAAATAACACTGAGATAAAACGTTCGCATTTAAAACTTTGTAAAGTGAGAATTTTCATGGATTATTTTGTATTTATAATTATAAACGACTTCAAAAAGGAGGAGATTGTTAATGCGTTTTTTATATGTTAACTTACACGAAAGTCATTTGAAGACCGATTTGAAAAATAATTTAACCTTAGGTTAAACTTTCTAGTTGATCCCATTGTTGCCAAGTCGAGGTCTGATGATTGGATATTGGTGCAATCAAGGGAAACACACAGACGTACAGTGTTTTTGTACTGAAATCTTTTAATGTTGCCACGCTGTTACGTCTAAAATTCAACAGTGCGTGGAGCGAAGCTGATAATGGAACCCCTAGGAGTTCCAACACCTAGGAGTTCAGTGATCGTAATGACAGAACTTATGATAGGTAATTTGTAGCTTCTTAAAAAACAGAGTCAAAAGATGCAACTCCTACCTACCCCTCCCTAAAAATGAAGTAAAAAACGTCTTAAATAAACTTTTGGCCCTTTAAGGTAAAGGAATCAATTTTAGGCAAACAATTTTTTGGAGTCGGTGCCATCACTTTGAATATCTCAAGCATCATCTAATTTAATTCAAATTTATAGTTTTGAAGACGGTTTTTACTTTTTAATTGTAAACGTTACTTTCATATTGATTTCCTTGCGGTACCATTAACTCTATGAATTAAGCTGTCTTCAGAAAAAAAAACTTATTTTTCGTTTTAAATAATATAGAGTCACATTAGAAATATTTCGTACATATTTTGTGCTGCAAGTCATCCCGATGAAAGGTGTGAAAATACTCATACATAATTTTAAGCTCAGTCATCGTCTGACATATCGAAGACTTCATCAATTAATTAAATCTTTTAATATATTCGTCAAAAGTTAGCTTCCTCTAAATAATGCATTTCTACAATTTCTTACAAAGTTTTACATTATCGTCAGTATGAAACCTGCGCCTAAATGAAAAAGTTGTAGTATGTCATTGCCACAATCACAGTAGTAAATATTTAGATATTTCAGTTGTGGTCCTCTTGTACAACCAGTTTTAACGACATCAAAAAATAAGGTTATACATTCGATGTTTATGTAATATCTTTAGAATTTAATAATAATTATGTATATTGGCTAAAGCTACCAAACACTTGTGCAAAATTTGGTAAGTGTATGTTTGTATATTTGTCTACAGATTTCTCGAAAGCGAGTATGATATAAAGATAATACTTTTTTAGTTTCATCAGGTATATTTCAACTTAGAATACAGTGTTAGTTTCATCATCGAACTGCCTTGGTGACGCAGCGGTTAGAGGTTCGCACTTTAAAGCGAAGGCTGCGCCAGAGGTCCCGAGTTCGATCCCCGGGTCGAGCCAAAAATACGTACCTACGTTTTTCTGTTCAGAATTTCTCAGGGTAGCCCGGAGTTTAGAAGTTGGCGGTGTTTCACCCCCGTGACTCGGAAAAGCACGTCAGATTTTTGTCCCATCGGGCTATAGAGTGAAATGAATAGAGAGCGCACCTGTGTGTAAACACACACTTGTGCACTATAATATGTCCCGCGCAGTCGGTTAATCGTTGTGACTGGCCACCGTAGTCGAAGTCGGCTAGGGAGACTTCAACTATGTTCCGCGCAGTCAGTTAGTCGTTGTGACTGGCCGTCTAAGTCGAAATTGGCTCGGGGGACTTTTATTATTATTATTAAGTTTCATTAAAATCAGTCTGGTAGTTTTTGAGTTATTGGAAATAATAAAAAGTCTATGAAGTTGTGCGCCGTGATTCAATAATACCTACTGAATCTTTCTCAGTTACACCTTAGCGACAGGAGACTGCAAATTTACTTAGACAGAGTTAGAACAATATCAAGGAAGGGAGTTTGAATTTCGATTCGACTGAAATTATGCCTGGAGCATAGAATACATTTTGAATATTAACCAGTCGCTATCTTATAGCAAAGATTTATTTACCTTATGCTTTTAAAACTTGTAGACTATTGTTAACGATAGCTTATTCCACCCATTGTTTTTTACTTGACGCTTACCTATTTTTAATGATATTATATTAAACTCAGAAGTTTTACTAAGGTTTACGTACAAACTATCTTATTTTAACATAACTATAAACAACTTTTTTTTCCTAAAAAGAAAGCTATGCATAAAATAATGTCACCAAACTTCAGTTTTTCAGTTTCTTCGAAATTAATTAAGCATTTCCAAGTATCTATCAGTTGTATCATTAATTTTCTGTAGGTACATACCTTAAGAACGCCTTCGGCTTATGACTAAAAAAACCTGTAACGAAAAGAACACAAAATTAAAATAGGTACTTTGTTCTTAATAAATTGCTAATACATGTTTGCCTAAAGAGACGCTGGTAGCTCAACAAAATCATGTAAATTATTTCTCATTTTTTTTTTTACAAAAATACATATATTTGCTGTACTTTTTGTATTATGCTTACAAAAAACTACGCACTACTCGTAAAAAGATTTAAGTCTCTTATTGCATAAATACATTTCATGAAAACACCTATAAAGAAAAAAAAAAATCATTAAAAAACCTCCCGCATCTAATTTGTCTCTTAAAACAAATGAAAACCAACTTGGACATGTAAACACGGTTTATAACTGTAATCTATAAATGTTGCACAATAAATCTACACCCTCTGGTCTGATAACGCGTACACAAATTTGCATAAACTGATAAGAAAATGTACAAATTAGGTGACATCAAATCGTAAACCGACCCTGTAATTTTGTGGGAAGTTTCGGGAACGTATGGCATTTGTTAATACGATAAGTGAGCGAAGTGTTTAACGCCAAGTTTAGAAATCTGATAGGGTTGTTTGAATATTTTCTTGATTGTGAAGCTCAAAAGAAGGGTCATGAAAGTCCTCTTTGTTGGTGCTACCGCACTCCTAGCTTTTTTTAAAATAAGCTTTGCTAACTAAAAGAGTTCGTACAAATTAATAAGAGATGCAAATACTAATCCAAACGATTACATAGCCATATAAAATACTAACAAAATGATTCATTTATATCCTTTTTTTTGGTAATTCATTGCAGAACGAAAATTTGTACAAAAGGTAGACTTAACATCATATGGCGTTCTCTACTAGTCATAACTTTGGGTTAAGCAGAAACGATCGTGGGCGGTGCGGCAAAAAAATAAAAAATATATTTTAAAAGTAAAATTGTCGTCATAAAAAACGTATAGATAGATTTTTAAAAAAAATGCGTAGTTGTTTAATTCATAGCGAAACACACATTTTCGCTTTTAAAGTATGGCTTTTTTGTTATCTTCTCCATTCACAAAATTTTCTTGTTATTCTAAGCCGTACACAATAGCACGTCCTTAACTATACAATACACTCTCCAATTTCTAAAGTAACGTCATTTTTACAGACAGTAAAGAAGGTATATTATTGCAGCGCCTAAAACACGCATGTTATGTATACGCGTTTCCTTCTTTATACACAGACGTTTACGAACTTGGCGTTTTTTAAACCGTGCGCTTGGTATATTTCGAACGATTAGCTACTCGTTCAATATGACCTATCACTTATCGGTTATAAAATATATGTGACTAATGCTGATAATAATTTTGCTTGCCGTTAATGGTGCACAATTATAGAGTTCTTTACTTACTTCACTGTCAACTTTGTAGTACCTTAATTTAAGTTAAGTTGGCCTGCAACCATCCCACTGCTGGGCAAAGGCCTCTTCTTTGGTTTGAGGTGGTATGAGCCATACTCCACCACGCGGGATCAGTGCGTATTGGTGGAGCTGCCAGATGCTATCAAGGGCCTCTGACTTGGCTTAACGACTTATATTTATCGAGACCAACGGCTTAGCGTGCCTTTAAAAGCACGGAGATTCGCATTATATGCGATGTACCACCTGCGATGAATAATAAATTTATATTTTGTATATTGTATCCATCTCTCTTTAACACAATAAATAACACGATCAGTTAACTCTTTATTGCACATCATCAGTAAAAAAATATTTTAAAGGAAAAGTAGTCGGCAGACTTTCTGTCAATATTAACTACCTTTTAAAAAAAATTGCACTCCGGGAGTGCCGGCAGAAGTGAAAACTTGAATATCAACGTTGTGCATTTTTGATTTTTTGGAATAGTTAGGGAATAATTTTGAATATATTGCTCTTATTATCAATATAAAAGTACTATCATTTTTGTGATAGAATACAATAATAATAATAATAATATAATATTTTTATAGAATACAATATTTATTTATTGCGCTATCGTACACAAACATTACAATTTATATTATATTAAATTACATTAAAAAGTTTATCTCTCAGAAAAATCAACTTACATCCATAATTTCGCCAACCGTCTTACGGTTTTTCGATCAGCCCACGTGTCCTGACGCGAGTTTCACATTTTTCCCCCATCCCACAAAAGTGCTCAACGCCGCTAAAGAAGTTTTCACTTCAAAAAGGATTGAAATCTTCTACATATTCTATATAAGACACCAATCACATCAGTTCATTGCCTGAATCCTAGAGTAAATAGCTAATGCACTCGTGCTTAAGAAATCAAAAATAAACTCAAGTGGCAATGGGCATGGCACATAGCGCGAAGAACTGATGGCCGTTAGGACAGAAAAGTTCTAGATTGTGATAAAGGGACCCCCTTTGACCACAGACGCGGCGTAAGACGTCCACCGACAAGATGGACGGATGACCTTGTAAAGATCGCAGGACCAAATTGGATGCAGACCGCCTAGATTGTTCGCTGTGGGGGAGGCCTATGCTCACAACATCCTTTGGCTGCTGATGATGATAATGATTACTGCACCCAGACCTGACACAATAAAGAAAACTATGATTTCTATAGTGACCCGACCGACGACGGACCTCAGAGCGGTGATTGTCTTTAGCATCATCATCATTGTCAGCCAAAAGATATCCACTGCTGAACATAGACCTTCTCCACGGTTTTCCACAGCAACCGGTTGTGAGTGGTCTGCACCCAATGTGATCCTGCGATCTTTACAAAGTCATCTATAAATCTAATTAGTGGACATCCTACGCTGCGCTTTTGGTCGATGGGTCGCAAATCTAGACTTTAATCTAGCCATTTTTACCTTAGCGATATTGTAAACACAATTGCTTTGAAACCGGTGGTCGTATTTACTGGTACTTATAATTTTGTTTTGTGTGCGGGCAAAAAACTACTATGTCTGTGAAAGACCTTAGCTGCTCTTCCTCCTCTCTCGATAAGGGGCTATTCCCACACAACGTTCGTCCGAGCGTCCGACCCTTGCCCATTATGTTACTTAATAAAAACCGGGCGTTTTCTCTTTCACGGATAAAGTTAAAATATAACAGTATGTTCTTATAAGATTTTAAAGAGTCATCCTGAGATCATAAAAGTACAAATGTCAGCTGCTTTTTAACCGACTTTAAATAAGAACTTATACATAATTATCATGTCACAGAACGTTTGTGTTTAAGCGCTTAAAAAGCAGGTGGCAATAATTGCTGTCCAGAAATATACTTTACCCATCATCATTATCAGCCAAAGGACGTCCACTGCTAAACATAGGCCTCTCCCACGGCTTTTCACAGCGACCGAACACTAGCAGTTTGATCCTGCGATCTGTATAAGGTCGTCTGTCCATCTTGTCGGTGGACGTCCTACGCTGCGTCTTTGATCGAAGGGTCTCCTATCTAGAACTTTCCTGCCCCAACATCAGTTCTTCGCGTTATGTGCCTTCCCATTGCCACTTGAGCTTACTGATTCTCAAGGGTATGTCCGTTACCTTAGTTCTTCTATGTATCTCCTCATTTCTGATTCGATCCCGTCGAGAAACACCCAGCATAGCACACTTTACTCGTATTCTTTTATATAAAACTAGCGGACCCAGCGAATTTTGTTTCGCCAACAGCCCCGTCCCGCCCCTGCCCCGTCCCGCTCAGTTCCCTAATTTTAAAAACTAAGTGGTCCCAACGATCATTGTTTCTCCCCGAATGACACTGGATGCAAACTCCTTGCGACTGATCGCTACCATAAAGTAATCACTAAGTCGCTGCCAAAATCCGTGGGATAGGCCTATGTCTCAATAACAGCGCTGCTTACTCAATATGAACTGTCTAATATTTTTGAGCTATGACAAGTACTATTCGTTGTTTTATGTTGGCGCTACGTAAACTGCGCCTCTATCACACTTGCTTTTTTATTTTACGAGTGTTCGTGGAATTATACGCAAATGAGAATATTATAGATATTGATTGGCAAGGCCACTAGTTGAAGAAGATGCTGATTAGGATAAAGTTGGCCTTGAAAAAGAAATTAAGCGCGGTTTCCTATCATATTACTTTGAGTTCCTTTTAGTATTTTCATATGGGTTCTTTAAAAAAATAAGTTTTGTGAACAGTACTGTGAGATGGAACGCTGCTTTTGTTTCAGTATTTGATGAAAGTGGTAAGTACTTATAAGTTGAAACTTTGATCGTATCTAATGATTTTAATTTACTGTAAATGAATACAGGAAATTTTTCAATTTACGTTTATTATTATTTCAACGGTTATTACTGCTTTTTGACTGCTTTTAGTGGCTTTATCGACGGACAAAGTTAAATTCAAGGTTAAAGCACATGTATGTACCTGAAATGGAAACAGCATCAACTAGGCTTCAAAGTAAAGAGAACAGTAACGACTCGGCATGGGATCGGCACCGGATAGGAAACGCCTCGCCTCGGATCGTGTTTGCTACAACTTATAATAGTTGTTCTCGTGAATGACCATTTGACAGGGTGGGAGTATTGATAGATAGGTACAAAGAATACTGAACGCATCGCGTTTAGGTATATGACGTTGTTCTCATAACGGAAGGATAGAAAACGGGTGGTTCAAAAAAAAACGGTTTTGCAACAATATTCCAAATACAACCAGAGACATGAATAACAAATATATTTAAATCTATATTGTATGAATATACAAATAAAATTGTGTCTATGGTATTAATATTTTTTTGACGGAGAGAGTTTCTGACTGTATTTCATTAAATTAAATTTAGAAAAAAAATGTTACGTAGTATGTTAGTTGTGTTACACTGTTTGCAATACCTTAGCAATTACTCAGTCTTAAGAACATAATTATTATTTTACAAACTTTTATGTAACACTTAGCAAAATAAAGTTTTGAATTTGAATTTTAAAAATGTGAATATATGTAGATAACCTCTAAAGTTAAAGTCCTTAACTCATAAGTATTATTTTCAATCACGGTCTTTTTGTAAAAATAATAAAGGTTAAGTGGATTGTTATTTCTAAATCGACTCGACTTTAAATCTGTACGATATTTTTTCTGCAAACTCACCGCTCGCTAGTTTTGCAAAACAAAAACGATTTAACTCCCAGGTATATTACGTAACCTTGTAACACACATACTACAAGCCTCAGTATTAAATATTTAGTATAAAAAACTTCTTCCTTCCTTCCTTCCTTGGATTCGAATCAGATTATTTTGGACTTGTTCGGTTGCCGTAAATGTTAGGAATTAATCTACTGAAACATTCACGAATTATCTCAAGCCGTTTTCAACAAGTGGATTGAGAATGGTTATGAAAATTTAAAATGGTTACCTATATTTTTTCCATATTTAGAATATATTTTTGCAATATTCAGCTTCAATCACATAGATTAATCTAATGCGTAAGTACATACTAATGAGGCAAAAACACTGGTACCACAACACCTAGACCCGAAACTATATCATAAGGTCAAATCTTTTAATGTGAAAATGTCAAAACTATGTCTTTGAACACAACATAGACACACACATGACACTATCATGTTTTTATTGGAAAATCGCAATTTCCTTTTATTTTTTCTAACAAAAAAAATTTTTTTTGTAAACAACATCCTGTCAAAAGTCATCTACGTTATCTGCTTTGCCTCTTTTATTTCAATGCCCAATCCTTCTTTTTCTCTAATCTTAACCTTTTTCTCTAATCTTATCTGATTTACTGAGGTTAAGATTAGAGAAAAAGAAGGATTGGAAAAAATACATACTTAAATTTCAAATTTTCTCAAAAAACTATCGTTTAAAATCCCTTACGGTTTGCTACAAAAAATATATAAAAAATCGCGATGAATTGGCCCTTTAAATGTTATCACTTAAAACGAGGTTAATGTAATGTAAAAATCATTAACCTAGCTTAGCCTACGGAGTACACCACGGAGGTAGTCAATAATAATTGCAATGAAAAAGCTATCCAGTTAGGTATAACCCCTGTTCATTGCCCGCTTTATATCGTACCACAGCCTCCCAGCAGTTAATTTAAAAAATAAAAGGGATCAAACAAATACCCACTGGGCATCGTTTGTGAAATAAAAAGGCCTCACGATCATTTATATCATTTACAGTGTAAACTGCCGTAAATAACTCCAATCAAGCTCATTTACTGTTTCATTACGAACGGAGTTAGAGCGGGGAATGGTTTGAATTATTTTGTACGCGGGATTTCCGTCGGTCGTTTGATAAACTTTGTTTTGAATAAATACAGATTGTTTTCACTCGTATGTTTAAAATATTCTGAAAAATATATTTCGTGTGGTAAGTCGATTGCGAGTGTAAACGTTTTAGCCAAAAATCTAGCAATATATTTTTTGAGACGAAATCGAAATGCATAAAAATCAAAATCGGTCGGTGAATTGTTCGTAAACAAACTGCACGAGTATCTGCTCCTTTATCTGTATCCAGTCATGAAGGACTGTTGTCTCTTCTGGCTATGAAAGTCAAGGAGATGAGAGTGCATTTTAGCTTGTCGCTAACATATTATTGTGCTATAATTTTCTCTTTTTGTATCAAATACCTATGAAAAATTGCCTTCACGTATGTACCGCAAAAAAAGGTATTACAAAATTATTTTTTAACTTAGCTAAATCATTTTTATTATTATTGCTACACCCTAACAGTGTACTATACTATAAGTTTTTATATCGAAAAACATCGTACTTGTTTGCAATAAATAAATCTTAAATCTTTATCCTTTTCAAAGTAGTACTGGACGACATTTTCATATATTTTTTAAGACTATAGTGTGCGGGCGAAACAATTGGCGGGATTGCCTACATTTGCGGCCGAAATATGCTTGCTGACAATTATGTTTTCCAACCCTTAAACCTTTGTGGCATGAGACAAATTTTCATTCATCCTCGAGGTAAACTAAGATTGTATTTATCGTTTTTTTCTTAATTTACGCGTGATAGGTTAAAAATGGTCGCAATTATTAAGAGATGTCAAAAAAAGGAATGTTCAGTGTCGGAAGTCTCGACATAGTTCCGTGTAAAACCACCAGGTGGCGCTCGAAAAATGCTGAGTCAAAATTGGTGTTTTTGTGTATTTATTGATTGAGAAGAATTTTTGAATGATGCTTAAAAAACTACAAATATTTTTTAAGATTTATTAAAGATATAGCTACATAAGTTAAAATGATATTTGATGAATTAGAAAATCATAAAATTGAAATTGTCGACGCGAAATGTCAAAAATGATGCATCAGACTACGCCCGCAGGTTCTTATTGTATTAACTGAAACATGATATTTATATAAAAAGTATGAAAACAAAAGAGGCCACATTTGCCTTATTCTAAGCATTTTTCGACCACAAAATTTAATGTTGATTATTCCGCCATTTGCTCGGCCAGCACAATATGCAAAAAGTAGTAAATAAAAGAAGCACTATGGTGCTTCTCATCAAACTACATCACTACGTTTATTTGGTGCAAATGAAAAACAAATATAACAGGTCTCCGGATCTTCAAAGCGAGCTTTCAAGAAACTAAAGCTTATTAAGCTCCGAGGATGGCGATGAAAATTGGTTTAACCGGCGTCTCTGGTTGTAGTGTTTGCGCTCACAAATTGTGCTTGTAAGTTAGTGCAAATGGGGGTCGATCCTTGGAGAGTCAGAGAAGAAATGTGCTGGAGATTGTGCAATCAGTGTTAGTATAAATTTCTTGGATCGGACAGCGTTTTGTTGTGAAATTCAAGGTGTAAAGTTTGTGAGCTGTTGTCGTAGTGAATGTTATTGAGGTAGAAATAAATATAAAGAATTCTCTTTTCTTCTCTTGCTGGTTAGATGTTGTGTAGCAATTAATATGGCGAAATATGGTGAGGTCAACTGTTTAAATCAAAATTACACGTTCTTACTGTTAGATTTTCATATACCTATCTCGCTCATTAATATTTCTGCGATATATGAGTCCCTGTTAAGTTAAGGATGTAAGTAAACCAACAGAAAACAGAATTCAGTCCCATCCTATTTATAAACCTCCGTTATGTTGTGGCTAAGCACGCTGGTTTCAAGGCGTCGTCGCTTCGAGGTCCCGGGTTCGATTCCCGGTCGGGTCAATATAGAAATAAAATAAAAATATATTGTCTCGGGTCTGGGTGTTGTGGTACCACCGTCGTGTCTGATTTCCATATCACAAGTGCATTAGCTACTTACTTTGGGATCAGAGAAATGTATGTGATTGGTGTCCAATATTACTTTTAATGTATAATAAAAATACTAATAACATAACCTATCCATCACCTTTCCAACAATCGAGCGACAGAGCCGATCTTCATACGAAAAAACCCATTCCTATATTCAGATGTAAAGTTTATTCTGTCGTCAGATCATGTCAACGTCAGGCAGAGCAGTGAGCTTTGTAATTGAAAATGATCCATGAGGAATGATACGATCGTTGATAGCGCAGGGTTGGCAGGAAAAAAACGTAGGTAGAGTATTGGGACCCACAAACGATTGGAAGCCACAAATGCCACAAACGATCGGAAGACGTTGAAATGACAAATGGCTGACTGTTAGCGACGAGCAATAATTATAATAGGCGCTAGAAAAATCTCGAATACGGTGCGGACTGCCTCAGACTAAAACAATAAAGGTTAACAAAAAGTTAACAAAGGCATTCAAAACATTAACACGTGTCGCGGAATCTTCTAGAGAAAGGACAGTGCCGGACCTCGCACAGAAACTACTCGAGCGCAGAACGGAAAGATGATATGCCTCTTTCCCACACGTTAAATTCTATGGAGTGGCTTGGATCCTTCCAGAAAAACGCGTGTTGGGCCACTCATGAAGAAAGTACTCGATCGCGGAAGCTTGTGCGAGCAAACATGTTGTTTTTGCGTATTCTGAAATGGTCTATTGTCTGAGGCACACCGGAAAATGAGTCTTGCGCTCTAAGCCATAAGTTCGAGTTTCGACTGATAGAGTAGACCCAAAATGACCCTTTTGACGAAAACTACCTGCGAGTTCCCGAAGGAAGGCGGGTCACTGAAAGTTCGAGAAAATGGGTGGAGTTTTTTTGGCCCCGAGTTTTCAGTATAAATACCGATCGCCTGGGCGCACAAAACAGTTTCAGTTTCAGTTTCTGTTTTCTGTGTTCAGTTTCTGTTCTCTGGTTTCAAGTGTAAGTGTTCAAATTGCTTAAACAGTGTGTCAGTGTCTTATTGAATTCTAGTGGTGATTGTAAATGTTGAACGAGATAAAGTGATTCTAATAAGAAGATTTTTGTGTGTAAACTATTTGTGATTTGTTAGTAATAAATCTGCAAGTTTGTCTGTGAAGACTTGTTTCATTCATCGACTGCAACCGAGTTCCCGAAGGAAGGCGGGTCACTGAAAGTTCGAGAAAATGGGTGGAGTTTTTTTGGCCCCGAGTTTTCAGTATAAATACCGATCGCCTGGGCGCACAAAACAGTTTCAGTTTCAGTTTCTGTTTTCTGTGTTCAGTTTCTGTTCTCTGGTTTCAAGTGTAAGTGTTCAAATTGCTTAAACAGTGTGTCAGTGTCTTATTGAATTCTAGTGGTGATTGTAAATGTTGAACGAGATAAAGTGATTCTAATAAGAAGATTTTTGTGTGTAAACTATTTGTGATTTGTTAGTAATAAATCTGCAAGTTTGTCTGTGAAGACTTGTTTCATTCATCGACTGCAACCGAGATTACCTCCGAAGTACAAGACGACAGGCGGCTTCCTACCCGTCCAGCATTCTTATAAGAAAACATACAGTCCACTTTCGCCAGTAGGGCCGAGTTGGACCAACCACCGCCCCTACGAACTTTCAGTCAGTTTGGTGGCAGACAGAGCTGTCCCCAACACTGACTGTCAATACGAAAAGTAATTAAAATAAAGTTATTTCCATGAAATATTGATATTTTAATATTTTTATTGTAGAACGTGAATCTAGTCTATAGTATCGATTCTTACTTAGTAATAAAATATGTGTATAATACACATATGCGTAGATTTTATACTAAAATTACAAGAAAAATGGTGACAGGTCACAGCATGTCATCGATTTGGGTTCTCCCACTACCTACTTCGCATATAGCAAAGATTCTTCTTCTTCTTATTTAAGAGCTCTTGTCGGTGGAGTTTTTTCCAATTTAATCGATCCCATGCCATTGACTACTTGGTACGACTTGACTCCTAACTTTTCCTTAATTTGCGTCATGTATGCCCCTACTAGGTCTTCCTCTTTTTCTCCGCCCTTTCAACTTTTCCCTCTATGATGATCCTTAATAAGTCGTCATGTCGTACCAAGTGCCCTATCATCTTTCCTCTACGGTTTTCAATTATTTTCAATATATGTCTCTTTTCACCCACAATTTCTAGCACTTCCTGGTTCGTCTTCTTTTCTGTCCAACTAATCCGCTCCATCCTTCGCCAACACCACATCTCAAACGCCTCTATTCGCTCTTTATCACGCTGCGTCATCGTCCACGTTTCACTGCCGTACAAAGCGATGCTCCAGATGTACAATTTTATAAGTCTTTTAGCAAAGATTGCCTACAGTAAAATTATTGTCTATTTTATTATCATTACATGACACACTTGTAATTATTCAACAAGTGTGAGGCGGGAATCGATCTCTGCGTCGGTTGCGTCCACGTCTGGGTGAATGCCTCTAACTCTCGACTGGTGACGATATGCCGGCTATAGGCATCGATAGGCATCGTTCATGTGTTAAAATACTAAAGGCCGGTTTCTTGAACGCTAGTTAACTCAACTATTGGTTATAAAATGTTATCAGCGGTTGAATAATTACGAGTGTGCATGTTTGATCATAAATTAATTTATCAATTAACAAAATGAATATTTGAACCATTGTTTTTGGTATGTTTTGTTTAAATACGTATATAATTAATCATTGGTAATGACATTTAACTATTAGCTGAGTTACCATTTTATACCATATACATTATAACCTGCCGACAGCCCTACGTCGGTATCGCAGTGTAATTCAAAGCAAAGGATATCATCAAGGGTTCATTCATACACACATCATACAAACATAATGAACTGCCAATCGAATTCCGTTTACGGCTCTGTGTGATGCGAGTGTCAATACATGTTGGCATAGATTACAAGGTAGAGGAACTGAAATTTAAAAGCCTTACTACGTTTACAGGTTTACAAACCAATTCAGTAATTTTCTATAAATTCATAAAAAATAAACAAACCATCAATGCATGATTTCAACCGAGACTTCTTTGTACAAAAAACATATACAACATAATTTTATTGAAGTTTTGAATGATGGAGAAAATTTAGCACTGATAATTTGGTAGCCCGCAGCTAAAATTTGATAAGGTAGGCTTGAGTCGTGAGTTTCTTTACACAAAACTATGTAATTGTTAAAGTTATCAATCACTTTTCCCTATTTTGCATCTACCCATTTGGATTTTATGTAAATTATTTATTTATCTGAAGACTTTGTTGCACAAATTTAGTGTACAAAGGTGGACTTAATACTAAAAGCATTCTCTATCAGTCAAACCTTTAGGTCATGCAGTAAATGTTTTATGTGTATGTGGTAAAAATTTACAAATAAAATGTTTGTACAGGGTGTGACCTGTAATAAAAACCAGTTATCAATTCTAAATGGAGGTAATTTATTGTAATATAAAAATATGTATTGTTAGTTTCTTACAAAATTAATCGAACCAACAATGTATTGCAAACAAATATATTCAGTTATAGAACTTTAGATCACTTTGACCAGAACTTCGAACACTTTGTAGAATTATTTATAAACTTTATTTATATTAAATATAACCCGCTTCATATGGTATACAGAGGGTAATATTATATGTCCAGTGTATGTCATCGAATAGCGTAATTGATTCTGGTATTCTGGATAACAGTATTTTTTTTGACAGAAAACATAACATAAGTATTACCCGCGAACAAATTTTCACCCTGCATATTAATATGACACCTCTTCACACCCCACTTTGCATACGCGTTAGTGGGTAGTAGCTCACACGGCAAATGGGTTGGAAAAGTGCTTCTTGAGACCCACAGGGGTCCTCATACATACTCAGACAATGCGAACTGCAATTACCTACGTGGAAATTAAACCGATGCAATTCTTTTGCATCCGTTATAAAGTTCTGTAGACCAGAAAATCAGTTGTTTTTTTGAGGTTTTACTAAAAGAATCTTTGAAATCAAAGCTGTAACAAAATGGTGAATGTTAAGTGAAAAAAGCTTTGAGCTGTTTTTGCCTGCTCTTAAAAATATAAACAACTTGACCCAGCGAACTTTGTTTCGGCCCCGGCTCCGTTCCGCACCGACCCCGTAATTTTAATTATTATTATCTTACTCCGGACGGTGACGAATCTGACAAAGTATAAATCATGAAAATCGATCCACCCAATTTTTAACATTTCTATCATAAGAACATTCTTCTGAAAACAACAAACACAAAAAAATAATAAGCAAAGTTGGTTTAGTTTTTCACGTGTAATACCGTGACCAAGGAAAATATGGATTCATTTTTATTATAGAGATAAGAAGATAATAAACAAGATATTTACCCTTATAACTTTCTCGATGTATCAAAACAAATCTTTACTTCTTTAATCAGATTTATGTTTCCAAGAATATTCTTTTACATGGAAATATATTTCCACTGAAATCATTATTCATATATTTTAAAGACTAGCGGTCCCCATGACTTCATCCGCGCATTTTGAGTTTACTCCCTCCACTCCATTTGCAGCATGACGTTCTATAGCCTTAAGCCTTCCTCGACAAATGAGCTATCGAACACAAAAATATTTTTTCAAATCTGTCAAGTAGTTTTTGAGATTAAATAAACAAACACTTCAGCTTTATAATATTAGTTTATATGACATCTGGAGTAAATTAACTACGGAAAATAATAAGATTGTATAAGTTAATTACTGCCTTATTTTATATTACCTTACTTAGAATAAAGAAAAAAGAAAATAGTACGGTATTGACATTAGATGTACCATGAACTTAAGTACACATTTTACCTTTTTTTATTTTTCACTTGGCAATTTTGCAATAAAAATAGCATCAAGCCCAAATGAATTCATTACAGCGTCTATAAATTAATTTTCTGCACTTAACAGTTCGAAATTAAGGCGTGAGTTCGCAAACAAGAAAACGTAAGAGGTTAAAAAGTCATGCCTTTGTTCCACTTTCCGAACATTCAGTGTTCAGTGTTGCCAACAATAAGAAATGAATTACGAACGTTCTCGGTTTTATATTCACACTTTCATTAAAAAAGTTAATCGTAGTCAGGGCTGTCATATTCTTAAATTACTAATATGAACATAAAAAAAGGTTTCTTATAATATTTCCAGCATTAATTTACTAAGTATATACTACATAATCTTGTCAATAGAGAAAAGAGAATGCAGCACGCCACTTCATTGGAAAGTGACAGTGAGATAGCTATAAGAAATTAAGTCTTAGTTGATAACAAACACGCTGGCATAACCGTTCAGCGATCGTTCAGATATTGTATCAACGACAATTTTATTATGTAATAAGTTTTAAATTTTATGTCGACAAATTATATCAAAGTCTCAAAACAGTGACAGCCCTAGTGTGCAATGAACCAGAATCATTTGCAATAATTATGCCGAGCAAAATGAAAGGAGAAATTGCTAAGGATGGCTGAAGAAAAATTACTCTCATTGTGTGACTGAAGAACATAAATATAATACCTATTTTACTGCGCTGGTTTGTAATTTCTAAAAATGTATTCACATGGAGTAAAACAATAGTAGAAGTAAGTAGTAGAGTTAAATTCGTTTATTTCCATCGTTATAACTTTCAGTTTGGCAACTCTGAAATCAAAGGTCATTTTTAGATTTTTGCGCACTTTCAAAAATATATATGGCAAGTATTTATTGCATAAATAGAGTACAAAAATATTTTTTCTGTAGAGAACAATAAAAGTGTAAAGGACAATATATTTTTTTATTACAATTTACATTAAAACCCAACTATTAATAATACAGTGGATCAATTGTTTCAAAACATACAATATGCATACCATTTTATTGGAAGAATCTACTGGACTTCAAATTTTTTAAGATCTTTGTAACTCTGTTCTTGCAAATAAAGTCACATTGAACTACTAACACTTTCTTTATTTTAATATTACTGTCACTATTCTAGAAATGTCCTAGGATGTAACTGGATATAAGGTTACTAGAAAAAGCTATTTTCTACTCAGTCGGATCAGAAACGAACCCACAAGTAGCACCGTCTCTGTGAAAATAAAATTACTTTCAGACAACTAAGTTTCCTTTACATTTTAAGAGTTGACTCAAAAATTTAAAGTTATGAATACTTAAATTTTATTTACATCTTGCGCGTGAATGGAATGGAATTTTGGTCGGTAAGTGCTGTCTGTCATCGACGTATAAGTTAAATATATTGGACATCAATCACATTCATTGCTCTGATCCCAAAGTAAGTAGCTAATTGCACTTGTGTTATGGAAATCAGACACAACGGTGGTACCACAACACCCAGACCTGACAAAAAAAAAAATTTTGATTTCTATATTGACCCGACCGGGAATCGTACCCGGGACCTCGGAGCGGCAACGCCTTGAAACCAGCATGCTTAGCTCAGTTACGCTTGACATTATGTATTTCGAAGGCTCTGTTGATTGATTCTACATCTAATATCTTTCTTTCCGTGTATATCCGATCACAACGGTTGGTAAGTTTTTTATGAAAGTTTTACTTCAATGCTTAACATCAATCAAACAGTTGTAATCCAACTATTGTAGTGTTTTGTTTTGTGTGGTTGACTAAGAGTCCTTACACACTGCGACTTTTAGCATCCATGCAGTCGGGGGTTTGGAAACGCGCGATAGCATCGCGACTCACGCGTCTGTGCCGTTAACATGAGTTTATTTTATACGTAATTACCGTATAGAAAATTTTAGTTTTGCAAGTGACCGCTAGAGGCATTGCGCAATTTTACAAACACTTTTTTACGTCGTCACTAGCGAGTAAATCCGTCATAAACTCATGGCAGCAGTACTGATTTAATTTACCTATCATCGACGCTGTTGCGCGTTAGTATCGATGCAGCCGCCAATATACAGTACTTATTTGTCAGTGTCCAGCATCGCGGCTGCAACGATGATAAAAGTAGCGCAAGTGTGTAAAGGTTGACATTTTGCGACAATGCAAGTGTCATTTTGCGACTGCATCGAAATGCAAGTGTGCAAAGGGTCTTTGCTTCAAGGTGTGTGCCCTACTGTGTAATTTTCTCTTATCTCTCTTTATTTCTTATGAATTCACCGAGACCGTTTTATTACACTTTACTTAAGCTACGCTACCGTTAAGTTTTCGACACTTATTTTAATTTGAATTAGTTAATTGGATCGCAAAATGGTAACATGAACTACTGAAAGCTTATTGAAATATTTTCATAGAAATCTTTATTGCGAAATGCCTAGAAGATTTTTTATTTTATAATTAAACTCTCGGACTTTTTTTATTAAAATTTTGTTTTGCTATGAAGATCAAAAAAAGGTTTACGTCCACAATTTATTCATTGTTAGATGTCTTTTACAACTAGAGTTATACTTTTCATGACATATTTATTTTATGATATTTAATTATTAATTACCCATATCTCAAAAAAACTATCATAAAAATATATATTACATTATATTATATTATTTCTTTTATTGACCAATTTTGATGAAACGACACTCTACCCTAAGTTGGAATATACCTGATCGAACTAAAAAAAACATCTCGCTACGACTTCTCATTTCCGAGAAATCCGTGGACAAACAAAAAAAATATATACACTTACAAAATTAATCACACTTGTTTGAAAGTCTTACAGATTATACAAGATTATATTCTTCTTCTTCTTCGAGTCGACTGGTAACTAGATATAGTCTAGACTAGACTATATCAACATGCTCAAATGTTATAAAATTCCAACAATATCACATACATACACACACTAAATTGATTACCTTTAATCATATAATATAAAGGTTGAAACAGATCTAACCACTTCTCAAGAGAACAACATCGTATCATCATCAAACAGGCATCAACCATACGGAAGCACGTTACTTAAATTCGCCGCGCATCGGAGAGGCTACGGAAAGCAGACGCCTCGCCTAAAAATCGCGTTTGCTACAGCTTATGACAGTTCTTGTTAATGACACCATGTTAGGCAGGGTAGACGGATATTCGACGAACATCTGACGACTACCCATAAGTGCCTGACAACGTTTGCGTCACTGGTCGAGTTGATGTCGATCCAAAGTTGTTACGCTACGAATTTGATGCACACTGCATTGCAGCATATGGATTTTCATATAAAGAATACTAAACGCCTCAAGTTTATACGGTGCTGTTCCCTTTACTGCTTTAACCTTAAGATGGATATAAAGCTCTTTTTAGGGTTCCGTAGCCGAATGACAGAAAACGGAACCCTTATAGTTTCGTCAAGTCTGTCTGTCTGTAACTATAAGCATCACACTGTCGAAATTTGGTGGGGAGATGTATCCCGTTAACCGCTTTAGGATACTTATACAAAATATAAAATAAAAATGATATTAAAGGGGGGGGGGGGGGGGGGTTATCCACGAAAAAGTTTTTTTTAAAGTCTAACGTTTGATAGATAGATGCTTCCAAAGTGGTAAAATGGGCGTCCCCCTCCCTTGAACTTCTAAACTAAGCGAGTATATTTAATATATATATATATATATATTATGTATATATATATATATGTATATATATATATGATGTACGAGTAGATCTTAACAAATATTATCAACTACTATTACCTATACTAGTTTTTGAGATATAGCACATTTTCATCATCCACAAACATAGCTTTGTTATTCATACAAACACTATGAAAAACAAAGTTATAATTGCTATCAACAAACTATTGTGGTATTTTACTTCAGTAAAAGTAAGTGGATTTCTTAATTCAGTTAAAATTGGCATGGAACCCTCAGTGCGCGAGTCTGACTCGCACTTGGCCCGTTTTTTTCCTAAAGGTAAATGTATAAAATATGGTGCGAGTCTTAAACAAACAGTTTGCGGAAAAAAAAACCAGGGATGGCCATTATAAAAGTATTAAAATCATGCTAATTTACAGCATGCCTCAAATTGCTTACCGCCGTCCATTTTTCACCGGACGTCTGGCTTGAAATACAGGAGGGGGAAGTTAGTGTTATATTTATATAATTAAACCGTTCACGTACTCTTAATTAAGGTGATGGTTCCGCATAGATACCACTTGGTTTGATAAATATGCTATAATGAACACAGTGTGTAGTTTTGTAAAAGAAAATATTGAATACATGCTTTCAAGGAATAAAACGTTTATTAATTTCACTTTTATATGTATATATATGTATATACGGACTGACGAGGACACCACCACCTAACCACTTTCAAAAATAATCATTTCCTCACACGGTGAAAAAATAATAATTAAGCTTTTAAACTGGTAAGGTGGTGGTGACCTCGATGGAACATTGTTATCATTGTAATACTAAGTTAGACGCGGGACTTAAACGATGAGCATTGAAAATAATTTTCAAAGGTGGCTATTTATTTTCACAAGTTATTCAATTTTTAAGTTTTTACATTTTCACAAGTTTTTTCGTCATATCAAAAAGGACCAATTGACGTACTAGGGAACTGCTTGTTAATACCATAAGCATATTTTGTTTGTACTTATGTAAAAAAGCTTAGCTTTAACTCTTCAGCGTTATTCAGTTGTTCGTTAGAACGCGCTTATCACAGGAACTACTGGCACGATGTGAAAAATATATACGTTCGCTTTAAGGTCCGTTTTTTCTTTTCTAGTTGAAAATTTTAAACAATCTTTTTATAATATCTTTTGAAATAATATGAGTGACCAAAATTTAAATATAGTAGCAGTAACGAAGTCACAGCGATCCGCTGTTTTTCAGCCCGCTGCATCTCACACCTCAGGCCAGAATCCTCGATTGTCCCCAAACTAGGTCGAGTCGAGTGAAGCCGATTTTTGCCATTTAA
The DNA here is from genome assembly GCA_963924145.1 of Pyrausta purpuralis. Lineage (NCBI taxonomy): Eukaryota > Metazoa > Arthropoda > Insecta > Lepidoptera > Crambidae > Pyrausta > Pyrausta purpuralis. Next base: position 21,727,133 of record OZ001652.1, on the reverse strand, counting down.
TTAGAGCACTTTTTGCCGGTTTTGTTCGCGTGTAATCTCGTTGAGCCTACACCGAAACTACGCCACAGTGGCCCGGGACACTGTTTTTAAAAGCAGGTATTTTTATAAAATTGTGCACCGATTTTTGCGAGGAAATGTGGTTAGACGTAAACGCTTCGGCTTTGAGAGTGTGTTTATTAATTCTCCTTTTTTATTACTTATTTAATTATGTATAGAACAAAAAAGTAAGTGAACTTAATGTTTAAAGCATTTTCTTCAGCCTACCTTCACTGCTTGAAAATGTTAAACATATTTTTTTATCTAATGCCATTGTATCAATCGTCTCAACTATACTAACCTCTTGGTATTCTACATGAAATAAATAAATATGCGCCAGAAAACACACCAATTGTCTTGATTATAAATTAAGGATTTTTTTCCCTTGTGCTATGAATGCCAGACATTAAGTTATGAGTCACTACTAAATTAAGAAATATTTTTACTTAACCTTAATTATTTTTTTACTTTTATTTGATTTGGTTCTTTTTTATTTTACATCTTTAACCACATGGGGGTTAATTTTTAACTTTAGATTGTTCATATGGGCCTAAATGAACAAATTGTCAGCTTTTAACCCTGCAACAACTCGCCGCCTGTACTTGCCCCATACAAACCCGTCCGAAAAACAAACGTCTATTTCCTTCACCTCGCAGGCATCAGTCAATCCAGAAATACGTTACATTCGATACTGTGTTTGTGCAAAAATTAGACCCAATACATTGGTTCAGACTATTCGGCTCACGTCCACGCCACTTGTTCTATTATAGGGGCCTCTGGGAAATCGCGAGAACAGGTATAAACAACTCAATTGCGTATTGTTTAGGTTAGGTTGAGTCTACGTGAGCAGGAGTTCGGAAATCGGGTGTTATTTGGACGATCTTGTGGGACGTAATCGGAAAATGTGAGGGAGTGTGGACATAAGAAACAGATGCAGTGAAGGGTTAACTCAATGTTGCAGTTAGAATGACGTACTGGTTTTTTTTTCCTTATTTACTGTCAAATCTGTAGCTTTGATCTGTATATTGGTGGTAATGTTTTCAACACTTTAATACTAAGAAAAAGAAAAATTAAGTTACTTACCTACCTAACTCAGTTAAGAAAATTAGCTTTTATCAATTCTCATCAAATTATTGTTTTTGTGAAACACGGGTTAATAGGTACGGCATACAATTATTTGAGAAAATACACGATGGAAAATTAAGTTAAGTCTTGTACATAATTCGTTCAGGTCATTAACTATAATAATATAAAAAATAACGTAACAATTAAAAAATCAAAGGAATTGAACCCTGTGTGCACACAAAACTAGGATAGTGCCTTTGCTACTCGAACACATAGATTTAAGATCTAACCAGCATAAGTCCAATGCGATTTGATTACTCAAGGCAATATTAACATAAAAAACTACCCACAATTGCGCGCAATTTTTTTAAACAGTAATTTTGTAATGGTAAACTGAAAAAAAACAATCATTGATGAAAGGTGTACTGCCCATTTTATTTGCTTGTCGAACATTTTAAACAATCTTGACCAAACCTTACTTATAATAAAATACCTAACTATATCAAAGAGTGCAATGAGTTTGTGGCCTTCAAACAAAGACTTTTTATGTTTCTTAAAATGCACTCATTTTACTCTGTAAAGGAATTCCTAGAATTTCGACCACCTAATAAATGAATCTTCACATGTCCGTTTGACTGCCTGCCAATAATTTAATTTGATTGACATGACATTTAATTAAATTAGATTTTATATAATTTTATGAATGTTGTATTATAATATTTACTTGTAGATTACATTATTTATTGTTAATTTTGACATGTATTATTTTCTTCTTTTATGATTGGACATTTGTATGCCGCTGAGGCTGATCACAGCGCACTCGTTTATACACATTACTTGTACAGTTAACATCATCTATTTACCTGTGTATCACAAATAAATGATTTGATTTGATTTGATTTGATTTGATTTGACCTTTTTAACAAAATTATTCATTTTAAAATAAGATAAACACAAAAAATTAACACCTTATTATGTAATTCATCGTTCAAATTTGAGATCTTTTAAAATCGAATAGTTAATTACTTTTATTCAGGTTTATTTCAAAAGTTCTAAATTGATTGTTTAAAATTCAAACAAAAAATCAACAAACTTTGATTTCTTTGTTAACCTACGTTTTAAAAGGTACCTCTAAGTAATGTTGGCTGAGTCTACGTTAACTAGAGCTAATCTAAATGTACACTCGCATCTAATTAATGTATTGCTGACCTGAAAACGCTGGAAAGCGTGTTAAGTTAGTATTACAGTGAAAAAACAAGCATTTTGAAGTTTATGCATGTTTGCTAGAAAGGTAAATGACCACTGAATTGATATTCAATCAAAATCGAACTAGTAGTTTTTGCGATATAGCACATTTTAAACAACCACAAACGTAACTTTGTTTTTCATACAAACACTATTGAACACAAAGTTATATTTGCTGTCTACAAAATGTGACGGTATTTTAGCTAAATGGAAGTAAGTGGATTCCGTTAAAATTGGCACGGAACCCTTAATGCGCGAGTCCGACTCGCAATTAACCAAATTATGCAATGTGTGCATTCTACCAATCCTAATGTATGGAAACCAAACGTGGGCCATAACTAATAACACAGCTAATAAAATTGCTATTTGCCAACGAGTACCTATTAAAGGAAGCATGATAGGATTGAAGAGGGTGGATAGAATAGAAGACACATTTATTTAGACGCTGATTGTAGTCAAGAAGTGATTGTAGACGACCTTCGTGGTGTAGTGGCTGAGCAGGCTGGTTTCAAGGCATCGCTGCTCTGAGGTCCCGGGTTCGATTTCCGGTCGGGTCAATATAGAAATCATTTTTTTCTATATTGTCTCGGGTCTGGGTGTTGTAGAACCACCGACCACCGTGCTGTGTCTGATTTCCATAACACAAGTGCATAAGCTACTTACTTTGGGGTCAGAGCAATGTATGTGATTGGTGTCCAATAAAAAAAATGTAGTATACAATATATCCTCGGTTCCATCATGTAAGGTCATGACCAAATGTCTGGGAATAAATATGGAAAGATTCGTATGGGAACATTGAACTAATATAACTAACGTATGGAACTGATACCACGAATTAATTTTGTGCTTCTTGAACTGATGCCACTTGTCATCAACTCAAACAGTTTTTTATTCTAAATTCAAATTTTATGGATCTCATTCTTTTCGTCGTATTTGCGACTCATTTTTTGCTTTTTTTTAGCTTCTCTATAGGCCTTAATTACAAAAAAACTCACCGTATAGGACTTACATCGCTGTCACCAGTCGAAATATATAACGAATTTAGAAAACACATTTTATTATAAACTAACAGTCTCAGCAAACTTCGTTTTGTCTTGATATAATCATAATCTGTTTAATAGTTATTATAATCATATTCGGGGCAAAGATAAATCCAAATAGTAAAAATTATGATAACGGTTCAACAGTTTACGAGTTAATGGTGTAATTAAATCGTTTTTTTTTTTATTAAAGATAGAAATAGTAAGGAGTCTTTTGGATTTACGTGCTATCACCATCCAAAAGCATTTAAAAATATGTTTTATTTATTCAACATGCGAAACTCCCAATATTTCATCAGCTAAGAAAATAAAGAATTTAAAAATATAATATTCAGAAACCATCAAAGCGTTCATTTACGACAGTCTATTTAAACAAAAAACATTGAGAACAAAATTTTCGCTAAAGCTACAAATATCTATGAGAAACGTAATCCGAATACGAAATAGCCGTAGAATTTCGCAGACACTGAAGGGCCTAATAAAACATTCATCAATCCTCTTACCAATACAGAAGGTACATAAATCAAATAAAAAATTCTCGCAGTCACAGTTCAAAAGGTATGCAGTTGTTTACTTTGAAAAACTCAAGCTATAAAAACACAGGTGTACTTAAGTTATAGTTAGATTGAATAACCGCAGTAAAAGAAATAATTTTCCTAAACTGGGTGCTTTTGTGATTATAATGTATGTACTAAAGAAATTACTATACATATCATAAATTATGAATAATAACAAAATCATAGAAATCCGAAATGTAAAAGTTTATCTTATTTATCTTTTTTTTTACTTCATTAATATCTTACTTTACTAACTTTAAAGGCATTTCTACACAGACGACTGTTTTACCGACTGAAGCAAAAAAAATACCTTTAAAATTGAATAACGTACCTAAAAAAATACACATATTTATGCAACTTTTGACCAGATGGAGAGCATATCAAAAAGACCACCAGGTTGTACATATCGCCTTAAAAAAACGGAAAGTCCAAAAATTTTACGAAGTACGTATAGTACGTAGTTCATCGAGGCTAAGCAATAAATAAATCTACAATAAATTTGAAAGTGTTGTAAAAATATTACATAAATTTTGGAACTATAATATTCTGTACGAGTATATTTACACTGTGGCTAAGCCAAATCATTCAATGTACAAAAAATATTTTACATTGTTTCTTTTATTTGTGTATTTTTAGGAGATGGATCAAAACGATAATCTTTTGTCAGTTTTTATTGATGAGAAAGGATTTATAACTCAAAACAATCATTTGATAATTGACTTTGAGTTCTCTAAGCAAATAAAAAGCTTCCAAGATAAGGAATAAAATAAATAATTACGATGCCTTGCAAATAGCCGACTCAAGTTCAGCTGAAATTTTATAAATCCTGAAATTATTCTTGCAAGCAGCAGTTACAAAAGCAGCTGCAATAAGGTATCTTCGTTTCGGATTTATGCCTTAATATCAGCCTGGAAAATTTCAGGTTTCTGCCTTCCGGCCGTGTGTATTTTATTTGTGATTGTATCCGTGGTCCAAGTTTCTTCTATTTAAATCCAGCATTCGTATAACTTCAAAATATGGAATTTACCAATAAAAACGAACCGAAATATGATTTAACAATTTTATTAATACACAAAACGATTTTTCATGGGTATCATAGGAAGTAATTTTAAAATACTTTTGGGTATATGGGGTTCAGTTTAGTTTAGTTTGACTGGGGTGTTTTCCGCACTTAGCCTCATGATTGGGCCATTGTGCGTATGTCCCTCCTTTCTATTCTAACCAGCCCAGGCTTTCCCAGAAGGCTAGCAACCTGCTCAGGTTACAAAAGGCCTCTGGGAAAGTAGCTGGGGATTTGAGAATATTTGCCCGTTGTTCTGCCACACTTGAGCACATCATGTGATGTTTCTTCTGCCCCCATGCATCCTCCGAATAGGGGGCTGTCTGTGACACCTATTGTGAAAAGGTGTTTGTTTAAGAGACTATGACCAGTTATGGTGCCTATGGCTAAGCGTAGTTTGTCTCTTGGTAATCGGATGAGGTTGCGGGCAAGCCTTTTCGTTGCTTCCGGAACAGCCTCCTTAGTTTGCCTGCAACCATCGCCATTTCTCCATTCATGTTGGTGTGCTGCTTCAGTTTCTTCACGTAGCCAAGTTCTTATTTGGGCCAGCGGTAGGGGCAGCAAAGGTTCCGGTCCATATACTGTCGTTGCTGATCCCCTCTTGGCTAGTTCGTCAGCTGCGTCGTTACCTAGTGAGTTACTGTGTCCTTTGATCCATTGCAGAGTTACCTCATTTGTGTTTGCTATGGATTGCTGTGCCTTATGGCACTCCAAAATAAGGACAGATGTTATGCTGTTGTTTTTTAGGGCTTGGAGCACCGATGCGCTGTCCGAGACGATTTTAATATGTAGGTTTTTGACATCTCTGGCTGCAACTGCCTGTGTTGCCCTAGTGATGCCGATGCATTCTGCTTGGAAGATAGTGTTCAGCTTGTCTAAAGTTGTTGATATTTTAATGTTAAGGTCATTTGAGAACACACCAGCTCCTGTGCCCTTTGAGGTTTTGGAGCCGTCTGTGTATATACGGACCTCTTTTGTGCCTGAGCTGTCACTGGGCTCTTCCGTGAGTTGGATGTTGTAATTTCTATCAAATACATGTTGGCATGGTATTCTGTCCAAGGGTGCGTCTAAAAGTGATCTTTCTTTCAGAGGCCCATCTAGGATTTTTGAATGTGTGGTCACTATGTTTTGTTTCCATAGTCCGTTTGCTCTGAGTCGTAGGGCAGCTGCCTTTGCTTCTTCCTGAATTACCAGATGCAGCGGTTTTAGATTCAGGAGAAACTCTAGTGCGGCTGATGGAGTGGTTTTCATGCAACCTTTGCCTGCGATGCTTGCTAAACGTTGTAGGCTTTGAAGTTTTGATTTGATTGTGGACAGTTGCGTTCTGGGCCACCATACAACTGATCCATAGGTAAGAGAAGGCCTAATAACCGATGTGTATAGCCATAATGTGATCTTTGGATTTAGGCCCTATCTCTTGCCGACTAGTCGCTTGCATTGATAAAAAGCTATACAGGCCTTCTGCATTTTATCATCGATATAGCTACCCCAGTTCAGTTTACTGTCTAAAGTGATGCCCAGATATTTCACCTGTGATGAGAGAGCCAATTCGGTGTTAAACAGTATAGGTAGCTTTAGTTCAGGTAATTTCCTTTTGTTAGTGAAAAGAATTAGTTCTATCTTTTTCGGGTTTACTGACAACTGGTGCTCGTTACACCATTTTTCCACTATCTGAAGAGCGGAACGTATTATCCCACATAGGAGGTTTTCCGCGTTTCCGTTTATCAGTATAGCTAAGTCATCTGCGTAACCAATAGTAGTGTATCCTCTTTCATTTAGTCTACTCAGGAGGCTGTCTACCACTATGTTCCATAGAAGTGGAGAGAGGATGCCACCTTGTGGGCATCCCCTGACCACTGTCGCACGTGTGGTGGTTTGTGTGGTTATTTAGACTGCCCTTTTACTGACCAGTTGGTTTATCCATTTTGTTATTACTGGTTCTACCCTTAGTTTTCTTAGGGCTAGGTTGATGCTGTTGTGCATAGTTTTGTCAAAAGCCCCTTCTATGTCTATGAAAGCGGCAAGTGTTGATGATTTGTTGTTAATAGCCGATTTTGTTTTGTGCACAACAGTATGTAATGCTGATTCTGTTGATCTGCCTTTCCTGTATGCGTGCTGTTGTGGGTGAAGTGTTTTGTTTCTTAAAAACTCATCTCTTAGGTATCTGTCTATTAGTCGTTCTAATGTTTTTAGAAGAAAAGAAGTCAGGCTGATTGGCCTGAATAATTTGGCCAACGTATAGTCTCCCTTTCCGGGCTTAGGTAGGAAGACTAATTTTGCTTCTCTCCATTCCGCTCTGAATATTGGTAGTAGGTGGGTGGTTATTTCTTGAAAGTTCCATTGTAGCAGGGCTGGGAAAATTTTATCTACCTATACAGGCCTAGGCAGCCCGCTGATTTGAATGGTATTTTTAGGGCCCATCTGATTTTATCCGTTGTCGTGATTTTGGTTGCGACTTCCCATTCCTGTGACGTCGGTGTCTCCCGGATTTCGTCTGGTCATTCTCGATCTGGCGTGATTTGACAGCCTGGGAAGTGGGTTTCTAGCAAAACCTTGCAGGTTTCTTGGTCTGAGTTTGTAAACGTACCGTCATCTTTTTTAAGAGAACCTAGGAGGTTGAGATCCCCTTTAGACAGTATTTTCTTTACTCTCGCGGCTTGGTTTGTTGAGTGTATGCTACTACAGAAGTTGTGCCAGGCCTCCGTTTTCCGGAACCTGACACGTTTTTTGTGCTGTTTTGTATTTCGCCCAGTCCTCATCGGCGCGGGTGTTTTTTGCTCGGTTAAACAGTGTCCTGAGCGCCTTCCTTAGCCTTTCAAGTTCTGGTCCCCACCATTGAGTGTTGCCCGAGTTTTTCGGTGTAACGGTAGGGCAGGCCTGTTGATAGCTGTTAAGGAGGGTGGCTGTTAGGGATTGCACGGTATGTTTTATGTTATTAGTGTTAAGGGTTACATCGACTGTTTCAGAATCGTTTAGTGTTTATGGGGTGTTCTGGGTTACTGTATGTAGTGAAAAACGTTAAAACATTGAGTAGGTTAAAGAAATAAGCGCATATACATTGTGCTTGTTTCTTATTACTTGGACGCATACCGAAAATAGGTGCGGTATGAAATTGAAAATTTATGAAACAACAAGATTTGCTCGCTTCTACTGCTGCGTTTATCTTCTTTCAGTTTGTACGTACACATTTGTAGGTAAGCTGCTCAAAAGCTAGGTTGGTCGTACCCTTTGATGATGAAAGTCTTCACATAAATTACCATTGATGACATACGTATCCAAAACATTGTCTCCTTCTATGGCCTTATAAAGAAGCTCAAAATCACACGGTCTTTTTTACGAGATCAAATTAGTAATGAGCAGATACGTGAAGAACTAAAGCAACGAACATAGCTCTGAAAATCAATAAACTCAATGGCAATGGGCACATAGCGCGAAGAACTATTGGCCGGTGGGGCAGAAAAGTTCTAGATTGGAGAGCTTGACCAAAGACGCAGCGAAGGACGTCCACTGACAAAATTGACAGGCGATCTTGTCAAGATCGTAGGATCAAACTGGATGCAGACCGCTTGTGATCGGTCGCTGTAAAAACCATTGGGAGACCTATGTACAGTGGTGAACGTCCTTTGACTGATAATGAAAATGATGATGAATCTAACGTTGAAGTAAGCTATCTTATATATTTATAAACAATTTCAATATTTAATCCTTAAAGCCGTTTTATCTAAAATACGTAAGAATACCCAAACATATTGTACGTACAACTACTATATTTTTTCATTGATAACTTGGCGCGTAAAATAAACTTTGTATGGCTTAAAGCAGAGAGGAATAGAAAAACAAATTTACAACTGACAAGAACTAAGCTCTTAAGCTGGTCGACGAATCATAGTTATTTTAGGAACCCGTCTAAAAAGTAGTATAGTACTTCAGCAATGAAAACCGTAGATTTGAAGCATTAAAGTAACAGACAGGGAATGACAGGGGTCTTCTGATACTTTTTACTGATGTCAAAAAACCTAGATAATTTAGTAACAACACTCTCATGCACAAATGATTATTTACCACATAAAGTTCGTTTCAAAATGTTAGAATTATATAGCAGGTGTTAAATGCCTTGTTTTTATGTACTCTGAAATGAAAAAAAAACCTTTGAGTGACTACCTTTGAATAATTGAGTTACAGTCTAGACATTAAATGGGCCAAATATAGTATTTTCTATCTATTCTGCGTGACGTGGGTATGGACAGCTGTATATGTCAGGTTTCATTTATTTTAGCTTTTCTTATTAAGATATGATTAGTAGTTTTGTAAGTCTATCGTACTCGTAGCATAAAAATACACGGAATAATTTCGGTAGGATGCGGAATGCTACGGCGTATTGCGAAGCTTTCGTAGACAACTTTAATTATGGTTTTTGCAAGATAGATAGAAGATATCACAATAAATCATAGTAAAAGCACGGTTTTGCACACAAAAAATGTGTCCAACTGTTAGTAGAATTCTATAAATACCAGCCTCGTTTGCAGCCTGTGAAAGAAACAGGAGCAAATTTGGTAAAGTAACATATGTAATATACCAAGTTTCACAATTGTTTTAAGTTGTAAGAAAATCCTGTTTTACTTTGTGTACAACTTTTTTGTGGTGGCTATTGTTATCAAAAATCTTGTTTTTCATTTTGTTTTTTGAAATGAACCTTATTAAACTAAAAATAAACATTAATCACTATTTTAGTTATAAGACCTTGATTTATTTTAAATTCAGATTAAAGAACCAATATTTCCCACTAAAAAATATTCGTCATTACAATCAAATGAAATATATTATAAAAGCTATCTCACTAAATGGAAATGGATTCCGAAGTTATGAGTGGTCTACCGGAATGATATTGCATACTTTGATAGGATATATTGAACTTACATCTCTAATCATAAGGTATATTTATGACATATTATGTCATAAAAAAAATAGTTTTTGCTTTTGATATTTTCATATAGCCATACTATCGATATAAATACATTCTTAATCGTCTTTGCAAAAATATCATATGTCCATAAATGAAAATTATTTGGTTTAGAATAATTGTAACACTCACAGTGTCATATTTTATATTTACAACGAAGCGTCATCAATTTTTTGTTGAATTTACTCTGTAAAGAATAACTACTTGGTCCACTTGCATAAACAGATGGATAGATGGCGCTAGGCTTCACGCATAATGACGTATTCATTAGAAACCACGAATTTCGCAAGGTCGGCCAGACAGCACGGTAGCTCAATTGGTAGAGCGTTCGGCCCGGTTAGCCGAGAAGTTGCTGGTTCAAGTCCCGCCCGTGCGCAAATTTTTGGTTTCTTATTTCATCTTTGTAAATGAAAATTATTTGTTGTCTCGCTAAAACTAGAAATTGGCTGATTCAATTTGGCTTAATTTCATAATCAATCAAAGGGCGTCTACTGCTTAACATACAGTTACCCTACGGTTTTCCACAGCAACCGATCACTAGCGGTCTGCAAGCAGTTTGGCCCTGCAATCTTTACAAGGACGTCTGTCCATCTTGTCGGTGGACGTCCAACGCCACTCAATTAGTTTTAAAATATTTCTAGAAGTACACACAAGTACATTTTCCCATTATTTTTCTAGTAACTGTAATAATAAAACGCCATTTTATTTTTAACTAAGCAATAAAGGATATTACGAGTCAGCGCACGATTTATTATATAAGGCATACTTAGCTTATGCGTTTAGCATAATTGGATCATACCTGGCAGTAAGCGATAGAATTTCACACAAGTGAGTTTCATGCAGTAGATCTATTGCGTATATGTCTCGGTCATATTGTAAAAACACGTGAATACTATCAAACGGTTTTAAATCCGTCAAATTGTAATTTGTTGATTTATTGTGAACTATACCAAACTTCATACTAAATACTAAAACAAACTGAAATGACGAATCACTGGGAAAAGTGGTGGGTTAGGCTTCTTGTACACGCTAAGAAAAGTCGCCGGGCCTACATAAGAATTCGTGTCATTTCTACACATGAACTATGTACATTGCTCCGGCGCTGACCAAAGACTAAATCTTGTCTGCGCAAGACACGACACATGCGCCGCCGGCCGGCAAACACTCGCTGTAATGTGTTATTTGTTCGGCTAGTATGTCTATGCACGTTAGTACGCGTGGACGTGTTGACGTTACGCCAGTCAATAAACTATGACTGAGTTAAATAATAATTTAAATTTTAGTAGAGGCACGACCCGTGTTGTGAGACAAGGGGACCCGTATTTTATTTTCTATAGCACTAAACAACTTGACATAAGTGGAGATTTTACGAAAATAGTCCACAAACTTATCTTCATATTCTCGCAAAACATGATACAGGGTTATGAACCCACCAAACTCTGCTTTTTGTTGTGTAAACCCAGTAAAGTCTCTTGATTTTCTTTTCCTTTTTAATTCTTCTATAGATATAATAAGCAATGATCATTATTTTTTGTTGCGTCGTTAACATGATTATTTTCCTCACAAACAAACTTGCCTAGTACGCCCTACTGTATCCTGCGCCCGACTGCCCGAAAAAAATCTCATCGTTTACACGGCCGGATTCATCTTGTCTGCAGAAGACACGACAAGTTTTCGTAGCTAGATCCTACAAATTTCTTGTCGTGTACATGATGATTTTGTCTTGTCTGTGACAGACACGGTGGTTTTTCTTATCGTGTACAAGAGCCCTTAGGATAGGTGAAGGATCCGTTTAACCTTCGTATTAGGTTTATATGACTACAGTCATGTAAAAGCATAAAATTGAAACCTTATCAAGCTTGTTCACAAAAAATCGTTAAAACCGCTAGATTGTCATTTTGCTATTTTACAATATTACGGTGACAAACATATTTTTTTATTTGTAATAGGTTTGCTTTGGACTCTAGCTGCTTGACTAAGCCAAGGGTGGCTCAGAGTTGACGATGAACTTGATGATAGTAAAGAAAATATACAGACAAGGAATAAAATAAATAACACACTGTTCTTTATGAGAGAAACGTTTGGAGCACTCCTATAATTAAGTATTTTCCTATTTTAGTATTTATATTTTCACCTTTATGGAGTGTTTGTAAAAGTTTTAATTGTTATATTTTTGATAATGTTATATTAACATTTTTCTTAGAACGTTCTTGGCTATTCACTTGCTGTATGGTATATTCAATTCAATTCAATTCAAGTTATTTATTTCAGATTAAAATCCATATAGTGTTAGTAAAATATTGGTCTTATTCTATTGTTAGTAATTGTGTTTTGTTTTTAACATATTACGAAAATTATAATATTTAAATGGCTTTTGGTAGGACTACCACACTAGATGTTGTGATAGCGGGTGGCAGGGGAATGAAGCTGCAGCCAGCGGCGCAGCAGAGGGGAGTCCCACCGGTCAGCCAGCGCGTTTAGGATGCCGTTGGAGCCGCATCGCACGCGTGCCGATAGCGAGGCGCACCGTTTTCTAATGATCGTATAGAAACAATCGACGTGCGCCTCCGCAAACATGGATGACGCACTACAATGACGTGGCAGGCCGCACAGCATCCTAAACGCTTTGTTGTATTGAACGCGTAGTGCACTATACGTCCGCTGCGTAAAGTCCACCCACAGACTGCACGTGTAGAACGATTGACAGTAGGCTTTGAAAAGCGTCAGCTTGACTTGTTTACTACAACGTGCAAATCTGCGAGCCAACATGTTACAGCGAACACACAACGCCCTACGCTCCCTTTCCAAATCCACAGAGTCCGAGAGGTTATGAGTGACCCAGTGGCCCAGATACTTAAATTGTTCAACCCTCTTCAGTCTGGTGCCACCGAGAGAAATAGAGGGCACACTCCTCTGGTTTCCGGCCGCCCCAGCCTGATATACATATAATTATTTACGTCACGCTTAATAACGTTTCCTCTAAGAATCGCTAGCGATGACGTATCTTTTGAATGGAAAATTTTAGTTCTGCCAGTGACCGCTAGAGGCGCTGTGCAATTTTCCATAGACTTTTTTTACGTCACCGCTATCGAGTAAAACCGTCGTAAACTTATGGTAATGGTACAAATATTTCACACACATTGGAAAGAACGTTTGCTCGGTTTACCAGATATGGAGGTAAAAATCGCGCCTGTGCGCAGTTTTTGGTAATAACGACATGTAACCATTACTTGAGATAACTATTGAACAAGCCACTGGGCCTTATTATCTTCAAAAACGTGTCACTTAAAAAGAAAAAGAAAATACATACATTAATCATTATTTTTTTAGTATCATCTTCTTTATCTACTTCAGTAGGACTTACTGCATTCTCTTCGATTATGTTTTCTCGTTTACGCAATATTATTAGCTTTCAGACCTCTGTCTAAAGTAGGCGTGCTTATTAGCGAGCAGACAATTTGTTCGTTAATATCCGATATTAGTGCTTAAGAAAACCTGGGTCTTCATATTGGACTCATTTGCGGCTTATTATGTACTTTTACTGTTTCTATGCTATCATTTTCTTATACAGGGTGTTGTTTTGGTCAGTGACATCAAACTCTGAGTCGAAAATATGAGTTAAACTTATTAAAAAAAAATTGCAAGTTTCATAAAAGAAAACTTCTCGACAACATTCTAAAAAATCAAAACGAATAGGGAAACTCACACCTTCACGCGTCGTCCGCGCCTATTTACGAAATACTACGCTGTAGCTAGTAAGCTACGAAGAGGCGACTCGGTGTTGTCAGTTTTGACTCACTCACTTTAACGCAATAAAAAATATATTTTTTTGGATTTTTTCCTATTAAAAATATATTTCTTTGAATTTTTTTTGGCATCAGTATCGTTTATACAGCCACCCCGCTCGTCGCTGACCAAAACAACACCCTGTATAAGAATTCGTTGTAGCCAATTTGAGGTAATAAGCATCTTTGACGGTTTCTCCGACACGTTTCATTGTTATTGTTAGACTAGCAGTCCCCAGTGACTTCGTCCGCGCTTGTGTTTACCGTCCTATCGCAGCTTGATGTACTATAGCCTAAAGCCTTCCTCGATAAATTTACTATCCAACAAAAATAATGTTTAAAAACGGTCCAGTAGTTCCTGAGATTAGCGCGTTCAAACAAACAAACTCTTTAGCTTTATAATATTAGTATAGATTATTATTATTAGTCACGTAAAACAAGGTGTTTCAAACTACCAGTTCGGAATGAAGAGAGCTTATAATCAGTCATATAACTTATTAAGAACTTTCTTTAAGAAACAATGAGTCAAAAGATGCCAAAAATTCGACTCTCTTGATAGAAATCGGACGTGCTTTTTTCATTAATTCACTTTTAACACACGCACTCGCTGATCATACTAGGGATGTCAACTACGACTTATATACAAAAAAAAACTATCGTAGTCATCGCACTTACATTTAATAGGTTGATGTTTTGTTGTGGAATAAAAGAGGAAATAAAAATAATAAACCACAAAACTAAGCATTCACTACAATAAGTCATAAAATTAAACATTTCGTAGACCAAAATAATCTACAATACCCCAGAAATGGCTTATTTTTTATCGCAATTCCTTTTGACTTAGACATAAACCTATCAAATTACAGTTAAAATTACACAATAACTACATAAAATACAAAACACGGTTTTATTAAACGTAATATTTTTGGTATGAATGAATTTATCTTCCAAAAATTAAGTAACTAGTTTATACAGGTGAACAATTACATTAATTCTTTAAAAAGAGCAGATATCTCCAAATAAAATATTTTTATTGCTTTAGAATGTTTTTAACACTCACAGTGTCATATTTTATATTCATAAAGATGAAATAAGAAACCAAAAATTTGCGCACGGGTGGGACTTGAACCAGCAACCTTTTGGCTAACCGGGCCAAACGCTCTTACCAATTGAGCTAATTTTTGGTTTCTTATTTCATTTTTATGAATATTTTTATTACAAAACCCTTTCCAAAAGCATGTCTCAAGAAGGCGGCACTCGCTTTCACACTGTCCCAAAATGTTCCGAGAACTCATGTCCGTGAATGGTGTCTATATGTGGGTTGCTCGAATGTGCTTTGTATGTAGTTTAACTTCTGTGCTACTATCTATATTTTGTGCCGTTACCCATTTAGTATCTAGGAGTTAAATTTTTTGACGTATTCATACCTACATATATTTGTAGGAGAAAGCAGACATAATTGCTGTTACGGCTTCTGAAATCCAAACTTTTTCTTCTTATCAAAGTGAGAGTTTGCTCGCCCCAGTTGTAAATATCCGAATTTTTCCACTTTTATTTTTAAAGTAAGTGGAAAAGCAAATCGTTTCCGACCGCGCTTAACTCGGCCACTGTCATCGCCTGAATTTTTTATGACATTAAATCCTAAGGCATCTAACAGCTCTGGAATTCTTGAAGAAGGTCATCCTAAATAAACATGGTCGCAGTATTGTACAAAAATAAAGTCTATTTTTCCCCTCGACAAAATGGAAAGTGGATGATAACAATGAATTATTTATAACTGACCCAAATGAAAAGGAACGCTTGGGAAAATTAACTTTAAACCGAATTAGTGGTGTAGTACAAACGTAATAAAAACAGAGCGAAGGAAAATATGCTTCCTGTAAGAAAATAGGGAGTCCTTTAACTTTGTAGTCTATACTATGTAAATACGCAAACACTTGCCGAAAATCAATACCACAGTTTGTTCATAGTAAAACTGCATGGTTAAAATACTTTTTACCGACTTCAAAAAAAGATCAATTTGACCTTTTTGTATGTGATATCGTCAGAATTGGATTAAAATAAAATATGTTGATGAATGTATGAAATAAGGCTTCTTAATACGTGAGCAATATTTTGTTAGCTTATGTATGATTTTATATTAGTTTGTTGGTTTCAGGATTTCTCAGAACTAGATGGCATAGCAAAATAGTTTTTTTAATTCGATCAAGTATGGTTCAACTAACGTTACAGTACAAGTTATGTCAAAACCGGTCCAGTAGTTTTTAAGATATGAGCAAAAACTAAAAAATAATAAAATAATTTGAAAAAATGCGGCGGTTTGCTTTAAAAAAGCTGACAATAAAAAATTTTAGGCATTATTTAAGACTGTATTTTTATATCATTCTCTTCCACTAAGATACTACATAAGATTTTTAAAATCGGAGGTGTAAATCGTCCATACCGAGGCTAAAAATGCCTTTATCGCCGTTATAACGAGATAGATTGATTTATCGGTCCACGTATCTCCCGTCAACGAAACTTTTTTGGCGAACGCCCAAGTTTTAGGTGGCCAAAATCGCAGCAGCATTTGAGTGACAGCAGTATTGGAAATTAAAAAATATAGTCATCTTTACGCCGTTATGCGTTAGTACAACAATGCAAGCAAAAAAGTATGGAATAGAAAATATATATTGTTAATTTGAATATATACTACTATAGGTACTAAGAAAAAATACAACAACTTACAATTATGAGATATAGCAAGGTCATAAATACAAAAAAATATATAGGTAAAAAAAGCATAAAAAATATTGAAGTGAACGAATATTCATCATTAACTACAGAAACGTATGCTTTGTGTCGTTCTAACATATCCAAATGTCATAGTTTTATCCTCATAAGTATCGTTCAGTCGCATCTCTGCCGTACAGGCGTTGTGGTAATTATTATTGTAAGATTTTAAAAATAAATATTGATATTACTTTTTTTTTCACACCTACAGTTATGTAAACCACTACTAATTCCGCTACCTATCACTAGATGGCATTTCCTATTATTAGCTCGCAGTGAATAAATTTTCAAATAATTGTATAAAATATACAAACCAATACACCTTGACAATAGATGGTGCTGACCATATTTAAATAGCGGTGGTTGAATTTTTGTATCCTATCATAAGTACTCTACTGACTGCTACTGTGTACGTTATTGAAGTAAACACAGCCATTTCCTTCGGTCTCTAAAACGCAATAAATTGGTACCTTCTTAGGCATCTAGTCTCTCCTTAACCTGGTGGAAACTTTGGGTCCCTAGAACGCCTCATACTGGTTCTTACTATTTTGGTAATCTTACTTCTCCAATACCAATTAATCTTGTTTTTTTGGATCTGTAAGGCACTAAGCTCGAGCCTCTTCGGTTTTCAGTCCGCACCCTATTTTGGTTTTTTGCTGACGGTGACGTCAAGTCGTGCCCTTCCGCATGTACTTCAAGCAATATCGGCTACATTATTAAATAATATAGGTTCTATTTCTATAACAATACCAATCCCGTACATACAAGGTTCATAGGACATATTCATTCTTGTTTTTCTAATATCAGGTACAGAAGTCTTGACATAGTTTCCTGCAAAACTACCAGGTGGCGCTCGAATAACGCTGAGACCAAATTGTTATTTTCGGGTATTTATTTATTGATTGAGAAGTTTTTTGAATGGAGCTTAAAATATATAGAGCATTGAAAGTTAAAAGGATATTTTTGATGCAGCTAAAACTCATTAAATTTAAATTTTCTACGGGAAAAGTCAAAAATTATGCTACAGACTTCGACCGCTGAACTCATAATCTTTTCCGGTCATACGAATACAGTTAATTATTATTTTTTATAATTGGTATAGGGAAGGAAACAGATGTCTTTGTACATAATTGTTTCCACAAAAACATATCATATAATATTCTGTTTCAGGACAATAATTATCTATTCAAGTCATACAAAATTCACAAGTCACAGAAATTAATTTTCTTATTAGATTTTTACACCTTTCTTACTCTGTAGCTACTGAAGTCCTATTTTTGAATTATTCGCTTGAATATGGCGTGTAATTTTCGTTTGAAAACGAATTAAAAATCAATGGGAATCACGCAAATTAAGTACGTACAAATAAATTCCGGCATCGGCAATGAGAGTGTATTTTATAATATTACTTATTACTTTACTTACTGTTACGGTTACTGCTGGGGCTATCGAGACGTTGTAGCGCATCGGGAATCTTCCCAGAAGCGCACATCGACGACTTTTACGCCATTATGCGAAAAAGATCCGCGTCCATGCTTACTAGGCTCCGCTCCAGCACTAGCGGTCTCCTGAGTGTGTTCAAGGACCGGTGGGACACACCTCTGCTGCGTCACTGGACGATGCTCCACACCGGATGAATTTTATTGTTTTTAATTTAATGTTGCTATTTTCGTGTTTTTTCTACTAACCATAATTTATTAGTTTATTTTATCTCTGTTTTTTATTTACTTTTACTAACAACAATATGGAATCTGGCTTTCTGAAATAAACAAATTCAATTGAATTGAATTGAATATTATTTTTAATTATTACGTCCAACACATTTCTTTTTCCTAGGACTCCTTAGGTTTCACTTTAGGGTTGATACACGTCAAGCTATAGATTCTGGGTTCAATTCTTGGTGCTCACGGACTAAAACTAAAATACTTCTTTTTTATATGATACATAAAAAGAGACAGTATAAAATTATCTAAAGACGTCAAAATAAACAGATCAAGAAAATTTAAAAATTAGGGGCATCAAGAGTTTGAAACTATATTGTTCATGAAATACACTTAACTACCCAAAGTATACTTGTTTCTGAAGTTTATGCGAATATTACTCATGACTAAAACTATATTTATTAAATATATTATGTATCAATACTATTAATTAACGTTCTTATCCACGCTGAAAGAGCTAACAGTGTCTTGTGATCTTGCAGTGAGTGGTCTAGCTGGGATCCTCGCTAGCACTGGATCCCATGCTGGTGGAATTTTTCAACCATATTCTCTATTGAAATTTGGATGTTTCTACACATATAGCTTCGCGTAGCATACGTGGAACTAACCGACGTTCTTTTGACCAGCCCAAAGTACTTTCGGATTTGAGTGTTTGGCCACCACCTGTGCGCCGTCAACTCGGATCAGAGTGTCTTTTTTTTATTATAACAGTGAAATGTATTTTTACGCGGGCGTTTAGGACCTGAGATTTACTTCGTACTTTTTGAAGACAAGTTTAGCTTTTGGAAAATCAAAATAAGTAAAATCATACGTATGCTTTATATATTATGTTTATTTATAGCTTAAGGTAACTTTTTACATGTATTAATTATCTAAGTGAGTAAAATCACATTATTGAAAATTCATATCACAAGTTCAATTAATCGAGTAAAATTGAGTAGTTTGTCGCTTGCAATATAAAAAAATAAAAAATCGATTGAAGCTTTTATTCTCGTCTATCTAAACAATCAGAGTATACGTATAGAAAAGCTATGCAAAGCAAATACTAAAACAATATGTCGTATTCCTTGAAATTTAAATTGCGAATATGGAACTTTTTGTATAAGTTGATGACCAGTGGCATCAATTTATGGCGCACGAGATTTGTTCTATACGCTTATAATAGTCCCATTAGCCAATTTCAACTCACCGTAGTCGAAATCGGCCGGACGGTCAAAACTACTGACCGACTGCGCGGGACATAGTGACATTGATTAAAATGTGAGGATGATTGAAATGTAGGTGCACAAGTGTGTGCGCAAACACAGATGCACTCTCTATTCTTCTCACTCTCATAGCCCGATGGGACAGCAATCTGACACGACTGGAGAGAGATCAGTCGCAGGACAAACGGCTTTATGTACTTTTCCGAGGCACAGGGGTGAAACACCGCCAACTTCCAAACGTCGGCCTTCCCTAAGAATTTCTGAACAGAAAACCCCAGGTATATATTTTTGGCCCAACTCGGGGATTGAACCCGGGACCTCTGGCGCAGTTGTCGCTTTAAAGTGCGACCCCCTAATCGCTGCGCCACCGAAGCAGTCACTAATAATAGAAGTTTAGAGGGTGTAAGTCGGTTTTAAGAAGTCTATTTGACCTTTTGCTAAACATCTTGAATTACACTTACCGTGCCGTTACCATGAGTTTACTCGATAGCGACGATGGTTTTACTCGCTAGCGACAACGTAACTTTTAGTATTGAAAATTTTAGTTATGTCAGTGACCGCTAGAGGCGCTGTGCAATTTTCCATAGACTTTTTTACGTCGTCGCTAGCGAGTAAAACCGTCTTCGCTATCGAGTAAACGCATGGTAACGGTACTGCACCGACATACGAGTGCAAAGCGTAACATTTTTACCCTCGTCACAAGCGAAGTAAACGCGAGTTAGCATGAATTAAATATCACACGATTCCGCGACACGGCGGATGCGTTTATTATTATTTTACACGTAACCCGACCCAAATTGAGTTTGCATTCCATGCATGGTTAATACACTGCACGTGTACGTTTCACTTGCATGATACGAGTCAAAATTGTGCACTTGGAACACCGTTGATAAAACGCAGTTCCAAAGGTGCGTGAAGACCGGGTAAGTGCGAGTCGGACTCGCGCATTGAGAGTCTCGTGCAAACTTTACCTGAATTAGGGGTCAAGGGGCCACTTACTTTCACTTAGCCGAAATACCATAATATTTTGTTGAGAGCAAAAATAACTGTGTTGCATAGTGATTGTGTGAAGGACAAAGTTATATTTACGGTTGTTGATAATGTGCCATATCTCAAAATTTGCTAATTCGATCTTGTTCTAACCGATTTTCATTGAAATTATTTGTAAAGATCTAAATTGTGTGTTATTTTTCGGTTTTTATTTGCTTTGAGAGGGAGGCCACCACCACCGCTTTGGAAGGGTCTTTGACCCGATTGTTTAAAATTTAGAATAATGGTTCTATAAACCTTAATGTCATTTTAGAACCTATTATATAAAAATGCTACACGGATAGGTTTGAAAAAAACCGGCCAAGTGCGAGTTGGACTCGCGCACTGAGGGCCCGTGCCAACTTTAACGGAATTAGGGAATCCACTTGGTAAAATATTACAATAATTTGTTGACAGCAAACATAGCAAGCTTTGTATTTCATAGTGTTTTTTTGATGATTAAAGTTATGTTTGCGGTTGTTGAAAATGCACTATATAATGGTTAAAAATGTTTTTAACACTCACAGTGTCATATTTTATATTCATAAAGATGAAATTAGAAACATAAACATATAGTACACTCATAAAGATGATTTTCATCTTTATGAATGTACTATATCTCAAAAACTTCTCGTTCGATCCCGTCTAAACCAATTTTTGTTGAAAGTATTTGTTAAGTTTAGGGCATGCACCCGAATACACCTGGTCCTGTAATACCCGGGTATACCTGGATATTACATCAAATAAGAATAATACTATAATACATCAATCAACTTCGAGAAAGAGGTCAATCGACGTATCCAACTCGGCTGGGCAGCGTCTAAAGACGAAAATCTTCAACCAGTGTGTGTTACTAGTGATGACATACGGATCCGAAACATGGTCTCTATCTATAGGCTTCATATCACACAACGAGCGATGGAGAGGGCTATGCTAGGTGTTTCTCTACGGGTTCGAATCAGAAGTGAGGACATACGTAAAAGAAAGTTTTAAAAGAGTTTTTATTATTAATTATATAATAATGTAATAAACGTTAATTTGACCGCAATAACAGCATGGTTAGCTTTATTCATTCAACTCATTAGAATCCTAAAGTAACCAAAAACGCCTTCATACCCAGCTTGCTGGCTACTAAATCGCGGAGGTAGTCTGATAGGTACACACTTACTTTCACAGGTCCAATATAACATTTTGTCCGAGATATGAGGCTTATATGCATTGGCATACCATTTACAACAAAGAGAGCTCGGGGGCCTTATTTTTGAAGTGAAAACTTCTTTAGCGGCGTTGAGCACTTTTGTGGGATGGGGGAAAAATGTGAAACTCGCGTCAGGACACGTGGGCTGTACCCCTATCACGAATAATTTGCGTCAAAGTATTCGTATAGTAACGTAATCATTTGTATCAGAATCTGAAAGCGCCTCTATCGGACGTAAAACAAATTAAATTTGGCAGCTCAAATACCTTACATTTATTGTGCGTAAACATTTTCCATAGTTTGTTAAACTGGATTTGCGATCACGAACCTTTCTTTGACGTATAGTATCGTGAGTTGCAACAAGATTACTTCAGATTCTAAATGTCAAAAATGAGCGAAGAGAAACTAAATAACTTTTACGGATAAGACCGCCTAAATTGTTTTTTTTTCTAAAATTATCACACAGCTGCATTTGAAGGCTGATTCAAGCTCCTGGAATGAGAAAGATTCGGCATCAACGTCAATAGCAAATACATCTCTCACCTCCGGTTTATTGATAATATAGTATTCGTGCGGGCAAAGATGAGAATTTGGAACTACAGTCGAAAGCCTTAACCGAGCCTCACAACAAGTGGTTCTAAGAAAGAGGTCTATCAACGAATCCAACGCGGCCGGCTAGGCAGAGGTCGGGAAACAGCGCAAGAGCGTCGCCATGTCTCATTAACCTCAGTGTTTGAAGACGAAAGTCTTCAACCGGTGTGTGTGTACTAGTAAGAACGTACGGATCCGACACAAAGTTTCTTACTATATGTGCTTAAAATATCACACATAACAACAGACAGAGTTTGGCTTTTGGCGAGAAATAAAGAAACGTGTGGAATAAAGAAAACGTTAGTGGTCATATTTATAATTCTAAAATTAAGATATTACATTAGAAATATGAAATTTATTACAATATTTTT
Organism: Pyrausta purpuralis; assembly: GCA_963924145.1. Taxonomy (NCBI): domain Eukaryota; kingdom Metazoa; phylum Arthropoda; class Insecta; order Lepidoptera; family Crambidae; genus Pyrausta; species Pyrausta purpuralis. The sequence goes on along the minus strand of OZ001652.1, from coordinate 21,704,498 downwards.
TATCTTATACACCTTATTTTTAACTTAAAAAGAAATCAGGAACAGTGCACTTGTAACAGGTGTATCGATTTTGATCTTGTTCATCTTTGCTCTAAATATATATATGGGAGTAACGAAGACCGCCGGAACTGCTAGACTCACTTTATTCCTTCTAGCTGGCGTATATAGGCGTATTTCTACATATTGTGCTTTGGTCTGTCTTCATTCTGAAAAATAATATATATATATTTTATAGTGACGTTAATGCTTTTCATTCCATTTGTTAGAAACAGCGTCCTCTTGGAGAGCTGAGGGCTTGGATAAATCACAATTTCTTGAGAAATAAGATCTAGTTAGAGTTTATCTCGCTAGAATAACCAATGAATAAAAGCACTTTAATCACTTATCCTTGTATTACTTTTACATACTTACTTTTTCAAAAATTCAAATATTGTTACGTTGTACTGCAAACGACTTGTCCTCGTTATTTTAATATTTTTTCATATTAATTAACTAAATCTTTTGTAAAACTTTTGAATTTGTCACAATTTGATAGCATAACGTCAATCTGTCAATTGACAGTCTACTAAACAGTTCTAAATTCCTAAGATTACAGAAAAACATATACCTTCATATTTTAATATACCAAATTTTTACATTTGCTAACCCTGCCAAACATATTGATCGTAATTTTGTTTCGTTATTGATTTTTCTTAGATTTTACTGGAATATCATGATATATTTCGATAATATTCATAAAAAAGATATCTTAACTTGTTTCTGGACGTGTCATTCAACGGCCATATTTACGTTAGTATGACGTCATCTTTGTCAATGATATCGAGCTTACTACACGACACGAGAGTGCTTCGTGATGCCGACTAACGTTGTACTGCGTAAACTCGCTACGATAACGTGACGAATACGTCTAAAGTTCGTGATTGGGGTACTGATCGTAAAACCGTTAAGACGGTTGGCGAAATTATGGATGTAAGTTGATTTTTCTGAGAGATAAACTTTTTAATGTAATTTAATATAATATAAATTGTAATGTTTGTGTACGATAGCGCAATAAATAAATATTGTATTCTATAAAAATATATTATTATTATTATTATTATTATTATTATTGTATTCTATCACAAAAATGATAATACTTTTATATTGATAATAACTATTCCAAAAAATGTACAACGTTGATATTCAAGTTTTCACTTCTGCCGGCACTCCCGGAGTGCTTTCACAGTTTTTAGGGTTCCGTACCTCAAAAGGAAAAAACGGAACCCTTATAGGATCACTTTGTTGTCCGTCTGTCCGTCCGTCTGTCAAGACCCTTTTTCTCAGGAACGCGTGGAGGTATGAAGCTGAAATTTATATCAATTACTCAGGTCTACTGTCCCTTGAAGCTGTGAAAAAATCAAACTTCTAAGCCAACGCAATCAAAAAATACAGCCGTTTATGCCGCAAATTTTCGACACTTGCAAGGGAATCAAAACCTACAGGGTGCTTCCCGTGAACTCAGAATCTTGAAATTTGGTACGAAGCAACGTCTTATAGCATAGATAAAGGAAAAATTACGAAAACCATAAATTTTTAGTTGCATCACATAATATATTTTTTTTAATAATTTTAAACTTACTACCCATTTCCTCATAAACGCGTAGAGGTATTAAATTGAAATTCATACCAAATACTCAGGTCTATAATACCTTTAAGCTGTAACAAAATCAAACTTCTATGTCAACGCAATCAAAAGAAACAGCAATTTAAGCTGCATATTTTGAAACTCGCAAGTACTCGCAAGGGAATCAAAACCTAAAGGGTACTTCCAGTCGACCTAGAATCTTGAAATTTGGCATGAAGCAACGTTTTATAGCACACATAAAGGAAAAATTCCGAAAACCTTAAATTTTTAGTTACATTACAAAATATATATTTTTTAATAAATATAAACTTATTACTTTTTTCCTCATGAACGCGTAGAGCTATCAAGTTGAAATTCATATCAAATACTTAGATCTAATTGCCTTTAACCCGTGAAAAAAAAAACTAAGTCAACGCAAAAACGCAAAAACGCAAAACGCAAAAGTACAACCATTGATACCGATTGTCGTAATGAACGAACTTTGTAAACCTTGCAGGTTTGTACGGAACCCTCGGTGCGCGAGTCCGACTCGCACTTGGCCGGTTTTTTTTTTATTCAATCACATCATAATGGCATGCAATATTCATTGTTTAAATGTCTGATTTTCCAATGAAAATCAGTCGAACTCGACATAGAACTGATTGAAAGAAAGATAACTTCATTTTTGTCAGTACTTACGTATGTATATGTTTTGCTCTGTTTCCGTTGTTTTTTTTATTATTATTTTCTAACGAAAGTCACACGCCATTTACAAGCAAGTCATTCAAAAATAGGGCACCAGATAAGATCTATATTAATATTATAGAGCTGAAGAGTTTTTTGTTTGTTTGTCTGAACGCGCTAATCTCAGGAACTATTGAACAAGCAAGTCATTCAAAAATAGAGCACCAGATAAGATCTATATTAATATTTTAAAGCTGAAGAGTTTTTTGTTTGTTGGTTTGAACGCGCTCATCCGAGAAACTATTAAACCGATTTTAAAAACTTATTTTGTATTGGATAGCTTGTTTATTGAGGAAGGCTTAAGGCATCAGGCTGTGACGGAAAGGAAGGTAGCAAACCCAAGCGCGCGCGCAGAAGTCGCGAGGATCGCTAGTATGTTTAATAAAATGCAGCTAGTCCTGGTCTTTCTATGCGCTTGTTCATTCCAGTGTTATCTCTTAATATCAAACTACACCACAATTTGACTGGAATAAACCTTATCTGTCGTGTTAAGTGAGGTCGTATCCGTGCGGACGATAGCACGTCGAGGTAGACTCTGTGGTATCTTACGCAGTTGTAATAAGGGTTTGTTTTCAACAAAACTATATAACCTGATTTAGTGACGAGTATATCAGCAAAGCCTCAAAGCTTAACTCTACTCGACACGAGTGCTTGAAGTATTCTCGTGTACGGTGTAAATGAGGACTAGATTAGAATTAGGTACAGTCGCTGTCAAAAAAATACTACCAAAGTTAAATATTTTTTATGATAATCGGTTTTAATTTTTCAATTGGTTTTTAGGATGAGGAGGTTCTCAATGCGACTGATCCTCTTAGTGATTAAGATGCCTGCAATAAGATGGCCCCATTTAAATGGAGTCCTTTGTTAAGACCGAATAATTACAATTTATTTTTTCATTACAGTCATAACTACAGTAACTAAGTAACATCATAATCATTATCAGCCAAAGGATGTCCACTGCTGAACATAATCTTCCCACGGTTTTACACAGCGACCGATTGTAAGCAGATTGCAACCAGCGCCATCTGTCCATCTTGTCGGAGGACGTCTTGCGCTGCGCCTTTGGTCAAAAGGTCTCCAATCTATAAATTTTCTGCCTCTTATATTTATGTCATTTGCATAATATAGGCCTCTTTCACAATGTCAAAATAAGTTCTGATTAACTGTTCAAAACTTTATATTAAATGACGTTCTATGTTTTACTTATTGGTTGGCCAGAGCTAATTTGTCGATGTTGAAACAGGGCCTTAAAGCATTGCAGAAAATTTCTGGGTATAATTTAATTATAGAATAGAATACCAAGTTACTTCAAATGATCTACCAACCGTAACCACTCCATTGCTTAATGTCACAGTTATTCTGCAACTCCATAACAATTTGGCGGGCCAACGTAAATTTATTACTGCGTCCTATTTTGCTGACTGTACACGTTGCATTGCACGAAACAAGAACTCTATTAAAATTTAGTTTTCGTTGCAGATACTATCTGCTTTGAAAAGCTTATTTTCTAGTGCACCAAACGCAGTATGTTTGTCCAAAATATTTTGAAAACAGTAACAAAATGAATGGCATATTGATATGAAAAGATTTATTTGGGTCACATTTGTGTGAGTTTATAACATACCTTCCTAGAAATAAATTTCATGATATATTTAAATTTAAAGTGACACCACCCCAGACAGTTGTATTAGTTAATAAAAAAATAAATATGCACCAGACAACAAATCAACTATTGTTTTTTTGGTACTTTACTTATTTTATTCCTTGTATTATAACTACGAGACAAAGATGAAGTACGGGGGCGTCTCCCATAAATACTTCTAATATCAAAAATTTCCATGTCACAATGTTAGTCACCGTATTCCTCCGAAACGGCTTTACCGATTCTTACCAAATTTTATACGTATATTCAGTAGGTCTGAGAATTGGCTACTATCTATTTTCCATACCCCTAAGTGATAAAGATTGTTCACCCTTGGAGTTTTGTTTAAATTAATGGACGAATTTTATTGTTTTTGTTTTTTTTAAATGTGGCATTAAAATACATACAACCCTATTTTACCCCAACCCCTTAGTTTTTGTAGCCATATTTTAGTAATTTAATCTTTTTTCATCCCGCTTGATAACTGATCAATTATAGTGTTTTAACTGTATTTCGATTAAAACTTCTTTTGATTGTACTTTGAGCCAATTACTTATATATAGCTAACTACTAAGTGTCGAAATGTTAATTGGTAAATAATAGGTAAGTTACGCTAACCATAAGTTACCAACTTAGCACTCTAAGTTCAGACAAGTTTGCCTCAGGTGCGCCCATTTTGGATAAGTTGTTTGGGTGCTAAATGACATTAGGTCGTGCTTAGTTTTACGCTATAGATGTCGCAGCCAGCAGGTCAAATAAGCCAGTTAATTGAATGCCTAGGAAGTTTATTTAACGCTGACATCCAATTAAACGACTACGCCGACGATAGGTTTGTCCAAATTCACTCAACGTTTAAAGAATTTTCCACCGCAGCTCCACTAAACAATTATGACGTCAATTCCGTAAATTGTAACGGATATTTGATTTGTTTGTGAATTTAGACAATAAGGGAGTGATATTGTCAACTATAATGAGTTTAGTTTACTGTTTTGTAAGCAAGTAATATTCATGCTAGGTGCATTTTTGCAATTTGTGTAAAAAGTATTTGTACTAGATAAATGATTAACTCAATGTCACCCTCACCAAACATCAAAAAATCGTCAATATCCATAACTTAATTACTAGGTACATGATGTTCAGCCATCTGGCTAAACGTTGCGTTTAATAATTGACGTTCAGGCATTTAATTAAAAGCCGATGTTTATTAAGCTGCCTGGCACTTCAATTGAACTGGCAGAATTTACCCAGATGGCTGCGACATAAAAAATACTTACGATTAAAGTTTTCAGACACGCATGTCCAGATATTTCAATTGATGTTATTTTTCGGAGGGAAAAGGTTTTTTTTTTGCGATGAAAACGCAATTTATTTGGTAGCCAATGAAAGAAGATTGTCTACTACATACTGCTAGAAAAGAAACCGACTGCCGCCACTACTTTTCTTCTGCATAAAGTTTTAAAAACTATTTTAATTTATTAGACAAACACAAACGCTCTTTAAATAAATATATCAAAGCAGCTCTCGCTTATGTATGCTCGAGGTCTCTGCGACTTATCACTTTCAAACGGAAATCGCTTGCACACGACACAAATCTGGCGTCACTTCAAACAAAAGACGATGCGATGTTCAAGAGATTTGGTGGTCGGTGGTGGTGACCTCGATAGCACCTGTATTTTTTGTTCATACGTCACAGTATCATCTGTTTCTTTGGCGTATTCGAGCCTGCAACCTTGCTTTTTAGCTGTCTGAAGTGTAAATCTTTTATTATCATTATTATCAGCCAAAGGACGTCCACTGTTGAACTTAGGCCTCCCACAGCGACCGATCACTGCGGTCTACATCCAGTTTAATCCTACGATCTTTATAAGGTCGGTCCTTTGGTCGAAGGGTCTCCAATCTAGAACTTTCCTGCCCCAACGACCATCAGTTCTTCGCGCTACATGCCCTGCCCATTGCCTTTTGAGCTTACTGATTCTCAAGGCTATGTCCGTTACCTTAGTTCTTCTACGCATCTCCTCATTTCTGATTCGATCCCGTTGAGAAACACCCAGCATGGCCCTCCCAAACATTCGTGATTGTTATTGTTGGTTAAAATATTTAGTAGGAACTAAATCTGTCGTATGCATAAATAAAATGAAAGATATTTATGCTGGTTTTAGTAGCAGCACCACTGATTAAGGCCTTACCTTTCCGAATGAAATATTAACAACCATAAAAATAACTTGACGAGTTTAAGGACATCCTTACTTATTAAGTACCGGTTCCCCGTGACTTTGTTTGCGCATTTTGAGTTTGGTTCTCTCTCGTTGCAGCGTGATGTTTAAGCCTCAAGTCTTCCTCATCAAATAAGCTACCCAACGCAAAAATAATTTTCAAATCGGTCCAGTAGTTCCTGCGATTAGCACGTTCAAACACACTATTCAGCTTTATGTTATTAATATATATATATATATATATATATAACATATTGTATCCCTCTTTTCACACTCATTGGGAATAAAAAAGCTCCAAAGTATATCTCCATGTACATCTACTTTAAAAATGTTTAAAAGCAATTCAGCCGTTTCATAGTTATAATGAACATACATACTTACTTTAGTAAACATCAAAAGCCCGCTGACCTAACGTTTCTTTTGTTAAAGTGTAATACATTCGGCTCTCGAAAACACAAATAAAAATACGAACCGCCCTTACCAAAGTGTCCGCTTCGTTCTTTGATATGATTTATATCGTATCATTTCTGAAGGCCGTCGTAATATCATTGCCCTGGGTTCAAAGGTCTGTATGGCCGATAGGGATGCGACAGTATCGATAATTTTGTGGCTACTTTTTTAAATAAAGAGATCTTAACCCGTTACGCGGTTAGAACACCAACGCATTTGCATGCTCCAGCGATGCGGCTGAACTATGTTAAAGCGAGACATAGCATAGGTGAATTTCGCATGCCGCATGGGAATGCGTTTGTGTCCTAACTGCGTTAAACAGGGCCATCCCTGCAGAAGCGAGCTGACAATATATAAGTGACCGTTGACATATGGAAGTAAATTTCAACAGCTGGCGTTGTCACGTCAGAGGCTAGCTTTTAATGTACTGGTATCGAGTTCCATCAATGGCCAAAACATCTTTTTTTTGCCCATTCATTCCTCTCTTAGAGAAGCAAATGCCTTAAATTATACCCTCGTCACGCATTTGCTAGTTGTGATAGTTGCATCTTTGTCGATATAGTGCAGCCGTATTGCTGCCGTGCGAATGCTTTGGTAAACTGCGTTATACTTGGTATGATTACGCAAAACATTCTTATTAAAATTTAATAATATTATAGTAATCATATTTAATATGTCGACAATAAACTGAATTGACGGCCATCACTACTGAACACAAAGAACTATTATATCTCTGTATCAGACCTTCACTTGCGTTTGAAGTAGAACTTCTTTGTCAAATAAAAGAACTCAAGATTTTGTTATGAAACGTGTGCAATTTGGGCTCTCGTTGTGTGTTCGTCTTTATAATTAAAGTGGTTATATAAATCCTGCACGTATTTTTACTTAAGTGATTTTTCTTGCATTTGGTAAACTTTAAAAAAAAAGTTATTTCCTAGCGATAAATGTAAAAATACATGAATGGCCAAAACGAATATTATTGAATGAAATTGTTATTTACTAACTTAAACGCTCCTTACTCAAATCGCTATTCCTTTCTCAATAATGTTACCTCTAAGGATCAGTCACGCCAAAACGGCGTAACGATAAATAATGGCAATTACTCACAGAGTCATTGAATAATCACTTAATGAATATAACCTGATAACCTGGAATTGACTATTTGTAAAGGACAAACTAGCTATTTGCCAACATCGTTTGTCTAAAATATCAAGGTCAACATTGAGTGCAATTTCCGTGCATTTTAAGAGGTAATTTAGGATGTTTTAAACACTCACAGGTCATATTTTAGATTCTTGAAGATGAAATAAGAAACCGAAATTGCGCACGAGCGGGACTCGAACCTGCAACTTCTGGCTAAACGCCACGCGTAATGACGTATCCATAAGAGACCAGAAATTTCGCGCAGTCGGACGCGCGGTAGCTCTATTGGAATAGCGTTTAGATCGGTTAGCTAGAAGTTGCAGGTTCGAGTCCCGATAGTGCGCAATTTATGTTTTTTTTATCTATAACAGGTGTTTTCTTATTTTACTACCAACCACCGCAAAGTTGTGGAAAGGCCTTTGCCCAGCAGTGGGACATTACAGGCTTACTTTACTTTTTACCTCGTATTGATATGTAATTTAGTTTTTGATCGTCAAACACAGTTTTTATCACCAGAGCAATATTGCTGACTCAGCATTTTTAAACCGTATTCCCGTATTATTTTTGTGCTGTTCATTTCATTCTCTCACTACCCGTTCCTCATCCAAATTAAAAGTTTTCGTAACTTTTTAATGGAAAACATGCCGCAACTGCATTTTACATTTTTAAGCCTCGGTAAAGGCTATACATTCCCGAACTGAGGTCAGCTAAACGGGGGCAAAGCTTAATACCGCGTTGAAAATGTTTTTACAAGCATCTATATGACTTACTAGTTTGAGCAGAGCACAAGCGCTTGGATTTACAATATGAACAGCATTTTTTTGCATAAATGAACTGTTTTTAGGGTTCCGTAGCCGAATGGCAAAAAACGGAACCCTTATAGTTTCGTCAAGTCTGTCTGTCTGTCTGTCTGTCCGTCCGTATGTCACAGCCATTTTATTCTGTAATTATAAGCATCACACTGTTGAAATTAGTAGGAGTATGTATCCTGTTAACCGCTTTACGATTTTCGTACAAAAAATAAAAGATAATGACATTTAAGGGGGCTCCCATACATGAAACTAAAACCAAAAAATGTTTTTTAGTTAAACCTATACGTGTAGAGTGCCTATGGATAGGTCTTTTAAAATGACATAGAGGTTCCTAAAACCATTTTCTTTTAAAGTCTAACGTTTCATAGCTAGACGCTTCCAAAGTGGAGCGAGTAAGCAAGTGTAAATTTTGAAAAATATATGTAATGTAGATCTTAACAAATACTTTCAACGAAAATTGATCGGACGGGATCGAACGAGAAGTTTTTGAGATAAAGCACATTTTCAACAACCGCAAACATAACTTTGTACTTCATACAAACACTATGAATATCAAAGTTATATTTGCTGTCAACAAAATATTGTGGTATTTTACTAAGTGAAAGTAAGTGGATACCCAAATCAGTTAAAGTTGGCACGGAACCCCCAGTGCGCGAGTCCAACTCGCAAATGGCCGGTTTTTTTCATAAGGCTCATTATTAAGTACTAGCTAGAAAATTTTGATAGAATATAAAAGAATAGAATAGAAAAACGTTTAATGCCGTCATAAAAACATGGTACAATAAAAAGGCAAGCACATGGTCTGTGGCTCAGCTTGTGCTGATATGGGATGCGATCCCACTCTCGCTGGTTTTCAGTCACTCCCATCTCTCCATAGGTATTAATCCCTCAAGCGTATGTGAACGAGACACAATGCAAATTCTATTGTCATGCGGTTGCCTGCAACCGCTCGGGTGTTGAAGCATTAAGGTAAGAGTTAGGTCAGGAGGGCGAAGAGATACGAGTTTTATAAAAAAAAAAAGTAAAAATACAATATTACAGTATGCAAGCAAAGGTGAGAAACAATTGAATAGTTGAGGAGCACGCTGAAATCTGTGTGTGTGTTGTGTGTGTGTGTGTGTGTGTGTGTACGTTTGGGTGTTTGTGTGCGTGTATGATATAAAATAAACAGGGTTTAGGGTGGTGAGTTCAAGTGTTCGCGAGCAATTGATACTAATTATCGAATACTACAACGATGAGCTAACTCTTTACTGCACATCACTTGTGCCATTTACATGATAATGGTATCTTTATATGTTTAAAAGAAAGTCGTGTTAGTTACACTATTTGTAACTCATGAACGGCTAAACCGATTTAACTCTCTAAGTAACTCATTTGAAGACAGTGCATGACATCAACTTTGACGGACAGCGGCTGTCTACGTACTGCACAACGTTATTTTTGTCCATCTAGTGATTTTTGTAGGCAGTTAAATTTTTGTAGAATAAAAATGTGATGAGTCCTCAAGTTGGTGATGATAGCAAGATATGTACTTCCTTAAGACCATTCTCAATATCCATTCTATCTGTGAATTTTGCCAAACTACAAAAAGAAATGATTTTAAGATTAAGACTTTTTGTCCCTATAAAACTTCTGGCAGTACGCAATCCTATCTTCAGTCGAGGAATACCTATCGCCGGTCGATATAAGCTATTTTTTAATTTAGCTCCATTTGAATTAATTATATAAAATATATTTATTTGACGACGGGTGCAGGATGGACCGTGGGACAGGATGGCTAGCCGTCATAATCAGATGGTTCACACACAGTGCTAGACTTGAAGTTATAACCCTGTTTGGGAGTACAGACACTATTTTCAAAATTGATAACAATTCACCATGAAATAATACAATATCTAATGGATGTTCGGATTACTGCGTCAATGAACGCGGCAAATTCGATACAGTTTCTGAAAATATTTTTAAAATAACCTTAAACCCACCTACTTCTAAACGCGAAAGTATGTATGGATAGATTATTTATAGATGTGTGGATGTACTCGTATGTTTGTTACTCCTTCACGCAAAAGTCACTGAATAGATTTTGATGAATCTTTACAAAAATGTAACTTTACTAAATTACATAAAGGCTAAATTTCATAAAGAGATATGTTTTAATAGTGAAGATATGACTGTATGTAATGTTTGAGCAATTTTTGCGTACGCTGCAAAAACTGTAAGCATTACATCAATATAATGTATAACAAATGTTTGCCCTGAAGAGTTCTACTAAAAACAGCATTTACCTATCTCTTAAGGTTTGTGTCAGTATAACCTTTATTATGGTAATAAAAAATCATTAAGAGCAATGATTGATTTAAAAAAAAAAAAAATTTAGCTCGGTGTGGTAAACCACAGAATCGCCACGGTCTACACTACCGCCCCACGAACGAACCGCAAACTGATGAATGCATGAACAAACTGTCAATCTAACTGATATAGTTCTGCCTTTGTATTGCCCATTCCCGAATTAACGAATTATTGCACGTTCCCGGCAAAATCGGTAGGCGCTTTCAATCTCCGACAAATAGTATTTTGTTAAAAGTCACTATCAGCTTTTGAAAGCGCAATGCAGCAATGTTTTAAAGGCGGATATCCATTAGAGCGCTCTAGGTCAGCTGCACACTGCCCCGATGAAACGCACATGGAATAACTACTGGTTTAATGATAAGTTGCTGGAACTGGCATTGGGCTCAACTTTTTGGTATTCATGGACTAAAACTACTGCCCGATTATCGTTAGAATGGTCTTGTCAAACATGTCAAGAATCGAACTGTCAAACATGTCATTTACTTCCCCGCTCACCCATCCGCGTTAGTCTATTTCGTGTCAATGCAGGTCGTTTTTAGGATTCTGTGGCCAAATGGCAAAAACGGAACCCTTATAGTTTCATCAAGTCTGTCTGTCTATCTGTCTGTCCGTCCATATGTCACAGCCAATTTATTTTGAAACTATTAGCATTACACAGATGGACAAAAAAATAATGAGCTTTGAGTGGTGCTCCCATGCTGGTACATGGAACTAAATAAATAAAAAATATTTTTAGTGGAAGTAAGTGGATCCCCAATTCAGTGAAAGTTGGCACGGAACCCAACCCTCAGTGGGCGAGTCCGACTCGCACTTAGCCAGTTTTTGTACGCTTTTCTCGCCACACAGTAACAGTGACTGGTACATTATTATGATTATCAGATAGTAAAGTAAATGACACACTCTCATCTAAATAGATAAAATTTAAGAATAACTTGGAAACGTCAAATTAGCTGTAAGTTAAGGAGTAAATTTGGGACAGCACTTAACTACCCAATATCTTTCAGTCTTGACTTTTCTTAATCAATGTAGCCGAACATATTTATTTTATTTATTTATTTGCCTCTTTTCATTTCTGAGAAGAGGAAAAAATATTTACTTTCTGTTTCTGGACGCGTATGAAATTAAAGGTTCCATTGTACAAAAAATAGTTTTCGAAACAAAAAACCCTTCCAGCTACCTACGGCTGTGTGTAAAAAATGCACCGCATACATCACCTGGTAACAACAGGTGCACACAACTAAATACTCCATAACTTACCTTCAAGCTTCAGTTTGTTTTATTTTAGTTTTCTTTGTGGTTAGATGGAATCTACAAAGATCTTTCATTGTAAAGGAAAGAAAGCTTATACTTACAACTAACTAGACAAGTTCTTAGGGTTGCCAACTTTTTGTGAACAAAAATAATCTGTTAGTTTAATATCCTTGAATAATAAATATCCCTTGGACATTCCCACACATCGCCATCTAGTCCCAAAGTAAGCTACTCAAAGCGTGTGTTATGGGTGCCAGACAACGGATAAAATACTTAAATACTTTTTGTTCGTAAAAACATACATGATATACATAGAAAACACCCAGACTAATACAAACAGACATGTTCATGCACACAAATGTTTGTATTGTGCGGGGATCGAACCCACAATCCACTGCGTAGTAGGCGATTTCTCGACCACTTCACCAGACGGGTCGTCTGGTTTCTGTAGGTAGTTTCTGTAGGTACTGTAGAGGTCTCTCGCGCCTTACAACTTTTCGACGAGAATCACTGCACATACTTTTTGGATAAGTAATAATTGTGATAAGGCGCAAAGATTTTTGCTTTGTTAATTGATTGATTGTCTTTGACCTCCGTGGCGTAGTGGCTAAGCAAGGTGGTTTCATGGTGTCACCGCTACGAGGTCCCGGGTTCGATTGCCGGTCGGGTAAATATAGAAATCAAAATTATCTATATTGTCTCGGGTCTGGGTTTTGTAGTACCACCGGTGTGTCTGATTTCCATAACACAAGTGCATTAGCTACTTACTTTGGGATCAGAGCAATTTATGTATGTGATTGGTGTTCAATATAACCAATATATCTGTATATATAAATTGTTCATTTTATTATAAAAATTGATGGATCCAAAATTTTATCCTAATACACTCCATGGCATTTGGATTCTCCTTAACTCTTAATTATCATGGCGTTGAAGATAATTACTTTTTAATGAGAAACATTCTGCGAATTTTAAAAACCCCTATCAGTATTTACTGTCATATGTTTTACTACGGCGCAGCAAAACTATTCTCAGTAGGTTTAATTTGAAGAAAAATAAATGTCGTATTTTATATTTATGTCTTTTGTTCAATTTGTTGAGAATCTTTCGTTATAGTTACTACCATTATTTGCTATAATAAGATACCATACCAAATAAAAATAACAGCCAAGTGCAAGTCGCATTCACATACTACATTCCGTGCCAACTTAAACTGAATTAGAGATTCACTTAGACAACAAATATAACTTTGTTTTTCATAATGTTTTTAGAAATATTAGAAAGTTATGTTTGCGGATATTGAAAATGTGCCCTAACTCAAAAACTACTAGTTCAATCTCGTTCAAACCAATTTTTGTTGAAATTCTTTGTCAAAATCTACATCTTTTTTTTTTCATAGTTTGAAATTTAGATGAGGTGGGTACGCCCATTTTACCACATTGGAAGTGTCTGTCTCTCAATCGTCACACTATTAGAAAAAACAGTTTTAGGAACCTCGAAGTCATTTTAAAAGACCTATCCATAATAGACACGCATAGGTTTGACTTTTTTTTAGGTTTTAGTTTCATTTATGAGATTATGAGAATCGTAAAACGTTTAACAGGATACATCTTCCTGCTAAGTTTCAACTGTGTACCAGTAATGGTTTCAGAATAAAGTGGCTGTGACATACGGACAGACAGACAAGCTTGACGAAACTATAAGAGTTCCGCTTTTTGCCATTCGGCTACGGAACCCTAAAAACCATAATGAAACTTATTGACAACACGCATGCATGTGATACCTCCGCTGAGTTTTTGTTTTTAATGAGAATAATTATTTTCCAATGGCCTTACTGTAATTGAATATATTGTGCGTCATGCAATTAATTTTAATATTCATAACAATAATCATTTCATACGCGTATCAGTAGCTGCGCAATTTTCAACAAAATTGCTTTTTAAATATGCAATAATGAGACAAACAAATATAAAAGTTACATTCATAGTGAAAAAGCCTACTTTTTTAAACCAAAACAAAAGGGCTCATTCATACGTAGGGAATCAAATATAAAGACTTTTAAACATAAATAATGTTATTTATGCAACTGTACTTAATATTGTAAAGCTGAAGAGTATGTTTGCTTAAACGCGCTAATCTCAGCAACTTCTGGACGGATTTGAAAAATTGAATTTGTGTTGGATAGCTTGTTTATCGGAAAAACTTAGGCTTAAACATTGCGCCGCGACGGTAGGGGGGAGAAAACTCAAAACACACGGACGCATTTGCGGGGGACCGCTAGTGTTTGGATAAAGCAGGAATTATTTTTAGTGAGCATAAGGTATAAGGTATAGGTCACTAAAAATTGTTTTTTAGTTTCCTTGAATGCGCTAATTCAAAACACGATCTGCAAAATGAAAACGGGTTGCGGGATTCACTAGTATATAAAATGAAGAGGTATTATCATAAGACTACAAAATGATCCTATTTGTAATATTTCCATGTTGTAATTATTTATATTAATAGTTCGCCTAGCCGATTTCAACTACGGTGGCCAGTCACAACGACTAACCAACTACGCGGGACATATTACAGTGCACAAATGTGTACACACAGGTGCTCTCTCTATTCCTTTCACTCTCATAGCCCGATAGGACAGCAATCTGATACTCTATCCCCGGTCGGAGAGAGATGAGGCGCCGGACCAACAGCTTAACGTGCTTTCCGAGGCACGGGGGTGAAACACCGTCAACTTGCTAACCCTGGGCTACCCTGATAATTTCTGAACAGAAAAACCCAATTATATATTTTTGACCCGACCCGGGGATCGAACCCAGGACCTCTGGCGCAGCCGTCGCTTTAAAATGCGACCCTCTAACCGCTACGCCACCAAGGCAGTTAATACAGTCATTATTAGTTGAACTGCACAGGCAACACAATATTTCGATAGCATTTCAAATAAACAGAAACTGTTTGCCAAAATCAAACGACTTGATAATCTCAGGGAATATCCTGAATCTTCTGATTTATGCTGCAAGTTGGATATCAGTCGTTTAAGTTTCAAACTTCATTTGCGTTAACTTGTAGACAGACATGGCGGTACGTATAATGAAGTACTTTGTATTTAAAGTGAGTTTAGTGGGTCCTTAATTCACTAAGCTAAAGTACTAACAGGAGGAATAGGTGCTTACGTTGATGTTACGTAGTGTTCTGAGTTGTCTGTAGAGTATTTTTTATTCTTTTGTGTTCTTGACCTTTAAGTACAACTCAGTACATATATAACTTATCGTTTCTTTGGGTTAGGGTATGCTCTTCTAGATCTTTATCTTTTTTTAAACATATTGTTTATGACTATCATTTGATGACGTGTTTGGTAAAGTGGTTACTGCTCCTGACTACTATGAAGGCCGTCGTGGATTCGAATCCCACAAGGGGCAAATGTCTGTGTGATGAGCACGAAAATTTGGCTTTAGAAACAAAAGACCTATCCACAGACACCTCATACGCGTAGGTTAGACAATATTTAGGTTTTAGTTTTATGTTTGGGAGCCCTTAAATATCATTATTTTTTATTTTTTGTATAAGAATCGTCAAGCGGTTAACAAGATTCATCTTCCTGCCAAATCTCAACAGTGTGATGCTTATGATTATTGAATAAAGTGACTGTGACATACGGACGGGCAGACAGACAGACAGACTTGACGAAACTTTAAGGGTTCCGTTTTTTGCCATTCGGCTACGGAACCCTAAAAAATGCAATAGTGCGAAACCACGTCAGTTGGTGTATTGTCTGGCGCATATTTATAATGTTTATTATTTATTTTAACGTAATGCTGGCATGTGAACACACCATTGCTGTCAAAAACCTTACTTCTACTGAAACTTCACCACTCAGTGCGGATTGGTGGAGGGGTGTTGAAGGCAAGCGACCAACCTTGCTGTCAGATTTAATCAAGCCGTCCATAAGGTCTCTTACTTTAACAATGTTTATAGAATCCTGAATCCCAAACTTTTCCTTAAAAGTATACCAGAATAAATCATTTTTTTACAATCCAATTGTCTGCATGTGTCGGTTATAAATACAATGGTTTAAAGCACGATTTTAATATTTTTTCAGCCAGTTCAAATGTTTTTAAGACGAGTCTCCAAACCCTCTTTGAAACTTAGTATAGAATCCTTATTTCAATTTGATTGCATTTTCTTGATTTCATGAACTAAATAACATTTAGTTCATGAGAAGCATGAACATTTTCATCACAAAATAAAATTGCATTGTACACACTGGTCACCAATTTCTGTAATGGTTTTGTCATGCACCGTTTTTTTTTTTCACCTAACTCGAACCTATTTTTACTGATATTTCAAACATGCTAGGAACACTTGTTTTGGATTACTATCTAGACTTTTATTAGTTTAAAAGCCCTATCTTTTTGTTATCGTATAGATTGTACTCCATATGTGTTTTTATTAAATAAATAAAAAAAACTAGGCTTAACAATTACCAATTGCTTACATGCCTTCAGAAGCACAGTGATTATCGTAATATACGTCGAGATGGTTAGGTTTCTGTTGGTTTCTTTACCTTCCATATCAAAGCGAGCACATTTCAAAGAGCTTTTACTAATAAAAGCAAGCATATAGCTACAAAAATATATTTATAATACTGCTTGCATTCACAGTAAATAGTACTAGCACATGACATTTGCGGTACCTGTTTCCACTTTTCCTTGAAACAACGAATGGCCCACGAACCCGTGTTTTTCATACGATTTACGACTAATTGAAGTTGTTATCTGCATTTCTTTCTTCGGGATATTAGGGGTCACCTACTTACAAGTGAACTAGCTTGTTCGCAATACAATGGTACTAGGTTAATTGCATAATCACTACAATGTGATTATGCAATTGCAATCGCGACTTAGAATTACAGACTGCACTTTTCATGGCAGAAGCATTACAAAACATAGAAAACTAAAAAAAATATATGAGGTTTGGCTAACAATTCACAGTAAAGTTTTCCTGTAACGTTCTACAGCTAGGCAAAGGCCTCATTTTAACTATGAGGTGGTTTGAGCCATACTCTATATAATTCAAAGAAACATTTATCTCTTAAATAAACTATACACACGTAAGAATTAGTTTTTGAGTTGAAATACAGAAAGTTTTTTTTAAAACAACACACCAAATCAAAGAATTAAAACTAAATCTATCTAGACAAATGTCTGTGTCTAAGCCTAGTTTGCATTACAGGTAAGACACCAACCATGTCGGTCATACTTTAAATACTTCTATATAATTATGAAGGTGAAGAGTCTACTTATTTGTTTGAACGCGCTAATCTCAGGAACTACTAGACCGATTTGACAAATATTTTTTTGTGTTTGATAGCTTATTAATCGAGGAAGGCTTAAGGCTATTAAATATCATCATCAAACTCAAAACGCGCGGACGAAGTCGCGGGGGTTCGTTAGTGAACTTATATTTATACCTCCAATAGACTTGAGTGAAACTTTGACGTACATTGCTATTGAATCTCAACAGTCATAATGTAAACTAAGATCTCAGATGCATTACATTTACATATCACGGCGTTTGCCAGCTTGAATCATAGTTTGCACACCGATAATACAGACACAGAACTTAACGTGCAAAATCTAGATCCAGGGATTCCCAACGTTATCTTGGTCAGGGACCACTTTTACATTATTTTTTTGGTAGGGACCACTTTTTAGTTACTAAATGACTAAATTATGATATGTGTAATGATAAAACTTTTATTGAAGGCGCTGTTTTTGATAATATTTTGAACTCCTATGTCCATTTGACACTGAAACAGGTAAAATAAATGGCAGCGCAAACCGTAGGCAATGCAATGATAAAAATGATTTTAAATTTGAAATCATTCGTGGACCATATTTTGGCTTCAGGGGCAGGCTTCGGGGACTACTGGTGGTCCACGGACCACTATTTGGTAACCATGGATCTAAACAAAAAACATTGCATTTTTTTATAGGTTCTTATAAACCCACTACCGCATATCAAGATTAGCTTAGCTCTGAGTGAAACCATCCTTCAGTAACTTGTCAGTGCTAGCTAATTAATTTCGATTTTCATCGCACATAACCATGTTTAAAATCTAGGAAAAACATAAAAATAAAAAAAAAACAATAAGTAATATCGTGTAAAAATGTTTGCTCGGTATCCCCATTCAAAAGTCCATTTTGTAACTTAAAGCTTGTTATGTAACTTCAAATTAACGAATAAGACAAAAAAAAATTACTTAGTTGTGTTATACAAAGAACAAGACAGTGTGTCTCACAAGTAAATATCTTCCGAGCCGTCGAAGTTTGCGAACTAATATCTTTGATACTTAGTAACAATATTGAAATAGATTCAGTTATCCCACATTCCTTTAAATGTGGTCGTTTGGTCGTCGTATTGACAAGATTAAGCTCTCGCCTTATTTTATTGATTTGCCTCTTAGGCAAAGGAATTTCTTAGGTTGCTAATACGAGTACGCATCAAACGTTTCCGATCTATATTTCTGTTGCGTACGGCTAAAGGAATGGAATATGTTGGCTACTGAATGGTTTTATATACAATCTGATGTGAACATTTTCAAGAAGAAGCGGTCAAAGTAAAGAAACTCTTCTTCAGCAGTATCATCACTTTAGATCCTAAGAAAACACTAAGCTGCACAAGTATTAAGTTAAAAGTAACAATGTATATTGATGTCAACTTCTAGCAATGTTAAATTGAAAAAAAAATTTTTTTTTTTGAACAAGAGTCTAATTTGGAGTAAGCCTACTTGATCACTAACCATTATGTGACGTCATTGTACTCCATCACAATTATCTTGATACTTGCTTTGAGTAACTATACCTGCAAACATGGTGTCCTTGGTATTTGCAAAGTTTGAAGGTAAATCCATTTATTTGTGACTAGAAGTTTCAGAGCAATATTTCAGTGTTGTGTGCTGAAATTTTCAGGCTTTAAAAATACTATGTGTGGTTATTATAAGCTACTTTGGCTATTATAAAAAGGCTTGTATCTTGACAATTTGAAGTGTTATTTACAGTTTAGGTCAATGTTAATATTAAAAGTTAACTATGATTTTAATTAAACATTTGCAAAAGATCTTAATAAAAACCTACTTTTATTTAAATTATTTATGTGTCAAAAGGCGCCCGTTACCATCCTATTAGGGTTTTATTATTATTATCATGGTAAAGGTAAATCATATTTAACATAACATAAATAAGATCATGACTTATTGTAAAATACCCTCTATAAATACTTCCCTCTACAAACATAAACCTACTACACACCACAAACACCTTTCCAATCCAACAGAATTAACCTACACGTCACAAAAACGACTATCCAATTACGTACCAAAAACTGACTTGATGCGAAAATGCTTGTAACGGCAAATCAAGGAATGCTCGATGTTACTTTTTCTCCCGAACGTGGAAAAAGTGCACAAAAAGCGACACCTATTGGCTCTACGTGAATAGTTCCTCACTGGCAAAAGTATCATTGAAAATAGCTGCATATTTGCTAAAGAGAAATGAGCTTTATGTCAATGCAGTAAGGTCGTGTGTGCAGATACTAATTAACGGGCAAAGAAGTGGTGAGAAGCTAGTGATGCGGCGCAACGATAGTTTTTGGTTGTAGGCGACGTTTAGGTGCGTTAGATAAAGTGAATTATCGATAATGTTCCTGATTAGCGAAAAGATATAAAATTACGTATAAAAAGTCAAAAGAAGTATTTTAGTAAAATGCTAATGCATCTTGCATTTACACGTTAAGCATACGCTTATAAAGTAAGAAAATTTTTGTGGTCTTTAAACAATGAAGATTCTTGTACATTGCTTGTAGGCACTCGTGTTTTATACCCCGAAACGTATGATAAAAAATAATTCAAACAATATGATTAGTGTTAGAAGTCTCGACATAGTTTTCCTGTAGGATAGCAAGGTGACACTCGACAAACGCTGATACAAAATTCATGTTTTCGTGTATTAAATGATTAAAAATATTATTTGCATTAAGATTAAGAAATCATTAATATTTTTAAAGATTTATTTAAATAATATATAGTTACGTAAGTAAGAAGAATATTTGTGTTTAGATTCAAACAAACAATGTTTGTGTTAAGATATAAACTTGATTTAAATCATAAATTTAAAAAAAACTGTTTATCACAGTCCTGTTGTACAGGTAATAAATCTCAAAATAAGCCAAAGATTGTAAATAAAGTACCAATTTAGTTTTAGAACACGTATTCGTATTAAAAAATCCGTGTTACTAAAGTTACTTTACAGCTTTCAGAGCATTATTCGAAGAAATGAAATGGCCCTTAACGTAATTCTCAATAAGAGATGGAATAGGAAAAAAAAGGAAAAAAACTTTTAATAATTACACATTATTTTAATTTTATCAATATTTTATTATATACCAAGCAGAATTGCAGTATTAGAAAAAAAATATATTTTGCTCTACATATTCGCCAAGCCAAATAAAATATTCTTATCTTTTTTAAACAAATAATCACATGCAAGTAAGACGTTCTTTAGACGCTTGGCAAATTACCTTCGTAATCAAATATTTTAAGCTGTTTTCAGTTCCTGATAACATTATTATTTGAAAACGAAACCTATAACTATATCTTAACGTAAGTGTAAGTAACACAAAATTTATTTTTAGTGTTAAGGAAAAAAAACAATCTCATTTTTAAAATTTGGGAAATTGGTTGCTCGCAAAGCTTTTTATTATAATTGTATCTATAATTTGCACTTGTAAACAGCAACTTTGGCTTTACAACTGCAATATATATTATTAAGTTTGTATAGTGACAACACGCTATAAAAACAAAAATGTAATTAGATATTTTATCGATAAAGTCTATCTAACCTTCAATCACTATAAGTTCTTGACAAACACCACGCTTGTGCACTTATAGTCAGGTCGGTGCACACATTTTAACAAGCATGAACGTTATTATACGGTCGCTGCAGTATATTGTGCTTGAAAACAGTCATAAGTTTGTTATCTGCCTTATTAGTGGATGATCGGGCGGAATATTTAGGGGAGTATTTTCAATGTATGCTCCTATATATTTTAGCGAAATACTCCTAGACAGATAACAAATTAGCAGGCATTGCAACACAAGAAATCTATATTAATATTATACAGCTGAAGGGTTTGTTTGAACGCACTAATCTCAGGAACTACTGGACCTATTAGAAAAAATATTCTTGTGTTGGATAGCTTATCTTTTGTAAAATGCTGAAAGCTATAAAATGTGAAGCTACAACGGGAGTAGAGAGAGCAAACTCAAAACGCACGGACGTACTTGCGGGGAAACGCTAGTTCCTTAATAAGATTTAAGAAATAAACCTACTTTATTTTTTAACCGACTTCAAAAAAGGAGGAGGTTATCAATTCGACTGTATGTTTTTTATTTTTTTTGTATGTATGTTACCTCATATCTCAGTCGTTTGTCGACCGAATCGAAAAAATTTTTCACCTTCTTAGAGGGTGTACCTTCTAGTTGGTCCCATTTTTTCCATTTTTGGATCTGATGATGGGATCTTGGTGTAATCGAGGGAAACCCTCAAATTTTAAAGGCACTGTTTCTTTATTAGAATCTTAATGTTGACGTGTTGTTACGTCTGATAGTCAACATCTTGTGGGGCTGAGCTGATGGTGGAACTCCTTAACGCTTAGGAGTTCAGTAATTATAATGACGGAACTTACGATAGGTAATTTGTAGCAGAATCATAAGGTGCAACTCCTCCTCCCCCCCTCTAATGTAATCACTAAAAATGAAGAAATAAAATAAACTTTAAAAAAGTAAAAACCGACTTCAAAACCAAAATGCACAAAAAGTCTTAAATAAACTCTTCACCATTGAAAGGAAAGGAATCCGTTTTAGGCAAACAATTTCTTTTTGGAGTCGGTGCCATCACTTTGACCATCAAGCATCAACTATCACAGCACAGAAAAAAGTAATTTTTTTTTTATTTTAAATCTTTTAAATGGAACAGTACGCAACTACAGCGCCAACAAACTCTTGGCGGATGTTAAAATGACAAATGACTGGCTGTCATTACGGAAAGTAATTCAACCAAAGTTATGACAATGAAGTATTGTTTTTTTTTTCATATTTTCTATGCAATTAAGTTGAGCTTCAGTGACGATTTTTATTAATCGATAAAAAAAAACTTGGAGACGTGAATTGTGTACTTGCTTGAGAAATGGTGACAGATAGATTTAAATATATTAAAAACTACGAGTTTTGTTTTTCTGTGATATAGAATATTAGGTATCAATTCCAAAAAGTTACAATAAAGCCATTTCATTTCTTCTCTCAACTGAAACAATTTTGCAAAGAGTTTCAGAAGTCATGTACATAAAAAACAGAACAACATCCGCAGCATAAAAACTTTTCTTTTATTAAACCTTTTCGCAGGTAGGAATTAAAACTTTACTTTTCGTTAGTAAAACTGTAATTGGAAACCGTCCGTGGAATTGGTTTGGGGAATACACGGGAATTATGTAAGTGTTACTAGGAATCATTCCAGGGTTAAATAAAAAAACCGGCCAAGTGCAAGTCGGACTCGCGCACTAGGGTTCCGTGCCAACTTTAACAGAATTAGGGAATCCACTTACTTCCACTTAGTAAAATGTGGTATTTTAACTATGTTGTTGACAGCAAATATAACTTTGTTTTCATAGTGTCTGTATAAAAAGCAAAGCGGTTGTTGAAAATGTGCTATATCACCAAAACTTTTCTTTCGATCCCGTCCAAACCAATTTTCGTTGAAAGTACTTGTTAAGATCTACATTTCATTTTTTTCAAAATTTACACTCGCTTAGTTTGGAAGTTAGATGGGAGGGGTGGACGCCTATTTTACCACTTACGAAGCGTCGTTAGACTTTAAAAGGAAATGGTTTAGAAACCTCTATGTCATTTTAAAAGACCTACCCATAGACACCCCACACGCATAGGTTTGACCAAAAATAACGGTTTTAGTTTCATGTATAAGAGCCCGCCTAATATATATATTTTTTTGTATGATAATCGTAAGGCGGTTAACAAGATACATCTTCCTACCAAATTTCAACTGTGTGATGCTTATAGTTACAGAATAAAGTGGTTGTGACATACGGACGGACAGACAGACAGACAGACTTGACGAAACTATAAGGGTTCCGTTTTTTTCCATTCGGCTACGGAACCCTAAAAAGGTATTCCTGTTATGTTTCTCTTTATATTTACTATAACTTCCAAGAAGTGAAAGAGTTAGTAAGACACTAAGGCCCAGTTTCGTGATTGATAGCTCACTCAATAAATGGTTAAAAGTCGTTACCAGCGCTTAAATATTAACGCGTCTTTTATGAGAAATATAGCTATTATTACATTTGGTTTAGGTATTTTTCTTCAAAACACGCACAATCGTATTTCACTGCTGGTAACGAAATTTAACCATAATTTGTTATCAATCGATCACGCAACCGGGCGCAAGAGTATACGTTAGGTAAGGTATGTTATTTCTTATGTAGAGTAGAATTTGACGCTTACCGGATTTTTCAGTTTCAGCAGCTTAACCTGAAATAATTAAAAATAATGATATAAATCTATTTTTAATGATATGATGTTTATTTTATTATTGTTTCTAGCGTTCTTTATGATATTGCTGTTTCGGTATTTCCAATCACCCCATAAGCGAGTATAATGCAGATACAGTGATTCAAATACACGATAGCGTGGCATTGCATCAGAATTAAGCCCAAATGAATTGAAATGCGTTATTATAAATAATTTAATTTTCTTTTAGGTATGAAACAACGCAGTATGAAACATTTATAATAGCGATCTTCCTATCGCCCGCGGCCCGTATTGCCTTGACCCCATTTTTTTGTTTATTATTCTATTCGGAGTAAAACGAAATCCAACAAAGTGAGAATCACGAAAGTCGGTCCACACGTTCTTGAATTATAAGTTGTGTAACTAACACGAATTCCTTTAATTTATACAATAAAAGAATGGGATGATTAAAATCTAGGTATATTACTAAATTCAGCATAGAGCAAACCAATTGATTTATTCAAATCATATAAGTAGGAATGTCTGTTTAGAGAACACCACATTACAGCCGTCAGAAAATTCTTTTCTCTATCCCTATCGCACACATCAAGAATGTAGTTACAAAACGTTTATCAAAGCACAGCGTAGGACGTCCTTCAGTGACATAGACAGATGACTTCGTAAAGATCGCAGGATCACTCTGGATGTAGACCGCTTGCAGCCAGTTGCTATCGAAGACCATGGAAACTTATATTTCGCAGTCGATCCAGAATACAGCACCAGTCACGGGCACCTGATTAAACGAGTAAATATTAAATTAATCAGCGGAATCAGCTCACCGGTAATTGTGTTCGGGCAACTGTACCACAATTAAGTGAACGAATCACACATCGTATCGGCAATTTTGGATGACAGTCCAGTTGTGGGGTCCTACTTTAACAGCATTAGTACATATACTAACGCATTCGCATGCGGCAGCAATGCGGCTGAACAGTTTCGACAAGAATGTAAGCTGGCTATGTCAGCAAAATCCTAATGTCATATGTCGCATTCAAAGGTCACATTTTGCGTGGGAATACGGCGGTGGACTAAATGTAGCCGCTCAGAGAATGCTATTTTGACATTTTCAATTTGGACACAAAATGAAAATATTTTAAAACCTTCTAAATTTGTAATTTTTTATAATTTTTCTGTCAAAGTAGAAAACGTCAAACTAGCATTCTCTGAGTGTCCAAATCACAACGGCGCAAAAGTCTTTGTTCGTACCTTTGACGACCTCTGTATTGTGGTGGCTAGACACGCTAGGTTTAAGGCGTCACCGCTCCAAGGTTCCAGGTTCAATTCCCGGTCGGGTTTAAACATACTTATATTTTGTCTCGGGTCTGGGTTTTGTGGTACAACAACCCGGTACCACAGTTGTGTACATTAGTTGTTTACTTTGGGATCGGGCAAAGTATTGATTGCTTGCCCGTATTGTCAAGAATATGACAAGCATGTTCATTACTGACAAACAATAAACAGGTAAAATAATACGCCTTCTGGGGTCGTATTTATCTGTCCATTATCTTTACCATCGTCCTCATACTACAGTGCCCGAAAGTTCCATATCTTATGGAGCAGGACCCCAAATCGATCGACAGAGAACATAATAAAGTATATTGGGCTACATTTTGTTTCAGGCGCAATGCTTACCCATGAAGAATAGCCTGTTCCGATATAAGAATAAATTAGTTGAGTACTAATGAAAGAGTACATTAAACAAGAAGTACATAATATCTATGTATGAGCTTTCTTTGGATTACATCTTGATACGAACATCACAATCTTTAAAATATTTCAAATTTATCTCCACTCAGAAAAATGCTAATAATGCAGAATCAAGAAAATTTAGGACGTAGTTCTCTGACACTCGAGCGGCACTTGATGAAAAGTCGATGGCACGTTTACGGCACGGCAGCGATACATTGATAATGTCTTGAGCTTTACAAGTAGCCGTTGACATATCAACGCTATATTTGACGTCGATGTCTAAACGACAACAAATTGAGTCGAAATTTCACCGTTGAAAACATTTATTGTCTAAGACATGTCAAAAGCAGCCGCCACCTCTTATAGGCCAATGTCGTCAGTGATGTTTAGGAACGACACTTAAAGATGACTGTTAATTTGTGCACCGCTATGTCGACAGCATGTCAACGGTTTCGTTTCAGCATGCTAACGCTTTGACTACTAGCAGGTGAAATGCCGATAATAGCCGCTAGCAAGTCAATGGCAGCGGTCGATTTATAGACTTTGGCGAAACTGTGTTAGGAAGGCAAACGGCCGCGTTAAATACCGACCGGGTGTTATGTCCGGGGACCAAGGTCCAATGATCACCGTCTTGGTTTATTCATATGTAGTTAGTCGGCTCTAAATCTTTAATATCGCGGTTCAGTCTCCATACTTCGATAATAACGCCATCTAGTCGCGTCGACCCGAGTTAGCGTGATGCTATGAATTGTTGTGACAGCGGTTGATCATAGATGTCACTACAAGACCGTTAAATTTTTCAACGGCGTATCAACGGCAACCGCCGTTACATACATCCGTCCGTATGTAAGAGCCCTTAGAATTTCGGCATTCACGTGGAACAACACCACTAAATGGGTCACACTGACCGCTCGGCTAGTCCTCGAGCTAGTGGCCATTCGCAAACTGTTGACACATTTGCTCAGCTGTTAGGCGCTTAGGCAGCTTCGTTTGTAAAGAGATTACGTGGCTGACGCAAATCTGTATCAGGCAAAGGCTTTTGATTGGCTATTGGAATAAGCGCTGATTTATCACTGACACTCCATTCTATATGATTGTAACAAGACTGTTTTCAATGATAAAGCATTTTTTTGCATTTTGGTGTAGGTACTTCAGCAATTCTATTTTGGTAGTTTAATTCCAGATTTAGCCGATACTATCGATATTTAATTACAAAATTAATTATTAAAACTGTCTAAATCTGTGTGTAAAAATAAACAATTCATAAATGTCAATTCTGGCATGTAAATAATATATTTTCCCTGTTATATAGGTAACGATAACGCTTAAAACGATTTCACGCTCATAACGCGTTTTTCGCTGGGTCTTGACCATAAAATTAATATTCTTATCAGAAGAGAAGGACAAGGAAAAGCTGTCAAACGAAACCGATTTAAGACGGCAGTATCTAACTTAAGTAAGTAAAATTTGTAGCTTAAAATGTGATTACCTTTCGTTTAAGTGATTTATAATAATCTTCCTACAGTCGACACAAAATATCGAACATGCAGCTCTAGTGTTAAACTAAATATTATTTCCTTATACAAAATATTAGTAGATATGAATTACCTGTGTTATTCTGTCTTTACTTTTTTCGTTAATTAACGTTTATAGAATAGAATAATCAAACTTCATACTTTAAATTTGAAGCGCATTGGTAAATATAAATCGTATATTAAGAAGCTTCGAATTGAACTAATTTACCTATTATTTGAATATTTGTTGGGGTTATTTTGCTGTAATGGACCACAATCAATTACCGATCAAGACACCATGTTTCAGGAGAACTATTTTTTTAAAATATACACAACTCCACTTATTAAAAAAAAAACAAATGAAAGAAATTTTCAGCCTTCATGGGCTTCCAAACTGACCGACAGCCGCCAAAACGGTTCTGCTACATCGCATCTCCCATGTCTTCTTATCCCATAGTTTGCTGCTAGTGACAACTCGCTCTTGTCGTTCTATTCCAAAGGGATAATAATTTTATGGTCTTGACAAAATCGTGGTATCGGGATTTTACTGTCATAGATTACCAACACCCACCAAATATTGAGACCTCGTCCATTATTGACAAAAATGTATGGGTAGTTAATTGATAAAAAATATTAAACTATTAAAATGAGTTTTCAAAATGAACATTTATTATATATTTTCTATGATTTTTACATGCTATATGCTGAATCTTAATTTTACTGTAACTATAATGTACTATATTTTAATGTGAATAAATACGAAAAATATGAATACGAGTACGATGACGACTCAACAAGCGCAGCGTTCAGTAAAACCACAGATGGTTTATAAAACGCTGTAAATAGCATAGTTTCTTAATTAAGTTTTTATTGTAAATTCATTATAAATAAAATAAAATAAAAAAATAATAATACTATATTTTATCATACCTACTTATTGTTATCTTATTTTTTTACAGCTATGTATATGTTTATATTATTGTATTAATGTGCCGTGACTGATAGAGCCAAAAAAACGTGCTAATTGGATTGACTCAATATAATAATCAAAAATGTATACTTTAATAAATAACGTTACTTCGTTTTAAGTGAAAATATTTTAACTGCGTGTGTATAGTAGTACATCATAGAAACAGGATACTATAATTAGTTTTTGGAACTTCGAAATATTTTTTTGTTTTATTTCTCTAACAAAGAAAGTATATATTTTTTTAACAGCACCCTGACGTTTTGAAAAGTTATCTTCGTCATCCACTTCGCCTTTCTCAATTCCATTCTCAATCCTTGTTTTTCTCTAATCTTAAACCTTATTAATAAAAAAACAATAACTGAAAAAAAATATATCTGAATCACTTTTTTTTTCAAAAACTAGCGTTTAAAAAGCCAAAGCGTTTTCCACAAAAAATAATTCATATATTGTGCTGAACAGCTCTATAAATATTATCACTTAAAACGAGGTGACGTTATAGAATGTAACACTGAATACAAAACACATTTTCTTAAAAAGGTCGTTAGCTATAAATATCTCGTACCACATTGTTATAACACAACATTCATAAATTTACCGAATATCCCGGTTTTGCATTCCCAATTCTGCACGGAAACAAAACGCATAAAATAAATACAAACGCCCTAATGGTACCTAAAAACTTGGCATATACTCGTAACATCTTATGAAAGAAAAACTCTGGCATACTTCAATAACGTTTTATCTATTAAGACGGTTACACATATCATGTTGTTTTTTTATCGACTTCAAAAAAAAGGTAATCAATTCGATTTGTTTGTACGTGATATCGTTAGAATTTGATAATATACGAGTATTTTCAATCAATCAAGGTCAATTAAGGCTTGCAAATACATGTGCAAAATTTCGTAACTTTATAAATGCTTGTATGTTTGTCCACGATTTGTTTGCAAAAGAAAATTCATAGCGAGATCTTATTTTTTTGTTCAATCAGCTATATTTCAACTTAGTTACCTAATACTATGAAGCAAAAAAACCGCCTTAAAAAACTGACTTAAAAACTTAAAATAACACATTTGCACTCTGTTTAGGAGAAACTTAATTTAAATTCGAAGCATGATGTGCATACACTGTCAATGTACGTATGCGATCTTGTGCCCCTTGATAGCCTGACATTTGCCCACAATTGCACCTGATTTTAAGTCTCAATGCAGCCTAAGATGGACCATGTCTGCCTAGGAATAGCCTATTCACTATCTTCTTGAAACCGTCCAAATTTATATTAAGTAGTCTACGTCTAGCTCGTTTCTCATATTTTACAGGTATTTGACTTTGACCTAGTTTCTCTCCCTTACAAACTTAATATATTCCTTTGTTACCAAGATATATTCCAATTTTTATCATCCTTTTTTCATAGTCGTGCTCAGGTCGGTGGAGTAATGTCCAATTTTTTTTCTCCTGTCTCCACCTTGACATCTTTATACAGTCTGAGATTCACTTTCTTTTAATAACAAAATGGGTTCATACTTCTTGTAATAGGTTTTATTAGGTTTTGCTATTATTTACTAAGGAAAACCCGTTTTTTTTAATATTGTGTCTGTAAATATCTATAAATATAAGGTAAAATTGTTTCAAGTGATAATATTTTAACTTTCTCTTTGTTTTATCATCATAATTATAAACAGGACAGTATCGTTATTTATTGGCATATCGAGATTCTTTTTTTATACACATATAACATAGAAAATTATTACTTTTCAAAACAATACGCTACGATTTCAAAAGTTATCTACGTCATCGGGTTCGCCTCGCTCAAATCGATGCTTCATCTTACGTTTTCTCTTATCTTAACTTCATGATAAAAGAACACCTTAGTAGCGTATCAGAAGCGTGTTTTCTATACATAAAAATAAATAAATATAAATTGTCCTTTAAATATAATAACTTACAATTAGGTGACCGTATATACATAAATAAAAATCGCTTTGCTCATTTGATTGTGTGTAATCGACCTTAAAAGAAATTGCTGCCTTGGCAGACCCTAAGTTGTTAAGTGTTTTGGAACTTGTCCATAATTGCTTATTGCACTTATCAGATATATAAGATACAAACTGTTAACGCTGTTGTAGTAATTGCGGGGCATTAAGCTTGTTTTTAAGAACGAAACTTAAAAAAAAAACGGTCAGAAGTAATAACTATGAAAATCTATATATCTGTGTAGTTACATCCTAAAGATAGAATAATAACACAATTGACACAAATGTTTTCTAAGAATTTAAAACTAGTATTACTATAACAGCTTTTTTTCTTTACTATGTAAGGATTCGATATTTATACGTATACTGTGAGGTTAACAGAATAAGCCATAGATGGCGTTGTACTGAATTGACTCGCGCTTACATTCGGTAAATGATCTCAAGAAACTCAAGTAGGACAGCATGAGTTACAATCAGAAAACTCAGCTCTTGATAGACATACTTACCTTTAGTTTATTGATCATGTTCATTTTTCTATCAGGAGAAACCTTACATAAAATTTTAGGAAGACTATGATTTTTTATCTTTAGCTCTGCGAGATTTTTTTATGTAGGTGCTACTACTTATACAATCCATATCAATATTAAAACTCAAAACGCGTGACTGCATTCGCA
This sequence comes from Pyrausta purpuralis, assembly GCA_963924145.1. NCBI lineage: Eukaryota > Metazoa > Arthropoda > Insecta > Lepidoptera > Crambidae > Pyrausta > Pyrausta purpuralis. The sequence goes on along the minus strand of OZ001652.1, from coordinate 21,673,836 downwards.
GGAGACTCTACTACTACTCGTAAATACTCAATGTTGATTTCATAACAGCATCTCATTCATACCAATTTGGATGATGTTTACAAATAAATATATAAATATTGAACACCAATCACATACATTGCTCCGATCACAAAGTCAGTAGCTAATGCACTTGTGTAATGTAATTCAGACACAATGATACCACAACACCCATACCCGAGACAATATAGAAAATTGTGATTTCTATATTGACCTCCAGTGACGTGAGCGGTGACGCCTCGAAACCCAGCGTGCTTAGCCATTACACCACGGAGGTCGTCAATAAGTCAGAGTTAATAGAAGTTTACAAGGCTACAATAATAAATAAATATATGAATATACGTCAGACAACACACCAATTGTCGTGATTTCGAAGTAAGGAATATCTTCCTTGTGATACAAATGCGAGACAACGAGAATGACGGGGGTGACTCCCACAAATACTTAATACGTAAAATCATTTATGATTTAGATACAAATGTTAAAGTGTATAGGGATTAAAATAAATAGAAAAGCAAAAAAGTGTCCACCACAAATTCAGCCGTCATAATCTCTGGATTTCGCTTACACAAATCTTTGTAAATCCGCTATAATTTTGCGACTCACCCTAAAGCCACAATACCTTCAACAAAAGTATTTCAATTTAAGACCCAGTTCCCGATTCGTCGAACTAGAAAATTAATACAGAAATTGATTAAGAAACATCCGATCCGATCAAGCAGATTGTTTTGACAAAAACGGAATTGTGTAACGGATCAGAATGTTTTTCGTTATGAAATTTGAAAAGGGGTTGATTTGTAATCCTTTGGGCATCCTGCTGACTTTCTCATTACACAAAATATTTATTTTGACCCCGATCTCGCGAAAAATACATGTATCTGACGGTTTCTGAAAGTTATTTAAATGCTACGCGTTGTGACATAATTTATGTTATTAGACAATAATGCATACTGTAACGTTTTTTTTTTCGCTTTACATATAAAATGAACCGCTTTAAAAGTTCCCTTACAGGACTAAAATAACGCTGATTGGAGAAACAAATTCATTTGAAGTTGATACATAAACGAGCCAAATTCAAGGGAGTGGTTGTCGAGTTTGGAATAAAGAAAATATTTTTGAAAAATATATTTAAAAAAAACATTATTTTTCTTGCATTTAAGACTCGACTCTTGACCACTCCCTAGAAATTGGCTCGTTCTTTTTTTTAAACCCCATATATGAAAGAATAAGAGTAAAGATAAGATAAAATGTAGAAAGTATAAGTCAAATTCAAAGGTATGGTCAATAGTCGAGTGTAATGAAATTTATATGTTTCCTGTATTCTAAACTCGATTAAAATCGCCGCGTTGAATTTGGCTCGTAATTTTTATTTATTCCCTGTTTATCTAATCGAACTTAATATTTAATAACCCTTCTCTTAAATGTAACACATACTTTTCTGAACTGTATCAACATCGGTTTAGCGACCCGCAAATAATCGCGGACAAATATTCATTCGGTTTTAACTTAGAACCTCCTTTTGTTCAAGTCGATTAAAAATACGTTGTGGTTACCAAACCATTTTTATTATACATAATGGACAGCCTTGTTCTTTCGTTTGACAGCTTTTAAAAGTAATAAGTTATTATTACTTAACTAGATTTCCCTAGATTTTTTCACATAACCCGAAATCTTACTCTGTACAACACATCACCTTTATTTAATATGGAAATGCCAATATAAATCTCAGTGAGCCCTCACCATCAAAACGCTTATTTCGATGCAAAATAACTTACACTTAAGCTGCGAAAATATATATTGGGGGACCAGAAGAACTCTTATGGGGAACGCTTTATACGGTCAGCGAAATGAGTACGCATTTTCCTGCGAGCTTTTTATAAGGCTTGCCATAACATCCCTTGTTAACAAAAGAAAGCAATATTTATAGTTAGGAGGCAGGAGGTGTTATGTGTTCTGATAAAAGGCAACATTAATCTTGGGAGGCCCGAGGTTTGGATAAAAGTAAATTAGTCGACAAATTATATTTGATGCAAAATACTCATTAATAATATTTTTTTTTAATTTAGCCATCATTAAAAATGGCTAAAAACCTTTATATAGCGCATTTGCCCGATTTTTAGGGAAAACCAATTTATTTGGAGTCGAAGCATGAAGTGCGAATACTTTGATGTACAAGCTTAAGAACATGCATTGACTCCAAGCGAATTTGTTTCTCCTAAACAGCGGGCAAATGCGATATTTTGAGCTATTTCGCAGTTTTTTTGAAGGCAGTTTAATTTTATACGTCTTCTTTATTTCATGAATTTTAGTTTTTACCGATATCTCTAAAACTTTTGGGGTGCGATTGTGTAAAGCAATCGTATTCATTTGACAGTTCAAAACGTACGGTATGGTCTCTCAAATGGCGAAGAACAAAGAGTTTGACAGATCATATCGTACGTTTTGAACTGTCAAATGAATACGATTGCTTTACACAATTCCACCTCTGGACCGTTTTTGTTGAAACTTATACTGTACCCTAAAATAAAATATATCAAATTGAACTAAGAATCTTCTTGCTTGTTCGATAAATCCGTGGAAAAACATAAAAATATACGAAATTTAGCACACGCGTTGCAAATTTAGAAAGCCTTAATAGATCAGCATACTCAAATAATATCAATTTCTAATAATATCACATACATATTAAATTGATTGCCTCCTTTTAAAAGTCGGTAAAAAATAGTCAATTTCACTCAGACCTGGTAACTCAAACATTTGTTGTTATTATGAAGATTAGAAACAACTACGGTATCGATTTTTTTTAGAACAAACAAATCATATTATCCTTGAGTTGGATGTCACTGACAAAAATACCCTGTGTGACTGCTATTTTCATTATTAGCTTAGTGAAATAAAAACAAACACCCCTAAAATCCAGCGCTAGACCAAGTGTTTATAACTGCACTGATTAATATCCCTCGAAACAAATTAGTTGGCCGCACAGCCTCGAATAAATTGTGGTCAGGCGCAGACCGAACTAAATCATCCACTTTACTGCAGTTACTAGATATTTACATACGAAAAGGCTGATAAATTTTAAAAATGAGTCAACTTTTAACATACAGAATTTGATACATTAAATTTTGATATATTAAATATTTTGTAGAGACATTGCATACTTACAAAATACAGTAAGAAGGTTCGTAAGATTCTTCTATACTATTATTTAAAAGTTAAAAAGTTAGTTTGTTTTAATGGGCTTATCTCAAGTGCTACAGGAAAGATTTAAAATATATTTTTTGTCTTTGAAAGCTTACCTAGCAAGGAAGTCTTTATGCTGAAGCATCACGCTGCGATGGGAGACGAGGAGCAATTTCAAAACGCGCGGACGCAGTCGCGGGAGACCGCTAGTCAATAAAAACGAAAAAACCTTTTCAATAATAAATAATGTACGTTTAGATTAAGAACTACTATGAAGACTCGTTACTGTAATGTATTTTTATCTTCATAATAATTAATTTTATTGCTTTGTCGCACCGCCCACTGTTAGAGAATGCCACATGACGTTTTAAATCCAACTTCTGTACACATTTTGGTTGTGCAATTAAGTATAAATTAAAAAAAGAAAAACTTTTGAGTCAAACTAGTCACAAAATTTAATAAACATTCATGTTAGTCGAAGTATATTGCTCGTGGTCAAAATGAACCACATCGAACGACAACTATAGTGATTGGATGGTAATTGAAACGACCGCTAAACTAATCCTACGAGGGTCAAACTGAAAGTTCTTAGAGCTGGCCACTTATAAACAATATAATAAAAAAAAATATCAAAAATTTGAAAATAGAACTCTTTGCCAATACTACTGAGTATATATTTCATTCATTTGTCATTTGTTTTACGATTTGGCGGCAAATTGAAAATTGTCTGTGTCACTTCAACATGAATTTAACACGAGAAAATTTTCGTGCAATGATTTTTATGACTTTCGATGTCATTTAAGTCAACAAGAAAGTTATGATAGACTACGATTGGCCTTTCACGATGAAGCCCCATCTCGTGCGACTGTTTACAACTGGTTTAATGAGTTTAAACGTGGTCGCACTAATCTCACTGATGATGTACGTGAGGGACGGCCTTCTACGGCGACGACTGAAAATAACATCTGTGTTGTGCGGCGTATGATAGAGACTGACAAAAGAGTGACCTATCAGCAGATTCGGACAAGCTTAGGCATCGGTATGAGTCAAGTGCACAAAATCCTCCACGAACATTTAGCGGTCAGGAAGCTTTGCGCCCGGTGGATACCTCATAATTTGACTAAGGCTCAAAAACTCCATCGTGTGGATTGGTGCCGTAAAATGATTGAAAGATTTAACGGAGGTGACTCAAATGCTGTGTTCGACATACTAACAGGTGACGAAAGCTGGATTTACTGTTATGATCCTGAAACCAAAAGACAATCTGCTCAGTGGGTGTTTCCTTTCGAGGAGTTGCCAACTAAAGTGAAGAGAGATCGAAGTGCGGGAAAAAAAATGGTGGCCTCGTTCTTTGGAAGGATAGGTCATTTCGCAACAATTGTGTTAGAGGATCAAAAAACAGTTTCTGCAGAATGGTACACTACCAATTGTTTGCCACTTGTCTTGGAAAAAGTTCGAGAGAAACGACCTCGCAGTAGGATCCTCCTTCACCACGACAACGCCTCGTCGCACACCGCCAAGCGAACGATCGACTATTTGGCGACATCACACGTTGAATTACTGGGTCACCCGCCGTATAGCCCCGACCTCGCGCCTTGTGATTTTTATTTATTTCCAAAAATTAAAGAAAAACTTAAAGGAAAGCGGTTTATGAATGCTGAAGAAGCGGTGGCTGCGTATCGCGAAGCCATTGAAGAGACCCCTAAGGACGAGTGGGTAAAGTGCTTTTCCCAGTGGTTCCATCGCATGCAGCGGTGTATTGACGTCAATGGACAATATTTTGAAAAGATATAATAAAACTAATAACTGGCTAATGTAATCAGTTTTTGATTTTCTAAGAACTTTCAGTTTACTTCGCGCGGTGGCGCTTGAAAAATGCTGAGACAAAATTGGTGATTTCGTGTATTTATTGATTGACAAGAATTTTTGAATGATGCTTAAAAAACTACAAATATTTTTTAAGATTTATTAAAGATATAGCTACGTAAGTTATTTGATGAATTAGAAAATCATAAAATTGAAATTGTCGACGCGAAATGTCAAAAATGATGCATCAGACTTCGCCCGCTGGACGCCTCTTCGTAGCTTACTTACTACAGCGTAAAATTACGTAGATACGCGCAAGGGTGCATAATAAGTTGCACGACGAGTTTAGAATATTAAAATTTATTTTATTTATTATTATTTTGTTTTTATCAAATATTTTTTAAATGAATAAGCTATTAACTAACTCATACACTAACTCGTATGTATTATCCCTATGTTGGATGTCACTGACTAAAACAAAACTGTATTTATGACAAATTTCTGAAAATCGACGACCATAACGACGTCCAGTCGTGAACAGGCTGTTACTAGTCAGTCATGATATATCCTAGGCCATATCACCACTTACCACCAGGTGTGATTGTGGCCAAATGTCTGCCTAGATATTAAAAAAATATATAATTAAAAGATTCCAGTCGAAATTAAGAATATAGCCTTCACAATAAGGCCCCAACACATTGCAATACTAATCCCGCGCGTTGTGCGACAGACGACACGACACGTGTCAGCTTAGTAGCTTACGCGACAAAATGGCCGCTGTTTAGTTAAATGTACAAGAAATTAAAAAATCCAAGCTGCTAATTCTCCGGTTTTATCTTCTGAAAACCAGTTTTTTTAAGTAAATACTTGATATGTTTTCTTATCAAAATAGAGTGGTTTTTATCTTGGGACTAAACATTTTATCGTTGTTATTGTGGTTAACTTTTTGATATGTAGCAGATTGTAAAGTATTATCTTTATTTAATTTATTTTTATATAATTGTATATCTCCCATCTTTGTGTATTTGTATCTGTTTATGTTCTTACTGCCAGCTGTTCTCGGTTATTATGGTTTTGTGTTGTTAAAATTGCTGTAATCTGTTGTTTTAATACCGATAATAATTTGTGTACGTATAATTGCACTTGACTGTGATTCCCAATGTTATTTCGTAAGTGATTTGCATTTCTCTAGTTAAGTAATTTGTATTCTTTTAGAAAAATAACTTTGTTTGATGCAGACGTAACACACCAGAGTCCGGTTTTTAATGTCATTCGATATATATATTTGTTTTTTGTACAATCCTTCACGGCAAAAATATCTTTTGTTAGCAAGAAAGAAAAGACATTACCTAGCAATTTGAAAATATTCAGTTGACCGAATCTGTCACGATATAACTTTCTTCATAAAACGACCCCAATGCGACCATTCCAAAAACTGACCACAAATCAAGTAGCTGTATCTAAAGCTGGATAATATTTCATTGGTATTTTGACCTCATATCCGACGTCGAGCAGCCAAGCTTATCCGACACGACATTGCGACAGACAACACGTCGCAACACGACACATGGCGGCTTACCTAAGTCCCCTACTTTGATCGTTGACCAAGTAAGTTACTTCGCAAATAAGAAGCAGTTTTTAAGGCGATTTTATTTGGTCCGGTTAGCCAGAAAGTTGCTGTTTCGAGTCGGGTTGGGTTATACTTACGTATGATTTAGAGCCTGGTACTAAGTTATAGAAAAAAGGAGAATTGAGTGAAATATATGTACATTGTCTTTTATAGTAGGGCCTTAGCTTATACAACATAATGTCTAGCTAGATTGTTCAGCATTTGGACATCACGTACGATGTACGTCTGAAGTCAGCGGAAAACTGTTTTTGGAGCTGATGTATTATTTTCATATTATATTGAGATTTCAGTGACTTTGTCTGCGAAAATGTTGGCATTGCCAGTCTTTTTATTATGAACACTATTCTTTTGTTTTTACTTTTAGGCTAAAGTCAAGACTCTGAACATAGGGTACCATGGAAATGTAAGTAAGAACATAATATATCCATAAAACATGCTGTAGGCTGGTGCGAGAGACTACTCTATCACACCAGCTTACAGCATAAGTTAATCTTCTCAGCAAAACTCGGTTTCACCTTGCGTCGTTATTTGTTTGAAGAGTCGTACTTTTTGTGTGATGAGTGCGAGTGATTTTCGCTTAAAAGTAATTGAGTCCGATGGAAAGTTGTGTTTGTTTTATTATTGTGGGCAGTCTATTGGAGTAAATTACTTGTAAAACCAAAACCCTTATTCCTAAAACTTGTTACCAGGCCTGGTACCGTACTTAACTATTAACCAACCGAAATGAGAATAATATCACTATGAAGGCATTAAATAATAAAGGTATATAACTATCTTATAGATTTAGTAATTTAATTCTTAAACCGGATGCATTCTGCTTAGTCAAAATAAGTAAAAAACGACTTCAAAAACAAAATGCGCTTAAAAGTCTAAAATTACTTCATTTTACGCAAACATTTCTTTTTGGAGTCCAATGCGATGCAATAAAAAATACCACACCTTTAAAATTTAAGTGTTTTCCTTGATTACACCGCGATCAAATCCCGATTTGGCAACAATGGGACCAGATAGAAAACCCTCTAAGTAGGTGAAATTTTTCAAATTGGTTCACAAATGACTGAGATATAAGGTATCATAGATACAAAAACACATACAGTCAATTGATAACCTTCTCTATTCGGTTAAAACGTCCTATCCAAAAGCAATCCGCTAAGCAGGGTTCAGTCGTGCTAATCCAAAGACGGTATACAATACTGGACAGGGTATATTGGATAAATACGTGAGGGCACTTTGATAGTCTGAGCATGTGGGGTCTCAAACCTCACAAGACATGCTGGAAGTAAGTAGTTACAGATCTGTTGATTGTTGTTTACATGGTCAAACTGGATTACATATCATCTCTACATTACGATGTAAAGTTAAAAAAATATACAGCTCCATATAAAATTAACTTTGGGTTAAAATAAATAGTTCAAAATGTTAGGGTATAACAGCTCTGTTTATACAACGTGTCCTTTTTGTTTTCCTGAAAATCAAACCAAGGAATTTACAAAGTGCACGGAATATTTTCCAGAAAGACTTAATTCTAAAATAATTTTATTGCATAGGGTTAGATTGTTTTTCAAAATCATTTCGTTAATAATTGCTTTCAATGTTTTTTTGTGACGTTGTTAACTTTACTACAATTGCAAATGGTCAGCAAAAACGTGACAAACGAACAAATTTTGTTACTGTTCTTTGTTACTGTTTCCTTAATAAACACTTTTAACATATTATAATTCTTTCACTAAATTGCCTTAAAGTAGTTTTTAAGAACTTTAAAAAACAGATGTTTCCTAAAAAGCGAAAATTTTCAAATGCTGTAAGTTAAATTTTGATACTTCTTAATTATTATTATAATAATTGGTGTTGGCGAAAAAGAATTACGCTCTGGTATAGAACATAAAGTTTAAAGTTATTTACCAAAGTTACGTAGGTGCCATCTCTTGATGATAAAAATACATCTAACGAGACACTGATTATTGTGAATTTGTCTATTCGTGATAATCCGTACACGTATCCAGTGGAACATCAAGCTGATATCCGTATTATTTATGGATTAAAGAAGAAAAGAAAAATCAAAGAATCATCGCAAGAACTTTTTTAATAAGTAACCGTCAAAAGTCAGCCATCACTTAGGACCAGATTTTTTTGCTGACCGTATTTTACTACTATTTTTAGAACACACTAAAAGCAAAGTGGTATTTGAATTGTTTTGTATGAAACTGGGAAAAAATGAAAAATGAGAATTTTATAAGAATTTTAATACGACCTTTATTTATGTTGTCTGATTTTATACTTTATTTTCAGGAAAACAAAAGGAACACGTTGTATTTTCTCATTTTTTTAGGGATTATCTACTACACAGGTAAAACGGGGGCAGAAGGGCGTGCGGGGGCGGAGAATATATATTTCTCAGAACGCTCGAAAACATCAAGTTCGGAGTATAAAATATTATATACCTAACTTACTATATATCTATATTTCTCAGTGAAAAGGCAGCATAACAAATATAAGTAAAGATAGAGCAAATCTTTAATATAGGTACACGAGAAAAATCAACACTTGATCCCAGGACTTAACGTAATTGATACTAAAGTTTGTTCTTCCCGACTTCCGCTTCAGAAAAGTCCCTTGATAATCGCCGACAATGTTTAAATTTCCTGACTTGATACTTTGGTTTACATTTTATGCTTCACTTAATATTAAAAATTGTTTCCGGTCCCATGTGAGTCATTTCTGATTCGAGTGCTTAAAGTTACCGTGTATAGGACACTCAAATGAAATCAAAATTGCAAAATAATTTATCAGAACAATATGTAACGCTACAAACCATTACCATACTGTCCATCAATATATTGCATCAAAGTCTGCATTTATGTTGTATGGTTGTAAGCTTTGAATTTTGCTGACTTGTGCTTTATTTCATTCTTTGTGTGCTAAAAAAGTGATGGAGGAATCGGTGACAGCGCTCGCGGTGACCTAAAATAACAACTAAGGGGGACGTCGGTCACCATTTCTCTAGAATATTTAGTACAAAAATTGCGTATCCGTGCATAATATTTTCTTAGATAGTATAAATTGTCACTATTGATAGAAGTAATTGTATAGAATAGATGGATAATACAATATTTCATTGCAACAATTTCGTTTTATTTCATATTAATATAAATTAATATTCCTATTGGAAGAGAAGAACAAGTAAGAGCTGTCAAACGAAACCGATTTAAGATGTCAGTAACTAACTGAAGGGGCTCCCCGAATTTTTGACGCGCAAACTAGCGCCTACTAGCGAAAAATATTAACTCGTTAAATAAAAGACCAAACGAAAATCTGATTGATGCGATTGTAGCTCTGGTTATGTGGTTTAATAAAACAGAGTTATCTGCAGTTACAGTCAGAAAAATTGACATAGCAGTTTTTCTAACTCTTACTACAGTAAATTACTTTTGAAGGAATATACACAATTTCACTTGAAATTATAAAAAATCAAATGCAAGTTATTTTCAGCAAGCCTCTGCGGGGCAACCAACTGTTTGACAGAGCCGCTAAAAATTGTTCTGCTACATAGCATCTCGCATCTATTTTATCACACAGATTTCAGCTACTGACATCTCTCTTTTGTCGTTCTATTCCAAAGGGATAATAATTTTATGGTTTACTTACTTTTTGTAATGACAGCCAGTCATTTGTCATTTCAAAGTTCTCCAATAGTAAGGCGCCGCCGTCATTGCGCACGGTCGTCGGTTACGCAGGTAGAGTGACATTTGCAACAATATTTTTAGACTTAACTAGCGGACCCAGCAAACTTTGTTTCGCCCCCAGCCCCTTCTCGCCCCAGCCCCGTCCCGCCGAGTCCCGTAATTTTTATAGTTAAGCATTCCCAGCGAATTTTGTTTTGCCCTTAAATTACTCAAATGGCTACATAAAAATAGTATTTTACTTAAAATAATTAACTAGCTTTTAGTACCTATAAGCAATTTTAATACAGACTTCGACATAAGGCTGTTTAAGGTGCTAAAGCTTGATAAACCATCGAAAGAAAGCATAAACCTGCGAATAAAATGAAGAAAACAGCCCCTAAATATACTAAGTCAGTAAAAAAAAAACTGAGGAAATAATGTTCGCAATAATTAAACACTAGCGCTGAACTTATGAAAGCATCTTAAAGCTATCAAATATGCATTAAAGTACATTATCATATCGTCTATCATAACAACCGCAGAACTAAACCCATTCCGAGCTGTTGTATGTATAACGACTTCACTCCCTATTTTTACTAGTGATGTACATGTAGCAACGATAGAATTGTAAGAAAATATCGATTTAATGAAGAAAGTCAAAAATATTTTTATAGTAAAATAACTCAAGAAATAGATAGCGTGAGAAAAAAAAATATAAAGTCTTAAAATACATACCGAAAATTACTGAAGCGCTGCCGTAAATCTCTGATTTTTTTGTCAACCGTGTATAAATGGTTTGAATATATGTGTATATACAGGATGACTGAAAAAACATTGGCAATATTTTAAACTTAGAAACTCATAATTCATAATTCTTTCCACATTTTAAAATTGAAATTAATTGTTGTAAAATATAATTTTATGTAACTAAGAAAAATCATATGAAACACATTTGAATTCTTTTTTGCTTCAAAGGAAACTAATCAATTACAGATTGATTTTCTAAAATTAACGGATGATATTAATATTTTTTTTTAAAACCGCCTAAACGGATCTCGGAAATCGAAATGATACTTTATGATTACCTTAGATTTGATCAAATCAATAGATTTTAATTTTAATGAAGGGACTTTAAATCATCAGTAGGTTCTCAGTTTAAAATATTGCCCCTGTTTTCAAAGTCACCCTGTAGGTATGGAAGATAGTAATTCAAGAGTAATTAAGGATTAATGGACCCTTCATTTCAAACTTTGATGTCGATAGTATCGTAGTTTATCGATTTATCGATACTCCCTCGATAACCGCAAGCTAGTTCAACCCGTATTGCGTTATCAACACATCCTGTTATTATCCTACCGAATTTCCCGTCCACAGCCGAACCAATTTCCGTAGCTATAATAAGAAATCCACATAATTATACCAAACGAGCTGAGATCCGACGTTGCGTTTTTATGACCCAATCTCTTGGCTACAAATCACAGTGGTCAAGATGGGTAGCCAACTTCCTGTTTCTTTGGTAAGACTTATGTATACTTCATAAGAATGAAATAAGGAACAAAAAATTTGAGCACGGGCGGGACTCGAACCAGCAACTTTCTGGCTAACCGAGCCAAACGCTCTTCCAATTGAGCTACCGTGCTGTCGGTCCGACTGTGCGAAATCTCTGATCTCTTATGAATACCTACGTCATTACGTATGACGTCTGTGCTATTCACCCCAACTGTTTTACAACAGCAGTAGGCCAAGTAGTTAGTCATTACATATTAAATTCTACTTGGAAATTGATAACGCTTCGCTATCCAATGGTTTCGAATGTTTTAAAAAAATATGACACTACGAGTGTTGAAACATTCTTAACCATTATGTATACTTGTTTCTAAAGTAGTATTCGCATACTACTCATTGATTAAAACACAATTTACATATTCGTGTACACGGATAGCCAAAAAAATCGAAAGCATGTAACATTTAAGGCCCAGTCGCGAGATTTACAGTAAACTCAGCTTATGCGTTACCAGCGGTTGAATATTTACGATTGTACGTGTTTTAGGCCGCAAATTAGACGACCGCGGTTGCTGGCGCGGGCATTGGCGATTTGATATTTATGCTTAAGTTTGTATTAACCGTTCTGGAGGGCCGCAGCGCGGGCGGCAGGCAATAGGATAGTCAACCGCGCGCACCCGCACCCGCGGCCGTCCATTTTGCGGCCTTAAGAAGAAGTTGTACACCTCAGTTGCCAAACCCGTTGATAGCTCGGTCAGAGACCCACGCACTATCCTGACCCGACACTACACCGAAGACATCCCGGATATCAGCCTCTACGAGATTAGGATGACCCTTAAACAGCTCAAAAACAACAAGGCACCTGGCGAGGACGGAATCACAGCAGAGCTTCTGAAGGCTTCTGGAGCGGGTGGAACACCGGTACTTAAAGTCCTTCAGAGACTTTTTTTTTGGGTAGGTTCAACTTCGAGAAAGAGGTCAATCGACGAATCCAACTCAGCTGGGCAGCGTTCGGGAAATTACGCAAGAGTGTCTTCTCATCTCATTTACCTCAGTGTCTAAAGACGAAAGTCTTCAACCAGTGTGTGTTACCAGTGATGACATACGGATCCGAAACATGGTCTCTAACTATGGGCCTTATAAGGAAGCTCAAAGTCACACAACGAGCGATGGAGAGGGCTATGCTGGGTGTTTCTCTACGTGATCGAATCAGAAATGAGGAGATACGTAGAAGAACTAAGGTAACGGACATAGCCTTGAGAATCAGTATAGTATCAGATCAGAATCAGTATAATCAGCAAGCTCAAGTGGCAATGGGCAGGGCACATAGCGCGAAGAACTGATGGCCGTTGGGGCAGGAAAGTTCTAGATTAGAGACCCTTCGACCAAAGACGCAGCGTAGGACGTCCACCAACAAGATGGACAGACGACCTTATAAAGATTGCAGGATCAAACTGGATGCAGACCGCTAGTAATCGGTCGCTGTGGAAAGCCGTGGGGGAGGCCTATGTTCAGCAGTGGACGTCCTTTGGCTGATAATGATGATGATGATAAAAGAAGAAGTACCATAACCAAATTTCAGAATGGATATTTAAGTAATGACCATTGGTTTAGGTATATTTCTTCAGAACACGAACAATCGTAAATAATCAACCGCAGGTAACGACATTTAACCAATTAACAATCAATCACAAAACCAGACCTTAGTCTACCCGTGACCACTAACAGTTTAAGTGTTTAAAACATTGGGATATAAAATTTAATAGATATCCACGTAAATATCTGTAAATTGTGTTTTTAAATCAAGAGCGTTGTATAGTTAGGCAAGTCATAAAAAAGTTTTGAATATTTATTATTAGTATTTACTCCATGCAACGTTTTTTTTTTAATTTAATTTAAATTCAAATAAATAAATATTGGACAACAATCACATATCTTGCTCTGTTCCCAAAATAAGTAGCTGACGCACTTGTTTTATGAAATCGGACACAACGGTAGTACTACAGCACCCAGACTCGAGACAATAGAGAAAATGCTGATTTTTATATTAACAGGACCAGGAATCGAACCCGGGACCTCGGAGCGGCAACGCCTTGAAACCAGCGTGCTTAGTCACTACACCACGGAGGTTGTCAATTGGTAAATAATGCTTTTTATGATAGTGAGTCAGGTGTTTATAACTTTAACACCTGTGCATCAACGGACAAATTCGGATATTTCAAAATATGTGAAAATATCCTCTGACTTTTAAATCACAGTTAAACAAAGTACCTATTCAACTACATTGTAATTTTACTTGTCATAACGTGTACCCAAAACTCCGTAAAAACTTTAGTTGTGGCAAGTTTAATAAAAACCTTCCAATCATACGAAACGAGTCCCGAATCCATTACTGCCAGCTCAAATATGAATAACAGAGAAGAAACAAAGTGAGCTGTCCAAAGATTTGCTACAAATATCAACCCTTTTCACTTATACCCTTTGCGTCGAATGCCCCAAGTTGGTCGGACCTAATAATGAAAGTTCCTGGTCCGGACAATATGAAAACAAGCGTGTTTTGTTTTTGAAATAGTGGTTCAGTATAACTGAATTTAGAGAAACTCAACAAAGAATGTGACAAAACCATCCTAAAGATGTTGTATGTATTTTTTGAATAAATTTTCCGTTCTATTCAATTCTAATATTAAATATGTAATCGATATAGAGTATCAGGAAATAATTTTGACTTGGTATTAAGAGGCGGAAAACCTCACTTAACTTGGAGTTTTAATGAAAAAAACTTGCTTGCTCTAAATTTTAATGAGAGTGATAATGCTATCTTACTACTTCATCATCATCATTATCATCTAAAAGACGTCCACGGCTGAACGCCTAGGCTAGGCTTTCCACAGCAAACCGATCACTAGCGGTCTGCATCCAGTTTGATCCTGCGATCTTTACAAGGCTGTTTATCCATCTTGTCGGTGGACGTCCTACGCTGCGTCTGTGGTCGAAGAGTCTTCAATCTAGAACTTTCGTGCCCTAACGGCCATCAGTTCTTCGCGCTATGTGCCCTGCCCATTGCCACTTCAGCTTACTGATCTTACTACTTACTTTTGAAAAAAGGTCTCTAGCTCAACGTGCTTGTGAATCTAGGCCCGAAAAATAAAATTGAATCCAAAACAGAACTTATAAATCAAATCAAATTTACTCGTTCTCTAATTACCTTGGTGATACAGCGGTCGCACTTGTAAGTGCAGAGGTCCCAGGTTCGATCCCCGGGTCGGGCCAAAAATAATGAATCTGGGTTTTTCAGTTCAGAAATTCTCCGAGTAGACCAGAGTTGGGAAGTTGACGGCATTTCATCCCTGTGCCTCGTAAAACATATAAAGCCGTTGGACCTATAACTGAGCTTTCTCCGGTCGTGTCAGATTGCTTTCCCTTCAGGCTATTAGAGTAAAAGGAACAAAGAGTATACCGGTGTTTGCGCATAGTGTATTATTGTAGTGCACATACCTGTGCACTACAATATGTCCCACACAGTTTGTTAGTCATTGTGACTGGCCACCAAAGTCAAAATCGGCTAGGGGGACTATTCTTATAAGGACTCGTTATATCTCACGACCATTGCAACATCACCTTTAAAATGTAACTACAGAAAATTACTAAACTCAACGAATCGTCTAATAAAATCGGCCGTCACGGACTAAAAAGTAAAACTTTCGCCCAAAGAACCCTAAAAATGGATCCGCAAGTTAATAGCGTCGGCAATCGTTCGGAAGTTGTTTCGGAGGAATAAAATCCACATGCGAGGGGATGTCCTAATGAGGTTAATAGCTATTTTGTCCATTATCTTTCGAATAGCAGCAGTCGGTTAAAGGCCGGAGTGGTAGAGAAATTAGCCCCTCGTGTGTTGTGCTGATGGTTTATCTGGCTTTTGGCTTATTTATTGACGTCGAGGTAGATGAAGGCAATACAGGGTAAACTTTGACATTTATTAACTAAGTCATGCAGTTCACAATGGTAGTATGTATGATATAGAGTGCGTATTGCGATGCAGTTTTGATAGGTAAGCGGCTCAGCTTTACTGTTAATTATCAATTCGTATTGCGATTTCGCATGATATTTATAACATTGTCATAATGAAAACAACATAAATATTCATATTCGGACCATTGTAATATTATTATAATATTGCTATATTGATTATATTCGTTAACACTGAGTCGAGATCGAGCTGCCTGCAAAATTTAAGGGCTAAAGTGGGATCGCAACATGCGCGCCCAGGTCTGCAAATTTGAATCACTTTCGAGGCCGTCATGATTAGAAGGTGACCATGCTGAATGCATAAGATATGTTTATAATTAGACTTTCCATTTTATTTTTATCAATTTTCTGTACACAAAAAAAAATCGTGTTAGTTACACCAGTCGAAAATGGATGGACCGATTTTCGTGATTTTTGCTTTGTTTGATTTGTCTTGGCTCCATATAGTATGGGGCCAAAACAAATCGCTAGGACCACTTTTACTACAGTTTTAAGTTGTTATTTAAAGATATATTGAAAATAGTTACAAATTACTTGTGTTAGTTATAACAAGGTTGTTTGGATAGAGTACTTTCTTATGAAGGAAATCTCACTTTAAATACTAAAGGCCTCTTTCTACGATAATACACAAAATAACGTGTTTTTGCCTATTCTGAGAATATCTGCCTTCCTTATCTTGTCACTAGTGCCTCGATAAAGCACATTAATACAGATCCCAAATTAGCTTTTTGTCAGTATTTTCTTCGTCCCGAATAATTTCCCTTTTACCCTGACAACCTGACCGTTTGGTTCCATTTGATTGCGCAGTTGGATTAGATCTGGATCTTTGCCTTTGATTTCCTCATTAATGCTATAAAAAGGTAGGGGTTTTAGACGCGTGCTTAAAATACAAGGTCTCGTTTTATTTGATACGCTCCTTTTATTGATTCTGATACAAGAGCAGTGAAAATAAAAGCTTTGGTTCGTGACATTAATAAAAATACATAACATACGAGTATGTGTAATATGTTATCTGAACTTACAATAACTAATAAAAAGTAATATTTTACGCTTTTCGTATTAAAGGCCGTCAAATCGTATCGTTGTGTGTGTAAATAATAACAAAATAAGTCAGGCAGCAAGCCTCAATCATTTTCAACCTATTAGTTATAGATTTTCATTCATCAACAGTTTTGTTGTTTATTTAAGGCTGTCACTATGAACAACCGCAACACCGTGTCCACAATTTTTCACTAACTTTTATCGAATTCTCCCACAGAACGGACAGAAACTAAACGGCTAGCAGGTGTATGCATTACTGCACCGCAACGTCAAGTGTAATTTTTCATTGTCATCGCCTCTTATTTTTACAGTGCATCGGGGAAAATTCTGGGAGAAATATGGCAACACTTGTTACTGGGTAAATGGTCGCGATGTCAGCTGTAGCTCAGTGACAGTGGGAAATGGTGGAATAGGTTGGGAAGTTGTGCTTATAGCGGGTAGTGTGAGAGTGATTGAAGATAATTATGATAATAATAAGGTGTATCATGATTAACGCATTGTCATAAAATAAACAGTTATAGTTTTCACAAGCCGCTTACGGTCAAGAGAAGGCAAGTAAGACAAAAGAATAGCGATTGCTCCACTGACCTAGTACTACCTGCTTTTGTCTCATTACCAATTTCTAAAAAGTTTATCTAGCAACTTTTATCTTGTAATATTATCATTATTAACACTTTCCGGCGCGGTGAACGGTTATAGCCGTAAAACAATAAAAAATCTATTATGTCTGGGTTACCGCCCCGGAAAGAGTTAAGAGTGCGGTGTCCCACTGCAGGGCAAAGGGCTTCCTACACTGTCTCCTATCTCCCCAATTTTAGGCACCTATTTTTCAGACATTATCATATCTCATATTTGTAATCTCTCACATAACATACTAAAGTCCGTTTTCTTTGGCAGTCTTATAATAAAAAAATAAAATATATAACATTTAAAATAATATCAGTACATTAAATTCATTTACTATTTGATTTAAAAAGATCTCAGTGCTAAACGATTTATTTTCGACTTTATGTTTATCTTATTATAAAATGAATTATTTCGGTAGAAATAATTATTAAGATTGTAAAGAATATTCTACAAGCAAAAGAAATGGACTTAACAAGCATTTATAGCCCCACCATTTTTTATTTATTATACACCAACCAGGTTTTGTAATTTTCAATTTAAGTAAGTATTTATTTTCAATTTATATTTTAATAAAAATACTAGAGGATTCAATCAATAAGCTCTCTGCTGGTTTAATCGTAGAACCAAATATCTTCGCATTCAAAGCGTCTTCCTCAATAAAAGGGGCCATTGTGAAAAAACGTGAAAGGCACAAACAGAGAAACTGCTGACGGTAGAAGGAAATCAAATAATTTTAAACAAAATACCTGCCTACGGAGAATTGTTATAGAATAAAAAGACTGCAGAAGTGTCATTCGTTTCGGTTTTTTTTTCAATTATGATTATAGTTAAGGTTAAAGGTTGTTTTTTATTTCATTTTTCAAGAATCCATTTATCATGTTATTAATTGTCACTTAAGTATAACTAGCGATAACTACCAGATAATTGATACCAAATGACGTTCCATATTTGTGTTATTTAAGAACCGTAGTTATAGTTTATAAAAAATAAAAAAATAAAATTCAGAAAGACGTAACTCCATGAAATCTATGAATCATGGAAATTCGTTTAAAATTAAAGCCTAAATTGTACTATTCCTCCAAAACAATTACTAAATTAACCTATCCGATGTGCATAAAAGAGTTATCTTTTCATTTCTTATCTTAAATCTCTTCACAAGACACGCTTACATAAGTTTTTGGTTAGGAAAATTACAGCTAGCTAAAAACCTTATAATGGTTATAACATACAATTTTTTAACACACAATTTTTACCCCGCTGGTAGGACTCGAAAACCTTTCATTCAAACTCAAACATCCCCACGGATGCGAAACGCTTCTACCAACAAACAGTGTTTACGTTTCCATCCCACTGATGTCGCTAGCGTCTGTGGAAACAAAGAATCCGGTGTCATTCAGATGGAAACAATTGAGACCGCATCGCTCGACCTACGGGCCACGCATTGGAGTAGGGCGACCATATAACTTTTATAAATGAAGAGTTTTTTATTACTTGCACTTGACTCCATACCAAGCTAAATACGGCTAAGACCAGTTGAAGATGGAACGAGCTCGAACAGAAGAAGCCTGTTTACTCTGTCTTTGAATCATCTAAGGTTATAATCTCTAGGAAACACTAAATCGGGCAGCGTTTGGACTCTTCTGCCGCGGCGCAAAAAAAGGTGCATTAATTTATTGATAAAATGACTACTTATTCTGGTACTTTAGACCAATCTTGTTTTTCTTTTTTTTGCAGTATTAATACGGTAAGTATTCAGAAGGTGAATTTTGTTAGAACTTTTGTATCCAAGCCTTTATTAATGAGCAAAGTTATTTTCCAAAGATAATATTTAACGCAATTTTGAAATATCTACGCGTTTTCTGTCTTTGTCGATATCAAAGAATGTGACTGCACTAGAATATTTTATTATCATAGGTTCAACCATTAATTAGAAAACCTGAGCCATTTATATAAAATACAGTATTAATTAATGAACTTAAGCTCAGTTACCCCTTATTCCTTTAACTTTACTGCAATATATTTTTTTAAAATACCTAAGGTTACTATGAGAATTCTTATGTTTGACAATAAAGGAGACCTAGGTCATTTAAGCATTATCTTAAAACATAAGTTCACTATCTTTAGTTGTTTGAGTATTCTGGTTATATGAACAATGTAACTATCAGCAAAGATATCTAGGTAGATTTCGAATGAGGATAATTAGAAATGACCTTGCCGGCGGGGTTCAACCGTTATAATACCTATTACAAAAGCAAAGCGCTTCTACCAGCGGAACACAGTTTACGTATTCGTTCCACTGATGTCGCTAGCGTCTGCGGAAACAAAGAATCCGCTGCAGCCATTCAGCTGGAAACAATTGATACCGCATAGCTCGACCTACGGGCCACGCGTTGAAGTAGGGTGACCAGATTTCAGGTGGATAATATTCTGTAAAACTGGTGCCTCAGTGAACTTCGTTTCACCCCCGACCCCGTCCCCGTTTTCTGGTCTGGTACAAAATAAAACTAACATAGTAAAAATTGAGAATATCGGACCACCACCAGTTCTCGTATTATAGGTTGTGTAAATAACACGACCTTTTAAGATAGAAAGAGATATGCTGCACAACCAAAATTTGTACAAATGGTGGATTTAACGCCATGTGGCATTATCTATGTCATGATTTGATGAAAGCAAAAATGTGCGGTGAGTAATGGCCCATGAGCTCTGATAATAATAAGAAACTTAGTAGACCTCTACTCTTATGTTAAAGAAAAAAAATAAGAATTTGATTACAACATCGTATTTTACACAATATGAATTGTACAGCGTAAAGATAACATGATTTTCTAGAAATCATTACATTACATTGTTTTTGACAGTTTGCACTGGTCTTTCGATTAGATACCTAAACATATGTATGAAATGTATTCGATAAGTTTTGTACAGTTAGCGTCTATATGTACGAATAACTTTTTCAAGTCTTAACTTTAAAACAACCTGTAAATATATTTCTTTGCCAAAATTATACATTTGAAACACACTATCTATCAGATAAAGAAAATCTTTATTTCACATTATGTACGGTACTAGGTTTCTTCCTTTTGATGAAACAAACAGTCCTAATTTGTCCTGTATTAACACAAATCATGGACACTCTACAAAGGGAGGGTGGGCAATTCTTTCCTCGCTCCGTTCGTAATTGGCCTCAGAACGTGAGGACTCGATAATGGCACCAGCAAATGAGGTTTTCATTAGTATACTCAAATGTGCTGTTCAGTCCCTAATTGTGTTTTTTCTTGTCTGTTTCACGAGCACCTTGAACTTTAACCGCATTCAGGGTTTATTTTTGTATTTATAAGTGAATAGAACTTAAAAAATCAAGCTGTCTGAGAAAGGAAACATGCTCTACCTGCGCTAATCGCGTGTATATGCTACTAAGAATATTTCATGCGTGTATACTTTTTGACTGAAATAAAATATATTTTAAAGGTTACCGACGATCATTGACTACATATTTATCAGTTTCATTAGATAAATGACGTTCAATGCTAAATTCACAACACAGAGTTCACACAGGTTTTTCTCCGCGACCCATCGCAAGCTGTCTACATCCAGTGTGATCCTGCGATCTTTACAAGGTCGTCTGTTCATCTTGTGGGTGAATACTACTTAAATCATTCGTAATATGTTATTAAAAATGATTTACTTTTAAATTAGAATAGTTCGGATGCTTTAACAGCTAAACCCATTTAGATTGAAAAATAATAATGTTAAGAGCTTTTACAGAAAAGTGACACTTACAGTAAGTCTTTTAATAAAAGATTATTTTTATAGGCCATATCAATATTCTGTAGTCCTTTAATGTTGTAGGCTTGAGCTAGCACGAAACTCTAGTACTCCATTAACAGAATCACGATATAATATTTATATTCTACTAATGGAAGGTCAAAATAACTGTACTTACTTTTGATTGCGATAAAATGCTTTTAGGTAACAATAAAATATGTTTATATCGGTCAAAAAAGTTATTAATATCGCTTTCAGTAAGAATGAGTCAAATAGTTGTCGACATTATCATCATCATCATTATCAGCCAAAGAACGTCCACTGCTGAGCATAGGCCCCCCCACGACTTTCCACAGTGACCGATCACTACGTTCTGCATCCAGTTTGATCCTGCGATCTCGTCCATCTTGTCGGTGGACGTCCTACGCTGTGTCTTTGGCCGAAGGTCTGTTGTCAGCATTCAATGCTATAAATACGTATATTAGACGTAGCGGCCTCCCGTGACTTTGTCGGTATTATTTGATTTTACTCCTTTCCTGTTTTATAACCTATAGCCATCCTCGATAAATAAGCTATTTAACACATAAACCGCCTTCAAAAAACTGACTAAAAGCTTAAAATAACACATTTGCTCATTCAACAGTTCTCATCTCTCTCAACAATTTATTTTAAACAGAGGGAAAATATTTAGTAAGTTTATTTTACGCTTTTTAGTCAGTTTTTTGAAGGCGTTTTTTTGTTTTTTATCATCATAATCAGCCAAAGGACGTCGTAACAGTTTATGTAACTTCGTATATGCTCTTGTAATCCAAATGACGGAAGTGTATAAACTTTTTATTTCCTTATTACTGCAAAGCTTAAAAAGGTAGATTACTAAGTTAAACACAACTTCGTTAATGAAAATTAAAATTTAATAAAGCAAACGGAGGCTGGTCGAGTTTTCCAGCCGTTTTCATACTAATTATTGCCGGCGAAAAAGTGGATTAACATACGTCCAATGTACAAAAGGAGTGAATGCAGTAGGGCCAACACAGAAATACGAAAACTCTAATATACAGGGTGGCATGTAACAAAAGCAAAAATTCAAAATATGGGCTCTGAGTAACCGGTGGTCAATTCTAAGTGAGTTGAATAAATAAAAATGAACAATTAATTTATTGTTTTTATCTTATCAGATAAATCAATCCAGCAATGTATTGAAAACAAATGAGTGAGTGATTTTGTATATAAATTGATAATGGATTATAAATTAAGATAACTATATATCAGAGTTTAAGCATTTAAGAGCACTATGAACAGTCAATGAAACTACGTATGCTATTTAGAATCACTGATTAAAACTTTCACTTCCACTTCAGGCCCCACGCTGTATATAGTTACTTGATGTCCATGAAAATAAGATAAAATAGTGTTAGTTACACTTAACCATAAAATTGCGGGAAATCGGGAAACTTAGCTGATCTTCCTCTCTACAATCTTACAATGTACCTGTAACAAAAATATTAAATCTTTAATTGATTAAATTTGTGTGAGTTAGCTGTCAACTCTCCAAGAGTTTACAGGTTCAGGGTACACTTGGTTATTGCGAACATCACTAAATGTGAGCCCACTGTACTCTCCTATATTATGGCATACAACGTACGGAATCTACCGCTAAAATTAAACATTATTCACAAAAATGTGGGAGACCATTTATTTCACCTTTCAAGTTGGTGCGCTCACCTAAACTTTGGTGAACTAACGCCATCTGTAAACGGTTATGAGGGGAATATTTTGCTTGTCATGCTAGGCTGGGATATATTCATATTATCCCATTTAAAATTGGACGCGAGACGACTATTTATAACATCACAGGTGTGATTGGTCAAATGTAATGTCGGTATTTCGTAATGAAGTACATTTCATAATTATGTATCCGATATTTATGTAATAAGAAGTATGTCTGTTTATTGTTTGTTTTAAATACCTATTGTAATTTTAATCGTCAAGCTTTTTCTTTTGCCCCTCTATCAGTTCCTTTGCGCCGCCAGCATTTTCTCTGTATAGACCTATGGTTGACTGGTAGAGAATTCTTTTAGCATTAAGTTCGCCATATGTACTTTTTGCTTGTGCAAGTAGTGTTTTAAATAAAAAAAAACTGCGTATTTTTTCAAAAATAATACCTAAAAATATATGGATTATCGTCAATTAAAATGCAGTTCCACGTACGAATATGAGTTCTATTTATCAGCCTTTTTTTAGATTGACATTACGTTTCTAAGAAACAAAATACTTTTATTTAACATAAGTAATAAAAGAGGGTAATATAATTAGTCCATCATCGATATTTAGGCTTAAGTAGAAACTTTATCACACACAGTTGTTATTACAAGATAATATTTAATAAAATATGCGGCATAGGACGTCCACTGACAAGATAGATGACCTTGTAAAGATCGCAGGATCGCGCTGTATGCAGATCGCTGTGAAAACCATTAAACAAGCTTTTTTACAGCAGTGGACGTCTTTCGCTGATAACGATGATTTAACACAAACTTGCAAAAGGGCGGTATCATTTCTTAAGCAAAATTACGTGCTCTCATACCATGGTTAGCAAACAAGTTTTTTCTCCAAACCAATATGTCACGCCATATCCTCACTTCAGATGAGATTTGCCACGACAATAGCTCATATTTTATTCATGAGTCGTAGAGGTCTATTATTCAGGGTGTAAATTCTTTATTGGAATAAGGTATTTGGAAACTAAATACGTAGGTAGATTATATTTATTTTCATGAATTCCTTAAATCTAGATAGCCAAGAAATTTCTAGAATAACTACATATAGTAAAACTGTTGCACAGATTTGGAACCTGTAGATATGAAACGTACTTTTTGTTTACTCGTAACTAAATTTATTAATATCAAGGTTCATCTGCAATTAAATATCGTTAAGGATTTTACACAAAAAATAACCCTTTTTCGGCTAGTTAGATAATAATTTAGTTAGTTAAAAGCTCGGTATAAACATGTGATTGTTAAGAATAACATTTTTAAAATGTAACTATGTTGGATATTATTATAATTGCCTTAGTTAGTTTTTATAGTAGTAAAACACAAAAAAATATATTTAAAATATTGTTTACAGTTGTAATTGAAATATTGAACTTTTGGTTTAATTGCACAAACTTTATTTTTAACCAATCAGACATTTCGCTGAAATCTCACTTAATGACTTGAGAGACAACTCATGTTCAACTAGTAACATTAAGACCCTTACACACTGCGACTTTTAGCAGCAATGCAGTCGCAAAATGTCAACCTTTACACACTGCACTACTTTTTGCATCGATACAGTCGCGATATTAAACGCTGGACTGCATCG
This sequence comes from Pyrausta purpuralis, assembly GCA_963924145.1. Taxonomy (NCBI): domain Eukaryota; kingdom Metazoa; phylum Arthropoda; class Insecta; order Lepidoptera; family Crambidae; genus Pyrausta; species Pyrausta purpuralis. The sequence continues at coordinate 21,649,209 of OZ001652.1, read as the reverse complement.
ATGCTAAATTAAATCTGTTCATTGCGCGAGTCGCGATCCTGAAGCGCGTTTTTCAAAACGCGCGACTGCATCGATGGTAGAAGTCGCAGTGTGTAAGGGGTCTTAGTCTATCAATTCATTCCTTGTAAATAACAATTTATTTGATTGAATTCCATTCCCTCGAATCTGGGTAATAAATCACGTTAGGTACAAATCACCCGGCACACATTTTATGTAAATTCAAGTGACACTCTAGTAGGGCGAAGGCGGTCATCTTGCATTCCGATGATAATATCCGGGTGGTTATGAAACAACTAAAAACATTCGCAATTTAATTACAATTCATGTCGAAGTCGCTAGCAATGCTCAAGTTATATGGCATATGCACTGTTAAGTAATGCTATAAGTCCACCAACACATTCGCGTGCGGCAGCGATGCGACTTAACGATGCAATCGCATCTTTCTATATTACAGCGACATAACTATGCCAATTTTTATGGCGTAAACGTATGCAATTAGATTATTTGACAACACTTCGTCGAATTTTCTTAGAATCCTTGTCTAAGCTAAAATGACCCGCCCCACTACTTATTTAGTTGATTTCGATGTGTTAGTGCAAATACTTATAACGACACTTCAACTGTGTGGGAGCACCGACTGCTCCGCGAATTAAGATCTGTATGCCTACGTCAAGGTTACCTGCTACTAGACGCGTTATAAATCCGACAACGCTCTCCTTAGACCCTTTACACTCCACGCTACTTTTAGCATCGATACAATCGCGATGCTAACGTGCGTTAGCATCGAAACAGTCGCGATGCAGAAGCTGGAAATTGACAAATTATGTACTAAATTTTGGCGACTGCATCGATACTAACCCGCGTTAACATCGATGCAGTCGCGCTTCTAATACCATTAACGACATACAATCGCGCCTTAGAATCGATGCTAAATCAAATCTGTTAATTGTGTGAGTCGCAATACTTAAGTGCATTTTTAAAACGCGCGACTGCATCGATGCTTAAAGTCGCTGTATGTAAGGGGTCTTAGGAGTAGGAGCTGACACATTGAACAAAACGTCTGCTCTCTCGCGCGGTCACGTCTGTCGATGCGATAGTGTGGCGCGTCATTTCATTTTAGTCGAGCTCTACCCTACATATGAAGGGCATTTGACAGATGTAGCTGCCTAACCGACGGCAGGTCTGTGGTTGGCTATAGACATGTCAACAGCAGACGCTGACAGATCACTGGGACATCGAGCAAGGCAAGCTTAGACCGGTAAAAATCACGCATATGGCATGCCGATGCCATGTTGACAGTATTTATATTAATATCATTTATTGCTTATTTATTGGGATATTAGCGGAGACACAGACAGATGGTTTCGCCGCGATTATGAGGAAACGGTGCACCTTCACGTTAGCCCGCCTCCCTAGCAGCACCAACAGTATCCTGCACGTGTTTGTGGATCGGTGGGAATCGCCACTCCTACGGACATGGATTTAGCTCCACACAGATTGATAATAAATCAGGGATGATAATATCAGTTAAGTTTAATCTAAAAAAAATATTTTCATTAAATTATATGCTAGTTTTGTAAGAGAAAACCTCTTCACAACATCCTAAAGAACTTCAAAACTAATGGAGAAACTCGCAACCTCGCACGTCGTAAAAATTATGACGTAGCTAGTTAGCTATGAAGAGGCTATCTGGTGTAAGTAGTTTTGACTCGATCGCTGTATCCCTTTAAGGCGCTACCCGGATTTTTACTGCGTACACTAGCGGTTACTAGAAAAATCATAACTCGTTAAATAAAAGACCAATCAAAAATCTGGTAGATACGATTGTAGCTCTGATTATGTGGTTAAGATACAATGTTTAAGTTCAATAAAACAGAGTTATCTGCAGTTACAGTTAGAAAAATTGCTAAAAGTGGCCACATTTAGCAGTTTTTCTAACTCTTACTACAGTAAACGACTTTAGAAACAATTTAAACGTACTAAATAAACTATAGAACCTGTACTACAATCGTATCTACCAGATTTTTGATTGGTCTTTTATTTAACGAGTTATGATTTTTCTACTAAAGTGGCGCTAGTGAGCGCGGTGAAAATCCGGTTAGCCCCTTAAGAAATTGATTTTGTGGATTTTTTCCATTTCAAAAAAAAAATTGGCATCAGTATCGTTTGTACAGCCACCTCTTAGTCGCTCGTCGCTGACCAAGACAACACCTTGTATATTTTATAATTATTACTAACACTATAACGTAAGTTATTGTTACTAACGTACTATGGACCAATGTCTGAAATAAAATTGAATTTTAATTGCAAATTAAATACATCTTAACAATATCATGTAGAAGCAGCTGATGCCTTAAGCAGGAGCCGCTTTCGCCACCGACAAGTATCCTTGCGTATAAGATTTTATGGATCTAGCGATTACTTCTGATATTTGAAATTAAACTGATGTGAAAATATACCTCAAATGATACAGTTACTTAATATCACTGCGGGTTGTTTACGGGCTATTTACAGTTGCAATGTCCGGTCTGTCTGACATGGTGTCACGTTTTACCGGACTAGACGGGACTGTGGCGTAGAGCTATGATTAAATAATTTTAGTTGACCAACAATAATTTCAAGGTAGAATTTGACGATCATATCTTCAGTTGATGCACATACGAGATTGTAAAGTTCGTAATATTAAGCTGGATGCATATGCTACTGGTCTCTTTGGAGGCCACTCTCAGTAGTCAACGTCTTACAGCTAACTATGATGTTTTTTTTTTAAATTAATAATCAGGCATTGATGATGTTTAAAATCCTTATCTCCTTGGAGACCTTTTAGTTAGTTGGACCATATACTTACAGATGTGATTCTAAAATAACTAAACCAACCAAAACGATTCAAAGTTAGAGGACAGGTTCTTTTGTCGGAACGGAAGGAGGAACAGGTTTTTTTTGGCGAGCTCATCTTCGAATCCGTCTTAATCGCACTTGACTTGATCTTGAGTCAAGAGCAAACCCATGCCAAATATATAAATAAGATACGTTCCCAATAAGTATGTACCTTTTTCACGGATAGCCCAGTTTTCTGCGTTCAGTTTATTCCGTGTTTATGAACCAAAAACTTTTCCTTACACTTTTCTGTTCTATACAATTTTCATGTACTGTTGCTCAACTTTCGTATCCCTATCCTCAGCTGTCCCTTGCAAACGGGTTTTGGTCTAAACATGCCTGTAATTTTGCCTAAAACATAAAATAGACGGATGCAGTGAGATCACTTATATTGATACCTTACTGCATAGGCTGTATAGTAAGTGGCGTCTGAGTGTTGTGCTACCACCTTAGTTTTTGATTTCAATAACACAAGTGCATTAGCTACTTACTTTGGGATCAGAGCAATGTATGTGATCGTTGTCCAATATATATATTTGGGTCGTAGAAGTGTTTATACTACGTGTCTACATACGAAATTGTAAATTAAAATCAAATTAGAATCAAAACTGATCGTAAACATGCACGACGGACATGGCTTCACCCATTATACTATCCTCACTCTTTCTTTTTTCTTATTACCCCTACAAATCGTGGTTTTTAAACCACAGTCAGGCCCAATAATTGGTTTTAAGGCTGTTTCACATGCAGTAGCAATGCTATTAAACGATAACATCAAGAATGAATGTATATAAGCTGTGTTAAAGCCGTTATGTTAGAGCAGCAGCAGCATCAGTTATGTTTCAGCAAGTCGAATGCGTTAGTGACAGTTGATTGGATTTTTTAAATACAAATTCAATCACTTTCAAACAGGGCTTGAAACCGGTTCAAGATTTACAGGTATTTTAACGGTTAAACCGGTTTTATCGTAAAATTCCGTTCTGGAGCGGAACCAAATAAGAGTAATACTGTGAACCTAAATAAACCGGTTAATTCCTAGACGCTTGCGACGATCGCAACGCGACTTGTTTTTTGACCGAATATTCTTCGAAAGAGGTTATACTAATTATCAGATTCTTCAGAATTATTCCTTTTGCCATTATATTGTTTTTATAATACAATGAACATTTACAAAAGTATGTCGAACAATCACCACAGTACGTATCTGATAGGATATATAAACAAAATACGTTTTATTGAATAAAAACAAACGTAAATGCGCTCATCGCTCGCAGATCTTAACGAAGTTGAGGTGGTTGTCCAGCCTGAACGAAAAGTTGAACGAACCGGTTAATGAAAAATACCCATATTTTTCCAAACCGGTTTAAGAACCGGTTCAAAGGAACATAACCTTTTTCAAAAAATTCCACCTATATTTTCGTTAAACCGGTTCAGAAAAAATACCGGTTTCCAAGCCCTGCGTTCAAAGCAAACTTGCCTTTAAGTGTTCCATAAAAGTTCTTAAAATAATAATTATGTACTTAAAGACTTAGAATCGCTAAAGTATTGCAGTCAGTTTTACCCAAATAACAAACATACTGTTTTTTTTAATAACAAACATGTTTTTTTTTTTAAATAATACAGTCAGAAACTTTCTTTGTCAAAAAATAGTTAGTAATATACAAGCATTTTTCAATTCATATAAATGTCATTCATGTCTCAGATTGTTTTCGGAATTGTAAATCCGAGGAGCATTTTACGAAATAATTTGCACTTATATTTATAAAAGTCTCCTGTTTGAATTAATGACGTCGTTTTTTTTTCTATTTTGAGCAACTCGATACTTCTGAATGTTCGCTAATTGTGGACTAAGCGTTCTAGATAAAGTTGGGTGTGATTTGCGGTTTGGGCCTAATAAACCCCGTCACTTTACAATGTCGTTTTACCGAGTGGCAAGATTTTAAACACGTTCTTGTAACTCAAGTATCGTTCGGAGAACTTCGTATTCTTAATAAGATGTTGCTTTTAACTTGAAGGTGAACTTGGTTTTATTAAAGAGTATTTGTAAAGAGATATACGAGTAAGATAGATGTAATTATTTCATGAGATAAATGATTTTATGAGCGCCTACTGTTTTCCAGACTTGTTTCAGTATTATTTATGGATAAGTTTACAACTGGTACAAACAGCCGATTATTCGCTTACTAGAACGAATACAATTGCCGACGACTGACGACCCGTCTGGTGTAGTTGTCGAGAAATCGCCTGCTACGCAGCGGGTGCGGGTTCGATCCCCGCGCAATACAAACATTTGTGTGCATGAACATGTCTATTTGTGGTTTGGGTGTTTTCTATTTATATCATGTATGTATTTACAAACAAAAAGTATTTAAGTATTATATCCGTTTTCTGGCACCCATAACACAAGCTTTGAGTAGCTTACTTTGGGCCTAGATGGTGATGTGTGGGAATTGCCATAGGATATTTATTTATTCAATCAATCAATCATTTATTGTATAGTTATAGGTATGTACATTAAGCAGATCTTAATTAAGCTCACATTAAGTGAATCACTATAACCTGCCTTCAAGGCGTACAATAATAAGTTTTAATACTAGAATTTATAATAATTTTAAACAAATAATATTTTAAGTTACAGCTTACTAATAAGAATTACACATGACATAAAAGTTTAAAATCCTTTAAAACATATTCATAATATAACATTTGAAATAGCGTATTTCAAATAGTAATTTATATTCATCTATAGATAAAGAATATAAAACACAATAAAATAAAATAAAAATATTTATTTATTAAACTGATAGTAGAAACCAAAAAAGGCTTATTTAAACTTTACTTACTTTCTTATCTTAGTTACATTTTTTATATCACAGAATAACTTAATCATAACCTTGTAGGAAAGAAGTGAAAAAAATATATTCAAGGTCCGTAATATAGCGCTGATACGAAATATATTTTAAACAAAAACGCGGGCCGCACCGTCAGTTTTGGGCACATTTAATGGAATTACGCCCAAAATGTTATGTTATGGTAATGTAATCTGGGCAAGTTAGCTTTATGCGAAGGGACCGCCCTTCGAAAGGGTCGGAATGTTCAGGGTTTTTCTTAGACACATGCTAGGGTCATATGCTGGTAGGAATTAAAATTACTTTAACATTTTAGCACGATTAGCAACATAGGACAAGTAATCCAATTAGGTAGGTCCACTTTCAGAAAGAGGTCAATCCCCAACTCGGCTGGGTAGTGTTCGGAAAATTGCGCAAGAGTGTCTTCTTGTCTTAATTACCTGTGTCTGAAAACGAAACTCTTCAACCAGTGTGTATTACCAGTGATGATATACGAGGGGCTGTACACGGTGTTTCTCAATGAAATTGAGTCAGAAATAAGAAGATACTAGGTAACGACGTAAAAACTAAGGTAATGGATATAGTCCTGAGAATTAGTAAGTTCAAGTGGCAATAGGCAGGGTACATAGCGCGAAGAACTGATGGCCGTTGGGGCAGAAAAGTTCTTGATTGGAGACTCTTCGACAAAGACGCAGCGTAGGACGTCAACCTACAAGATGGACAGACGACCTTGTAAAGGTCGCAGGAACAAACTGGATTCAAACTGCTTGTGATCGATGGCTGTGGAAAACTGTAGGAGGCCTATGCTCAGTGGATGTCCTTTGGCTCAAAATGATGATGATGAGTTACAAACATAAATTGATAGAATTTAAAGCGCTTCTCAATAGGGTATTAGGTTGATAACTAATTAAAAAGATTTTCCTTGCCATACCTGCATATAACATTAAATTTGAACTTACTTATAAATACTGATATTTTTATACTAATATTTCAACATACCTCCCTGTTATCTTGTCTAATGTAAATAACTTCCTTAATGACTATATCATTGTAGAAATTTGCTATATTTTTAAGGATACTGAAGTTTCCTCCCTCTTATTACGAAAGAGGCAAGAATTACATTTCCGGTCATGCAAGTCAATTCTTCTACTTTTTGAACTATTTCATAGAACTTTTTGAAGAAAATTATAATTAATTACGTATCAACTAACAGGTACCAGCCTCGCACATAAACACACCGAAAAAGGTTTGCGATCGCTTTGTAAAAAATCATTTTTTTTTCGTTATAGTAAATTATGTAATTTTATATCATTGATTTTATAATATTATTACAGGGCTTTTCTATTATATGAAAACAAACTTCAAATATGTTTTCTTGATACAGTTATATTTGAATAATTAAATCAGCTTATGCTAGTGACTGCAAACTTTATTTGTTGTGTATATACACCGTTTGTTTATAATTCAAACCATTCGTACATTATCATTAGTTCCTAAGCCTTCTTTTGTGTTGTGAAAAGAAAAGTTTATCAGTTAATATTAACTTACTCTGTTAACACAAACATCTACTAAGGTTTTCATTTGCCAAAAGCTTCACACCACAATAAAATCCGGTGATTTCGAGTGCTCGTTTTTCTCATATGCCGTGTTTTATGAAAATGGACAATAACAGCGTGGGATTCTAAAAAACGGCACCGAAGGACATTCTATGGAATATATTTCAGCTTTTCCGTGTACCCATTTTGGGGACATCCATAAAAGAATTGGTGGCATGCCAACGCTGCCCAAAAGTTTTTAGGAACATGAAATAAGGGTGAACTTGTCATGGTGGTATTTTTGGTTAAAAGGCAACATGTAACGGCTTTGCTATATTAAGTTTTATGTTGTTGGTGATTTGATATATCGTGTGTGTAACGTGTCAGCTAGGAAAGAGGTATCGCTTTTGCAACTTAGGAGCTAGTCCCTAATATAATATGATGCAGGTTGGTAATATTGGTATAATATAAACTGACCAAGTCCAACAAGAAGACAAGATCAATACATCTCTCTGTGTTAAAGGTGATTTTTTAATGGTCAGGTAAAAAATAACTGAAAAATATATGGCAAAACGTTAGTTTCTATAATAAATAAATATGGATACCAATCACAAAATTTGCTCTGATCCCTAAGTAAGTAGCTAATGCACTGGTTATATGGAAATAAGACACAATGGTGGTACCACCACACCCAGGCCCGAGACAATATAGAAAATTTTGATTTCTATATTGTCCCCATCGAGAATTGCAACTGGGACTTCAGAGCGGCGCCGCCTTGGAACTCAGCGTGCTTCGTCACTTCACCACAGAGGTCGTCAAAAATTCATTCTGAGTTACAAATGTACCGAATACCAGCGGGACGATTTTCGTAGACACATTTTGCACTTTAGATAATGTAGCCAAGTATCGCTTGTCAAAAGAACGGTGTTGCAAAAAAATAATTATTTATACTTATTAAACGTAGTTACATCAGACAAGTGTGTGCTCGACCTAAGAATAACACTTTCCAAACCCAATTGCTGAATCTGTAATGATTACGAGCGACCGAGTGTAGTACTCAACTTGTGACTGAGTTCGGTTCGATTCCCGACGGAGACTTCCCTCAAGTTTTAATATACACATACTAAAAGTCTTATATATTTCATAACTTAAAACTTACTTCGGGCAAAGTAACGCCTTGAAATATCCCACAGCTGGGGAAAGTCCTTACTCACTCAAAATGAGAAATTACTATAAAGTGGCATCCCACATAATGTTATTTTGGTCTATCTAATTAAAATTAAGAGTGTAGGTGAGTTAAATGGCGTTGTATGGCGTGAGATAAGTAACCTGATGTTAAAAAAAACAGTCTTCTGCCGAAATTTGGGTAATATTGCTCAAAAAATCAGTCTTAAGCTGAGATAAGGGTAATTTTGCTCTCTTGATAAGAACACGTTCGTCACCAAAGACAAACAGTTAAACTACATTAAATGTATAAAAAATTAAAAGATTATTCTTAAGCCCCATTGAAAGTCTTGAGCAAAACCGTGGTCGGAAAACTAGCGCCTTAACAAAATAAATCGTGCCAGTAATGTATTACAAACAAATATGTCCAGTCATAGAACTTGACATTGTTATTTACTACAACGAGATAGCGATTTTGAAATACACTGATTAGGGATTTTAACTTTGGATTACTTTATCTCTTAGTTAAATCAATTTAAACTAGCATGAACCTGTTCATGCTAGTCTAAAAGGTCTTGAAGGTAACTTTTACTCTGTAGATTCATTGATTAATTTTTTTGCTTCTATTACAGACAACAGGCTTTATATTAAGGCTCGGCTGTACCATTATCTTTACTCAAATAAAGTCAAAATTGCAGCCAATGTCTATTACAAGAAACACCAGGCGATAGTTTAAAATAGAAGACTTAACTGTATTAACGATAGTACAACCAAGCTTAAGTATTTATTTATATATTTTTAAAAATGGAATAGAATAGACACAAGTGTAGGTAAATATAAAAAACACATACTGATAAAAAAGAACAATAATAACGGCTTCCAACATCTACTTGTCTGAAAAAATAATGTAGTAAAATTTTGCTCGAGCTTTTGATCTTTGTTCCCAATTTTTCTCATCATCGCGGAGACTTTCTGACTTTGATGTGATACATACAGCCCTAGAAAAACACGAAAAAATGTTGGGGTGTAAATTTTTGCTCACTTCGGACATAATAAAAAATGGCCTTTTCGTCATTAATTAAAAATATTCTTTTCCACAATGAACAAATAAGTTTTGGTTAGCGTTATATGTTCATTACGTGAAAAGACTTTGTTATATTTGAATTATTCGTTAGTTAGCGCTTATTATTTTGTGGATGTTGAATCGGGGCCTTCGTTCTTATTTATTTTTCGTCAGTTATGGTAAAATGTCGTTCGTAGCGATTGAATATTTACGATTGTGTGTGTTTTGAGGAAAAAATTTCTTAACCAAATGTCAGAGTGTTGAATTTGTTTTCTTCAAAACACACACAATCGAAAAATATTCAACCGCTGCTAACGACATTTTACCATTACCAATAGTCAAAAAATTAGAATAGAAAAAATTCACATTGATTCGAAGTTACCTATAACAATAAAAATGAACCATTTATAATTACTTGCATCAATAAAAAAAAAAGTATTTAAGTATTATATCCGTTGTCTGGCACCCATAACACAAGCTTTGAGTAGCTTACTTTGGGGCTAGATGGCGATGTGTGGGAATGTCCAAAGGATATTTAAAGGATATTTATATTTAATAAATGTGTTCTGATTAATGGAACTTCGGTGGAAAAAAAAACTCTTTACACATTTTAATAGTAAAAAAATGATTTCTACTCACCACATCAATATGTAACATGAGCAGAAACTTCGTCGGCCGTTCCGTAAAACGTCTGTCACTTTGGATTCCGTCTCATTTCGCGCGCGAATGGCTCTATTTTCTTTGATTCCTCTCATTATGCAGGGATATTTTTAGATATTCAAGGATATTTTGGGATATGCGAGGATGCTCCGCAGGCGATCGCCCGAAACACATACCCGATATTATATAAACTTATAAAGTAAGTTATATTGGACACCAATCACATACATTGCTCTGATCCCAAAATAAGTAGTTATTGCACTTGTGTCTGATTTCCATCAGACACAACGGTGGTACCACAAAACCCAGACCCAAGACAATATAGAAAACATTTTTTTTTATTGTGATCCGACCGGGAATCGAACCCCGGAAATCGGAGCCGCGTCACTCTGAAACCACGGAGGTCGTCAATATGAAGTATACACTTTAAGTCCCGACGATATATTAAAATTACGCTTGCCTATTTTTACCGCTTTTATTAGAGTAATATAGTGACATGAAATCTCAGTCCGTCCAAATGAATATTAATTTGACTTCATAATAATAAGAAACGAAGATTAAATTTGTTGATGCGGTAAATTTTAACGTGACCTAAATGAACTCGCGAAACACTGTGCAATGCCCAGTACTCCGTAACATACCATGCTAGGAACGTGACCAACAAAAAATATTTATTAAACTATGACACCATTTTTAAAAAAAAATTAGACACCTCGCCCTCAAGACCGATTCATCACCGACCAACACCGTAGCGTGCCATGCACGGTCGTGCAGCGTGTCGGCACCGGCCAAATACGTTCTCGCTCGCTCTCGCTCTCGCTCTATAGAACGGTGAGACAGAACGCTTTCAATCCGTTTAGTGAACAAGGTTGAGTTATCGTGTTGCTTTTTGTACCTGACACGTTCCTAGAACGGTCATGATGTGAAACGGTGCGGTGGTAAAATAGCTTGTGTTAGGTTTTTTTGCAAGTAAATTTCAATTTTCAATTCAATTACGTTCTCTACTTTGATAGTAACATTGCGGCCACAAACATCCAAATATCCTCCTAAGGCGCAATTGCGGTGGCGGTCGCGTTTCCGCGGTGGACTGCGTGCGCGTTCGCAATTCGCGCGGTGTCAGGTTACACGTTACGTAAACAGTTATAAAATCTTATTGAAACAAGCTATTATCATTCTGTAAAAAGCTTATTGTTACTGAATAAATAACCTATGCTTGTAATAAGAAAAATGTATTCAAAAATGAAAAAATAGAACCAAAAAAAATCGTGGTAGGGTGACGACATATACGAAAAAAAATTGCGAGAAAAAAAAATCGAATTTTAATCAATAACTGACAGTAACCGGATCTGTTTGCGGTCTATGGTGTAGAAACATCTGTTTTTTTACTCATAAAGGTCAACATGCCCAAGGAATAAGCATTTAAACACCCAATTTTTTTTTGCAAAAAAGTAATTAAAAAGCGCCCACAGGTGGGCGCTTGGTAAAATCGCGAAACTCATGCTCAGCGCCCACCATCGGGCGCTCTGGCTATCCAAGGGATATTATACTTTCACTTTTTCAACGAATCGACTTAGGAAAAGATAAGAGCTTACAATTATTTAAAATTTTCTGACCTAAAGCCAAGGTTGCCGGAATTTGGTGGAACAAATTGAAAGCTTCAAAAGTTTTCTGCTGATCAGTTAGTATCAGCACCCAATTTCACTAATCCGACCAGTTTCACTGTGTTCAAAGGAAATAAACTTATCTGTGCTGCTGTTATTAAAATGGTTGAGCAGGTAATTTACTTGCTTCGGCAGTATATATACTTTAGTTGGAACGATACAGGGAAGATGAGCATGGCCTCTGCACAACGATGACGCAAAAGCGTGAAGTGTTCCACATTTTTTAAAGGCTGCACAAAGGGGACGCATTCTGTTCTGTTTAGACTAAAATATAAACCACAAATGACCCGAAAAAGAATACACAGATACTAAAATATATAATGAAGCTCCAATATTATGCTGAAACACGATAGGATAAAATTTTCACGGAAAAAAGCTCTCACGGAATTGGACCATATTTTCATCATTTTTCTGTTTATTTTCAAACTAAATCATTTTGGGGAACCAATTTTTGAATACATTATCCGATAATGATAATATCAGTTGCAATGTCAGCGTAAAGCACCACTGTGCGGCCGGAGGGTGCACGGTGTAAGGGACACGGGTAAAATCAGATATTTTTCTAGCAAGCAGCCCCCTTTTAAAACTAAAATAATTAGTAAATTGTAAAATCATTAATACTTTGATTACCTACTTTAAGAAAGAGCGGACCTCAACCTATGTTAGGTAAACTCCTTACAAGATAGGTTATAAAGATTTTTCATAGTATATATTTTTTCGTTTAATTACACCCTTCCCTATTATAAAGAAAGTACGTAATTCATAGAGAGCTCCTTTTTTAATGTGCAAGTTGGCTCGGCTGTCCAGATATTTGCCGTTTAAGGCAAATAGCTTTATGACTAACGTAGGCCATTTTTCAACTATGAACAGGATCTAGTCTCATTTCAGTAAACTATCTCGCCTAAATGCCACAGAGATTGACATGTCATACTCACTACGTAAATTTAACTCAACTGTTCCGAAATTATTTGCTTTAGTTTAAAGTAAATAGTTTTTTTTACCTAATTTTTAAGGTTATTTTAATATAATTATAAGAAACTCAATATAATATTAAAAATTAAAAACCTAGCTAAATAACATATATAAATAAAAACAAAAAATATGGTAATTATATTTGTAATTGTAGTAACTCATGTAGTGCAAGTTACTCCAGTTTGTCTCAGACTAAAATGTTTATTACGCATGTCGTTGCAGCCTTTAATTAAGACAACACTATAACTATGTTGTCATTTCTTGTACTTTTTGATTGTGAAGTTTATGCTTTGTTGGTTTTTCTTGAATAAATAATAAAGTAAAAATAGAAACCAGAGAGATGCATTTACCGCCTTTAAAAAATATCCGTGCCTCCATTTTCATATTATATTAAGACAGTTTACAAAATTGCAGTCATCCACAACGTCATAAGCGAGTATTTCCCCTCCATTCTTCAACCACAAACAAGATATATCGTCCTATAAAAGCTAAAACATTATCGCTTTGACAATATACTTCACACAATGGCTCGGACAATGGCTTCCAGCTATAAATTGCTTACTCATACTGTTATTATTTGCTTTAATTTAATACTGTACTTTGCAGTGGGGAGACTATCTTTTATTTTGTTTCAGGACAGTTTGTAATATGAGATGAGTTTAATGCAATCGTCATCTTAAAGAAAGCTAGTAAGAACATCATCACTATCAGCCAAAGGACGTCCACTGCTAAACACAGTCCTTCCTCATGATTTTCATAGCAACCGGTTGCAAGCAGTCTATGGCTTAGTGCCATTCTTACGTGTTTTTTGAAAATCTTGTCGGTGGACGTCCTTCGCTAGTAGGATGACTAATAATGAATTGAAACAATAATTAAAAATAAAAAGGCTATTAATGAAGTAAAAAGTTATAACAAATCCTTTTTAACTACGAAAAACACGAAGAAATGATGGCCGAAGGGGCAGAAAAGTTTTAAATTGGAGATTCTTCGATCAAAGGTACGCTTAGGACGTCCACCGACAAGATGGAGAGACGACCTTATAAAGATCGCCGGACCCCACAACACAACAGGTCGCTGTGGAAAATTTTTGGGGTGGCGTATGTTCAGCAGTGGACGTCCATTGGCTGATTATGATGATGATGAATAGAAACACATTATAGAAAAATAAATACGCCACAAAGATAATAAAAAATACATTTCATTTCAATGTCCATAAATTACAATTCTACATAGTATATGATTTTAAATAAAGAGATAAAAATGACAAGGGTAAAAATCATATTTGAATAATATAAGAACTTTGATGACCCGTTGTGATCACGTTAAAAAACATGCTGCGTAAAAACGATCCATCACCAAACCTTCGTCACTTTGTCCGTAAAATAAATTGAAATCTATCGGTATTGAAGAATTTATTACACTAAAGGCCAGGTGTACAGAAACTCCATTTATTGACGAAAGCCAATTCTAATTTTTGTTAGCTCTGTTCGAGTTAACCAAAACATTAAACAAAAGTTTTTTGCATTTATTTCTCGATTCATCTTTACTTAAACTGGCCAGTTAGTTAATGGAATAAATTAAGAACCTTTATACACGTTTTTAAAGTTTTGCCTATAAAGGCCCTTGTACAAAAAGAGCCTCAGCTAAAATCAACAACTGACAAATCAACAACTGACAACTAAAATTAAAACATGCAAAATACCTATCTGTGAATGCCGTTACGCTATCACTTTTTCTTTGTAATTACAAGGATATTAGCTTTTAAACCAACAAAATTAATTTTTATATCAATTCATTACACGTTTCATTTATTCCTATTGGAACACATTTAAATCTATCCAAAGCATTTTTAACTCGAATTAATCCAATTTAACCGTACAAAAGCTTTAGACTTAAAATTTATTAACATTCATTTTATTTGTATTCTATAAAAATCGCTCAATATTTTTTGCAATAAAGAATGTTACAAAATATGAGTCAAATTTTGTATAACTCGTTAAAATTTATTATACTTTGCCCGGTGAGCCAACTATTGTTTCCGATTAACGAAAGCTACGAGTATGTTCTGATTTTTTTATGACAATGTTCCGGCCTATAAATGACATTGACAGGGGGGCGCTAGCATGCAATCAGAATAGCCAATGCAAAAATCTCCCTTGATTAAAGGAGTTTAGGAAGCGGTTTCATATAACTAATATAACAAATAAGGCAAGGTAAAAGAGAAGGGTATAGTATAAGCATGTATGTTTGCATGATGTGTGTACCACCGATTTTAACGCAAAACAATTGTATAAATGAAAACCATTGATAATGAAAAACTTTATTTAAGGAGTTTAACTCTTTCTCATGCGTTATATTTTGACGACCCGTCTGGTGTAGTGTTCGAGAAATCGCCTACTACGCAGCGGGTGCGGGTTCGATCCCCGCACAATACACACATTTGTGTGCATGAACATGTCTGTTTGTATTGGTCTGGGTGTTTTCTATGTATATCATGTATGTATTTACAAACAAAAAGTATTTAAGTATTATATCCGTTGTCTGGCACCCATAACACAAGCTTTGAGTAGCCTACTTTGGGGCTAGATGGCGATGTATGGGAATGTCCAAAGGATATTTATTTATTTATTATTTTATATAACATAGAATCGTTTTAAAAGTTTACACAGAATATGTACTAAAATAAAACATAAGGAAAATTCGCGAAATTTGGGAGATATGGCTACACCAACCGCATTTTTAAAGATGATTTTCACCGTCGGCCAAAATATTCATTTCGCACTGGAGCTCTATTTTTGAATGTGTTCACCAGTGTCCATCAGTGAATCACGTTCGAAAACCAAATAAAAATCAATGAAAATAACGCAAAATATAGATGTAGGTACTCACAAAATTCAGTTATGATTTTTCAAATCACTCCCGCGAGTTATTACCTATACTAATTTTCATTGGGAAATCGGACATTATTCAATGAATTTTACACGCCATCTTGAAGCGAGTGATTCAAAAATAGGGGCCCTGTAGTCTACCAAGCCGCAGGCACCGTTTAAAAATTACTTCTATTATTATTGGTTCTTAGGATAAACGTAAATCAAATACGATAGAGTTTATGGTAACGATAGAGATTATATTCAACCAGTGTAATAAAGCTGGAATAAAATAAAAGACTGATAAAATAAATAAAACGGTTGTACCTGGAATTAAATGAGATAGAATATACAGTTAATTATGATTTACACGAAATCATTATGAACTAAAGACCAACATATAAAGAATAATTTAAACACTCTGTCTGAGCCACGCTTGGCTAATCCTATAAACAAGAAAAAACAAAAAATAATGTAATAAGTGAAGATGGCTGTAAGATAATAAAAGCGTCTTATATTTGTTTGTACTAGTGGCAATGACTTTTTCATCTGTAGTTCAATTTTGACATTTATTTAAATAAGTTGGTGGTACTATCAAGTGTGTTCATTGGTTTTGTCGAGTCATTATTTGAATTCACTGACGATTTGTAATAAATAGGTAATGAATATTCACTGAAAGAGTAAAATGTTTCAAACAATATATCAGAATTTTGTCATTTTTTTTTACAGTTGTATTTTGTCAAAAGCTTTCATTCATAGATGATGACCTTAAAAAAATAGAAGTTGCACCTTATGACTCTGTTCTATAAGAAGCTAGAAACAACCTATTATCCTTTGATTATAATTACTGATCTCCTAAGCGTTAAGGAGTTCCACCATCAGCTCAGCCCCACAAGATGTTGACTATCAGACGTAACAAGACGTTATCATTAAGATTCTAGTAAAGAAACACTATACGTGCCTTTAAAATTTGAGGGTTTCCCTCGATTACACCAAGATCCCATTTAGATCCCGAATTGGCAATAATGGTGTCGCAGTCACTCCCGGCTAGTGTGGACAAAGGGTGTTTAAAAGGTACTAATATTCGAATGAAATAAAGAAATCCGGGTATAGCATTTGGCAACAAAAGTTTATTCAAATTTGCTATTTCACAATTACCTTTTAACACCTTCAAAAAAATCAAATACAAAACTTAATAGCTCAGAATACAGTAGAGACTAGGTTAGGTTCTAATTTAGTTATCAATATCTATACTATTACAAATCTTAATGTTCACAAATTTCTAATTAAATAAAGATAAACCACCAATTTAAGAGTTTAATTACCTAAATAAATTCCAAAATTTATCCTCAAAGGGATTCCTAAATTATGCCTAAATTGTTAGCTAAATTATCCCACTTTTCCTAAGTTTAAGTAAATACAAGAAAACCAACCTTGGATTTCAACGGAGGTTACTATTTCAAATCTTTGTTGCATCAAACTACAAACAATTCTGCAACATTACCCCAAAATTTCACCGATACCGATCCATCCTCAAAACAGCAGACAAGAAGCAAATCAATCCATAAGGAAGTTCTGACTTCAAAAATTAATCCAAATGAGGTCGAAGTAAGGTCTTAGTAAGGTCTAAGTAAGGTCTTAGTAAGGTCTAAGTAAGGTCTAAGTAAGGTCTAAGTAAGGTCACTGAGGTTACAACATGATCACCAAATTGTGACTGTTCAACTTACAGACACATATCAAAAGCGAAACCTGCAAAAGCTGGCTCGCCATATAATTTCTGAATTAATTACTAAACATTTATGCTAATTTTTCTATTTGAGACCATTTTCCAGTCATTTATATCAAATCATTTTTGAAATTAATTCATCCAAATTGACATGTTGGCGGCGTCAGGAATAACTATCAAACTACAAAATAATTTGGGGCGTGCCCCGTAATCACATTTCTTTAATTAATTATATATTAAGACACCTTCCACTCCGACGCACGACCAACAGTGCGGCACCGGAAAAAAAGCAGCTGTCACACTTGACACATGTCAGTGTCACCATCCATCTTATCTATGCCAAAATATGGACTGAAGTCCTACATCCATTTAGCTTTTCGTTTCACGCGAACTTAGACAAAAATATACAACGTTACAATACCCCCCTCCCAAAGAAAAGAGGTTCACTACAGTGAACCGAAAGCTGTCCCCAGCTTCCGTAACTGTAAAAATATGTACTGTTACCAAATGCCAAAATAAAATCAAAATAATTTCCTTCCACTATCCAACAAGTTCAAACTAACCTAAGAAGACATTCTATTTACTATATCACTAGTTGATATTATTTGAAGGATCCAAAAGTATAAACCAAAAAACTACATCTAAGAGGCCTCAAAATAAAACTCCTAACCATAAATAAGTACAAAGCTTCGAAGCTCAAAAAAATAAAAATAAACCCGCAATCCATACAGCCATTTCATGCATAATGACTATATAATATCCTTATATTTTCTTACCGTGAAAGAAAACACAGTAACAAACATCCTCAACCTTTTTTATTATTATAATTTACTCATAATCATTAAGTAAATTATGTTAAAATCCTGAAAAAAAAACATCGCCAAACCAATCTGGAATGACCTAAAGCTAGACAACAATTCAAAGTCATAAGTTACAAGAGACTCTCCTTAAAGGTTTCAGCTAAAACAAATCCCCAACCAAAGTTATATCATTCATCCACAAACAAACCATTCTATCAACCTCGCCATTCATACTTCATCATACAAAACAAACAGTTTTATTTCCAAATTCAAATAAAACTGAACTCTTTCACTTTTGTGTTTTGAATTTTCATCAATTTAAACACAACTAAAGAAACTCTAGTCGAACCAGAACTTATGCTTTAATATCCTTAATATGCCACGAACCGAGTGAATGACCATCCATCGTCTCCAACTCGTAAACCAATGGTGACAAAACTTTAGTGATCCTGCACTTAATAAACTTTGGCGCCAACTTGGCCATTTTAAAGTTTTGGGCATCACTTTGAGTGTAGTTGGTCTTCCAAACTACATCACCAACCGAAAATTTCGCATTTCTGCGCCTCAAATTATAATAAGTGGCATTTCTAGCATGAGCATTTAGCATGTGTGCACGAACCTTCCCAAAAATGTCCTTAAGACAACCGAACTCACCGGCATACTCCTCCCTAGGCATATTCACTGAATACTCCGCCTCGGTATCCCTGTAGAATGATCCGTTGATGACTGGTTCCCTAGCATGTACTAGGAAGAATGGAGAAAACCCAGTCGATTCGTTGACAGCACTATTGATTGCGAATTGTATCTTGTGCAGGTGTCTGTCCCACGAACGATGGTTTTCCTGAACGAAAGAAGCTACCGCAGTCATCACGGTTTTGTTGTACCTTTCCACAAGGTTTACCTGGGGCGTGTATCTGGGTGTGTAATGATGTTTCGGAATGTTGTAACGAACCAGTAACTCCCTAAATTCTGATCCCGTAAATTGTGTCCCGTTATCCACAATCACGGTTTCAGGAACTCCATGGGTTAATATAACATGATTTTCAAAATTTTTTGCAACATTCGCACTAGTAGCCCGCCTAAGTGGAAATAACAAAGTGAATTTACTAAAACAACACGTCACAACTAACAAAAAGGTAAACCCTGATTGTGACCTGGGTAGAGGACCAACTAAATCAACGGAAACCACTTGGAATGGTCTCTGACAAACCTTAGGATTACCCATCAACCCCAGAGTTCGCCTGGTGGAGTGTTTATAAGCAGCGCAAGTATCACAGTTCTTAATGAATCTTTGCACGTCAGCAAACATTCCGGGCCAAAAATATCTCAAACAAAGTTTTCTGTGCGTTTTAAATACCCCTAAATGTGCTGCTGTCGGTACTGAATGATTCTCGCGGATAATTGTTTCTCTGCGATCCTTACGAACGACTTCCTTCCAATCAAACTCTGACGTCAAACTGTACTTACCTTTACTGTACCTGTACAGTATACCATCCTTAATTTGGTAATTTGGGACATTGGTCGGGTTATCCTGACAATTTTTAAACAAACGGTCATACCAAGGATCATCGACCTTTTGTGACGTTTCTACATCATTTATGACACTAACAGGCAAAAGTCTAGATAGTGCATCAGGGACTACGTTATCCGTACCTCTCCTATGCTCTATCTCAAAATTGAACTGGGATAAGCGACAACCCCAACGAGCTAATCTTCCCGACGGGTTTTCAAGTTTAAGAAACCATTTTAATGAGGAATGGTCAGTAACAACCTTGAATTTCCTAGAACCCAAATATGCCTGAAATTTTTCAACTGCAAAAATAACCGCAAGAGCTTCCCGCTCGGTTGCACCATAGTTTTGCTCAGCTTTGTTCAATGACCGGCTAACGTAAGCAATAGGATGTTCACGGCCATCAATTTCTTGAGCGAGCATACCACCCAAACCGTACGCAGAAGCATCGCAGTGTACCGTGAAAGGTTTACTGAAATCAGGCACAGCCAAAATAGGTGCCGTAACTAAAGCATCCTTCAGCTTATTGAAGGCTTCTTCGGCTTCATCAGACCATTTAAACGGAGGTGAATTTTTGCCCTTCGAAGTCAACCTGTTTAAAGGCGCGGCTATTGTTGAAAAGTTCCGAATGAATCTGCGATACCATGAGCACATTCCTAAAAATACTTTAACATCATGAGCTGAAGTTGGTGTTCTAAATTCCATTATAGATGCTACTTTACCAGGATCAGTTCTTAAACCATGCTCATCAATAACATATCCCAGATATTTAAGAGATTCTCTAAAAAATTTGCATTTTTCCCTGTTAATTGTCAAGTTAGCCATTTTAAGTTTTTCCAAAACTCGATTTAACAACAAAAGATGACAAGAAAACGAATTTGAACAAATAATTATATCATCTATGTAACAAAATACTTTACCGCCCTCTATATCACTACAAAAGTTCTGATTGAACAGCATGTCCATCAGTCTTTGCTGTCTAGAAGGAGCTCCACAAAGACCAAAGGCCATAACTTTAAATTTAAAAGAACCTCGACCCGGAACTGTAAATGTTGTCTTTTCCTGTGACGCAGCATTTAAAGGGATTTGCCAAAAACTAGAAGATAAATCAATAGAGGACAGAAACCTGGCTTCCTTTAAGCTGTCTAAGATTTGAGGAATATATGGAATGCCATAAGAATCACTTTTAGTGACAGCATTTAACTTACGACTGTCCAAACAAAATCTCCATTCATCGTTTGGCTTTGGGACCAAAAGTACTGGATTGTTCCATGGACTTTCACATGGAGCTACCACATCAAGGCTCAACATCCTGTCTAACTCCTTGCCTAAGGCTTCCTTTTTCTCTGGAGACAAAGGATATTGTCTGGCCTTAATAGGTGCAGCATCACCGGTGTCAATCACATGTTCAATCAGTGTTGTCCTACCTAAACCTGCCTTTTCAGTTGAAATTTCCTCAAACTTGTCAATCACAGTAGCTGCAAGCTCACGTTGTTCTGGAGTCAAATTGCCATAAGGTGTTATACAGTGAAACTGATCTGAATTTGTCAAAATGTTATACGAAAAAATATGTTCCGGGGATCTTCTATAATCAATACGTTCAAAAATTTCAGGGGCCAAGTTAAATCGTTTCCAAAAGTCACAACCTAATATCACATCAGAAACTACTGACGGAATAACATAAAACTGAATAACATGAGTTTGATTGTTGAACGTCACTGGCAAATAAAAACGTCCAATTGTTTCCAACTTACAACCATTCGCAACACTACACGACATATTTTGTTCATGCACGAACGTAAAACCCAAATTTTCAAAGTGTGTATGCGAATTATTTCCTAAAATTGAAACACAAGCACCAGAGTCCAACAAACCAATCGTTTCCAAATCCTGAATCTTAAATTTTAGATACGGCCGAACATCATCCTTATTTGTTGCAAACCGGACTGTAGCAATTGAGCTAAAACTGTAGTACTTCCTAATTGAATCTAAGCATTTATTATTTTCTACAATGTTATTGTTACAGTCCAAGCTGCCTAGTTTTTTGGATCTTTAACCTGTTCGCCTATTTTATTTAAGCAATTTCTAGCAAAATGACCATCTTTACCACACTTGAAGCATGACAATGGTTTAAAATTTCCATTTGTGTAGGTTTTGCACAATTTAAAATTGTGGTTAGGTTTACCACATTTAAAACAAAGTTTTTTACTCTTGGTAGTACCGGAAACACTCGAAACATTGCTGTCACTTTCCACATTATTTACTTTCAAGTCGTGTTTGACACTTTGCTTCGAAACACTAGCTACCGAAGAAGATTGTGACTGCTTTTTCGGTTTATACAAAAACTCAGACGTAAGTACCGAAAACTTTTGTTTTTCCGGTTCACAAAAATCCAAACAACGCTGACGCGTAACCTCAATGACCTTGCATCTACGCAACAACTCATCTACCGAAGTAACCTCAACAAAAGCCAACTGCTGTGAATAAAATGGTCTAATATTACGAAGTAAAATCTCTAATTTTTCTGTTTCAGGAAGCTGTTTTCTCAACCTGTCAAACATACACTTCATTATAGAAAAGTAAATATGAAGCGGTTCATCCGTTCCCTGTGTGCGAAGACGAATCTCACCTAAGAGCTTGTAATCGTAATCCACAACACTAAAATCCTCCAACAATAAAGATTTAAGTTCACTCCACGATGACACATTTGAACGCACTGCCCTATACCAAATCAGTGCCTGGTCTACAAAAAGTCGTGCTGCAGAATTTAAAAGTTTCTGGTCAGAAACCCCGTCAGCTCTTTGCAAGTCTTCAACCCGATCAAGGAAAGATCTCGGATCTGAAACACCATTGAACCGAACGTTCCACTTCGAAACACATTTGTCACCAACTTGACTGCCATCTGTAACAGCCAATTTTTCTACCTGAAGATCCCTGACTTCAACGTCTTCCTCCTCTATGTTGCTAGAAGTTGTTTGTTCCAACATGGCAAGTAAAGTTTTTAATGAACCGAAACAAAAACTTACCTTTTGTTTTATTGAAACATCCTCCACTGCAACCCTCTTCAACCTGTAATGTAAGTGGCAAGCTAATGTTTTTGATCTATTTAGTGAAGAACCAGAAGGTGACCTACTCTGTTTAATGATATTTTCTTGTAAATCTTTAAGTTTTTGTTCAATGACTACTAACTCCTCTTTTGGATCCAAATCAGTTTCTGATATTTGATCCGAAGGATTATCATTCAGCAAATTTCTCAATTGTTTTCTAAGAGCATCAACTGTACTTTCTGGTGTCTCCTCTCTAATTTTGACTTCATATACCAATTCATCTTTATTTAAATGTGACGGAATAACTTCCTTACAAGCCATTATTAAATTGCAATTTTTTCAACTAATTTGCAATGCAAACTTATATAAATTACACTGTTATATCACTGTTAAATCAAATTATTTACTATTTCTTTTGGTGGTTTATATTTTTACAAGTTGTGACCTAGGCAAATGTTTTCTTTTTACAACAAAGTTATAATGGTTAAAATAGGTGTGAAAATATCACAATCAAAACAAATACAAAATATACCTCAATACATATACAGGTTTAGAGAATTTCATTAATGCTAGGTAAAAGCAAACAAAAGGTTTTGGGATTTCACAAAATAAGGTTTACACCATAACAATAACTTTTATTTGGTTAGTAAATACAAATTGTTTGATGCAACACTAAACATGTGGGATAATTCCTAACCAGTTAGTAACACAGGCAAAATAAACCTAAGCTAAATAATATGGTGGTTAATTAGCATTCCAAAAAAATTCTAACAACAAAGTGCTCAAAATTGTACTAATAACTAATTCTAAAGTTGGGCGCCATTTGTCGCAGTCACTCCCGGCTAGTGTGGACAAAGGGTGTTTAAAAGGTACTAATATTCGAATGAAATAAAGAAATCCGGGTATAGCATTTGGCAACAAAAGTTTATTCAAATTTGCTATTTCACAATTACCTTTTAACACCTTCAAAAAAATCAAATACAAAACTTAATAGCTCAGAATACAGTAGAGACTAGGTTAGGTTCTAATTTAGTTATCAATATCTATACTATTACAAATCTTAATGTTCACAAATTTCTAATTAAATAAAGATAAACCACCAATTTAAGAGTTTAATTACCTAAATAAATTCCAAAATTTATCCTCAAAGGGATTCCTAAATTATGCCTAAATTGTTAGCTAAATTATCCCACTTTTCCTAAGTTTAAGTAAATACAAGAAAACCAACCTTGGATTTCAACGGAGGTTACTATTTCAAATCTTTGTTGCATCAAACTACAAACAATTCTGCAACATTACCCCAAAATTTCACCGATACCGATCCATCCTCAAAACAGCAGACAAGAAGCAAATCAATCCATAAGGAAGTTCTGACTTCAAAAATTAATCCAAATGAGGTCGAAGTAAGGTCTTAGTAAGGTCTAAGTAAGGTCTTAGTAAGGTCTAAGTAAGGTCTAAGTAAGGTCTAAGTAAGGTCACTGAGGTTACAACATGATCACCAAATTGTGACTGTTCAACTTACAGACACATATCAAAAGCGAAACCTGCAAAAGCTGGCTCGCCATATAATTTCTGAATTAATTACTAAACATTTATGCTAATTTTTCTATTTGAGACCATTTTCCAGTCATTTATATCAAATCATTTTTGAAATTAATTCATCCAAATTGACATGTTGGCGGCGTCAGGAATAACTATCAAACTACAAAATAATTTGGGGCGTGCCCCGTAATCACATTTCTTTAATTAATTATATATTAAGACACCTTCCACTCCGACGCACGACCAACAGTGCGGCACCGGAAAAAAAGCAGCTGTCACACTTGACACATGTCAGTGTCACCATCCATCTTATCTATGCCAAAATATGGACTGAAGTCCTACATCCATTTAGCTTTTCGTTTCACGCGAACTTAGACAAAAATATACAACGTTACAATGGGACCAACTAGAAGGTATACCCTCTTAGTAGGCGAAAAAAAATTTTGAATCGGTCGACAAACGACTAAGGTATGAGGTAACATAGAATCAAAAAAAAATCATACAGTCGAATTGAAAACCTCCTCCTTTTTTGAGGGCGGTTAAAAATATTACTGAGGTCGACTCCAATAATTATATCTTTAAATAGATAAAGTATAATTAGCCTTACGTGCCAACAAATCAAAGCAATTTTTTACCGACTTTTAAAAAGGAGGAGGTTATCAATTCGACTGTATGTTTTTTTTTGTATTTATGTTACCTCATATCTCAGTCGTGTGTCAACTGATTCGAAAAAATTTTTCACCTTCTTAGAGGGTGTACCTTCTAGTTGGTCCCATTTTTTCCATTTTGGGATCTGATGATAGGATCTTGGTGTAATCGAGGGAAACCGTCAAATTTTAAAGGCACGTATAGTGTTTTTTACTAGAATCTTAACAGGTAGTTTGAAACTTTTTAAAGAACAGAGTAATAAGGGGGGGGGGGGGGCTTCTCCTATAATCTCTAAAAATTAATCTCTAAAAATGAACACATAAAATTAACTTAAAAAAAGTAAAAACCGACTTTAAAACCAAAATGCACTAAAAAGTTTTAAATAAACTATTGCCATCACGGTTGCCCATCAAGCATCAACTATCGCAGCACCGACTCAAAAAAAAATTGTTTGCCTAGAACCTTTTCCTTCCAATAGTTTATTTTTCATTGTATGTACGTTTTACCCACTTACAAAAAAATGGTAATCAATTCAATGTGTATGTGTGTGATATCGTCGAAACTTGGTAATATTTCATCATCATCATCATCATTCTCAGCCAAAGGACGTCCACTGCTGAACATAAGCCTCCCCCACGGCTTTCCATAGCGACCGATCACTAGCGGTCTGCATCCAGTTGGATCATGCGATCTTTTTAAGGTCGTCTGTCCATCTTGTTGGCGGACGTCCTACGCTGCGTCTTTGGTCGAAGGGACTCCAATCTAGAAATTTCCTGCCCCAACGGCATCAGTTCTTCGCGCTATGTGCCCTGCCCATTGCCACTTGAGCTTACTGATTCTCAAGACTGAAGCACCGCCCACGTTTCGATCGAATCAAAGGCCTTCTCATAGTCCACAAATGCTAAGCATAGAGGCATCTTATTTTCCTCTGACTTCTGTATAATTTGCCTAAGCGTATGGATGTGGTCTATGGTACTATAGCCTTTTCGGAAACCGGCTTGTTCGAGAGGCTGGAAGTCATCAAATCTACGTGCGAGACGATTCGTGATGATCTTTGAAAACAGCTTGTAGACATGGCTCAAGAGTGAGATGAGTCTATAGTTCTTCAATAAGGTTTTGTCTCCTTTTTTGAAGAACAGCACCACTACACTCCTGTTCCATGCCTCAGGCGTGATGCCCTCAAGCAGCACGGAATTAAAGTACCGGTGTTCCACCCGCCTTCAGAAGCTCTGCTGTAATTCCGTCCTCGCCAGGTGCCTCGTTGTTTTTGAGCTGTTTAAGGGCCATCCTAATCTCGTAGAGGCTGATGTCCGGGATGTCTTCGGTATAGTGTCGGGTCAGGATATCTCGTGGGTCTCTGGCCGAGCTATCAACGGGTTTGGCAACTGAGGTGTACAACCGCCCATAGAACCTTTCGATCTCCCTCAATACCTCTGCTTTCGTCGACGCTACATTGCCGTCCTCCGTCTTAAGCTTCATCAACAGGCTTTTTCCAATAGACATGTTCCCTGCAAACACTTTGGAGCCTTGGTTCCGCTCTATCGTTTCTTTAACACTATTAGTGTTAAAGCAACGGATTTCGTGTCGCAGGGACTTCCATATTTGTCTATTGAGCTGCCTGTAGTTTTCAGCATTAACGGAGGTCTGCAGTGCCATAGATTGACGTTTTGTCGAGAGTGTGGACCGACAGTTTTTAGGTCTATTTTTACGACCAGGCCTAAAATGCTTAGACCCCACCGTTTGGACAGTTTCCACAAACCCGATGTTTATTTCGTTCACTGATACGCAATTCTTTAGGCAATCGAAGCGGTTTGAGCACGAGTCGGTCGGAGTGTGGACTTCATGAGGCGGGATCTTTCCAATTTGACATTGATATTCAATATGCCTCGAACCATTCGGTGATCGCTACCGGTTATCACCCTGTTGATCACGGAGACATCATTGAATAACCGTCTCTTGGAAGTCATGATGAAGTCAATCTCGTTTCTCGTAATATTTGAGTATGTTGATCTATTAAATATTTATGTTTAATAATAATAAATAAATAATAATGTTTTCAAACACGTGTGTCAAAATTCGTAAATGTATATGTGTATATTTGCGTATGTATATTTTTCCACGGATATCTTGAAAACGAGGAATAATTGCGAGATATTTTTTTTCAGAGATCCTAGCCGGATGGCAAGAAATGGAACCCTTATAGTTTCGTCAAGTCTGTCTGTCTGTCTGTCCGTCCATATGTTACAGCCTCTTTATTCTGTAACTATAAGCATCACACTGTTGAAATTTTGATAGGAAGATGTATCCTGTTAACCGTTTGAAGTTTCTAATACAAAAAATAAAAATAATGAAATTTAAAGGAGGGCTCCCATACATGAAACTAAAACTGAAATTTTTGACAAATCTATGCGTGTGGGACTATGGATAGGTCTTTTAAAATGACATAGAGGTTTTTCAATGCGTACGTACATAAATAGGCACATCATGCCCCGATTTCAAATAATTTATATCTTCTAAAAAGAAGGCAAATGCGGTATTTTGAGCTTTTGAATCACTTTTTTAAAGATGGTTTAATTTTTGTGTTTAAAAAAGTGAGCTCCAACATTGCATCCGGTAAAAATTCAAGTAATTTATTATTATCTGATGCACACCCTACTACACTATGGCCCAACTTAAAACAATTTACCACTAAAGGAGATGGCACAAAACGTGTCCACCACGTGAAGTGATGTTCCCTTGGCAATACGAGCATGTAGTTCCCACCTCCGACGATTTTTACTCCTGTCCCATTTTTCTTGACAGCGTGGTTACCGCAAAGCACTTTATTTCGCGTCACGTGGCGTATCTATTTCGTTACTGAGTTTTATTTTTGACAATTGTTTTATTGTGACGTTATTGCTAGTTTATATTTTGTGAAAAGTGGGTCATGCTTGGACGAAATTCACAGTTAAAACGTGTGAATGTTTTTGCACGCGCTAATGTGCGGACAATAGTACGACAAAGTAAACACTGCTTTATCTTCTGCAGTTGTACCTCTTATAAAGGTAGATTCTACGGTTGCATATCGGCGTTTGTTTGCGGGAAAAAACTTCAGTCCAATGCAAGGTTCAAAGTTAAGATTGCTTATAGCGATAAGACTGCCTAAATTGTACATTTTCTCGAAATGAATTTGTTATTAACCTTTCTGGTGTGCAACAAAGAGTTATCTTATCTTATCTTAAGGTTTGTTTCTTAGAAAATAGGTTGTTTCAATCGTTGATGTTCAAAGCTTACTTGTGCTTGCTATAGGAATAAGTGCATCCTATAAGAGAGATATTGTTTTTTTTTTATTTTAGCGTTTTTTTGCTATACATGCTCTTTTATGTACGAGTACATGACCTAGCTCTTTCACAACCTTCCATAGTATACTCTATAACTTAAAATTTTACTCTTTTACCACAACAATATAAAGTGATTCTATTATTTTTCATTCGTGTCCTATCTTTTCTGCAAGTGTGGTTACAGCGCAGCACTTCATTTTGTGTCATACGACCGTTATTTAGAGGGTGTGTCTCGTTGCACTGTTCCTGTTTATAATGTCGCGGTTGCGTTGCAGTTCTTTCCTTTTTAAATTTTTTGCATTTTATGTTTTTGACACCAGGTTTTCGTTATTTTTAGGATTCTATCGTTATCAAGATATTTAATTGCTAAGCACTGATTCTGTTCTTTTTGAATCAAGTAGTAAAAAAATATTATTTAATTATAATTCAGCAAAGTGAAACGGACTTTAATGAATGAAATGAAAAATCAGTTGAAATCGACAAAGCAGGAAACTAGATATTTATAAAAATGCCAAGACCATGTAAAGTATCTGTGAAAATAGCAAAAAACACAAGTAATTAGACAGACTATATGGAATCTTTATTAAATTAACAATATTCAGGTAATTTAAATAATAACGTTATAAACTTTTAAAATCCTGAAACTCCATCTGTCTACTCTAACGCCAAAATCGCGTCAAAACTTGCAAAACAAGTAAATCCGTCATTGTCAAATGTCATTTTGCTTTCCGCTTTCAATCTTTTTAAATTTTTATACACAGCTGATTGGCTGTCACGTACTTGACAAATTTATTTGACTTCATGAAATATTGCTAGATTTTATTTTTTTAAGTACATATTACCTAAAAGTTGAATATTTTACGGATGAAACTTATTCTAAAAACGATTAAGCTTTACATAAGCTATTTTTAGTGACATGTACAAGGTGTTGGCATTTTCCCCATACAAATGTAAACATGTCCTTTAACTACACCCCCACAAAGTGGTTTTAAAAAAATCTTGATTCTATTTTGCTTCGATTAGAATATGGGTGATATTTTGTCGCTTTAACATTTGATTTTATCACACAATTATGCATTTCTATATGGTGATTTCTAGATTTATTAGTAACGTGAATTAATTCAATAATTGCAAAAATAACATAAGTAACCATAATGCAGCACATTCTATTGACACAGAGTATATAATACTTCGAATATGTAGTATAGCTTTTTTAAAGTAAAGCGAAGCAAAATGTCCCCAGCTCGAATACTGTCCCGCCTTTTGTAATAACGTGTGGTCACTATATTATGAAACTTATTTACCGTCCGCACCGTTATTTCTATTTCGCAGAGCGTTGTGGTCTAATATACGATATATTACATGCCCACAAGTTTTATAGTTGGAAAATATTGCACATAACTCGAGAATTGACTTGTATAGATACCGTATAGACTAATATTTTAGTCGCTGCCTTTGAAAATAACGAAATGATACTTGAAATGAAACTTGCGGTCCAAAGTAAGACTCATTTTTCGAGCAACGTGCAAAGTATAGACAAAATACTACGTATTTTTACCGACTAAATCAAAAAGGATAAATTTTTAGTATGTTGATTTATTAAGGGTTCCCAACACGTGCGAAATTTCGTTAGTGTATGTTCGTTTGTATATTTGTATGTTTGAAAAAAAGTTCTCGAAAATTACTACTTTAAATACAATGTGAGTTTCATCAAAATCGGTATAATAGTTTTTGAGATATATGTAAATAACTAAAAATCAGGATAAAAAAATTAACCGCTTTCAAAAGCATGACAAAAGAGCTTCAAATAACGCATTTGTTTTTAATTTAGGAGAGAAAAACTATTTTTGAGTCGGTGCATTATGTGTGTCGACTGAGCGTAGGTAAGCTTGACATCGTGCACCGACTCCAAATAGTTTGTTTCTCCTAATTAAAAGACGAATGCGTTATTTGAAGCTTTTAAGTATTTTTTAAAGCGGTTCTACTACTATTGTTATTTCTTAATTGTCATCAAAATATAGAGATTAAAGTAAAAGTGCACTTTTGTATTGCGCATACGCCTAAGTGTACCATCATATCACTTGCGAATTTGGGATTTTTTTATGAGATTATTAACCTAATCAATCAGAATCGGAAGACGTGTTGCCATATTGAGTGCTTACGTAAGTTTTGATATTATAAATACATCAGCTGAAATAGTGACGTTTTTAAACGGACTCAAAAAAAGAGGTTATTAATTCGACTATATGTTTTTTTCTGTGGCTGTGTTACCACATATCACAGTTATTTGTGGACTGATTTGCATTTTTTTTTCGCTTACCTAGAGATGATACATTTTAGTTGGTCCCATTGTTGTCAACTCGGGATCTGACGATGGGATCTTGGTGCCATCAAGGGCAACCCTTCAATTTTAAAGGCACGTGTAGTGTTTCTGTACTAGAATCTGAATGATGACGTGTTGTTACATCTGATAGTCAATATTGTGTGGAGCTGATCTGATGGTGGCACTCCTTATCGCATAGGAGTTCAGTGATTATAATGACAGAACTTATGATAGGTAATTTGTAGCTTCTTAAAGAACGAGTGCAATCCCCCCCTCCTCCCCCCTCCTGTGATCACTAAAAATGAAAATAAAAATTAACTTTAAAAAAGTTAAAACTGATTTTTAAACCTAAATGCACTAAAAAGTCTTAAATATAAACTCTTGACCCTTTAAAGGAAAAGAATTCATTTTAGGCGAAAACATTATTTTTGAAGTAAGTGCCATCACTTTGACCATCTCAAGCATCAACTATTAGAGCACCGACTTTAAAGAGAAATTGTTCGCCTGAAATGGATTCCTTTCCTTTTATTTAACACTTTTTAGTAAATTTTGGTTTTGAAGTCGTTTTTAACTTATTTAAAGTTAATTTTATTTCTAATTTAATACAATCTAAACCTAACGTGTACATGTTAATCATTATTTTTAATATCTCAATCCAGTTAAATTATTTTAATGATTAATCAAAACCTTACCATTTTGGCCAGACTACCATCACTATTATTACAATATATCTGGTACTCTAGATAAAATACACTTTATTTCATGAACACTGCAATTAAACCTTAAGGTTCACAAAGTATTTACTTAACCCAAGTTTCCGAAACAGCGTAACTCCTGAAATATTAACCTTTCCAAAATAATTCATCCCCGAAGCAGATTTATAACTTAATAACTGGAATCTTTGATTTATGTTCTCGCGGACTGTACATAATTAATAGTGATGTGTATATTTCCACGAAGGGATATCAATTCTATTATTATAATACTGAAGAGTTTGTTTATTTGATAGTTTGAACGCGCCAATCTCAGGTAGGTACTAATAGACAGATATGAATTAATTTTTGAGTGTGCAGTGTTTGATAGCTTCAAACATCACGCTGCGAAGGGAGGGGAGGGAGCAAACTTACAACGCGTGGACGAATTCGCGGGGGACCACTAGTTATTAATAAAGTTCAATGTGTTAGACTGTGAGGGAATTTCTAAATAAATATATCTTTTTGTTCTCAAATTTTAAGATCAAGTTATTACATACTCAATTGAACCATAAAAAAAAAAACTTAGATGCATTAAAATTAAAAACAATTTTAAACCTATTTTGTCGTTGGTATTTGCACTGGCTGCGTTGCCACGTTGAATAGATATACTTATCCGTTGAGTTAAGAAAGAGCCAGCTTTGTCATTTGCTAAAACATAATTAAATTGAGTTTATTAATTACTTAATTATACATAAATTTTATATAAAATCAATTAGTTATTAAAACATGTCAACATTGGGAAACATGTAGCTAATGTTAAGTATTTCTTTTATAGTATGAACATATTTGTTTCTTAAAAAGTCTTCTGTTATCACTTTGAATGTACATTTTAAGTAGTAAAATAAACACAAGCATTTTTTTTTAAATCAATTTTAATATCTTCAATGGAATATTTGACGAATCAATACATCACCAGTAATTAAGTTAGAATCTTCGGATGACGTAATTAAGAATTATAATTTGTTCATCTCCTTTTGTCAATCGCAGGTATCTAAGAGACGAATTATTTGACTTTGATATTAATTTAATTTACACTAGAATTTAAAAAAGCTGGTGGTCCGATTTATAAGAAGAAGGACTTTGTTCGTAACATGATATATATATATATATACTTAATGAGGTGTATGAAGTCGAACATGAAATCGAATAAAATTGCTTAAAATTTATATACAAAATTCAAGGTTTGTAATACGGAGTATGTACTGTAAAAACCGTAAAAATAAGCACAATACTTTTTTTATTCTTTGCCGGGATGTATGGTCGGTCGAGCATTCTCGCGCCAACCTTTACTCTTCTGTATTTACAAAAAAATAAATTATTACTAGCACTTATGCTTGTCCCAATATACCCTACCTACTGTTTTATTGCCCGAACAATATGTCCCGTAAAACAAAATTAATATAACCCATTTTCCTTGCAAAAAATAAAATAACAAAATATCTGAAATTATGTGACAAAACCAGCAGTTGTATCTTTTGATGGCACTGACTTTTTTTACGCCAAAAGAAACACGTTTTAGTGTTGTTTTTTTTTAATTATATTTTTTTGTTCAAGATTGGTTTAAGTTTATGGAATACAACTCTGTTATTTGTTACTTATCATAGCTGTTATGGTTTTCCTTTAAAATGCATCATATATGCTACTGCTGTATTTTTTTTAACGTATTTACCTACTACCGTCTCGCTAGGATAGGGTTTAAAGAGTCCAATGTCCTCTATTTAAACTTGAACTTTGTTTGAATTGGACACTAACAAAAACTGCCTAAATGATGCCAGTAAACTCATAATCATCATAAAAGACCTATTAAATGTGTACCACACAAAATAGATAAGAATGGAAATAAACTTTAATAATATACATTTTTCAAAATTTTCACTTTGAACATTTGGAGATCAGAATACATACCCGTGCCAAATTACAGTTTTTTAATACTCGAGGTCTCTAAGATAAATTGCGGACAGACGGACAGACATTTAAACTCCCTCCTGGGACTCCCTAGCCTTCACTGGTTAGATTTTCAACTAGACTATGCCGTAGATCTTGACTTAATAGGAGTAGCAGCGGGTAGTAAACTTATTATTTCCTGACGGACAAACGGTCTTGGCGAAACTATTAGGGTTTCTTTCTGGACTAAAGGACGACGACGACGAAAAGACGACGAACTAGTCTCTTCAGGTGGTTAGACGTGAGTGACCTTGACGGTAATTGTAAGAAATTGATAATATTCAGGACTTAAAAAGGTGGCGATTTGTTACACTAATACTAATTTGAAGAAAAAAAACGATTTGTGGAGACTGATATTCGTGCAGCCTTAAAAACGTGGTATGATTTCAATGGACAAGTTGAGTTACTTGGTCCCGTAGGCGAAATATGTATATTATAGATTATAACTCCGTGTTACTTCGACTGATCAACACTTAATACTTTACGGCCTTGCCGTCATCTAGGAGAGTACCCTCATAATAAGTGAGTATCCGCTAGTGTTGTTTAACTATCGATAATTTTAATATCGACAAGATATCTGTGAGCTGACTAAGTTAATTCCACATTAATTTCCACACTAATTTATTACTAGTCATTACTGTGAAAAAAGGTTAAATAATGTAACCTATAGAAAAGTAAACTCTTTTCGACGAATATTTAATTGTGCTTCCCTGCAAGCATTGTCCCGAACTAAATGGGCAACGAAGCATCTTCTTATTACTATAAAAAAAAATGTAATATCTACTATCATTAAAGATCCGAGACTTTGGTACAAAGTTCGCTAAGTCTGCTAGTTAAAAAAAGTTAAATGCTAGCTTTTCTAATAGCATCGCAATTATTATTACTATTCTAGCATCACAATCATTACTACTTTTATCGATATGATTGTCCATAATATGCCGTTTCCCCGCTAAAATGGCTAATCTTTAATGAAACTGACCGCTCTGGGCGAATTCAGCTGGGTAAATTGGACATAATTATCATTTCATTGGCTTATCGACACGACCATCAATAGTGGGTCATCGGTATGCAGCACTAGGTATACATCCACGTTTCCCTTCGCAAAGACACAATTTCCGTTCATCATCTATTCCGAGGCAAAGTGCTTTTTAAGATTCGGGAGCCTCGATAACAAATCTTATTAATCTCACTTTGTCCTCTATATTAAATGGTATTTGGGATAATTTTCGCTGGATTGTGGATTTTTGCGAGATTGGGAAAGTAAGTAGTAAGAACTCACAGAGTGGAATATAATAGTCCCCCTAACCGATTTCGACTACGGTGGCCAGTCACAACAACTAACCGACTTCGCGGGATATATTATAGTGCACAAGTGTGTGTGCAAACACAGGTGCACTCTCTATTCCTTTTACTCTCATAGCTCGATGGGACAGCAATCTGACACGACCGAAGAGAGATCAGGCGCAGGACCAACGGCTTTTTTCTAGGCACGGGGACGAAACACCGCTAACTTACACTGCACTAAGAATTTCAAGATAGAAAATCCCAGGTACAGATTTTTAGCCTCTGGCGCAGCTGTCGCTTTTTTAAAAAGTGCGACCCTCCTACCGCTGCGCCACCGAGCCAGTGAAATATAGCTGAGATGCAAAATAGAGAGCGTTCAGCACAGTAAGATGTTCAGTTCAATTCAATTCTTTATTTTGTGTGAAAGCAAATGTTGAATGACAGTCGTCGGCAGCTATTTGCAAACAAAATCAAAATGGCGGAACTCTTTTAGGTGAGGTTTTCCGGCGCCAGGAGCGTGCAGTTCGTTTAAGAAAAAAGTTCAACAATCGAATTATCTTCGTCGAAGAAAATGTTATTAGATATGAATATAATTATATAGTATTAATTTCATTTTTTTTAATTGAACACCAATCACATACATTGCTCTGATCCGAAAGTAAGTAGCCAATGCACTTGAGTTATGAAAATCAGACACAACACAACACCCAAACCCGAGATAATATTTAAAAAAATGATTTCTATATTGACCCGACAGGGAATCGAACCCAGGACCTCGGAGCGGCGACGCCTTGAAACCCAAAGTGCTTAGCCACTACACTACGGAGGTCGTCGTATTATATTATCAATATAATGCGAAATCGCAATAATAATTGCTAATCCGTAAAAAAGCAGAGTTGCTTAACTACCTAAGTAACATCGCAAAACGCACCCAGTACCGGTTAATGTCTTCATCATTTTCCAAGTAAGCCGTGTCGTTCTGAACTCCATAGTAAGTAAAACTTATCTATATTAAACTCAGTAAAGTTTAATAGTGTCAAGTATTTCAAGGTTTCAGGGTAGATTAGAAATTCACGCTCTACAATCTGTCCGCATAGTTTCACTTATTTATTACTTGTCTGTGTAAGTTTCTAATGTGCCTCTGTCACGTAAGGCTTGTGTCAATTATAAATAGGTTCAGTTTTGCATAACTCTCGGTTGGTTTGAATAAAGACGCGCGCGTTTAACAGTATCCGTGGTCATAGGCTTAGGTGTCATTTTTCATTACAATATAAAAAACAAAACTACCATCACTCATTATTATAAATTGACGTTCCTTTTCACGCAAAAAGAGCGTACTGTGTGTGTGTATTTACATACTGCAAGATAGGACATAATGGATGCTGTATAGCATTTAAAACGTCAGGAGTATAGTTTTAAATTAATGTGGTGAAATTATTCCATCATGAGTTTTCATTTCAATGAGTCTTCATTAAACTAAGTTTGCAGTTGAGATTAAACCCATAAAAATACATTAAAAACCAAACTAGGCTTATTAAACCTACGATGTACAAAAATATAACCGTGCCCTTGAGTCAAGAAGCCTATCTACCGGTTGATATATTGAAAGGCAAACATTAAAATATGTTCCCCCATATAACGCGACACCGCAGGCGTATCTGATATCTCAATATCTAATAATTTTCCACTTTTTGCGCTTGTATTACCTTAGCTGCCATCAAAAAAGTGTCAAGTGCGAGCTGGACTTGCTTATTTGAGGTTCCAAACTTCAGGAAAAAAAAAGAGATATGGATAGATTCAATTTGAAGAATCAATTTATTTGCAGCTGGAAGAGTCGATAAACTTTTATTCATTCACCTTACGACTTTCAAACAAAAATATTTGTTTTGTTTCTTTCTACGGAACCTTAAAAATGGGACAAACTCTCGATATATCGCTCCCCCAAATTGATTTCTCGAAACGTAAAAGTGGGTATCTTTTATGACAAGTAAGTGACTGGATGAAATTAAGACCCTTACACATTCCGACTTTTAGCATCGATGCAGTCGCGCGTTTTGAAAACGCGCCTCAGTATCGCGGCTCACGCAATGAACAGGATTTAATTTAGCATCGATGCTGTCGCGCGTTAGCATTTATGCAGTCGCGCTTCTGCATCCATGCTAAAGCGCGTTAGTCTCGATGCAGTCGCCAAAAGACAGAATTTGTCAATTTCCACCTTCTGCACCATGACTCCTACGATGCTAACGCGTGTTAGCATCGCGACTGCATTGCGACTACATCGATGCTTAAGGTCGCAGTGTGTAAGAGGAAGAACTTAAAAAAAGATACGCGGAATATAATCAAACATCAATGACATTTTCAGATCTTAAGAACTTCTTAAAACAGTAGTTTTTGTGAGAGTATTTTCATACAAAACTTCAAAACAAAATCTGCTTTACGGGAATGTCACAATTGGAATGTTTTATTTTATAAAGCCATTTTATACAGCGAGCTGTCAAATGCCACATGCACATTCAGAATGTGAAAAGAAATTTCAATAAGCCGCGCTAAGCTTGATTCGTATTCAGGAACTCAATATCTGCATGAATTTCAAAACTTATGATAGGTACAGTTGACACATAAAACTAGTTGATTCAAGATTTTTTATTTTAGTTTATACCCGACTATGGAAAAGTTATTATTTAAACATTCTATGTATGGGTTTTACATTCGCGGCTAAACTACTGAACCGATTTATGTAAATGGGGCATCAATCTATTCATTATCATCTATACTAATATTATAAAGCTGTAGATTTTGACGCGCTAATCTCAAGAACTTCTGTGCCGATGTGAAAAAAAATGTTTGTGTTGGATAGCTTATTTATCGAGGAAGTCTCAGAAGAAGGGCTACTAGTTATTACTGTCCGGGTAACTAAGGCTACCTTTTGTTTAATAAGTAACATGGCAAGTGGTACAAAAAATAGAGTACTTATTTCGGAAAAAAGTATTCTAGTTGTACCAAGCGAGATATTAAATTAAAGAAGATAAATTATTTCTTCTTGACTAAGAAAACTATAACCCGACTAGGTTATAGTTTTACAAACTATTGATTATAAGAACTTAACGCCGGGTCTAAGCATTTATCATTTAAGTATTTAGTGTATACCCGACATGTTTATTTCTTATTGTAATGTGACGCAAAAGTTTAAAAGCTTGATCTATTGATTACGTTTTGAAAGTGTTGGAATTCTTACTAATATAAGTAGGTAGTAGTAACCTCCACTCAGCTCAATTGCACGCAAGTATTCTTCGTTCACGTCATCTAAACTGCAACGAGCAATATATGATCAACAAGACGGCGTTTGCTTTAGCATTCGAGTCTGCTTTTGATATCGAGGACGCATGCATTGAAAATAGATTGACACGTGTATTGCAGATACGAATGTTCGATATTTGTTGAAGGATTTTGACAAGGGTTCATGTGTGTTAGAAATTGAACTTAAACTGCTCTCGTTATAGTAATTTCATTCATAAACTGTATATTTTCTAATGACAGTAGGTATGAATTTTGGTGTTTTTTTTGTTGTTGTATTCGAATCATACTTCGAAATGCTCAACTTTGTTTCACCAGATTAAGATATTTTTTATGCATTAAGAAAATCATTAAGTGGTATTAGCTGAAAATAGTTTCATATCCTGACATAGCCATATTTGTATGGCTGCTTAGCATTTACATAACTAAAGTCTGGTTTTCTTGTCTACTCTAATAATGTAAACAATCTTTTTATAACTTTTAAAATAATATCAGCGAATAAAATTAACTTTCTAATTGTTTTAAAAAGATCTCAGTATACAGCGATCAATTTCCCACGTAAGTTGTCAGTTTTGTATTTATCTCTATTTTAAAAATAATCATGTCGTTGAAAAGGAATGTCAACATTATTTACAATGTTTGACTAGCAAAGAAAAACTAACTGTATTTCAAAATCGTCACCATATCTGTGCAAAGCTAAGGTACAACTTCTTAAGGTGTATTAAGGTGGCTTCATTACTACCAAAAGGGTACCTAAGCGGTCACTCATCCAAGCACAACCACTTTCGTTTGATTCGGGTACAGACTCCGTTGATTTTCATTTTCGGAACTCGAAACCGTGTAGCCTGGTGGCTAATGCTGAAGTGGTCTACATCATTATAAGCACGAGCAACATTTCCCAAGTGTTCCCACTAATTCTACTAAAGTATGCGAAGAAGTCTACGCGGTCACCCATCCAAATGCAAACTTGCTTCTGAATCCTTAACATTTGAATTTGATTTGGAACTCGAAATCATAGCCTCCCCGTAGCCGTAGTAAAATTACCCAAGTATTTCTACGTGTTCTGCCCCGTACACAAAGATAATGGTCACCCATCCAAGTGCAACCATAATCACGGTTGCTTTACATTTTCGATACTCGAAACCATAACCGCTACGCCACGCCAGGTTTGCAAGCTCGAGTGAAATTGCCCAAGTGTTCCAACGTGTTGCCAACGGTACATAGAGAACGTCACGTCTTGTCTGTACGGGGCACGTCTCAGCCAATCTATTTACGTGTTAGTGATGTGTTTGTTTGTCTGTTGCTGTGAATCTAGATCAGGTGCTCGTGTAGTAGCTAACTTGACAATGGATTTACTGTTCGGTGATTAAAATGTACATGATAGAACGCCCACTTACATACGCTAGAGTTAAGACTTAACAAGAGTTTGCAATATCTTTACGATGACTTTATAGTATAAAGTAGCCCGGCCGATTTTTATTTTATTTTAAGTCAACCATCAACAATCATCAAAAATATGTCTGTCGGTCTGTCTGTCTGTCTGTCCGTCCATATGTCACAGCCACTTTATTCTGAAACTATTAGTATTACACAGTTGAAAATTAGTACATAGTTAGATGTATCCTGTTAACCGCTTGACGATTCTCATACAAAAAATAATATGACATTTAATTCCCATACATGAAACTATTTTTTTTTTGTCTAACCTATACGTGTAGGGTGTCTATGAATAGATCTTTTAAAAGGACAACAAGGTTCCTAAAAGTATTTTCTCTTAAAACTTAAGATAACGTTTAAGAGATAGACGCTTCCAAAAACGTAAAATGGGTTCCAAAATTTTCATTCATCATCATCATTATCAGCCAAAGGACGTCCACTGCTGAACATACGCCTCCCCCACGGCTTTCCACAGCGACCGATCACTAGCGATCTGCATCCAGATTGATCCTGCGATCTTTATAAGGTCGTCTGTCCATCTTGTTGGTGGACGTCCTACACTGCGTCTTTGGTCGAAGGGTTTCCAATCCAGAACTTTCCTGCCCCAACGGCCATCAGTTCTTCGCGCTATGTGCCCTGCCCATTGCCACTATGTCCGTTACTTTAGTTCTTC
The DNA here is from genome assembly GCA_963924145.1 of Pyrausta purpuralis. Lineage (NCBI taxonomy): Eukaryota > Metazoa > Arthropoda > Insecta > Lepidoptera > Crambidae > Pyrausta > Pyrausta purpuralis. Next base: position 21,609,258 of record OZ001652.1, on the reverse strand, counting down.
TACGTATCTCCTCATTTCTGATTTGATCACGTAGAAAAACACCCACCATAGCCCTCTCCATCGCTCGATGTGTGATTTTGAGATTCTTGATGAGGCCCATAGTTAGAGACCACGTTTCGGATGCATATGTCATCACTGGTAACACACACTGGTTGAAGACTTTCGTCTTTAGACACTGATGAGATTAGATGAGATCCAAAATTTTGATGTCAACAAAATATTGTGGTATTTGTGGCTAAGTGAAAGTAAGTGGATCTCTTATTCAGTTAAAATAGGCACGGAACCCTTAGTGTGCGATTCCGACTCACACTTGACCGGTTTTCAATCTTTATTTTTAATGAGCCTGTACACTCAGTGATTATGCCGCTCAATAACATTTACAAATCATCTTTCACTAAATTCGTTTATCTACACACTCTTTTAACAATTTTACATAAGTGAAAGGAATCTTTGGATAGAGGGAAAGACATAACTTCATTATAGGCACCTAAACCATAGTTAGTCTACTTCTGAAGTAAATATGTGTCAATGCCTGGCCCCGGACACATTCAACCATAAAGTGTGGTATTCATTATCAGGGATGTTGTATTGACTACAATAAGGAGATGTAACCTTTCTCATCATAAAAGCAAACTTATTTAATGGAATGTGACCGGAACGTAGTCTTAACATCATCATTATGTAATTACGACTGAGAGCGCAATCAATCCATGAAGAACTCAAGGGGTGTAGCGAAATCTATGATCAACCACTGTCAGTACATTTCAACGCAACACGCTGACTCGGCTCGACACGACTTGATGGCGCTATCGTCGAAATATGAAGACTGAACCGCGATATTAAAGATTTAGAGCGGACTAACTTCATATGAATAAACCAAGACGGTGATCATTGGACTTTGTTCCCCGGCCATAACACCCGATCGGTAGGAAGCGCTCCCCTTTGCCTTCCTAACACTGTTGCTCAAAAAGGGGTGTGGTTGAACAGTTATATACTGTACACCAGCTTTTCATCCAGCACACCATATTAAAACAACACGCACTGCTCCCTCATAATGCTGACGTAACTAACAAAAGAAGGATGGATAAAGTCGGCAATCCATAATGGACTTCGAAATTTACTTTTACTAATATGTTCTTAAGTTTTATTGGACTATTATTGTATAATAGTGTACTAAACTTATACGGCCTGAATTACCATAACTGTTAGTTAAAATAAGAACACTATCTTAAGAAACTGTCATATGATGAGGCTGAAGATATGTTTGTCATTATCCAGTAGGTGGCAGGGTATATTAATAATTAATTAATAGGTTCATTTGTGCTATCTAAGTATATTGTAATTTGTTTGCTAAAATAGTTCTTTTAAAGTCTAAAACACAGGTCCAACCTAGTTCATACAAATACCATAATAAGTCTCTAAGCTTAAGTCCTTTTTTGTTACCATAAATACCTTTTGTTTACTAATATATTATTTTAATTTTATATTATTTACCATTCTCTGCCGACCTTACAAAATATTTTGGCTTTCAATATCCCAGATTCGATCGAAAAGTAAAAAGTCAACGGCCCATTTTAACAACTCGATTAACAATCTGAATTCTCGCTTGAGATTATTAATCGGGTAACTCTAATTAGAAGCCTTCAGATACCAAAGAGCCGTGCGAAGTTGAAAATATCTCCAATTCTATTAATCCAAAGCTTTAATGACATTATCGAGGCTTGAATTCAGGAGTGATCGCCGAGTGAACGAAACTGAACCTTACAAGCTAACTTCCTGTCTAAATAGAAGAGCTAGGGTTGTTTGTAAGTGACTATCGATGATTTATTTTAATCATCGACTAAGGCTTTGTTGCGTGATCGATAAGCATGTTAAAATGTTATTACCAGCGATTAAATATTTATGATTGTGTGTTTTGAAGAAAAAATACCTTAACCAAATATCATAGAAACTATTTCAATCACCATTGAATAAGGTTTTTTCTTCATAGCTAAGCCGCTGGTTACAACACTTTCAACTACATTTAACCATTACTTTCGATCACGCAAATAGGCCTGATTTTACTATTCATCTTGATCGCAATTATCTTATAAACCGCGTTTAATGGGCGATAAACGCGATTGACGTTTTGAGTGTAATCGAGTCTTTAAAAAACATAATGGCAATTTAAAGATGTGTCTGGCATTTGATATCGTAGTCATTAGCAGGTTGTTTTTTTTTTGCATGATAATTTGAATAAAAGCTTCCAACTGACTTCAATTATTACTCACAGTTAAATTTGAGCGATTTTCCTACATATATAAAAATAATCAATTTAGTAAACAAATTCATTAATCATACAAGTGATTTCATTTATAATATAGCTACACATATATATGTCGCCAGCATTAGCTGCATGATGATTTTTATTACAAAACCTTTAGTTTCTGTTGATTATGTAAAAACACCATAATTCTGTTGCTTATTTTTATCAAAATTACCTTATTCAAACAAAATTTGTGCATTAATTACGGAGTTTGTTGAAATATTAAAAAAAACTAATACCATAACAAAATTGATTATTAAGAAGAACGATTATTAATTAATATTTTTTTTGCTGAAATAACAATCGATTAATTTATAATCGATTTTTTATGCAAAATGTTACATCCCTAGTTAAATGTAGATCCTTGACATAACTCCGAGAACATTTTCACTCGCAAACTCGTATTAGGCGAGTTAAATTAAAACGGAAAGTTCTTTGAAAAGCAAAAAACTTCACAAACTTTGTTTTAGTTGAATTTTCTAGATTTTTTCCTTGTTAAATCTTAGGGATTGTGATTGTGAGTGGAAACAACGAATTCCTATTTTGATGTCGGTCGTGAAAAAGTTTTCGGCTCACGAAATAAATTCAGCGATGGTTAACGATGTCATAACGAATAGGACACAACACAAAGTAATTTTTATTTTTATGTCTCTACTCTCACGATCATCAGTAGTAATCACAAAGAGCAATAACATTAAGAAAACATGAATACCTAGTCTTGCCATAAAAATTGTAACAAAGAAAAAAAATTTTTTTTAATGCAAATAATATTTATTACTTTTACAGTGTGCTAGTTTTATACATAAATATAAAACAATTTAAAATATAAAAAGCTAATTCTAAGTAGTCTCCATTGGCTGCAATACAGTCCTTTAAACGTTGAGGCCAGTTATCAATAGAAGATAGAGGTAGATAAGGGTAGGTTGGTACAGTTAGGTAGGACGTCCCTTCTTTGTTACGAGGAACGGTAATGATTTTGTTAAGCTCGTATACTTCATTGCTGATTAATGGCACCTTTATTTCAATTATAAGGTAGTGTTTGTAGACTTTTGCGAATACTTTTAGAAGCTTGTATAGGTCCCCGATGTTTTTTAATTCAACGGGTACCTTGAGATCACCATGTAGTTGTCCCGATACAAAGTTAATTTGCTGTTCTAATTGCTCGCTCGAGAACAGATGAGCATCGAGGCGGCCGTGAGTGATATCAGTAACAGTATCTATGAGAGATGTTTGTATGTTCCTTAGGTTCTGAAGGATCAAGCTGGCTGCTAAAGCTGATGACGTAATGTAGAGGTCATTGTTGACGTCATGTTGCAGTCGATTTAGTTCTAGAGATATGTCCCTCATGTGAGTGCTAATGGAGAAAAATTGATGATTCATAACTTCTTCGTTACGCTGTATTATGTTGTACTCTGCTTCAACTATTGTTGTCTGATTTTTAATGAGCTGTTGGAGATGATTTTCATTATAGCTGATCTTTTCGATATCTTTGGCGTATTGCAGAGCGAAGTCGTCATCTAAGATACCGAATAAGTAGTTAGCTGCGGACCCGATACCGTTCACTAAGCCTCTCTTCTGGCGTTTTTTGGTGGGGCCCTGTAGAAAGCGATTGTAATGTTCAATCTCGGTTAATTCGTGTGCTAGCTGATAAGTGACTATCTTGTATTGCGAATTAGTTGCTTTCATAGTCATGCGCTTTAGATGTCTGACGTATGTCTCCAATTCGGTTAATGCTTCCCAGTAGCCTGTAAGGTTGTAGTATACTACTAGCTTCCATTCATCTCGAATGTGCTGAACAGTAGAAATTCTATCGAAATATAATGCTGTGCTGTCAGGAAGTGCTGTTGAATTTATACTCGTAATATCTTGCTGTATAGATGGAGAGATAAGTAAGGCAAACAGAAGGAATATTAATGAGAAGCAGTTCTTGAGATTGACACCTTTCCTCTTTTGACCTTTCTTACCCGTGGTTGTAGATGCTGGAGGTTCATTCGAATTTGTAGCGTCTTTAGACGTGTCGATAGGGAGGGGTATGAGCTTTGTCACAGGGCGCTTGAGAATATTGCTTTCGGTTTTGACGGTTACGACCCTGACGTAACCGTCTTTCCCAGGATGCAGTTCTTGAACTCTTCCAAGTGCCCACTTTCCCGGAGGTAAGTTGTCCTCTTTGATTACAACAATATCGTCGATAGCTAAGTTTTTAGTAGGCTGTCTCCATTTAGATCGCGTCTGAAGGTGTTGAAGATAGTCAGCGGACCAAAGCTTCCAGAACCGCTTATTCATTGCTTGTATTAATTGCCATCGGGCTGGCAAGCTTATGTTATCTGGGTCAGCTTGTGGTCTTGACAGTAAAGAGTCTCCTATTAGGAAATGGCCTGGAGTCAGGTACGCATCCTCAGGATTCTCAGTTAAGGGCAACAAAGGACGCGAGTTTAGGCAAGCTTCAATTTGCTGAATTAGAGTTGTAAACTCTTCGTAAGTAAGCTTTTGCTCACCAATGACTCGTTTTAGATGTCTCTTAAAGCTCTTCACAGAGGCCTCCCATAACCCACCTGCAGTAGGCCAAGCTGGGGCATTGAACGACCATTCGATGTCCAAGTCACTGATGTTGCTGAAGAAGTCTGTGTTGATGGTTTGTAAAATCTCTTTGTATTCCTTATTCAATGCTCGCTTTGCTCCAATAAAGTTTGTACCGTTGTCGCTGTACATACGGCGGGGTGTCCCTCGTCGTGCGCAGAAACGGCGGAAACAAGCTAAAAATGCTGGTGTCGACAGATCTGACACCAGTTCTAAGTGGATAGCTTTCGTCGCTAGGCAGACAAATACAGCTACATATCCCTTGTAAGTCTTTGTTCCTCTACCTTTGCTCAGCTTTACATCGACATGACCTGTAAAATCCACACCTGTATGTGCAAAGGGGCGTGAGGGGGTAACTCTGGCTTGCGGGAGGTCAGCCATTATTTGATGGTTTTTTTCAGAGCTGAAACGTCGGCACGTGACGCATTTTCGTAGCTGCCTCTTGATAGTTCTCATTCCGCTCAAGATCCAGTACCTTTCCCTTATATAGGACAAAGTCAGCCTTGGTCCCCCATGCAAGGTGGACATGTGCGCTTGATTTATAATGAGGTCAGTGAAGCGGCTGTGGCTAGCTAGTATGATGGGATGCTTAGCTGTACTGCTGACGTTAGATTGGCTGAGGCGGCCTCCCACTCTTAAAATTCCTTCTTCATCTAAATAAGGATTTAAATTAGCTATTTTGCTGTTTGATTGAACATAACCCTCCTTTTTTAAGTAATCTAAATCGCTTTTAAAGTCGTCTGCTTGAATATGTTTTATTACCATTGAGTAAGCTTTGTTTATTTCTACAGCTGATAGGTAGGTATCATGTTCAAGAGCTCGGTGTCGAAGTGCGGCAGTGAAACGTAATACCCATGCGATTATCTTTATGGCATGTGTGATAGAGCTATTATTTATTAAAATTGTATTTATAAACGTCGATGAATCAGATTCTTGTAAGGCTACGTTTACACTGACCTTTTTTTCTTCGAGTTTTGGTGCGTCATACGAAGCATTTTTTAAGCTGGAGGGGTCAAAGGTAGCTAGTGATTCCGGTCCTTGCCACCAAAGTGAGTTACTCTGAAGCTTCGAGACTGTGAGCCCTCTGGTGGCACAGTCGGCCGCGTTCTCCTCAGATCGGATGTGATTCCAATTTGTAGCTGGTATTACTTCAACTATTTGCTGAACTCGATTCGCTATAAACTGTTTCCATCGAGATATGTCGCCATGTATCCACCCCAATACTACCATAGAGTCCGTCCAGGCATATGCTTGGAATGTTGTGTTGGAAAATGATGACTTGACGACTTTCATAAGTTGAGCTAACAGTAGAGCTCCGCATAGTTCAAGGCGTGGTAGTGATACCTGCTTGTTAAGAGGTGCTAGCTTTGTTTTTGCTGCAACGAGGCGTGATGTGCACTCACCTTTACTGTCGCGTGCCACTAGATAGACCGCGCAAGCGTATGCCTTCTCTGACGCATCGCTGTAGCCATGTAATTGGAACTCTCGCTGTGTGTCACCTAAGTATCTAGGTATATTGAATTGACTTACGTTTTTCAAGTCAATTTGGAGCTCAGACCACTGTTTTGAAATATTGTCTGGAATCGCGTCATCCCATGCTAATCCAGCTGACCACGTTTCTTGAAAAATAAGCTTAGCTCTGATCGTTAGTGGCGACAGCCAACCTAACGGGTCAAATAGTTTAGCTATAGATGAAAGTAATTGCCGCTTTGTTTTGCAATTATCGTTGAATTCAGGTTTGCTAGTAAATGAAAATGAGTCGGACGAGGGTGTCCAACGTAGTCCTAGAGTTTTTCGGGACTCTGAACATTTAAAGTCAAATGGTTTATCTAGTTGTTCTGTAGATAATGTTTGTAAGAGTTCTGGATGATTAGCTGACCATTTTCTTAAGTTCATACCTGCGCCCTTTAAAATATCGATAAGCTGAGTCTGCAATTCTTTCGTAGCTGCTAATGTATTTTGACCGCTGAGAAGGTCATCCATGTAAAAGCTTTTTTCTAGTGCTGCGGCGGCCAGTGGATATTTTGATGCGTCATCCTTAGCTAGCTGTCTTAGAGTTCTCATGGCTAGGTATGGAGCCGCTTTGGTTCCGTACGTTACAGTTGTGAGGACAAACTCTTGTAACGGCTCGTATAAGCTATCTCTCCAGATAATAGACTGAAGATGCTGATGGTCTGCGTTGATTAAAATCTGGCGAAACATTTTTTCTATGTCCGCTGTAATTACGTATTTGTACTGTCTCCATGTCAATAATAACGTTTGTAAGTCTTGCTGTAGGTTTGGACCGCACTCCATTACGTCATTGAGGCTAAGTCCTGAGCTGCTTTTCGCTGAGGCATTAAAAACTACCCGAAGCTTGGTAGTAGTAGAATCTTGCTTTATAACCCCGTGATGAGGTAAGAAGCATTGAAAGTTGCTGTTTTCGCTAGTAGCTTTCATATGACCCAGTTCTATATATTCGGATACAAATTGCTTATAGCTTTGAGAATACGCTTCATTTTTGCTTAATTTGCTTTCTAGATGTTTAAATTGTGCAATAGCTTTAGATTTAGTTGATCCTAATTTTTCCTCGTAATTTTGTTTCATAGGTAGGGCTACTTCATACCTGCCGTCTGCCAGGCGTTTAGTTGTTGAAATATAATGTTCTTCACAATATTGTTCCTCTTTTGTGAGTTCAGGAATAGTGTTAGGGATCTCTTCTATCTCCCAATATTTAGCTATCTCCTCTAAGTTATTTATAACGACATTACAGCTGAAAGTTTTTACGTTACCCGATAAGATCCAGCCAAGTTTCGTTTGCTGAGCTATGGGCGCGTTGTGCTCACCTTTAACTAGTCCGCTCATAATGACATCGGAGTAAACAGATGCGTCTAGCAAGATATCGATAGGCTTAGATACATTGTATTCAGGATCTGCTAAGTTCATATGATGGAGATGAGGCCATTGGCGCTTAGAAAATGATACATTCGGGAGATCGCTGATAACACGTGGTATAACAGATGCTTCGGTGTAAAAGTCGTAGTCGCCGTAAATAGATTGACACTCGAGCGTCACTAGACTCTTACTTTGTTTAGGGCTCATACCTACGCCAGAAACGGATGCGCTGAATTTTCGGCGAGGCAGGCCTAAGAGCTGAGCTGCCTTTTCGGATATCAAAGTAATTTGGGAGCCCTGGTCCAGTAGGGCTCGTAATGTGACGTACGTACCGTCAACGGCTTTAATTTTTAAAAGTACCGTAGCTAGCAAGACTTCTTCATCACTAGCGCTGACATGGTTGGCAACGTACGGCTTCTTGTTGAGTGCTTTACTAGTTGGTGGTAGAGAAGCTGAAGGGAGATTTGCTTTCATATCGGCTGTAGTCGGGGTCACCGAGGTCGACGACCCTGTACACGCTTCATGCAACGACGTATGATGTTCGTTATTGCACTCCTTGCATCTTTTGACGGACGTGCATTTTTCGCTGATATGTTTAAATAAGCAATTCTGACAAAGTCTGAGTTTTGCAACTGTCCTCAATTTAATTTCCGCTGGCATGTTTCTATACTTGTGGCATCGATAGAGCTCGTGATCGAAATTACACAAAGGACATTTACACGTGGATGTAATAGCTGCTTGAAATCCTCTCGGAGATAATTTGTTATAGCTAGGTTTAGAGGCATATTGATTCTTAAGCTGGTAATGAGCTGGAGCTGGCTTACTTGTATATGTGTGGTCCTTTTCTCGCTTATGAATTGGTTCGAGGGCCATGAATTTACTCTCGAGGAACGACATAAGTTCTTCTAATGAGGCTAAATCTCTAGGAGACTTACGTGCTTCTTTATAGGCGCTGTAGGTATCGCTATCAAGCTTCTTAGTTAAAATATGTACGAGTATCGGGTCCCACGTATTGGTGTCCACGCCAAGGTTGTGAATGGCATGGATGCACTCCGTGGTGGTGTCATACAATCGTTTTATCTCATATGACGTCTGCTTGCTAATGCTAGGCTGATTGAGGAAAGTTTCAATGTGCGTTGTGAAGAGCACTTGTGGGTTATTGTAACGATGGGTCAAGATCTCCCACGCCACATCATAATTTTCCGCTGATATGTTTAAATGTTGAATTAAACGCTCTGCTTCGCCTTTCACTCTACCTTTTAGGTGCTGCATCTTTTGCGCTTTTGATAAGAATTGACTGTTATGAATAGATTCAGTAAACAAGTCGAAAAAGGTTGGCCAGTGAGTGTATTTACCTGTAAATATAGGTATCTCCAGTAAAGGAGTAGCTTGCTGAATGTGGGCAGTAGCACATAGCTTCTGATTTAGAGCTCGTTTTATATGACGAAGAGTCGCTTCTAGCTCGTAGTATTCGCTTTGATAGTCTTCATCCTCACCTTCAAGAATGTTATCTATCTCTAGATGTAGCTCGTCGATTTTCTGCCATTTCGCTTGAATATTGTGTAACTCGTCTTCGAGTTCCCATTTAGCTGATATATCACTCACCTTGATGCTAGAGATAAGTCTTCTAAAAGCTCGAAACTTAGTGCGCTGAAGAGATAAAAGTCTCGCTATGTTGCTCGAGGAGTCAGTGCTGGTATTTTTTAATATGTTATCTGCTGTAGAGGTGCTATCGCTCATTTTAACCTTGTCTGCTGTTGTACCTAACTCTGTCCCTACCGGCTTGTAAGCTAAAAGTTTTGCTCTTAATTCATCGTGATAAGTTTTAGTTCTCTCGTAAATAGACTCTTGAAAGTACCTTTGGGTCTTATTTTCGACAGCTTGTAGTAGCTCGTTATTTTGGTCGAACTCTCCCCAAAGACTACCTAACGACTCTATACGTAGCTGAAGATATTGATTAGTTTTACGATACGCTGGATCCTTCCCGAAGTTCGTTCCGATGCGCTGGAGTTCGGTAAGGATTTCACCTTGACGGTTGAAGAGTGCTTCAAATTCCGCCATTGTAAGCTCGAAGCAAGTAAAATATAAACGATCTTACTTGATAGCTGCTGCAAGGCGAGTCTGCTGACTCACGCTGAAGATGATGTTGCTCGCTGTTGTGAGTTTTACAACCCACGAAAACGCTGCTTTGCTGTCTTCGATATACTCGCACAAAATTCGCACTGATTTAGACTAGTGTTCACAGATGTAAGCTCACGAAACACGAGTTATCACACGCGAACTGTGCTGCTAGTTCGTTAGGCTCGAATCTAATGTATGGCCCGCTGCCGTACATTAAGTGTATGCTGAAGCTAGTTTAAATAGTAGCTAAGGAAAGCTGAAGGGCGGTACTCCGAAGAGAGCTAAATAACCAAACCCGACGAGTGTTGATCGTACACTGATTTATTGTTCCACCAAATAATTGCTACGTAAAGGTTGACAAATGTGCATCGCCTGACGCAATTGCAAGACAAGCTAAACTTATTTGGGTCAACTTAAAAATGAACAAATTATATGTACGATTGGCTCGTACACACGCACTCTTTAAATGGGAAAATTCTTCACTGCCAATCGTATGGATTGTTTTAGGGACTCCAAATTATTATGGCGTTTAGAGCAAGCCGTACTCTCTAAAACTGATCATAAATCATAATCCAGCGGATTAAAATCGGGACTAGACGACGGCCAGTCTTCAGCTCTGATGAAGTCCGAAACGTTCGCTTCTAACCAAGACAGCGTGGACCGAGCTTTATGACCCGGCGCCGAGTCTTATTTGAAAGACCATGCTTGGCTAAACTACTTTCTCAAGAATGGTATCTTGATACACTTGTGCCGATGTTTTTTATACCTTTCACACAAAAATATGGCTCAGTCACTCCTTCATAGCTAACACCCCACCAAACCATCACTGAAGTCGGGTAATGCCCACGTTGCACTCTGCCGACTAATTGGGAAGCTTCCTTAGAGGTTTGAGCATAAATACAGTCACAGTCATTTTGTTTGTTAAAATATCGCTCAGTTGTAAAAATTTTCTCATCCGTAAACAATTTTTTTCTGTGAACTCCCTTTGTGTACGTACTTACCGCTTCAGTAGTTTTTTCGATTTTACCACCCTATTCTTTTTTGAATTATCATTTTAAAAATGACCAGTGCGTCTCTTATAGGCTGCAAGTCCTAAGTCATCTTTTGAAATACGCGACATGGTTCAGGGTGCTATCTTCATCTCCCAAGATAAAATCTTTTGCTTTCAGACAGGATTTTTGCGAATTCTTTCTCTTACTGATTTTACCACCTTTTTTGTACAAACACTACGTGGACGGCCAGATTCTTTTCTGTCACAAACAGATGAGGTCTCATTGTACCTATTCATAGCCCGGTACACAATCAATCGACTAATACCAAGCGTATGGAGAGTTTTAAAAATTGCAATTTGGCTCAATACCAACTTTGTGTAATGCAATCACAGCGATTCGGTTCTTTTTATCACCCCACTCCATTTTAATATCGCAAAATAATAGATTCGAAATTCAAATGTAGTCTTTCTCATTTTTTATTGTAACAGTATTTATGGCCAGACTGTGTATATTTCAAACATTCTCCTTTTTAAGTCATTCGGAAATAAATATGTGTATTACGCTTTACATTCATTATTACTTATCATTATAGGGATCAGGCAAATTAAAAATATAAATTTGTTTTGAAACATTTTTTTTAAGTGGTTGAATTAGGGCATTTCTCTCCTTTTAAATATTTAAGACCACCAAAACTAAAGCTTTTAATGCTCCACCTAAGGAAAGGTGAAATTTCCCTTTTCGACCTTTACTTATTCGCCAAATTTAGGCCCAAAGTTCGCGAGCTAACCTCTGGCGTTAGTGATAAAGTTACTATCAGATAACCCTTTAACGCAGCCCAACAAGAAAAGCCAAATGAAATGAAATGAAATTTAGTAGTGAATAAGAATTTGGGTAACAATGTTAGCAGTTACATTTGATGTCACGGTATTTTCGCCAATCATTACAGGTGTATTCACATCACACTTAGATCTATTATTGGTTCAAATTGCTCAATCTTAACTTAATATGAACTCTCAATTAAATTTATAATTTAGAAAATCATTAACAAAATCATTAGCAATTTATTAAATATTACGATACCTACTCATGATTAAAACATTGTTTCTATATCAGAGCAGGACACATTTTCATGTTCTCTAGTGATGATATCAGTTTTAACGATAGATCAGATACCATAGATTTTCTACGATATAGACTACCGGGTTGATGAAAGTGACAGAAAGTCGTTTGATTAGAATCATTTAAGACGACGATTTGATGAGCATCATTTGAGACGAAAATCACAATAATTCTTTGGTAAGGCGTATTTCCAATAGTGGACTTGATGCGTACGGTAAACCTGGTTGATTTTGGTTGTTATGTTATAAAAAAACGTATGCTATTATCGACAGGGCGCGTATTGCGATGCAGTTTTGATAGGTAAGCGGCTTAGCTTTACTGTCAAATTAGCAATTCGTCTGTGATTTTGCATGAAATTTATAATTTAAATATAATAAAAAATATAAGTATTAATATTTTTGACGACCTCCGTGGTCGAGTGGCTAGGACGCTGGTTTCAAGTGTCGCCATCTCGTGGGGTTCCAGGTTCGATTCCCGGTCGGGTCAATGTAGAAAACGATTTCTCATCTATATTGTCTCGGGTCTGGGTGTTGTGGTACCACCGTTGTGTCTGATTTCCATAACACAAGTGCATTGGCTACTTACTTTGGGATCAGAGCAATGTATGTGATTGGTGTCCAATATTTAATATTTGTACCAGTGTAGTATTAGTTTTCACTGAGTCGGAATTGAGCTGCCTAGAAATTGAACGGCTAAAGTTGGATCACAATACCCCCAGGTATTGTTTTAAGTAAAAAAATCAATTTAAAAAGTTATTTTTTCACTCCTAACTAACTTGCCATATAAATCTGCAGAAAATCAGGGTCGTACAAATCTACTAGTGCCTTTTTTAGATATTCTACTTTTAGCTAGGAAATATAGATATATTATCTAACAGTACAAATATTTAGGATAACGAGGACTGGCTGATCTTGTATTACTTTTCCTCAGGACAAAGTTAAATTCATAAATAAATCTTAAGGGATTTGGCACTTAACCTCCGAGGTTTGACCCTTGCGGTGATGTAATCCATATTGAAATTGATTGTTCAAACTATTGGAAAATATATTGGCCTAAAAATTTATTTGATTTGTAAGTATTGGTTTTCTAGATTGACGCAACAGATGTTCAAATAAGTGTGATAGATGGTAACGATCCAAATCGTATAGGTAAATACGATTTGATGTATTATTTTCTGTTTATATGGGATTGCGGTTTCACCGAACTTTGTACCGCGCCCCGCGGCCCCTTCCGGGCATAGCGCCTTTTTAGGGTTCCGTAGCCGACTGGCAAAAAACAGAACCCTTATAATTTCGTCAAGTCGTCTGTGCGTCCGTATGTCACAGCCACTTTATTCTGTAACTATTAGCATCACACTGTTGAAATTTGGTAGGAAGATGTATTCTGTTAACCACTTTACGATTCTTATACAAAAAATAAAAAATGATGATGTTTAAGGGGGGCTCCCGTACATGAAACTAAAACTTTTTTTATTTACTTAAACCTATGCATGTGGTTCGTCTACGGATAGGTCTTTCAAAATGACATTGTCGTTCCAGTAACCTTTTCCTTTTAAACGTTTGATAGATAGACGCTTCCAAAGTGGTAAAATGGGCGTCCCACCTCAATATGACTTCTAAAGTAAGCGAGTGTAAATATTGTAAAAAATACATAATGTAGATCTTAACAAATACTTTCATCGAAAATTAGTTTAAACGAAATTGACCTTGTAGTTTTTGAGATATAGCAAATTTTCAGCAACCGCAAACATTACTTTGTTCTTCATACAAACACTATGTAAAACAAAGTTATATTTGCTGCCAACAAAATATTGTGGTATTTTAGCTAAGTGGAAGTAAGTGGATGCACTAATTTCGTTAAAATTGGCACGGAACTGTCAGTGCGCGAGTCCGACTCGCACTTGGCCGTAGGCCGTAGGTGTAACAAGCACGACGTTCTTTTTAGGGTTCCGTAGCCGAATGGCAAAAAACGGAACCCTGATAGTTTCGTCAAGTCTGTCTGTCTGTCTGTCCGTCTGTCCGTCCGTATGTCACAGCCATTTTATTCTGTAACTATAAGCATCACACTGTTGAAATTTGGTAAAAGTATGTATCCCGTTAACCGCTTTACGATTCTCATACAAAAAATAAAAAAATATGTCATTTAAGGAGGGGCTCCCATACATGAAACTAAAACCAAAAAAAAATTTTTGCAAACCTATACGTGTGGGGTGTTTAAAGATAGGTCTTTTAAAATGACACCGAGGTTTCTAAAACCATTTTCTTTTGAAGTCTAACGTTTCATAGCTAGACGCTTCCAAAGTGGTAAAATGGGCGTCCCCCCCCCCCCCCATCTGACTTCTAAACTAAGCGAGTGTAAATTTTGAAAAATATATATAATGTAGATCTTAACAAATACTTTCAACGAATATTAGTTCGGACGAAATCGAACGAGAAGTTTTTGAGATATAGCACATTTTCGACAACCGCATACATAACTTTGTACTTCATACAAACACTATGAAAAACAAAGTTATATTTGCTGTCAACAAAATATTGTGGATTTTACTAAGTGGATTCCCAAATTCATTTAAAGTTGGCACGGAACCCTCAGTGCGCGAGTCCGACTCGCACTTGGCCAGTTTTTTTGTAACGACTAGCAGTCCTAGCAGAATATTTTTCGCCCCCCCCGGTCCCATCCTGTCCGGTCCTATTTCATAGTTTGTAAAATATTCAGGGTTAAGACGAATGCAACAAAGTAACAATGGTAAAAATCGGTCCACCCGTTTTTGAGCAATAAGTGGTTTAAATAACACGACTTTATACAAATGTCTTTGTTTGTTTGCAAACAAAGACTTGGTATTAATATAGCCAAGAAACGGTTTATCATTGACTGCACAAATGAACTGCTTTTACAGGTTTTTTTTGTGGTTAATATTAATATTGTTTAATTGTCACCAATTTATTGTTTTTAACATTGTAGTTTTCCTGCCAATGATCTTTATACCTTCCTCTATAATAAGTATATGAAAAGAATAATATCTTTAATTATTTGTTACTAATATTATCTATGTAAGCTGTTCGTATATCATATTTTAATCAAAAATAAAAATAAACAGTCGTCGGTGCGAAATAATACCATATTTGCCACATGCGTGACCCAAATGACACCTTAACGTAACGTTTCCAACACCGTAACCTTTGAAGCTTATAAGAGTCAAGAAATAGTAACTGTTTAGCGTGAATGCGTGGAAAAGAAATTAGCATTCCCATAGTAGGTCAAACGAACGAGGTTTCGGAATCATTTTGAACAAAATTACCTGTATCATGGCGGTAATGTATTTTATGTCAAACAGGAAGAAGACACAATTATTTTATGTTACTAGCTAACATATATTAGAAAGAAATCTACTCTCATAATTTATAATATTAGTATCTATTACTAGTAGTATTAAATATAATCTGTATCTATCTGTGTATCTAAAACCAATAAAATAAAGCTGGAAGTGTGTTGGTTTGATTGAACGCGATAATCTCAGGACCTACTAAGCCGATTTTAAAAAATATTTTTGCGTTAAGTAGCATTTTTATCAAGAAAGATTAAGGCTATAAAACATCACGCTGCGAAGTGAGCGGAAGGATCAAACCGAAAACGGGCGAACGCAGTCGAGGGACACTGCTAGTGGTTTGTGAAATTACGTTGAAATAATTCAAAAATCGCCAAATAAAATACAATATGGCGAATTTGAAAACGCCACCTATTTTTCCGCAATCATTATGTTTATTTATTTTAAATCGGTAGCATCACTCGGACTTTATCAGTCTGTTGTTTTATCTGACGTTTAAAACTATTCATAAAATTTTCAATCTATAGTAATAAGACACGAACATGAATTTCAAGATGACAATCATCTGAGTTGTCTCAAAGTGATTCTATTACTATCAGTATCACGATCAAACTTTTAGTAGCCGACACAGCTTTATTCAGATCCTTAACATAAATCTATACAATGTTAACAATAAAACCCAACCCTAGGAAGCCGTTAGAAGTCAAACTCGATGAGATAATTAATCCTATTGCTTCGTCAATCGAGCGTCACTCTCTAAGCGATAAACGCTCTAGTGAACACTCAGGGATGTCTATACCGGAAGCTTATTTTTTTACGTTTTTTAGACGAGTTTCCTCTGACTTAATCCAAGTCGGATTGAGATGCAAAGTTTAGAGATATTAAAACAGATACTATCCATCCGTATGTCAAAGCTACTTAATTCTGAAACTATTAGCATGAACAAATTAAAACTTGGCAGGTCGATGTATCCTGTTAACCACTTGACGACGGGGGGACGCCCAAACATTTTTGCTCAAGCATGTGTGATCTTTTAAAATGACATCGAGATTCCAAAAAAAAAAATTCTGAAAGTCAAGCAATTGTAAGATAGAGGCTCCTAAAGTGGTAACGTCCGTTTCGTGTAATAGTAAGCGCTCCTGATTACTATACCGGCCGTCCCGGGTTCGAATCCCGCAAGGGGCAAATGTTTGTGTAATATACACAAACATTTGGACCTAAGTCATGGATGTTAAAATGTATTTAAGTATTTATGGGAGACGCCCCTTTCATAATCGTTGTCTGTTATTCACGACACAAGGAAGACAATTTCTTACTCCGAAATCACGACAATTTGGTGTGTTGTATGTTGCATATTATTTCTTATTTTTTTGTTCTTCCTGCCTTTTTTTCTCATTTCATTTGGGTCGACCCTCTGAATATATTTGCGCCATTGGCATCACTTATATTAGCTGGAACTAATTTAGCTTGAGTTTCAAGGTTTCTCCAACAAGTAGCCTTTGGGCGTCCTCGGGGTACTTTTCCTATGTCAATTTTAAGGTATGTTATAACAGGGTGATCTTCTCTACGATGCATAACGTGATGCATGCCGTACCAATGAACCTGGCTCTCCAGGAGTTTCTCTGGTATAGGTCTGACTTTAAAACTGTCCCGGACGACATGCTCGTTTCTAATTCTATGCAGCTTTGTCACACCAGCCAGCCAGCCAACATTTGTATGCCAGCCATTAAAACCCGCATACATAGATCGACAATTAAAGTAAGCTTCACTTCAAAACTAGAAAGATTCAGGAGACAGCCCTTAAGGTTCCAGTTATTAGGCCAAGGAAATCAATGCAGCCAGAATTCCATTCCACGATGTAAAGCTAACTGCTGGAAATTCCAAGTAAATGCATTAAAATCACACTGATCTTAATTAAATCACTTTTGTATCAACTTGCTTCAATATCTATACTACCTATAATATAAAAAAAAAAAGAATTGATTAGATTTGAAATAAGATTTGACACTGATTTGAAAAAAAAAAATTATTTGATGGCTCATTTACCGAGGAAGGCTTTAGGCTCTAAAATATTACGCTACGATGGGGGGGGGGGGGGGGGGGGAGGGAGCAAAATCAAAACGCGCCGACGAAGTCACAGGGAATCGCTATTTTTTTTAAATAAACTTTTATATGAATCAATGGAGGTATACATTCTAACGGAATCGTTCTAGTTAACAGTTGAGAATATAATCAAAAGATAATTTCGAAGGGTTCACATTTTTTTCCGTACGTTAAAAAAGTATTCAATAAAAGAAACCATCTGTATTTTCTCAAACAAAAAATTCGTCTTAAACAGAAATGGACCCGAAGTGGGCCAATTACATTATTTTACAACCATGATGAATTTTAACAGCTTTTTGAACAACCTTTATAATTTTTTCCTTGAATCCTGTCTCGGAATTTTTAGAATATACCATGGCAAAAATAAAGCTTAATACCTACTTAATATCATTTCTTTTTAAGCGTAAACAGAACGAATTCTTAAATATGAAGCTATACTCGTACATATTTAATCATAACTTCAAGCAATCAATCAATTTATTTATTTCTTCTCCACAATCAAAGTAAATACAATAGGTAAACAATGTTACAATTTTAAGTTACAGAATTTTGATTGTGAGAGACTGGCATCTGAGCTAGGCTTCATGCCTGTGTTACAGAGAACCAGTACTCTCCTCTCTAGATGTGATCAGATATAAATATAACACAAAAATATAGTGAGTTAACACAGCTTACACAGCCCAATAATGGAGAATTAAGCCAAAAAAGAAGAAGAATCGCACAAACTACAACTGTGTGTGTGTGTGTGTGTGTGTGTGTGTGTGTGTGTGTGTGTGTGTGTGTGTGTATGTGTGTGCGCGCATGTGTGTGTAAGTGTGTGTGTGTGAGAGAGTTTATGTGTTTGTGTGTGTGTAAGTGTATGAATGTTTATGTCGGTTTTATATGCCGTTTACGGAATCATGAGATTTTCTGTGGTAGAGTAGTCCAAATTCTGAAGGTGTTTGGCCACCTTTTTCTTGCAGTGGAATGAGGTTAGGGGGTAAATGTGTAACTCGCGATAGAGTCTGTTATATAGAAAAGGGCCTAAGAAGCAGAAAAAACGATGTGAGAAGATGGTTTTAAGGTTTGGTTTGTGGGCTATGAGATGGTTAAACTTCGTACCCCTACACTTCATTAACCTGCAAACATTCCACTGCTGGGCCTAAGCTAAACTTTGTGGTTTTGAGCCATATTCCACCAGCTGCGTGGTGCGGTGTGCGGTGTGCGCTGTGGGGATTGGCGGTGGAGTTTTCGAGGTAAGCGACGAACTTTGCTACCAGATCCTATCAAGCTGTCCATAGGGTCTCCAGGCTTAACCACTGATATCAAACGATAATAGCCGGAACCAATTAGCGTACTTTCCGAAGCACAGAGATGCTCGTAATATACGTCACTCACTTATATGGTCGGAATAGTCACCCTTTAAACAGGATCGCGCCGTAGGTTGCTTCTTAACTTCGGTATTACTAACCAAAGCGCTTCTCCCACTGCGCTACGAGCACCTCTATTGTACTCTATTGTATAATTAAATGAAAATAAGTTGGTTATCATAATGTGTAATTTGATGTCACAAAAGAATAGAATATTTATTATTTTAATGATACTTAGAGTCGATTTTACCAACGTCAGTTAGGACTTATCCGACTATATAAATATAAAAAGACCAATGGTTTTAGCAAGTTTTTAACACCCACAGTGTCATATTTTATATTCTTAAGGATGAATTAAATTTGCACGTAGGAGGGACTCGAACCAGAAACTTCTTGGCTAACCGGGAAAAAAACGCTCTACCAATTGAGCTACCGCGGTGTCGGTCCGAGCGTGCGAAATTTTGGGTCTCTTATGAACACGTCATTACGCGTGACGTAAGCGCCATCTACCCGTCTATCAGCCAAGAAGTTGCTGGTATGTACGAGTCCCACCCGTGTTTTGGTTTCTTATTTCATCTTTATGAATATAAAACAAGCAGTTTTAAAATAAAAACTTACTTATGCTGACAAATAGGTGACGTTTTTGAATAAGGTGTATTGTATTGTACTTGTATTCGACGAATATTCCTTATCTGACGTTGATAAAATCGACTATTACAAACAGAGTTGAAGTCTGTAATACTGTAAATACTTGAAAATATAGTGTGAATAAATACAACATAATAACACCAGATCTATACAACTAATAGTAAAAGCTACTAAATATGAATGATTCTAATTTAGCCACCACATTTGATTGAAACCTACAATATAATGAAATGCATTCCAAACGATTCAACTTGAAATACAGTTCTAACAGCATATCGGTAAAACTTACTCGTAATATAACTGCCATCATTTGGTTATGAAAGTAAAATATTTCAATTTCCTATTTATTAACCTACCCTTTAAAATGTTTTACTTGTAAAGAACAAACAGATATCAAATAACTAGGAAATGTTACTTTTATTTCAAACTCATTGCGAAGGAGATGGTCTCTTCTATTTCATATTTTATTTACCAACAATGCTAGAATGAACTCGCCCTGCAAACTAGGCTATGCACACAGTTACCGACTCGCTTTGTGGAATACAGGGTGTCTCAAGCGAGAAAACATTATGAACAAGAGGTTTTATATTATTTTGTACCATTTTATAGGTAAAGCAATAACAATTTGCTTTTTTTTACATTTTTTGAATATAATGTGCTTTTGATTTCTAAAATCAATTATTAAAAATAATAAGATCATAGATTATAATTAGTTAGTTCTCTATGTTTTTATTTATTGTTCTTTTTTGCCACTCAATCTCTTGCACACTTTGTGCACATGTTATTTCTTTTTGTCTCAATTTTATAGAAATTTTCCTATGTTCTAATCATTTTACGACTGTAAAATGTTTTGTGTATTGTGAAGCTAAGCAATAAAATATGAGTTCATAAGAGGTAAATAAGATCTCATAAATATCATTTAATTGTACTTTAGCCTAAAAAAACGTTTTTATTTTACAAATTGTCTTGCTTGGTTTCAGTAAGTAATTTTTCTGTATAAATTATGCCATTACTCAGACATCAACAAACATTAATGCAAAATATGCAAAAATAAGACTAAAACATCCAACCATCATATTATATTAGTCTTTCAGTTCATCGACTATGATTAATGGAAAGCGAAATCGTTTAATATACTTTTTAAAACAAATCTGTCAACCTAAAGATTCTGAAAGTCAGTATGAGATGGCATCTTCAAGACAAACTTATCCCATCATATTATCGTGAAACTAAGATAATTATTCGGAGGGTTTCATCCTTAATATAAAATACAGATAATTTTGATTTTCCCTTGACCGAGGATTTAATTTTTTTTTTTAATGTTATATATGCATATGTAAATTACCGACCTTTCCTGACTCTAGAGGTCCTATTTTTAAATCACTTACGTCAGTATGGCGCGTGATTTATATTGCTTTGTGTTTGATTTTCGAATGAAATCAGTAAATATAGTTTTTTTTTTTCACTGCAATCGTTGCCATCTTTCTGCATGACATGAGGTTTGACTGGCAGAGAATGCTTTTAGCATTAAGTCCTCCTTTGTAAACTAAATTTGTGTAATAAAGTTTTAAATAAAATAAATGACTATCGACGTCGAATCTACAAATTACTTTATTCGTGAATAAAGTAATTTGTAGATTATAACGGGCACGTAATTATTTAACTAATGTTGTCTTTTAACCACGTACCTACTGTATAACGTTTAATATTGTAGGAGAATAAGAAGGTTAATTATATGCGTAAAACATAGTATATATTTTATTGTAATGTCAGCTCTTCAGTTATGTCCTACTGAACCTTATAATAATCTCATCATCCAAACATCCAAAGATGTCCAATACTGAACATAGTCCTTCGTTCCCACTGCGTTTGGTCTTTACGAGTTCGTATATTCGTCTTCTCTGTGGACGTCCAACGCTGCGTCTTCGGTCGAAGGGTCTCCAATCTAGAACTTTTCTGCCCAAACTTTCAACTATTCGGCCATCAGTTCTTGTAATAATGTTAAAAAAATATTTTTTCTACCTGTTACTTTTAGCAAATAATCAAATAACTAAAAGGTTAACTACAAGTTAAGGTTACGAAACAAACATTGAATATGCTTTTAACTACAAACAAAATGCCGACGCCACCAAAATATTTGATTACGTATTTTTCGCAGACATTATCAGGGTCTGGGTGTACTTTGAAATCAGAGCAATGTATGTGATTGGTGTCCAATATTTATAATTTATTCATAATTATTATAGGATAGTTTAATTAGACATAGTTTTACTAAAATTTTTGTATGTTATCAATTGTTAAATTATGAATGCCCAAAAATGCGTGTGTAAGCTCTTTTCATCCTTAGATACAAGTTGAACATAGTTCAGTCAAAGTAAAGAGAATTCACTTAGGGATAAATTTTTAGTTCAAGGATTTGTCAAAGGATGCGCAAAGGTTTTTTTTAAACTTTTTTTCATTTTATATTATGTATAACCTTAAGTTTGATAATATATTGATAATATATTTGGTATACACAAGTGTAGAGTATGGTATACACGAGTATTATCAAATAATGACAGAAGCGGAGACCAGTTTCAATTTATAAGCGAAGTTTGCGTTCACGGCGCGTTTAAAGCGTGAATTCAGAGAATTTAATGAATGATTAAGCTCAAAGCCTAATCCAGACAAAGAGGAATGCGTTGCCCCTATGCAACGGGCGAAAAGCTCAAAAGCTCTCGAAAGGCACAAAAGCTGTAATAGTGTACAATGGAACTTGAGATTCACGCAAATTTTTGTGGCATTTTTTTGCACACAAAACAGCTTTTATTTAAAAACGTATACAGCGGTAAAGTAATAGTCTTTCGGGGAGATTTCGGAATTCGTTTTTCAGGTTAAGAGGTTCGGATTGTAGCAACAGTACAGTGCAAATGCTGTGTAAAGTAAGGTAGGTACTTTTAAAAAATCACTGTTTTTTGGTAAAAAAGAATTTGTGACCTATATTTTATCTATCTATGCTATTGTAAAGCTAAAGAGTTTGTTTGTTTGTTTGAAAGAGCTTATCTTAGAAACTACTGGACCTTATTAAAAAAAAATGTTGGATAGCTTATTTATCGAGTAATACTTTTAGGCTATAAAACATGACGCTGTGACGGGAGGGGAGGGAGCAAACTCAAAACGCGCGAAAAAAGTCGCGGGAGATCGCTAGTTTATTCATATACCTTTAAGATGAATCATATCTGTACTCAAAATAATTATTTTGTATGTGACATCGTGTGATACCTATGTTTATGAATTAAAAAAAATGGTTGATTGATTGATTAATATTCTTAATTTTGTACCACTAGACATTAAAAAGTTTCGTGTGACATAATGAACGCGGAAACCTTTAAACGAATCTCTGGAAATTGTAGTTCTTCATTCTTACTTTCTATCATTCATAGTTTCATAGCAGGAACATTACACTCTGTATTTTCTAGATTTTTTTGTGAAATACTTCTAAATAATAACCAAATAAAAAAGAAACTCGTATTAAATCAGGAAGCGATAAACTAATTTCCTAATTCAGCAAGGCACTGAGTGTTCACGAGAGAAGAGAATTGACGTAACTTGGAGAAAAATTTTATTGATTTTAGTTAACTAGTGTCTTTCTTTATAATTACAGTCAATGTTAATTAATTTTTGTCATGGAGACCTATTATCATTATGCTTACTTACTAATTTTCTACTAAATTAATGACGAAATCGTTGACATTTATCAAGTGAAATGTCCGAAGTACGTTGCATATTTTTTTGTAATTTTCGTAGCTAAAATATAAAAATTATGCGTAGGATGTACGCTCAATTGCCGACCTACAATGTATATGTTTGAATTATTTTAATTAAAAATACTGGAGTTGCTCTCGAATATGTAAAAAACAAATGTGAATACACGCATTAGCTAGAATTGAGAGTACGTAGCTTTAATATAAAATACAATAATTCTCAGAACATAGCTCTGTCATAAAGAAGACATTTTTGTCTAATACCGTGTAAGTATGTAGCCTATAGGTTTCGTGTTTGACTTTGATTTCCCGGTAACCCTGTAAATCTTTTTCATACATAAAAACCCACACTAACATCTACTATTTATTATTTTTCCACGGTATTCACATATTTAAAATATCACACACCCCGTATCCCCATAATATACGCATCGCCGAAAATAGCTAACGCCCCAGGTTTTGTTTTTACGACGCCGAGGCCAAGACGTCGCGCTTTTTATGCCAAGCTTGACATTAGCTTAGTATTTTATTACGTGAAAACCCGACGTTGCGTGTCTTTGGTTCGTGTTGTGTGAGGTTTTCAGGGATCCGTGCTTTTGAAGGAAAAACCATAACCTATGTTAGGTCGAAATACGGTTTGTGTTAAATAATCTTTGACAGTTTAATTTTAAAAATGTGTACTTCGGCTCTAGATGACACAGTTGGGGCTTTTTATTACTCCCGACGAATAAATAGTGGGGTGTTGTAATTTTAACGTGTCTGTCTGTGTATTTGTGAACTGTCTGTAGTATCATAGCGCCCAAACGGATGAACCTATTCTCGTTTTTTTTTTGTTGTGTCATAAATAATTTTATCCTGAGTGTTCTTAGCCATGTTTACATAAATCTTATCAGTCGTTTGAAGATCATTAGCTCGTTTCTGGGTTTGAGTTTTCCGATCGATTCGAAATTCGATGCCGATGACATTGACAATATATAGAAAGGTATCGATGACCCGATCGGCAGTTTGAAGATCATCAGCCTTGTTATGAATTAATGAGGGGATCTGACTACTATTCCAAATTTAGTACCGTGCTACTTCAACCATGTACTTTAAATATGACGGGTCAGGGGGTTTTAACATTATAATAATAACATCTAGGTACTTCACTAAGTATCATAAAATCGCAATATGAAGTAATGATTTTATAGCATCAATCTAAACTAAGACCATGAATAATGACGTGTACTTTGTTTTGCGCGGAACCCTTACCGTTCATCCAGCTCGCACTTAACTAGGTTTTTATTATATTTTACACATATTTTTCCGGCATCCGACACGCGAATTTGAAGTTGCCAGTTCGAAGTTTCATTTTTTTTTGTTTTGAAATCGAGTCTGTATTTGTATCGAATTTTGTTTCTAGTTAGCTGGCGTTGTAAATAACTTTAAGCCCTTTACAATGTGAAAGCAAGGCTCATTATTACATTATACTTATATTTACGAGAAACTACTTACTGATTGTCAATTTCATCAGTCAGTTAAGATTTATCCGACTGAAAAAGTAAAAACGACCGATTTTAAAATTACATTTATTTAAATAATTGCTGTCAAATAGGTGATGTTTAGAAATAAGGCGTACTGTATTATATTCAACGAATATTCCTTATCTTTGTTTGTAAAATCGGACCTTACTTAGTTACAGTTTATTTTATAACGATACTACTAAGTCAAAGTCAAAGTCAAAAATAATTTATTCAATTTAGGACAAAAAATGCCACTCATGAACGTCAATAATTAGTGTAATATCAATTAATTATGGCCCGTATGGGGCTAGAACATGTCTCCTTATCTTTTGGGCCCTACTAGTGCTTCGAGATAAGACACAGACAATTTGGCAAGTGCTGAGAAGAAACGCCGGAACAAACTCAGTCACCACTAGCTGCCTCAAAAATGATACAAATTAAAATAAACATGTAGGTACATCGGTTTGGTGCAGGCTGGACTGTCAATACATTCTCGTCATTTAGATAGTCTTGTATTTTATAATACCCCTTCGACAGTAGTAAGTTCGACGGTAGTTTTGACATGCAACTTAAATTTATTAATAGCTACCTATTAACTACCTTATAATTCGATAACATTAATAGGTATATCGTTGAAAAATTTGATACAATTTCCAAGAAATGAATTCAATGCTTTGGCTAACCTGAAGTTTGGAATGACAAGTTTGTTTTTATTTCGTGTGTTATACGATTGTATGTCACTTTTTCATAAAAAGATCAAATTTTTTGCGTACGTACATGATATTATCAAATATGTATTGAGAAGCGACAGTGAGGATGTTAATTACCTTAAAGAATTCTCTCAGGGATTCGCGGGGACTAAGTTTGTAAAAGGCACGAATGGATCTTTTCTGTAAAATAAAGGTGGTATCGATGTCTGCAGCAGAACTCCACGAGAGAAGATTACTACCTACTTTATTATCAATCCAATGCGTTTTATTCTTATCTGTCAAACTTAGTTGTCGTTTTTATAAATGTTACTTCTGCAGCCCCTGAGATACGCAATCTCCATACTGAAGTCACCAATAAACGTTCTACCGCATTCACCGGCTACCCGCATAATAAAACCGAACTTGACTTGCCAACGTCTCATTTGCACACTGATTCAGCCGCCTTAACAAACATGGCGGCACATCAAAGAGAAACGCCGACGAGCATTCGTTTAGGGTGGAGCACTTGAGCTACACGTTATGGCGTGTAGATTAGTTTGTATTAAATGAAATCATCCATATTGGAATAGTACTAAGAATTATTTATGCTCCCAGGGAAAGTCGTTTCACCCCGGCCCCGAGTCAAGCAAAGTAAAAATTATAAAAATAATAATTTTCGAGTTATAAGTGGTGTTACTAACACGTTTTTACGTTTATGTTTCAAGGCATTGAAACCCGGGTTGGATTCCCGGTCAGATTTGTAAAGAAATCATAATTTTCGTTATTGTTTTGGGTCTGGGTGCTATGGTTCAACCGATGTTTCTGATTTTTGTAACAAAAATGAATAAGCTACTAAAATTGATATCAAAGCAACGCATGTGATTTATATGTTCAATACTTATTCCTTTTTTTTGTTTATTGTGTTTTTTTTTATTTTCAACTTATTGCATTTCTCGCGAAAAATGAACCGAAATTCAGAACACAATCCAGTAGGCTTATTCTGACTTTTCCACTTGTGAATGATGATAACATAGGAAAAGAACCTTTAAAAAAGATTTTATTGCTGGCTGTATTTTTATGAGTATTATTAAACGCACTTGTAGAAGGTAACTGTGTCAGACAAGAAATCGAACCCTGTGTCCAATGTTATCAGAGCGCATGCCTTTACCACTCGGCCACCGACACATTGATTTATCGACCGACATCTAATAATCCATTTTTATTCATAAAATTCCCAGAGTTGTTATGCATTTTGAGCTTTGATTTTTTTACCTTTAAAATTTTATTTACTTTTACAAAAGTTATTTTACACTACTATTCTTCTTTCGATACCTAATACTATCACTAGTGCTTACAGACAAACACCTTACCTTAAATATGTCAGGTTGCAAGTCTAGTCTGTCATAAGCTTAAAACGGCTAGAATCTCTAGGGTATAAAGGTAAATGTGTGTACAGGTCACGATCCTGTGGTATTAGTATTTAAGGCCCCTTGGGAGATCCGTGATAGTTCATACATAGACTAAGCAATACGCTAATATTCATATGTCCATAAGATGCAGTACCTTACGTTAGAAGACAAGCTTAAATTCAAAATATTTAATTTGATATTTATAATTTACATATAAGACCGCCAATATTGTACAAATGATTTGTCTGTAATGTTATTGTTTCTTGTGTCCTTACTTATGCAATAGAGAATATCAATTTATTTATATATTAAGAAAGACATGCCGATGGCAAATTATGTGCTGTCGAAGTGACATCAGCACGTATCGTGTGAACAGTCGATGTAATGTCGACGGTTACCGTTACTTATGTCATCGGAAAACTGCCCCTTGTGTGTTCGATAATATGAACGAATTTTCTCCGATAGTCACTGATCACTGAAATTTTCCTTGAAAATGTATGTCTTGGAAAAAAAGCTTAATTTTGTTATTCACATCTATATTCCGCGCGATTTTCGTTGTCTTTTTTTCTTTTCGAACGAAAATCACACGCCATATCCAAACAAGTGTTTTAGAAATAGAATTCCTGTACATTCTTATTTAATAAGCGGCCTATATCGCCTTACCTTCAACGCAAAGTATCATTTGTAATTTGTAACTCTGTTTACAAACCCATGCGGTGATATCGTGGTACAAAATCGCATTATAGGCAAATGAAAGCACGTCAGCCGCTCGCCACCTGGCAAGGTACCCACGGAATAAAACTCGACACCATAGTATAGAAAAATGTAGTATGATTATAGTCCAAGTCTTCATTCCACAAGACTTGTCCCATTTACTTTTTTGTTCTGATTCGTGCTTGCTGGAAGACTTTCTGTGTGCTAACGACAAGGCAATCGGCGTCGCCCATTACCGGGCACAACAAATTTAAGTCGCTTTACCATCGACACGATAAGAAGAATAAAAAGTCCAAGTCATTTAAAAGTAATCAAATATTAAATTCGATCAACTGTGTGCACATACACGTCCCAATTAGACTTTACCACAGGTACAGGTATGATGTTATACCATTTTTGGGGTTCCGTAGACAAATGGAAAAAAACGGAACCCTTATAGTTTTGTCAAGTCTGTCTATCTGTCCGTCCGTATTACACGGCTTCTTTATTCTGAAACTATTAGTATTACACAGTTTAAACTTAGTAGGTAGTCCTGCTAACCGCATTACGATTCTCATGTAAAAAAAATAGGTTACATGTTTTTGGGAATACATGAAACTAAAACCTAAAAAAAACCAAACCTATGCGTGTAAGTGTATAGACAGGCGTACCCAAGTTGTATCTCGGTGCTTTTCAGCATTTCTGAAAAGCGTCTGTTGTCATGATGACTTTTTATGATTTCAGGTGACGCTACTGCATCTACTTTTATTATGATAGTATGCTGCACCGGTATAAAAACTTTATTACCACCCACCAAAGTTTATTTTAGACCAACTATCCGAACTATCCATAAACCTTCTGCCCTAGCAATAGCGATCGTTTTACGATGTGATATTTTTGCATTAATTAATGCAATATTGTCTTGAAATCTTCAATAAATTTTGCGGTGAGCAGGTTGTTGTTCAAAATTTTAAGGTGAAATCCGCTTACTCTAGAAACTTAAGCTACTTAATGCATGATTTTGCATTAAAATTGTAGTTGCCATGATAAATAAATATTTGGTTAGTAGGATCGAATACTATTATAATTATGATTATATTTTTCTTTTATTTGCGAAGAAGGTTCATTAGTAGACGTCCTTTAGCTGACAATGATGATGACTTCTCATTAAAGTTTTTTTTAAAACTTTAAACAAAAACGGAAGCTTCTCCTCCCTAAACATATATCAAATTATTCAGTAAAGTTGTTGG
This sequence comes from Pyrausta purpuralis, assembly GCA_963924145.1. NCBI lineage: Eukaryota > Metazoa > Arthropoda > Insecta > Lepidoptera > Crambidae > Pyrausta > Pyrausta purpuralis. The sequence continues at coordinate 21,580,559 of OZ001652.1, read as the reverse complement.
AAACTGTGGTTTTGTGTTCATACATAACATTAAAAGTTAAGATATAATATTTATCGCAGTTTGTATTAAAGTTAACCAAAACAGGTAAAATCCTATGTAAAACGCAAAATGTAATGACGCAAAAATCGCCAAGTTTTATTCTATTTTACCATAAATGTAATGCTTGCGATGAACCAGGAAAATTTACGATGAATAAGAAACACAAAATCATTCCAATGTTCTGCTAAGAATGTTTATCTTTTATGAATATAGATAATATTATCATTTTTTGTGGATATAGATAATATTATCATTCACTCATCTCTTTATTATTACTTATATTTTTTTTCAAATATCATAATATTTTTAATCAATTATTCTGCAAACAAATTGTAAATCGAAAAATTTTTATCTCCATTTGAATGTGGATTTGATGCTAAATTTCCAGCTTAAAAGTTACCTGTTTATTGACAATATAGATTGGACGATGATCTTGTAAAAACACTATAAGCCAGAAGTTGTATATAAAAACTTAGACTTTTTAATGGTACGTTTTGCAGAAAATGCTTATACTACGTTTTATAAACTGAAATACAAACTATTTTATTTTTCAGTGAGTTTGTCGTTTTTGATGAAGTTTGTGAAAAGTTAGATACAATCATTGTTTCTTCTATTCGATAAAACATAATGTGTTTTGCAACCCCCGACGCATAAACAGAGAAGTGTTTTAAGTGTAAGGCATTTGTCTGTGGTTACATTAGCTTCCAAATTGTTTGATCATTTTTCTACAATGAAAACATACAGTTTAATTGTCAACATAACTGTATCAGTTAATTAAATAAACTTTATGATAGTAATTTGTTGCCAAACCTGATGCCTGTCTTAAACGAACGTCAAATTTTACTAAATTGTGTAATTATTTTCGCTTCGCTTGGCAAGATAACTACCGTGCGCCCTGATTAAAAGTTTTATCGCTCCCGCCCTACTTTTTGGCCTTGTGAACGGGTTAGGTAATAAATCTTCATAAATATTCATTAACAATAATTTGTGCCAACAGAGATAGGAGTTGACTATAGTCGAAATAGATTTGGTAGGATTAATTTGTGATACGTAGCAGTGTAAGAGAGAAAGAAAGAAAAAAAATAAGTATCGTAGCAATGGGCGAAAATAATTGGGTCAATATGAAATCAAATATATTGACAATCGAATAAATGCAATGTAAGTGGTCATTGTCTAAACTACTGAAATGTATTTAAAAAGAGCTATGGCTAAAATTAATAAAATAAAAGCTATCTTGACTGACTAATCACAGAGAGCCTCATGCGACATAAGATTTTATGATGACCGCATTATTTGAAATACAAAATTTTAAAAATTTAAGAAAACTTACGACATTTCAAATGATATTCTTCTCAATTGAAAAAATAATTATATTTAAAATAATTTGACGACCAAAAGTGAGTACGTGTTTACCTATTTATTAATTGCAAAAACAAAAAAACCCATCGTGGCTGGAAGCCGCATTAAAAACAACCTAACCATCCCAGAGATAAATCCGAAAATACGTAGCTGCAGCGTCCCCTGGCGTTTTAATGAAAGTTCATCTAAAATCATCGCTTAGTGAATTACAAATCCACTGCAGGATCCTGCATGTCAAGCAGTCAAGCCGTTCTGGAAATGAATAGGAACATTCGAGTCATTTTACTAGCGAAAGAAATGTAACTGCAGTGCCCTCTGGCGAATCATTTCTACAATTCCTACCAAAATATCATTGCCAGTAAATAACAAAGCTATTGCAGAAAACCGCATGTCAATCGGTCAAGCCGTTCTGGAGATAAATTGGAACATTCGAACACACAAACACACAAACCCACAAACATCCTCTCACCCCAAACGAATTCACCTACGCCGTTCTGTCGCCGGTAAAAATGTGCCAAGTGTAAGCTCTGATCGTCGCTGACAGAGCATTTATGCGAAAATCGAGCTTTGGCCTAATCTCTTAGCCTTTAAAAACCGGTGCGAGTCGGACTCGCGCACTAAAGGTTCGTAGCCAATTTTAACTGAATTGGGAATCCACTTACTTCCACTTAGCTAAAATATCACAATATTTTGTTGACAGCAAATATTACTTTAATTTTCATAGTGTTTGTATGAAGAATAAAGTTTACCTTCAGTAGTTTCACATAAAATTATTCTGTTTGCGGATGATGCCACGCTTTTGATTTCTTGTGATCAAAATAATATAGACAATATACAGGGTATTATTAGTGAATGTCTACATAAAATAGTAACTGAACTAAAAGAAATAGGTCTTACAATAAATTTTGGGAAAACTAAAATTATGCAATTTAGGCCCTATCAGAGAACGGAATTAGTTTTGTCCATATCACATCAGGGAGAGTTGATTGAGCAAGTAAATACGTTCCCACTACTTGGAATCACGTTAGACTCAACCCTTTCATGGAAGCCGCATGTAGAAGTCGTAGTAAGTAGGCTTAGTAGTTTTTTCGTACGCGCTGCGCGAACTTCGAAGAAACACAAATGAGGAGTGTGCGCTTACTGCGTATCATAGCCATGCTGCTGCCTGGATACGTTACGGGATTATGTTTTGGGGCAACTCCACCAATGTGCATGCGGTATCTGTGTTACAAAAGAGATGTCTTAGAATAATTACGTTTACGGCGCCGAGACACACATGTAGAATGTTATTTGTAAAATTTGAAATACTCACGGTGACTTGCGTCTATATCTTCGAATTATGTCGTTTTATAAGAAAACACAGTAGATATTTTCAGCATTTTAATGACACGTCGAGCCGTTACGCTTTGCGGCGCGCAAATGATTTTATTTTGCCTCCGGCCAGACTGGAGTTATTCAAGGTCGGTCCCTACTATATGGCTATAAAGATACATAACCATTTGCCTAACTTTATTAAAGCCCTCCAAGGTATTAAATTTGATAGGGAATTAAAGAAATCAGTGGCCTGGGGAAATCTGGCCACCAAATGCAACAGGCGCGGTGAGCTAGTAGAGCTTTGGGCTGCCACTAGCGGATTGTTGCTTCTCAACAGAGGAGATACTCAAACGTGTGTGCGCCAACAGGGTGGGTCGGTGGTGGATCTCTCATTTGCCACCCCTGCTATCGCCGCATGTGTTAGGAATTGGCGTGTAGAGCTGGTAGAGACTCTCTCAGACCATCGTTATATAAGGTGGGAAGTCTCTACACAGGATAGTGAGTGGAATAACTCGGTGCAAACGCATTTCCCTAGGTGGGCTCTATCTCGACTGGATCGTAATCTGGCAAAAGAGGTGGCCTTCGTTCAAGATTGGTTCTCTCCTCCAGTTAATGGTTCTCAAGTCGATGTTTCAACCCACCAATTGAGGGAATCTCTGACTGAGGTTTGCGATTCATCCATGCCTCGTTCACGTCGGCCAACTCCTAGACGCGCTGTTTTTTGGTGGTCAGAGGAGATTGCAAATCTTCGAACTGATTGCGTAGCAGCTCGGAGATCTTATACAAGGAGCCGACGTCGCCGGCTACGAGATTTAGAGAACGAGGCACACCTATACTCGCTATATGTTGAGGCAAAACGGGTACTAAAAGCTGCCATTAAAACAGCAAAGGACCGAGGGAGGCAGGAAATGCTCGATGGACTTAACAACGATCCATGGGGGAGACCATACCGTGCTGCGCGTAACCAGTTGCGCCCCATTGGCCCCCCACTCACACAGACGCTTGATCCAGTTTTGTTGGAAAGGGTAGTGCGGGCACTCTTCCCTAGTCGCACCGTGTTTGTTCCTCCAACGATGGAACCGCCTCTGAGAACGAGCCCAACACAGGATGGCACCCCGAAGGTCACGCTAGATGAGTTCGAAACGGCGGCTTCTTGCCTTCGAGCCAAAAAGACAGCCCCAGGTCCGGACGGAGTTCCAGCGAGAGTAGTCGCGCTAGCGGCCACTCAGATGACTGACAGGTTTCGGAGTCTCTTCGACTCTTGTTTCGCTGTTGGAAGGTTTCCGAAGTTGTGGAAAGAAGGGCAACTTTGCCTTCTTCGTAAAGAAGGGCGCCCAGTCGACTCTCCATCAGCCTACCGTCCTATAATTTTGCTTGACGAGGTCGGTAAGCTTTTCGAGCGGATTATTGCCGCTCGGATCAATAAACACCTTAGGGAGACAGGACCAGATCTTTCGGATGCCCAATTTGGCTTTCGGTCAGGGCGCTCCACCATCGATGCCCTGTCGAAACTAAAAGCACTGGTACATAACGCGATGGAAAACGGGGATGGAGTGTTAGCTGTGTCATTTGATATAGCAAATGCCTTTAACTCCATCCCCCACTCTACTATCTTAGAGGCACTGTGTTACCATAGGGTGCCTACTTACTTGCGGGTACTAATAGCTGATTACTTAGCCAACCGTGAAGTTCTCTTCGTCGCTAAAGATGAGCAGCTCAAGCGTTATGCTGTAGAATCAGGTGTTCCGCAAGGGTCCGTATTGGGTCCGCTACTATGGAACATTGGATTTAATTGGCTTCTACGAGGAGACCTTCTCCCAGGCATGGATATTATTTGCTATGCAGACGATACTCTTATTACAGCTCGGGGCAGTAATTTTAGGGATGCTTCCAGTTTAGCGTCAGCCGGTGGGTCTTTAGTGGCCGATCGGATTCGAAGGCTAGGTCTTCGCGTAGCACTGGAAAAGACTGAGGCTATTTACTTCCATAGACCCCGGCAGCGCCACCCAGCAGACGCCCATGTTGTTGTTGGAGGCGTTAGGGTAGAGGTGAAGCCTCAGATTAAATACTTAGGCCTCATTTTGGATGCACGGTGGCAGTTTGGGCCTCATTTTAGTGCGCTGTCATCGCGCCTTCTCAAGGCAGCTGGTGCATTCAATTGGCTACTCCCCAATCTGGGAGGCCCAAGGACCAAATGTCGGCTTTTGTACGCTGGTGTGTTGCGCAGTATGGCTCTTTATGGCGCCCCAATTTGGGCGGACTCCCTCGGAAGGAGAGACAATGTAACTTACCTCAGGAAGCCCCAAAGAGCCATCGCTCAGAGGGTGGTGCGAGCTTACCGCACGATTAGTTTTGCATCGGCATGCGCCCTGGCGGGTACACCTCCTTGGGAACTCGATGCCCAGGTCCAGTCCAGGGTGTACAGCTGGACCGCGGAGCAGAAGAGATTTGGTATGAGACCATCCGCAACCGAACGAGAGGCAATCCGGCGCGAGGCGTGGGAGGTCCTTCTCCGATTCTGGAAAGAAGACCTCGCCACGGCCGTATTTGGCCGCTGGACCCTTGATGCCCTCGCACCTGTGTTGAAGCCCTGGTTGGAAAGGCCACCTGTCTGTTATCTCTCGTACCGTCTTGTGCAGGTACTCTCTGGGCACGGCTGCTTTCAGAAGTACCTGCACAAGATAGGACGAGAGGAGTCTCCCTCGTGCCTCCTATGCGGCACGGTTGATGACACGGCAGAACATACGCTAGCTGTGTGTCCGGCATGGTCGACCGAGCGCACTGAACTAGTCGCGGTGATCGGGCCGGACCTCTCACTCCTAAGTGTAATCAATTCCATGCTAGGGAGTAAAGAAGCCTGGACGGCAATGGCCTCATTCTGCGAGAATGTAATGACGCAGAAAGAGGCGGCGGAGCGAGAACGTGAGGAAGACCCTCACGCCCCCTTGCTTCGTAGGCGTAGGAGGGGAAGAATTCGTCAACAATATGTCAGCTCTACGCCTCCTCCTGGTGGAGACCTGCAGGTGGCAAGTACGGGGATACAACCACCCGCATTGCACGCGTCTCCACCGCTGCCGAATGGGAATGACTTAGCGTTTCCAGTCAGCCCCCCTCTAGGGGGGCACGTAGGGCCCACCGAGTAAGGAGGGCAGTCGCCGGCGGTGTTGTGGAAAGTCGAAGGCTTTGCCGATCTCCCATGACATCGCCACTCAGGCGATGAAGGAACGCCGCGGGGTTTAGTGGGTATACCATACCGGGAGTCCCACATAACCCTCCACCTCCCCCGGGGTGGAGAGTATGCGTAACGCATTCCCCGCGAGAAAAAAAAAAAAAAAAAAAAAAAAAATATTATAATATAAATGAATATTTCAATGATAAATTTCAATATATTTAGATATGACATTATATAATTTAAACTCTTACTAATCTGTGATTTAAATTGAAAATTGACATGATTTGATTGTATTTTTTTTTTCTTTTAATTTGAATTTAACATGACTGCATTATTATTATTTAGATAGATAGAAATGACTTTATATTTGACATACTAACAATTTGACAAAATACTTATTGACATTACTATTTTAATGAAGAATTGATTTAATTGTAAATTATTGAATTTAATAACTTGAATTCACAAATACCTCGTTGAGGTCATAATGTAACAAAATAACCATCTTTTGCCTATATGTTATATATTGTCTGCTGTAATGTTATATTATGAAGTGAATAAATGAATATGAATATGTTGAAATGTGCTATATCTCAAAAATTACTAGTTTAATCCCGTCCAATCCAATTTTCATTGAAAGTATTTTAACCATAGACAACCCAGCCCTACACACATAGGTTTGTGAAAAATATTTTTCGGTTTCATTTTTTTTTTGTATGAGAATCGAAAAGTGTTTAACGGGACAGACAGACAGACAGACAGACGGACAGACAGAATTTTTTGCCATTCGGCTACGAAACCCTAAAATCGTGGCTTTACAAAAATGTATGTAAAGTTGTGATAGATCACAAAAGTAAACCTACTGATATTTTGCTTTGGTGTGGTTTGAGTGAAGAAACCCCTTTTAAAACGAGCCTTAGGTTTATTTATGAGCAACTTTATTGAAAAATAAATATCAAAGACCTTAGAGGCTTCTTTTTATCCGGAAGATATAGTTTCCGAGGGATTAGAAGTAAATTTATCCGTGCTGAGGCTGAAATACTCATTGCGACAGGCTTAAGCTGCGATTCAATTCTTTTTTTCTTTAATATCCTTTAAGTATTGGGACAAAAAATTTAGTCCTTTTAAGTAGTAATCAATTATAAATGATTTTAGAAGAAATTTCTTCCAAAGAAATGTTTGTAATCATAGACCTTGGCATTTTTATTTACAACAGCCATTAAGAGATTTTGAAATGCATTTTATTTAATTTTATTTTATAGAAACGATGTATAAAACAGGTTACAAACAATATTTTAATAACCAAATGTGGAACAAACTTAGTTACAAGTTTACAACCCTTAGTGTGTACATACATAAATAATTTTAGCAAACTAGATGGTAACTAAAGTTAACACAATACAAACACTAAAATACAATAGTTTGAGTAAAAATTTAATCGATACAGTTTAAAATGAAATAAATTAATTAAAAAACAGTAATATAATTCTTAATGCACGATCTCTAAACTATAACCCTGGCAATATATCTCTTAAATTTATACATTGATTAGGTATTATATCTGTGGATGACTAGATATTTGAGTAAAAGCATTTTGGAGGACTATTAACTGGTCGATGTGAGACAACATATACTCTGTAAAATAAATTGATTAATGTTTGTTACACGCTGTTTATTCTGAATATTCACGATGACAATAATATTCTATGCCTTGGAGAAGTTACTTCTTGATGAAAATAGAATTTGATGTTGAGAGTCGTATTTTAGTTTATTAGCTGATAATAATGATGACATATAAAGGAATGTTTTTATTACAAAAGTGCCTATTACAGCCTCAAGTCTTGTTAGTTGTTAGCCAAAGAATCACCTTCTTCGGATGGTTGGTTCATGAAATACAATCAAAGCAAGGGGCACCTGCCAATGTGACGGTTTGCAAACATTATCATTTTAGCGTGTTGGCACATGTCACACGCGTAGCGGTTTATTTGAAATCAAATTGTATTAAATATTTAATTTATATACTTAACATTTATTTTTTATTTTTGTATAAACCATCAAACCTTTTTGATCGTGGCGCCATTCCAACATACTTCAAATAAGTTGTGGCACTATATTATGACACTAGCGGTCCCCCGCGGCGCCGCCCGCTTAAATTTCGGATTTCCGGTAAAATATTTCAACGCATTACATATTTTATTATAATTATGAGGCCAATAACCATAACGGTCAGCGTTGTACTTAAGCAGCAAGCAATATTTTGAGGCACAGTTATTTTAAACGGCGATAGCTTCCAAGATACTTATTGAAATCAAATGATTTAAAGAGCAATTTTGTTCAAAATGAGTTTATGAAACTGGTACATAATGAGAGGTATTATACACGAGTGTGAGTTTAAAAAACGAGCGAAGCGAGTATTTTAAAAGTATCACACAAGTGTATAATACCTAGTTATGTGCAGTTTCATACACTACTTTATCTACTCTCATTGATCACGAACATATCAAATAAAAGATAAAGATTTCCATGCTAAAAAGTCTTGATAACATTTATCGTATAATTTTCTTGACTTTACTGGTAGTAGATTAAGACAGACTGCTGTCGCAGTCTCTAAAATGTCGGGCGGCGTCAAATTTTCTGCACTTTCACTATCAGACATTTTAATAAACACTAATAACACTAGTTTACAAAATTTTACTTTTTATTTATACCCCGAACCGAATGTATGTCAATATGTTAATCTACCTTCCCTAAACCTAAAAGTGTTAGCAGAAATATTTTATCACGTCGGAATTTTTTTCTGCCGTCAATTGTTTTTTTTTAACTACCCGACGTGGTGGTGATATTTTATTGTTTATTCGTTCGCTTCAAACGACAGTTACTTTGCTTTGGATTGATTTAAAATGGCTAGCAGAAAGTGCAAACAAAGTTCTGACCGTTTTTGTTATGTTTGTGGACAGTTTATATTTTCAAAAAAGAGAAGACCTATTGTAGATTCGTTAAAAACTGCATATCTTCATTATTTTGGATTTCCTGTTGCAAATCAAGATAAAAAGTGGGTGCCTCACGTGTTTTGCAAAAGCTGTAGAATCATCTTACTCCAGTGGTCATCAGGAGAAAAAGTTTACCTTCCATTTCGTTCGCCAATGCTGCTTGGAACTCATTTAAAATGCTTGTAGAAAATTTTTTGGGAAATAAAAAAAGTGAAAATTATGAAGAAATTGTTAACAATTTATTGAAAAACTTTCATGATATGGGAGTAAACATGTCATTAAAGATTCACTTTCTACACTCTCATCTGAATTTTTTTCCTGAAAACTTAGGAAGTATGAGTGACGAACAGGGTGAACGTTTCCACCAAGATTTAAGGACTTTCGAAGAACGACATCAAGGATTTTGGGATGAAAATATGTTAGGGGATTATTGTTGGTCTATCATAAGAGAAACTAATTCGAATAACTATAAAAAGAAAGCAAAAATTAGTCATTTTTAATTTATTTTTGTATTAATCCTAAAATTTTTGTATTTCCCTTCAAGAAAATAAATATTTTTTAAACCAGACGTGACAGATTTTTTTTATTATTTTTTCTGGATAGTTCTACCTGAACACAAAATAAAATAACAACTTTCAGCTGGGGTATGAAAACCGTATAAACTAGTGTAATTATCTACCGAAACACAAACGTACTATGACGCCAAAATTCCCGTTATCACCGCGCATGCGCCAAAGCGCGCGCAGCCACAGATAAAAAATTAAATACATGTATCTATGATCTTTATCGTAATGAAAAAAAAAAATATTATAACATTATTTTGTTAGAGAAATAGTGTCATAATTAATTTTTTTAATTTCATTTCGATATACTATTTATAAAGTACGTCTATATAAACTCGTTTTGAGTTTTGTATTTTGAATTTAACGATATGAGAGTAGATAATAGACGTTTATGAAACTGGTACATAATGAGAGGTATTATACACGAGTGTGAGTTTAAAAAACGAGCGAAGCGAGTTTTTTAAAAGTATCACACGAGTGTATAATACCTAGTTATGTGCAGTTTCATACACTACTTTATCTACTCTCATTGAACACGAACATATCAAATAAAAGATAAAGATTTCCATGCTAAAAAGTCTTGATAACAATTATCGTATAATTTTCTTGACTTTACTGGTAGTAGATAAAGACAGACTGCTGTCGCAGTCTCTAAAATGTCGGGCGGCGTCAAATTTTCTGCACTTTCACTATCAGACATTTTAATAAACACTAATAATTATCTACCGAAACACAAACGTACTATGACGCCAAAATTCCCGTTATCACCGCGCATGCGCCAAAGCGCGCGCAGCCACAGATAAAAAATTAAATAGATGTATCTATGATCTGTAATCTGTATCGTAATGAAAAAAAAATATTATAACATTTTGTTAGAGAAATAGTGTCATAATTAATTTTTTTAATTTCATTTCGATATACTATTTATAAAGTACGTCTATATAAACTCGTTTTGAGTTTTGTATTTTGAATTTAACGATACGAGGGTCAAACTGAAAGTTCTTAGAAAATCAAAAACTGATTACATTAGCCAGTTATTAGTTTTATTATATCTTTTCAAAATATTGTCCATTGACGTCAAAACACCGCTGCATGCGATGGAACCACTGGGAAAAGCACTTTGCCCACTCGTCCTTAGGGGTCTCTTCAATGGCATCGCGATACGCAGCCACCGCTTCTTCAGCATTCATAAACCGCTTTCCTTTAAGTTTTTCTTTAATTTTTGGAAATAAATAAAAATCACAAGGCGCGAGGTCGGGGCTATACGGCGGGTGACCCAGTAATTCAACGTTTGATGTCGCCAAATAGTCGATCGTTCGCTTGGCGGTGTGCGACGAGGCGTTGTCGTGGTGAAGGAGGATCCTACTGCGAGGTCGTTTCTCTCGAACTTTTTCCAAGACACGTGGCAAACAATTGGTAGTGTACCATTCTGCAGAAACTGTTTTTTGATCCTCTAACACAATTGTTGCGAAATGACCTATCCTTCCAAAGAACGAGGCCACCATTTTTTTTCCCGCACTTCGATCTCTCTTCACTTTAGTTGGCAACTCCTCGAAAGGAAACACCCACTGAGCAGATTGTCTTTTGGTTTCAGGATCATAACAGTAAATCCAGCTTTCGTCACCTGTTAGTATGTCGAACACAGCATTTGAGTCACCTCCGTTAAATCTTTCAATCATTTTACGGCACCAATCCACACGATGGAGTTTTTGAGCCTTAGTCAAATTATGAGGTATCCACCGGGCGCAAAGCTTCCTGACCGCTAAATGTTCGTGGAGGATTTTGTGCACTTGACTCATACCGATGCCTAAGCTTGTCCGAATCTGCTGATAGGTCACTCTTTTGTCAGTCTCTATCATACGCCGCATAACACAGATGTTATTTTCAGTCGTCGCCGTAGAAGGCCGTCCCTCACGTACATCATCAGTGAGATTAGTGCGACCACGTTTAAACTCATTAAACCAGTTGTAAACAGTCGCACGAGATGGGGCTTCATCGTGATAGGCCAATCGTAGTCTATCATAACTTTCTTGTTGACTTAAATGACATCGAAAGTCATAAAAAATCATTGCATGAAAATTTTCTCGTGTTAAATTCATGTTGACGTGACACAGACAATTTTGAATTTGCCGCCAAATCGTAAAACAAATGACAAATGAATGAAATATATACTCAGTAATATTGGCAAAGAGTTCTATTTTCAAATTTTAGAATATTTTTTTTATTATATTGTTTATAAGTGGCCAGTTCTAAGAACTTTCAGTTTGACCCTCGTATGAGAGTAGATAAACTACGTTTATTTTAATAAGAATAATACCCGTGTATATCAAAACACCTTTCAAAATAGTACACAATATTATATCAGCTTTTTTGGACGTAGTATATAATGTAGTATGATAGAAGGTTCTCGATATGGAGGCTTGTCGAAATAAAAGAGATGTTGTTCCGATGGAAGTTGGGTTTTAATCAAGAGGATCTACGTATAACAAATCATTACATTATAACTTACACTCTACGTCATTAGTACATAGGTCAGTACGGTCAGTGAGTTCACTGGCCTAGAAAGACATCCGATGTACTCGCCCAAATAATACATGTTATAACTAATATTTTAATTACATACAACAGTAGTGAGTTAACCATATAAGATAGACTGAAGCTGTCGCGGACTTTATTTTATGACTTTTTAAGTCACGTCAGGCACGGTTTTTGTGTTTTACGCAACAGAAACTCTCAAAATTAATATTTTTCCTTCGTTTTCGCAACATTTAACATGACATTCATCATAGCCTGAAGCCAACCTTGATAAATAAGCTATCTAACACATTTTTTTTTAAATTGGTTGGTTGGAAGGCTATAAAATATCAGGATGCGGCAGGAGGGGAGGGAGCAAACTAAAAACGCGCGAACGAAGACGCGACGGACCACTAGTCAAGAATAATAGTCAAAAAGTCAAAAGTCAAAAATAATTTATTCAATTTAGGATACAAAATGCCACTTAGGAACGTTAATAATTAGTTTATATCAATCAATTATGGCCCATATGGGGCTAGAACATGTCTCCTTATCTTTTGGACCCTACTAGCGCTTTTAGACAAGACACAGATAATCTGGAAATAGCCAGAACACTTCTCTACTTAGACCACACACGTATATTAACATAGATGACCTCGTACGAATCGATACCTTTCAATTTCTCTATTTAGAGCGTTTAACGATAGCGTGACTCGACTAACCCTTTATTGTCAAATTGTTAGTGATGTGCTCGATTGTAGCGGGCGATATCGGTAAAACTTATCGACTTTAGTGAATGTAATAACGGATTTATTGAAACGATTGCGAGTCGGCGGCAGGTGCGATTGATTTGTCGTGTGCCGGTAATTTCTTTTCTGATCGATTATACAGTCAAATGTTATATATAGGGTCTAACAAAATTAACTGCATTCCTTCTTGGGGCCAAGATGGTAATCCCAAAAAAAATAAAACATTTACCCATACTAGAGTGCCGATAAGCTGATTCTAGTTAGTATGGAGAAGTCAAAAAAGAACTTGGGATTTCGATGTTAGTCCCAAACAAAAAAGTTGTTGTATTATAGCAAAAGAATCACCATCAAGAAGAAATGCAGTTATATTTTTTTATATTATTATTTGTATTGGACACCAATCACATACATTACTGTGATACCAAAGTAAGTAGCCAATGCACAATTTATTATCAATGTTTGAATTTGACAGCTATATGTATTTAATATATTTAAATAGGAGTACGTTTTTGATTTGGTATCGTCTCACATGAGAATTATTTATTACATGTACGTCAAACGAAATGGAGATTTATTCACATACTCTTGAAAGAAGAAAGTGTTTTATGGGGCAAAGTAGTGTTAGTTACACTATTTATAACTCAATAACAGCTTTACCAATTCGGCTGAAAAATTGTGGGAAGGTAGCTTAGAACAAGGAAAATCACATAAGGTACTTTTAATCTCGTTAGGCGGGACCGGGGCTGGGGTAGGACGGGGCCGAGTCGAAACAATATTCGCTGGAACCGCTTAACTTTTAAAATTACGGGACTGTATGTTAATCATCGTATTATAGTCATCTTTATCGATGTAATCTTCTCTTTTCTTACTCCAACTTTATCTGCTGTATTTTCTTTGTTCACCTATTGTTGACTGGTAGAGAAATGATTTTGACATTACGTCCGCAATAAAAACAATTTTATGTTTTGAGCATAAAGTTAAAATGAATTAATAAATGGTCCGGTTCTATTCTTATCACAAAAGATCACAATGACAAATTTTCGGTCGTTCCCATCCTAAAACATGCCCTCAAAGTACTAAATGAACCTATCTCGGCGCGATCCGATTTTGGGAACGTTATTGTGTCATATCGGGCTTAACTACAACACGATGGTTTTGAGCCTGTAACCAAAATTAAGTAGGGTCGGGCAAAATGTTCGCCGAATATTCCGGCCGAAAGTAGCGGAAGATTGTCGAAAGTGTCCACTGAGATTTTGGGGCTAACAAGGGATGCTAAATGATGTGTTAATCCAATTTGAATTGTATAACCACTAAACTACGGATCGGGATTGGTTAATGAGTTGGTCTAGATTGACCTCGTTTTCACAGTATAGTTTTTAATTTTTCTTAAAGCTGTATTTTATTAGACTCTGTACAAGTAGTGGTTTAAACGCACTCAATAGCAAAACACGAATTGAAAAAAAAACTTATGCCTCCGGCACTTATTTATTGGTTTCAGTTCATCTTTAGAGTGAAAAGGCTTATAGGTTAGGTATTGTAGATCAAACTTTTAATGATATTTTAAGTATGTTTTATTCAAATTCCATTAATCTACTTCTTACGATGACACTCCACTTTATCATTCTTAGGGTTCCGTAGCCGAATGGCAAAAAACAGAAATCGGGAAAAAGTTTCCTCAAGTCCGTCTGTCTGTCTGTCTGTCCGTCCGTCCTTAGGTCACAGCCTCTTTATTCAATAACTATAAGAATCAACCTAGTAAAATTTGACAGGAAGATGTATCTTGTTAACCGATTTAGGATTATAATACAAAAAATAAAAAAATATGATATTTAAGCGGGGTTAAGAACCATACATGAAACTAAAACCATTTTTTTTTGTCAAACCTATGCGTGTAGGGTGTCTATGGATAGGTTTTTTAAAATAACATAGAAGTTTTCTAAAACCTTTTTTTTTTAAGTCTAACGTTTGATAGATAGACGCTTCCAATGTGGTAAAATGAGCGGCTCTCCCCTCTAACTTCTGTATTAAACGAGTGTAAATTTTGAAAAAATATATAATGTAGATTTTAACAAATACTTTCAACGAAAATAAGTTTGGACGGGATCGAACATTTCAACCAATTTTTTTTTATCCAACCCTGTATAAAAACTTTTTCGAAGCCAAAGCAAGCAATAATCGGCCATTTTGGACACACTACTCTACGCAAAATGGAGGCATCTGTTCCTGACGCAATCCCGCGGTCGGCCCCGTGCACGCGCTTTGTAATTACTATCGCAGGACAGACAGACCGCCTACTAAATGTCGCTGGGTTGAGGGCCTGGGCCTAGTTTTGCTTATATATATTTCTCTTTCAACGTATTTAATGTTACGAAAAAAAAGTTAGCACTGTCAAAACCTAAAAACTCTAGTTCGTCTATATCATCGATCATATCAATCGAAAGTCGATTATCAATTTTAAAATGCATCGATGTTGGTGCAGCCGTTTCAATCTTAAACAGGACAAAGATAAGGTTCACAAAAAAACATACTACAGGGTGTCCCAAAAGTCGACGTCAAGCCGAAATCGCATGATAGGTAAGGTCATAACAGTTATCAGAAAAATATAAAAATAAATTATTTCGTGTTTTTAAAATTATAGCAAAAAAAAAATTTGTGGGAAAATTTACACCCTGTAACAGTTTTTACTTTCCTGTTGCTACAAATCTTTACTTTTTGCCATTTTTTTTTACTTATTTCATCCTGAATAGTGCTTCTAAAATTTATAAGCTTAAAATCTGAGCCAACTGCTCCAGCTTGAAAGAAGATGACATGTTTTGCAGAACCACGTTTTAAAAATCAGATTTTCACAAAACATATTTTTTTTATATCTTTTTCTGATAACTGTTATGACCTTACCTATCATGCGATTTCGGCTTGACGTCGACTTTTGGGACACCCTGTATATGGTTCAATATTGTCTATGTCGGTCTACTCGTTTTAAATTATTTCACGGAATTCATATAGTTTCATTCAATTTATCTATTTTAATATTATAAAACTAAAGAGAAGAACACACTGCGACGGGTGGGCACTGCGTCCGCGCATTTAAATCTGCTCCCAATCGCGGGTCTGCTAGTAATAAATAAGATCATCTCTATATAATAGTCCATTTGAATTTCTGTGGGAGTTTATCAAAATCGGTTCAGCCGGTTTAGTAGAAAACGATCCATCGTTATGTTAGGTCAATTTCGGCAACAAACAGATCTTTGCTTCTGATCTCTGGTTGAGCAATAATTATTGTGTATTTTACGTGAAAATGTATATCATTTATCCAGTATCTTTCAGCGCTATAACATGTTTTGGACCAATTTATTGCAAAACCGTTCCCATGATATAACATAAGTGTCATCATCAGTTTAAAAACTTCAATGAGATAGTCGAGTACACACGGTTCCAATACCATGATACGATCGAATATGTATTTCAAAATCGGTTCAGCTATTTTTTGAACCCAATCGACGCTTTAAAACCCAACGTGCTAAGCCACTACACGTCCAAGGACGTCTTATTTTTACATACTTAATTATTGATTCGCAGCACATCAAAAGAAAATGATGCATATTAATTTGGCTTATATTTTTTATTACCTCCTTAATTAAAGCGATGATTTAAAATCACTTTCGTGTAATAAAAATTTAATGTAATGTACTTCATTGACATCCAAGGATGAAAACATGAGGTATAGGTATAGCAGAGCACGGAAATAACTAGAGCGGTCCAGGATACCAAGAATATTTTTTGCAGGCAGAATTTTAAGTCTCGGGAAATCCTGAAAGAATGTGGTGTCCCTCAGGGGAGTATCTTAGGTCCTCTGTTGTTTTTGCTGTTTGTAAATGACTTGCCGAAATCCATATCGCATAGATGCATTCTTTTTGCTGACGATACCACAGTATTAATCAGGGTAGATAAGAACGACTTGGCTCAGCAAACTTTGAACCAGGCTCTTCGGGAGGTAGTTGACTTGACTGATAAAAATAAGTTACGTATTAATATTAATAAAACCAAATTTATGCAATTTAATTCATATAATACTAATCCATCAAATCTTGACATTGAATATAATAATGAAAAAGTCGATGAAGTGGTTCTATTTAAATTCCTAGATTTTACGTTAGATATACATATGAATTGGAAAGACCATGTTAACCTGGTGTGCCAGAAACTAAGCCGGTTCATTTTTGCCCATAAAAGAATTCGTCAAACCATATCTTATGACGCGACTTTAGCGGCATACCACGGCCACGTGTCGTCAGTTTTAGGCTATGGCTTGTTATTGTGAGGTAACTCAGTTGATGCGGATAAGGCGTTCAAAATGCAAAAGAGATGCATCAGAGTGATAAATGCTGCTTGGTTTTTGGATAGCTGTGAACCTCTCTACAGGAAATGTAAAATATTGCCACTTCCATGCATGTATATTAGAGACGTATGTATTTTTGTGAAAACTTACCCAAAATACTTTAAGAAACGGAGTGACGTAATACCTCGTCAAAAAAGAGAAAAATTTAAGAACCTACTGTATCAACCTCCTAGACATAAGAAAAATATATATAACATGTCAATCGAAATTTATAATAATTTGCCTGACGATTTGAAACTTCTTGACGGAATATTATTTAAAAAAAAAAAAATTGGCTTTTGACGCACTGTTTCTGCAGCCTAAAGGGCTATTTTGACTGGAAGTAAATTTATTATTAATGTTTAAAATTTTAATGTATTAATGTTATAAATTGTATTTAAATAAATATAAATTATAATGTTTGCATGCCTGCGTGCAGGCGGAATACGAGTACACACACTACCATAATTTTTAGACCCTATTTTGTAAATTGTATTCTTTGCAAATAAATGATTTGATTTGATATGTTTTTTCTAAAAAAAATGTTTTCTTTCAAGAAATTATATGCAAGTTTTATTAAATAAAACCTCTTCACAACATTCTCCTCTGGCTGACCCTCCGTGTAGCTTGCTTGTGTTGTTCGTAGATACGCAATACTACGCCGTAGCAAGAAGCTACGAAGAAGCGACCGGGCGTTAGTAGTTTTGACACGCTTGCTAGTATTGCAATTTAAAAATGATTATGTGGTTTATTTGAATATGTGTGGAAAATGCCTTTTAAAATCAAAGATCAGATGTATTAAACAGCCATGAGACCAGCTATTTTGTATGGAATAGAATGCTGGGCTACCAAGCAGCATCTTAACAATTTGCACAGTTAACCGAAATCCGAATCCTGCGAGCGTCACTCTACTGGACAAAATCCGAAATGAGTACATTAGGAGTACATTTTTAGGGTTCCGTAGCCGAATGGCAAAAAACGAAACCCTTATAGTTTCGTCAAGTCTGTCTGTCTGTCTGTCTGTCTGTCCGTCCGTATGTCACAGCCATTTTATTCTGTAAATATAAGCATTACACTGTTGAAATTTGAACATGTATCCTGTTAACCGCTTACCGATTCTCATACAAAAAAAAAAAAACATTTAAGAGGGGGCTCCCATACATGAAACTATAACCAAAAAAATTTTTTTTCGTCAAACCCATGCGTGTGGGGTCTATGGATAGGTATTTTAAAATGACATGGAGGTTTCTAACAACATTTTCGTTTAAAATCTAACGTTTCATAGCTAGACGCTTCCAAAGTGGTAAAATGGGTGCCCCCCCTTATCTAACTTCTAAACCAGGTAAGTGTAAATTTTGAAAAAAATATATAATGTAGATCTTAACCAATACCGAGATCGAAGGAGTAGTTTTTGAGATATAGCATGTTTTCACCATCCGCAAACATAACTTTGTACTTCATACAAACACTATGAAAAACAAAGTTATATTTGCAGTCAAAAAAACATTGTGGTTTTTTACTAAGTAGAAGTAAGTGGATTCCCTAATCTAGTTAAATTTGGCACGGAACCCTCAGTGCGCGAGTCCGACTCGCACTTGGCCGGTTTTTTTTTATAATATTTCTTGGCATCAGTAATGTTTGTTCAACCAACCCTGAGTCGGGCGTCACTGACCAAAATATCCTGTATTTTTAACGAATAACGAATTTCGTTTCTGAGCTTCAATAGAACTATTGTTTTTCTACAAGTTCTTCTGATATTCCACCGATACGTCATAACTTAGTTTTAATAGTTAGAGTAGCCTGAACTTATAACTTCAAATTACTTAACTTTAAATGGGTGTTGTTTCATTATTACAAGTGGAGTGTCCTGAATAGAAAAGTTTATGGTTATGAAGTTTTTGTTACAAAGTATCTTTAATTCAAAGCGAAGTTTATTTTTATGGTGCTTTCTTGCGAAGTAATAGAGCACTTAGATAAATTAGTCAGCTTTTATAATAAGACTAAGGCCTGATTTTTCCAACATCAGATCTATAATGTTATTTCTGTACTAATATTATAAAGCTAAAGAGTTTGTTTGTTTGGTTAACGCGCTAATCTCAGAAACTACTGGAACGATTTGAAAAGTTCTTTTTACGTTAGATGAATAAAATTCTCATTCGACGGGACGAAGTCGTGGGGAACCGCTAGTAATATTATAAAGTTTAAAAGTTTGTTTGTTTGAACGCGTTAATCTCAGGCACTACTAGTCCAGTAGATTGAAAAAATATTTTTGTGTTGGATAGCTTATTTATCCAGCAAGGTTTAAGGCTATAAAACACTCAAAACGCAACGGAAAAATCGCGGGCGACCGCTAGTTTATTGATAAATCCAAATGTCGTCAATAAATTATGCGTACTCAGCAAGATTTTCAATTTCAGCCCATTGGTTAACGTAACCTTTAGATGTGACCTTAAATATTTATCAGATTTTACATTATAGAAACAGTGTGAAGATAGTCCATAAAAACGTAATAAAAAGTAAGAAAAATTTCAAAGTCATGTAGGTGTTTTAAAGTTACTTACATTCAGAAAAAATATTCCGTCGTGGTAATGAAGAAAACTTTTGCGATTGCAATACGGCATGTTTCACTATTTCACTTAGTGATCAAAACCTGCCGTTTCTACGATTATAAATAATATTACATTAAATAAAACTTACTCCTTTTTCCTCCCTGTGTTAATTATGTACGGAAAAACAGGCATTATATTAGAATTCCGTAGCTGAATGGTAAAAAACGGAACCCTTATAGTTTCGTCAAGTCTGTCTGTCCCATACATGAAACTAAAACCGAAAAAACTTTTTCAGTCAAACTTATGCGTGTCTATGGATAAGTATTTTAAAATGACATGGAGGTTCCTTAAATCATTTCCTTTTAAATTCTGACGTTTGAAAAATAGACGCTTCCAAAGTGGTAAAAAGTAGTAAGTGGTAAATTTTGAAAAAAAATATATAATGTAGAAATACTTTCAACGAAAATTGGTTTGGACGAGATCGAACAAGTAGTTTTTAAGATAAAGCACATTTTCAACAACCGCTAACATATTTTAGTTCTTCATACAAACACTATGAAAAACAAAGTTATATTTGCTGTCAGCAAAATATTGTGGTATTTTAGCTAAGTGGAAGTAAGTGGTTTCCCTTATTTGGTTAAAGTTGGCACGGAACCCTCAGTGCGCGAGTTTGACTCGTACTTGGCAGTTTTTTTTAATGCGTATTGTTTAATAAAATTCTAATTGGCTAATTCTATAGGGAGGTATAATACGAAGTATCATGGTGTCAAGGTGACATTGTAAGGTTCAAGGTTCAAAAACAGTCTGAATGTGTGAAAACTGTGGCTTTTTACTGCGGTTAGGTACAGTCACAAATAGTGAAACTTTCGTCACATCATCACTTGCTTTCAAAATAAGGTTTAAAATTGTGTGGACTTTTGTTACCGTTGTACATGTGTTTAAATAAATTGCTTTGAAAGTAAATTAAATATTGATGACACAGCTTGATAATGTTAGCGCGCCTTATTTTTGAATCGCTCGAATTAATATGGCCTATGATATTTGCTGATCAGTGATTGATTTTCCAATAAAAAATAGTTGCAATCCACACAGCAGTGATTGAAATAAAGATAGCTCATTGCAATTACTTGTGTCAATGTTTTATGGGATTTTTATGATGAAACGAACTTACATTAAGTAAAGTTCGATCCCAATTGTCCTGACTTCGTTGAAGAGTTTTTAGAAAAATAACAAATATTTACGGTAATGATTAAAAAATAGAGCTCCATAGCTGATAATAGTATTAACATTTGTTACTTTATGATGTAAAGTTAAATAAAGTTTTATGGTGTGATAAGGTGAGCTAGAATTGTTGTTAATGCAGAAAACTACATGTACAAAAATACATTTCTGTCTGTGTCGTCACAAATTAACGACACCTAAGTAAATAAATCGCTGTTAAAATACCTATTATTTTATTTTATAAAAACTTTTATACACAGTTTTGAGACAGTAAATGATTATTTTATCTTATTTCAGTATGGCAAAGTCGGCTGGACCGATTTGAATGTCTTTTTACAATGTGTCTACGTTATTTAGTCATAATATTCGTAAGCGTATTGTTGTTATTCTAGTATCTTTGTCTAGAGTGTACTGTGTAGCAAAGGGAAGATAGAATTAAAACTTATAATTACCTTTGTAAATCAATGTAATGTACAGAATACATCATCATAACAGCAAGTAGGTAACATCTCCTTATCTTAATAACAGATACCTTGAAATGGTTTTAACATTTAATTATCTAATTACAAATTTAATATCACAACCACAAACTCTATCTCTACGCGCCTTTTGAAAAAAGTCCCTCATCAGACATCTTTCTATTTTGCGCACGGGCGGGACTTGAACCAGCAACCTTTTGGCAAACCGGGCCAAACGCTCTTACCAATTGAGCTACCGTGCTGTTTCTATTTTAAATTCATTTCACCGCTTGGCCAGTTTTGATTTTCAAACAAATTCAAGTATAAAACGTAATCCTAAAAGTATATATGATCTTACGTCCATAATATATGCGCTTTTATCTTTTGTTAATTGTATTTAGATTGTAACAAATAACGCGTATTTCTTATGATTAAACCACCCTTCATGAATATTGTTCCAATCCGTTTGTACTTCAGAAGGTGTCTGAAGTTTCTCGACAGATATTTCCTTGCCATTCCGGAGATGAAAAGGCAAAACAAAGCACCAACTCGGCAAAGTTTTTGTCAATCCAAAATATCGGGAGTTGATTTGATTTTCAATGTTTACACATTTACATAAAGCCTTAAGAAGAACTTTCATTTTAATTTATTAGGCACTAGCGGTTGCAGCGAACTTTATTTCGCCCCGACCCGGTCCCATTTGGCTCCTTTTCTATGTTTATTATTTTATTTGTGGCTGCGCTGCGATAAATCTAACAAAGTAAAAATCATGAAATTCGTTCAACCCGTTTTTGAATTATAACTTTATTTTATGCATAGCTAGTGGTCCCAGCAAACTCCATCCCGCTGCAGCCCTGTCCCGCCTCGGCCCCGTCTTATGGTCCTCATCCTATTCTGGGCCAAGACAAATAAAGAAAAAACATGAAAATCGGCCCACTTCTCTTGGAGTAAATAAGAAGTGATAAAAAGTTACCTCGTCGCCAATTTTTTGCTAAATCGGTTCAGCTATTATTGAGTTTTTAATACTTATCTGTGGTTTAAATAGTGGATAAATCAAGATTTTGATCAATGTTAACATGAAGATAAAATGGACAATGGGAACCCCCATGAAGAGGTTAAGTACTCTTTATTTAAAAAAGGGAGGGGGTACAGTATAAACGAGTAATCAATTTGACATTTGCATGAATAAAACCACGGAGATCTGCTAGTACCTAATCCATCATATTACAATTATTATTACATGCAATCATGGTGTCTACTACATAAATAAACAGAATCTGTTGTGCTATGCTTTTTATCTCAGCTGCCAAAGTTGAATCCAGAGATGGCCTCAAACAAACGAATTTACAATGAAGTCGTTATAAATTACATAACACTACTGTTTCATCTCAACGTATAAGGTACCAATAAATTCCTGATTCACTTCAACATAAAAGCGACATCGATTTTATTCTGACTCCGTTGGCTCCAAACGAAGCACTAGAGCACAAATATCATCGGGAAGCGTTCCATGTAATTCGTAAGAAGTACTCAGCTCAATTGTATGGGCTTAGTGCCAATGGGAAAATTAGAAGTCGCATGGAATCGCACATAAATTCTGCTATTATCAGTTGACGGTTTGGTAGAGGGTTTTGGAAAAATGCGAAGTAATTTGCAATTTTCAATATGTAGATTTTCTATGAAATATTACAATAAAGCCGTCTCCCGCGGCTTTATCCGCGTAAATATCGGATACACAAACACACACACATACGCACGCGCTCACACAGGGACGCACGCACACGCGCACACACACGCACACACACACGAAACGTCATTTTTTTCTATTTGCTAATAAATAAACTCCAGTATCTTAAAATTTATGTCTATGTATCAATTCTAAATGGTATGGTTTATTTATGTATATATATAAAATTGCAGAAGCGAAACTGCGTGTTTTACTTGTTAACACAAATTGGGCAGTACTTTACGCAATGTTGACTCAACAAGACGTTCGATTCAGTAATAGAATAAATTCAATCTGTGTTTTTGTTATTTGAATTTCTTTAAGAGCTCCAAAAGACTGTTTGCGTTCGTCCTTTTCTTGTCTTTGCACTTGAGAACTTGTACAAAATACCTAAATGTGTCTCGTAAATTTGGAACAAACTGTAGTTTCGGATTGGGAGCTTTGGCAATGATGTCATGAAATTGGATCAGAGAGACGAATTAAAGGTGTGGAAATAAATTCAAATGATTAAAGTATTCTTTGAAATGAAATCTTTGATAGATATCAAAGACAGCGATGTCTAGTAGAGGTTTGCTAGTGGGTTGAATTAAGAAGGCGGTGTGCTTAACCACCACTCTATTTAAAAATTACAAGAAAATCCCTGAATCAAGATCAAAGAAGAATTCTTTTTAATTATTTTTACTGGAAACTGATGTGAGAAATATAATATTTCTTACCCGTTACTCTGAACACTTTTTTATATTTTTCAAAGAAGAAAATGAAATCACTCAAAAATTTCATCTCCACTTGAGTGAAAACATGTGATTTGCTTTTAATTATTTCAAGTGTAACACTTAATTACACGCACAAAACTGAAAATAGCAGTGTTTTCCACATAAATCTCTATGTAAAAATGTATTAAGAATTGTTCCATTTCATTCGAAATATGAGCACACTTAAATCTTGATTTATTGCTGTGTTATAATTAATGTGTCACGCCCACCCTTGTTCGTTTTACCTTTTAAGGGCTGAATTTTTATCTGTCTATTAACCCTTTAAAGGTTAAATTCCAATACACCAAAATAAGATAAAAAGAGACATTCTAGTATAAAAGTAAACTCACCACCTCACTAACCTAAAACCGGCAAACAGTATTTTATTTCAAATTTAGAGCCTTAAAGAGTTGGAATTGTATTATACAATACAAAAATTGATTGTGAGATTTTTCCACTTTATTATATCCAATATTGGGTCCTAAAATAAGAGACGACCTAGGACCTAAAATAAGAGAAGATAATTCGAGAAATTCAACGTAGCTTGAAATGTTATATTATTTTTATTCGCTCACTCAATGGACGTACTTTGTGATAATCAGCAGTTTAATAATGGTTAAAAGACGGTCTATATTGGTATCGAAACAGTTATAACCCAAGTTTATCTAGTTAACCTATCTTTGAGGTTTTTGTAGGAATACTTTGCTGTAAGAATATGTTTTTTTTTTAAATCGTAATCAATATGTGACTACATTTATGAGTATGCAAGCGTACTAGTATTTTAAAGATTATGTTTGAGTGAAAGTATTCTGGAGACGGTGTACCATAGAGACTTTTTATATTTTCTGAACTCACATAAGTATATATATGCTAATAATACATAAATATGTATGTTACGAAAAAAATCATTCAGTATTCTAATTACTGGAATACATAACTAAATTGTACACGAAACTTTTAAAGCATTGTCGATACAAAGAACGTCTCTCAGCTGGATTTTCCGCGGCTACAAAAGTTTAGTTTGAGGGCGTCGTGGCAGGTAAAGGGTTATGACTTTATAAATCTTGCCAAGATCTCTGATAATGCGACCTTATTCCCGAAAAGTACGTTAGGTATGACGACAAAAGATCATTCTTATTTTTACTTAGGGTAGTTTCGACCAAACGAGAATAATTATTAAACTTAGAATAAAACGCTAGTTATACAAGTGTAATGTACTCTTTACTTTTTGCATTTTACCATCTACTGTTCTTAAATATGGTGTTTAGACGAAAGTAACTCTTACACTCATCATGTTGAGTGAAATAAGAGCTAGTCAATGTATATTATGAGGTCCATTTGGCATAAGATTTATGTTTAATTTTAAACTTTTGACACCTCGATACTTACCCGCGGTACAATACAACATTATTTAGTTGAAAGGATTTTTACTTCCACACCATACTGCTTTGGCATAGCGTTGATTTAACAGATAATAATACAGTTCACAATTCGTTTTCTCATGCGAGTAAAGTAATCTTGTTCCAATTTTACGTCGAAAAACGACTTTGAGTTAGTCAAGAATAAAAATTGAGGAACAAAATTATCTTTCATATAGTTAAGTTAAGCATGTCATCCTATGTTTGGTCGAATTGAACCTATGTTATCTATGTTGTTTTATGGATAGACTGTGTAAAGCAAGGTATAAATGCGAAAGAAGTGGATGATTAAGTGATGAGTGATAAAATAGTCTAGGGAAAAAATCATGATGTGTGTCAGATAAACTGGGATAAGGGCAAGAGGTTGATAATGATTTTCATCTAAAATGGATCATTTCCTTAAAGGGGTCAAGAGTTTATTTTTTAATTTTTGGTCATTTTCGTTTTAAAGTCGGTTTTACTTCCTTTTATCTCGCCCTTATTAAAGATTTTAGAGCAGCTTACGACCTAAATACCAGAGATCAAAGCCGCCAAATTATGTACTTACATAAAATGGGTACTATTTGATGAAATATGCAAATGGTTGAAAGGCATCCTTACCATGAACATTAAGGTGGCCGTAGAAGCTACAGTATGCCCATTAATTCTGGGCTACCGCAAGGAGGTATGCTCTCCCTCACTTTGTTCCTTGTGTATTAGGACAGAGTTAAGTAAGTAGATGGGCCAGAATCCTCACGACAGAAAGAAAAAAATAATTAGATGTCATAATATATAATACCTTAGGAAATGTTAAATGAATGCATACATAGAAATATTTTTAAATTTCTCACTTACTGCAGTTTTAATTAAACTAAACCTCAAAAACCAAAAAAAAAACCACTTTTATAATATACTGCTCTTATATAAAAGTGCTTTAATGATTTTAACGGTTAATGAGAGCTTTTTACCTCTAAGTTTAACCCTAAGTTACATCGATTGGCAGAGCGTTTGCCAGAAAGTTGCTGGTTCGAGTCCAACCGTGCACAATTTTGGTTTCTTATTTTATCTTAACGAGCTTTTTACCTCACAAAATATGCTTCCATTCAAATTAAATTTCGTCTAAACGATATGTAATGAAATAACTCTTGTAAAAACGCACATGTCAGTCCATATAAAGCCATTACCATTTAGACTTCCGACCATGCCCTCGTCTATCTTAATTAGTGCCTTTTTCCTACTAATTAAACGTATGACAAGCATGCAGGTGCGAACTGGATAGAACAGCCAGTTTACTTAATCTTACTTCAATTTTTTTTTTCAAAAACTCAACTTTCGGTCAGGAAATCGTTTTTTTTTCAGTTTGCACCATCTGCTGTTTCGTAGCTGATTCCAGTCAATTACCAAGCGCCGTTAAGTAACGCAGGTACTTATAGTGCAGCATAGAAAATAATCATTTGAGAACCTCCGTGGCGTAGTAGCTAAGCACGCTAAGGCGTCGCTGCTCCGAGGACCTATGCTCGAATCTCGGTCGAGTCAATGTAGAAATCATAATTTTTACATTATTTCGGGTGTTGGTTTTGTGGTACCATCATTGTTTCTGATTCCCAAATTACAAGTGCAATAACTACTTACTCTGGAATCAGAGCAATGTATGTAGCGATCTAAGGTAAATTTTCAGGATAAACGGACACTGGTGGTAGAAGATCATAGGAGAATGTACTGGCTGTTCTACCACCTCTACCTTGCAGGTAACTTCCAAGTTATTTGGGACGTGAAATTCGACGCGAACAAACATTACGCCACGCCTGTGGAGGCCAATTTGATGCGGATATAATTAGAGTGACTTTATGACCTGGTACATTCACATACATGTTAAACTGTACATTCGCCTGTATACTTGTACGGCAAACCCTACTTACCCCACTAACTTGCAAAGTTTTAGCGAACAAAACTGATAAAGTACCTAAGTTTATACGTACTACTATAAACCTAAGGTAAAGGCAGGTTAAGTGCGCCTTCACATTAGAGCGACAGGAGCGCGGCAACAGCGGATACCCATACATAAAAAACTGGCCAAGAGCGAGTCGGACTCGCGCACTGAGGGTTCCGTGCCAATTTTAACTGAATTATGGAATCCACTTATATCCACTTAACTAAAATACCACAATATTTTGTTGACAGCAAGTATAACTTTGTTTTTTATAGTATTTGTATGAAGAACAAAGTTATGTTTGCGGTTGTTGAAAATTTGTTATATCTCAAAAACTACTAGTTCGATCTCGTCCAAACTAATTTCCGTTGAAAGTGTTTGTTAAGATCTACATTATATTTTTTTCAAAATTTAAACTTGCTAAGTTTAGAAGTTGGGGGGGGGGACGCCCATTTTACCACTTTGGAAGCGTCTATCTCTAGACTTGAAAAAAAAATGGTTTTGGAAACCTAGATGTCATTTTTAAAGACCTATCCATAGAAACACACGCATAGGTTTGACAAAAAAACATTTTTTTCGGCATAAATATCATTAGTTTTTATTTTTTGTTTGAGAATCGTATAGCGGGATAACAGGATACATTTTCCTTCCAAAGTTCAACGGTGTGATGCTTATAGTTACAAAATAAAGTTGCTGTGACATATCGCGTCGCGCTGTTAAAGTCGCCTAAGTGTGAAAGCGCTCCAGGTCGTCACCACTCCGGTACCCGTCACTTTTGTAAATATGCTTAAAATACGAGTAATTATACCTCATATCACGGAAAAATAAGTTGGTTGTTCAAGGCAATTAAAATGTAACATTTGTTTAAATTCAATGGGTTGTATGGTTGATATTGTGATGTTTAATACGTTTATACATTAACTAGTAATTTAAGCATTTAATTGAGTCGCCATATAGGTTAATATAAATTACGCATGCCATTTACTAGTTCTTTAATTTAGTCTGATCTCATATTCTTGTAAGTCTATAAGAGAAGAATGTTACTTGAATACAAATTTAATTCTAATCTAGTTTGAAACATAAAGATAAATGAAACAGTAAAATTGACTGTATTTATTTCAATTTTGTAATGCCGACTGGTGACCAGAACTAACGGGTAAAAGGTGCCAAGGGCTGGCGCATTACTGGTTTCTGATACTTTTTTTCTTGGTGTTTTATATTAATTTGATTAATATGATAAAATATCATGCGTATAATCGAATAAACAAGCTATCAGATGATATGCTTCAAAAAAGGAGGAGGTTATCAATTCGATTTTGTTTTGATTTGTTATTTTGAGTTAATTGTGTTACCTCAGCAAAAAAAAAATAGATCACAGTCATTTGTAGACCTATTTGAATTTTTTTTCGCTCACCAAAGAGAGGTTAATAGGTTATACCTTCTAGTTGGTCCCATCGTTGCCAAGTCGGGATCTGATGATGTGATATTGGTGCAATGGAGGAAATAAAATGCAATAAAAAGGCTTGATTATGCCATCGCTTTCACCATTTCAAACACCAACTGTCAGAGCACGGACTCCAAAAACAAATTGTTCGCCTAAAATGGATTCCTTTCATTTAAGGGTCAAGAGCATGTAGGGACTTAGTCGTAACATGCATTTTGCTAAATAATCATTTTGTACCAGTGTGCGGAACACGCTCGGCGGCGATCGCCAGTCGTTCCCTTTGCCACCCGGGGTTAGGTAGTACATTCCAAATTATAATAGCATAAATAAATCATAAATATTGGACACCAATCACATACATTGCTCTGATCCCAAAGTAAGTAGCTAATTGCACTGGAAACCAGTCACAACGGTGGTACCATAACACCCAGACCCGAGACAATATAAAAAAATTGATTTCTGTATTGACCCGACCGGGAATCGAACCCGGAACCTCGGAGCGGCGACACCTTGAAACCAGCGTGCTTAGCCATTTCACCACGGAGGTCGTCAGCATATTTTCATAACACCAAATATTGTGGAACATTGAACAGAAACATCAGTGGTTATTAGTGACTTTTGTTTGTGACACCTGGTAGGCACCCCTAGCACCTTCTGTGAGTCTAAATCGGGCACGTCATTCAGTAACCAATAGCAAATACAGTCCTGACAGTGGTGACTCCAGTACGCAGTCCCGATCAGCATTATCCAGACTTTTTAGTGCATTTTAGTTTTGAAGTCGGTTTTCACTTTTTTATTGTTAATTAACTCGTCGCTTAATTAAGAAGTTTACTTAAAATCTAATAATCACCTCCACTAAATAAATAAGTGTGACTTACACTAGTTACTATACTAATCCAGTTTATACTTACAGTACTAATATGTCAACCGAACAGTACCTGAAATATAAAATATCCAATTTTACAAGATCCTTTAGGTATTTCAGAGATCAATACGCCATTAAACAAAATTTGCCATCAGGAAGATCTTTTAACTTTACTGAACTGTAAGGTCACGGATGAAAACATTCATTTTATACGGGGTGATGCAAAAAAATATAATAGAAGAATTTAAATACATATTTTTAAGAAATGAAAACCGCGGTAAAATAAGATTTCCGGCAAAAAAAATGTGAATTCCCGACGTCAAGTTTTAATTCACTTGTTTTTTTACTGACTTCAAAAAAAGGAGGTAGGTAACCAATTCTATCTGTACGTATGTGATATCGTCAAAACTTTAGTGTATTGATCTATTCATGCTGTCTAACACTTGTGCGAATTTTCGTAAGTGTATGTTTGTCTCAGGATTTCTCGACAACGAAACGTCATAGCACAGTTCAGTAGTTTTTGAAATATAGGTAATAACTAAAAAAAATATAATAAAATAAATATAAAAACATTAAACCGCCTTCAGAAAACTGACTTAGAAGCTTAAAATAACGCATTTGCCTTACATTTAGGAGAAACAAATTCATTTGGAGTCGGTGCATGATCTCAAGCTTGTGTACACTAGTAGTCAACGCACATTATTTTAGTCACATTTTTTAAGGTAGTTTGATTTTTAAATTATATTGTAATTTAAATTACATTGTAATTTAAAAATCAATTCAAACTGCCAATCAATCAAAATCAAATAAAGTAATACTTTATTGTGTGATGTGGGGCGAAAATAAAAATGCAGATTTGAACAGAGCAAAAACCTTGTTGTAAAGTATTTTTAATTAAACAGGAAGATAAAATGTCTACCTTCCAACACATATTTTTACGCGCAAGACACAGGATTCGATTGACACAGTTGCTATTTACAAGTGCAATTTATTATTCTGACATACTCAAAAACGTGAGTTTTTTTTATCTAAATTTTACACAAATTATTTTTATTTCCTATGTGCATTTATCCAATATAAGTAGGAATCTCTATAGCACTGAACACATAGTAAATACAGATAGCACTATTGCAGCAGTTACTTAAAACCGACCCTAAAAAAATTATCCCCATTTTTAACACCCTGTATCGGTTAAACGTTCCATCTTATCAGAGCGATTCCAGATTTTACGAGGCCGAAAAAGTATCGGATATAATGCTTTATTAAAGTATTGGAGATCCATAAACCGTAACGAACAGAAAACGGACAGTTAAACGCCTTAGCTGATCAAAAACCTTTTGATGCCTTTAGATTATATTTTTTGGATTTTTTACGATTCCTATATAAAATTGATGGATCGGTATAAGGTAGGACGGACACGCTGTTGGTTTCGTTGGTGCTTTGTAGCGTATGTAGTGAAAATATAGAACGTGTAACATATTAAGCCAACACACTTAAAATAGTTTGTACAGAATCGGATAACTGAATCGATTTGATAAAGGTATTGTTTGTTCCAGAAATAATAAAAATATAGAAAGCTTTTTTTATGTTTGTGGTGTTTGAAGATGTGCGTCATTCCTGTTTTTATCATTTATTTAATGCAAAAAATACACAGTAGATAGATAATCAATTACAAACCTAACATCGCTCGCTACATGTGCACACCCGGTAAAGTACAGCAAAGTAAAACAATTTTACAGGCATACCTGTTATACCAGGTTATACCTGTTAATAAATTGTGGAGTAAATATATGAATTTTGGAACAGGTGGTCCTACTGTTGTATAATAGTTAGTAACGTAAAGACGTTCTTTCGACCCCACTCATACTCACCTCAACCTTAATCAATCGGTATACTTAAAGGATCAAACTTTAACTCTAAGTTTTACTCAGTCGAGGTGAGGATGATTTGAGAGAACGATTGTCAAACTCGAGTTACCTTAAAGAATACTCATCGATTGTCAAGTGCAACAAACCACGTCAAAACAAAGTGTCAAAATATTAGTTTGTTTTTTACTTTGAATACTGATTTCTGGCTATTCTATAAACTCTAAACTTCCCTTCCTTTCCTCGGGGTTCGTCAGTCAAGTCTGAGTTGTGGCAGTTTCATGGAAACGTCTAAACACACGGGTGTTATTCTTCCTCGCCGGAAGTTCATTTCGACTAGTAAGTCGAAATAAACTTATTGTTATGTTTTTATAATGCAAGCTTGAAAGTCGTGTATAAAATAAAACAAAGATTTTTCAAGGTCTAGAATGTAGAGTGCTAATTTGTTTAGATACGCTGGTTGGGCGGTCATATTTTTGCTTTTGGTCATGTTTTTTTTTATATATAAGAATCATCATCCAATTTGAACACAATAAACAAAAGGTATTCAATAAATCTAAATATTAAAACAAATCGATTGTTTTTACGTTACGTTTTTAGTTCCTTATTTGTCATAGAAACTGAATAGAAACTGTCTAAATAGTGAAATAATCTAACGATTTCCACGAAGAAAACATGTACCTACAAAAAACATCGTTTCTAATACAGCCTCCGAGCACTCGCCTTATTGGCTCTAGTAGCAATAAATACTTAAGCGTAATCCAGAGTGGATTGTGATCACAACGCATTCTTTATTCATACAAAAACTGAACATCTATTTGTAAGAAGATTTTTGAAGAAATATAACGAAAATATCACGATATATTTGGAAAATTAGTTAAGTTGCAAACGTCTTAAACATGTTGCATGTCTTAGTTTAATTTTATACTTGTTTGTTAATAATAAACCAATATTACAAGAAAAAAAAGTGTGCAAAAGGTTCGCTTTATGATTAAAGCATTTTCTGCCAGTTAAACACAGATTTTACTTTGTTGGATTCGTTTTTATCCCAAATAGGACATAAGAGCGAAATTTGATGGGACAGCTAGTAGTAAAGAAATGGAGTTCCTAATATTAATCTATACTAATATTATAAAGCTGAAGAGTTTGTTTGTTTGTTTGTTTGTTTGTTTGTTTGAACGCGCTAATCTCAAAAACTACTGGCCCGATTTGAAAAATTATTTTAACGTTGGATAGTCCATTTATCGAGGAAGGCTTTAGGCTATATAACATAAAGATATGACTCATAAGACCACAGCTGAAATGGAAAATGTTGCGAAAACGGGAGAAAGATATTCCTTTTGAGAGCTTCCGCTGCATACGCTGCGGAAACCGCTAAAGTTACACAAAAATCATGTATGACAGGATTGTTCAGCATTAAGAGTTCTATAATAAAGTCCGCGACAGCATATGTCTATCTTTTATGGTTGACTTACTACAACCTTTTTTATGTTAATAAAATTGTAAAAAAATAATGCATTATTTTTAGAGGTGTATTATACACACAGGTATTTATTCTTATCAAAATAAATACATTCATCATCACGAACATTTCATTTAGAACCAAGTTGCCCTTTATATCATTTGATTTCAATAAATATCTTAGGAGCTATCACAGTTTTAACATAACTCCGCACCAAAATAATGTTCGCAGCTTAAGTACAACGTGCGCTTGCGCTAATATATTATAAAGCTGAAGAGTTTGTTTGTTTGAACGCGCTTATCTCAGGAACTGATGGACCGATTTGAAAAAATATTTCTGTGTTGGATAGCTTATTTATCGAGAAAGGCTTTAGGATATAAAACATGACGCTGCGACGGGAGAGGAGGGAGCAAACTCAAAACGCGCGGACGAAGTCGCGGGGGACCGCTAGTATAATTTATAATAATCATATTTTGTTACACGAAAATGTCGGATGAATATGGATATAAATAAAATAAAATAAAACATTTATGTCACAGTTAGTTGGTAAGAATGCCACTTATTAGCTAAGTATTTAAAGATACACAGGCTCAAAAAGTCAGCTATTTGTGAGTTATCCAGAGCGGCCTACCCCCTCACACAATAAACCTGCAGCTCAGAATGCCTCCTAAATAAGGCTGCATTCATCCTACTTGCTATCATCTTCAGGATCTCGTTACTGATCTCCATCACTCTGCGGACTATGGACAGCGTTTCTTTTGCGCATGATTGCAAAAAAGTCATCTATGGCAGCGACTGCAAACATGTAAGATGCGCTGCAGAAACGCGGAAGCCGCAACAAGACCCTGAAGATGTAATTATATCTGAATAAATACTTTTATTTTGGTAATGTATTCAATCAGATACAAGTAATTTGATAAAAAAAAACGAAAGAGGATATTTAAACCGTTTTCGAACTAACATTCGATGAGTTATCTATTATATAGAAGCAAGTTATCATGCTATTCCGATACTTAAGTATTCTCATAATTAATATTCAAAATCTATTTTGATAGGAATCCATCGCAATAGCAGTTACCGCGACTTAACTGTCCGCGAGTTAGCGAAGATTTGTATCGCAAATTGAACTAAATAGTTTTTTATGCTATAATTTCTTACTTTCAGTCTCAGTTTTTTTTCTGATTTAACGTATTAACTTAGCGCTAAAACATTGACGCGTTTTTAAGTCTCTGCCCACAGTAAATAAAACTGGAAGGAATAAAATATTAAATAAATCAATTAATATCGGGCACCAACCACATGCATTGCTCTGATAAATCAGACACAACGGACAGACCCGAGACAATATAGTTTATTTATTTGTTTCTATATTAACCCGACCGGGAATCGAACCCGGGACCTCGGAGCGGCTACGCCTTGAAAACCAACGTGCTTAGCCATTAGAATGATGATTGAGACTAGAGTTTAGTTATTAAGACCCGGTTTTCTGAACGAATATTAACTCAAGTAACAGTTAATAAATGTTACCAACGGTTGATTTACGACTGTGCACGTTTTAAACAAAAGATGCTCTGATCAATTGACAGAATAGATATTTTAATGTTTAGGTACTTTTTATATGAAACACGCACAACCGTATTTTTACAAGCAATTGTAAAGATTTTTAACCTTGAAATTGCATAGGTAATCAACAGTCTTACATTGAATGGTTTGAATATATTTAACACCCACAGTGTTATTTTTTATCATGTAAGATTAAATAACAATTCAGAAATTTTGGAGTGGACTCACGGCCTCTGGCGGACCGATTCACAAATCCAGAGCCCTTTACTTTCGAATCACTCGCTTGGATATGGCGTGTCTTTGGCGCTTGAAAATGAATGAAAAATCAACGGAAATAACTTAAATAAAGACGTGAGTACTCGAAAAATTTAGATATCCTTTTTAAAATACCTTCTGTATGGATATCCAGGATCAATGAAGATCATACGCCATCTTGACGCGATTAATTCAAAGGGATTCTGGTCGTGCGTTCGTGGTAGAGGTCGATTCAAATCTAATACGTGCAGAATTTTTGGTTTCTTATGTATAATATCATTAAATTTTATAATGGTTACATATTTTCTAATAATCCATTGCTAATTTGGAATTTGAAACACCTTCGTGAATGACGAGTATTACCTAATTCCTTCGAAAACGCTAAGAGAATTCTTAACAATGTTCTACACGAGATCAAAGGTTTCTTAAGTGGGCTTCTAAGATAGAATATTTACTCGGTTAGTTCCGTGAAGAAAAGTCGTGAACACAAAAAAACTTGTTTATGTTTATATCATATTGATAATAAATATTGTTTATTGCGCAAGTAAGGACAAAAATAACAAAAATATAATAAAAGAGACAATTCACAAGTACAATATTGGCGGTCATTTAGCTGGTTGGTGATCTCTTCTAGGCAAACATTGAGTAGAGGAAACAGTTATTAAAGGTAGAAAGCCAAATGGCTAAAAATTTTAATACTAAACTATCAGGTACTTTAAACTGCCTTTGGTAAAAGAAACCTGTTTTTGAAATAGGTTACGATCAGCAAGAGTCGAGTCCGAAATATTACATCGTGATCTCTATAAAAAAATCTCGTACTTCAGACACAAATAAGAAGCGATATAAATCCTACTAATATTATAAAAAGAAACGAAAGTATGTCAGAATGTATGGATGTTTGAGTAACAAACTTTACGCTCAAACTACTGATTAGATTTTTTTTGAAACTATAAAGCTTTTAAGTTTATATTTTGGGATAGACCATAGGCAATAAAAATGGGATCTGCACCCAAAAATAACTCAGCCATAATGTACCAGAAGTAGCTCAAACTTAGTATGTTTTTTTTTGGTTTCATTTACTAAAAATGGTTGGAATGTAAATATGAATCAAATCAAATCAAAAATAATTTATTCAATTTAGGACACAAAATGCCACTTATGAACGTCAATAGTTAGTGTAATATCAATCAATTTTGGCCCGTATAGGGCTAGAACATGTCTCCTGTATGTGCTATATTTTCGGAAGCGTCTTCGAAATTCTTTTCATGTGATACCACTTACGATATTTTCCCCCGATCCCGTGTGGAATAAACAAATTTTCATTAGATAATCGGACATTGATGAATGAATATCACACGCCATAAATAAAAATACACATGGCAGTGATTCAAAAAAGATTACTATAAGATAACTATATGTCAATAAATTACATAATAATCGATGTTTTTATCAGATTTTTAAAATCACTCGTAATATTGAGGCGAGTGATTCAAAAATACACATTGATTTGCGGCCCTGGACATTGATTTGCAGTTTTTCTCTAAAACTGAACTTGTACGTTGTCCACTAGAATTGGTACAGTTGGAGAATAGATATAAAAGCGGGTGAAACCGTGAGGAGCCGCTAGTGAAACATAAATATCAGAGACATATACTCACGACGTATATTCATCGCAAATTAAGGTAACCAACCGAAAATTCATAATGGAAATCATGCGTCAAACTTTCTGAGAACTCCGTATACTCCGGGAATTCTCGGAAAATTCCGTAATCTGGCCACCTTGTGTTAACTTCTTCGCCTAAAGCTTATCGGGGCTCAGAACACCCCAACACAAATCCTTGTGGATTAAACGGTTTCCCATTCACTTTGCAAGTGACGGGTAAAGTACCTAATGGTACTTATTGACTGTGCAGACCCTTAAGACAATGACCGAAATGTGGCTGAAAATGGTGTTCCGATTATGTGCCAATAGGATGGTTCTGGCTTGGATGTGTGAGTGAGTGATTTACTAATAATAATATTTAAGTTATCTAAACGTTGATAAGTTTGACGATTTGTCTGGTGTAGTGGTCGAGAAATCGCCTACTACGCAGCGGGTGCGGGTTCGATCCCCGCACAATACAAACATTTGTGTGCATGAACATGTCTGTTTGTGTTGGTCTGGGTTTTTTCTATGTATATCGTGTATGTATTTATAAACAAAAAGTATTTAAGTATTATATCCGTTGTCTGGCACCCATAACACAAGCTTCGAGTAGCTTACTTTGGGACTAGATGGCGATGTGTGAGAATGTCCAAAGGATATTTATTATTTATTTAAGTATCGCAATCAATTTTAGGTAGGGCTAGAACCATCAGAGCCGTCACGAGGCACACAGAGAGACGGAATTGGTCGTTAATTTTGTAGGTTAAGTTCTCCCTTTTGGAGAGTAGGGGTTTTACTCCTATTGACCCCGCCTGACTAAGCAGAAGCATAGGGTATGTAGTCCAAAATATTTATTGCCATCGTAAAAAAATGAGAAATGGTCTATATTTTGAAAGCAAAAGCTCCTACCAGAATAATCCATTACTTAAAAATAAACTGTCCTCTTGATTTCAATTAGTTCAAGTTCCTACTGTGGCCATACGACACACGGATAAAAGAAAAGATAAGAAAAAAAGGCTTTGAAAATAATAAAAACACTTTATTGCACACCATAAACATAATTTCACAGGATAGTATCTTATAGAAGTATATATGAGAAGAACAATTTTGGCGGTCTTTTTGCTTAAAACAATTTCTTCCAGATAAACTTTAGGTAAGAAAATGAAAGAAGAGGCATGACGTTGAAATATTAAAAAAAACATATGGACAGATTTTAATTAAGATTTATAAGAGAAACATAATCGAAACACGGAACTAACTGAGAGAGAATACATA
Organism: Pyrausta purpuralis; assembly: GCA_963924145.1. Classification (NCBI taxonomy): domain Eukaryota; kingdom Metazoa; phylum Arthropoda; class Insecta; order Lepidoptera; family Crambidae; genus Pyrausta; species Pyrausta purpuralis. The sequence continues at coordinate 21,543,077 of OZ001652.1, read as the reverse complement.
AAATTACATGTTAATAAATCTGATGATTTATTAATATGTAATTTTATGTATTATGTAATTTATGATTAAAATACACACCAAAATACACAATACATTAACTGTATTTTATATATTTAAGTAAACTATTAAATCAACTATTTATAACTAGTATTACTAGTACTAGTATATATTAATGTCTCTAAACGAAGAGTTGTTGTATTTTATCTATGTAATACGATACAACGTTATTCGAAAGCTTACAAACGTTTCGTATGTTTTAGTTAGTTAGTAAAATGATGCAACCATCCCCAGTCATAGAACTATTATAGCTGTTGAATAGAGTAAAGATAGTGTGAAACCGCTATGCTAGCCATTTAAACTCGGTTCACAAGTATATCTGGCCCGGATTACCAGCTTACTGACTTTAAATGAACAGACACGAGCATAATATGAATATTTAGCTGAGGATCTCACTTAGGTTTGGAGCTAGCCACAGTATTCAACAGAAGGGGTGTTCTCATAAATTTAATAACGATCAAATTCAAGTTTAGAATCAAATTACATGGAGGATTGCACGAAGTTACTACAAATATCTATACTAATTTTGTAAAGCTGAAGAGTTTGTTTGACCGCGCTAATCTCAGGAACTACTAAATTGAATTGAAAAGATATTTTTGTGCTGGATAGCTTATTTTTTGAAGAAGGCTTTAGGCTATAAAACATCACGCGCTGCGACTGGAGGGGAGGTAGCAAACTCAAAACGCACGGACGCAGTCGCGAGGTACCACTTCAGTTAAAATTTTAAAGCTAATGATTTTTTTCTTATATCTTTTGCCCTTCATGATTTAAACCAGCGTACTTGAAATGCACGCCTATTCATCATTCATCGCGGCGATCGATAAATTTCAATCGTTGTTACAGTCATAGTAAAGGGCCGACCAAAGGTAGAGAGAAAGCGAGGGAAGAAGAAGTCGACAATTTTGTTTGTTTGAACGCGCTAATGTTGGAAACTACAAGTCTGATTGGAATATTAGTTATTTATTTATCGCGGAATAGTTCTAAAGAAACACGCTACTTACGACCTATAACGGAGTGTAATCGATACGAGCGAATAAAGTCCTAGGAGGCCGCTAGTAAAAAAATACCTTAAGTATCCAATTTAGACCATTTGTACTTCATTTTGTTTGTGCAATAAAGAATATATATAATATAATATAATATATAGAATAAAAGCATTATCAATACAATAAAATATTAAGAATAAGACTCTAATAAAACTCAATCACGTAGAAACTTCCTTAGAAATGTAGGAAAAAATTAAATCATTGTACCGAAGCAGTCTTTTCCTAACTCCCTTAATGCCTAAAACAAAATTACAACGCCCAGAACCAACATAAACATAATATAATTTAGTGAGTCAAGGCGCCTTAGCCTTAGGATAAAAACAAGGTATTTTTCGTTACCCCGACATTTCCCTAGAGATGCTATAATAAAGACCTCCTTAAGAACAAGCAATATTGGATTTCTAGGTGAGTTGGGAATAGGTAGTACTTACAGATTTAACGGTAAAATTTAAATAAAAATGGAGTAGCGCATTACACAAAGTTTTACCCGTAAATAGAAGAAAAAAAAAATTTTTAATTCAAAAGTGACTCAAAATGAGAAATAATAATAATTGTATATAATATAATAAATCGAGCCAGCAATGCATACTACAAAACCCAAACCGGCTAAGTGCGAGTCAGACTCATGCACTGAGGGTTCCGTGCCAACTGTAATTAATTTAGGGTTCCTCTTTCTTCCACTTAGTCAAAATACCGCAATATTCTATAGGCAGCAATAATAACTATAAAATTAATTTGTGTTTGTTTAAAATGTGCTATATCTCAAAAACTACTTTTTCGATCTCGTCCAAACCAATTTTCGTTTAAAAGTATTTTTAAAGCACTAATATCCTGCATTTTTTCAAAATTGACACTTGCTTCGTTCAAAAGTTAGAGGAGAGGGAGGGATAGGGGGACGCCCATTTTACCACTTTGTAAGCGTCTATCTCCCAAATGTTACACTTTCAGAAAAAAATGACTGCAAAATCTCGATGTCATTTTAAGAGACCTATCCATAAACACCCCACATGCATAGGAATAAGCAAAAGCATTTTTTTTTTGTTTTATATCCATGAATGGAAGCTCCCCCCCCCCTCCACCCCTAAAATGTCTTTATTTTTTGTATGAGTATCCTAAAGCTGATAACATAAGGGTTTTGTTTTTGCCATTCGGCTACGGAACCATAAAAGTGTGCCCAATGTATCAACTCAATAACTAATTAAAAATAATGAGTAGAGGGTACGAGGCTCTAAGTGATTTCTTCAGAAACATGTGCACTTCAAGCAAGGTTAAGATCTCACACAGTATTTTTAGGACCTACTCAACTTCAAACGAAAATAATGATCAAGTGATTCAATCACTCGATTATCCTTCTGTGCCCTACATAATTTTAAGACCCGTTTTCTTATTATTCGTAAAAACGCTTATAACCAAGATATATTTAACACTAGAGGTCCCTAGCGACATCGCCCGCACGTTTTGAGTTTGCTTCCTCCCCTCCTTTCGCAAATTTACTAAAAGCCTAAAGACTTCTTCGATAAATAAGCTATCTAACACACAAATATTTTTTCAAATCGGTCCAGCAGTTTCTGATATTAGCGCGTTCAAACAAAAAACTAACTCTTGAGCTTTATAATATTAGTATAGATTGAGGTTGGCTATCTAATCTATTGGAACTATTGGACTAAATCAATATTCTATGACCACACAATCAATTGGGACTAACATTTATTTAGGATAATTTTGGAGGCTGGCAATTTAATTTACATGTTTCATTCACTTGCTATTCAAATTAGCAATTCATAATCAAATGGTAGTAGCTAACACCTGGACTAAATCTAAAAAAATAAAAGTTCTCCTCTAAAATTTTCTGACGTTTGGGGAAATATAAAAACGAACTAATACACTACAAGTAGTTGCGAAGCCTTCAATATGCGATTCCAACTGACACAGGACATTGGACCAATTTTTTGACTAACCCGATATTTCCCAAGCGGTACTGTATAAAAAGGCTGTGCCTAAGGCTCTTGAAATCCAAGCGAGATTACAAATACCCAAGTGTGAGTCCCTTTGTTTTTTACGTTGTTCAAGAGCTTTTTGAGATGAACGAACAAAAAACTTTAGAGACTCATAACATTTCGTGTTCCATTTTTATTAATATGAAAATGGATGTAAACTTTTGTTTCCAAATCTCGCTGAAGAGGTTCTGAATTGTTTCTACATCTTGTATTTGGTGTTCTTAAAATAGAAGTCTGATAATTTATTTTTAGGAATAAGAAAATATTTTCGGACGAACTTCTTGTAACGATTGTTATTTTATTTTTGTAACATAACATGGTACAAAACGACGAAAGCGTTTTGTGATTGGAACATACGTCAGGAAGGTAATCGCTGTTTTTTTTAAATAGTAATTTCATGAAAAATATAGAGGGTTTTGCTCAGACCTGGAATTAATCATTATTCTGTTGACTGCCTCGTTGGTGTAGCGGTTAGCTTTCTGGTTGCTACCCATAAGGACCCGGGTTTGAATCTCGGGTCGAACCGAAAATTGTTTCTGGGTTTTTCTGTCTTAAAAATACTCGAAAACAGCTCGGGGTCAGGAAGTCAGTGATGATGACCGAGGGCCTCAGGAAGCACGTTAAGCCGTTCCTCCTGCGCCTGATCTCTCGTCAGTCTTGTTGGACTGCTGACTCACCGAATTAATAAGGCTTAAGAAACAGAGAGTGCACTTGTGTGTTGCGCATACATCAGACCACTAGACCTTCTGTGTACCTGGACTATATCTATTGAGCGGGGCCACCATTACCAAAATCATAAGGAGAATATCATTGTTAGTCTGTAGAGATGAAAAGACGTTGACTCTTAGAAGAGGGTTAAACATTAGAGCAAGTGAGCCTGAACCTAATTAAATCTAAACAACTTTCTCGTCTGTCCTTCACAAAACCACGTTACCAATAAAAGGTGGATTGAAAAAATCCACCTTTTATTGGTACCTTCAATATATGGAATGAATAATGACATATAAATCTCAATTTGCAAATATGTGTCATATAAATAGAAATCTATCAAACTATCTTCTCGCAAATACACTTACTGGCTCTATGTAGGTGTAAATCTACCCACATTTTAAACAAAGGTCAGCCCGTTCACTTGATTCAGTACAATCTCGTATATAAAAGTGCCACCTTACGCACATTTATCTCAATATGTCAGTCCCTTTTTCCGCGAGTCTTAAAAGAACACTTACATGTGTGGGGTTTTATTGGTTTAAGTGTTTGGGGGAAAAGTGGAAAGTAAATTGTAAATCACAAATTTGTTAAATTAGACCGAGTATAAACAGACGGCTAGATGGCGCTAAGCGTCACGCAATTGACGTTTTCATAAGAAACCACAAATTTCGCAGGGTCGGACTAACAGCACGGTAGCTCAATTGGTAAGAGCGTTTGGCCCGGTTTGCCAAAAGGTTGCTGGTTCAAGTCCCGCCCGTGCGCAAATTTTTGGTTTCTTATTTCATCTTTATGAATATAAAATATGACACTGTGAATGTTAAAAACATTCTAAGGCGACAGAAAAATAACTTTGATTTTTATAGGATTTGTATGAAGAACAAAGTTATATTTGCGGTTGTTGTAAATGTGCTATATCTCAAAAACTACTAGTTTGATCTTATTCAAACCAATTTTCTTTAAAGGTATTTTTAAAGCACTACAATGTACATCATTATTTAAAATGTTCACTTGCTTAGTACAAAAGTTAGAGGGTTGGGGGACGCTGATTATACCACTTTGAAAGCGTTTATCTTCCAAAAGTCAGCCATTTGACTTCGGAACCATATTAGATATCTGCTTGGGAGTATAAGCGTAGATTCAAAATGTAAACTGATCACAAATCAAATCAAATCAAATCATATATTTGCAATAAATAGGGTTGGTAAAATGTTGTTGAAATACAGTTTATGTGGCTTACATACCTATTTAGCCGTTTAGTACAGCATGCAATTTAAAATATTACATAATAATTAATTATAAATGATTTTAGATTTAAACATGTCAACAGATAATATCCTTTCCTTCCTTTGGACATTCCCACACATTGCCATCTAGTCCCAAAGTAAGCTACTCAAATCTTGTTTTATGGGTGGCAGACAATGGATATAATAATTAAATACTTTTTGTTTGTAAATACATACATGATATACATAGAAAACACCCAGACCAATACAAACAGACATGTTCACGCACACAAATTTCTGTATTGTGCGGGGATCGAACCCGCAACCCGCTACGTAGTAGGCGATTTCTCGACCACTACACCAGACGGGTCTTCATAATAAAGATTACAATTCAATTTAATTAATAACGAAAGTCAATAAATTATGGCGAATCAGGATAAATTTTCAAATAATATCAATAACATAGATTATTGTCATTCTGGAATTCCTTCACACTATAATAGCATTTCTTTAACAGCCAGTCTCATAACACGTAGGTACTGGCATGTTACTCATCATTATCAGCTAAAGGACTGCTGAATGGATGATCGATCACAAGCAGTCTGTTTCCAGTTTGATCCTGCTGGGGATTCTTAACACCCCCTGCCCCGCTGTTACCGTGGCCGCTACCGGGGTCAAGAATAGCGAGAAGTACCGAGGCTGGGGCCTGGATTTTATGTGTACCTTCATGAGAGTTTTATGCCATTCGCCACGCCACGCTTGGCAGGCGGTTGGCGAGCGCAGGGGCGCCACTCTTTTGGCTGCGACGCTACTGCCCGTCACAGTCTAACATTTAGCTGTGCTATTTTATTACTGTGCAGTTATACCGCCATCGGCCAGTCGCTAGAGCTATGTCGGTTTAAACAGGACGCACCACGAGAAGTGAAGCTTTCTTACGTCTCTTTTACGCCCTATATTTATGGGCTCATTTCTGATATGTCTCTTACCTCTCATGAGTCAAAAATATAAATCATACACCCAAACATAAAAGACTTGACTTTCACGTCTGTTTTCTAAATCAATTTTACATTATACATGTAGGTACATACTAGGAACAAAATGGCTAAGAATAAAACTGGTACATGATCTATTAGCAATTATTTAGGGACCTCTAAATCCCGTCATTACCTATTATTTCTCCCACTGCACTGGCCGACCGCAACTCACAAAGAAAACGACTCTTTGAATCATAAAGCCTATTTTAAAGCCTTTAGTACTCACACAAGTATTTGTTGGGACCCCACGGGTTTGAGTAGCTTTTATTTGTTTAGTGCTTGTTTCTCGTACTATTTTTGAGTGGATAAATTTTTAATTGAGAGCTATTCTGTGAGGGAGAGAACGAGGGCTGTGGATTGTGAACTATTAAAGTTGTGTTAGAGCGAAGCTTTCTGCATTTATTTCTGTAAAACTGTAAGTAAGTGACTCAACAAATACATATACATTAAATTTTTTTTAAAGCATTAATATATTACCTATCATGGTTTACTACTACGGTTAAAACAAAATAATAATCTTCTGTTTAGTAAGTTAAAGATAAAATAGTAAAACAATCATATCAAAATCGTCACAACATTCCAAATAATGATTATAACCAAGAGGATTGTATTCGGTATGGGTTATTCAGGTAATTCCTTTAAGAGGATTTCAGCCTCCTACGCCTAATGTTAGCAATGCGATGCTGCTTGTTCCGTAAACTGACACATTTGCGAGAACATAGCTACTAACTATGTATTTTGCTATTTAAACCAAACAATACAACCTGTGAACCGGCCTTCACAGTACACCGCCACTCAATTCAGTTCAATTCTACATTATAGCACGCATTACATAATAATACGAGCTGGGGCCCTATTTGTGAATCACTCGCTTCGAAATGGCGAGTGATTTTCGTTCGACAACGAGTTTTTTTCTATGACTTTTAATTCATCTTCGAACGAAAATCACTCGCCATCTTAAAGCGAGTGATTCAAAAATAGAGCTCCAGGGCCCTATTTTTATATCACTCGCGACATTAACAGGAATGATTTTCATTCGAAGTTACATTAAAAATCAACGAAAATCACGCTAAATATTGACAAGAGTAGTTGTTGAAATGGAGTAGTCTTTTTTTATAACTTCCACGTCGATTTCAAATTAAACTTTTAGCTTATAAAAACTAAGCGCTTCTCATTTACATTTATAATGTGCACGGCAAAGGAGTGAAACTCGCTGCTCGTGCCGGCGTTTCCTAATGATTACAATCCGAATATATTCAAAGTTAGTGAACATGCTTATTCTGGGCGAGCTCTTTCCATCTTTAACTCTGTCTTAGTCACACTTGGCTTAGTTTGGAGTCGATATGAATGCTGAATAAAAATAATATAAATAAATAAACATAGTCCAAGCAAATCACACACCCTAATGACGCGAGTAATTTAAAAATAGGGCCCCAGATGTTGAAGCCGATTTTACCGAAATGAGGTAGGGCTCACCAACAATTTGATTTGAGTATTTTCGTTCAGAATCAAGCGAAATATGTAAGAATACATGTATATACATTTTTTAGTTCAAAATGCAAGTCTTTTACAGCTCATAATTATCAACTTACTACTCGTTTTACTATAGCATACGTTTATAATGAAACACATATTCATTCGCAATTGTGTTACGAAAACTACCCTGATCCTCGTCGAAGTCTCTCACGGCTACCCACTTATCGACAAAAACCGCTTTCTCATACGACACAAATTGGGAAGCAAATCAAATCACTTCAAACAAAAGACGATGCGAAGTGCTAAAGATTTGGGAATTTTGGAAGGCGCGAGAGACCAGGATTGTACGAGGTGAAACAAAGCCCAACACAACCCCTAGCTTAAATAAAGTAATACCTTTAGGTATATGTATATATTTCTAATGTATTATGTCTTGTAAATATTTCTAATCAAAAGTTGTAAAATCATCTTTATTTTATTTTACATTTACACTAATATATATTTTTTCTACGCGAATTGAAATTGATTAAGATTCAAACGCTTCATTAAAAAGTAGAAAACAATACGATTCTAAATTCTAAACTAAAGAGGCTTTTCAGCATTTGAACTATAAAATTAACTATATTATCCATTCATTCGATTGTACAGCATTGTTCTCATAAAGTCTTTAAAAAAACCTAAAAATGTGTCTATGACGCAGTACCTAACAAATACGCAGTCAACCACGAAAGTGGTTTGTAAGTCAATTAAGTTAAATTGATAATGTTAAATTAAAAATAAAGAATAAATAATAATAATATTTGAAGGTAGAATTCAAATTTATTGTGTAAAATAAACAAAAACCCTACATAAGTACATAATTATTTAACAATATTGGGATTTTTACACGATTTTGTATTAATTAATATCTCGTTTTATAAACATTTGCATAGCAACAAGTCTTACACATAATCAGCGTTAAAAGTCTAATAAAGTTGTAAAAGTTTGCATTGCAACAACTCTACACATAATCAGTCTTTAAATATCATTTTTTTTATTAAAAACAAAACAGACTTTCTGTCTACAAACATTACGCTTATTACCTTCCTACGTAATGTTACGTACCTACAAATTAAAAAACTTTTTTATATTTTTTTTTAGTAACAAATGTCAAGAAAAATATTAAAAAACAAAACAGACTTTTTGTCTACAAAAATTACTCTTAGTACCTTTTTGTATTAATTAATATCTCGTTTTATAAATATTTGCATAGCAACAAGTATTACACATAATCAACGTTTAAAGTCTGATAAAGTTATAAAAATTTGCATTGCAACAACTCATAATCAGTCTTTAAATATCATTTTTTTTTTAAAAAAAACAAAACAGACTTTCTGTCTACAAACATTACTGTTAGTACCTACCTAAGTTACATTACGTACCTAATGTTACGTACCTACAAATTAAACAACTTTTTTATATTATTTTTTTAGTAACAAATGTCAAGAAAAATATTAAAAAACAAAACAGACTTTTTGTCTACAAAAATTACTCTTAGTACCTACCTAAGTTACATTACGTACCTACAAATTTAACAACCTTCTTTAAATTAATTTTTTAGTAATACCTAAACGGCAAAAAAAAATTATAAACAAAACAGAGTTTCCATCTACGAAAAAATACTCTTATTACCTACCTGCGTACGTAACGTTACGTTACGTTACATATTAAACAACTTTTTTTAAGGGGCGCAGGGATACGCGGCGCTAGTCCGCGACAAGAAAAAAAAATATTTCTTTAAGTAGATAAAATATTTAAAATCCGGAGGAGCAATCTGTTTATTTTATTGAATACTATACATATCTTGTGATATAACTGTATAATATCTACTGTAGTTCTTAGTTACCGAAAGAAAATATGCCAAAACAGCCGTTTTTGGTTCATAGCGTTTCTGTATAGATATTATACAGTTATATTACAAGGTATGAATAGTATTTAATGCAATAAATAGACTTCTCGTCCAGATTTTTAATATTTTATCTACAACGAGCTAGTTTTTGCGTTCCCCCGACCCTTAAATACAATTTTTAGTAATATTTTTTTAAATAATTAATGTCAAATTAAAAATTAAAAACAAAACAGACTGTCTACAAAAAATAATTCCTATTAACCTACCTTCGTTACGTACCTACAAATTAAAAAACCTTTTTTTAAATACAATTTTTAGTCACAAAGGTCAAAAAAATATTGAAAAACAGACTTTCTGTCTAAAAAGATACTCTTAGTACCTACCTATTATATAATTTTGTATACTCCTGTATTATTTCATTTAATAGTATTCGTGTGGCCATGTGAGGACACAATTCCTTATGGTCCTCCTGTGTTAATTTTGGTAAATGCCCTATTGTTATGCCATTTTCTGCAAAACAAGTAAAATATCGGTCGGTTAACTCTGGGGATATTGTTTGATCAAGTCTTACTAATAGAATATTGGGTCAGAGGGTGATCTTAGGACACGTACAACAATAAATTAATGAAATAAGACTTACCTACAAAGTTTGTAATAATGTAAACTGGTACTTTCCTTGATTCTAATAAATCGTGTAAGTAAAGAATCCATTTCGGTCGTTTTCGGAGGTCCACAGAGTGGACTCAACACACGCACACCCCAAGCAAACTGTTTTTTATTTTATATTAATTAGGCAAAATAACTGAACAGAACAACCAGAAGCGACCCACTAATAATAAATAATAATATAAATAATCTTAATCAAAGAATATATTTTGTCGCCTTAAAATTTTATTGTGTTTAAGCAAGAATGTGATTTGTTATCTTAAAAAAATAATTTCTCTTGTTTTATGCTACTTACGTTTTTATTAAACAAAACGTTTCTTAAAAAGAAGAAAAATGATATCGCTTGAAATATATTGACCTTTTTCAATGAAGAATATTAATATTTTGGATCAAGATAATGAATATTTTGGATTAAGAATTTTCTTACTTAGCCGTAGATATTTTATTATAGATCCGATGCAAAAATTTAAATTAAAATGAGCATATTGTTTTTTTAAATTAACACATTTTGTTCTTCACATTTAATAAACTATTTATTAATACAAGAAAATAATGTCTTGCTTAGTTAAAATCTAGATTTAAGTAATTCGCAACTGACCTGATATAATTTATACTTGATGTAAGAAAATAACATTATTTCTATCCAAATAAAGTCATTTAATTGATAACAAATGATAAAATCTTGTTATTAAAAAAATTCTTTAAAAGTTAGAACGAAATTAAAAAAATAATTTACTTAGACAAAGATAGGCCGTTCTTTTATTTCAAAAATATTTCATTGACGTTAGTAAATATATCCTTAGAATAACTAAATATTTTGAGAAATTGGTGTTTCTTATTTAAAGAAATCTGTTTTTACCGTGTGGGTTCGTGATTTGCCATTAAGCTACGGACGCCTAAAAACACGTGACAAATTCCCCCTGCTGAATTGCTCTCAGCGCTGTCTCATTGTGTTGCGCGCTTTAGTTGCGCTAGCGGAAATAAAGAAAGCGTAGTAAATCCAAAAGAAATGGTGCCTTAGACCGAGTCTGGTTACTCATAAAAACCGTTACTGAGATCAGGATGGAGGGCAAGTACGTGGGTCTGCTGTAAACAATAATGGCTCACGTCCAAACGCATTTCGGGTTGTTAACGGAAAATATGAAGAAGAAGACTTCGTTATTCCTTAGTATTAGGTTTATAAATACGGTGTGAATGGAGTTACATGTCAAATCTACCCAAATGTCGAAGGGGTATTATAAAATTCAATACTATCTTAATGACGAGAATGTATGGACAGCCCAGGCTGCACCAAACTGATGTACCTACATGTTCATTTTAATTTGTATCATTTTTGTGGCAACTAATGTGCTGTGTGAGCTAGCAGAGAAGAAGCTTCTTCTCAGCACTTGCTAGATTGTCTTTGTCTTGTTCGGAAGCGCTAGTAGGGCGTAAAAGATAATAAATAAATATCCTTTAGACATTCCCACACATCGCCATCTAGCCCCAAAGTAAGCTACTCAAAGCTTGTGTTATGGGTGCCAGACAACGGATATAATACTTAAATACTTTTTTTTTTGTAATTACATACATGATATGCATAGAAAACACCCAGACCAATACAAACAGTACAAACAAATCATGATAGGGAGACATGTTCTTGTCCCATAGGGATAATTGATCGATATAAAATAATTATTGGCGTTCATAAGTAGCATTTTGCATCCTAAATTGAATAAATCATTTTTGACTTAATTTTGACTTATAATATATATTAATAAACTGAATTTTTAAACACTTTAAACACAGTGGTCACAACCACAAAGTTTTGAAAATTTAGGTAACATTACTCGTAAAATGAATTTCGTCCCTATCCACCCGACCGATAGAGTTAAAACCGTGTATTCAAAACTGGTAATGCCAGATCTCTATTGGACTGCGCTATTAGGTACTCTACCAGGATTAAGTCTAATCTACCCACGTGTTACCCATGGACACTGTAAAGTTTTTATACATAGGCGGTCTGAAAAGTTTCCGCCCTCAGTGTGAAAATTGTATCGCTAGCAATAATATTTTATACGAAAAAAAATACACTGGTTAGTAAAAAAATTTTATCTTTGTTAGTTCGGAAACTTTTCAGACCACTCACGTACATTCGATTCGTGGCCAAATATCTGACTGTCTAGGTACGGACAAAAGCACATCAAGCGCAAACACTGCGGTATATTATGCAGTTGTAATAAGGCCAGTTTGTTGCAACAAAAGTGGGTTACCTGGTGTGCTGGCGCTGCTAATTAAAAAAACAACTAAAAACATGTAAGGTTTAGAGTTTTCAACAGTACCTACTTATTTAACTTGAGTAAACTTGGCGATGACAATTATCAATCAATCAATCATCATGATAAGTTAATGCTTCTAATATTTTTCCGTTATCACGTCACGCGGTACGGAAGGGCCCAGCGGTTCTCGTTACACTTCTATGCATAGAAATGAACGGAAGAAGTCGCTCATCAAAAATTTTGCCTGGACGAAAAACAGAAGGAATATTTGCGCGGTACAAGACAGGGTAGGGTGAGACTATTTTAAGTACTCATGGTTCCGTAAAGAGATGTGTTTTTTTTCGATGTTGTTATTCAGCTTTCACGAAAGTGGCAAATTTTCACCTGCGCCACTTCATATATCAATGAGTGAAAATTTTATGACACATCGAATTCAAACCCAGGCCTATGCAATTGACTGCAAACTTAATTAGTATTTTCATGCTCGTTTCCTTATTAAATAAAACATCATAAGGAAATCTTCGCACGAGTGGTTGCCAGTGTCTGAAATAATGAATGTAATGGCACACCTTTATCAATTGCTGCGAGAGAGAGAGAGAGATATGAATACTCACAAGAATGTACAATAAATTCCTATAATGGTTGCAAACCTCAGTCCATTAAGACGATAAAACAATTTCAATGATGTAACTTAATTTTCTCTTACAGATCTATACTGTTTCAAGAAAAGTTTAAGTATACGGAACCCAAAACGCCTAAGCAACGAGAACCGGTCGCTGTCCCGTGAAACACACAAATTACGACGAAATGAAAAACAGAGTGGGAAGTGGGGGCTTTTATTTTCCGTTGTAAGAACCAGAGATTAAAGAATTCGTTACGCACTGGGCGGATAAAACGCAGCGTTTATTTTTGTATTATCAGTTCCAGAGAACTTCATTTTGCCCCAATGTCCTATTCGGGGCGTCGGAAAATCCAACTAAGTAAAAATAATGAAATTCGGTCCACGCGGTCTCGAGTTATAAATGGTGTAAATTACCCGACTAAAAAGATCTCATCAACCTTAATAATTTCGAATTGAAAACCTCTTTTTGAAGTCTGTTCATAATTAAATTAAGTATAACTTGCAGCAAACCCTTTCAGCTTTGATTTTGCAGGAAGTCTTATGACGCTAAGAATTTTTTTTTTCGAAAAACCTAAAAACATACCTTCAAACCCATTTATGATGACCATGAACTTATATTATTTTTACAGAACGAAAGAACATTATTATTTTAATAACAAGCAAGGCAGAACATGAATTTCCTTCAAGCATCGTCACACATTTCTTTCCTTTCACATCTGCAAACGCTTCACATCACTACAACTCCATGTTTGTTAGTAAAAACCGGCTAAGGGTGAGTCTGACTTGCATATTGTGGGTTCCGTGGCAACTTTAAGTGTATAAAGGGTCCACTTACTTCCACTAAGCCAAACAACTACAGTATTTTGTTGACAGCAAAAAAAACTTTGTTTTTAAAGTTTTTGTATGAAGGACAACATTATTTTTGTTCGTTTGTTAAAATTAGCTATATCTCAAAAACTTGTTGTTGTCTGTTTGATCTCGATCAAACCATTTTTTCGTTCAGTTTTTATATGAAATATTGTTTATTTCAAAATTTTTACTGTCCTTGTTTAAAAAGTTAGGGAGAGAGCCATTAGCACGTTAAACGAATATAGGAGTTTTAGAAAAAAAAAACAGGAATATTTTTTTGTGTATGAGAATCGTGAAGCGGTTAAGAAAATACTACCAAACTACCAAGTTTCACATAAAGTGTCTGTAATATACGGCCGGACAAACGGACAGACAGTAGATTTGACGAAACTATAAGGGTTTTGTATTTTGCCGTTCGGCTACGGAACCCTAAAAACCGACTCGAAGAGATCGCGTAACGAGCCGCCTTCGCACTTTTAACGCAAACCATGCCAATTACTAACGAATGCCGCGCCCTTTAATGTTCCTTGCTTTTTCCTTTGTATCAAAAATATATGTGAAAATTTCTGATGGGGAAAAGAATGAGGACTTTTCAAGCAAGAGTGGGACACGATTGATCTGAATTTGGTACTTTACCTGTGAACAAACCATTGATTAACATAATATAGAGATCTAAGTGCAGAAGCAATATCGTCCAGTCAACGTTGGAGTAAAGGAATTAACTATTGATACTTATAGTGTGCCTGCGCTGGTGTCGCATGCCGGAAATTTAAAGAACTATAATTTTATAAAATTCAACCTATTAAATTCACTCATCACAAACAAAGTAATACCCGTACAATAGTCTACTATAATGAACAAGTACAGTAGCCAGCACATCAGGTTACCCACTTTTGTTGCAAAATAGCCCTTATTACAAGTAAATAAGATACCGCAGTGTTTACCTTGACGTGCTGTTGATAGTACCTAGCAAAAATACAGGTCATATCCGTCCACGGCGATCAATCTCAACTGAGATTGGCCATTGGCACGGGACAATGTTTATAGTGCACAAGTGTGTGCGCAACACAAATCATTACCTCTTGATACTGCAATTCTAGCCAAAAGACGGAACTATAATGTAGCTAAAATAAATAAATACAAAACAGATTTTGCTAGACACCAATATACAATTCGTTCATCTTATTTATATAACCTTGCTAATTATAACCTAAATATATACACTGAGACAAGATCACAATGCAAAAAAAGTCTGATGCAATCACACACCTGCTCGTAATTTATTAATATATAATATGTAATAAAGATAGAATAGATAGATAAGATATTAAGATAAAATAGTATATTACTAATATAAGATTAAATTGAACAATGCTTTAGAATGTTTTTAACACTCACAGTGTCATATTTTATATTCATAAAGATGAAATGAGAAACCAAAAATTTTTTTTTGCGCACGGGCGGGACTTGAACCAGCAACCATTTGGCAAACTTTTTAAATTGAACAATTGAACACCTATGTGACCGTGCTATGGGAGAGCGGCCTGTCCTGGCACAAGTGTTTTCACACTTAAAAGGAACAGGTCAGCCTCAGTTATTGTTACCTATTTCATGTTCCTAATAAATATTTTCATAATAAATATATTCATATTTTCATTTTCAATACACAAGTACACTTTCTGTTCCTTCACTCGCATTATTCGGTAAGACGGCAGATACGATATGACTGTAAAAGAACAGGCGCAGAACCAATGGTTTATATCCTCTGGACATTCCCACACATCGCCATCTAGCCCCAAAGTAAGCTATTCAAAGCTTGTGTTATGGGTGCCAGACAACGGATATAATACTTAAATACTTTTTTGTTGGTAATACATACATGATATACATAGAAAACACCCAGTTTATCGTCCTTCCATTAGTCATCACCACCAACTTCCTGATCCCGAGCTGTTACCGAGTATTTTCCAGTCAGACAAACCAGTCAAAATTTTTGGGTCGACCCGAGATTCGAACCCGGGACCTCTTGGGGAGGAATCAGCTAACTTTAACCACTGCATCAAAATATTAGATGTTTTTACTGAATTCACACAATACCTCCTCTACATTTTGATCCCAACCATTTCAAATACCAATAAAATTAAACTCTCACTTTGGTCGTCTTCTCCTCCCAATTTATCTATAATAATATTATAAAGCTGAAGAGTTTGTTTGTTTGTTTAAACGCGCTAATATCAGTAACTACTCACGGATTTAAAAAATATTTTTGTGATGGATAGCTAATTTATCGAGGAATGATACAGGCTATAAAACATCACGCTGTAACAAAGTCGCGGGGGACCGCTAGTGAACTTCATATTTTTATTCTGAATTTAATGTTCTTCTTTTAGGTGTAAAAAAACATGAATGCGTCAGGATAAAAGGAATTTTATTTATTGGGAGGGAAATGAAAACGAAGGCGATAAAAGTCACGTCAAAAAGCTCACAGTTTTGCGTTTAACTTTTTTGAAGCGTTAAAAAACTGTTAAAAACCTAGTGCGTATCAAGGAAAACTCTAAACAGCGATACACATCTGAGCAAGTTCCGATTACGGCGGTCACTCCGCTGGGTTGATTATGTAACAAGCGATAGCAATGCGATTGCAATTCGTTTGTGTCGTGACCGAGTAAACGTGGCAGGCGCATGTCAAAAATGAGGAAGGGAGCAGAGCAGATCAGCATACGTAAAGACTCGTCAGATACTATGGAAAAGGCAGCTGCGGCTTGACAGCTATACCGGCGGCCGGTGTGGATACACCATTAGGTTTCAGACATTGATTTGTCAGAGCAGCATACATGCATCATAAAATGAGAAATACTAGGCACAAATCTATACTTAATATAAATAAGCTAAAGAGTTTGTCGTTTGAACGCGCTAATCTCAGGAATTAGTGTACCGATTTGGAAAATTATTTTTGTGTCAGCTTAGCTTATTTATCGAGGTCGGTTTAAGGCTATAAAACATCACACTGAGACAGGAGAGGACGGAGCAAACTCAAAACGCGTAAAAGCAGTAGCGGGGGACCGCTATTCTTATAATACGGAGCGAACATTGGGACAAATATCGTCGGTAACCTGCTGTTCATGTGTGGTCTGATACTATGATCTGGGACTTTCAATCGTAGGTCGTCATTATTTGTTTCTCACACTTTATTGCATGTTGACAGTGACGAAAAGCTGTGTTGACATTTTTACTCTGAGTTACTAACTTAACTCTGCGTTACGTAATGCAATGGCGAGTGTCAAGTTACATAATACCTACCGGTCGTCTCATCGCTTTACATCCCGCATTTAGATTCATCCTGCGCAAATAGAAATTAAGTGAAAAGAAAAGGTCCTCTATTTTAGAAGGAATATTTTGCTCAAGGAATGCTTTGATGGAAATGGCGAAGAGATTTTGAGGAATTCCACTTGAATAATACTTAGTGGTTTGCTATGTTTGTTTCTTTGTTATGTAAGTAAAGGTTTGGCATCTAATTTAAAAGATAAGTGGTCCCAGGGAACGCCCCGACTCGCCTCTACCCGTTTTATCGTTATCATCCTATTTCGGACCAAAATGAGTCCAACAAAGCAAAAATCATGGAATTCATTGGTTCATTCTAGCTAAGAAATTCAATAGTCAATTATATAAAGACTTGAAAAGTATAATAAATACTAGCCGTCTCACGCGATTGCGTCCACACGTTTGGTGTTTGCTCCCTCCCCTCACGTTGCAGCATGATGTTTTATATATTAAAGCCTTTCTGGATAAGTAAGCTATTTAACAAAAAAAACATCTTCCAGTAATTCTTGAGATAAGCGTGTTCGAACAAACAAACTCGTCAGCTTTATAATATTAGTATAGATTTTTAA
Organism: Pyrausta purpuralis; assembly: GCA_963924145.1. NCBI lineage: Eukaryota > Metazoa > Arthropoda > Insecta > Lepidoptera > Crambidae > Pyrausta > Pyrausta purpuralis. Next base: position 21,525,360 of record OZ001652.1, on the reverse strand, counting down.
ATAAATATGCGCCGAACAACATACCAACTGCTTTGGTTTGAAAGAAAGTATATTTTTTCTTGTGTTACAAGTACAAGACAACAAAGGGTCTCCCATAAATACTTAAATACACAACCATAACATCGGTATATGTTTATGCTCATTACAAAAACATTTACCCTTTGCGGGATTCGAACCCACAACCGCTCGTTGTGTAGTCAGCAGCGTAAACCACGGTCGTCTGTGTTCTAAGTATAATGTGAATGTAAAATCTACAGATTCGACACGATTTTAAAATATCTGCGTACATACATATTGTAGTACTTATATCGTCTCTTGTTAAAAGTGTACGCTTCCAAAAAGTGCACTAAAATATTCGTAAATGGCGGGATCAGACAGTGTTGCGATGCCAAGTCCCATTATTTTCAACTGTCCCATTTAAAAGTTATTTTTCAAAAACTACTTTATGCAAGGCGTTATATTTCTCATAGAACTGTTTTTTATAAAACGATGCCAATATTTTTTTATAAATTTGTGATTTATCTAACACCGATTTCTACATTGACCCGACCGGGAAATCGAATCGAATCTGAACGACGCCTTAAAACCCAGAGTGCTTAGCCACATTTATAATATTAGTATGCTTATAAACTCTATTCTGCGGTTTTATTGTTTCCGTGCACCTGTTTACAGAAACAAGAGTATTCTTCATGCAAGTCAACTTTACTTGATCACTAATATAACTCGTGTTGGATAACGTTTCATAGGTAATAAAATATTATCAAGGGCTACTTTGCGGTACCTTCCTCTGACCGCTGAGTATTGATATCCTGTTGTTTTGCTCTAGATCAAGGATTAATGAGTTTATTATTTACTAGACTTATGCTAGGCCAAGAAATTTTGTTTTTGTTATTTTGAAAATTGAATTTATCAATGGGAATAACTTTGTAGGGACACGTCAATGTGTTTAGACCATTTTTGTCACTGCAATAGATTGGCCGTAGGCGGCGCAGGTCGTCCACCGACAAGATGGAGAGACGACCTTGTAAAGATCGCAAGATCAAACTGGATGCAGACCGTTTGTGATCGGTCGCTGTGAAAAACTGTGGAGGAGGGCTGTGATCAGCAGTGGACGTCCTTTAGTTGATAATAATGATAATGATGATAATACAGTCATAGCTAAGCAATCTTTGGTGATCTTATCGAGACGACCCGGAGATGCACTCGTAATTTTTCTGTTAAGAAGGGTTACTTATTGTAAAAAAGATAATTAAATGAAATAATAAGTAAGTTATTTAATAAGAATAAGCCACAAATACTATTTTTTATATATATTTTTTATTTAAAGACTTTATTGCACAAATTTAGTGTACAAAGGTGAACTTAATGCTAAAAAGCATTCTCTACCAGTCAAACCTTTAGGTCATGCAGAAAGGTGTCAACGGGTGCAGTGAAAAGCTTCTAAAGAAAGAAGGAATATAGTAACAATAATCCTATTATCCTACAATAATAAATATACGTATTATAATATATTATATAAATAGATAAACCTACAATTAAATAGTAACTTTAACTATGATTAAATAAATATGTGCCAGACAACACAACAATTGGCGTGGTTTTGAAGTAAGGAATGTTCTTCCTGTGATACGAATACCAGACAACGATTATGGCGTCAACCATAAATATTTAAATACATATTAAACATCCATGACTCAGGAACAAATTGTTCATGCTCATCATACAAATATTTGCCCCTTGCGGTATTCGAACCCGCGACGGCGGCGTCATAGTCAGGAGCTCTAACCAATACACCAAACGCGTCGTCTAACAAAGCCTTCCTTAACTGTTCCAAAATATGACAAAGCCTTAACTGTACCGAGCCTTTATGATATGCAAAACATAGATAGGTGATAAAGACAACGCATATTTTTCTCTTTTCTTAGTGTCCCGTCCCATAATTACTACTATAGTATATGCACTTTACTATCACCCCGCAACATATTCCCACATCCGTCGGTATTTTAATACAATTTCCATTTCAGCGCCTGTAGAAATAATTTTAAAACCACACCTGTGTAGTGTTATTACCTAACCCGATTGCTTTCGTGTTGCAAACTTTATAACGAGAAAATATCCTCTTGGTTGTATCCGATCAGTATTTGGTGAGACGGCAGATCTGACATGATAGATGATCTTATAATTCCATTATGACAGTAGGTTGAAAGCATCATTAAGCACTATAATCACAACATTTTTTTTTACCTTACTTTCGAACTTTAACTCTTTTTGTTTTCGGTGTTCCAGCATCAAAGAAAACTAACAAGCAAAAAATCGTGATTTTACCCAGAGTTAAGGTTATCTTAACCATGCTAAGGTCTTACAAAATGTGGATTGTAATTGCATCGCGATTGCCTTTTAGATGCATAATAACCACGCTTGTCTGACCCAATTCTTTCTACGAACGAAACCAAATAAAAAGTTTAAAAAACTTGCTACAAAACTATGATGAATGTACGTTTAGACAGCTCTGAAAAAAAACGTGGCGTTAATTAGATCAAAATACTAGTATTAAATTAATACTAATACATGATGAACAGCTTGTTTGTTTATTTTAATGCGCTTATATCAAGAATTCACGGAGGACCGCTAGTTATTTGTTTAACTGAGAAAAGGTTTTGAATAATATAAAATGCACTTGAAAAAATCAACTGTGACAGCCGAGGAATCGAACCCCACGTCTTACGCTATCCGGGCGTATGTCCACTCGCCCACCGATACATTGGCAAACCTGTTGGTTTTTGCAAGTGCTTCCTTCAACGCGTAGGTTGCGTGACCACGTCAATGTTGCAACATTGCATTGACTTGTCTTTATTTATTATGCACATAATACCCCTTCCTATAAGCTCATTATTTCTTTACCCAAAGGTTGTCTGGAAGAAATCGCTTTTAGCGATAAGACCGCCTAAATTGTACATTTTCTCGAAATTAATTTGTTATTTACCTTTCTGGTGTGCAATAAAGAGTTATCTATCTATCTATCTATTACTCACACAATTCTTATACACATTGATGAGGTCACGTCACGCAGGCATACGCCCGGGGTTCGATTCCTCGTCCGACACAGTTGCTTTTTTTTAAGTGCATTTTATGTTATTATTAATTACGTATAGTGAAAAAAAAAAACACTATTAAAACAAAAATATAATTATAGATTTTAAATAAACAAACTACCGTGACGGTGTAAAAATGAACTGTGAGACATGCTTTTCTCTACGGATCCTAATACTAGGGCATAAAAAAGTGTCATGAGCTGAAAATTCATGTCACCGAAATTAAGATGCTGGGGTAGTCTGGGGGCGTTACTCAGTTTGAAAAAGTTCAAATTGTAAACAATCTTGACATTCCTTTTTATTGAAATAAATCATTTTAAAATAAGATAAACATAAAAATCACAACCTACATAACTAATTCATCGTTTAACACTGTTTTTTATATCAAATATATGATTCATTTCATTCACTGATATTATTTTAAAAGTCATGAAAATATTGTTAACATTATACAACTAGCAAAGAAAACACGGACTTCACGTAAGTATAAATCTATGCTCGTATTACTTTATTTAAGTATCATGTGACTAAACTAAAGCTAGAAAGAGAACCCATCAACTATCTGGACTAGAACTATTCCCAAGGATATGACGACGCTAGGCCTCACTCCAGCAATGACCCAGGAACATTTATTAGGAGAGCTGACCCCAAATTGGGAATACGCCAGGAGAATTATGACGATTTTTACAAATAAATAGTATTTATTATGGAAGTCGTATCTAATGCCGTGAACATTAAAGCAGTTTCATTATACTCTCTGAAACAGGGACGCACAAGCACACAACAAGCAAAGAAGGTATCAAACACTTTGATAATTGAAAGAAGCTGTAATACTCGTATGCATTGCGTTTAACGGATTTCCAAAGATTCATAAGTAGTCCTAAAATGATGGAACATATATTTTCCTAACGCTAAATTTCTAAAATGATTATAACTGTGTCAACCACGAACGTAAATTCCTATCAGAGATTGTTTGTAAAATGTAATTGAAAGATGATCCTTAACATTTACGGCTTCGTGATCATATTTCGTAAACTAACACCCAAAAGTGACTTTCATAATACCGTGAAATTGATATTGAATACCGATACTAGGAGATACTACAGGCAGAATATTTATTTTTGTACTTAATCACAAAATACTGTTAAGCTGTAAAACGAAGTGTCTAGACTATTTTCTTCTGAGTGAAAATGTAATATTAGTTTGCCATCCTTTCTAACTATGTGTGTGGAATACAGTCCTACCCGTATGTATGCTGCTATTGAGAGAAATAAAGTTTGTGTCACCATTGCTAAAAAAGCAAATAATTCAAATATGGAACGTCACTTTGTAAAATGCAAATACAATATATTTATTAATGGAACACATGTGACATTATCGCCTGTGATCGGATAATCTGATGCATATTTACCTTATGTTCATTTTTAACCGACTTCAAAAAAGGAGGAGGTTATCAATTCGACTGTATGTTTTTTTTATCATTATTTTTTTTTGTATGTATGTTACCCCATATCTCAGTCGTTTGTCGACCGAATCGAAAAATTTTATCACCTACTTTGAGGGTATACCTTCTAGTTGGTCCCATTTTTTCCATTTTGGGATCTGATGATGGGATCTTGGTGTATTCGAGGGAAACCCTCAAATTTTAAAGGCACGTATAGTGTTTCTTTACTAGAATCTTAATGTTTACGTGTTGTTACGTCTGATAGTCAACATTTTGTGGGGCTGAGCTGATGGTGGAACTCCTTAACGCTTAGGAGTTCAGTAATTATAATGACGAAACTTATGATATGTAATTTCCCCTCCCCCCCTCTTATGTAATCACTAAAAATAAAGAAATAAAATAAACTTTAAAAAAAAGTAAAAACCGACTTCAAAACCAAAATGCACTAAAAAGTATTAAATAAACTCTTCAACATTGAAAGGAAAGGAATCCGTTTTAGGCAAACAATTTCTTTTTGGAGTCGGTGCCATCACTTTGACCATCAAGCATCAACTATCACAGCACCGACTCCAAAAAGAAATTGTTTGCCTAAAACGGATTCCTTTCCTTTCAATGGTGAAGAGTTTATTTAATACTTTTTAGTGCATTTTGGTTTTGAAGTCGGTTTTTACTTTTTTTTAAAGTTTATTTTTTGGCTAAGGTATTATGGACGTAGCAGGTTATTGAAAAATATATTTTTTTAAATACTCGTATACCCCGTGATTCCAGGAAATTCGGGAATGCGAAACTTGCCCGTAACATAGTGAGTGAACGACGTCTTTAGCCTACGGTAATTATTTTAAAGGACTGGACTCCGGGATTACATAATATTATTAATGTGCATGTATTTGAAGTGAATTTTAAGCTCCATAAAAATTTATGATTATGCTTAGTGTAAGACGAGCAGTAGACAGAACATACACACACAGTACTACACCCAATTTGGTTATATAATAAAAATACTGTTTCAGTGAATTCAGCCATCCCAGTTTTTTTAAATAAAAAGTGCATTCCATAATAGGGGCAACATCACATCTTTCGGTAAATATGCATCTGATTATCCGATCATTAATTATCATTTACAAATAGGCTTTTTTATAACATTAAACCTTATAAAACTTGTACGATTGAATTGAATTTCGACTATAGTCGCCAGTCACAACGACTAACCGACTGCGTGGAACATATTCAAAATTCAAAAAAAAATAATTCAAAATTACTTTATTTTGTACATAGGCTATTGCTAGCACTTATACACGTCCCAACATTGGCCCTACCACAGCTTCGGGACAATTGTGGGCTAGTGCTGAGAAGAAGCTGCGCAACAAACTCAGTCACTATTGTCAATGCCTCTTTTAAAAATATTACAATTAAATGTTCTTACAAGCTAGACCATACATTGTTATCGTTCATATAATCATTTATTCTATAATATCCTTTAGTCATTAAACATTGTTTAACAATAGATTTGAATTTATGTAAAGGTAATTCAATTATATTTTGAGGCAATTTATTAAAGAAAGTAATACATCTTCCAATAAACGAGTGATTAACCTTCTGAAGTCTGAAGTTTGGAACGGCAAGTTTATTCTTGTTTCTAGTATTGAAATCATGTAAATCACTTTTATTATAGTGCACAAGTGTATGCGCGAACACAGGTGCTCTCGCTATTCCTTTCACTCTCATAGCCCGATGGGACAGCAATCTGACACGACCGGAGAGAGATCAGGCGCAGGACCAATGGCTTTACGTACTTTTCCAAGGCACGGGGATTAAACACCGCCAATTACCAAACTCTACCTTACGAATATTTAATATCCTATAATACCCTAATAATTTCTGAATAGAAAAATCCAGGTGTATATATTTTTGGCCTTTAAAGAGCGATCCTCTTGGCTCATATCTCTGCTTGCTCTTATCTTTTAAAACTTACACTTATGAAATAATAAACAGATAACTTTACTAGTTACTTGTTAGGACATTGAAAAACAAGTTGTATGAATCGTTCATTGACAGTCTCTGGGAAGATGGTAAACAGAGCTTAAATATTTTTGCTTAATGCGAGTATAATATGAATGTTTATTTTAATACTGTATTATCGTAGGTTTACCTTTTCAAGCCGATGTTGTAGCTGAACGATGTATAATCTGAAAAAGAAACAAATAATTAAAATAATTAATATGCACCAGACAATATAACAAATATCGTGATTTTGAAGTAAGGAATTTTCTTCCTTGTGTTACGAATAGCAGACAATGATTATGATGGGGGCGTCTCCCATAAATACTTAAATACCTTTATAAAAAAAATATCTATTATTTAGAGACAAATGTTTTTGCTAATCACACAAACATTTGTCCCTTGCGGGATTCAAACCCGCGACCGCCGGCATAGTAGTCAGGAGCTCTAACCACTACACTATAAACATAATTAGTTTTACATTGTTTTCCGTCAGTATTATGGTTGAGTTTGTAATCATTTTTTGTGGCTGTGTTACCTTATAAGGACAGATTTGAAAAAAAATCGCCTTCACTTCAGAGGTTATACCTTCCAGTTAGTCCATTGTTGCCAAGTCGAGATCTGATGAGGACATCTTGGTGCATTTGAGGGAAACCCTTTAATTTCAAAAGCACGTATAGTGTTTTTGTACTAGAATGTAAATGTTTACGTAACAATGTCTGAAACTCAACATCGTGTGGAGCTCAGCTGATGGTAAAACTACTCAACGGCTAGAAGTTTAGTGATTATAATGACAGAACTTTTGATAGGTAATTTGTAGCTTCTTAAAGAATAGGATCATAAGTTTTAACCCCCTCCCTCTCCTATAATCACCAAAAATGAACAAATAAAATTAACTTTTGCAAGAAACAGTAAAAACCGACTACAAAACCAAAATGCAATAAAAAGTCATAAATAAACATTCACAGGAAAATAATTATTCTTAGGCGATTAATTTTTTTCAAATCGGTGCCATGACTTTTTAGTGAATTGTGGTTTTGAAGTCGGTTTCTACTTTTTTTAAATACTATGAACAAAGATAGTAACTTTTTAGCTTAACTCTGTATTTTTCTGCACGAATTAATACAGCTTTACCAAAATTGTATTATAAATATACGCCCTAGTAAGATTTTTTAATTCATAAGTAAATAAATCAATATTTTGTCGTATTCATAAGTAGCATGGTAGATTTACCCAAAACCCTTGCACACATAAGATGATTTATAGTATAACATGTTTCCCACTGTACCCTACGTATTGTTGTTCTGTCCTAAGTATTTTTTTTAATTATTTATTTATTTACCAGAAAAAAGACCAATTTTCAAATTTAACAAACGTAGCTTTTAAAAACCACATAGGTTTGAACTGAAGCTAAAATCACTTCATATTGAAAGATATGTTTTAAGATTCATTTTTTTGCATATTACTCCCGCGTAGGACAATTTTTTTAGGAACTATTTCAGGTTTAATATAAAATGCCACATTTGTTTAAAATAACTACATATAACTGATGTCTTTTTGTATAATTCATCATTATGAGCCAAAGGATTTCCTGTACTGAATATAGGCCTTCCGCAAGGATGTTTTTTCTCTCCACTTTTATATTTAATACAAATAAGTGATTTGTGTTCCCCATCACGAACTCTTTCAAAAAGATAAGTAAAATTCTTGGCGAGACTCAAAAATTATTCGTTCATTTGAGCAATCTGCACCAACAAAAAGAGAATGGTAGGGAAAAGAGCTGACAAATCTGCGGACGCGATCTACAAATTCATTGTCCTCGAAATCAGTCTTTTATTCAAATATCATATCATCCTTTTCTTTTCCAAACAAAAAACAAAGACAAAGGGTGTTTTATTCTGGCATCACTGATGTTTACGCTATGCGGGACGGTCGGCTTAGTGGTGCCAATGAATTTACATAAGCCTTATGTGTTTTGAAGGGGTTTTTACACATATGTGTATGACGTGGGATAATCAGTGGTGGAAGTCCGACATCATTTCTGCGTCGAACACCAGATGGCGCTCGAAAATAAATTAACACTGAGACCAAATTCGTGTTTCAAACCCCGACACAAAATAGAGGAGAGATGAGAGGAGTGTTATAAGTTTAACGTGTTTGTGTATCTCTCTATGGTATCAGAACTCCTAAACAAATAAACCGACTTTCGTTTAGTATCAGTGTTCCATGCTAAAAAACGTGTCAGGCACGATAAGCAACACGGTGCGCTCTACCTTGCCCACTAAATAAATAATTATAAATTATTTATTTGCACTAATACAGATTTGTTCATGAAATGTATGTAACCCTGACTGCCTAACTAATTTAAACTATATAATGGAAGCCAGTGTCTTCCCGAAAGGCTTGTCAATTATATTTTAACAAAAAATATAATAAGAAACTATATTCCCATGTTTAGCAAACTACAAAATAATAAGGCATTGCAATACTTTATGTGCGTATGTGTGTGTGTGTGTGTAAATGTATGCATGTATGCGCGCGTGTGTGTGTGTATGGTTGCAGTTAGCAGATCGGCTTTAGATATGATTCAATTGTATCGCTGCTAGTGGTTAGCAGGAATGTATATAATAGGTGTTTGATTTCATAATTAGTGCATTTCGACAATCTCTGTTCACCTGGTGCAAGATAGTAACAATGACAGCGTTTTGTCTCACCGTAATATGGACTGAGAGCCAGCGAGAACGTATTTTGTTGAGTCTGACACGCTCCGCGCGACAATGTTGGTCGGTGACGGAATTCAAATGGGAATGTCATATTTTTCAATACGAAGAATTATTTTTTTCCTGACACGTTCCTAGCACGGTCATGATACGCTACGGTGTAGTGGGAAAAGCCTTTACTCATGGTTTTAAATTATTCCTTATTCGTTTACTGCGAATCTTCGAGGCCAAGAGACTTTCATTGATAACTTATTTTTAATGGTTTAGAATGTTTTTAACCCTCACAGTGTCATATTTTATATTCACAAAGATGAAATAGGAAACCAAAATTTTTTTCGCACGGGCGAGACTCGAACCAGCAACTTCTTGGCTAACCGGGCCAAACGCTCTACCAATTGAGCTACCTTGCTGTCGGTCCGACCTTGCGAAATTTGTGGTCTCTTATGGATCTCATATGGCGCGTGACGTTTAGCGCCATCTACTGGGTAGAACTTACTTTTAACATAATTCGATAATCGATACATTTACGTTAACGATAACAATATCTATTGGGGTCGGGTGAGAGCGAAAGCGCAAGCGATGCGAGATTGCTTAGTTTAGATAGCGCCCTAACGATCTTGTGATGCTCAATTGAATGATGATGTTGACTTTCATATTCAATCGGTACGATTTCATTGAATGGGTCTGTAATTTTAGAGCGTGAACTAAATTTCATCTCCTACGATTACATCCTATCCGCAGGTCACAGCGTAATTTATAGCCTTCGATCTATTTTTATCGGATCATAAGTTCTCGAGATAAGCGCGGTCAAACAAAAATACTCATCGGCTTTACAATATTACTTTAGATTAACCATATTATATCTTTCACATGCTCTTCAACATGCGCAAAAAAGTGTAATACTCACACGGACAACGCTTTAACATTTTTCTCATCGTCTTCTTCTTCTTCAGCCACTATTTACCAATCGCTTGGACTTCCCCGCACTAGGCCTTTTCTTTCCTCGCATCATGACCTTAAACGCAAATAACATTTTTCTCTAGAACCGTATATATAAAAGTACTTCTACCACAAACAAAAATCTTTCTGATGAACAAAAGAGCCGTCACATCCGGTCAAGAATAAAGGTTCCTTTGATTGTAAAGACGCCTCCAACTTTTTCTTATGACTGGGAAATTTAATCAGTGTGTGATTTGACGACAAATTTATTGGGGCTGACTACCTTTTGAAGGCATTCAAGGAAATCAACCCAATAGCTAAAGGTTTTTTAAATGGGAGTATGTATGGATGTTGTTTGAAATCATTTTTCGAAAGTTAGCAATGTGAATCAAGGCTTATGTAGATCTAAATGTATGATTAGGAAATTTTTAAAATGGATAATTTACAACAGCCCTTCGAACTTTGGTTGATTATTATTATAATCCTGAAGTGTCTTACTGCAGGGCAAAGGCCTCCTTTTTTCACTCTGCACGGTTCTGTACATATTTTTGCCAGTTTTTTTAGGGTTCGGTAGCCGAATGGCAAAAAACAAAACCCTTATAGTTTTGTCAAGTTTGTCTGTCTGTCTGTTCGCCCGTATGTCACAGCCACTTTATTCTGCAACTATAAGCATCATACTGTTAAAATTTGGTAGGAAGTTGTTTTACGATTACGTTAACCGTTATACGATTCTTATACAAAAAATAATAAATAATGTTATTTTTCCCACACAATGCGTGTAAACCCAAAGCGTGTGGGATGTGTGTCTATGGATAGGTCTTTAAAATGACATCGTAGTTCCTAAAAATATTTTCTTTTAAAGTCTAACGTTTGAAAGATAGACGCCCATTCTACCACTTACTTTGGAGGTGTCCAAAGTGGTAAAATGCCCCCCCCCCCCCCCTCTAAGTTCTTAAATAAGCGAGTCTAAATTGGCGAGGTATTTCAGCTAAGTGAAAGTAAGTGGATTCCTTAATTCTGTAAACGTTGGCACGGAACCCTCAGTGCGCGAGTCCTACTCGCACTTGGCCGGTTTTTCACTCTTCTCGGTTTGTGCCAGTCTTTTTTTAAAGAGTCTAGCTCGTAACATTGGTTGATTTGAGAGGGTTTGTCAGCTCTTATATTGTATCTTGGATGTGATTAAAAAAACGACTTGCATTATCGACCACAACCATTACAATATCGACAACGATAAATAATTTAACCTACACGACCATATAAGTGACGTACATCACTAGCAACTTCGTGCTTTATCATCATTATCATAGGCCACATCATCTTGACAGATGATTGTGGTCATGTCAGTCAGTAAGGTGTCATGGAGGTCTGTTTCGTGGGGTGCATCTCCTCCCTTGACTAAGGCGTCCGATAGCGGCTTGGCATTTCCTGCCACAGGTTAAAGTACTTGAGACACACTGCACTTTTTAGGGTTCCGTAGCCGAATGGCAAAAAACGAAACCTTTATAGTTTCGTCAAGTCTGTCTGTCCGATTTACGATTCTTACACAAAAAAAAATGAATCAATGGTTTTTGTGAAACCTATAACGGGTATCGGGTATAGTATTTTAAAATGACAAAGAGGTTTCTAAAATCATTTTCTCTAAAAGTCTAACGTTTGATAAACAGACGCTACCAAAGTGCTAAAATGGGTGTCCCCCCCCCCCCCCCCCCCTGTCACTCGTATGATTAGTTGATCTCTATAAACAACTATTTCAATCATAGCTTCTAAACTAATTATTATTTGCGAAAACATGGTGATATGCAGATAGTGTTTACAAAATTAGAAAATATTTTTATAAGTCATGCAAATGTAAATATTAATTGTGAAAAATAGCTTTTATTTCAATTCAAATTAATAACGACGCAAGTAATACACTTGGATGATCATGTATTTTTTAAAGCTCTAATTTTTCATGTAAGTCAACCTTTAACTTTGTATCTTTTTAAACTACTAACGAACCCTTCTGTAACTCAGTCTATCATTTAAACGTTTCTTTTCCTTAACAGTTTCCCGCTGGTAAAGCGTTTAATAGCGTAAATGGAGGTCTTGGATGATTTAACGGCCCTAAAATAACACGTTAAAATACTTTATGGTGGCATATTTCATGTGTGCTCTACAATTTATGCATTAGGCCAGTGAAACATGTTTTGAAACAAGAGATTGGGATCAAACGGTAAACGTAAGTCGGATAGTAAATTTCACATGATGCACTGAGTGCACTGTGCTAAAAAACTAGCACAAAGTGAAAATTAAGAAAATTATTTTGCTTTAAATTTCCGCTAAGCGACGCCGGCGCAGGCATCTAACAACACGAACCGTCACCGCGTTCAGTATTAGTTCAGGCAATTGCAGGATGCATCACACGCCCTCCCTTAATACGCATGCGGCAGAGCTAATGCAATTATTAGTACCCAACACCAACGTGCAAAAAAACCTCGACGCGTTTCGCCACTACAGGTGGCATCCTCAGGAGATGTTGTCGCTTCGGCGGAGCACGGACGACGTCAGAACTACTACTACTAATATTGAACGCGGGTCGCGGTGACGGTAAGTATTATTTGTTGCCTGCGCTGGCGTCGCTTAGCGGAAACTTAAAGCAAAATAATTTTATAAATTTCAACTTATTAATGGATTTCCACAAAGACACGCCTGATTCCATTAACAACCTGGCACAAAAACAAAAAAATGGTCAGCTATTTGAAATTTTGAGTTTTTGGGAATAACCGTAGATCATAATCTTCAATGGGGTCCACAGATCGAGACCTTGTCAGGGAAACTTAGTTCGGCTGCCTATGCAGTAAGAAAGTTAAGGCTTTTGACTGACGTTGAAACGGCAAGGTTAGTTTATTTTAGCTATTTTCATAGTATCATGTCTTATGGTATCTTGTTATGGGGCTCGGCTGCAGATATTGAAACAATATTCATACTGCAAAAGCGAGCTGTACGGGCTATTTACAATCTCAAATCTGACGACTCTTTAAGGGATTTGTTTAAAGAAGTCAAGATACTTACAGTATATTCACAGTTTATTTATGAAAATTTGATTTATGTTCGTAAAAACTTGCACTTATTTCCTAAAAAAAGTGATTTACATGATTTCAATACTAGAAACAAGAATAAACTTGCCGTTCCAAACTTCAGACTTCAGAAGGTTAATCACTCGTTTATTGGAAGATGTATTACTTTCTTTAATAAATTGCCTCAAAATATAATTGAATTACCTTTACATTAATTCAAATCTATTGTTAAACAATGTTTAATGACTAAAGGATATTATAGAATAAATGATTATATGGACATTTCTACAGAAGGGCACTTTTTTTCTCAATTCGGTGGTTGATTTTTAATTTGGATTTTGTAGTAGTTTAAATAATAAAAAATGAAGTTTACTCCATCCTGAAACATAAAATAACGATTTGCCTAAATTTTGGTGATTGATCTATGAGAAAAGTTAGGCTCCGAATTGAGAAAGCACCGAATTGAAAAAACGATGCACCAAATTGAGAAAATGAATCACCGAATTGAGAATAACTGCAACATTATCTATTGTATTGTATTGTATTGCATTCTATTGTATATATATAATGTATTTGAATGATCAAAATAAAAAAAATACCTATAGCGTTATGTTAACTGACTGCTGGTCTATCGGTTTAATAGTTTATGTGCCTATCTATATCAATAATTCTTTGTAATGTTAATAATAAAAAAAACTGATCAACATGTTTATTTTTCGATATAACTAATAATCAGTCTTGTTTTTAAAACTCAAACAATTTAAACATTTTAATTTTCAAAGAGGATAACATAATACTATTTATTATAGGTATATTTATATCTTTATTGTTTTTAAATATATTGTCTTTTTTATCTTTATTGTCTTTACTGTATATATTTATATCTTATTCTTATCCGTATTCTTTATTGCTTTACTTAATTGAAGCGCTAAAGGAATCATTCTACTAACTGAACGAAAGTTCAAATTCACCACATGATAGTAGCTAGTTACGTATCGGGAGCCGGGTGGGGAGTTTTTAAAAACTAACTAAATTAATTAAAATTAAAATGCGAGTGATGTCTGCACCGATTCGAAGATGATTTATTACTGACTAACTAATTCTAAATACAGGCACGGGCCGTTGAGGCTGAAACGGCTAAGTCGATGATAAAATCATGTATTTTATCATCGACTTAGCCGTTTGCTAAGCTTGCCCTTAAATATGCTGAGGCAACCCTAATCAAAGACAGAAGGGAGAGGGGGTTCCATAACTCCTCCCTCCCTAAGAGTGAAACTATCAGAACGATCATTTTCAATATCTTTCCGATCATTTCGCAAAATTTTTAATAACCTTTTACGCAACACATATAAAGGGAATAAAATTAAACATATTATAACTAAACATACTATGACAAAATAACCTAAATTAACACTGAAGTTATTGTCTTTTTTATCACTCAAAACACTTTCCACTTCCGCACTGTGCTTTAGAGCATATGACATATATTTTATTTCATGCAGGTTAACTCCAACCATGTTTAGTGCGTGTGTGCTTGATAGATTCGTATGACCGTGCATCACAGGTAAGTTTTTGATCGGAATCGGTTTCGCGGTATCTAGCGACTCGTAGATATGGTGATTGATTTTGTGTCCAAGGACTTCTAGGTTACAGGGTTCATCAATACCCCAAAAATAGGCTGCTTACTGTTCGTCGTCGTCGTTAGTCGTGGTTATCACACAGACTAGTTATCGTTGTTGGTCTTCGACTTTACAAGATCCAATTGTTGGTATTAACCCTCTGGATTCTTACTTCTTCGATTTGAATTTGATGCTGGTGACAATGTGTGAGAGTATTGTCAAACTCCATAAGCTGCTCCGCACAGGTAGGTTCATGGTAGACAGCTTGGTTGTCTGTCGTACATAAGAAGTGGTCGCCAGCAGCGAGCGCGCGGCATGGCTTGGAAATTGGTAAGTAATTAGACTTTCTCGCCAATAGGTAAGGAAATTCAGGAAAGATTGATATTGTGATGTTGTGTGATTGTGACTCGTGGAATATTATAACTATAAGTATGATTATCAGTTATTGGTATCTCCATTATTAATGTTATCTTGTCTTTCTTAACGTATGATTTGACAAACATTGTTTCCTCTAATTTAAAAAAAATTCTCTAATTGAATACCTCGTTAGGTAAATACATAAGATTTGCAAATTGAGCTATCGATTTTAAATGATTAAGTAATTCTTTCGAATTAACTATGGATTGATGTAAAACTGACAATTTACTTAAGGCTAGAGCTGTTTCAATCTCCCTTAATTGTGAATTTAGACACACAGGGAAAACGCGGAAACTCCTTGAAAAATCAGATCCGGCTGCGCCAGTTACGTATCGGGAGCCGGGTGGGGAGTTTTTAAAAACTAACTAAATTAATTAAAATGCGAGTAATGTCTGCACCGATTCGAAGATGATTTATTACTGGCTAACTAATTCTAAATACAGGCACGGGCCGTTGAGGCTGAAACGGCTAAGTTAATAAAATACATGAGCTTGCCCTTCAATATGCTGAGGCAACCCTAATCTAAGACAGAAGGGCGAGGGGGTTCCATAACTAGCTACTTGGTGCAGCATGTTTGTTAGTAAATTATGTCTTCATAATATTTTGTTACACTTAATATTTAAATTCAATTAATCACATAAAACATTTTATAATAATTTAATATTTAAATACAATTAATCTCATAAAATAGGAATTTGAATATGTTAGGTACGTTCGTAATATAATATTGTTGAATTGTTAATTTATCAATTTTAAGACACTTGTTAGTATTTTTGTACTAACTTACTGATAATTTATAGGGAGATCTGTAATTGGCCATTTAAAACGTGAGTTACAGCAATGCGTTACTAAAGCAAAGGCGGTTGAGATGGCTTGGACACGTGCACCGCATGGAGGCTTCTCGGCTACCTAGGCAAATCCTTTTAGGGCAAGTTGCATTTGCGAAGCGAAATGTAGGAAGACCTTTGTTAAGTTTTAAGGATTGTGCAAAGCGATACATGATCACGTTTAAGATCGATTGTGATAAGTGAGAAAGCTTTGCCAATGACTGCGATGTATGGAGGAAATTATTTGCGGAGGGTTGCACATCACATGACAATGCATGGTTTGAGTCTCTCGCCGACAAGCGATTGAGACGGCATAGATCAGGAAGTGATGCTGCGATCTCGGGCAACATGCAGTTTAAATGCCGAGTGTGTGACCGTATTTGTCGTTCGCGTATAGGGCTCTACAGTCATGAAAGACATTGTAATAGACGCTGATTGAATCATCTGTAAAGATGGACCAAGGCCAATGAATGTGCTGTTGATTTTCTCGATAAACAACAATAATAACAACAACAATTAGCTAAATTAATAATATGAAAGTAAAACCTCAATTCGGTGTAAGTTTTCTCAATTCGGTGCACCATTTTCCACGGAATTGAGATCCATGGAATTGAGAAAATAACACAATACATCAAATTACCCAAAAATGTTATGAGTTACAGTAATTTCTACTAAACCTAACGATAGAAAGCTGTTAAACACTCAATAGTTTTAGCACAAATCTCATAAAATACTTTAGATACACAATCGAGGTGGCACACCGATTTGAGAAATTACCCTGTACCAAAAACACCGAACGATTTCGTACCTTTGAAAATTGCTCCTGAGTGCTACAGATCTCCCGTTTACACTGTTCGTCCGCTCGGGCGCAACTGTCAGATGACGGGAACAAGTAGTGCGCATTCCTATTATGCATAGTTAGTGCTACAGGTACATAAAAGTAAATTTCACCGAATTGAGGCACAAGCCTCGGACAAAATTTAAATGTGTCACTGTATTCAAATTAAAGGATTCACGATATATGTAAGCACGTATATGGCTTCATTATTTATTCCTTGTTATTGGAATGTAGAAATAATAATCAGCAACTTATTATATTAAAAGTTATGAAACGAAAACGAGTAAATTCTGGAAACCGGATACTCCATTTTAGGCCAAATTCTGCCCGTTTTTGAACTTTCCGATTTTTTTTAGACCGCATGTACAACCTGGTGGTCTTCTTGATATGCTCTCCATCAGGCCAAGAGTTGTATAAATACGTGTGTTTTTTTTCAGACACGTTATTCAATTTTAAAGGTAGGTTTTTTGCTCCAGTCAGTCAATCAGTCGCTTCTGTAGAAATGCCCATATGAACGATAACAATGTATGGTCTAGCTTGTAAGAACTTTTAATTGTAATATTTTTAAAAGAGGCATTGACAATAGTGACTGAGTTTGTTGCGCAGCTTCTTCTCAGCACTAGCCCACAATTGTCCCGAAGCTGTGGTAGGGCCAATGTTGGGACGTGTATAAGTGCTAGCAATAGCCTATGTACACAATAAAGTAATTTTGAATTTTTTGAATTTTTGAATTTTGAATGCAACCTTACCTAATATGACTAGAGATGGGTAGTACCATCAAAACCCAGACCTGAGACAATATAGAAAATTTGAACTGACCGGGAATCAACCCCGGGTGGTGCTTAGCCACTACTCCACGGAGGTCATCAAGTCAAAGTTACAAACGTCCATACATTTGAAAAGAAACTTTCAGCACATAGTACTTTTTACGGCAAATGTCGCGAACCCAAATCGAACTAAGGAAGCTTAGTGCCTACTCATTTAAAGTGCCAATACTAGTGTTGCCATACAATCATTCACCCATTCTCTTGTGACATATGCCATTACTAAACCAACCCTTGCCAAAAGGGTTTGCATTAACCAAATCTAAGCCGCTCCCAGGATTTTGATTCTATTTCGCTCAATGGGAAATTTATACAGGGTGGTCGGGTCATAGGAAGGTACGTTTACCAAGGAATGTTTGGGTGTTTCCGAGTTTTGATGGATGGCGGCTGTTTTCACGAGAACGCATTCAAAAAATGCTTAGGCCGTAGGGTTTTCCTACTGTTATGTGAGAAATGAAGCTTTATGTTGGTAAGTATGTGTATTTTTTACTAAGAATATAAAATATATATACAGAATGGCCCGAACAGTGCTGTCCAAGATTTTTTTGTGGAAGCCTTACATCCAGGGATATCCAAATAAACCCTTTGCATGTAAGCAACATTTTCGTAGTTTAAAATATATACTTTTTGCAAACTTTGAGCATTTTCAAATAAATAATCCCTCTACTTTTTATGGTGTTATGTCCAATTTTTAATAAAAATAGTTTTTAAAATAATTATTATTATTGAAATTATGAGATAGCTAAAACTAAGACGAAAAGTTTAAAAAAAATGTAAAAAAAGCCGAAAACTACAAAAATTTGGCTATAAATAAGATATTATTAAGATAGTCCTAAATGTAAAGCATCAAAAAAAATTTTGGACGTCACTGTTTGGGCAAACCTGTATATGCAGCCAACTAAGTAAGTCACACTGAAGAAAGCGTAGTGGCGTATATTAATGAAAAGTTTTCATTTGAAAATTACTTTTTGTTTTAAAGAAAAACTTAGCAAACTCAGCAAATCAATGTTACAATGAGTTGAAGTCCTATAATTTCAAAGACTTGTTAATACATTTATACATACTTCAGGTTTATTTTACGGTTATTGGAATAAATTTATTTTCATTTAATCGCAAAATTTATAGGTATATAAACTTTTACTTCATTCATATTTTCCCGTCTTATTGATTTAGTCAAATATTATGACAGGATCAGAACATAATATTATTAATGTGATAATGAATATTAATAGATATCAGCACAATATATTAATAGTGTTTGGAGCAACGATGCAACAAAGTCAATAGACCTTAATAATATCTATAATAGCATTATTAAACTCAATCAATTAGGATTATTGATTATCTACGTTGACAAGAATTATTATAGGAGTAATAATAGTAAAATAATATCAAAGCTTAGTTCCACTAATGTCTATCAAAATATAATTACAAAGTAATTGCTAATTCTGAACATTTTCTTTTGTTAATATAATTACTAAGTATGCTTTCACCTTTATCCAATTAATACACTAAAAGTGTTTTTTTTTATTAATTAAGTATTGGTAGTAAGTAATTAGAAAGAAGAATACGTTTTGTTACATATTTTTGCCAAATTCACGACATTACTGAGACAATTTCCAAGTTTATTAAAGGTACTAGGCAGATTAAATTAAGCAAAATATAAGTGAAAAAAATGAAAACAAAAATTAAAACATAAATTTTTGTGTTATAAAAAAATATACTAGTACAAAGTATACTACCTACATTTAAAAAAATGCATTTTTTTCTATAAATCTGACGGCTTCTAATACAAATGTTAGAAAATGACAATAATCACTGTTGAACCCCTTCGGTAGACATTTAAACCCTGTATTAATTTTACTGATTATACGGCAAAGGAAATTGAAGTCTAGTGGATAAGTAATAGGGCTTAATTAGGATTGTTTGGTGTAACCACGAAAAGCCAGTGAAGCGGTGAATGTATCTCTTGAGACCAGTTCCGAGAGCTTTCTTAGTTTGGTACGGAACGAGTTCCTATAACACCGTTGCGATTATGTTTTTAATGGTTCTGATTTAAACGAAAGTAGTTAGATTATGATTTTTTTTTTAAGAAATAGAACCGCAATAAAATACTTCATAATCTAAACCTAAAATTAGGTGATGATTTGTCATATATTATTAGAATGCATTCCAACCGTCCACTACCCCATCTCCTATGTATGATTAGAAATTAATAAATAATGTAATACTAGCTTTTTCATCTAATTTATAATAAGTCATGAAATTTATTATGCCTTAAAAAACTGCCTGTTGAGATTTAATTTTATTAAATAAACTTATCAGCTAATTTATATTTAGTAAGGTAACAAACGCATTAAATTGAATATTCAAAACCAAGGAAGGAAAAAAAATAGTTATCATGACTATTACAATATCACAACTATATGTGTACAAAGAAATTTTCAATTAATCCGTCGTACTTTAGTAAAATATCAAATTTTGAAGTTGAGTTTGAATTATTGATAAGTCTAGAAAAGTAATATTTAAAGAAGATTCGAAGATGAACGTCGCTTACGCATTTCGTGTGCTTGTTACAATACGGTGTGACATCCATCTATTAATATGCCCGGGAAAATCGAGGAGCCATTGTGATTTTAATTAAATATTCTATTAATAAATTACATTCCCAAGACTTCGAGAGATTAAGTATGTTATTAATTACTTATTATTCTTCCTTTACAACCTAATTATTTTAATAACGCAGATGTTACTGAAATGAGACGTTTAATAAGGGGATTTCTGTATTAAAAGAAATTGATAATTAATATATGTATTAATTTATCCTACCTAATAATATTAATGTATTTTAATTACAAAGAAGTAATAATCTTTATACTAAAAGGAACAAAGCCTTTGGTAAAAAATACATACCTGAGTTGATTACAATAACTATTCATTTTTATTTAATTAACACCTAAATGATGGCTTTGAACTTTTATACAGTAGTCATGATTTTGAAACTAAAAAACTAGCATAAATTAATCTTAATATTTATAATTACAAGAATAAAATATATTCAGTGCTATGAAAAAAACCACAAAATATGGCAAAATTCCCGGTCTTCGCGAAGATATAAATAAAAGGAAAGCTAAGACCGTACGTGACTTCATTGCATTTTCATAAAGGGTAGAAATGTCACCCCAAAGCTCCTGGACAATACATGTAGCAAAAGACGAATTTGCATAAAGAGCTCGGAAAAAGTGAAACATATGGACGAAGTTTTGCTTTATATAAGACTGCGGATATGTTTGGATAGGCTAAGACATAAGCGATAGCGTTTTGTAGGACTTGGAAAAGACTCCAAATATACAATATGTAATTTTACATGCGCAAAACTTCAGACACTCCAAATGATTTTAAATTCAATTGACCTAATTCTAAGTGAAAATGATTTTTAATTCAATTGATCTAATTCTAAAAGAACCATAATAATTTAAAATAATGTAAGCAGTATTCCAGGTATTGCGCATTTAAAATTACACGTGGTATAAGAAATAACATTCGGAAAAAACTTTTTTACAACCCTCTTTGTGGTCAATGTATTTCTACTAATGATCTTTTATGGTGACAATGATTACTTGAATTCCTGTTCATCATCTCTAGCGAAGTCTCACCAAATTAATTCACATTTATCATATTCATGTATTTCCTTTCTACATAAAATTTAAAACCAATTACTTATTAACTGCTACTAGCGGGGTCGAACGTGGCGGATAGTGAACGGCCACCAGATATGGTGGTAAGCTGCGAATATTTTGAATAAGCAGTCTCCGACCAAACAGCAGCTGGATTACCAGAATATAGTGGGGAGCCTACAGGATGTGTCGGAGTCTATTGGAATGAGTTTCTCTACTAAAAGCTATAGTGACGATCCTGGTTCTAGATCGGTGTTGGTTGCAGCGACATCAGTTCTGACAAAAGGCTGAAAATATAGTATATCAGAAAAACGCTTTTGAGAAGGCGGTAAACTCTCGGTTTTTAAACTGCGGTGTGGAAGGCAATAGAGAAAACCACCACTCCATATTCTCGTATTTGGAGTATGGGAAAACTCCACTGACAAGAGCCTTGCTCTTTTGTTTGTTCATGTTCACAACCACATGGTACTTTTCTACACAATATTACGGCAAAAGATATTAAAATATTGTATAAAATATTTTATGCTTACCATTCTTCATTCTCAACAAAGTTAAGAATCATGCCTAGGTCTTATTAAAAGGTTTCACTCTCGAGTAATGCTTTAGAGATTCCCTAAAAAAATACGGCAAGAGTGTTAAAAATAATGAACTCAAACCCTTAAACAAGCTATCAAATCCGATGAGATAGTAAAGAATGGAATTTGTTGTCAAAATCGGTCGGGTAAGTTCGGTTTACACTCAAAGGATTTTTCACATAAACAAGGCATATATGTGACTAAAGTCCGTTTTTCATTGTTAATCCAATAATGTATGCAATCTTTTTATAACTTTTAAAATAATATCGGTGTGTAAAATTTATTAACAATTTTATTTAAGAGGATCTCAGTGCTAAATGATGAATTACCGATGTAGTTGGTGAGTTTTGTATTAATCTTATTTTAAAATGTATCATTTCGGTAAAAAGGCATGTCAAGATTGTTAACAATATTTGTCAAGCAAAAAGAAACGGACTCTACAGTCTCAATTGATATCGAGTGATGTAACGGCCGAGAGTTGATCATGACTGACTCGTAACAGCCTTTTAAGTCTTAGTGTTTTAAATGGCCAAATCATAGTATTGGTGATTTAAAAAATCTGCAGATTTCTTACTGCTCATTGATTAGGCGCCGTGACTAAAATATTATTAAAAAAAGGCCAAAAAATTAAGGTTGAGTTAGGTTTTGAGCTACTTTAAGAACTAACTACTTAACTTAGAAATTATATGAATACTTAGCTCTTGGGAAAGTCAAGAGAAAATTAAAACATGCATTATTAAAACAAACCTACTAGGATCCAAGTCGTGTATTATAAATCCCACATTCCCACCGAAAGTTGTTTACCCTGATGAGAGCTATAACCTTCAAACAGTCCATGTACTTTTACAGCCTGTAAAAACCAAAATTTATAAATTTATGCGATTCCAGACAGCTATGTTCAACGTTAATTATTATGTACAAGATGTAAAGATAATGGAGCAGGGCCTTTTTTAATTAAAAGGGTGTATATTAAAAATTAGAAGTGTTTTTGACAACGGTAAGCATTGCGGTTTGGACTTTATTTTAGGAATGTTTGAAAGAGCCGAATTGATACACTTTACGACGAATACCATTATTTTAAATAATTTGAGTCTTTGTTTTTCCACATGTGAAAATGGTTTACTTACAGGCGTGACATATATTTCTCTTACTCAACAAAGTGTTATTGGTAATTAAATGTCAATACATGAAGAGTATGGCTTTAAGCAGAGACAGCTTAATCCAGCAATTATTTATTTTCGCTGCACACACCTAATTACTAACGCGATTGCCTTAACTTACATAATACCCGCTTTTCGCTCCACCCATGACCATGCCGTATGCTTCCTTGTCACCTTAATATTTCCTAAATTATTTTGCTGAACATCATGTTTATTTTCTGAGTTTTAACAAATAATTATTAATGTGCGTATCTTATAGAGGGAATATTTTATAGAGAGAACCGCTTGTCGCCCGGCTCGTGACTATGCCCAAAGTCTATAAAAGTTCCGCAAGCCCGGTAAAACCACAGCTGCTCTCGGCAAGTTTTGTTTGAAATACGATACAAACGGTTATTTTTTCTACAAAAAAAAAACGACGATTATAGAAGTGGCGGTTTTTTAGCGAACCACTCTAACTTTTACCAAATTATAGCAGGTGCTCTGAAGTGGTCCGTTTTAAGGTTTATTTCTGCCTGTTTTTTATAGTAAGCTACTAAATTTTGCATCTGAAATCACTGGCAATTTGAGGGCTTCTTAATTTCAGGTCTACGTTTTATCCAAATCCAGCAAAACTAGTACACGAAATTATTTTTGCACTAAATCAAATTAGTTTTCCTATGCAAAAGTACCAAAGTCGTAAATATAATTGTACAGTTATAGTTAAATTAACTTTACAACCTAAGGATCACATGAGTAGATCAGCGGCTACAAACTGAATCACAGGAAATGTCAAATTTTTAACATTTCGCCTAAATAAGTTCAATATTCTCATTATCTGCTGCATAAATTATCCTTGTTACTTATCAATATTATTCGTAAATCGTATATCATATTTTGTATTTTTTAAGCTTTATTCGAGATGCTCGTAGCGCAGTGTTAGCAGCGCTTAGGTAGAGATGCCGAAGTGAAGCAACCTACAGCGCGGTCGTGTTTGGATGGGTGACCATTCCGACCATATAAGTGACATATATCACGAGCAACTCCGCCCTTCGAAAGGCACTTTAAGCCGTTGGTCCCGTCTAATATCGGTTGATATTAGTCGTTAAGCCTAGTTAGAGGCCTTATGGGCTTGATAACATCTGACAGCAGGGTTAGTAGCTTGCCTTGCAAACACCCCTCCACCAACCACGCACTGAGCATGTGTGGTTGAGGTAAGGCCTTTGCCCAGCAGTAGGACGTTACAGGCTTACTTTACTATATTTTAAGCTTTTTTTAAAACATTCTTCTCAATCAATAAATACACCAAAACACGAATAATGACTTAGCGTTTTGGAGCGCCATCTTGTTGCCCGACAGATAAAACTGTTTCGGGTCTTTCACTACTAAGTTAACAAAATACTCAAAAAGTTTAACGTCAACACATCTTTCTGTCTCTGTCAATATCGTGCGACGCGTTTGGTATATTGGTTAGCGCTCCTGACTATTACGCCGCCGTCGCGGGTTCGAATCCCGCAAGGGGCAAATGTTTGTGTGATGAGCACGAACACTTGGACCTAAGTCATGGATGTTTATTATGCATTTAAGTATTTATGGAAGACGGGCTTTCATAATCGTTGTCTGGTATTCGTTACACAAGGATAAAAATTCCTTACTTCGTAACCACGACAATTGGTGTGTTGTCTGCGCATATTTATTTATTTTATTTAATAATTAAAGCAATAACTAACGAATAATTCAAAATATGAAATCGTATTTAACAGATAACGCTAACCAGAGTTTATGGTAACATTGTGAAACAAGCCGTATGTACGAGTTATTGTTATACTATAACGGTTCAGCAAAACCAAGATTAATATTAATATCGATACTAACGTCAGCGGTATTGGTTATTAATATTATTGCTGTGTTCATATCTTCTTAATAGCTACCAAGCAATATCTGTCTCGTAAAACAGATGTCTACTATAAATCTGATCGTATGAACACGTTCTACTAATTCCATATTGGTGACTGCTTGTAAGATATAATGATTTCTGGATATGATTCTTGATATAATCACCATCAAATTTCAGAGTCAGGCTCTTGACCGTGGATATAAATTGCGCTTGTAAAATTCTACTTTTGGCTGTGACAGACGAGGTATCGAACCCCGTGTCTTCCGCTATCCGGGCGTATGCCTTTTGCAAGAGCTTACTTTAACGCGTAGGCTGCGTGACATCATCAATTTTGCGAGATTGCTCTCACAATCAAAAGCAAAAGGCATACGCCCGCATAGTATAAGACACGGGGTTTGGTTCCCAAAGTTGATTTTTACAAGTGCAATTTATATTATTAAGTTTGTATAGTGACAAAACACTATAAAAACAAAAACGTAATATAATCTTGACCGTGGAGTTTTTTATTATAATTATAACTCCAAATTAGGGAAGATAGTGTGGTGGTTTCCTTCTTGCATTCCACACCGCATTTTAAGAACCGGGATTTCCCGCTTCTTAATACCCAGTCATGCCTTTCCTAGTATACTTTATCTTCAGCCTTCTGCCAGTACTGATGTTCCTGCTACCCAACACCAGGGGAACACTTATTTGATGGCAGCGTTTACTAGCCATGGCATAGGATTGACACTGAATATTGCAGCGTTTAATGGATAAGCCCATCCGACTAAACTCTGCACTTCATTCGGGTAATGCTGCCGCTGTATAGATGAGGACTGCTTATACATTCACAGCTAACCGCCACATCTTTTGGCCGTTCACTAACCGCCACGTATGACCCGCTAGAAGTTTCAGTAGTAGCTCAGCCGTGACGAAGATGAAGAAAGAACCCTCATGAACATTCCATTTTATTTACTTTCTACCGGTCCCCGCAACTTCGCCCGCGTGTTTTGAGTTTGCTCCCTCCCCTCCCGTTGCAACGTGATGTATCATAACTAAATGTACCAATAAAAAAGGCTTCCTCGATAAAAAATCTATCGAACACAAAAATATTTTTGATTTTTGTATTGGTTTCTGCCATTTATTATTAAATGATTCACCTTTTTAGGGTTCCGTAGCCGAATGGCAAAAACGGAACCCTTATAGTTTCGTCAAGTCTGTCTGTCCGTCCGTATGTCACAGCCATTTTATTCTGTAACTATGAGCATCACACTGTTGAAATTTGGTAGGAAGATGTATCCTGTTAACCGCTTTACGATTCTCATATAAAAAATAAGAAATAATGACATTGGGGGGGGGGGGTCCCATACATGAAACTAAAACAAAAAATAAAATTTTGTCAAACCTATGCGTGTGGGGTGTCTATGGATAGGTCTTGTAAAATGACATAGAGGTTCCTAAAACCATTTTCTTTTAAAGTCTAACGTTTCATAGCTAGACGCTTCCAAAGTGGCAAAATGGGCGTCCCCCCATCTAACTTCTAAACTAAGCGAGTGTAAATTTTGAAAAAAATATATAATGTAGATCTTAACAAATACTTTCAACGAAAATTAGTTCGGACGGAATCGAAAGATAAGTTTTTGAGATATAGCACATTTTCAAAAACCGCAAACATTACTTTGTTTTTCATACGAACACTATGAAAAACAAAGTTATATTTGCTGTCAACAAAATATTGTGGTATTTTATTAAGTGGAAGTAAGTGGTTTCCCTAATTCAGTTAAGCTTGGCACGGAATCCTATGTGCGCGAGTGTAACTCGCACTTGGCCGGTTTTTAGCCTTTATGGGCAGTATTACTTTTTTTGCATAAGTAAAGTAAAGCAAAGGCAAAATGAAGTGGGTTCTAAGAACTGCATAATAAATTCACTTTTAAAATAAACTGCGCCATACTCGCTTAAATATTAATCTACTTTATACATTTTACGAGTCTGCCATAAACTACAATATTCAATTATCGTTAATGTGTCTTCAACCTATTCAAAATATAAGGTTACCTTTGGAAACAATATTTTTTATTTACAGTTGTACATATTTTACATCACACTGCTTGTTATAGCAATCTTTTAATCTGTAGTTACATAAAATGTCATAGCTTTGCTAGCTAAAGTTTTCGTCGTCATCAGCCTGAGTTCGTGCGCTTCTGAAAAAAAATTAGCTAGGCCACGGCCGTGGTTACAGGTTTCCACAGTGAATCTTTTTGCATCAAGTGCGATCCTGCGATACTATCATGGTTGTCAGCTCATCTTACCGGTGGACGTCCTTCGTCTTATTTATTTATATATAAAAAATCATTGCACAAACAAAAGTGTAAAAAAGGTGGACTTAATGCTAACAGCATTCTGTCTCAGTCATACCTTTAATTCATACAGAGAATTGTTATGGGTGCAGGAGAATGTTGTAAATAGATATTGAAATTGCAACAAAATGTTCATACCATGATATATAGGGTATATAATAAGTTTATAAACTAAATATACAGAATATAAGTGTTTGTCATATGCATTATTACCAAAAACATAAAAAAATAAAATAAACATACATACAAATTTTAATATGGCTAATATCGGTTAATATTAGTCAGAGGCCTTATGAGCGGCTTAATAACATCTGACAGCAGGGTTAGTCGCTTGCCTTGCAAACACCCTTTTCTTTCGCAGGAAAACCCGTTTATGAGGCTTAGCCTTGGCTGGGGGACCTTGGCCGTGTGTGGGACTCCCAGCGCCCTAAGAAGGACACAGCTCCACTCCTAAGGAGTGGGGAATACTCACCAAAAATCTGCGGCTCCCCTCCACCAACCCACACTAAGCCCGCGTACCTCATAATTGAGGTGAGGCCTTCAGTGCCCATCAGTGGGATGTTACAGGCTAACTTCGCTATTTCATACATATTTTACATGTTTCGCAATTATCGAATCAAACTTTTTCAATTTGTTTTTGAAACATAGTTTCGTCTCGAACCTCCTGATCTCCTGAGGGAGCGTATTTCACAGCCGTGTAGTCGTTAGTGTGAACGACTTAGACCGTAATGGTCTGAGTAGTAATAGTCTAGCCGGAGATCTTCGGAAGAACGGAGAGCACGATCATGAGATTGACATAAAAAGGATTCTCATATATAAGAAAAAAAACTTGAAGCAATGGAGCATTATCATTATATGTAAATTGACATTCAAACCTTCATTGAAGCCTAATTCTCACCAAGTTAAATTATAAATATAAGTTACTCAAGAAAAGAGAAGCTATCAAAGTTAAATGTACCTTGGTCGCAAGTGATTATCTCAAAAACCTCTTGTTTAAGAAACTCGTAATACGAAGGAAATCCGCTAATGGTTTTCGCTTTTAAGGGTTAACCGCTTTCGTTTTATTATAATACGGCAATTTAGAAAAGAGATTACTCAAGAAAATATGCACGCTTTTATATTTTGTAAGGGGCGGACGTAATCGGCTTAAAAATATGAATAAATCATTTCCTGAGTGCACCTGGAGATAAGACGCAAATGATAAAATGATAGATACTGCTGGGTTATCAAAAAGTTGTTTGGATGAAGTATGCAAAAGATGCACGACGCTGCCCAAGGCAGATGTGGGTCGAATAAAAATAAATTAAACCGCCTTCAAAAAAATGTCATAAAAACCTAAGTAACGCATTTGCACTCTGTTTAGGAGAAACTATTTGGGGACTATGCATAATGTGCGTCGATAGAGACTACAGTTTAACTCGCTAGCGACGACGTAAACAGTCTATGGAAAATTGCTCAGCGCCTCTAGCGGTCACTGACAGAACTAAAATTTCTTATACAAAAAGAACGTCGTCGCTAGCGAGTAAAACCGTCGTCGCTATCGAGTAAACTCATGGTAACGGTACTGCACGCCAGGGTATACACTGCGGTATCTTTGTAGTTGTAATATGGGCAAAAAAGTATAACCTGACGCACTGGCGACCACACTCTAAGGCAACAATAATAATCTTCTGTGGTTCGTTTGATATCTTTTGTGTTTTTTACTGTGGTTTGCAATGAAAACGTATAGCTTTTTTTATGATTGATGAGTAATTTTCAAGTGGTCCTTAAGAGACAATAGAAAGAGCATTATGACTATGTAAACTAATGGTTGAATACGATTTTGTCACGACGTTAACGTTTATTAGATGTTTTATTGCAGCTTTCATTAAAATATGCCAGCAATCTTAACACTAGCCCAGAAGTAGAACGGTCAATGATTTTATTGAGACCCCACACCTTTGGCTTTATTACTTTTTTATATTGTGTTAAATCCAATTACTATGCATTTTTTTACAAACTACTTTTTGTTCATTCCACATAGATGTGCTGCTGTTCTGCTTGTGTGTAATGTGAAGGATCTTTAACCCTATTTGCTTCGTTTCACTCAATTCCTTATTGCACTTTGTTTCATACTTAAGCCCTGAATCACCAAACAGAATCAGAATTAATTACCTGCAAATTTCTCAGAAATTACTCTAATGCGGATAACGAAATACAGATGCTGTAAAATTAATTTGAACAAGAACGGACCACTGATTAAGATGTAAGTAGGTAAATATTTGATGTAATAATTCCCTCGGTGTAAAGCAAAGATGATTTTAATTGTTTCTACTGGATGTTGTTTTAGTAAGTATCATCGAATTTAGGGATGATGGTATGAGTTATGTTTATTCTAAAAGAAAACTTTAAATTATATGCAAATTTTATAACAGAAAACCTCTTCACAATATTCATAAATTTCAAAACGAATAGGGAAACTCTCAGCCTCGCGTGTAGCCTATCTACGAAATACTACGCCGTAGCTAGTAAGCTACGAAGAGGCAACCTGGCGTTGGTAGTTTGGACTCGTTTGCAAGTATTGCAATGATCAATTGGGTCGGTTGGTTGTGGGTCTTTTAAAATATATATATATTGGCATCAGTATCGTGTGTACAACCCCTAAATATGTACAACTCAGTATCTATCTAATGCATCATTCAATATAAGGGAAGTTTAAAATGCTTTATTTCATTTACAGTGAAAAAGATTACGAGTACATAGCGGGGAAATTAAACAATCTATGGTAAAACTGACGTCAATAGTAGTAGTATAGGGCTTTGGATTTCTTACTATGGAGAGTAAACACACATCAGTATACATTGAAAAAAATATTAATTTAAATTTTAATTTTTCGAAAAAAAAAACTTTTATCCAATTTATTTACTTTATTGATGTTATATAATGTATAATTCAATTTATTTCACCAAATTATACTGTTGGCCTGTTAAGCATGCTGTGTGCAAGCGCTTTTGAAGCTGCAACAAATTATAATGTAAAATTTTGTATTATATTGCTATAAAATGGTTGTAGATCAGTAGTATGCACTAAATAATATGAAAACAAAAAATATACTTTGGTAAAACTTCGCAAAATGACAGGTTACAAGATGATAAAGATGTAAAACAAAAAATCAAGTACCTTTTACAGAATGTTTATGACTAAAAGTGCAGATTAAGGAAATTTCATTTGTAAAAAAAATAAGAAATCGATTTTTTAAGGTTTTAATGATGGCCGCTACCCTCGAACAAAATTAAAATGGCGGACCGAAAAGTGACCCAAAAGTTCCGTACGCTTTCAAAAACCCCCATTGACCTTTTTGAGTCTTTACCTGAACAATGCATTAGGTATTCCTTTAGAATAAATAACAACTTTTGGTGAGATGCCAAAATGAGATACAGTCGCGGTCTCTCGCGCTTAACCAACATCTTTTATTTTATGCTTTAGAATGTTTTTAACACTCACAGTGTCATATTTTATATTCATAAAGATGAAATAAGAAACCAAAAATTTGCGCACGGGCGGGACTTGAACCAGCAACCTTTTGGCAAACCGGGCCAAACGCTCTTACCAATTGAGCTACCGTGCTGTTAGTCCGACCCTGCGAAATTTGTGGTCTCTTATGAAAACGTCAATTGCGTGACGCTTAGCGCCATCTAGCCGTCTGTTTATGAAACAGATGGCCCAAGCAGTTATTCTTTACAGAATAAATTCAACTTGGAAATTGATGTCGCTTCGCTATCTAATGCTTTAGAATGTTTTTAACACTCACAGTGTCATATTTTATATTCATAAAGATGAAATAAGAAACCAAAAATTTGCGCACGGGCGGGACTTGAACCAGCAACCTTTTGGCAAACCGGGCCAAACGCTCTTACCAATTGAGCTACCGTGCTGTTAGTCCGACCCTGCGAAATTTGTGGTCTCTTATGAAAACGTCAATTGCGTGACGCTTAGCGCCATCTAGCCGTCTGCTTATGAATATAAAATATTTCATCTTTATGAATATAAAATATGACACTGTGAGTGTTAAAAACATTCTAAAGCATTAGATAGCGAAGCGACATCAATTTCCAAGTTGAATTTATTCTGTAAAGAATAACTGCTTGGGCCATCTGTTTCATAAACAGACGGCTAGATGGCGCTAAGCGTCACGCAATTGACGTTTTCATAAGAGACCACAAATTTCGCAGGGTCGGACTAACAGCACGGTAGCTCAATTGGTAAGAGCGTTTGGCCCGGTTTGCCAAAAGGTTGCTGGTTCAAGTCCCGCCCGTGCGCAAATTTTTGGTTTCTTATTTCATCTTTATGAATCTTTTATTTTGAAGTGACCCTCATTTTTAACCGACTTCAAAAAAGGAGGAGGTTATCTATTCGTCTGTGGCTATGGTCAGTGTTTCTCTACGAGATCGAATCAGAAACGAGGAGATACGTTGAAGAACCAAGGTAACGGACATAGCCTTGAGAATCAGTGGCAGTGGGCCGGGCACATAGCGCGAAGAACTGATGGCCGTTGGGGCAGGAAAGTTCTAGATTTGAGACCCTTCGACCAAAGACGCAGCGTAGGACGTCCACCAACAAGATGGACAGACGACCTTAAAAAGATCGCAGGTTGATCCTGCTACTGGATGCAGACCGCTTACTATCGGTTGCTGTGGAAAGCCGTGGGGGAGGCCTACGTTCAGCCGTGGACGTCATTTGGCTGACAATGATGAAGATGATGGCAAGCACGATGAAAGCTTCCCACGAGTGACACCACAAAACGAAAGCGTAAAACAAACTTCATAAAGAAATAATGGCCGAAGTAGCTAACGACACTTCGCCACGTAATTAGCGATCTAATCTCGAGCGCACACTTTAAATTAAACTGTAAACATAGCGCTAAGTTCGGCTTAATCTGGCTGCCGCATTAATACTGAATCGGTTGCGCTGCATCATAGTAAAAATATACCAGTCAGCTCTTTAGCGGCCTTCAAAATAGTGAATAGGCATATAGAGCAGTGACAATGAATGGTTCCAATTTTCGGTAGTTAAATTTAAACAAATTTTAACCTTTGGGCGAGCTCATAGTAACGCATTATCGTCGCATATGTTTTAAAAAAAATGTAAGTTCACTCGCAGAAAAATTAAAAACTAAGATTTTAACGAAAATTTTTGAACTAAGGAAATTGTTGGAAATAAAAGAGATTCCTCTGAACATTCCCATCAGGGCTTTATCTAATAGGTTGGTCCTTTTTATGGTTCCGTAGCAGAAAGGCAAAAAACGGAACCCTTATAGTTTCGTCAAGTCTGTCTGTTTGTCTGTCTGTCCGTCCGTATGTCACAGCCATTTTATTCTGTAACTATATGCATTACACAGTTGAAATTTGGTAGGAAGATGTATCCTGTTAACCGCTTACCGATTCTTATACAAAAAGTAAAAAATAATGAGATTTAAGGTGGGCTCCCATACATGAAACTAAAACCAAAAGATTTTTTTTGTCAAACCTATGCGTGTGGGATGTCTATGGATAGGTCTTTTAAAATGACATGGAGGTTTTTAAAACCATTTTCTTTTAAAGTCTAACGTTTCATAGCTAGACGCTTCCAAAGTGGTAAAATGGGCGTCCCCCCCCCCCCATCTAACTTCTAAATTAAGCGAGTGTAAATTTTGAAAAAAATAGATGATGTAGATCGTAACATATTATACTTTCAACGAAAATTGGTTCGGACGGGATCGAACGAGAAGTTTTTGAGATAAAGCACATTTTTTCCAACAACTGCAAACATAACTTTGTACTTCATACAAACACTATGAAAAAGAAAGTTATATTTGCTGTCAACAAAATGTTGTTGTATTTTACTAAGTGGAAGTAAGTGGATTCCCTAATTCCGTTAAAGTTGGCACGGAACCCTCAATGCGAGAGTCCGACTCGCACTTGGCCGGTTGTTTTAGTCATAGGCAGACGGGTAAAAAACCGGCTAAGTGCGAGTCGGACTCGCCCACTGAGGGTTCCGTGCCAACTTTAACTGAATTAGAGATCACTTACTTCCACTAAGCCAAACTACCAACATATTTTGTTGGGAGCAAACATAACCTTGTTTTTGTAGTGCTTGTATGAAGAACGAAGTTATGTTTGCGGTTGTTGAAAATGTATTCTATCTCAAAAACTACTAGTTCGGTTCCGTCCGAACCAATTTTCGTTGAAAGTATTTGTTAAGAACTACATCATTTCAAAATTTACATTCGTTTTGTTTATAAATTAGAAGGGGGGGGACGCTCATTTCACCACTTTGGAAGCATCTATCTCTCAAACGTTAGACTTTAAGAGAAAATGGTTTTATGAAACTCGGTGTCATTTTAAAAGACCTACTTCGTAGTTACAGAGTAATGTGGCTGTGACATACGGACAGATAGACAGACACACAGACTTGGCGAAACTATTAGGGTTCTGTTTTTTTCCATTCGGCTACGGAACCCTTAAAGTGAACAAGTTGCCTTGATTTATTTTAAGGGTTCCATAGTTGAAAAAGATTATAGATTTATTTATATTTAATATTTTGTTTTTCTTATGTATTGTAAGTTACACATCTTTTGTTTTATTCTCATCATTTTTATAACAGCCTGGCCTGGCCCTTCTACTTTTGCTGTGGCCACACGTACACTGAGCGAAGTAATTAGCCGGAATACCAAACATAGACCGGCCTAGCTCCATCGAGCGGCTTTAGGAGTGCAAATATTTAATGTGCCTATAATTATACTTGACTGTCAATTGCCTTATGTGCACAGTTATAATGGGATGCATTTAACTTTTGATGTTTTTAACAACCTCCAATAAAGGAGGACTTCAAAGAGGAGGTTATCAATTTCAAATGGTATGAATGTGACATCGTTGGAATTTGAGAGAGTTGATCAATTAAGGTTTCTAATCACTCAAGTTATTGAAGATGTTTTTATATTTGTTAGTTTCATCTATATCTGTTGAGTAGTTTTTGATATTTATGGATACTTAGGAAAAATCATGTTTTTTTTTTTAAATGGCAATAAAGTTTACCGTAATGAAAAAAAAACAAGTTTGCTCCTCAAGAAGCTTTTCCATTCACACTGACTATTTTCGGTCAGAATTAATTACTTTTCAAATGCTATGCAAGTTCATTTTAAAAAAGGAACAAATACCATAATCTCAACCATAATTTGTAATTTCAATTTGTACACAACTCGTGTGTTTCGAATTTATTCAGTTTTACTGTGAATTTTGGGCCTCTTATTTGCCATTCAATCTGGGTTCAATTAAAAGTCAACAGCGCGGACATGGCGACTCGGGATATACTGGGCTTATCTATAACGCAGAATGATAGAGTATCCTCTCATTTATACATACAGGATGTTGTATTTGTCAGCGACGAGCGACTCAGGGGTGGTTGTACAAACCATATACCATATACATAACCATATCTCTCAGGTAGAATGCAAAAAGTATGTATAAACGGAACTGAGTCTTCTGGAGCACCTGTAACAATGGGTCTATATTAGGACCTCTTTTATTTTTAATATATATAAATGACCTCCCGCATTTTATAGGGAATCTTTGTGATATAGTATTGGTTGCAGATGATACTTCACTTATAATTAAAATTCCAAGAGGTGAAGGAAATTTTGACGATGTAAATAATACTCTTTCATAAGTATTACATTGGTTTACTGTTAACAATCTCCTTCTTAATGGAAGTAAAACTAAATGTGTAAAGTTTACGATGCCTAATGTCCGACAAGCATCAACTCAGGTTAAGATAAAAGACAAACCGCTTGATACTATCGATTCCACAACATTCTTGGGAATCACTTTAGACTCAAAACTACAATAGGGTCCTCATATAGAGGCCTTGTCAGGGAAACTAAGCTCAGCTGCTTTTGCTGTAAGAAAGATTAGACGTTTGACTGATATAGAAACAGCTAGGTTAGTTTATTTTAGTTATTTCCATAGCTTGATGTCCTACGGCATTTTTTTGAGGGGCTCGGCAGCTGACATAGAATCAATTTTTATATTACAAAAAAGAGCCGTGCGAGCTATTTATAATCTAAAACCTCAAGATTTCCTACGAGAGGTGTTTAAAGAAATTAGAATATTAACTGTAGCCTCTCAGTACATTTATGAAAATTTAATGTATGTACGCAAAAAATTACATTCATTCACGAAAAAAAGTGATATAAACAATTATAATACTAGGAACAAGAATAAGCTTGCTATTCCACAATTTAGGCTTCGAATGGTTGGTAATTCTTTCATGGGGAAAGGTATAAATTTTTTCAATAAACTACCAGAAAACATTATAAACTTACCGGTCAATAAATTTAAAACTGTTATTAAAGAAACCCTTATGACGAAAGGGTATAAAGTAGATGATTATTTAAAAGATAATAATGTATGGACTTGCATGATCACTACAAACATTGAAAACCTTTTGAAAAGAGGCACTGACAATAGTGACTGAGTTTGTTGCGCAGCTTCTTCTCAGCACTAGCCCACAATTGTCCCGAAGCTGTGGTAGGGTTTATATTGGGACGTGTAAAAGTGCCCCCAGAGGGCCTATTTGCATAAATGACTTTTATGATTTTTGATACTGATGCCATTTTTTTTTAAATGAAAATAATCCCAAAAAAAACAATTTATTATTGCGGTAGTCAGCAATATAATAAGTCCGCGAGCGAGTCAAAACTACCAACTCAAGACCAAGGTTCGGGTGGATATATCCCCGCCGCCCGCACCCGCACGCTCCGCGTTCTCGCTTCCCACCGCGCCCCTGTGCCCTGCAGGTGAAGTTTCAATAAAACGATTTATCTATAGAATACATAGGTCGACTCTAGATAAGTGCCAAACGCTTAAAACGTAAACACTCAAAAAAAGTTGAATGTCACGTGACACCGTTCCTCTTGTCTCATTGCAAATGTTTCAGCGATTTGTTTATGAGATATGTAGACTAAGAATCAGTAAGCTCAAGTGGCAATGGGCAGGGCACAGTAGGACGTCCATCGACAAGATGGTCAGACATGCAGACCGCTTGTGATCGGTCGCTGTGGAAAACCAAACGGGAGGCATATTCAGTGGTCGTCGATGATGAAATGTTTAAGCTCATGGGTACTCACAAGCCATGCTTATTATTATTATTGAAAACCTTCCTTGACTCATTAAATCAAGGGAGATTTTTGCATTGGCTAGCCTGATTGAACAAAATATAATTTTATTTTGTTTGTATTATTACTTTTCTGTTATTATTTATTTATTTTTTTAAATTACATACTCAGGCATTTTGCCACGATTGCACCAGATGTTAAGTGACAATGCATCCTTAGGCATGAAACATATTAGCAAAGACATTGTTTTTATTTATTGTATTTTATAACTTACCGTATCTAATGTGTTATTTAAGTTTTTATTTAAGCATTTAATTAAGCAACATGATAATTATTTTTGAAGACGTAAGACTCATGCGGCATTGCTGACTAACCTCAGTGGTTTTTGTCAATATATGTATACATATTAACCCGTTCGATAAATTTCGTATTATTTTAAGTTTAAAGTTCATTTTTAATACTAAGCATAGGTACGGTCTATCAATGTTAAATGTTTCAATCTATATTAACATGTAAGTATGTGCCAATACAAAAAAATGCGTTTCTTATATAGTTGCTGTTCCTTCGCACGCTGTGATCAATTAAACAGAGCTTAACGATTAAACATGACTGTGTTTCATCAATAAAGCAAACAGATAAAAACGCAGTGAACTGTGTAGATAATTATACCGCCGTTTGGCATCATTGCGATCTGTTAATAGCACTATTTATTTATTTAAAACTTCACGCATAAGACATAAAATTGTACATTTGTAAAACTGAATGCCAAAAGCTTCCTTTACAGTCTACCATAAGTCTGAAAAGAGAAAATACATTTATCTTGAGGTATCAATTTTAATAATAATCTTTATTTCACGTCATCATAATATTACAGCACATTTAGTTATAGTTAGTAAGAAAGTTTTAATCTAGGGTTAGTAACACAAAAGATTGTTACTGGATCCAATGATTAAATGGTTTGATACTACTCATTTTCACTATCGAAGACAAAAACAATTGATCGCTAGTTTCATTCATATTTACCATACAAAATCATTATTTTTGTATTGCCAACATTTATTATTTTTGTACATTGGGACTTTTGATTATTATTCGAAGGAGCAATCGAATGAGAAATAACTGATTTATTTTAAATTTGAATTGAATCACAAGATAGCGTAGGGTTACTCGAATAGCTTCTAAGTAATCATTAGTAGACAATCGAATAATTTCATTAATGTCTTCACAGTTTAATTGACGTAAGGACAACCTAGCCTACTTGAGATTATGTAGGTACTGTCGTGGCTTTCCACAGCGACCGATCACTAGCGGTCTGAATCCAGTTTGATCCTGCGATCTTTATGAGGTCGTCTGTCCTAGTTGTTGGTGGACGTCCCACGCTGCGTCTCTGGTCGAAGGGTCTCCAATCTAGAAATTTCCTGCCCCAACGGCCATCAGTTCTTCGCGCTATGTGCCCTGCCCATTGCCACTTGAGCTTACTGATTCTCAAGGCTATGTCCGTTACCTTAGTTCTTCTACGTATCTCCTCATTTCTGATTTGATCCCGTAGAGAAACACCCAGCATAGCCCTTTCCATCGCTCGTTGTATGATTTTGAGCTTCATTATAAGGCCTGATGCAGATGCAGCCACCAAAATTCAGTACATAATTTACCTAACGCACGTTAACATCGCGACTGCATCGATGCTGAAAGTAGCGCAGTGTATAAAGGTTGACATTTTGCGACAGCATTGACGCTAAGCCGCGTTAGCATCGGGACTGCATCGCTGCTAAAAGTCGCAGTGCGTAAAGGGTCTAAGAGTTACTTCTGTATAAGCGCGATATTTTCGAACTAGTAAGTACGGTGGTGGTACTGGTAAAATGCAGAAAATAATGTACTCTCGGATAACTATTGGTTTATTCTTAGATTAATATTTATTATCGTTTAGTCAAAACCACCCTAAACAATATTTTTTTGCTATTGTATGCAAA
This sequence comes from Pyrausta purpuralis, assembly GCA_963924145.1. NCBI lineage: Eukaryota > Metazoa > Arthropoda > Insecta > Lepidoptera > Crambidae > Pyrausta > Pyrausta purpuralis. Next base: position 21,486,865 of record OZ001652.1, on the reverse strand, counting down.
TATCGAGATCAGATCATTGATATCAAAGTTATATAACTTGCTAATGTCTTTCAATAAAAAAAACTTTCAATACTTTATTACCTTTATTATTTTAAACATAAAAGTAGACACTCCAGGAAAAAGGTGTTTTCGTAAAAACATTCCAAGTCAAGGCCAAGCAATACTATGTACTTACTTAGTCGAAATTAATTAAACTTTATCACCTACTAAACAGGGAGTAAATGTCCGATCGTTAAAAACCCTCTTTGTTTAATCAGGGTTCCTTTGTCTTGAGGTAATGGGCAAACCAATGCTCGAGCCGTAGAGGATGGTTTATATTTTTTAGATTTTTTTCGTTTAGCTGGCAAATTGAAATACATAATTAAAAAAAACAATGCCAAAAAATAGTAAGTTTCTAATTAGCATCCTTAAAATCTGCTATCTGACGGAAATTGGTATCGGTTCAGATTTTTTGGCGTAAAAACGGAGCATACTTAACTCATACACATACGCTTAATAATAAATATCCTTTTGACATTCCCACACATCGCCATCTAGTTCCAAAGTAAGCTACTCAAAGCTTGTGTTATGGGTGCCAGACAACTTGTAATACTTAAATACTTTTTTGTTTGTAATAATAATAATTATAATACATGAAATACATAAAAAACACCCAGACCAATACAAACAGACATGTTCATGCACACAAATGTTTGTATTGTGCGGGGATCGAACCCGCAACCCGCTGAGTAGTAGGCGATTTCTCGACTACTACACCAGACGGGTCGTCTTTATATGAGGCCACCTCGCTTTATGTGATAATATTTAAAGGGCTGATTCAGCTCAATAAATGGATCATTTGTTGTAGAAAACACTTTGGGTTTTTATACGCTAGTTTTTGAGAAAATTAAGGATTAAGATATTAATTAAGTATGAGATTAAAGAGAAATAAAGACTGGGCAGTGAATTGAGACAGGTGAAGCCGATAATGTAGATAACTTTTAAAATTGTAAGGGTACTGTAAAAAAAAAGGTATTTTATTTGTTAGAGAAAAAAAAACTCAAATTTCCAAAAAATAATGTTCGATGCCTGTTTCTATGATGTATACAAATACAGAGTTAAAATATTATCACTTAAAACAATTTGACCTATATAATTAATCGGAATAATATTTTACTCGTACTTAATACCAATACTTTGAAATATGTAAATAACCAAATATTGAAGCAAGTTTACCACCCGTCTATCTTCAACATTAAATTCTTGAACTTCAAATATATTCGAAGCAATATCTACGAAGTTTCAATATTCCGCAACTCACTTACTGTATTATACGCAGTAGGTTCTGTTGGTAAAGGTACGACATTTTAACTTCAAATACCATTGTTTTAATACATCATACATAACCATAGAAAGATAGTTGAAGAGTAGAACTCCTTGTTAAACATCACTCAAGTTAATCACAAATTCGTTTAGCGGAAATTTACAATTCGTCGCGTCGCGGGTTCCAATGTGTGCTGTCTGGCACGTTAAAAAAGCCGCCTAACTTATTGAATAGTAAGTAAAAACTTTATTTAAATGTCATAAAATATTTGACTATAGAGTAGTACTTACGATTAAAGTGAACCTGTAATAAAATAATAAATAAATAAAGAAAATGGCTTTATTTCAGGCATCGCACAACCATATTAAATGATAAATAAAATAAAGTACATACAAAATAAATATAGGCAATTTAACATACTAATACACTAAAATGTAAAAAAAATAAGTACACTGATATTAAATTAAAATACGTATAAAGCACGAATTCGAAAGCCAGTGCCGGATATAACCGCTTTTGGTAGAAATGGTTTCCTTTTTAATCACAAGAGCGTCTATATCACTTTTTTATTTAATCTACATCATCCAACTGCTAGGCAAAGATCTCTACCAGCACCAATAATACTTGTCAGCAGCTAATGACACCAAATCTCTGAAACATTTTTCAAGTCTTAACACATAGATCACTTAACTTAAGTAATCACTCCCAACGCCCTGCCGCCACTATCCTCAAGATCACTTGGGGACATCATCATCAGAAGATGTCCTCCCAGACGTATCCGTCGACGGCGACACCCTTGGAAGGTGTTAGCCTGGGCTCTTGCATTGGCGCCAGTCTGACTTGCAAAGCCAAATTTGGTTTTGTAAGTCCGTTTGAAAGAGGCACAGTAGAGTCCCAGAACAGGAGGGCTTAGGTCGAGTTGTGAATCGGCGTTTGGCGTCGAGATTTTCAGCTGGGCTCGCTCATTATTTTCCAAACCCGACTTGACAGCAGTTTGCTATTCAATTCTCTGTATCGCTAACCGTTCCCACGAGTATATCGGAAACACTCAGGTGGCGCTTCAACACGTCCTTGTAACTTTAGTACTACTTACCTGGTTTGCGTTCACTTGAGCTGAGCTTACAGTAAAATACTTTTCAGGTAAAAAAATAGTCAAGTAATAAAAAATACCGCCTTTTTTGAATGGCTATACTCAGCTGTGCCTACTCAATCTAACTCAATTTTGTTGCCCATTTGAATGATTTGTAATTCTGGCTTCGTATCGGAGCTTAGCTTATACAGAAGTTAGGTGTTTGAGGTCATTAGCTTTCACTGAATTTGGATATTGAAGATGTTTTGACAGGTGATAATTTATGCGATAAAAGTATTAGAAATAACTTCGGAAACTTGAATGAAACATTACCGTACTATTGAAATTGAAGTGTTTGAGGTTTCAGAAGGTTTTTGGATAAGTATTATTATCTTAGATTAACGTAGAATTTTTCAGGGTTCTGTTGCAAAAAAAACTAACTATTAATCTTGAGGACTAAAAACCTATCATGATCTATTACAATTAGTATAATTCACCCGATTAAGCACAGTACAGCAAAGTATCTGAATGTTTCTTTAAATGTTCGTGGGTATTTTATGGTAACAATATTAGGTAAGCAGTTATTATTGACATTTCTTTGAGTAAATGTTCCGTTTGAAAGTTTGTTACATCATCTCAAAAATGACTTATTTTAGAACGAAATCTCAAATTCCTCTAGACTCTTTTATTCAAGGGTCACAGAGGATAAAAGGATCGTAGATTATAGTGACCATACGTTAGTTACAGAAAACCCTTTTGAAGACTCTTTTTACAGAAACCCCTTTGGTTACAAATTGTGCGTTAATGCAGCTTTGACAGTTAAGCAGCTCTGCTTTTCTGTCTAATTAGCAATTTATATTGCGATTTTGCATTATATTGATCATATTATTTTAATATAATAACATAAATACTTATATTAAAACCATATTAGTGTTTTAACAATATTTTTATAAAAGTTAAAGCTTGCAAATACAGGGGTCTAGGCTCTGAATAAGATTTTGTCCCATTCGGTGTCGAGACCCTGGTCCGTGGGGTCCTAGCGCTACAAGGCTTTTTAAAAGGAAATATAAAAAAGGTTAGTCGACATCACAGGAGACCGAAGAGCTGGCAGCTACCTCGAACAAAGAATTAGTCTCGCTATTCAAAGGGGGAATGCTGCCAGTTTCTTCGGAACCTTGCCTAAAGGGATTCCTGTCAATACTTTATTTTAGATTTAACTTTATTTTTTTTTAATCTTAAGATATTAATAAGGTATTATAATTTGTGTTAATGTAATTATCATTTAAATTGTTCGACAAATAAATTAAGACATCGATAACGATAACAAATCAGTAACCGGACCTGGGTATTTTTATACTGATTATATTCGTATACACTCAGTGGAAATTGAACTGAGGAACGGATTATAAGTTGGATTGCAATACCTATGCTCCCAGATTTCAGGCTCTGTATTGAATCACCATCATGTCTGAAACATTAAAGTAACTGACAAAACCGACTTATTATTATAACCCAGAGATAAAATAAAATCTGTCAGACGGAAGTGGATCATACATACTTACTTCGGAAGAGAAATCGAATAGTTCAGAATGATTCTTTAAATAGAGAGATAGATATCTGTATTTCATATCTTAGAAATGTTGGATTATAAATTACTGCGAGTCAAAACTATTGAAAATAGTTATATAAAAGCTGAAATTTCTCTTGAAGTATCGAATATTCTCAAAAAATTTTTTTACAACACAGATTACAACAAAAAATACAATCACTAACAATTCAAACACAAAAATATTATACAATAGTTTTAAACGGGCTCTAATCAACTATTTCATAACAAACCTACGCTCTACGGCAGTCAAATCTAACTCTACCGTACATAATAGGACAGATCTGTCCCTCTTACCTTCTGATTTATAGCCACATGATCCCAAGAGACCCAATACGTCCACAACAAAGGTTCAAGGAGTGGCTTTCAACACGTTGTCATTACGAGACCCTTTTAGAGGAGAAAAACATTGTGTTTTCTCGCTCCTATTCGACGGTAAATGACTGTTATTGATTTTATACTTAATTATAACCACCCGATTCACCATCGAAATATAGGCGCTCACTGACGAATATTTAAAAATATAACGTCAAAGAAAGAAGAAGAGTTTGTTTGTTTTCGCTAATCTCAGGAACTACTGGACTGATTTGAAACTTTTTTGGTTGGATAGCTTATTTATCCAGGAAGGCTTTAGGCTATAAAACATGACGCTGCGACGGAGGGGAGAAGGCAAACTCAAGTTGCGCGGACGAAGTCGCGGGACACCGCTAGTTTCGTATAAAATAAGTATTGCACAAATGACACAAGCCAGAATTTAGCAGAACATTGTGAACCAGGCAGTTTTAATTTAGCCACTCAGGGAATGCTATTATAAATATATATATATAAATTCTGACAGAAAACCTATAGCAAAATGTCAGTCATAAATTTGACATTCGTTCCAAACAATTTGTATCAAAATTGAACACGTCAAAATATAATTTTCTGATTTGCTAAAATATTATAGTCACCGATCTAGAACTTTTCTGCCCCAACGGCCATCAGTTCTTCGCGCTATGTGCCCTGCCCACTGCCACTCAAGATCACAGGATCAAACTGGATTCAGACCGTTTGTGTTATTTTTTGTTGGTAAGGGAGACTTGTATTATGCTACTCTTATTTATTACAGATAAAAAAAAAAAACACGACACGTTTGGTGTAGTGGTTAGTGCTCCTGACTATTATGCCGGCCGTCGCGGGTTCGAATCTCGCAAGGGGGAAAAGTATGTGCGATGAGCACGAACATTTTCCCTTAAGTCATAGAGTTTATATGTTTTTAAGTAATTATGGGAGACGAAAAAAAAATTCTTGCTTCAAAACCACGATAATAAGTGGGTTGTCTGGCGCATAATACTTAAAAAAATATACACATTATAAAAACTTATATTAAGAACGCAACATCTCAGGAGCTATGTACTTATACTTTTATACTTATAAAACGTATAGCTAGCGGTACAACCAAAAGTAGCAGAAAGTTTAAAAAACTCAAGCGGGCCAAGTCACAGCGAACTGCTAGTAGGCTTGCGTTCATATTTACAAAAGTAACGTTTCCATTAAAAAAAGGGCTTATTTTCAATTTATCTTCCCGAGGTATAAAACCGGCCAGGCGTTTTAAATAATTTTCCTTTGTATCAGCCCCGTGCTTACAAAATAATATCTTACCAGCTATTTTCCATAACACAAGCCATTTTTTCTAGGAACTCGTTACTTATCGCTAAATACTTTATTTAGTCCCAAAAACGTGGCAGGCAAGAAAATTACCTTCTTTGCATTCTTCTATTAGTATTCATATTTACTGTAATCACTCCGTTTGGGCGGGGACGCCACAGACTTGCGACTAATTGCTGCGACAAACGTGACCATGCATTCATGTGATGTGACGAATATAGTCGGCAATTCATGAGTGGGAGTTAATTTATTTGGGGTGCAACTAAATCAAGTGCGATGTTAATTGTGTTTCTTAATACACTTGCTTAAGAAGGGAAAATATTTTCTTTACTTAAACAATGTTGTGTTTCAGAATGTCATCTTATAATATGTTTTTTTATAAATATCGCAAATAAATATTATGTTGAAAAATCATCTTCTCTTTGGGCTTTTACTTGGCTTTGCTATGTGATCATAGATCTGTGGTCTTTAAAGTGGGATGACAAAACATGTATAATCTATGTAATATCTGCCGCTAGTTCTAATTATTTTGATGGATAGATAGTTTAGTAGAATTGTCTGCTAGACTTTCTTAAAAACGAAACTCAAAGTAGCGAAATTCAAAGGTATATCTCAATAAAACTATTTAAAGACCTAGTAAAACTCAGCACTAAATATTTATTCCTATTATCATCATCATCATTACCAACCAAAGGACGTCCACTGTTGAACATAAGCCACGCCTTTCCATAGCGACCGATCTCTAGCGGTCTGCATCCAGTTTGATCCTGCGATCTTTTTAAGGTCGTCTGTCCATCTTGTTGGTGGACGTCCTACGCTGCGTCTTTGGTCGAAGGGTCTCCAATCTAGAATTTATTCCTATACTTTAAACAAACAATTATGTATAATACAAAAATATTTCTATGTCACACCTTTGGGTTTAGCAGAAATATCAAAAGATAGTTTTTTTTGCACATCACATAGATTAATTACAAATTTAAAGAAAAAATAACATTTAGGTGGTTGGAAGTATACAAACTCAATAATATAAATTGCACTTGTAAAAAGCAACATAAGCTGTGTGACAGACGAGGCAACAAACCCCGTGTCTTATGCTATCCGGCATGTATATATAGGCATACGCCCGGATAGCGTAAGACACGGGGTTCCTCGTCTGTCACACAGCCTAAGTTGCTTTTTACAAGTGCAATTTATAAAAATATACCTATATAAATATCGCATTAATGTGGCACACCGTCTAAAATTTAACCGGTAATCGCTACCATAGTTTGTACCACGCGGCGACGAATTTAAGTTATTCCAACTTCCTTATAAAAAAACACGCCTAAAAATTACGCCGTGTCTTACAGTGACCTGGTTCTGACTCACCTACTTCGAACTTCGAGCATATTTTAATATTGAATTTGAAGCAATGTTCCTTAAAATTGTACTTGGCAGGTGCAACAAGAATGCCTATATTAATGTTGTTGGTGTATTTGTATTTATTTATATAACTTATACTATCATTACAGGATTTATTACCCCAAAGCGACAGTTCAGCACATATGCTTATTAAAACCACAAACTACTACAACTATTTTATAACAAACAACCGCTAGTGCTTCTCTGTTAAATTTACTCAGGGTACAAATGAACAGATCTAATCTATTGCTTATAATATAAGAGAGCGGAGTGCGCGCGTCAAGGGCGCTCCTTGAGCAGGTTTGTTTTCGCCGAGTCGGACCTCCAGCAGTGGTTGGCGACGTCGGTGTCCAACATATGTGTTAAAAACACAGAGCCCTAGCCGCTACAACAATGCTTTATTATGCAGCTTGCTATGTAAAACTTTATAAATTTAAAGTGTAAGAGTAAATTCCCGTCGTACTTTAAGTTAATTTTATCCCACCATGCCTAAATTTTAACGAACTTTGTCCCACCCCTGTTCATTTTGTACTTATTATCCTATTCGAAGCCAAAAAAATATGAAAATTGGTCTTGCCGTTCTTGAGTTATAAGCGCTGTAACTAGCACGACAAAATTTTATGTATTGAGATATTATATCTGTGGATAATGGTGCTGGTTACATTATAAGTAATTTCCATACTAATATTTAATCCAGAAATGTAATTGTTTGTTGTCCTTAATAAAGAGAAAAAATAGAAGATTCCAAAGTGACTCGTTATGGTGGACACGAAGGGGACTTGAAGCCATGTAGCATTTTCTTATAGTCATTTCTTTAGGTTAAGCAGAAATGGAAATAGATTTACAGTTCAGTGAAGTCGCACCGTCTCGAATCAAATTGATATCTTAAAGACCTTCAAGCTTCGAAATTTTTCTAAACGAATGCTCTTTGTCACATCTGTGTTTCAAAATTCAAAAATTAAAAATTCAAAAATATTTTATTAAATTTAGGACACAATATGCCACTTATGAACGTCAAATGAACAGTGAAAAAAAAAATTGAGCCCTGAAGGGGCCGAATCATGTCTCCTTATCTTTTGGGCCCTACCAGCGCTTCGAGACAGAACACAGACAATTAGGCAAGTGCTGAGAAGAAACGCCGGAACAAACTCAGTCACCACTAGCTGCCGTAAAATCAAAATCATCAAAGGTAAGTACATCAGTCGGTGCAGGCTGGACAGACCACACATTCGTGTCGTTCAGGTAGTCTTGAACCTTATAATAGCCTTTAGACTTAAGCGTGTTTTTAACGTGTTTCTTAAATTTATCAACCGGCAATTCGACAAGATTGTATGGTATATTATTAAAGAATTTTATACAATTTCCAATGAAAGAATTACTAGTTTTAACTAATCTGAAGTTAGGAACGACAAGCTTGTGTTTATTTCTTGTGTTATATGAGTGAATGTCGCTCTTCTACATGAAATAATCTGAATTTTTACGGACGTACATTATATTGTCAAAAATGTATTCAGAAGCCACAGTTAATATGTTGATTTTCTTAAAGACTTCTCTCAGGGAGTCACGAGGACTAAGTTTATAAATAGCACGAATGGCTCTTTTCTGCAAAATAAATATGGTATCAATGTCTGCAGCAGAACCCCACAAGAGAAGACCGTAAGACATAATACTGTGGAAGTAACTAAAATACACAAGCCTCGCCGTTTCAACATCAGTCAGATACCTTATTTTTCTAACTGCAAAGGCAGCCGAGCTTAGCCTCCTAGCTAGGGCTTCAATATGAGGTCCCCACTGTAATTTTGAGTCAAGTGTAATGCCCAGAAATACAGTGGAGTCTATTAAGACTAGATTATTACCATTTAGTACAATATTTGGTGTAAGTTGCTTTACATTAGGTAAAGTGAATTTTACACATTTAGTTTTACACAAGTTATTGGTGGTGAACCAATTCAATACTTTGGAGAGAGTATTAAATAATAAATAAAATAAATATCCTTTGGACATTCCCACACATCGCCATCTAGCCCCAAAGTAAGCTACTCAAAGCTTGTGTTATGGGTGCCAGACAACGGATATAATACTTAAATAATTTTTGTTTGTAAATACATACATGATATACATAGAAAACACCCAGACCAATACAAACAGACATGTTCATGCACACAAATGTTTGTATTGTGCGGGGATCGAACCCGCACCCGCTGCGTAGTAGGCGATTTCTCGACCACTACACCAGACGGGTCGTCAAAGTATTGTTTACTTCGTCAAAATTTTCTTCATGTCTTTTCATTTTAAAAATCAAAGAAGTATCATCATAAAACAGAATTATCTCACAAAGATTTGTGGAATAAAATGGCAGGTCGTTTACATATATCAGGAAAAGTAAAGGCCCCAATATTGAGCCCTGGGGGACCCCCATTTGAAGAGGGGCTCCGGAAGAGTAGGTACCATTTATGTTAACTGATTGTATTCTACCTGATAAGTACGAACTTAACAACTTAGATGAGTTTTCCGAGACACCATAGTGTTCTAACTTAATGAGCAGTGTCTGATGATCTACACAATCAAACGCCTTTGACAAATCACAGAATACACCTACGGCATCATGTTTGTCTTCATAAGCATCAAGAATGTGTCTGATGAGTGCTACTCCGGCATCAGTTGTATTTCTACCTTTATAGAACCCAAACTGTTTTTCGTGTAGTAATTTATTAAGTTTAAAATGGGAAAGTAATTGATTATAAATGAGTTTTTCAAAAATTTTACTTATTGTGGGTAATATTGAAATAGGCCTTAAATTGCTGGGGTCACTATTGTCTCCTGATTTAAATAAAAGGACAACCTTACTATGTTTCAATAAATTTGAAAACTGATTTTGGTCAATACATTCATTAAAGATATAAGATAAGTAAGGAGCTATTAGAGGTATAATGGGTTTTATTGTGTTTCTTGATATACCCGATTTTTTCCTCTGTTTTCTTTTGTTTTAATTCTTTAAATGTTTTTATGATGTCTAAAGGACCAATATTTCTGAATTTAAATGAGGATTCGCACCTATGAACACTCGACACTAGTAATGATTTCGCGTGACTTGGGCAAGAACTCAACTGTTTAGTCGTCTCTATAGGAATGTTACAGAAGTAATCCTCAAAAGCGTTTGCTACCTCGTCGTCAGATTTAATGAGCTTGTTGTTTATTTCTAGACTAAATTTGTTATCATGAGATTTCGTTTTACATGTTTCTTTATTTATAATATTCCATGTTTCTTTGATTTTATTACTAGATTTTTTAATTTTATCGCGTATGTAATTCGACTTAGCTACATAGCAAACTCTTTTGAAAATTTTTGAGTACCTCTTAACGTACTCATGAAACGATAGATCCTTTCTATATGCTTTTTTGTTATACTATTCAAACATTTTTTTCCTACTTGTATAAACTCCTCGTGTAGCCCAGTCACTGAATTTCGGTTTACAGTTATTGATAACTATTTTCTTTTGAGGGAAAGTAATATCAAATTGTTTTTTAACTACCTGAAATAATTGTTCATACAAGTCACTAGCATTTTTTTTTATCAAAAGGTATAGACGGTATGTTATCACTTACAAGGTTTTTAAATTTGTCCTTACGAGATGCAGTGACTGGCCTGCATTTGATTTCTAGACAGGGTGGAATAAAACGGTTCTGTAGTGTAACTATCTGACCGCAATGATCCGATTTTATTATTTAAGTTTAAGAGTGATAAGTGTACTTACAGTCTTGTATGTCCTGATTGATTAATTGCAAATGCAGGCTGAGATTTTTAAAAATATTTTGTTTGAATTTCCGATCATATTCTATATTGTTACGTAAGCAGCGCGGTAGGTACGCCATGCGCAATGCCCGCGCTCAGAATGGCTGGTGGGCTGTGATGAATGAATGACTGAGATGAATGACTCATAAGCATTATTTCTTTTTTTTTTGTTTTTGTTCTGATATATATATCCGATAAATTGCACACTGAAATGTATTACACACTTATACTAAGTTATATATTTAAAGTCTATTATTATTTTATCGTTATAATTTATGTAAGTATCGTATATTTTGTAACGTTGGGTTGGCGTCAATTTTGGTCGTCCGTGTACCTCACTCGGTATGGCCACTGAAAACCAGCGTCAGGTCCTCTAGGGGGCCTGGCTCATGCTGAGTGAGGTCCTATTGGTTCGGACGTCACCGACACGCACACGCACCGCTGGCTGGCATTTGTGTGCCTGTCTGTTATATTTATATAAGTTTTTTTTTACATGTTTCTAAATGTATGCCTGTTTTTTTTTTTTTCTTTGTGTCCGAGCGTTTGTTTGTTTGTGTGTGTTTGTGATGTCCCTAATCAATAAAAGCTTTTGTTTATTTCTCTCTTCTTTCTTTCAATAAGTAAGTGGATAATTGAAGGAAAAACAGTGAGAATAAAACTTATTGATTGATCTTTACATTGAGTTTAAATATGTTCTTTTTGTCAATAATTTCGAATTAGGTGAAACAAATTTATTTGAAAACGGTGAATGATGTGCGTGCGTAGACTGTCGCTATCCGTGGTTGAAGCATGCACTGACTTTAAATGAATAATTTATTTCTCCTAATTAAATTTTTCAGGTTTTTTTAATCGGTCAAAATAGTTACAAAAATCTTGCATCAAAATCGGTTTATGCAAACGCGAGATTACGCACAAACCCGTATGTTTGTGCGTAATCTCTATTCTATTCTATTAAAAAAAGCACTCGTTAAAATGCTAAGAAAAAAGTATTTTACATTTTGGTGTTGACTCTCATTTGGTGTAGAGGTTAGTGCTCTTGACTATTACGTCGTGGGTTCGAATCTCGCAAGTGGCAAATGTTTGTGTGATGAGCACGATCATTTGTACCTAAGTCATGTTTTTTAAATGTTTTTTAAGTATTAAGGGGCCGCCGCCATAATCGTAGTCCGGTATTCGTAACGCCAGGAAGAAAGTCCCTTACTTCAAAACCACGACATTGGTTTGTTGTCTAGCGCATTTTTATATTTATTTATTACTCGTATTTACAAAGTAAAAATTGGTACTTTGTTTCATCCAGCGCTTTCAGTTTTTATTACGCTCATATTTTAAATCTTACCGTACATCAAGTTCAAAACTTATGGTAAGCACAAACTAAGCACATTACTTGGCAACTTTAAATCAAGTACAGTCAAGAAGAAAACTTTATATTTTTATGTCCCCATAGTTGGAAAGCTTGAGCTTGCAATTTGCTCCGAAGGTTGAAGTGCTTACATAACCTCTTTCATTATAACGTCCAAGGTTTCATAGAAAATATTTCTATAATGTTGAAACTTTTTATTTAATTTGTTTGTGATTAGACCAGAAATTTCGCCCGATCAGACCGACGGCACGGTAGCTTAATTGGCAGATCATTTGGCCCTGTTATCCAGAAAGTTGCTGGTTTGAGTCCCACCCATGCGTATTTTTTGGTGTCTTATTTCATATTTAAGAATAGTATGTAACTTTTACGTCTTGTGTCACAATCTCTATGCTACATAAAAATGAATCCATATTTCCCTTAGTCACGGTATCATGCGAGAACGGCTGGACCGATTTCTTTTTTTTGTATTTGTTATGGTCAGAAGAAGGTTCATATGAAAGCAAAAAAAATAAGAAAATTGAACGGGTGGACCAATTTTCATGATTTTTACTTTTGAATATTCGTCATTATCTTACGGCATAGGGCAGGAAGGGGCCGGGGGCAAAACATAGTTCGTTGGGTCCGCTAGTGTCATAATAAATCATCATTAGCGTCATCAAATTATTCGTTGGTTAGAGCTACGCTTGTCAAAATTTTAATCATAAAGTGTTCTTAAAAGTGGTTAGAACGGCCATTTGACAGTTAATATATGAAAATGTAAATATTTCAAGGACTTTTAAATTTAGATTTCTAACCGATGTTAATATTATTTTGAACTTGATTTAAAATCCTACTCTATTATTTGTATAAATATTACAAGATCTCGTAAAAAGAATGCTTTTAGTTTCTGAATAAATATAAACTTGCAGTTAAAATGTCAACCCGTCTCAAAAAAATTACAATAACCCAGGTTTAAGCTCACCATAATCGTTCAAGTAACAAAGTTTAACCTCCTTTTGTTTTCGAGTAAATTGTATTTTTTGTTAACTTTAATTTTTGAGTCCTTTATGTTTTTTCTTTCTTACTTTCAATAGTAGGGTCATATTAATGACTAGCGGTCTCTCATGATTTCATCAGCGTGTTTTAAGTTTGTTCCCTCCCCTTCCGCCACTGCGTGATGGTCTTTAGCGTACAGCCCTCCTCCATAAATAAGCTATGCACTACAAAAACAATTTTTCTAATAGGTCCACTAGATTTTGAGATTAGCGCCTTCAAAGAAACAAATTCTTTAGCTTTATAATATAAGTATAGTTTAAATTGGCAATTTATTCGGCCGACTGTACATCTGAATACCGCGATCAAAGCCATTAGCAGCATTTTCCTTTCCCGTAATGTTTCAGTATTTTACTTACACGCCTCATTTGCTTGCAAAACGGAAACATTTTTCAGTTAAGGCGAGATGAGGGATAACACAGCAAGAAACGTGTATCGAAATACTTGTTGTGTGAAAATAGTTGAAACGAGTAATATATTATTGGTCATTACTGAAGAAGCATGACTGATTTGCAAAATATGCGTTTCGTTTTCTATACCAATACTACATACCTGTAGAGTTGTTGTTTATTTGAACGCGCTAATCTCTAGAATCAGTGGTCGGATTTGATTTTTTTTTTCTGTTTAACATAGTTACTCAATCGGGAGAAGCTATCGGCATTAATGATCACCCCCCAATTGAATTTCACTTAAATCAGGGCAATTACAGATAAAGTTGAAATTTATAAAATTATTTTGCTTTAAATTTCCGCGAAGCTACGCCGGCGCAGGCAACTAACTACACGAACCGTCACCGCGTTTAGTATTAGTTCAGGCAAATGCAGGATGCACCACCCGCCCTCCCTCAATACGCATGCGGCACAGCTGATGCAATTAATAGTACCCAACACCAACGCTGTGCCGCATGCGTATTGAGGGAGGGCGGGTGGTGCATCCTGAATTTGCCTGAACTAATACTAAACGCGGTGACGGTTCGTGTAGTTAGTTGCCTGCGCCGGCGTAGCTTCGCGGAAATTTAAAGCAAAATCATTTTATAAATTTCAACTTAATAATGGATTTCCGCAAAGTAACGCCTGATTCCATTAATTATCAATTACAGATAACCAGTTTTAACAGTACAGAACCATTACCATTAGTTTATGGCGGTTTTAAAAACGTCGTAAAAAGTCTATGGCAAATTGCGTAGCGCCTCTAGCGGTCACTGACAGAACTAAGATATTCCTTACAAAAAGTTACGTCGTCGCTAGCGAGAAAAACCGTCGTCGCTATCGAGTAAACTCATGGTAACGGTTCAGAATACAGGGTATGGCCTGTAATACAAGCAAATATATATATATATAGGCCCTTTAAGTAAGCAGTATTCAATCCTTAATGGTTTTAAAGTTTTGATATACATTCATTAGGGAATCTAACTTTGGGTTAATATATCTCTGAGTTAAAGCATTTAAAAGTACAATGACCTGTTAAAGGTAACTAAATATACTCTGAACAATCATTTATTGAATTTTATGCTCCTATTACAGGCGACACGCTGTATACAAAATACTCTCTGTTCTGTTTTCTCTCTCTATTCTTTTACTATCATAGATAAAACGACAGTCTGGCATGACCGGAGAGAGATCAGGATAGAGTCTACATTCGTCACGGGGCCACCAGTCCGGACTAACTTTTTGACTTTGAGCTTTTCCTGAGTAATTTCAAGACATAGGCGTTCGGAACGTTTTCAGCTTAACTAGGAACTGAAACCTCTTGTGGTTGTGGGTATGGGTTGAACTACTAACCACTAGACCAAAGGGTTCTTGAAATTTAAAAAAAGGTAGTATTATTTAAAACTTTATGTTCCATAAAAATAATTTAATGGACAGACGACCTTGTACTATCAAGAGAGACAGGCAGGTACGCAGGAGATATTATAGTGCCCAGATGTGTGCGCAATACATAGGTAGGCCCTCTCTGTTCCTTCAGACTCATTAATTCGATGAGAGATCAGACGCAGGAGCAACGGCTTAATGTGCTTTCCAAAGTACGTGGATGACATCACGACCAACTTCCTGACTCCAAGCTGTTACCGAGTATTTTTAAGACAGAAAACCCAGAAACATGATGGGTTTTCGGCAAACATCAGCCCTGATTACAAAATATTTATTTATTAAAATCAAAAGGACACATACAGACATGAGAACACCGGACATGGAGAGAGCGAACAGAGGGAACGTCAAAAGTGACGTTTTGTTACTTTGACACATCATCATATTTGACGACCCGTCTGGTGTAGTGGTCGAGAAATCGCCTACTACGCAGCGGGTGCGGGTTCGATCCCCGCACAATACAAACATTTGTGTGCATGAACATGTCTGTTTGTATTGGTCTGGGTGTTTTCTATGTATATCATGTATGTATTTACAAACAAAAAGTATTTAAGTATTATATCCGTTGTCTGGCACCCATAACACAAGCTTTGAGTAGCTTACCTTGGGACTAGATGGCGATGTGTGGGAATGTCCAAAGGATATTAAAGGAAGGATATTATCGTGTATTGACACGGCTAGTATAAATTGACATATTCAAGATTGCCAAAAAAAACTTACATTCATACGGTATTGAGTTTACAAAGACAGGTCTACTAATAAAACATATTTCGGCACCAGGATTCGAACCCGGGACCTCTGTAGTGTGACCAGTGAACTAACCGCTTCACCAACGATACAGTCTCTTCATATCGGAACCGTCTAAAACCAAAACGGTCAAATTTTACTCCGTGATAATAACAATTAGAGTCCAATTTCGCGAACGGTAGATACAAACAAACTATTGGTATTGACGCCTGACCCGATACAGTAATTATTATGTATGAGACCCGATAGGGTCGTGTTAATACCGCACAATATTTCGGAAGCTATACTTGTTCAGGGTTGTCGATTTTGTAATACTCTCCTGCGGTCAATATAATCTCAATACACAATGTGTTTATTTTACACTTGAACATACTTTCAGGAAGTGCTCTAGTCACGGTTGTGAACAACTTTTACTCTGGGACCAACTTCGAAATCAAGAAAAAAAATCTGCTGTTCCATACATTTTCTCCGAGATGAAATGAGATTTTGTATGAAACAGCAGTTTTTTTTTTCTCGATTTCGAAGTTGGTCCCATACCAAAAGTTGTTCAAAACCATCATAAGAGCACTCCCTAAAAGTTTGATCAAGTGTAAAATTAACACAATGTATAAAAAAACGCGCACTGAGGGTTCCATGCCAACTTTATTTAAATAAGGAGTCCACTTATTAATTCTACCTTGCCAAAAGTAAAAACCGACTTCAAAACCAAAATGCACTAAAAAGTCTTAAATAAACTCTTCACCATTAAAAGGAAAGGAATCCGTTTAAGGCAAACAATTTCTTTTTGGAGTCGGTGCCATCACTTTGACCATCAAGCATCAACTATCACAGCATTTTGGTTTTGAAGTCGGTTTTTACTTTTTTTAAAGTTTATTTTATTTCTTCATTTTTAGTGATTACATAAGAAGGGGGGGGTGGGAAGTTGCACGTTATGATTCTATTTTTTTAAGAAGCTACAAATTACCTATCATAAGTTCCGTCATTATAATTACTGAACTCCTAAGCGTTAAGGAGTTCGACCATCAGCTCAGCCCCACAAGATGTTGACTATCAGACGTAACAACACGTTAACATTAAGATTCTAGTAAAGAAACAATATACACGCCTTTAAAATTTGAGGGTTTCCCTCGATTACACCAAGATCCCATCATCAGATCTCAAAATGGAAAAAATGGGACCAACTAGAAGGTACACCCTCTAAGTTGACGAAATTTTTTTTCGATTCGGTCGACAAACGACTGAGATATGAGGTAACAAACATACAAAAAAAAAACATACAGTCGAATTGATAACCTCCTCCTTTTTTGAAGTCGGTTAAAAATACCACAAAATTTTGTTGACAGCAAAAATAACATTATCTTTCATAGTATTTGTATGTAGGACAAAGTTATATTTGTGGTTGTTAAAAATGTGCTATATCTCAAAAACTACCAGTGCGATCTCGATTAAACCATATTTTTAAATAATTTTACAAGAACTACATAGCTTATTTTTTACATAATTTAAAAAAATACAGAAATTTAGAATACAAAGAGGAAAGAGGACGCCTATTTTACGGTTTTCGAAGCGTCTATCTTACAAATAGATTTTTATAAAAAATGGTCTTAGAAACCTTCATGTCATTTAAAAAGACCTATTCATAGACACGTACACGCATAAGTTTGTATACGTGTAGGTAGGTGTGTACAACGCCCCCCTCAAATGAATGAAAAGCAGTCAACAGGATACATCTACCTACCAAGTTTCGTCTGTGTAATACTAATAGTTTCAGAATAAAGTGGCTGTGACATACTGATAGACAGACAGACTTGACGAAACTATAAGGGTTCTTTTTTGCCATTTGGCTACGGAACCCTAAAAATGAATTCATATTTCTATTGGTTATGGCATCAGGTGTGAATGGATGGACCGATTTCGCAAAATAAAATGTGTTATTAACTGTCAGGAGAAGGTTCTTATTAAAGAAAACAATTTCAAATTTGAGCGGCTGGACCGATATTTACTTTGTCAAAGTCGTCAAATTCCGGAGTAAGAAAATGATTATTTTAAAATTACGGGGTCGGGGTGAAACGAAGTTCGCTGAGTTCTCTAGTGTTACAATATAAATAAAGTAAGTAAATGTGTGTACTTAGTGTCATTTCCTCTCTAAGGGCGTAAAGTGGTTCAAGATTTGAAACTTTTGCGTTGCATTACAATTAGACATGAAAGTTTCATAATGTTTCGGGCCATCATGTCTTATTCTCATTGTAAAGTAGTTTTTGATGGTGGTTGCGAGATCGATTGTTTCTCACATTAACTTTAAAAATATAAGTAAAAACCGACTTCAAAACCAAAACGTTTTTACTTTTTTTTATTTCTTAATTTTTAGTGATTACTTGAGAGGGGAAGGGGGAGTTGCACTTTATGACTCTGTTCTTTTAGAAGCGAAAAATCACCTATCATAAGTTCAGTCATTATAATTAATAATTACTGAACTCCTAAGCGTAAAGGAGTTTCAACACAGACGTATCAACACGTCAACGTTAAGATTCTGGTAAAAAACACAAGCTTTTAAAACTTGAGGGTTTCTCTTCATCAGATCCCAAAATAGGAACAATAGAGCTAGAAGGTATACCATCTAAGTAGGCGAAGAAAATGGCCATCGGTCGACAAATGACTGAGATATGTTGTAACATAGATAAAAAAATATTCAGTAGAATTGATAACCTCCTCCTTTTTTCAAGTCGGTTAAAAAGGGGAAAAAAATGAGCAGTCATGATATTTTTTCCTATCGAATGAATATAAATTATAGAGATAAATCTCCAGTCAGGATCAACATACTATTATGGATAACTTTCTGTTAATATTAGAATAAAAATTGTATAACTTTTCATTGTCAACCCTACAAAGCATCGTTTGACCGGAATCGAACCTCGCACCCGCTAATTCAACTCTGCCCCGCAACAGTAAAAAAATCATTCACATTCAATATGAATATTTTATTCAATTTCCATAAAACAAACGTTTATTATTCGCCATTAACGCTTATGTATGGAAAAATGGCGATAAACTGAGGGAAAGCAAATAACTCATACAAGAAACTGTTTGGAGTCACGCAACCGGTAAGTATCATTAGAGACCTTGTTTGTATGTAAATCATACGTTATATTTTCGACTATTTGAATATTTAAATTGAACCGCTTGATTTTAAAGGAAGGTTTCGTTTCCTGGAGTTACTACTTAATACAGACTGATTAACTTATGTAGATAACGCAAGTCCCTTCGACTTTATGCAAGTAAGAACGTGTAATGTTAAACCTCATACACCCCAAATTATTTTTAATTCAATGGATCTAATTCTGAAAAAAAATGTGAAAAGTAACAAAAGGTTTTATGTATTGTTTTTATTGCACCTTTGATTATTTCTTGCTCTGCGGATGACGCTCTGTCAAAAGAGGATTAGAAAGTATCCATCAAGCCGCTGACATTATAATTACTATTAAGTTCAAAAAGAACTAACCATTGTTTGTTTGTGTATTGTTGCATGTTTATTATTTTTTCCTACCTTTTGTTAATACATTATACATTTTTTTTTTTTTTAAATGTGAAACATATTAAAAAGTGGTTCAATTGATTCTGCTAACGAGCAAACAATTCCTATAAACTTTTTTTTAGATTTTGCGCAATTAACTTTTCACGTTGTAAAGGGCCTATCAAACCCTATCTAACCCTCAGTGGGCGAGTCCGACTCGCAATTAGCCGGTTTTTTTAGACACGCCAAGTACATCCTCTACTTAGATAGTGAATCTGTCACATAAAAAATGCCACTTTTACGAATAAAAATAAACATGAAAATTTAGATTTTCAAGATTAATAATTTTGTTTGGTGTATTGGTTAGAGCTCCTGACTATTACGCCGGCCGTCGCGGGTTCAAATCCCGCAAGAGGCAGACGTTTGCGTGATGAGCACGAATATTTGTACCTGAGTCATGGGTGTTTAATATGTTTATTATGTGGCTGAATTCTGGGCTGCTACGATGTAATTTCTCGAGCTCCATCGACACGTTAAGAAGAAGAATATGTATTTAAGTATTTATGGGTGACGCCCCCGTCATAATCGTTGTCTGGTATTCGTAACACAAGGAAGAATTTTCCGAACTTCAAACAACAAACCACGACAATTGTCTAATCCGTGTCTAATAAATTGTGTTGTCTGGCGCTTTTTTTTTTTTTTGCTTTTCTTGACGAGCCGCAATCAGTCTCCATTCTAGACTATAATCAGGTTAGTTGAGAGAGGCCGGGTCTGGCGCCTTATTATTATTATTATTATAATTTCATAAACTGATACTTAGGTGCCAAATTAGTTGCGACATCTTTTAGTCACTTGATATTACAAATGACCTTTAAGTTAAGGACGTAATATGATTCTTTCATTTTTAATTGGTTTATGAAAATATCCGTCTAGAATGACAACTATGAATTGGCAGTTTTATTTCAAAGTTAAAAGGAAGACAGTGAAAGATACGTTTATGAATGCGTCATCCAAATTTATTATGAAAATTCCTTTATTAATGACTACCTCCGATCAGGGGTCCTATTTTTAAATCACTCGCGTCAATATTTAAAGTGATTTTCGTGCAAAATTAAATCAAACGTCAAGGAAAATCACACTAAATATAAACCATAATAAGTAAATAAATAAATGTAATCTATTTGTGAATTACTTTTGCGCTGAGTTCAACTGATTCTCGTTCAAAAAATCGAATTTTAAATCACACAAATGTCGACGCGAGCGATCCTAAAATACGGCACCAGGAAGAATTCCCAAAAGTTTCGAACGAAATTCTTCTTTGTTTGTGATCAAAAGTTATGATTAAATTTCCCGTGGTTTTCTTAAACATGGACCCTGATTCTATAGGATACCATCGATACTTTTATCGTTAAATGACATCATGGCAATGTTGATCAGTATTTTGACTTCAATATATTAAAGTTAATTTAATTAATTATTTCTGTAACTGTTAGACCCTTTACACACTGCGACTTTTAGCGATGTAGTCGCGATGCTGACGCACGTTAGCATTGATGCAGTCATAAAAAGTCAACCTTTACACGCGACGGCATCGATGCTAAAAGTCGCAGTGTGTAAGGGATCTTACAGTTGTAAACTGCCGTACTCAGTTAACTTTAATGTGCATGAAACGTGTGGGGTATAGAGAGGACTTTTGAAAGGTAATTGATCTTCCTTGCATCATTTTAAAAGTCAAATGTTAAAAAGATAGGCGCTTTTTAAGTGGTTAAAAGGGAGCAACCTTCTTACTTTTGTCACAAAAAATGGGTATCTTTAATACTCTAAATTATGTCTGATATAGGCCAGAGTTTCGTCTAAAACTTCGATATTTTTTACCCAACCGACAGAAAATTTTGATATTTCTTATGTTTTAGAATTTGGACACTTATTGTCCAAATTCTAAAACATAAGAAATATCAAAATTTTAAAATAAATATCTCTCACCTTCCTACGTTATCATTATTTGCTATGAAAGTCTAACTTATCTCTTATTTAACCCCTAAAGCTCCTCATACCGTTAAGGGAATTAATATTCCTGCTCTGATATGCATGCAAAACGTTTTTGGGTGTCTTAAATAAATGATGGCTCTAAAAATAGATTGCCAGTCTATTTAAAAGATCATCGATTACTTAGATTTCAATCCACTTTAGATATTTCTATGTTGATTGTGGTAGACATTACATTTTATGTTAATTTTGGGTTGGTTAAAACTATTCAGGTTTCAATCCATTTTGGTTGGGAAGCAAACTGTTAATTTTGAATTCGTAATCGAATAAAATATTGTAGTTTTATTTTATCCCAAAAATCTTGAATCGATTGCATGTTTATTTTAAACGTAATTAATTAGAGTACATATTACTAAACTTTATAATAAGTTACTTTGAGCATTCAAAAATATCCCTTACTTGTAATAATAAAGCTATATACCCAGTACAACGTAGCATACCATGACCACGCTAGAAACGTGTCCGGCAAAAAAATAATAAGTATTTGTATTGAAAACTACGACACCTTGCCCACAAGACTGCTCCGCCACCGACCAATGCCGTAGCGTGTCATGCACGGAGTGTGTCGGAACCGGCAAAATACGGTATGGTATAACATGATGCATTGGAAAATACCTTAAGCTGTAATTCTAAAAATGTGAGCCTAAAGAAATTTTCCCATTGCCCCGCACCATGCCCGTGCTCGTAGCGCAGTGGTAGCAGCGCTTTGGTAGTGATAAATAAATAATAAATAAATATCCTTTGGACATTCCCACACATCGCCATCTAGCCCCAAAGTAAGCTACTCAAAGCTTGTGTTATGGGTGCCAGACAACGGATATAATACTTAAATACTTTTTTTTTTTGTAAATACATACATGATATACATAGAAAACACCCAGACCAATACAAACAGACATGTTCATGCACACAAATGTTTGTATTGTGCGGCGAGATACCGAAGTAAAGCAACCTACGGCGCGGTCGTGTTTAGATGGGTGACCATTCCGACCTTATAAGTGACGTACATCACGAGCATTTCCGTTCTTCGACAGGCACGTTAAGCCTTTCGTCCCGGCTAATATCGGTTGATATTATTCGATAAGCCTAGTCAGAGGTCGTATAGATAACATCTGACAGCAGGGTTAGTCACTTGCCTTGCAAACACCCCTTCATGAAGCCGCACTGAGCCCGCGTGGTGGCATGGCTTAAACTACCTCATAGTTGAGGTAAGGCCTTTGCCCAGCAGTGGGATATTACAAGCTAACTTTACTTTATGAGCGTGCTAGGAACGTGTCTGGCACGTAAAGCAACATGATACGCGCTGCCTTGCAACTGAATGGCTTGGCAGCGTTCCGTCGCACCGTTATATTGAATGAGAGCGAGAGAGAACTCATTTTGACGGTGCCGACATGCTCCGTGCGTGGCACGCCACGGTGTTGGTCAGTGCCGGAACGGTCTAGTGGGAAAGGTGTTCATAATTTTATATACATTATACACATATTTTGCCTAACACGTTCCTATGAACATCATGGTATGCCACCATCATCTACTGGGCAGAGACCTAAGTAGGTATGCTAAAACAACGTTGTTGGTTTAAAACAAGAACCTGACCTAGACTAGCTTTACCCAACATACATTTTCATTCAAATTTTGAACTTGAACATTTTCAACAAATTCAATATTTTTCCTCGTCTTTAAATCACTTACGTTGCGTATTACGATTCAATCCATTAGGTACGATGATTGTTGGTTGTACCTGTAAAAAGAAAAATGGAAATAAATGAAAAAGATTAAACGTATTAAATCGGAACGTTTGAAAACTGATTTAGCTAGAATGTTGCTAAATGTAAAAATTAGCTTTAAAAAAAGTAAAAACCGACTTCAAAACCAAAATGCACTAAAAAGTCTTAAATGAAATCTTGACTATTGGACTTCTTGATTTTCTTGACTATTTTTGGAGTTGGTGCTGTGATAGTTGATGCTTGATGGTCAAAGTGATGGCACCGACTCCAAAAAGAAATTGTTTGCCTTAAATGGGTTCCTTTCCTTTCAATAGTCAAGATTTTATTTAAGACTTTTTAGTGCATTTTGGTTTTGAAGTCGGTTTTTACTTTTTTTAAAGTTAATTTTATTTCTTGATTTTTAGAGATTACAGGAGAATGGGGGGGGGGGGCACCTTATGACTTTGTTTTTAAGAAGCTACAAAATACCTATTATAGGTTCTTTCATTATAATTACTGAACTCCTAAGCGTAAAGGAGTTCCACCATCAGCTCAGCCCCACAAGATGTTGACTATTAGACGTAACAACATGTCAACATTAAGATTCAAGTAAAGAAACACTATACGTGCCTTTAAAATTTGAGGGTTTCCCTCGATTACACCAAGATCTCATCATCAGATCCCAAATTGAAAAAAATGGGACCAACTAGAAGGTATACCCTCTAAGTAGACGAAAAATTTTTTCGAATCGGTCGTCAAACGACTGAGATATGAGGTAACAAACATACAAAAAAAAAAAACATACACTCGAATTGATAACCTCCTCCTTTTTTGAAGTCGGTTAAAAATGCTTTATAACATTGGTTGCGTTCTGCGGTCGTACGCAGAAGCCGCGACCGGTTTTAGCTATGAAATACCAGATAGCGCTAAAAAACTGAATTTTGAATAAAGAAATGAATTGAAAATAATTTTAGAATAAAATTCAAACAGTTCCATATATTGTTTTAGATTTTGAAAGGATATTTTTGCAGCAGAATTTCAGAATATTAAGTCGTCACAAACTTATCAAGACGAAATTTAGAATGTAAATATGCTTAATACAAATAAGATATCATAGCACGGATCCTACACATCTATTAAGTTTTGACGACCTCCTTGGTGTAGTGGCTAAGGACGCTAGGTTTCAAGGCGGTCCCGGGTTTAATTCTCGGTCGGGTCAATGTAGAAATCATAATTTTCTATACTATCTCGGGTCTAGGTGTTGTGGTACATCCGTTGTGTCTGATTTCCATATCACAAGTGCATTGGCTACTTAGTTTGGGATCAGAGCAATGTATGTGATTGGTGTCCAGTATGTATATATTTATATTATTTATTTGTCTTAATAGCACTTATTAATACCAATAGTAAATCGTATAAATACCTACTACAAAAAACATAACTCTTCATTCCATAAACCGGGTAAAAATTCATTGTTTGCATTCCGCAAAGCCGTGTGTATTCCCTAAGTAAAATATTAACGGTGAATGCCTAAGCCGCATTGCGGGCAGCCCAAGGCCGGGCGGTGCTCCTTAACGTGACATGGTTCCAGCCAAGTGTGCATTCCTTGACTATGATCAGGAGATGGGACCCTGTCATAGTGTAATTCGCGATGTTGGTAGTAAGACTCGTAGAATAATTTGTTTGAAGTTAATAAAGATTATTGAAGTCAGTCAATAACCTGGGGGAGGTTTTTCAAGCAAATCGCGAATCCTACATTTCTTTGTAAAAAAACTATAAAAATAAGTTTTTTTTTTCTGTTCATTCCGATCACTTAGTTTTACTTAAGGTACTTAGATATACCTTCTCCCATTATGGGGACCGTTTCTACTTCTTAAACGTTTCTAACAGTATCTTCTGTTTTTAAACTACACTACACTTAACTAAAAAGACGAAAAAAGCTGATTTTTAGTACCACAAAAATGGGTGGGGTTAAGAAATAGTTTAACTATACACCACAGTCACATTTACACTTTACAAATACATTTGAATTTGCACACACACATTTTCAAAAAATATTATTATTATCATTTATACTTAATTGCACTGTTACTTGTACCATAAGCGGACTCAATGCCTTGTGACATTCTCTACGTTTTGGTAAGAGAGATTTATTCAGTGGCGGAATATTAATAAGAAGTGAAAAGAGTTGTACAAAAAAAAAAATGCACTAACATAAACATACATACTAATATTACACGAATAATTAACAAGATGTATTAGCAAAAGACTTATAAACATACACATAATACATATACTTAATATCCAAAATAACACAAATAAAAAAAAGTTGTTAATTCTGAAGTAAACCAAGGTTAAGATGGTGTGGAGAGAGTTTTAAAAGTAAATTTGTTTGGGGACATTCTGATTTAATTGAGGAGAGAGAACCAAAAACAATATGATCTTTACTTTTAGAACAGAAACCATTCCAATCTTGAAAGTCTATATTTAAATCTAGTTATTTCCGCTCTACATCTTTACAGACAAATCGACCCAGTTCATGAATATCCACGGGATACCACTAGTTTCGTGAACTTCGAAGGCTTGTAAATTGAGATGAATGGTTTCTGTAAATGGGAGAAGTAGGGTACGACAGCTATAGTTATTTATAGTAGTTTAGTAGTCTTATCCATTTACGATTCGACACCCTATATGAGACTTTGCCTCTAAATTGCCGAGAAATAGGCGGAGTAGAGACGAAAGTTAAGAGTTAGTAAGAAATTAATATTATTTAGAGCCGATTTTATCAACGTCAGGTAAGATGTATCGCACTTAAGTATACAACGA
This sequence comes from Pyrausta purpuralis, assembly GCA_963924145.1. Classification (NCBI taxonomy): domain Eukaryota; kingdom Metazoa; phylum Arthropoda; class Insecta; order Lepidoptera; family Crambidae; genus Pyrausta; species Pyrausta purpuralis. The sequence continues at coordinate 21,460,953 of OZ001652.1, read as the reverse complement.
CCGATTTTAAAATGACATTTACTGATATTATTGCTGACAAATAGGTGACATCAGATTAGAATAAATTTATTTTATTTATTCGAAATGGGTTTGCTCTTGAATCTAGCCTACACCTAATTGGGCTTAGACAGAGTCGACGATGAAGCAAGCTCACCCAGAAGAAACCTGTTCACTCTGTTTTTGAAAGTTTTCGGGTTATATTCCCTTGGGATCACTGATGCAGGCTAAGAGTTCCACTCTTTGGCTGTGCGCATTATAAAGGATGTTGCGAAGCGCTTAGTTCGCAACAGTGGAATATCTACACGGTATGGGTGGTAGCCCGCGGTGCGTCTAGACGTGCGGTGGTAAAAAGGGTATGGAGGAATGAGCTCATGGAGTTCCTGTGGACACTCCCCAAAATAGAGCCTATAAAAGACCGATAGACAGGCAACTTTGCGTCGATGAGCCAGGCTATGGAGTTTGGCGCATATATTTTTATCACCAATGAGCCTTCTAGCTCTGCCTTCCACCGATTCAAGTGCAGCAAGTTGGTACTTAGCTGATCCATTCCAGAGATGGCAGCAATACTCCATGCAGGAACGGACTTGTGCTTCGTAGAGTGTAGAAAACTGTCCAGGCGTGAAGTATCTCTTAACTCTGTTGAGGATGCCCAGTTTTTTCGCCGCACACTGAGCTTTGCATTCGATGCTGGCTCCAAAGTTAAGACTAGCAGTCAGTCGACGAATATAACACAAAATGTCACCAATTATGTAAATGCCATTTTAAAATTGGATGTTTCATACTTATTCAGTCGGATAAGTCTTATCTGACGTTGGTAAAATCAGCTCTTGGTCACATTAATGGAAGCAAATGTAGTGTTATAATTAAATGATTACATATCAGTGTTCATTATAAGCGGCGCTAGGCAAAACTTACCATGTGATAGTCAGTAATTTTATTGCACATAATTAATTCAATACTGATTTTAAGTCAAACTTTAATAGATAAAAATCGACTTCAAAAGTTAATTAAAATAGAATTTGTAAAAGTTATTTTATGATACCTACATTATTTTATCAATTTTTAATATATTGAAATCGTGTTTTCATAATAATTAATATTAGGTACCAGCAGCAAACGCATACAAAAAAGGGCACCTATGGCCTACCTAATGGAATTACCAAATGTCTTAATAGTAAACCATTTCTCAATTAAAGGGCTTCTCTAAATGGGTCATCCAAATCCTTAGGCCAAGTGTTGAATAGCTCTGCTCCTTACGCTACAGTTTCCATCACGCTCACTCTACTACGACACTAGTATGAGTGACAAGAAAGGACAGAGTCCAAATACGAATATCACCTTACAGGGCAAGATATACTCGTACACTCAGTAGCACATTTAGACGAACGGAAAAAGGTTGATGTTTCGAATTTCGGAATTATAAAAAGTGGTTCTTACCCTTATACGAAATTATTAATGTCCTGATACTAAAATGAGTTGCAGTTCCAAAAAACACCACAAAACAAAGTTATCTTCTGTGTATAAAAATAAATCCATATTTCCCTTAGTAACGTCATAACGCGTGAACGTCTGGACCGATTTTTCTTATTATTTTATTGTTGCGTTTTTATTGTCAGCAAAAGGTTTTTGAAATCGTTAAATAAAAATTGAGCGGCTGGACCAATTTTTATGATTTTTTCTTTGTCAGATTTTTCACAGTCCGGAGTAAGATAATAATTGTTAAAATTACGGGGTAAAGGTGGGACTGGGCCTGGGGGAAATAAAGTTTGCTAGGTTATAATATTCATTAGAAACAACAAAAAATGCTTCGGGTCTGGAACTCCTTAAACCACCATAAAATGTATTAACAAACCGCTTTAAGATGTGTTAAGCCTACGTAACACAATTCTTTATGAAGGCACACACATCCACCAATATTAAGAACCACTTCTCAATACACCCTCAATATAAAAAAAATAACAATCATTCTTTCCGTTCCCCTAAATGTGCCGGTATGTGTAGTATCGGGTAGACAGCCAAGGTGACCGGGCCAGCTTAACAAATGATATCAGATGTCTTAAGACATATGTGATTGGTTACGTGAGGACGTTTAATAGGATGTTCTAGCTAAGCATTTCTTAAGGTTGTTATTGTTATATGACAATAAAAAAAAACGCCTTAAAAACTGTCTTTTATTTTCATATTAGGAAAAAAAAAATCGGTGCATGTTTTCAAGCTAACGTACACCAACAGTAACTCGAACCTGCAACCTGCAACGCTCTTTCAAATGAGCTACCGTGCTGTCGGTCCGACCGTGCGAAATTTCTGGTATCTTATGGTTACGTCATTACAATGTCACTGCGCCAAGTAGTTATTCATTACATAATAAATTTAACTTGGAATCGGACCGACGGCATGGTAGGTTAATTGGAACAGCGTTTCGCCCGGTTAGCCAGAAGTTGCAGGTTCAAGTCCCGGCCGTGCGCAATTTTTGAAACATATGACACTGTGAGTGATAAAAACATTTTAAACCATTGAATTTGTTTTTCCTAAATACAAAATAATTGCATTAATTTTATTCTTTTTCTGACAGTTTTTTTAAGAAAATTATACTTTACTCGAAGTTAAAATATACCTGATTGAACTCAAATAAGAATCATCTCGCTATGACGTATTTCTCGAAAACGATATCTAGAAATACGTGTACAAACATGCAGATATACCAGCATACACACTTACGAAATTTTCTCCAGGTGTTTGGAAGCCAATTTTCACATACTAAAATATTATCAAATTCAAACGATATCATATTGAATTGATTCCTTTTTGAAGTCAGTAAAAATGGGGCAATGATTTTTGTTTTGACTACATAAATTTAAATAACACACACTAGCTAAAATGTCTGAAACTTTATCTCTACACTTTCTTTTGGTCATCTATTTTTCAATGAATGACTTTTTAGGCCATTGATACTGGAAGCCCACGGGCTGGTATAACAAAGGCTTTTTAGAGTATCGCAGTCAATAAACACAATATTTCAAGAAAATTTTAATAATACAGCATGTAAACAGATGGATTAACTTGCTATCTTATCAGTTTCTGTTATACTAAAAAAAATGCTTTTTTATTTTCCAAATGTACCACTTTTCTCACTTATTATTAATATTCTGCTACTGATAAAGGTGGTTGACTGGTAGAGAATGCCATTAGGCATTAAGTCCGCCAATTGTAAATTAACAATGCAATAAAGTTTAAATTAATAAATAAAATAAATATAACCACCCAAAGTACGTCTTAAAAAATTGTATCATTGCTACTTAACTGAAGGGTATCTGCAAGACCCACGACTAAACTTTAACATCGTTAGTCCACCTACGTCTTGGCCTTACGCAATGCAAAACTAATATTGTGAATTTGAAACTCCAGTCGTCGTAAGCACAATTATGTACTATTGCAAAATGTTTGCGTTGATCTGCGTCTTTTGCGGAACGATGGTGACGAAGATGCAAGTGCAACCAACGTAGCTATCTAACAGCGATTTAATTCAAATGACTGCGACCAACGCAGTAGGTAGGCGCAGCGGTAAGAGGGCCGCACGTTAAAGCGACAGCTGCACCAGAGGTCCCGGGTTCGATCCGCGGGTCGGCCAAAATTAAAGTTTTCTGTTTATAAATTGTCAGACTAGCGTGACCTTCTAAAATTGATGGTATTTCACCCCCATGTTAGGAAATCACCTAAAGCTGTTAATACTGCACCTGATCTTTCTCCGGTCGTCTCAGATTGCTGTCCCATCGGGCTACGAGAGTGAAAGGAATAGAGAGTACAACTGTGTATGCGCACACGCTTGTGCCCTATAATATGTCCCGCACAGCCGGTTATTCGTTGAGACTGGCCGACTGGACACAAGAGACTGGACACACAGTTAGTAAATCTTAAAGATATAAAACAACTTATTATTTTTAAGTTTAATCAGCTGGACACACGTTGGCCTAGTCTCTTGGGTCCAGTTGGTGAAAAACCCGACATACACAGTCGTTGAAGACGGCTAGAGAAACTATTATTATTATATACTTCAATAACCAGTCAACCACATCCAGTCGCGAATACAATTGATCAAGCTACTAACAACTGGCGGGTCTTCTTATTCATAGTGTCCCTATATGCGGAATCCTCTAAAATCAACCAAATTCGTTTCTGACCGTGTTTTGTTTTCACTTTTTTCCTCGATTCGTGCGACCTGCGTTGCCGGTCGGCAGTATTGAAGTGATTTTTACTTCTTTTACAGATAGAACCATGGTATCCAGAACTATGCCTTTTATTTCATTGTTCCCTGGGTTTATGTCGCCTATTGGTTTGATTTGTGCGCCCAATTTTATTGTAATTTTTCTGTTTAAAAATAAAAAATAGTCACACGGCAGTGTCAGTGTGGTGATTTATGATCAAACCTATTATTGATCAGTATCGAGGAGTTGATTTTAGAATAATACCAGTAATTATTAACGCACTCAAAGAATCACCACACCATTCATATCACATTATTCAGAAACGAATCACATGCATTGCTTTGATCCCAAAGTATGTATGTAGGTAATAAAGTCGTGCTATTGAAATCAGACACAATACCACATTTGTATACAATATTGAAAGATGAGTTGATAATGTTATATAAATTACACGTTTACTAAAATTACTATATGATACTTCTGCATTCAATTCTATGTTTTTAATAACATCTTAACCCATTGCCTGCCTATGTAAAATAATAAATAAAAAAAACAAATAAACTCATATAAAGGTAGAGTTAACCTCAAAAAATTTAACGAATAATTCAAACATGGAACGTTTCCGTATCATCAATCAGTATTGGGTAGGCTACACTAATGGGAACATATTTGGACATTGTAAAACAGACCGAGTATTATTTTTTTATCAAGAAAACAAGGGCATTACTGAACTGTCTAACATGTAATTATAGTTTTGACCTCTAGAAATGCCTTCATTGAATGCATTGTATTCTGGTTTTGCTGAAATTATGTGAACTTTAATGCAACGGACGAAGATCTACTTTATCATGGCTGCGTTGTAATAAATAGCGTATTGGTGACATAATACAGTTGTAGGTAGACCACATATGCCAAGAATAGGGGTGTCTGAATGGCTGATGGGAAAGTAAAGTTTTCTTAAAATAACTGATTGAGACTGAGATTTCGACGCTACATTGACTTTAGCAACTGATCGTAAAACAACTTAAGAAATATGCCAGTAATAAAGTGAGCATTATCAAAACACAAAACCAAAGTTATTTTACCGCACCGCCCATAATAATCAGAGTTAGATAAAGTTTTCATATTAAAAAAATAATAAAATATCAAGCGTGTCGCTACCAGCTCTAAAAGTACCCCTCATAAGTTGTTTTCCAACTATAAAAATGCAAACAAAGAGATTAGGTAATCGCAGTTCTAAAAACATACCGACTAGTATCTAGTCCAGTGCTGAATGAAAGCCTACTCGAGATATAAGTGCATAACGTGATACGAAAAAATCGCTGCCCAATTCTGATACGAGGGTCAAACTGAAAGTTCTTAGAAAATCAAACACTGATTACATTAGCCAGTTATTAGTTTTATTATATCTTTTCAAAATATTGTCCATTGACGTCAATACACCGCTGCATGCGATGGAACCACTGGGAAAAGCACTTTGCCCACTCGTCCTTAGGGGTCTCTTCAATGGCATCGCGATACGCAGCCACCGCTTCTTCAGCATTCATAAACCGCTTTCCTTTAAGTTTTTCTTTAATTTTTGGAAATAAATAAAAATCACAAGGCGCGAGGTCGGGGCTATACGGCGGGTGACCCAGTAATTCAACGTTTGATGTCGCCAAATAGTCGATCGTTCGCTTGGCGGTGTGCGACGAGGCGTTGTCGAGGTGAAGGAGGATCCTACTGCGAGGTCGTTTCTCTCGAACTTTTTCCAAGACAAGTGGCAAACAATTGGTAGTGTACCATTCTGCAGAAACTGTTTTTTGATCCTCTAACACAATTGTTGCGAAATGACCTATCCTTCCAAAGAACGAGGCCACCATTTTTTTTCCCGCACTTCGATCTCTCTTCACTTTAGTTGGCAACTCCTCGAAAGGAAACACCCACTGAGCAGATTGTCTTTTGGTTTCAGGATCATAACAGTAAATCCAGCTTTCGTCACCTGTTAGTATGTCGAACACAGCATTTGAGTCACCTCCGTTAAATCTTTCAATCATTTTACGGCACCAATCCACACGATGGAGTTTTTGAGCCTTAGTCAAATTATGAGGTATCCACCGGGCGCAAAGCTTCCTGACCGCTAAATGTTCGTGGAGGATTTTGTGCACTTGACTCATACCGATGCCTAAGCTTGTCCGAATCTGCTGATAGGTCACTCTTTTGTCAGTCTCTATCATACGCCGCACAACACAGATGTTATTTTCAGTCGTCGCCGTAGAAGGCCGTCCCTCACGTACATCATCAGTGAGATTAGTGCGACCACGTTTAAACTCATTAAACCAGTTGTAAACAGTCGCACGAGATGGGGCTTCATCGTGAAAGGCCAATCGTAGTCTATCATAACTTTCTTGTTGACTTAAATGACATCGAAAGTCATAAAAAATTATTGCACGAAAATTTTCTCGAGTTAAATTCATGTTGACGTGACACAGACAATTTTCAATTTGCCGCCAAATCGTAAAACAAATGACAAATGAATGAAATATATACTCAGTAATATTGGCAAAGAGTTCTATTTTCAAATTTTAGAATTTTTTATTTATTATATTGTTTATAAGTGGCCAGTTCTAAGAACTTTCAGTTTGACCCTCGTACCTTGGTGATTGTGAGGTAGCACAAATAGCTGATTCAACAATAGGAATATAAGATTATAGCAACCTTCACCTTTTATTTGGGAAGTTCACATCGACCGTCGGAAGTCCAAACCAAACATTCATACTTTGTTGTTCGTTTCCTGGGTTAAAATAACTGTTTCTATTTTTAGGGTTCCACAGCCGAATGCCAAAAAGGGAACCCTTATAGTTTCGTCAAGTCTGTCTGTCCGTCCGTTGTCACAGTCACTTTATTCTGTAACTATAAGCATCACACTGTTAAAATTTGGTAAAAAGATGTATCCTATTAACCGCTTTACGATTCTTATAAAAAAATGATAATATGGTTTTTAAGGAGGGCTCTCATACATAAAACTAAAATCGTTTTTTTTAACCCTTGCGTATGGGCTCTGGGTAGGTCTTTTAAAGGGCTTACTAAAACCATTTTATTTTTAAGTGTAAGGTTTGATAGACCCTCCTCCCCCCCTCCCCTCTAATTTCAAACCCAAGCGAATGTAAATTTTGAAAAAGAAGAAGGATATTTAGGATTTTAAGACAGGATTACTCTGCCTAGCTGTTTCACAACCCCTTTGACGCAAAAGCCCAAATCGCTACAAATAATATCCAAAACATTTTGTTTCCTAGAACTTTCCTCAATTTATAAATTATGTATTTTTCGTACCGGCTTTCCTGTACATTGTACGTATTTTGTTATTATTAGTTTCCGTGAGGAAATAACAGTAAGGCAAGGAATAATATTAACATCACAAAGTTGATTAAATTATTATGTCTTTAGTGTAATTTATGGTTCTATATTTTAATATAACTAATTAAATGTGTCATCCACCATAACAACCATAACATATTTCTTATTGATTAAATGATGTGCAAAGCTATGAATTACAGAAATGAAACAAAACTTTTTAATAAGTTGCTACTTATACTCATAAATAATGGCGAAAACTAAAATATCAAAATCTTTTTTTTCTTACGGAAAATGGTGTATGTATCATTACATGTTTTTTTTATTTTCATAAAAGATACAACAAATATATTTTATTGTAACAATTTTATATATATAAAAAAACAGCTTATGCTAGTGATCACAATGGTTTTTGATGTGTGTACATAAAATTTATTACAGGGCTTTTATATTTTAATAAGACATACAATAAGCATATTGTTTTTTTTTGTTCCATGATCAAATTTATACGTCAGTCAGACAGTTAACCCAATTTTGTAACTACTCCTACTTTTAATTGATTTGCGAACGAAATTAACACGAGTAATTCAAAAATAGAGCTCCTGACTTGCTAGGTCTGCCTGTGTTGACTGAGGTCAAAAGTTTTTGTGCTCTGACAGCGACGTAATTTGAATTGCTAAATGAAATCTAAACCTAGTTTTAAACAGGCAAGACAGACGATCTTACTGGTCACAGAGTACATACTTTATTTGTGCCATCAACGTGTACGCCATTCTAGGATGATATCAATCCATTTTCAACTTTACCTCCGAACAGTAAAAGTCCAATTGTAGTTTTGTCAATGTAGAGTACTTATTAATATGGATGGACGATCTCGTAGAAGTCGATCAATCCGACTCAACAGTAACAGTGGATGTAGGCGGCTGATAACCTTATGATGGTGATGATAACAATTTATCAGAAATATTGTTTATGCAGAAAAAAATGGGAAGCATTGTACAATATTTACAAAAAAAAAACACAAAATGCTGTGATTACCATAGGAAAAAACATAAGGGCATATAATTTAAAATTAGGCTTAAGTGGAACCAAATCCCATAGATCCTTATCACGAACGATGATTAGGAACTTTGGCTGGTACTGTTGTCCTTCACAAAGTCCCGACAACAGTCTATTTAAAATAAAATATTAATATAAATATCCTTTGGACATTCCCACACATCGCCATCTAGCCCCAAAGTAAGCTACTCAAAGCTTGTGTTATGGGTGCCAGACAACGGATATAATGCTTAAATACTTTTTGTTTGTAAATACATATATGATATAAATAGAAAACACCCAGACCAATACAAACAGACATTTTCATGCACACAAATGTTTGTATTGTGCGGGGATCGAACCTGCAACCCGCTGCGTAGTAGGCGATTTCTCGACCACTACACCAGACGGGTAGTCAGATTCAGATCATTTTACTTGCACTTATCGATAAAGCGGTGCGCTGTATGTTCCTAACTTTAACAGCATTGCCGTGGGTATTGGGTTTGTGGATACTGACATTTTAGAAGTGAAACTGGTCAAAATGTCAAAACTGGATCAGTAAAAAACCGGCCAAGTGCGAGTCGGACTCGCGCACTGAGGGTTCCGTGCCAACTTTAACTGAATTAGGGAATCCACCTACTTCTACTTAGTAAAATACCACAATATTTTGTTGACTGCAAATATAACTTTGTTTTTCATAGTGTTTGTATGAAGTACAAAGTTATGTTTGCGGTTGTTGAAAATGTGCTATATCTCAAAAACTACTAGTTCGATCCCGTCCAAACCAATTTTCGTTGAAAGTGTTTGTTAAAATCTACATTAAATATATTTTTCAAAATTTACACTTGCTTGGTTTAGAAATTAGATAGGGGGGGGGGACGCCCATTTTACCACTTTGGAAGCGTCTAGCTATGAAACGTTAGACTTTAAAAGAAAATGGTTTTAGGAACCCGTATGTCATTTTAAAAGACCTATCCATAGACACCCCACACGCATAGGTTTGACTAATCATTTTTTTTTTGTTTTAGTTTCATGTATAGGAGCCCCCCTTAAATGTCATTATTTTTTATTTTTTGTATAAGAATCGGTTAGCGGTTAACAGGATACATCTTCCTACCAAATTTCAATTGTTTAATGCTTATAGTTACAGAATAAAATGGCTGTGACATACGGACGGACAGACAGACAGACTTGACGAAACTATAAGGGTTCCGTTTTTTGCCATTCGGCTACGGAACCCTAAAAAGGAGGTATTTTACGTTTTCATGAAAGTGGGATGTCCGTGTTCATATTAGCATTAAAACGCGTATGCTACTAAATGGCATCCTGCAGAAAACAGTACCAGCAAGATATGGGCTGTCTCCTTGAAAAACGGCCCTCACTAGTTCTGTTACTTTACAGCAATGTATTTGGTGGTTCAAATCAATCACTATACGAGAATTTGAGAGCTATTAATGTAAGTATGCAAGTGTGACCATGCTACCCTCTGGTGAATTTTGCGAACTTTAACTTTGTATGTATATATTTTGTTCCATAATTCAAGCAAATAAATGAATCTGAATTGAGGTGCGATTATGTAAAACAAACGTATTCATTTGACAGTTCAAAACGTACGGTATGATCTGTCAAACGGCAGAATGGCTTTTGACAGATCATACCGTACATTTTAAACTGTCAAATGAATACGATTGCTTCACACAATTCCACCTCTGGGCTTACCGTCTCAATTTCTGATGCAAAAATATGGCAACAAAGCTAATGTTGCTGGCGACAGGCGAATGATAAATAGCGAACGAACCTTGGGCCTGGCGTTGTATCTGAGTGGCTCTACGTTGTGTATGACAAGGGTGAGGTCGTGTTCCGATTAAAAACATCCGCTAAGTCCCACGACATCATTCACCTAATATGCTGGTCACAAATTGAATAACGAATTTTTGGTACACTTTTGAGTGGAAAAATAATTACTTAATTACCCTAACGCTGTTAGTTACAACTATTCATGTATTAAAGAGTTTTATTAGTTTCAAATAGTTAGTTTTTTTTATACTGATCGTTGTGTATACTTGGGGGAGGCCTATGTTCAGCAGTGTCTATGTACGGACAACAGCACTTCAAGTTAAACACTGCGGTATCTTATGCAGTTGTAATAAGGGCTAGTTTTTAGCAAAATGGGAAACCTGATGTGCTGTCGACTGTACTTTAGTCTTCTTTTCAAGAAATATCTTTAGGGTAAAATTTGCTAAAAAACTGAAAAAATCACCAAATTGTTCGCGAATTTCAAATTATTTACAATGTCCCGGTCGGAGCTCAAGGTCAAAAACGTTTAAGAATTATTGTGCCATCATCTTGAACGAGTGTACGAAAACCGACTTCAAAACCAAAATGCACTAAAAAGTCTTAAATAAACTCTTCACCATTGAAAGGAAAGGAATCCGTTTTAGGCAAACAATTTCTTTTTGGAGTCGGTGCTGTGATAGTTGATGCTTGATGGTCAAAGTAATGGCACCGACTCCAAAAAGAAATTGTTTGCCTAAAACGGATTCCTTTCCTTTCAATGGTGAAGAGTTTATTTAAGACTTTTTAGTGCATTTTGGTTTTGAAGTCGGTTTTTACTTTTTTTAAAAGTTTATTTTATTTCTAAATTTTTAGTGATTACATAAGAGGGGGGGGGGGGGGAGTTGAACCTTATGATTCCATTTTTTCAAGAAGCTACAAAATACCTATCATAAGTTCCGTCACTATAATTACTGAACTCATAAGCGTTAAGGAGTTCCACCATCACCTCAGCCCCACAAGATGTTGACTATCAGATGTAAAAACACGTCAACATTAAGATTCTAGTAAAGAAACACTATACGTGCCTTTAAAATTTGAGGGTTTCCCTCGAATACACCAAGATCCCATCATCAGATCCCTAAATGGAAAAAATGGGACCAACTAGAAGGTACACCCTCTAACTAGGCGAAAAAATTTTTCGATTCGGTCGACAAACAACTGAGATATGAGGTAACAAACATACAAAAAAAAAAAAAAGATACAGTCGAATTGATAACCTCCTCCTTTTTTGAAGTCGGTTAAAAATTCAGATCTACCGGATTTAACGCAAGCATGATGTTTTATTTACTAGACTAAGGGCTGATTATTCAATAGTCAGATAAGAAATATTCGTCGAACAAAATGCAATATGGCTAATTTGAAAACGTCACCTTATTGTCAGCAATCATACGTAACTGAATTTTTTTAATCTGTCGCTTTATAATTTATCAGTTTTATAAGTTTTGACCATTGAAAAATCGGTCCTTAGTATAAAGTAAACAATGCCCATATTTTTTATTTAAAACTGAGCAAAAGCCTCAACTTATTGATTATCCAACCATGCTTATAAAATATGTTTCTCTTATAATGCCCCTGACATTTTCTTAGCCTCAAATAAATACTGGTAACATTATAAACGTGTGACACTGTGACCTAAAAACGTTTCAAATTATACCAAAACCCGTCGCGTGACCGTCGGAGAAAATTCTTATAAAATCTTTATTCGTTTTCGGTATTTTTACCCAAGGCCAGCCATATTATAGAAATAGATCAAGTAGGTTCGATATTTGAACTTAATTTAAAACTTGATTGATGAACGGACAAAAGCACTTCAAGGTGAACACTGCGGTACCTTAAGTAGTTGTAATAAGGTCTTTTTGGAAAGAAAAGTGGGTAACCTGACTTTATGTACGTACTACACGGTTAAGGTTATAAGACCGTTCTTATGTATCTACTACTACCTGTCAAACAAGTCACATTCAACCCACTTCCCCGCTTTCCCGATCATCTACCCGCTTTCGTCCGTTTTGTGACAAAACAGTTAACTTTTGACCGACTTCAAAATGGAGGTTCTCAGTTCAATCTGTATGTTTGTATGCCTATATGTTTGTCCGCGAATATATCGCGTTTAGCTGGACCGATTTTGATGCAGTTTTCAGAAAAGTATTTTCTCGCTGAGGAGAAGGTATTTTTTAAATGGTGGCCAGTCGCAACGACTAACCGACTGCGCGGGACATATTATAGTGCACAAGTGTGTGTTCAAACACAGGTGCACTCTCTATTCCTTTCCTTCCTCTCATAGTCCGATAGGACAGCAATCTGACACGACCGGAGAGAGATCAGGCGCAGGACCAACGGCTTTACTAGCTTTTCCGAGGCACGGGGGTGAAACACCGCCAACATCCAAACTCCGGGCTACCCTAAAAAATTCTGAACAGAAAAACTCAGGTATATATTTTTGGCTCGACCCGGGACCTCTGGCGCAGCCGTCGCTTTAAAGTGCGACCCTGCTACCACTGCGCCTCCGAAGCAGTACTTCCGGAGAAGTATGAAACCAGTCACCTAAAACAAGAAAATAAAAAACCTACTGGACATATTTCTTTTTATGTGTATAGTGAGGGCAATTTCATAAAGATTCATCGATTCTACAGAATAGAACTGTCATTTATAAAAGCTAAGATTGACGTGTTATTAAGCAGAGATGCTGAACATCGGAGAAATTCTATTTAAAGTATTTTTGCCTAAAACCGTCGGAATTGTAAATTGGATCCGAATCAGAATACCGCTGGTTCTAGCTAAGACCCAAATGAGATAACAGTGAGTAATATTTCTTTTGTATATTCGTTTGATTTATTTTAATTAAACTTTCAATTGCTTCGGGTTTCTTTGTCTTGAACCGTCGCTTTTAATTACACTCTACATAATGTCTGGATTCTAATATGGATTTTAGTCATAGTAGAAAATAATAGCAAAGTATTTATATTCTCTACAGGCCATCTTAATCAACTTTGTCAGCGCTACATTTTAAGCCATCTAATTTCACGACGGCATTTCACTATTACAATTTAATTCAAGTAAGAAACATCTGCCCCGTATACCAGTCCCAAGGATTCAGAAAAAGTAGGCCCACTCACCACTATCATAAATATCGAAACGGCCTCGGTAGCGTAACGGTTTGAGAGTCACAAAGCGACGGCTGCGCCAGAGGTCCCTGGGTTTTTCTGTTTAGAAATTCTAAGGGTAGAGTCCAGGGTCCGGAGCTAGAAGCTGGCGGTATTTTACCCCTGTGCCTCGGAAAGCACGTAAAGCGTTGGTACTGCGCCTGATCTCTCTTCGGTCGTGTAAGATTGCTGTCCCTTCGGACTATGAGAGTGAAAGGTATAGAGAGTGCACCTATGTTTGCGCACGCACTTGTGCACTATAACATGTCCCGCGCAGTCGGCTAGTCGTTGTGTCTGGCCACCGTAGTCGGAATCGGCTAGGCGAATTATTAATATTATACCATATCCAAATACGTAAATTTCACTGAAAAGTGGCCAAACAATAAAGACTCAAGTGTGCTTATGTGTGTGCGTCGGTGGTTGGAGGTGGTAAAGGCATGCACCCAGATAGCGTAAGACACAGGATTCAATTCCTTGTCTGACACAGTTGCTTTTTACAAGTGCAATTTATGTTATTTAGTTTGTATAGTGACAAAACACTATAAAACAAATACACAATAGGGTATCAATTATAAATTAAATAATTGATTATAATATATTTAAAAATAAATATTGTCAGTATGCACAGTAGGTTACAGTTAATACGATTCAAACAAAAGACATCGCGAAGTTTAAGCGGTTTTGCCCCTTAAGGTGGTAAGGTAGCTGTGACCTTGATAGTACTTGCTATAATCGCTAATTTGTATAACTTATATAGTTCTCCTATGAGACTACTTAAGCTACGTCAGTTATGTACCAATTACTGAATAGAAAGAAAACAAAATTACAACCACTGAATAAATTACAGAAATATTTTTTTTTATTTCTGTAATTTTAACACAGGATTATTAGTTTAGTGATTTACAGATAAATAATGGTTCATTTATGATTTCTTTAAGATGATACCTAGTGTTTCTCAATTTAAATATTCACTCCGCCTTTGTATATTTAATCGCAGTTTCATTGTTTTTTTTTTATTTACAGGTACCCACGTTTTACGGCCTGTTTAACAATATCTAATTTAGTTCTCATTAGAGTTATCGCTCCACTACTTCATGAATAATAAATAGAATAAAAATATATCGAACACTAATCACATACATTGCTTTGATTTCAAATTAAGAAGCCAATGCACTTGTGTCATGGAAATCAGACAGAACGGTGGTACCACAACACCCTGGCCCGAGACAGTATAAAAAATATGAATTCTACCTTTACTTGACCGGTAATCATACCCGGGACCTCGGAGCGGCGACGCCTTGAAACCCAGCGAGCTTAGCCACTACACCACGGAGGACGTCGGTAATAACTCTCTATATTTTATTTATTTATTAGCATATTCATTAATGGTAAAACAGGGCTTAAGTATATTGTATATTCCGTTAAAGGGATCGTATTCCGATATTAATGATCGACTATAGTGGCCAGTCTCAACGACTAACCGACTGCGCGGGGCATATTATAAGTGCACAAGTGTGCGCAAACACAGGTGCACTCTCTATTACTTTCACTCTCATAGCCCGATGGGACAGTAATCTAACTCGAACGAAGAGAGACCAACGGCTAAACGTACTTTCCGAAGCACATGGGTGAAACACCGCCATCATCCAAACTCCGCGCTGCCCTCAGAATTTCTAAATAGGTAAACCCTGGTACATGTTTTGCCCGACCCGGGGATCGAACCAGGTACCTCTGGCGTAGCTAACGCTTTAAAAAGCTAACCGCTGCATCACCGAGGCAGTTAATTCCGATATCATGTAATATACGTATAGTACTTATTATATTTTGTTAATACTTAATACTTTTGATTCCCAAAAGCTTCTTTTATTTAAATTTTTATAAAATTTTAAAATAATTAAGAATTTTTTTATTGAAAAAAATCAGTGGAAAACTGTTTTTTTTTCAATAAAAAAATCCTTAATATATGTTCCAATGTAATTAAGTCAAGAAAAACACGTAGTAGAAGTATCAAATGGGAGTCCGTTGTCCTATAAAAATATAATTTGTTTTTTTTAAAGAACCTTTCGAGCGCGTAGGCTACAGAATTCATAATGTATTAGATACCGCCCTAATAGGCTGGCTTAAGTTACAAAAACATGCTTTAGGGAGTCATATTTTTACGGAATGTACGAACAAAAGAGTAATGGTTTATACCGACATCAAAAAAGGAGGTAATCAATTAAATATATAGGTATGTGATATTGTTGGAATTTGATAATGTTTGAGTATGTCGATCTATAAAGTCTTCCAAACACGTGTACAACATCTCGAAGTGTATGTATGTTTGTTCACGGATTTCTC
This sequence comes from Pyrausta purpuralis, assembly GCA_963924145.1. NCBI lineage: Eukaryota > Metazoa > Arthropoda > Insecta > Lepidoptera > Crambidae > Pyrausta > Pyrausta purpuralis. The sequence continues at coordinate 21,445,064 of OZ001652.1, read as the reverse complement.
GAAAACAAGAAGACATAACAAGATGATTCTTTTTTAGGGTTCTATGTAAGTTTCATTAAAATCGGTGTAGTAGTTTTTGAGATAATGGGTTAACTAAAAATAATGAAATAAAAATATTTCTAAAAATTTAACCGTCCTAAAAAAAAACTGAAAAAAAAGCTAAAAATAACGCATTTTATGCCCTCCACTTAAGAGAAACAAATTCATTTGCAGTCGGTGAATGATATCATGCTCACCTACACGAACAGTCTACACTCATCAATTCATCATACGCCAACTTCAAATGAATTTGTTTCTTCTAAGTAGGGGAAAAATGCCTAATTAACCGTCTTCAAAAAAGGAGGAGGTTATAATTCGACTGTATGTTTTTTTTTTTTTATCAATGTTACCTCATATCTCAGTCAATTGTCGACCGATTCAGAAAATTTTTTCGTCTACCTAGAGGGTATACCTTCAAGTTGGTCCCTTTTTTGCCAATTTTGGAATCTTAATGTTGACGTGTTGTTACGTCTGATGATTAAAATTTTGTGGAGCTGAGCTGATGGTGGAACTCCTTAACGCTTAGGAGTTCAGTAATTATAATGACAGAACTTATGATAGGTAATTTGTGGCTTCTTATAAAACATAGTCATTAAGTGCTATTCCCCTCCCCCCTCTTCCGTAATCACTAAAAATGAAGAAATAAAATTAACTTTTAAAAAAGTAAAAACCGACTTCAAAACCAAAATGCACTAAAAAGTCTTATATAAACTTGTGACCCTTGAAAGGAAAGGAAGCCATTTTTAGGTTAGGTTAGGTTTTTACTTTTTTTAAAGTTATTTTAAGCTTTTTACTCAGTTTTTTTGGAACTTTTACCGTTTATCAAGTTTATTTTCTTGGTTATTTTTATACTTAGATGTGTTCTATACCGCAGTGTTTACCTTGACGTGCTGTTGTCCGTACATACAGGGTAGCTCTTAATACTTACGCAAGCTTATATTATGCACATATTATTTTATTATTATTTATTAAAGACGTTCGTCTTCATAATGTATATTAACTACTTAAAATAACAATTATAAATCACTTGTCGGCAGCATTGAACAGTCATAGGACAGTTTTCTACCGACCGGTTGAAAGTCTGCATCAACTGTATTCGAAAATCCTACGATCTTCACAAGGTCGTCTGTCCATCTTGTCCGTAGACGTCGTACGGTGTACTAAACAGAACTTACGGAACAGCTAAAATACCAGTTCCTGTATTCTGTCTCAAATATCATGTCTCGAACACACATTTGAATTTCGAACGACTTTTTATTTCTCTTTTATGCTTCTACTCTCGCAGACTTTTTGGCATCTGGCCAGCAAGACGTTTTACATTCTATTACGTTTTTTATTTCTCTAAATGTTGACTCAGAAATGCATTTTGTACAGCCAAGACGCGCCTGTGAGTTTCAATGGTATTTGCATCCGTGAAATGGGATGAATGTGTAATCATGTGAACAAGATACGTGATAAGGAGGAACAAAGCACGCGTCAAGCCAAAACTTTGTAGTATGAGACGTTAGTTTTTTTGGCAAGAAAGCCAGAGATAAACTAACAATGCCAAGAGATAACTGTGATTAAGCTGCTATTTTACTATATGTTTGCAATCTTTTTTTACCTCACTTTATCTTTACTAATTAAGCTGTAACATTAAATATTTTAAAACTAACTAGCGGACACAGCGAACATTGTTTCGCCCCCAGCCCTTTCCCGCAACAGCCCTGGCCCCGTCGAATGGGATAGTCAAAGTCAAAGTCATATATTTCTTAACAAAAAAAAAATATTGTTTAGGAAAACATAAAATAAAATAAATTAGACATTAAAGATACATCATCATCATCATCATTATCAGCCAAAGGACGTCCACTGCTGAACATAGGCCTCCCCCACGGCTTTCCATAGCGACCGATCACTAGCGGTCAGCATCCAGTTTGATACTGCGATCTTTTTAAGGTCATCTGTCCATCTTGTTGGTGGACGTCCTACGCTGCATCTTTCGGCGAAGGGTCTCCAATCTAGAACTTTCCTGCCCCAACGGCCTTCAGTTCTTCGCGCTTTGTGCCCTGCCCACTGCCACTTAAGCTTACTGATTCTCAAGGCTATGTCCGTTACCTTGGTTCTTCTACGTATCTCCTCGTTTCTGATTCGATCTCGTAGAGACCGACCGTAAACACCGAGCCCACTCCATCGCTCGTTGTGTAATTTTGAGCTTCTTTTTGAGTCCCATAGTAAGAGACCACGTTTCGGATCCGTATGTCATCACTGGTAACACACACTGGTTGAAGACTTTCGTCTTCAGACACTGAGGTAATTGAGACGAGAAGACGCTCTTGCGCAGTTTCCCGAACGCTGCCCAGCCGAGTTGGATTCGTCGATTGACCTCTTTCTCAAAGTTGGACCTACCCAATTGGATGACTTGTCCCGGGTAGACGTACTCGTCAACAACTTCGAGAGTTGAGTTCCCAACAGATACTGGAGTGGGTACAACAAGGGAGCTTGACATAATTTTCGTCTTTTCCATGTTCATTTTAAGACCCACTTGTTGGGATACTCGGTCGAGGTCTTCGAGCATAGTGCCAAGATCATCCAGCGTCTTTGCCACAACGACTACATCATCGGCAAACCGAAGGTGTGTTATGTATTCGCCTTTGACGGAGATGCCGAATTCTCCCATTCCAGGAGCTTGAAGGCGTCTCCCAATGCCGCTGTAAACAGTTTCGGAGATATAACATCGGCCTGTCTTATACCTCTTCGCAATCGAATCGCTCTCGTATTCTGTTCCTGTACTCGGACCGACATGGTGGCGTTGTTATATAGACACTTTAACACCTCTATATACCTATAGTCTATGTGACACCGCTGAAGAGACCGAAGCACCATAGCGTCATAGTCCACAAAAGCTAAACATAGAGGCATATTATACTCCTCGGACTTCTGTATAATTTGCCTTAGCGTATGAATGTGGTCTATGGTACTGTAGCCTTTTCGGAATCTGGCTTGTTCGGGAGGCTGAAGATACACATCAAAATATTGTTGCAACTAATATATTAATTGTATTGTAATATATAACTAATATATTACAATACAATTAAATTATTATTACTTAAATTATCAATTAACTATGTCAACAACTATAAGGTATTTTTGGACTCCCGAAACAAACTATGAAATTTTATGGTGTAGCGCACACGAGGGACTTTTGCTCGTTTGTATTTCCTATGAGATTTTTGTCCTCGGCGGACTGTCCTGTCCGGTCCGGTCCCTCGCCTGCACAGAACATCATTTAAATATTCGAAAAAAGTTTTTATAATTTATATTATAAAATTTTTTTTCCAATAGATAAACCCTCAGTCTGTTTTTGAATGTAAATGATAAAAAAGTATTTTATATCCTTCTCCTAGTTCAAAGCTCAAACCTCCCCACCAATTTTAAGCCAAATCGGTTCAGCCCTTCTTGACTTATAAATAGGGTAAATTAATACGACTTTATTTTACGGTTTCGTAGCCGAATGGCAAAAACTCTTATAGTTTCGTAAAGTCGGTCTGTCTGTCTGTCCGTCTTATGTCACAGCCACTTTATCTAAAGAAAAACGTTTGTAAGATAGACGCTTCAAAAGTGACCTACGTTTAACAGTAGGTATTATCTGTAATGATAGCGTGGGAAATTTAAAGTATGGCAGTGTTTTTCATCTGAATTTATTAATCGCTTTTCGGGTTCCGTAGTCCAACAAGGAACCCTTATTGTTCAGCGCAGAGACCTGAGATGCTGGAAAACTGTTATTTTGGCATAGGTATGTATGTATTCTAATCGACTCGCCAAAAAAAGTAAAATAAAAGTTTAAAAAAATATTTGTTTTGGAGTACCTCTCATGTAAATGACGTAGGCATGTTTTTAGGGTTCCGTAGCCGAATGGCAAAAAACGAAACCCTTATAGTTTCGTCAAGTCTGTCTGTCTGTCCGTCCGTATGTCACAGCCATTTCATTCTGTATCTGTGTCTTTGGTAGGAAGATGTACCCTGTTAACCGCTTATCGATGCTCATACAAAAATTAAAAAATAATGAGATTTAAGAGGGGGCTCCCATACATGAAACTAAAACCAAAAAAAAAAAAAATTGTCAATCCTATACGTGTCTATGGATAGGTCTTTTAAAATGACATCGAAGTTTCTAAATCCATTTTCTTTTAAAGTTTAACGTTTTATAGCTAGATGCTTCCAAAGTGGTTAAATGGGCGTCCCCCCCCCCCCCCATCTAACTTCTAAACCAAGCAAGTGTAAATTTTGAAAAAAAATATATAATGTAGATCGTAACATATACTTTCAACGAAAATTGGTTCGGACGGGATCGAACGAGAAGTTTTTGAGATAAAGCACATTTTCAACAACCGCAAACATAACTTTGTACGTCATACAACATTATGAAAAACAAAGTTATATTTGCAGTCAACAAAATATTGTGATATTTTAACTAAGTAGAAGTAAGTGGATTGCCTAATTCAGTTAAAGTTGGCACGGAACCCTCAGTGCGCGAGTCCAACTCGCACTTGGCCGGTTTTTTTTCTTTGTTACCAAACCCATTGTGTTGGGTATCGTTGAAATAGATCTTTTAAAATGATTATGAGTTTGGTGACACCATTTTTCAATACAATGGCCTGTTTTTGTAAAATTCAGTTTAAAAAAGCAAATTTTTGTTAGAATCTCCCTGTCACCAAACGGTAATAGGCAGATACGTTAAAAAAAATCACAACACTTATTGAATTAAGAAGGAAAACTATCACGGCTATTTAAGTAAACAAACGGCAGCTAGTGGTGACTGAGTTTGTTCCGGCGTTTCTTCTCAGCACTTGCCAGATTGTCTGTGTCTTATCTCGAAGCGCTAGAAGGGCTTCTTAAAAAATAAATAAAAATTGAGGGTCAGCGCCATCAAAAGATAAAACCTGTCTCGGTCTCATAACTTCGGATATTTTGTTTTTTAAGGGACTCAAAACCTTAGTTTTCATTATTAGGGCAAGAAAAGTGCTTACATATATAGAAGAAACGCAACTCTTCGTGCGCGAGTCCGAATCGCACTTAGCTGGTTTATACATTTAAATCAATAAAAAAGGCACTCTCTGTCTTCAATCTCCCTCAAAGAGCCATAAGTTACACGGATTTTACTATTGCAATCACTGAGGGCATGGCGAGATAAGTAGAGACTTATGATGATATTGTCCAATTATAGAATACCTGAGGGTCGCATCACTAACTCTAAAAGTAAAATATATTTCTACTTTTTGTTTTTTTAGTGTTTTGTTCCTATAAATAAATAAATATTTGACAACATCACATACATTGTTCCGATCCCAAGGTAGTATAAAGTAGCTTGTGTTATGGAAATCGGAAACAACGGTGGTACCACAACATCCAGACCCGAGACAATATAGAAAAGATCATTTTCTACATTGACCCGACCGGGAATCGAACCCTAAACCTCACGAGATGGCGACGCTTGAAACCAGCGTGCTAGCCACTCGACCACCGCCACATAAACATACTATGACGAAGTTACGCGGCTGATTTCACGTTCCGACGTTTCGGCTTGAGGTTGACGCAAAACCACCCGGCACGGAAACAGCACCAACCAGGCGTCAACCATACGGAGCATAAGCACGTTACGCAAAGGTAACAGCAAAGCCTCGGATAAGATCGGCACCGGATTGTAAACGCCTCGTCTCGGATCGTGTTTGCTACAACTTATGGCAGTTTTTATTGTGAATGACAGCTCGTTTGTCAGAGTGGACGGATAGTCGTCAACCAGCGGGCGGCGGCGCGCCGAAAGCGTGTTACAACGCATGCACCGCTGGTCAAGAGTGGGTCCCGAGTTGGTCTCGATCCGAGGTGATGACGTTACGAAGTTGATAATGTTCGTTGAAGTATGGAGTTTCATTCAAATAATACTGAACGCCTCGAGTTGATACGGTGCTGTCACCGTGACGGGTTGATCAGTGGGCTTCGACGTTTAATCTGTCGTCAGTCATTTTAATAACATTGGCAGGCGTAATCATGCCAAAGCTCGATCGAGTATCTTGGGCATAGTGTGTTTAAACACTTAGCATGTGCACTAAGCACTTATTGTCGTTTTTCGGCGTATGATTCTTGTAGGAAGTTTTGTAACACCGTGTATTAACTTTTGCCAGCACTGCAATCTATATAACATACGTCACTTTAAAAATAGAGCGACTAAACACATCGAAGTCAGGGAATACCTAGGGAATTGGAATTCCATTCACGTTCGGCCAGCGTTTGTCACAAAAAACCTAAACCGACGGCAACGGCGAACGGCGAACGGCAGGTAACTTCGCAATACCGTGTAAAATCGCCATCTTCTATATAAATTGGACTCACGTATTGTAGATGGGTGGACGTGGACTGGATTCCCGATACTTTTAAACGGTCGGCATCAATTTGAAACCTTATTTTTATCGCATTAAGAACGTTTGGGTCACTCGTAAAAAAATATGGTCCGAAAAATATTAGCGCCATATTGAATTATAGGCAGAAAACGTTAAAGAAATTATGGACAGTACGTTTTTAAAGGCCTTTAAGCGGTTAAGTAAATGAAGGTTATCAAAATGGTGTAGGATCTTGACATGGGAGTGATATGTTTGTTATATAGTGTCATATTCTTCGTCATATAATTTGATATAGTCGATTTATCGAAGTAGTAGTCTACGTCAACTTATTATTTAAAATACTTCATGCACAAACAAAAAATACATATGGCGGACTTAATGCTAAAAGCATTCTCTACCAGTCAACCATAGTTCTATACAGATAAAATAAAGGCAGCGCGAAGGAAGTGATAGAGGGACAAAAGAAAAAGCTTGACAGTAAAAATTACAATGGTATTTAAAACAATAAATAAATATACATACTACTTCTTTCACAAATACTGAATACGAATTCTGTATCTATTTAATACATAATATGTATTTATAAACATTCATATAGGAAGTACACATAATAGTAACACTAATGGTACACATGAAAAAAGTTAGTAAGACTAGTTGGATATATCTTCCTTGTAATGTGCGTAGGGCCTTCTTGAAAGAGTTTTTGAAAGTAGATGCTCATGCTCAGGGAGGCCATCCAAAGTCGAATGGCTGTGACGAAAAATGATTTGGACATGAAGCCAGAGGAGTGACGCGGAGTGAACTTACATTTTTGAGTAGTGTCTCCCTGCGGCTTGACCCGCATGATATCAGTAATCGCAGCGTTATTAACTGCCTCGATGGTTAGAGTGTCGCACTTTTAAGCGGCGGCTGCGGCAGAAGTCCTGGGTTCGATCCCCGGGTCGGGCCAAAAAAATATACCTGGGTTTTTCTGTTCAGAAATTCTTAGGGTAGCCCGGAGTTGGAAGTCGGCGGTGTTTCACCCCCGTGCCTCGGAAAAGCACGTTATACTGTTGGTCCCTGCGCCTGATCTCTCTCCGGTCGTGTCAGCTAGTTGTCCCATCGGCTATGAGCGTGAAAGGAATTTAGAGTGCACCTGTGTTTGCGCACACACTTGTGCACTAAAATATGTCCCGCGCAGTCGGTTAGTCGTTGTGACTGGCCACCGGAGTCGAGATCGGCTATGGGAACTATTATTATTAACGCACATTGCTAACGCCGAAATACTAACGCATTTGCACGCCACATACGAAATTCGCATACGCTATAACTCCATAAGATGTTTACCAAAAAGATCCAACGATTCCATGAAAAGTTTAAGTATGAGTTTAGTAATTTGTCAAGGAAATAAAATAAACACGGAAACAAATGGAACTATTCTTAGCAGTCATACATAACAAAATCTTTATTTTTAAGAGTAATACCGTATTATAAACAAGAATCTTTTAGGAAAGTGTTACCCTTATTAGCTTTTCCAGCCATATCAGGTTGGCAACCTAAAAAAAGTAAGATTGTGGGCAGTTAGGTTATTAACCTTTTTTCTGGCTATGGACTTTCAAAGTACAGTTTTAGAAACAAGTTACTAGAGAGTCTGTTAAGAATAAAAACAAAAACTCGCTTACAAGAGGTAAGGGTAGGCCAGTTGCTAAATTATTTTTTCACTAACTCAAAGTCCACAAAGGTAAATTTGCGGAGGAAATTCTTAAATTAAAATATAATTTCAGGCTCGCCGCAGGAAAAAGACGTGCAAAATTTCGTAAAAAATATACAGGGTAAAAATAAATCGTTCATGTAACAAGCGGAACTAATGGATTATGATATACCTAGTTAATGATATTTTTCTTTTTTTAATGAGCTTGATCTGGTCACTGTGTGTGGTCGGGGCAAAGTAGAAATCACAATTTTCTATATTGTCTCGGGTCTGGGTGTTTTGGATTTTCATTTCGACTGTGAGGAAAATAAATAAATTTAGCAGTGTGATGATGAGATATTATGTTGTTTGGCTAGAAATTAAACCTCAAGTTTTTTAACAACATATTAGTATTTTTACCGTCGTTATACAAACAGAACACGATTACACGATTAAAAGGACAGGAAGAAATCAGAGAACATAAAACGCGGAGGATATTAAATATTTCAAATCCTTGTTAAAATATCGATCGAATTTTTCTTGCAGAGACTTGTATGTTCTGACAATAATAACTGTAAAAAACAACCTAAACCTTGTCATGACAACTACCACAGGTAAGGTCAAGTTCTAAATTAAATTTTACCTCATAAGATTGCACTATGAGTGTCAGCTAATGGTGGGAGTGACTGAGATTGTTTAATGAACACCAAAATTTCTCCGCTTGTTAACTTATCTGTGCATAAATTGACCAAACGAAAAAAAAAGTGACAATTTCAAATGAAAATAAAAGAGTCACTATGTATGGCGGGCACCTGAATATTTTAATTGTAGATATTTAATTAAAAATATATATTTAATATATATTTTAAAACCAACTAGCTAGCTAAGCAAGAAAAATTTCAAGGCTCTTTTATTTTTATGTGTGCGACTAAATTATTTTTAACTCCATATCTGATCATAGCAATTAAAACTAAATTACTTTTCACCCTGGGGATGGAAAAGCTATTTTCCACCCCGGATACCTTGACAGGAAAGTAAATTTTCCGAACAGGAAAGATGAAATTATTTGGCACACTAGTTGAGATCTGTGGTCCGGATTATATTGACCCTATGCGGGTAATTTTGTATGGACCAGACTGAAGACCGAAACCAGTATACCAAATCCGGAAGCCGTGAATTTTCCGTTGACTTATTTATAACTAACATTTGGATTTCTTTATTTTATAACTACACAATCTCCTTGTTTATTTAATAGAACGTCGTGGAAAACACAAAGTAAGACTATTTCTTACAGAGACTGAGCTGAAAATTTTCCGAAATTGAAATATTCACGGCAGAATTTACTCCATACGTGTTCCCCTTAAAATATTCATGAGATGTTTTATAATTTGCGTATTCGTTGCCTTACGTGGGCCGACTCTAATGGTACAGCAAGGAAGGTGTAAATGATCCTGCATAGTGATGTTCCTACTTCGGACGAACGGATAAAAATGTAAAAAAAAATATACCTGTTTGACTCCATGATACAATTGATCCGTAACGTGAAAAGTAGCGTGAAAACCACTGTTTATACGAACGAAAATCTAGTCATACAGAGCTAACATCAATTTTTGGAGTAAGAATTGGAGGAAGCAACTCCGTTATATATCTAAATATACCCACATTTCAGTAATCACATTTCAATAGACCACATTCCCTTCTCCGGAAACCTTCGTCCAATTCCGGGTACGGTTTTAAGTTACACACCTCTAGTCGAGTGAGGGTCAGGGGCGTAGCTTTCCAAGAACTAGAGCGCACTGTGCCCAGGGGCCCTACTTCGTAAGTCCTCGCTCGGCGACCAGCCATTATTAGGTATAGAATTAGCTACCCTCAATTCAAGTGTTAATATACAGAAAACACGCCATTGCTTTTGTCTGCCATATAGTGTCAGTAGTTTAACTCTAGCTAGTACACTCTATCTGGCTATCTATCGGCTTTTATTGGGGTTTTGCCAGAGATTATTGGATACGAAGGCCGTGGTCGTGAGAAAACTTCTGTTTTTTTTTGTTTTCTTGCATTATGGGCTATGGTTTCAGTAGTCAAATCACTCAAGTGTTTAAGTAATGATATTTGATTTGACGTAAATGAATTCCTTCCTTCGTAATTATAGTAAAGGAACAATAACTGCGCAAATTAAACCATTGTATATATATCATATGGACAAAATAAAGCTATGGCATGTATGAAAACATAAAAAACAACAACTTAAATCCTACATATTCAAAAACAAAACCGTTTTCCTGTGACAAGGAGAAAAACTTATCCGCTAAGAATAAAAGGGCCTCTTTTTTGCACCAGCCCTTTTTAGGTACGCCACTGGCGGGTGTGTTAAATTAGGCGGAGCTGTCTAATTATGTGCTTTGTACTGGGATTGCTTTGTTTCTGTCCAACATTCTCACGGAAACCTTTGAGGGACCGACGGCTGTAATCTGAGAGGTGATATTGTCTTGACTACGCGTTGATGAGTTACAAGACGTGCGGATTAAAATTTGATGTGAGTTATGTTGTGTAGAAATTTGAATTTACCTAGTTCCTGAGAGAAATGAGTTAAGATATTCTAAAATAGACTACGTATAGGTATGCGTATTCACCTCGTGTGTTAATTGTGTGAGCTAAATGTATTTGACGGTAGGTGAATAGAATATTTCCTCTCTTATTTGAATTCTTCATACTAACTATTTGTTTATATTTTTTTCTGTATAACAGGTATTAAATTTCTTCTGTACGTCCTTCTGTATGTCGTGTAGGTACTTAATTAAATATTTACAATATAACAATAACTCCACTACTTCAAACAAAAAAGTAAAAACCGACTTCAAAACCAAAATGCACTAAAAAGTCTTAAATAAACTCTTGACTTCATTTTAGGCAAACAATTTCTTTTTGGAGTCCGTGCTGTGATAGTTGATGTTTAATGGTCAAAGTGATGGCACCGACTCCAAAAAGATTTTTTTTTGTCTAAAAGGGTTTTTTTTCCTTTCAATAGTCAAGAGTTTATTTAAAGCTATTAAGTGCATTTTGGTTTTGAAGTCGGTTTTTACTTTTTAAAAAATAATTTTATTTCTTCATTTTTAGAGATTAGAGGAGAAGGGGGGAGAGAGTTGCACACATGACTCTGTTTTTTAAGAAGCTACAAACTACCTATTATAAGTTCTTTCATTATAATTACTGAACTCCTAAGCGTTAAAGAGTTCCACCATCAGCTCAGCCCCACAAAATGTTGACTATCAGATGTAACAACACGTCAACATTAAGATTCTAGTAAAGAAACACTATACGTGCCTTTAAAATTTGAGGGTTTCCCACGATTACACCAAGATCCCATCATCAGATCTTAAATTTGAAAAAATGGGATCAACAAGAAAGTATACCCTCTAAGTAAGTGAAAAAAATTTTCGAATCAGTTGACAAACGAGTGAGATATGAGGTAACATATATACAAAAAAAGATACAGTCGAATTGACAACCTCCTCCTTTTTTGAAGTCGGTTAAAAATGACGTTGAATTAATCGTTAAATTGTATTTTTTACGATAGTGAAACAAGCCTAAAAGCAATAAAGATTTTATGTTAAATTTCAAAAATGAACTATATGCTGAAATTATCAGGTACATACATAAGAAAGAGCATATTACAGAAATACTCCTGTTATTGCCTGTATAACATTATTACGGTCAATCTCCACTACTACAAAAAAGGACCTAACGACATGTCACTCACGCAATAACAAACTGTCTCAATTTGTAAATCTCGAAAGCATTCCATTGATTTCCTGCTATAACTCCTGGGTTATTTATATCTTGTAACAGGCGGATTTTTCGCCATTTACCCGTAAGCTGTTCACGTATCCAAGGCATTTTTAACAGATCTTATTTATAGGGGATCGTCAACTCAGACCCCCATAATAGTTGCGAGATTTCTAGACGTGGCAGTAGTTTATATAGATGATTTCCTTGTGTAGACTTCCAAATTTATACAAGGTATCTATTTTCTTTTTACATTATTTCATTGTCGATGTGATGACGGACAGGTAAATCGGCTGGTGGTGAATATCAAAGGCATTAAGCCCTCCAAAGTTTAAATAAATATATATCATATTGAACACACGATACGTGGCTATCTAAAAGAGTTTAGAAAATATTTCAAAGTAGGCCATATTTCTAAGATAAATATTTTCCAAACAACCTTTCAGCCTGGTTTTCCCTGGTTGGTTTGATATGTTCAAGTTTTCTGTTGATTTTAAAATTTTAACCAAAAGTAAAATAAAATCAGTTACAGCCTGTCTCACAATCTATTATTTCGTGAAAACTGAAATCAGACTTTCGTAACTTACTTCCTTTTTAATTTCTTTAGTAACTTGAGTTTCCGCCTTACCTATACGTGACCACTTGCAATAGTGCTAAAATATCATCATTATCAGCCAAAGGACGTCCACTGCTGAACATAGGCCTCCCCCACGGCTTTCCACAGCGACCGATTACTAGCGGTCTGCATCCAGTTTGATCCTGCAATCTTTATAAGGTCGTCTGTCCATCTTGTTGGTGGACGTCCTACGCTGCGTCTTTGGTCGAAGGGTCTCCAATCTAGAACTTTCCTGCCCCAACGGCCATTAGTTCTTCGCGCTATGTGCCCTGCCTATTGCCACTTGAGCTTACTGATTCTCAAGGCTATGTCCGTTACCTTAGTTCTTCTACGTATCTCCTCATTTCTGATTCGATCACGTAGAGAAACACCCAGCATAGCCCTCTCCATCGCTCGTTGTGTGACTTTAAGCTTCCTTATAAGGCCCATAGTTAGAGACCATGTTGCGGATCCGTATGTCATCACTGGTAACACACACTGGTTGAAGACTTTCGTCTTAAGACATTGAGGTAAGTGAGATGAGAAGACACTCTTGCGTAATTTCCCGAACGCTGCCCAGCCGAGTTGGATTCGTCGATTTACCTCTTTCTCGAAGTTGGACTTACCCAATTGGATCACTTGTCCCAGGTAGACGTACTCGTCGACAACTTCGAGAGTTGAGTTCCCCATGGATACTGGAGTGGGTACAACAAGAGAACTCGACATAATTTTCGTCTCCTCCATGTTCATTTTAAGACCCACTTGTTGGGAGACTCGGTCAAGGTCTTCGAGCATAGTGCCAAGATCGTTTAGCGTCTTTGCCACAACGACTATATCATCGGCAATTGGCATCGGCTTTGCCCAATAGACATGTTAACACTATTAGTGTTAAAGCAACGGATGTCGTGTCGCAGGGACTTCCATATTTGTAAAAATATCGGAAACTCAAAAATAATAGGTACAATTCTACTGTTTCACAATTTCCTCATAAGTAACCAGTAAGTAACGTTATCTGTCTCATTACTTTAGGCGTAGATAAGTTCCATATTAGAATTATATGCAGATCTGTCGACAAGCTCATGTTATGAAATAACGGGTTGACGTCAGCGTCTATGGAAACAGGCAGTGATTTGACTTTAAAACAAACACCATCAGTTAACGGCGAGTCCTATTTTAAAGAAAAAACCGCGAAAGGTATTTGCCCGTTTTGCAATTTGACGCATGTTAGAGGTCAAAACAATATTTTTGACCCGAAGTACCACAAAAAAACTTCAGTAGGGCGCTGGTTCATTAAAGATTTTGTATGGGTAATTAAAAAAAACATCTTTTAAGGTGATTCTGAAACTGTAGAATACGATATGACTGATGTTTTCTTTGTACAACATACCTCAAACATCATCATCATCATTCTCTTGCCCTGTTCCCAGTTTATCTGGGGTCGGCGCAGTATGTTTTCCTTTTCTACACTATTCTTTCACCCGTCACTGAATCATCCACAACTTTCAAACTCATATCTTGTTTCACACAATCCATCCATCTCTTTTCTTTCATTCCCTTTTTTGGTCAGCCTCTTCCCTTCCATCCATTAACATTCATGCTCATCACTGTTTTACCACAAACAATAGTCAATATTCTCATTTATAACCTCAAGGAAGGAATTTTCAAAATAATAACATTTCTTATTTATTCGGTACCAGCAGCCCTCCGCGGTTTCACCCGAGTCATATGAGATTTGCCATTAAAGTCTTCACCCCGTTTACATTTGCACATCTTCTTTAAGATTGGTCTAATATACTATATCTCATGAATGCCACGGAACTCTAACTATAGTGATTGACAGAACCTAATCGTGTACATCCGAATAATCGGTATGAGCGTGATAATCGATCACTATGTTCATTAATGAAAACCGCATGAACACTACGATTACTATCGGTTAATAGCCTATATTTATTCATATAAATGGATCTTACTTTTTCATGTTTCACTACCGATTTTCTATTTGTTAAAGAATCATCAGTCAAAAAGATTAGGAATAATATGGTCTCTGTATGCTGAGCCGGAAAAGGATTTAAATACGCGCAAAATATAAAGCATAACAACAAAAAGACACTATATCAACAAAAAGACACTAATCGTTGTCTTTGTATAAAAAATATATCAGTTCCATTTAATTGGGTTACAGCACTAAAACTGAAGAAATGACAACGTTTCAGCGATCATCTTAGGCAAAATCAACTCTAGTTTAGCAACAGACACCCTCCTCTTTTATCTTCACTTTCTTTTTCTACACACACTTGTAAAATCAAATATAAATAAAATATAACATACGACGTAGTAGCAAATCTTCGTCTCGTCTTGAGGTGCTCCACGTTGCATAGTTGCGCTGAAATCTTCGCTCCACCAAAGCTTTCTTTTTCGACATACTCAAGTCTATTTTCGTGAACTATTATACGAATATAGTGGCTTGGTTTATAAACATGTCGAATTTCCTATACGGGCGAGATTCCCGAATCTTCCTTCTTTCTACTAAATACCTGTACGTCAAATCGTTTGATTTTGTAAAAAAAAAGTTATAGTTTGAAATATGGGTTTATGTTTCTACAGAAGATGTTATTTTAGTACACCTATACAATTGCTTGTCTGTAACTTTATTAAATTCTATTACGGACACCATTTTTATATTTATAAACAGGTCACAAGAGCCCGAGTAATTACAAAAATTTACCATCAGGAGACTTATTTATAAACCCCTTATTTATAATTATTAAGCGAGTTAATTTTAGACTCTACTTTCCGTATTACAAAAACAAATTATACCAGGTTTATACCAAGACTACAATTACTCGATCATTTAAAAATATACAGACTTCCAATATTAAATACCATCATTATGACATTATTTTGTAATTGGTCGGTTAATATTTTAGTACGGTTCTAAGTTTTTGGAATAAAGTACTAGTCTACAAATCGGTTGTCAAGTTTTTAGTGGTGTAACTAGCATGACTTTTTATGTATAATCTAAATTTAATCCAATATTCCCCACTCCAATTAAACCACTCGACTTTTAGTTACATACCTCTGCACAATGAAAAGTGGAAATCATTATTACTATTAAACCAAATCCATTTAATTTTTAAATCAGATGACTACATTTTAATCGATTAATTCACCAGGTCTTTTTATTTAATTTCACCATCATCATTATCAGCCAAATAACGACTGTCGGACATAGGCGAGGAGGCCTTCGGTAGGAGTACCGTAAGCTTCTCTGTAACTGCTTTGGAAAAAGCTGTTACAAGCGGTCAGCATCCATTGCGATCCTGAGATATTTACTAGATCGACTTTCCATATTGTCGGTGGATGTCCTTGCTCGAAGGGTCTCCAATTCTAAATTTATTTATGCCAAAGTTAGAATTTACTTACAATTAAATAGAAAAACCGGACAAACTCGCGCACTGAGGGTTCCGTGCCCACTATAACTGAATTAAAGAATCCACTTACTTCCACTTAGCTTAAATACCACAATGTTTTGTTGACAGCAAATATAACTTTGTTTTTCATAGTGTTTGTATCAATAAAAAAGTTATGTAAAAACTGCTAGTTCGATCCCGTCTACTTTTTTTAACTCGCTCGCTTAGTTTACACCCCACACGCATAATTTAGACGAAAAAAAAATCGGTTTTAGTTTCATGTATTCCCCCCCCCCCCCCCCCATTTAACTACTAAATTTTAACAATTTGATGCTTATAGTTACAGAATAAAATGGCCGTGACATACGGACGGACAGACAGACAGACAGACTTGACGAAACTGTAAGGGTTCCGTTTTTAGTCATTCAGCTACGGAACCCTAAAAATATATACATTTATAGACCATGTCTCAATGTCGATCATCAAAACTTTTAGTCCTCATCCCAGATAACAGCAGACTGGGGTCCACTTTATAGCCATAACCCTCCCACCAATTTTGTCCAAACAGCTTACAAACTATAAACCGCCACCAAAATTATTATTGGGGTATTGAATACCCTGCAAACTTGAGAGCTGTGGTGCTCATTTATCGATGTTTTGACTAATCGATTGATTCCCGCATCGTCACTGCCTATCAGAACGGAGACAAATAACTGGTTATTTCTATAAAAAAATACTGTCAGCGATAAGAAAATCGAGAAGCACGGAACGACTAGACAATCGAGTGATGGTAGCGCGCATTACTTAGTAGCTTCGTTTTAAATATTAAATAAATATATTAGTGTTTCAGTGCTTTCATTACTTAGGGTTAGATTGACGTTTCGAAGATTTTCTTATCTGAGATTTGTTAAATATTATAGTCTTACGCCGTTAGGACACTACCGCATTCGCATGCGAAAGCGATGCATTTGAGCGATACCGACAAAAATTCAACTAGCACATATAAATTTCGAATGTCGCATGCAAATGGGTTGGTGTACTAACGGCGTTATGCTTACCAAGTATCAACATATGGATTATAACAAATTCAATACCTGTTTCTAATTAATTTACCCATTTTTACCGTTTTATATGATTAGCCAGACTTTAGTCACGATGAGAGATACTGCAGCCTAAAATTATGATCTCTGACTAGTTACAGCTTATTCTGTATAGCTGTCTTATATTATTTTATTCAATACCTGTAAACATGAAATGAATGGGTATAAATTTGCCTGAATAAAGATGATTTAATAATTAATAATATTCAATGTCTTCTTGAAAACTACAAAATTATATATCACTTTATAAATGGCATCGATACTACCACGAAGAAGTTTCTATCGACAATCGATATCCACAACCTACCGACTGTACTATTTGGAAGGGTTTATAGGGGATGTATTATCGGGGACGGGCAGTTTCGACGAAGTTTTTTCAGAGGCGTCCGAATAATTCGTTAATACTACTCTGGATTCAGGGCAATATGGAGGATTGGACGGAAAAGTTCTGCGAAATTTATTTGAATCGTTACCATGGCACTTACGAAAAATATATACGTTTTCTACCTAAAGATATTTATGGCACCTCTTAATTACGTTTTATGCGTCGAGACTTAATAGTCAAAGGAATTACTTACCTACTAAGGGCTGATTTTTCAATAGTCAGATAAGAAATATTCGTCGAACAAAATACAATATGGCTAATTTGAATATGTCACCTAATTGTCAGCAATCACAGGTACCTGTCATTTTTGAAATCTATCGCTTTATAATTTATCAGTCAGATAAGTTTTATCTGGCCATTGAACAATCGGCCCTAAGTCTTTTATATATAAAAATAAATCCATATTTCCCTTGGTCACGATAGCATGCGTAAACGGCGGTATCGATTTCGTTATTGTCACGAGAAGGTTTTTATGAAAGAAAAAAATATGGAAATTGAGCGGGAGGACCGATTTTAATGATTTTACTTTGTCGAATTCGTCAAAATTAGACGATGATTTACGCTATCACGTGCCGGGGCCAGACCGTGCCGAAGAAAAAATCCCAACGACATGACAACGCCATGCCCCATCACTTCATTCAAAATGTATTCAATTATTTTTGACCGTGCCCAGGGCCGGCGCCCGCCCGGTGTAGCGTGAGCCTTTATGGGACCGGGGCATGACGGGGCCGGGGCGAAACGAAAGTTACTGGGTCCACTTGTTATATATATGAATACAAAACCATTCAAGAACGTGAAACAATTCATCATCATAATCAATATCAGCCGCAGAACATCTACTGCTAAGCATTAAACTCCCTCATGGTTTTCAATTTTTCATGGTCAAATTGGTCTCCATCCAGTGTTATCCTAAATTTTTTTACAAGATTGACTAATATGTTGAAGATCTGATGATCAAGTTTAAGAGTTTACCTCTTGTCGGTTGAGTTCTTTTCAAAAACTCCAATTTATGTTGGTGGTTTCCCTTTAGCCTTCCACACCGCAGTTGAAGAATCGGGGGTTTCCGCCTCTAAATGCCCAGTCACAAGTTTTTCTGATACACTATATCTTCAGCCGTCTGCCAAAACTGATGTTGCTGCTACCCAACATCAGGGGAACGCTCGTATGATGGCGGCGTTTATTCGCCATGTCACAGGATCGTCACTAAATATTGTGGCTTTAAATAGAGGAGCCCATCCCACTTGACTCTCTACTACATTATTTTATGGTATTATCTGTTATGGTAATCCTGCCGCTGTTTGTCAAGAAATGATTTTTTATATTATTGAAAAATCATATCAAGAAAACATAATCTAGGTACTTTAATACCAGGGTGACCAAGTGGTGACAAACCAGTATTGGTTTTACCGCACACTGCGATTCGACGTCTGTCGCTCAGTTGAATCTTTTAAAAACTTATTTGACATATGCGCCACCATATCTGGTAGCTGTTCACTATTCACCTGTGAACCCACTAGTAGCCTTCAGCTGACCAATAGGCTCCAATATACTATATAGGCACGTAAGTAAGGTAAAAAAAGAACAAATAACGACAGCAATACAGCATTTTTTAATAATAAGCCTAACAAAAGTTCGGTAATAACACAGTAAGTGCTTATCGAGTAAAATCAGCCTAGCAAAGGTTATAAACCATTGTTAATAACTTAATAGCGGTTTTTAAGAGCCCTTGGCACCTAATGAGTTAAATATAAGGTTAGTATAGTGTATTTACAAATTACAGTATTTTTGAAGGGACTTAAGTTTTATCACTATGACTCTTTGACCTAAATAATTTATTTATTTGTTTGACATCAACCGCATATATTGCTCTGATTCCAAAGTAAGAAGCCAATGCACTAGTGTTATGGAAATCAGACAAAATGTTGGCACCACAATACCCAGACCCGAGACAATATAGAAAATTATAATGTCTTTATTAACCCGACCGGGAATTGGACCCAGAACCCCAAACTCTGTGTTGTAATCATTTGGTTCATTTTAGCTAGTGCTTGTAATTAAATCAATTAATTCAAGAAAGAAACGCACCATTTTTGTTTTAGTTTATTTTTTAAAAGTAACACTACATGTTTTATTTTATAATATTCTGCCAAACTGTGTTACAGTTTGTCGGCAGAGCTCTCGTGAACATCGTATTACCTTACTTATATTATAACTATACTTATATTATAACTATACTTATATTATTACAACACAGTTACCACAGCGGTTTAGAAAAGGTAGGTTAACAATCTAATCACCTATACGAAAACAATAACAATGACTTATATAGGTAAAGTCCGATTTTCTCCGCCCGTCGAATAATGCTAACAATCTTTTTAACACTTTAAAAATATGTATAATAAAAAATAATTTACTATTTGATTTGAAAACATCTCAGTGCTAAACGATGATTTACCAATGTAGTAAGTGAGTTTTGTGTTTATCTTATTTTAAAATGAAGTATTACAGAAAACAGGAATGTATAGACTGTTAACAATACTCGACAAACCGAAAGAAATGGACTTTAGTAAGAGATTCCGCAATACAGTGCCATGACCAGTCGAAGCCCGGCTCACGGGCATAATGACAGGTAATGCTTTTTTAACATGGTTTTCAAATGGTTTTTACTCATTGCATTTTTTGTGTATTCATACGGCAACTCGTTTAGATAAGTAGGAGTCACTCATCGTCTCTCACGCCTGCCGTAGTAATTTGTTATTTTAGGAACCACATATTTTGGCTTCTTTGACATACGAGTTGGGTACGTATGGACCCTTTTTTTTATGTGTTCGTTATTATTATACTGCTCGATTAATATAGTTTGCTTAACTTTCATATCTATAGGTAATATATTACATATTTAAAATAATTTATCATATTCTTTTTTAAGTGATTTCTTTACTTTTTCATCTACTAATAATTTTAGCAGTCTAGTTTGTATACTTTTGACTTTATTTAAGTATGTAGGAAATGTGAGACCATACGCACCCAGCCCGAACGATATAATTGAGTCTGCTAGCGCATAATATAATACATACATAACACCTCTAGTAGTGATATATTTTAGCTGCTGAAGCTTTCCAAGAACTAAACGTAATTTGTTACACACTGAGTTAACATGTAAATTCAAACTGAAGTTTTTCTCAACAGTTATTCCTAAATATTTGTAGCTATACACAATTTGCAAATTCGCACAGGTACAACCAGTTTTATTATTGTGTAAACAATCATAAGAGTGACCTTTAAGTTCAATATTTATTTCCTTATTTTTATTGTAGGGTGAGACTATCGGCATACATTTAGTTTTGTTTGTGTTTATAATTATCCCGTTATCATGGGCCCATCGGACTACGTTATCAAAGTCTTCTTGCATGACCTGTTGTATCTTATTTTGGTCTGTGTCGCTGTATACAATACATGTGTCATCCGCATACATATAAGTTGTGCAATTTTTGATGACATTAGGCATACTGTTGACATGCATTATGTACCCCACGGGTCCGTACACCGAGCCAGTAGGAACACCAAACTTATTGTCTCCAGGTGTACTTTCTGCGCCACATATGCGGACTTAGAGCTGTCTACCTGATAAATAATCCCTAAACCATTAAATAACAGGCCCTCTCACCCCGCATTTGGATGGACTGCAATAAAGCACCGTGGTCAAGAGTATCTCTTGAAGTCTATGAATATCGCGTACACGATTTTTTTCTCATTCAAAGAGCTGTTAATCTTATCAACCAAATTAGACAGAACCGTTGCTGTGCTTCTATTCGGTCGGAAACCATGTTGGGAATCATTAATGATTTCATTGCTCTCCATGAATTTTGTTATTTGACCTACTAATATTTTTTCAAAAATTTTATTTATAATGTTTAAAATAGCAATTGGTCTGCAATTGGTATACTCTGTGTGGGAACCTTGCTTAAAAAATGGTCGGATAATTGCTAACTTCAATTCACTGGGGTATATACCTCTTGATATACTTAAATTAATGAAATGTGCAATAATAGGTGAAATTTTATTTTTAATTACTTTTATATCCCTCATTCTTATACCATCCGAGCCCGGCGCCTTACCACAGTCCATGCTGTCTATTATTTTTATAACATTGTCTGCAGACACTTCCTGATACCTGAAACTTACATCACTTTCTGTCACATAACATGATCGTTCTAAAAATATCCTCTGACAATCATGCTGACTTTTTATTTCTTCTATTTCTTTAGTAAAGGTATTGGAAAAACTTTCACAAACTTGTTACATCTTCTTTTTCTTTCTCTCGCGTGCTAGGCAGCAACGCATCGGCAATGCCAGTAAAATAAAACATTTTTTCATCTATTTTTACACTCATTTATGATAATAGCAAAATGATTACTACAAGTTTCTGGCCTTGCACCTTCTTCGATTTTTGTCAAAAATCTGATTTTAATAACATAACGGATCTACCGGATTTAACCCAAGGCGCCCATACGTCATGCTGACAAATCTACTTGACTATCAAAAAAAATTTTTTTTAATGATTTATTGTATTATAAGCGCAGTCAGTCCTATTGGACCCAACAACTTAAAAAGCATCGCCTTATCGCCACCTCATATCTTTATTGGCTTCAAAACTAACAAAAGAACTCGTAATGTTAGACTTTCTACAAGTGTCGCAAAAACAACTAGTTCTGTGCATAAGTTTCCCAATTAGACAAAATGCAACATCTAGTTGTGTAGATTGTACAGTCAACAACAAATAAAAGTTTGCCAAGGAAAACAGATTTTTTTAGATTGGAGTTTTGGTAGTCTGTGCTTAAAACTTTTAGTAGGTATGCATTATGAATAGTAACAAGTATTACAATATCCTGGATGGGGTAATAAAGTTTGTAAGCACGCTCTGTTACTAAATTGCATTTTGAAATTTTATTTTTGATTTTATGTTGCATTGTCACTATAAAAACTTAAAAATATAAATCGCATTTGTAAAAAGCAGCTGTATCCATCAAAGACTCAAAGCCTGTGTCTTACGCTATCCGTGCGCATTGACTTTAACACTTGGCCACCGACACATTCTCAAACCCTTTAAATGTTCATAAGCTTTTTGTTAATGATTCTAGGCTAAGCACATATTTAACCTCGATCACAATTGTTACAAACTAGCGGTTCCCCGTGGCTTCACCCGCACAAATGACGGATGTCAAACAATATAGTTATGAATCAACGCCTGTGTGCTATTCTAATGAATGACTTATAATATTGTAAAGTTTTATAAAAAGTCATAGTTTTTGCGTGAAATAGTAACAAACAGACAGTAATTCGCCTTTTTTAGAATTAGTGTGAAGTGTGATAAATTATCGAATTCTACAAAGCTACGTTACCTGCGTTTTTGTAATTTAGAGCAGTCAATTTTTATAAAATCAAAATTAAAAAAAAAAAATTTTGATATGACGACCTCCGTGGTGTAGGGGCTAAGCACGCTAGTCAATATAGAAACCAAAACTTTCTATATTGTATCGGGTCTAGGTGTTATGGTACCATCGTTGTGTTATTTCCATAACACAAGTGCATTAGCTACTTACTTTGGGATCAGAGCAATGTATGTGACTGATGTCCAATATTTAATTATTATTTAATTTGTTAAGAGATGACTAATGACCGATTTTCATCGAAAGTTGTTTTATCTGACTGTACATGTCTATTTCGGTGGAGTGCCCAAAGATGTTTGTCTCCCGAATCTAAGCAAACATACCGAATCCCAAGATTGGGTACCTACAAACTCTGCTGAATAAACATGTGTTAGAACGAGATAGATGACATCACTGCGGTTGCCAAGTAAAATAATACAAGCGTAATGAAGACTCATATTTGCACTAAGATATCATCAGCGAACAAAAAAACATCGTGTCAGCCTAATTTCAATACTTTAGGTCAAATGAAGCAATACGAGGGTCAAACTGAAAGTTCTTAGAACTGGCCACTTATAAACAATATAATAAAAAAAATATTCTAAAATTTGAAAATAGAACTCTTTGCCAATATTACTGAGTATATATTTCATTCATTTGTCATTTGTTTTACGATTTGGCGGCAAATTGAAAATTGTCTGTGTCACGTCAACATGAATTTAACACGAGAAAATTTTCGTGCAATGATTTTTTATGACTTTTGATGTCATTTAAGTCAACAAGAAAGTTATGATAGACTACGATTGGCCTTTCACGATGAAGCCCCATCTCGTGCGACTGTTTACAACTGGTTTAATGAGTTTAAACGTGGTCGCACTAATCTCACTGATGATGTACGTGAGGGACGGCCTTCTACGGCGACGACTGAAAATAACATCTGTGTTGTGCGGCGTATGATAGAGACTGACAAAAGAGTGACCTATCAGCAGATTCGGACAAGCTTAGGCATCGGTATGAGTCAAGTGCACAAAATCCTCCACGAACATTTAGCGGTCAGGAAGCTTTGCGCCCGGTGGATACCTCATAATTTGACTAAGGCTCAAAAACTCCATCGTGTGGATTGGTGCCGTAAAATGATTGAAAGATTTAACGGAGGTGACTCAAATGCTGTGTTCGACATACTAACAGGTGACGAAAGCTGGATTTACTGTTATGATCCTGAAACCAAAAGACAATCTGCTCAGTGGGTGTTTCCTTTCGAGGAGTTGCCAACTAAAGTGAAGAGAGATCGAAGTGCGGGAAAAAAAATGGTGGCCTCGTTCTTTGGAAGGATAGGTCATTTTGCAACAATTGTGTTAGAGGATCAAAAAACAGTTTCTGCAGAATGGTACACTACCAATTGTTTGCCACTTGTCTTGGAAAAAGTTCGAGAGAAACGACCTCGCAGTAGGATCCTCCTTCACCACGACAACGCCTCGTCGCACACCGCCAAGCGAACGATCGACTATTTGGCGACATGAAACGTTGAATTACTGGGTCACCCGCCGTATAGCCCCGACCTCGCGCCTTGTGATTTTTATTTATTTCCAAAAATTAAAGAAAAATTTAAAGGAAAGCGGTTTATGAATGCTGAAGAAGCGGTGGCTGCGTATCGCGATGCCATTGAAGAGACCCCTAAGGACGAGTGGGCAAAGTGCTTTTCCCAGTGGTTCCAGCGCATGCAGCGGTGTATTGACGTCAATGGACAATATTTTGAAAAGATATAATAAAACTAATAACTGGCTAATGTAATCAGTTTTTGATTTTCTAAGAACTTTCAGTTTGACCCTCGTATAGGATTAGCTTGCAATATGCATTTGTCGTATATTTCCGTCGCGTTTAATTTCTATTCTTTTATACCGAATTACAAAAAAGAGGTTATCAATTAGATATGTACATGGAATCGATGGTACATCGCTGGAAATTGATAATATTCGAAATTATGCTTTTTATGTTCTATCAGGTATATTCCATCTAAGGATACAGTCTAAGTTTCATTTAAATCGGTAAAGTATTGTTTGAAATATGCATTATACAGGGTGTTTGGTAGGGAGCTGTACATACGCCTAGGGTAGAAACTTGTGATGGTCTGCTACCTACCCCCGCTCATTTTATTGACCTTGGCCTCAAGGTTTTATTTTAATGTTTTATTTTTTATTTTTTAGAAAAAAACTAACATTGATGAAACATAACATTGATGCGCCTAAGAAAAGGGCGTTAACGGATGGACAGCTCGAATAAAAAATGAACCAATTCGATGTGTGCGCAGTAGGTAACGAGGGAACCCGAATGAATGACAGCGTTCGTAGTGACCAAAAAGGGCAACGTTGGAGGACGTCTTTTATTTTTACTCTAGCAATTTTAGTACAAAAATTAACGTGCCCGTGCATTATACTTTATTAATCAGTAAAAATAGACACTATAGAATAACGTTATTTAAATGAATAAATCGATAATTCCATTGAAATAACTTTGGATTTATTACTTTCGTAATGACAGCCAGCCATTTGTCATTTGACGACCCGTCTGGTGTAGTGGTCGAGAAATCGCCTTCTACGCAGCGGGTTGCGGGTTCGATCCCCGCACAATACAAACATTTGTGTGCATGAACATGTCTGTTTGTATTGGTCTGGGTGTTTTCTATGTATATCATGTATGTATTTACAAACAAAAGGTATTTAAGTATTATATCCGTTGTCTGGCACCCATAACACAAGCTTTGAGTAGCTTACTTTGGGACTAGATGGCGATGTGTCGGAATGTCCAAAGGACATTTAGTTATTTATATTTACTATTTCAACGACCTCCAATAGTTTGTGAAACTGCCGTCACGCACGGGCCCAATAAGGGTTTTTTGCTTTTGTAGTACGAAACCCAAAAAACAAACTTTTATGTAAGAGCAAAGCCACGCAAGCATTGCCGATGCGTTGGCTGTACCGTCGAAGCAACAAGTCGGAGTAGCGCAGCTCCGTTGTTCTATATACAAATATGAACAGCCACACAGTGCGTTGAAACATTTGACGACCTCCGTAGTGAAGTGGCTAAGCTTGCTGGGTTTCAAGAAACGCCGCTTCGAGGTCTCGGGTTCGATTATCGGGTCGGGTCAATGTAGAAATCTCAATTTTCTATATTTTCACGGCTCTGGGTATTGTGGTACCACCGTTGTATTTCTATAACACAAATGCATTGGCTAGTTACTATGGGATCAGAGCAATGTATGTCATTGGTGTCCAAACTGTCAGATGTTATCAAGAGTCGCCCATAGGGCTCTGACTAGGCTTAACGACTAATATCAACCGATGTTAGCCAGGCCCAACTGCTTAACGTGCCTTCCGAAGTACAGAGAGGCTCTTATTAAACGAGACTAATATGCTCGGAAAGGTCACCCATCTAAACACGACCGCGCCGTATGTCGCTTAACTTAGGTATCAATACGAAAGTGCTGCGTAAAACACCGCACCTCACAAACTATACAACAATAAAATATGAATATTCATACTTTGTACTATTCCTTCCAAATTGTTATAGTATTGACCATTTACCCTATTCCGCGATAGATTTTTCGCATCAACAGCAGAAACTGCTAATTACAACCCATCGTTTCTTAGCAACGCTACCCTCGTTACAAGAACAATAGCTTATCTACAATAACCGCCATAATTGGAAAGTTTTTCCACTCTTTAGTTACAGAAATACAACCACAGTATAGTAATAGTCAGTGAATACATCTGAAATTAAAGAGACTAATAAATACGCGGATATTAAAGCCTTACATAGAAAAAAAAAACATATCAACCGATTAAACTAATTAATAAAGGCTCTATACACATATTTTTTTTATTCTGTTAATTATCATGGGCCCTCCTACGACAACTGCATCCAGTTTGATCCTGCGATCTTTACTAGGTCGTTAAACCATCTGTCGGTGGACGTCCAACGCGGCGCCCTATTCTGTAAATACAAGACATTAATTAAAGTTTTGTACTAAGTACCTCAATACCTAATCAATCATAAATAACCACGAGAAGATGCATTTTATTTTTAAAATGAATAGGACTTTAGTATATCTAGGACTTTTTTATAATGGTATAGGCCTCTTAGAACCTACCAATAAAACTGACTAACATGCTTTAAATAATGCATTCGTCTACTATTAAGGAGAAACAAATTATCTTTGAGTCAGTGCATGATTTGCGTAGACTGTTGGTGTCATGCACCAACTCCAAAATACATTTTTTATTAGAAGACAAATAAGGGTTTTTTAAGCTTTTTAGACAGTTTTTCGAAAGCAATTAAATTAAAAAAAAAACTTTATTTTTAGTTATTACCCATCTCTCAAATACTACTAGACCGATTTTGATTAAACTAATACTGCACCCTAAAACTGGAACATACCTGATTGAACTAAAACAGGACCATCTCGCTGTGACTTTTCCTTTTTATAGAAATCCGTGGACAAACATACATCCGTGAAAAAATATACTAACATAAATACATTTACGATATTAAAATACGTGTAAGGAATTATAATTAAAATCCAACAAAATCACTTACATACACTTTTAAACGATTACCTCCTTTGTTCGGGAAGTCGGAAAAAAGTTACAAAAAGCGGAGTAAATAAAAACAGGCCTGCTGAAAAAGTTTATTTCTTAGTTACCATGCCAACACAAGTATATAAATGCTTTGATTAACCACTTACCTACTGGCAAAAATTACTTTGTGTTGTTAAGATCCGTTATAATAGACTATCCGATAGGCCTATCAAAAGTTAAGTAACAAGGTGTAAAACGACCCAACAATCGGATTTAGTAAATTGGTTAAACAAACTTCGCTAATTACTTTTCTTATTCAAGATACCTCTTACACCTCTTACCGTAATATAAACACGTTGAAGGACTTTGCTATAATAGGGCTAAGGTTCGGTTTCACCATCCTAATTTGACCAAACGTTAACCTCCGGCCACGTATTTTCGTAACGATTTCGTTGCCACATTTGACGATCCTGCAGTCTCGCATACCTAGGACACATTTGTAGTAAGTGAATTTATCTTTGAGATGTATGGGATCCTAATGGGACATTTTGCAAATTTGGCGCTACAAGTATCTTAACTAGGTGTGCGCCCCTAAGGAGTTTGAGATCGATTTAGAGCCCAGGGCTCAATATTGGGGCCTCCCAGGGCTCAATATTGGGGCCTTTACTTTTCCTGATATATGTAAACGACCTGCCATTTTATTCCACAAATCTTTGTGAGATAGTTCTGTTTGCTGATGATACTTCTTTGATTTTTAAAATGAAAAGACATGAAGAAAATTTTGACGAAGTAAACAATACTCTCTCCAAAGTATTGAATTGGTTCACCACCAATAACTTGTTGCTGAATGCTAGTAAAACTAAATGTGTAAAATTCACTTTGCCTAATGTAAAGCAACTTACACCAAATATTGTACTAAATGGTAATAATCTAGTTTTAATAGACTCCACTGTATTTCTGGGCATTACACTTGACTCAAAATTACAGTGGGGACCTCATATTGAAGCCCTAGCTAGGAGGCTAAGCTCGGCTGCCTTTGCAGTTAGAAAAATAAGGTATCTGACTGATGTTGAAACGGCGAGGCTTGTGTATTTTAGTTACTTCCACAGTATTATGTCTTACGGTCTTCTCTTGTGGGGTTCTGCTGCAGACATTGATACCATATTTATTTTGCAGAAAAGAGCCATTCGTGCTATTTATAAACTAAGTCCTCGTGACTCCCTGAGAGAGGTCTTTAAGAAAATCAACATATTAACTGTGGCTTCTCAATACATTTTTGACAATATAATGTACGTCCGTAAAAATTTAGATTATTTCATGAAGAAGAGCGACATTCACTCATATAACACAAGAAATAAATACAAGCTTGTCGTTCCTAACTTCAGATTAGTTAAAACTAGTAATTCGTTCATGGGAAATTGTATAAAATTCTTTAATAATATACCACACAATCTT
Organism: Pyrausta purpuralis; assembly: GCA_963924145.1. Classification (NCBI taxonomy): domain Eukaryota; kingdom Metazoa; phylum Arthropoda; class Insecta; order Lepidoptera; family Crambidae; genus Pyrausta; species Pyrausta purpuralis. The sequence goes on along the minus strand of OZ001652.1, from coordinate 21,416,246 downwards.
GTCGAATTGCCGGTTGATAAATTTAAGAAACACGTTAAAAACACGCTTATGTCTAAAGGCTATTATAAGGTTCAAGACTATCTGAACGACACGAATGTGTGGTCTGTCCAGCCTGCACCGACTGATGTACTTACCTTTGATGATTTTGATTTTACGGCAGCTAGTGGTGACTGAGTTTGTTCCGGCGTTTCTTCTCAGCACTTGCCTAATTGTCTGTGTTCTGTCTCGAAGCGCTGGTAGGGCCCAAAAGATAAGGAGACATGATTCGGCCCCTTCAGGGCACAATTATTTTTATTTTATTTTTCACTGTACATTTGACGTTCATAAGTGGCATATTGTGTCCTAAATTGAATAAATATTTTTTTGATTTTTGATTTGATTTTGATTTTTTCCAAATATTGTTATCTAAGAAGCCAATGCACTTGTGTAATGGAAATCAGAGACAACGGTGAAACCACAATACCCAGACCCTAGACAATTTAGAAAGTTCTGATTTTTACATTAACCCGAACAGGAATCGAACCCGAAATCACCATGTAAAGAATAAAGGGAGAAATGTAAGTCTAATAACGGCAAAAAATATCGACTCGAATCGTCACATGACCGATCTGGAGAGTCGATTTTAGGCGTTATCTTACTATGTTTCTACGAGAAAGTTAAGGTTACTGAGTATATCTCTTCATTGTTTACGGGTTATTTTATATTACCTTGAATATTTATGAAAGAATTCTACAATTTACATAAAAAAGTTGGTGAACAGTAATGGAGAAGAGAAATAAAGAGAGAAGAGAAGTAAAAACCAGTGAACTGTTCAATTTTAACAACAGTTCCTACTTCTAATAACCGATCAAACAAGGCTAACCTAAGCTTTTTTAAATTTAATAGAAAGGGCAGTTTAACCAAATATGTTAACGCCACGTTTAGTGTAGTAGTTCACGCTCCTGACTAATACGCCGGCGGTCGCGGATTCGAATTCCACAAGGGCCAAATGTGTATATGATGAGCACGAACATTTGTATATTTAAATATTTATGAGAGACGCCCCTGTCATAATCGTTGTCTGGTATTCCTAACGCATGGAAAAAAAATCCTAACATCGAAACCAAGACAATTGGTGTGTTCTCTGGCACATATTTATATAATTCTATTCTATATTTCTACGAAACAATGAAGTGAGCGTTACTAGATTAAGTGAGGACACATGCCAATCAGTTTTATCTGATAAATCTATAAGCCGACGGACAAACAGATATGTCTCGTGCGAACACCAATAATCTGATAGCTGTCATAATAAAACCCCGATCGAGTTGCCACGTTGAATAAATGGTTAAAAAACATAAAAAATGGGGCCAACATTTTCAGGATTCGACCCCTATCACAAATATCACACAATCTAGCAAGATTCAGAAGGCTTGCATTTATAGATCACATTTAAATAGAGAATGAAGCAAAAGTTTGTGGTTATAATACTTATAATTGGATGCTACGGCGTTTATTTTAATTTTCCGATAGCAAATATATATGTATAATATGATCAAAAAGTAATCAATACGGTTTTACTCGCTAGCGTCGACGTAACTTTTTGTATGGTAAAATTTAGTTCTGTCAATGACCGCTAGAGGCACTGTGCAATTTTCCATACACTTTTTTTACGTCATCGTTATAGAGTAAAACCGTCATAAACTCATGGTAACGATACTGGTGCTAAAGAAACTGCTAACTCAACATATTTTCAAAAGAACAGAAGAGTCACGCAGCTGAGTTCCTGAAGTCGAGCTGCTTTGAAAAAAAAACTCTGAGATTCTGGCCAATTTCCAAATTTGCGTCTGTCAAAAGAAGAAAGTTGATGAGTTTACTGTATGCGAGTATATTATGTTCTTGTCCAAATTGCCGGATCAACGGCTTAGAAACGAGTTATTTTATAAACCGAAAAGTAATCTAACCATTTCTCTTGTGTAATAATTTAACCACAAACAGTTTCACTGCTACATTGATTGAAATTTTTGTATTATTACAGACCGACTAGTCTTTAAATATCTTTATATTTTCTCTTTCTCTTTTTTTATGACTGTCCTATAACTATTTAATATTTTCCGCCAATTAAGGAATGATTTTCTTATTTATTTCATTTTTAACTTTTCATCCTAAAATATATCTTAGTTCAACTCAGAACTCCAAACGAAATAGGAAATACTCTCTTACATCGCACACCCACCTTTCATAGAAACTAAGTAATTTCGTGAAATCCGACATCTTGCCAATAAAGTTCTATAACAGCACTACTGGCCAGTACAAAATGTTTTCCAGCTGCTATATTACATTGAAAAATATCGTATAAATGCAGAGACGAACTAAGGACTCCAGCCAGGGGTTTTTCTCAAAGAACAGTACTTTAATAGAAACCTGCGTGATAAAATTGCACATTTTTGAGCTAAAACACGGGACCGCTTGCTCATCAAAACAACTCGGAATGTATACGGCGCTAGAACCGCACAGTACTTGATCCCTCGATTTATCAAGGATTTACCTTAATCCGTCAAATATGTTTTTTTTTTAAACAAAAAATCAAATCTATCTTAAGATTAACGACGATGGTGTAGTGGCTAGCACGCTGGGTTTCAAGGTGTTGCCGCTCAGAGGTCCCGGGTTGGATACCCGGTTGGGTCAATGTAGAAATCGTAATTTTCTGTATTGCCCAGGGTCTGGGTGTTGTGGTACCACCGTTGTGCCTGATTTCCATAGAACAAGTGCATTAGCTTCTTACTTTGGGATGAGAGCAATGTAGGTGATTGGTGTCCAATATAAAAAAAATGCTGAAAAAAATCATATTTATAGAAAACGAAACCAAAATAACTCGGAATGTATACGGAGCACGAACCGCACAGTACTCGATCCCTCGATTTATTAATAAATAACCTTCAACATTCAGAAATGATTTAAATAAAAAAACATCAAATCTAAGTTATTTTCTTTCCATCATAGAGAAGCATATTGTGCTTCCTCTACGTTCCTGTTTAATATAATCAATAATATGTAACTGATTGTAAAAGAAACATTTACTTTTATCGAGTTAAATTATGTATTTAACATTAAATTTGCATGATTTATGTAACTTCCATAATTGATTGTCTCACTTAAGCACTGTAGGCAAACCAAATTGTTTTCAGTGATAATAAATAAATAAAAAAGAAATCACCAAAAAATATCGATGCAAATTTAATTATTAAATAGCAAATAAAATTTAATAATGGCATAATTAAGCTGCTCAGCATATTTTAAAGTTACAGTAATAAATTATTAGTCTTAGTCTTTTATTTAACGAGTTATGGTTTTTCTAGTAAAGTGGCGCTAGTGTGCGCGGTAAAAATCCGGGTAGCGCCTTAAAGGCAACGACAAGAGCGAACCCATTTCAGATAAAAAAGGCGCAGCGTAGGACGTCCACCCACAAGATGGATAGACGACCTTGTAAAGATCGCAGGATCACTCTGGATGCAGACTGCATGCGGTCAGTCCCTATGGAAATCCACGGAGGACAGTTATGTTCAGTAGTAGACGTCTTTTGGCTGATTATCAAGATGATCTTGTACAATATTCAAAATGGAAGAAGGAAGCTTATCACAATAAGCCTTTGGTAACTACCTACTAAACAGTGTAGCCTGTAATAGGAGCAATAATTTAAAAAATCGGCCCTTTAAGTTACCAGTAATCAATTCTTAATAGTTTAATTTTTTTATGATGAAAAATACATTTCTTGATATACTCTGACAAAAAAAATCGAACCAGCGATGTATTGCAAACATGCAAACAAATGTGTCGAGCCGTAGAACTTGACATTGTCATTTACTACAACGATTTAGCGATTTCGGTATACATTGATTGACTGAGTAAAAGCTTTTTTCAGATCTATAGGCCAAGGTCACTACTTATACTCTGAAGACACATTGATATTTTCTTTGCTTCTATTTTTGGCCACATGCTGTATAATAATTTCGATAGATAGGTACTTAAATGATTTTACTACACCCGGGGCCCCGCTTCCTCAAATCCCTCTCTGTACAGCTTTCCTTTAACTTCGTATTCGACACACGTGGTTAATTTTCAATCTAAAAGCTTTCATATTATTGATATGGCTTTAGACTCGGAGTTAATTTCTTGAACGGAGTAAGTTGGTTGAGATAGTCGGTTGGATTATTTCTATGAATGGACCGACTTGAAAAGCTTTATATTTTAAAGAGGTTCTTTTCTCTTATTATTCCGGGGATGAGTATATAAATGAAGTGACTTTTCTGTGTATTTAGCTAGTCACACCTTAGTTATTAGAAATGAAATTAAGTTTTATCAGTTTTACATGTATTATTTATACTGTTCCATGTTTATGATGAATTAATCAACCTGTACCGGGACCATGAGTTACGGCTTTTTAACTCGCTGGCGACGACGTAAAAAAAGTCTAAGGAAAATTGCCTAAGGCCTCTTGCAGTCACTTATAGAACTAAAATTGTTCGCCGTAACCTCATGGTAACGATACCGTTTATTTTTAAATTTAACATCGAAAAATCTTGTATGAATACACATAATATGTTTTCCTACCAATTTTTGGTAATGACAGCCCTTCTCAGCAGAGATAGCCCAAGTACGCAGGAGATATTATAGTGCCCAAGTATGTGCGCAATAAACAAGTAAACTCTCTGTTCCTCCACTTTCATCAATTCGGTGAGACGGCATATACGACATGCCCGAGGAGAGATCAGGCGCAGAACCGACGGCGCAACGTTCTTTCCGAAGCACGGGGTAGTCATCAACACCAACTTCCTGACTCTGAGCTGTTTTCGAGTATTTTCCGGATAGAAGTTAAACCAGCCAGCCAGCCAACCAGCAAACTAACCGCTACACCAACAAGACAGTCAATATTCATAACTAGACCTTTGGCTACAATCTCACCTGATAAAAGTGATGGCTGTCCATATGATGGATCCGATCCGATCCTATGTCCTACACAGGTTTTCACAGGTTTGTATCAGAGAAAGTGCGGAACCGATCTTACTGTGTCTACTTTCACAATATTATATCCTACAAACGGTCGGCTTATCTGGGTTTTGCTACAAAATTGAACATTCCTGGGCCTGCAATTATCCTTCGTCGTTGTGTTGTCAAATTAGCAGCCTGAAGGATGTCACTAAACAAGGCCATTTCACTACAAATTGTAGAAACGATTTGGGAGACAATGATGACAGCGTTTTGACTGGATTGCTGGCTGTGAGTGAGATCCAATCAGATAAAATGTATATACATATTTCAATAAGCTGCACTAAATCAAATACAAGTAACTTAACCCTTTTATTCACCAGGTAAAAATCTTTTCGAAAAAAATTGCGTCGATTTTGGGGTTTAACATCACACATATTTTGAATTATATAGCTGCTTGCGATGGTTTTATAAGGAATATGAAAAGAAAATACTGATTATAATTATACAGGAAGATAATATGTAGTAAATTCAGCCTCGCGTCAAAATGGCGTCTGATATTCTTTGTATAAAAATAAAAATTGATAGTAGGTTTAAGCCCAGACTAAGACCCTTTACACTCTGCGATGCTAAATTAAATCTGTTCATTGCGTGAGTCGCGATTCCGAAGCGCGACTGCATTGATGCTAAAAGTGGCAGTGCGTAAGAGGTCTATGGTCTCCCGAACAATGTAAAAGTATCCTTCATTATGAAATACTGTCATTGTGACATATTTTTTTAACCAACTTGAAAAGGAGGAGATAACCAATTCTACTGTACGATAGTTTGTATGTTACCTCATATCTCAGTTTAATTTGTAAATCGATTTAAAATTTTCTTTCTTAGATGGTTTAACTTTAAGTTGGACCCATTGTTGGCAAGTCGGAATCTGATGATAAAATATTTGTGTAATCGAGGGAAATACTCAAATTTTAAGGGCACGTATAGTGTTTTTGTACTAGTTTCTTAATGTTGACATTTTTTTCTTCTGCCAGTCACCCTTTGGTGAGACTGAGCTGATATTGGAACTCTCCAAAGCATAGTTGTTCAGTGCTTATATCGCCAGTACGTATGCTATGTAATACATAGCTTTATCAAAAACAGAGTCAGAAGGTCTTCGACACTCCCCCCCCCCCCCATAAATCCATAAATAAATCATTAAAAATTAGTAAGTAAAATTAACTTTTACAAAAAAGTTAGACTGACATATACTTTTACATTGGTCGGTTAATACCTTTCTTCGGTTCTAAACCTGATTCTAAATTTTTAGAAAGGGACTGATGTATGTTGTTGATATCAGGATTCTTGCTATAACTGACTATATCAACCGACCAAGCACCGGCCATTAACTTCGAAAGTGGTTAATTAAAGAAGATTGATTTTCTAGGTTTATTGGTACCACAATAGAAAAGGATGCAGTAAGTTACTTTCCCTAGCGAAGAACTCACTCTCTCTCTCTCTCTCTGTCTGAGACCATTACTTATCTACCTGTTTTTTTTTAGATTGGACACCAATCACATACATTGCTCTGAACTTAAAGTAACTAGCTTATGTTGTGGTTCCACCGTTGTGTCTGATTTCTATAACATAATTATAGAAATCAGACACAACGGTGGAACCACAACACCCAGACAATATAGAAAATTATGATTTCTACATTGAGCCGACTCGGAATCGAACTCGGAACCTCAGAGCCGCGACGCCTTGAAAGCCAGCATGATATTTGAAAGATGAGTATTTCAGAAGAATTTCGTCCTATATTTGAATAATTCATCGGGTAGTGATCATGTGTAGATAAAGAAATAGGGCTTATGCGTAGTATGGTTGGGTAAGATAGTATTATTTTTAAATCTCTTGCAAATGTTTTATTTACAGGTAACTCAGTTACCTGTATGTGCCGGCAACTGAACCGTGTCTTTCACACTTCTTTATTCGCTGTTTACAAACAAACAAAAATGAAGGAACCGTCTCTATTTCCATTATGTATTGCTTGTAAGATATCTCGGTCTCCAGATAGGCGGTGACTGATCGACTGAAATTCGTTTTCCCTTAATTTTGAAGGCTTTTTATTACGGTTAGATAACAAAATACCGGGAGGGGGAGCGAACGGGAATGGATTCCATCAGATTTTCTATGTATAGGACAATATTAAATCTGTGCTTACTTTCATAACTCGTATTTGGTTTTAGGATCGCAATAGCGATAATAATATCGGTATTTGTACCCCACGGCAAACACAATTTAAGTTCTTCTTCATACTCATTTAGAAAGAATTATAACAAATACATGCCGTCATCATCACATAAGTACTTTTTTTGTATTTCAGGGTCCAAAAAATTGCATACAAAATATCAGTTCTGACGTTTTCCTGCCGATAAAGTTGCAAAAAATCTCGTTAGGGAATATTTGTTGCAAGCCACGCAATAACTTTTTATCATTTTTTTTAAACGTACATGGAATATTTTAAAATGGTAATAAAAAAGGAACCGAGGCAAATATTTCTACTGATTGGTAATCAATTCAAGGTGGCAATATCGCTTGGATTTTATAATGTATGCAATATCGTTTAAATTTTATAAAATGTGAGTATGATGATTTAGTAAGGCCTTCAAGCACTTATAATACATTTTGTAATTTTTTTCATTTTTGGATATGTCAAGAACAGTTAGTTTGACTTAGGGTACAGTGTAAGTTTCATCAAACCCGCTCCGTTTTAGATAGGGGTAATAACTCAAAATTAAAAAAATGTTTTTATTAATGAGTCGGTATTGTTAAAATCATAGCCAACATCGCATAATTAAATCAAATAGACACAATCATTGATAAATATACTTAAATTCAAAACCGAAATTATGAATCATAATTCTGATAAATGTGTATTTTTATAAATTAAATTAAACAATAATTATACTTAAAAGTACTTCAATTGACTAGCGTTGCGACCTCGCTCTACAAGTGCCCCACCAATTGACGTTCGGATACTGAGGAGGGGAGGGCACGTCGTAGCAGCGAGATCGCAGCGCAGACATTCAGTGTTGAGTGCTCGAACAGTACAGACGTCTTGGAGATACTCTTTCCAGTTTAGCTCAGAGCTTTCGATAATTGTATCGTTAACTATCGCCTATAAATTATGTGATTTAAAATGTGAGTGTGAAATAAAGTGATTTGAAATATGCTGAAGTTGTTTGAATTTAATAACTTCAGAAGCGGGACAGCGAGAGTATAATCAAAGTAAACTTTCGCCCTACGCCCATGTAAGTAACGTGTATTTAACATTTTGTAGTTATTATTTTAATACCTTATTTTATTTTACCCGATGCCCTGTAATTGTCTTACCATGATAGACTTTAGCTCCATAGTCATCTTGCATTTAGCCAGGGCTACTCTCTGGATATGCAAGGTGTATTATTTTAAGAGCGAGTTTAAAAAGCTGGTTACAGAGTATCAAACAAACTACTTACCACATGGTGTTGTGCCATGGCAACTCTATGGGAATAGCATCTGGTAGCGATATTAATATACCCAACTTTCATGCATGTTTTTTTTTTCATCCCCGTTTTTTTTACTACGTGCAACTACCTAACCACGACTCGCGAGTCTCTGGCGCGGTTTCATTCTGCCAGGGCTACTCTCTGGGGATGTGATCGTATTGGAGATTTAGTGAATTCACGTGGACGGGTCGATGTGTAGATAACTTATTATTGCACACTTGATAGTAAAAATATCGACATTCATGCATTCACTATTTATTTAAATGAACTGTCGCTTTTTATTTTTGCCATGGCTACTCTATGGAGATAAAAAGTGAATAGTCATAATTGATTTCTCCTCATACATTGTCAATAATGGCTGTGTATCGGAGATTTTAATAACCTGGGAATGCAGATGATTTTTAATTTCATTCTTTGACATAAGCTGTAGGAGAAGTCACCCATCTTTTCTTTTCTTGTTTTATCAGTGTTTTTTTCTGACGCATACAGAAGTTTCACACCAAACATACTCTGACCTTCTCTTAGCATAACAAAGATTAAAACCGTGTGTATGAGTTTCAGAATGGATGAACGTCAGTACGACAGAAACATGGGATCGAACTCTGCACTAATCGATGACGATGATGAACTCATTCTTCGACGACGACTTTTGATAAATGAGTTGGAACGATCGAAACATACTAACGATGATGAGAGAAGTGTACGATCCAGACACTTAAGCGATGAGCTCGAGCGACGCTTATTGGCAAGACATACGAGCGATGAGCTAGAGCGACGCTCATTGTCCAGACATATGAGCGATGAGCTAGAGCGGCGCTCATTGTCCAGACCTGCGAGCGGTGAGCTAGAGCAACGCTCGAGGACAAGACAACGGAGTGGTGAGCTAGAGCGACACTCCTGGACAAACATGAATCGTAACAGACGTGATGATGAGTTTGAGCGACATCAGTCTGCCCTGCGATATTTTACTATTGACCAACTGAGCGAAGAGCTTGAGCGACGCTCTCTTGGAAATCGGACGCCGACGAACAACCGTGGCCATCTTAGAAGAAAACGAACACGACAACAAAGTCCAGAGAGAACAACATCCTCAAGAAAACGCCAGGGTCCTTCATGTTCAACGAGGCGAGATGATTCACCTCCACCTACGCATCGGATGAGGTATGAAAACAATGATTTCCCTCGTAGTGCAGAAAATAACATTTTGAGTCAGTTTGTAAATGCCCTTAAAGATATTGCTAATACAGGTAGCCATAGAATTACTGCCGGAAATAACGTAATACCCGAATTTGACCCTCTGTCAAAAAAACAAAATATTGTTAACTGGTTGACCAAGGTTGAAGAATGCGCTGATATTTACAATTGGAACGAACGCGAAATAATTCATTATGCTTTGCCTAAGCTTACAGGCCTTGCCAAATCGTGGTACCAAAGCTTACCTAGCGTTCGTTATACGTGGATTGAGTGGAAAGAAAAGTTATTAGATTCATTTCCGTGTCGTGAAAATTATGCAGACCTCTTGACCGACATGTTAGCCTTAAAAGCAAAATTTGGGGAACCATTGGAACAGTACTTTTACTCTAAACTGAGTTTACTAAATCGTTGTAAAATCAAAGGGAGGCAAGCGGTTGACTGCATATTACAAGGTGTAGAGGATAGGGGCATAAGGTTAGGTGCACAAGCAGCGCAATTCGACCTTCCGGAACAAGTCTTCAAATACTTAAAAACTGTCAAAGTAGGAAACCCTAGGGAGAATGTTTCTGGTACCAATAGGTCTAGAACAGATAAGCGACATGCGGCCAGCAGCATGCCTGTTAGTAGCAAAAATGGCTCTTATATGAATAAGCCACCGATAAAGTGCTTCAATTGCGGCGTAGAGGGTCATCCAAGTTTTCTTTGCACGAAACCCATAGAAAAATGTAGCAGTTGTCATAGAATTGGCCATAAAATTACTTCTTGTCCAAATGCCCAACATTCTAAACCCCAAACTAATGAGAAGTCAGGAAACAATGAAAAAAATGTCCTTAGAGTTTGTGTGAATAACACACCGATTAAGACGGCGAGCCAATGCTTACAATCTAAAAATCATAACGATTTGTTAAGCGTAGAATCTACCAATAATAAAGACAAATATTTTATGATAGTTGAAGTCAATCAAAGCCCCCTTAATTGCTATGTAGACCTAGGTAGCGAGTGTTCCCTTATTCGAAATTCAGATGCGATGAAGTTTGGTGTCGAACATAGTACTGATAACTTGCCAGTACTTAAAGGTATTGGTAATAATTGTATTCAAGCTTTGTCTTGTATTAAAGCTAGCGTCAATGTACAGGATATTACACTTTATATCGATTTGTATGTAGTTGATGACAATGCAATAAAGCAGTCCCTTTTGCTGGGTCATAATTTTACGGAACATCCTAGTGTGTTGATCACCAAAACTCCCTCTCAGCTAATATTTGAAGAAGCCTCTTCTTCCGAAAAATTGTGTCTCACTGCGCAGGGGACTGTCATTATACCACAATATGATATCAAATCTATACCAGTAATGTGTAGTAGGAATTACTCCGGAAAAATATATGTTGACGGCTCGGTTAGGGGTGGTGTAGGTAACGAGAACTTTCTTTTACCAGGGGAATACCAAATGAGTGGGGGTAGGTGTAGCTTACTTGTAAAAAATTTAGCCGCGGGTCCTATTAAAATCCTTCCTAATTCGCTAATGACTCGCTCATTGCCTGTCGTAACAACTAGGGAAGTCTTAAATATATCAGCGCAGTTTGATGAAACTAATAATACCATAAACTGCGGACCATCTATAAACGAGGAGCAGAAGCAAAAACTCATGACTTTATTGGATAAATATAAAGACTGCTTTTCTAATGGGCTAAAGGATCTTGTTTTTACTTCAGTCGCAGAGATGGAAATACGTTTAACAGATTCTGACCCTGTAGTCTATAGACCTTACAGAATGGCACAGAGCGAGAGGTCCTTGGTAAGGGATATGGTACAAGAGATGCTAGATGCCAACATAGTGCGTGAGTCGTCATCACCGTACGCGAGCCCCATTGTTCTAGTTAAAAAGAAAACTGGAGAAAAACGCTTGTGTATAGACTACAGGGCGTTGAATCGTAAGACCATAAAAGATCACTACCCGTTACCCAGAGTAGAGGATCAACTAGACCTACTTGCAGGTCATAAGTTCTTCATTACCTTGGATTTAGCTTCTGGGTACTACCAGATACCAATCAAAGAGGATTCTAGACATAGGACTGCATTCGTTACTCCAGACGGACAATTTGAGTATCTCAGAATGCCGTTTGGGCTAGTGAATGCACTTTCAGTTTTTCAACGCACCATTAATAAAATTCTAGCAGAAGCCAAAATTAAGTACGCTATGGTTTACATGGATGACGTCTTGATACCAGCCCATGATTTCTCTGAAGGTTTGACACGACTTCAAGAGGTTTTGGATCTCTTACGCCGTGGTGGGCTTACCCTGAAGCTCCAAAAATGCTATTTCTTTTACGAAAATATTGATTACCTCGGGTTTGAAGTTGGGTCTGACGGTATACGGTTATAGGTTCTCGAAAAACAGAGGCTGTTAGTAACTTTCCCACACCCAGAAACCAACATGAAGTTCGCCAGTTCATTGGACTAGCAAGCTTTATCAGAAGGTTTGTTAATGATTTTGCAATTATAGCTAGCCCCCTGACAGATTTATTAAAGAAGAATTCTCAGTGGAAATGGTCCGATAAACAAAATCAGGCATTTAGAACACTCAAAAATGCATTAGTCAAACGCCCAATCCTAGCTTTGTATGACCCATCCCTGGCCACCGAATTACACACAGATGCTAGCAAAATCGGTGTTGCGGGTATTTTCTTTCAAAAGAGCACCGAAGGAGTGCTTAGACCAGTGTCATTCTATAGCCGCAAAACCTCGCCAGATGAACAAAAGATGCACTCATTCGAACTCGAAACATTAGCTGTAATAGCATCCCTGGCTAGGTTCAGAGTTTATTTGCTAGGAGTCCCCTTCAAAATCTATACTGACTGCAACGCTTTACGCACGGCGATGACAAAACGTGATCTAGTCCCGAGGATAGCACGATGGTGGGTCCAATTACAGGAGTTCGACTGCAGCTTTGAATATAGACCAGGCGTTCGCATGGCACATGTGGATGCGCTAAGCCGGAACCCGGTTGGATCTGCTACCTCGAAGACTCACATCTTAGATGTGCTTACCATCGATAAAAGTGATTGGATTAGTACCGTACAGTTGGCGGATGAGGAGATTAAATCTATTAAAAATATTCTCTCTGATCCAGGATCGGACAAAATTGCCGATATCTTGAATAACTACTGTTTGAAAAATGATCGCGTCTACCGTAAAGTTGAAAATGAACTTCGCTGGGTCGTGCCTAAGTCGGTCAGGTGGCAAGTTCTTAAAATGAACCATGACGATGTAGGTCATTTCGGGTTCGATAAGACTTTGTCTCGCATAAAGGAATCGTATTGGTTTCTAAAATTACGTCGCTTTGTCAAAAAATATGTATCAGCTTGCCTAGAATGTTCTTACCACAAGGCACAAGGTGGCCCTCGCACCGGTGAGTTGCACCCAATCCCGAAAGTAGAGATCCCCTCCCATACCGTCCACGCGGACCACTTGGGTCCCTTTGTGCGTAGCAAAAGGGGTAACTCGTACCTTCTTGTCATTATTGATAGCTTCACAAAATTCGTTAATATAACGCCTGTACGCAACACCAAGGCATTGACGACAGTACGAGTATTTAGGGATCACATTAGTTATTTCGGAACTCCTACACGTCTCATAACCGATCAAGGGTCATGCTTTACTTCTAACATATTTAAAAAGTTTATTAAGACCACCGGTATAAAACACATATTAAATGCAGTAGCTTCACCGAGGGCAAATGGCCAAGTAAAGAGGTTTAATAGGACTATACTTGATGCGCTGTCGACGAAATCTCACGGAAAAGATGACAAAACATGGGATGACTACATCCCAGACATACAAATAGGTTTAAATACGACGGTTCATAGCACCACCAAGAAAAGCCCGTCAGAACTATTATTTGGATGTAGACTAATGAATACGTCTGAGGCAATCCTTAATGAAGTATCAATGATACGCTTACAGTAACGACAGGAGATGAGTTAATAGATTTGAGACAGGAAACTGGGAATAAAATTAGACGACAGCAAGAGAAGGATAAAATAAGGTTCGATAAAACAAGGAAAACCGGTACAACGTATAAAGAAGGACAGTTAGTTCGCGTAGAAAGATTCATTAACCGTAATGATGGGAAATCAAAGAAATTGGTAGCTAAGTATCAGGGCCCTTACCGCATAGTTAAACTGCTTCCAAATGATCGATATTTAGTTGAGGATACTCCTTTAACTCGTAAAAATAACCGCCGTTATGAGGCCATTGTTACCGTAGATAAGATTCAACCTTGGTTAAACTTTTCAACTAATCTAGATAGTAGTGATGATGAATATGACAATGATAGTGATGTAAATGACTTAAACCCAAATTGTAACATAGATAACGCCAATGAAAATTTAAACGAGATGGATGGTGATGAAAATATGCCAAATGATGAGGTTTAGCATTATATATTCCATTTGTTGTTGAATCAAATAGTTTTATGCTGATTTATATAAAATTTCATAAAAATAAGCATGTTAGACTTAAGTGTTACTTATTGTTATTAAGCTGAGCAAGAGGACTTGCTAATAAATGGATGGCCGAGCTGTTAAAATCATAGCCAACATCGCATAATTAAATCAAATAGACACAATCATTGATAAATATACTTAAATTCAAAACCGAAATTATGAATCATAATTCTGATAAATGTGTATTTTTATAAATTAAATTAAACAATAATTATACTTAAAAGTACTTCAATTGACTAGCGTTGCGACTTCGCTCTACAAGTGCCCCACCAATTGACGTTCGGATACTGAGGAGGGGAGGGCACGTCGTAGCAGCGAGATCGCAGCGCAGACATTCAGTGTTGAGTGCTCGAACAGTACAGACGTCTTGGAGATACTCTTTCCAGTTTAGCTCAGAGCTTTCGATAATTGTATCGTTAACTATCGCCTATAAATTATGTGATTTCAAATGTGAGTGTGAAATAAAGTGATTTGAAATATGCTTAAGTTGTTTGAATTTAATAGTATATCATGCCCTGTTCGGGGCAAATACGAATCTAACCAAGTAAAAATCATGATAATCGGTCCACCCGTAAGAGTTATAAGTGATTCAACTAACACGACTTTATTTAATGTATATACAAGTATAGATTTACACTATCATTTTTCTTGTTTACCTTCTACTTCAAGTGTTCAACAATGTCGATCGATACGGACAAATTGACTGTAAAAAGGGAGGAATTAAAATAAACTTTTCCGAACCGGTAATAAAAAACGGTGAAACCCGTAGCGATCGGCTAACGCGCCCTTTATTTGTGAGTCTAACTCTGTTTGCGTCGAAAAAAATACTATCGGTACTGAGAAAATAAAGTAAAACTAGCGGTAAAAAATCTCAGCAATTGACGTTGTTCTAGTTTCCAGTGTGACGCGATTGACTGTTTTTTGTACACAGCGAAAGTCTCGACCAGTTTGGGTTATTGATCATCAGATGGAGCTTGGTAAACGCTGCAACAAAATGCTTGTCATTCTATGATTGAGAAGAAGTTTTAAGTAAAATCAAAAATCTGCCGTAGTGTCAAAGGCACTCCGACGTCACTTCGACAGCAAGTCGATGTCATGATGACGCGTACTCGTACGTAGAAGAAATTGAATCTATGCTAATCTCTAATAAAATTACAACTTTTCGAAAGCACCATGATTTTGAGCGATTGACCCGTGCTAAAATTAAATGAGGCATCAAAATGTGCTGAATAATTGATATCGCTGGATTCGTTTTATGTCAGTCCACCGATTTCACACTAATTCGAGGATATTATGACATATGTGTACTTTCTATTACAGTCGGCACTTTAGCAACAGAGTCGTGAGACCATAATGTTTAAAGAGATAAAAATATATAGTGCGATGGTTTACCGATAAGTACAAGCAAGTTAATCATGACACTGACACGACTCAATTAATAATATTAGTTTATAGTTTCATAGTGTAGTGTGACTAAACTGACTCGGTGACGCAGCGGTAAGGGGGTCGCACTTTAAAGCGAGCTGCTTCTGAGATAATAATATCTTAGATATATTTCTTCTGCCTTAGTTCGGTATTTCGAATTAGGAGGACCTACTACGAAAAACGAAATCCGTCATTACGATTATAGTTTTCCGGAGTCGAAACATCTAATATATAAAATTCTCGTGTAACAGTTTTCGTTGCCATACTCCTCTGAAACGGCTTGACCGATTTTGATGAAATTGTTTGTGCTTATCCGGTATCTATGAGAATCGGCCAACATCTATTTTTCATCCCCCTAAATGTTAGGGGTAGTCCACCCCTAATTTTTTTTTTTATTATTTGTTAAACAAAATTTTTAATTTCTATTTTTTTATACAACATACAAAATACAAAACAAACATACAAAAATACATACAATCCTCAATTTTCACCCTTCTACGATTAACCCTTATTTTTTAATAGCCATTTTAGTAATTTAAGGGTGAAACAAAATTCGCTGGGAATGCTTAACTTTTAAAATTACGGGACTCGGCGGGACGGGGCTGGGGCGGGACGGGGTTGGGAGCGAAACAAAGTTCGCTGGGGGGTCCGCTAGTTTTAAATATGGAATCCTTACTACGAAATGCTTCGAATCCACAAAATGTTATCGTATTAGCGGTTTTATTTTTTCGTAGTAATACTGACCTAGGATTTCAAACAGGCCAGCGAACGTAATGCCTACAAAAAACTAGAATACAAGTATATTGTAGTAGTGCATATACAATTTCATCGATAACTCGATACTCTGCTGCATATCCACCGTTCTTCAACATCAAACAACATTTTCGTACCGCATTTTTCCCTCATCACAAAATCCATTTTCGTCTGCGTACCTATATCCGAAAATTTTAGAAGAATAAATTCGCTCCAACTCCCATCGCAGTAAAGTTTTTAACACAAAAGTTGTTGTTTTAGATGAATAAAAAGGGCGATTAATTTTAAATGTTCCTGCTTCTCGTTCTACCAGTAACATTAAAACTTCGAACGTTTGTGCCCTCGTGAAAGAATAGGTAATAAATAAATTAAGTATGAAACAACTTAAACACGGGAAATAATGAAACGACAACGATGAATAACGGACAATTGCTCCGTAAATGTCATTTTCCGTTTTGAAGTAAAATAATTTAAGAAAGTTTTTTAAGGAAGCGTTTATCGTAATTTTAGTGTACGACGTTATGTACATATAACCAAAGTTTAGCTCTTTTAAAAAAGTCCTTGACAATTTTGACAAAAAATAGATGTTCGAATTAAAATTGAAACTTTAATAGCAAGGAACATTAAATGTTACTTTGAGACAGAGGTCATTAGACGAATTCGACGATTCAACTTTTGGAAACTGCGTAAGAGCATCTTTTTGTGTCGATTACTTCAGTGTTTGAAGATAAAATATAGACATACGGATCCAAAACATGGTCTCTAACTATGGGCCTTATAAAAAGCTTAAAATCACACAACAAGATACGTGGAAGAAACGCAAATAGCCCTGCAAATCAGTAAGCTAAAGTGGCAGTGGGAAGAGCACAAAGCGCGAAGAACTGATGGCCGTTGGGGCAGAAAGGTTCAAGATTGGAGAACCTTTGACCAAAGGCGCAGTGTAGGACGTTCACCGACAAGACAGACAGGTGACCCTGTAAAGATAGCAGGATCACACTGGATGCAGACCACTCACAGCCGGTCGCTGTGGAAAACTGTGGGGGTAGCGTATGATCAACAATGAACTTCCTTTGGCTGATAGGACAACAAAGACAAGGACTACTGAATAACTACGCAAACAGGGTGCTTGGCACCTCCATATGAGGACGCGTCGTCTTTTTAACCTTTTTGCATAGTGTGCGTAAACGAATTTTATTTAAAAGTGGTTAACTGGCAAAAACTTGATCATATATCTAAGAGTACACAGCGAAGCGCCCTTATGAAAGTATACTCCAGAAACGAGCTCCTAACTGCAATATCAGGCCATCTTAAATATATATTTGAAATACACTATTTCCGTTTCGTATTGAAAGACAGGAATATCGGTCATATTTCGAATATTTCGTTGCTTTGAGGTTTTAATATAGCAGAATAACTGAATTTGATGTCTGATTTCGTTTGATAGATTAAACATCAGTCTGATTATATGCACTTCAAGTATTTTTCAATAAACTACATGCATTTTTCATTTCGATATTGGTGTATACAAAAACTTACTATTTTGGCCTTATCTTACATTTTTCTATCATGGCACGTTATTTCTTGAGCACGTTGTCAAATAACGATGTATAATTAGTAGAAATTAGTAACTAACATTTTTAAAGTCGGAATATAATATTGCTTTGTAGCAGCATTCATATTCATACTCAAACACGATAGCAATGTTACAAGAATCCGTAGCACCGTAGCATACCTTACGTAGCCGTGCTACGAAACGTCGTAGCACTCTGTAGCAGAACTTAATTTGTTATCTGTAGATAACGAGCTATACGCAGGTTACTTTTAAGGGGTTCCGTAGCCAAATGGCAAAAAACGGAACCCTTATAGTTTCGTCAAGTCTGTCTGTCTGCCTGTCTGTCCGTCCGTGTGTCACAGCCATTTTATTCAAAGCTAACTATTCTAATTATAATCGTCACGGTGTTGAAATTTGTTAGAAAGATGTATCCTGTCCGCTTTACAATTCTCATACAAAAAAATAAAAAAATATATATTTAAGAGGGGGCTTCTATACATGAAACTAAAACCAAAAAATAAAATCAGTCAAACCTATGCGTGTCTATGAATAGGTCTCTTCAAATGACATTGAGGTTCCGTTCCGTTGAGGGTCTAACGTTTCATAGCTAGACGTTTCCAAAGTGGTAAAATGGGCGTTCCATCAAAATTAAACTAAATTGAACCCATTCAAAGATTTAAATGAGTTCCCCCATCAAAATTTTAAACTTAGCGAGTGTAAATTTTTAAAAATATGTACAATGTAGATCTTAACTAATACTTTCAACGAAAATTGGTTTGGACGGGATTGAATGAGAAGTTTATGATATAAATCACATTTTTTAACAACCGCAAACATAACTTTGAACTTCATACAAACAGTATGAAAAACAAAGTTATATTTGCTGTCAACAAAATATTGTGGTATTTTACTAAGTGGAAATAAGTGGATTCCCTAATTCAGTTGAAGTTGGCACGGAACCCTCAGTGCGCGAGTCCGACTCGCACTTGGCCGGATTTTATCGTATCTGGAGATATTATTCAAAGTAGTTAAGGTTCCGTAGTCAGATGGCAAAAAACGGAACCCTTAGTTTCGTCAAGTCTGTCTGTCCGTATGTCACAGTCACTTATTCTGAAACATTGCACAAATGAAACAAAGCAGGTAGTTGCATCTTGCCAACTGCTTTATGATTCTCAAACAAAAAAAAATATTGACTTTTGAGGGGTGCATGGATTTTTTTGCCCAGACCTATGCATATGGGGGTCTATGGATAGTTATCTTAAAATAACATGGAGGTTCCTAAAACAATTTTATCTAAAAATCTGGAGGTAAATATAATAACTACCAAAGATCTGCACCATTTTGTTTGTTCTATTTTAATGTCATACTAAAAAAATACGAAACCCCCGACATTAAAAGTGACATGGTACCAAATTTTGAATCAATCGGATATAAGAAAATCCAGAATCTAATAGAAAGAGCTGACATTTTTCAATCTGCTAAACAGATTTTTATAAAACATGGCTAAGATCACTCGGGTTTTAATTATCTATAACACAAAAATGTAAACGAAAATCGGTTCATCCGTTTGGGAGTTACAACATTATACATTAATACACAGACAGACACGTTAAACTTATAACATCCCATTGTTCTAGCATCGGGGGTGTAAAAGGAATACTCTTTCGCTAAAAAAAAGATTTTCCGTACTCATAAAAAGTTCTACACACAATTTTACCTAAACATATGAAAGCTACAAAGCGAACGTATAAAAGTAGGTTAACTAGGGTCAAACGGTTTTTAATCTGGGTTGTGTTAGTTAAGTAAACATGCTGTTAGTGAATTAAAAGAACCGGAGGCAAAATAAGGCATATGTAGTTCAAAAAAGTAATGTTAAAGCTTACAAGGAATGTGTGTAAATTACTCTGATATTTCGTTCTCTGATGCTCTATAAGGATTTAGTCGAGATCAGTCACAATGTCACATTAAATCCAATTTAAAATATGTTTTTCAAACTGATATTTGTACTTAAGAAGCAGCAATCATGAATCGCACGGTATAGGTAATATCGAGAATTAACAAATGTTACAATATGGCAAATTGTAGTTTTATGAAAGATATTTGAATATTGTTGCATTACAGTTTGTAAAAATCGCATTGACGTCACATTTAATAACGTATTCATAAGAGACCAGAAATTTCTCCCGATAACTGCACGGTGGCACGGTTAACAGCGTTGGCCCGGTTCACCAGAGTTCGTGGGTTCAAATCCCACTCGTGCGGGATTTCTGGTTACTTATTTCATCTTTTAATAAATAAACACTGTGTTAAAAAAAAATAAGTTTTAAAAAATGCTGTGAGTGATAAGTGATAACTAATAAATTAAATGTTAAACAAATGAAGGCCATTTTAATCGGTAAATGAGTATTATTTTTACCTTAAAATACATTAGTCAAATAGTTTTTATGATCTCGTGAATGAGAGATTGCGAAATTATTCAGTCCGTGATACTGACACGTCCATTAATAAAACACAATTTGGCGCTTGTACCAAATTGGAAGATTTTAAAATAACAGATATGGTCATTGGCTTATTTCAACTGAGCATAATTTATATCCATTTTAAGGTTTGTTTTTTTTTAAATAAAAATGGACACCAATCACATACATCGCTCTGATCCAAAAGTAAGTAGCTTATGCACTTGTGTTATGGAAATCAGACGCAACGGTGGTACCACAACACCCAGACCCGGGACAAAAAAGAAAATTTTGATTTCTCTATTGACCTGACCGGGAATCAAACCCGGGACCTCAGAGCGGCGATGCCTCTCGATGGCGATGGTTCTTTTGTTTCCCTCCTATGTCTAATAAAGTAAGAATCATGAAAATCGGTTCACCCATCCGACTCGTGCCACGACTTTCTTTTTGTGTAGATAGTTAGAGACATATACAAGGTGACTTAACATGGTTTTGACTTTAAGGGGGTGAATACTATGTAAATCTTATTTTTTTCTGACTCTGCATAGAACCATCATATCGCCGGCTGATTTGTGTGGAGCATCTAAAATCTTATTAAAGCTTTTCACCATGACCGAAAAAGTTGTAGGCGTTAATGGTCTCATTCGCCTCCTAAAATTTGGCAACACCTGTCGCCTTCCAATGTCACCCTGTTAAACGAGATCCAAAAATAAAAATTTACTTCATAGGAAAATTGACATTAAGTATTTCAGTATGGTATTGTAGCAAAGAGTATCTGAGACAAAAATATCATTTTCCCAGAATTTCATCCAACCCTGCATGCATACATAGACAGAGTTTGTAACTTTCCTATGTGCCACAGGCAAATAATAAAACTTGACTAACTCGTGACTAGCAAAGTTTTCAGCATTGCATGGCTTTGTACATTGCATGTTAAGACTATAGGAGCGATAAAGGTGTTTTATACATCTTTCTTCGTCCTTTTTTTAAGATATTTTTATTTTATTTTTATAGTAAGTGTCTGCTACAGACTTATAGCAAAAAATGCTCAGGTTGGTATAACCTGCAAGTTATATTTTTGCCTTATAAATTAAAATAACATATTTATTTTAGATTAAAGAGTGTCAAAACAATAATGATACCTTATTTACATTGCACTTCAATATTAATATTAATTAATTCACTTTAAATAATAATAAAAGTTATAAGATCCACTTTTAGGTTCCTACACATCCCAAAATAGACTCTATACTATTGCTTCTAATTTACAGGTAGTTAATAGTACTGAGAAGAAACAGTGTAGAAGAAATCCTTCTATTATTGATAGTGAAAATAATGTTGGTTAAAGCTGTTTTTTTATTAAAATCAAAAAGGCTCTTTTCCTCAATTATCATATTTTTTTGAGAAGAGTCCTAATTGACCAGGTTTATGATAACTAAAGTAATTATATTACCTATTATCTCCCAGACAACTACTCTGAATAAAATTTAATAAGCCTGCCAGTTGTCGCGTATTAGAAAGATAATAACTAGTTTACAAAAAAAAAACAAGGCTAAATAGCTATAAAAATGCATTGCACCGTAATTTTGCAGTTTCGCTATTTTGTCTAAAAAGTCAGAACTACAGGATAAATAAAGGAAAACAGTCTACTACATCCGAACACGCCACTGAACCGTTATGACTCTGTTCATTGCTTGTAGCGCCCTAACTAGAGTTCCTCAAAGTGTGGGGTGACAGCCAAAGGGGGCGCCGGCGAACAGCCTCTCGATTAATGAAGCAACTAAAAGCGTTTTATTCATCGTCAACCTATCGTCTTCATCGACAATCATTATTTGATTTTTAGGGTTCCGTACCTCAAAAGGAAAAAACGGAACCCTTATAGGATCACTTTGTTGTCCGTCTGTCCGTCCGTCTGTCAAGACCCTTTTTCTCAGGAACGCGTGGAGGTATGAAGCTGAAATTTATATCAATTACTCAGGTCTACTGTCCCTTGAAGCTGTGAAAAAATCAAACTTCTAAGCCAACGCAATCAAAAGATACAGCCGTTTATGCCGCAAATTTTCGACACTTGCAAGGGAATCAAAACCTACAGGGTGCTTCCCGTGAACTCAGAATCTTGAAATTTGGTACGAAGCAACGTCTTATAGCGTAGATAAAGGAAAAATTACGAAAACCATAAATTTTTAGTTACATAACATAATATATATTTTTTTAATAATTTTTAACTTACTACCCATTTCCTCATAAACGCGTAGAGGTATTAAATTGAAATTCATACCAAATACTCAGGTCTATAATACCTTTAAGTTGTAACAAAATCAAACTTCTATGTCAACGCAATCAAAAGAAACAGCAATTTAAGCTGCATATTTTGAAACTCGCAAGTACTCGCAAGGGAATCAAAACCTAAAGGGTACTTCCAGTCGACCTAGAATCTTGAAATTTGGCATGAAGCAACGTTTTATAGCACACATAAAGGCAAAATTCCGAAAACCTTAAATTTTTAGTTACATTACAAAATATATATTTTTTAATAAATATAAACTTATTACTTTTTTCCTCATGAACGCGTAGAGCTATCAAGTTGAAATTCATATCAAATACTTAGATCTAATTGACTTTAACCCGTGAAAAAAAAAATCTAAGTCAACGCAAAAACGCAAAACGCAAAAGTACAACCATTGATACCGATTGTCGTAATGAACGAACTTTGTAAACCTTGCAGGTTTGTACGGAACCCTCGGTGCGCGAGTCCGACTCGCACTTGGCCGGTTTTTTTTAAATGGAATGGTATAAATTTCAAACTGCCTGAATTTGTTAATTTCCCTACACATTTTCAGCCGAAATTGAATACTTTAAATAAGTATGAGCACAGTAGACGATAGATTTTATTGGACGTTTAATTGAAACATTTATAAATACAGATACTTGCCAATGAATCACTAAGCAAGTTATTTCAATACATTATTTCAAAGCCAACACATCCTCATTTTATTTACGACATAAGTGGCATTTTGTGTCCTAAATTGAATAAATTATTTTTGATTTGATTTGATTTGACTTTTAAAAAGGACGTTATTGCTATAATTACGTTCTACATTCTGTCATTGTTACAACATGTTATAAGTACACTGCTTGCTTATTAAGATTAGTTTTGGTGACAATAGGGTGTTGACCCATGTGTGTCTGCAAAAAACTTTGAGAACCAGTGCCTTAGCCCAACCTAATGGTGATTGAGTTTCCGAGTTATAGCACCTAATAGAGTTTTTGTGCTCAAATATTCAGGAGTTCAGTTTAAAGCGAAGGAAGTTTCAATTAAGGCTTTATTTTCGCCGCAAATGTTGCGTTTACTTAATTTTGCGATAAATAAGATAAAACACTCCAAACGCAAAACTTGGTAGGCTCTATTGCACTATTAACTATCAAACAGCATATAAAACTCAACTAATCAATCAATCTCTGCATTATGAAGTGATCGATTGGTATAGGATGTTTAAAGGCAATTAATCCGCAAATTGTACAACTTACAGTGCAATACAGATAAAATTACTGACGGTACGGTTAACCAGAGGTCGTAGTGCGAGACGGAGCGACTTACTCAAACGTTTGATACGTTTTTTGCACGTTTGCACGTTAACGTGTTTTTTTATGATATGCAGCAACGCCGTCTAGTGGCTAAGGGGTAAACTAAAACAATCCCATAAAAAGTCACGTTTACGCGCTCGATGCGTTTGATCGAATAAGTCTCGCCCCAACTCGCACTACGGCCTTCAATCTGTTGAGGTGTTATTTACTCTCAACCAAAATTTTTTTTAAAGAATTTGATGAGTATCATTTTCTATTCATCATTAGGTGTTTTTATAAACGTAAATATTCTGCTATAAGTTCTCTACAATAAGTTATCGTATTGGGACTTCAAAATAAATCCCATTCATTAACAAAATGTAACCCTGTATACAATAAAAACCAATCGACTTCGTACAATTTCGCCCAGGTGCTCAATTGAAAAATGTGATTGTAGATTTGTCCCGAATGTTTTCTTCCTTTCTCTCGTAAAATACAATCTCGGTTATAATGACGTGTGAAAACGAAAACCCAAAGGAAAGTTGTAAGAAAAGGGACACGCGATCGGAACATTATCGAAGTTTAGGGCGCGCTGCTGATAACATACAGGGTTACCATACAAAACGTGACTGCTGTAAGTCGGATGGATTGAGACGTACGGGATTTGTATTTAATATTGTATGCACGGGTTGCAAAGTTGTATTGCTATAGCAAACATGAAACAGAAATGTTGGATTTTTATTTATTTCGATTAAGAAAAAATGAAAAAAACCTTTCTTTCATATATACAAACCATTTAAAATAACCTCAATTTATGGGTTATAGACCCACATACATATATTTTGAATATACACAATATTTTGTGTTTTTCTGTCTTATTAGTGAACCCAGTGAACTTTATCTCGCCCCTAGCCCCGTCCCGCCCTGGCCCCTTCCCGCCCGACCCCGTAACTTAATAAGTTAAACGTCTCCGTCCCGCCACAGCCTTGGCACTGTCAAACGGGATAAAAGCACCAATTTTCAGTCTAATCGGTTCAGCCGATCTTGAGTTATAAATAGTGTAACTAACACGACTTTTTTATAATCGGGTACACACGTGCCCTGCCCATTCCCACTTCAGCTTTGCTGTCTTCTCACTAACGTCCGTTATTCCAGCCATAAAGCGTATTGTCGTATTCCGGATCTTATCAATACGTCACGCGATGGATACCACAAGACGGCTACCGACGAAGAGGTAGACCTAAAAAGAGGTCGTGTGACGATCATGTGATCAGCTTTGCGCGTGATTTGGTGTCATTGGTTGCTGTCAGAGACTAACGAAAGTTGGGGGAGACTTATGCCCAGCAGTGGGATGAAACAGTTTAGTAAAAAAACGGCTACTCATTATATCTTGATTAATGCAATATCTCTTAAAGAATGAATTGCAGATCTAAGTCATTAGCAGTTTTATGTTCAATTGTTTTATTTTTTCCTATCGACTCGTGTAACAATGTTATTGCTGTAACTCGAATAAGCGGTGGTTAAACTAACATTATGAGGTTATTGCTTCGAAGTTTTACAAACTAAATTACGTGCACGGTAACGCCGACATTAAACTAGCCAGGGACTCTATTTTTTAATCACTCACGTCAATATTGCGTATGATTTCTGTGGATTAACATACGAGTTTTAAATGAAAATCAGTTAAAATATACTCTGTAACGTGATTTTTGATTATTTGTGTTTGATTTTCACACAAAATATATTTAATGTAAGTAATTTAATATACTATACACATGTTTTAATTGGCAATCTTTTTCGATTAAAGGGTCAATCAAGATCAAATAAATAAATATAAAAAAATTAGACATAGATCACAAACATTGCTCTGATCTCAAAGTAAGTAGCCAATGCACTTATATTATGAAAATCAGACACAACGGTGGTACCGCAGCACCCAGACCAGACCGGGAATCGAACCCGGGACCTCAGAGCGGCGACGCCTTGAAACCCAGCGTGCTTAGCCACTACACCACGGAGATCGTCAAAATCACATTCAGATAAAGAAATTGCGACTCAAGACGAAAAATGACATAGTTATTACGAGGCAACTAATATTTCGACCTATCGCCCATTTATAGTAAGTTGGTTTAATAAATTCAATTAATGAAATTGTTAAAATTTAATAAACCGCTCGCTTCTAAAACTAGAGGCTAATGGAACTCTCTATCTAATAAGAGAAGAGCACCCAGTTTTTTAAATGACTAGTGTTTATATACAAACGTGTTATGTTGAATGCGCAAAACCTCAGACACCCCAAATGAGTTTTAATTTAATTGACCTAAAGCTGAAAGAAAAACTATAAGATATACTAAGAAATAATCTAAGGTTTTTTTAATTTTATTGGCGCTTCTGGTCATTTCTTGCTCTGCCGACGACGCTCTTTCGAGAGAGGTATTCAACAGCCCGCTGCGCCGCGCTGACATTATAATTATTACTATAAATAAACTTTTTAAAAAAGTAAAAACCGACTTCAAAACCAAAATGCATTTAAAAGTCTTAAATAAACTCTTAACTATTGAAAGGAAAGGAATCCGTTTTAGGCAAACAATTTCTTTTTGGAGTCGGTGCTGTGATAGTTGATGCTTGATGGTCAAAGTGATGGCACCGACTCCAAAAAGAAATTGTTTGCCTGAAACGGATTCCTTTCCTTTCAATGGTTAAGAGTTTATTTAAGACTATTTAGTGCATTTTGGTTTTGAAGTCGGTTTTTATTTTTTTTTAAAGTTTATTTTATTTCTTCATTTTTAGTGATTACATAAGTGGGGGGGGGGTTTCCCTCGATTACAACAAGATTCCATCATCAGATCCCAAAATGAAAAAAATGGGACCAACTAGAAGGTACACCCTCTAAGTAGGTAAAAAAATTTTCGATTCGGTTGACAAACGACTGAGATATGAGGTCACATACATACAAAAAAAAAAAACATACAGACGAAATGATAACCTCCTCCTTTTTTGAAGTCGGTTAAAAACTAACCATTTTTTGTTTGTATTTTGACGAGTTTACGTACCTGATGGCTTGATTAATAAATAGACAGGGAATTTTTAAATTGTGACCTATATTAATAAGTGGTTCGATTGATTCTGCTCGTGATTCCAATCAACCTATTTTGAGGTGTTGCGCATTTAGCAGTACTCGTTGAATAATGCGAGTGTTTCAATAATAGAGCCCCAGGGCTGCGGCGGTAAAATTTGAGCATGCTACGGCGCTTTGACAGAAACTCCCTACACGATGGCGTGAGCTCAATTATTATAAGCCCGGTCTACACTAGAGCAGTTTTGACGCAAGCTACGAAATGAAAATGGCGTACAAGTATTGGATTAGTTTTTTTTTACTGGCCAGGCCACTGCCAATAAGAAAATCAAGCAATGAACTAGCACATTAATATTTCGTACTCCGAAATCCAATGTTAAGAATGTGCCATTAAATCTGACATAATTCAAAATTTCATGCGTGCATATAATTTTTTTTTATATAAAAAGAGTTTTTTTTATGTAAAAATATTAGGTTTTATATTTAAGCGAAAACATTTAAATTGAGTATTTTTCATCAGCAAGAGCATCTATTTGATTATTTATTTTCTGAAAATTGAAAAGTAAAAACAAAAAAGCGCCTTCAGGAATCGACTAGTGTGGACTTTCCTTCGTACTACACAATATTATACACTTTTGCCGCGTCAAAGTAGTAGTTTTCGTTGAAACAACATACTTATATTTTCTAGACTGCTACCGTACATATTTTAACCATTGCTTCAGTTTTTCATAGAATATGGTCATGTTTCACGATCGACAATTAAGCACTAACTAACGAATTATACAAATATGGAACGTCATTTCATATGAAGTAATGGGCAAATAATGTTAACAGAAACTAATGAGGACATAGTTGCACATAAAGCCTTAAACATTGAGCTAAATGAAATATTCATATTTGGTTTTGACAACGATATAAAAACTTGTTAAAAATTATTCAACACTTTTTGTGACAGTGAACAGCTAAACAGCTAAAACAATAATAGTTCTATTATGCCTGGGATACTGCCCTGAAAAGTGTTAAACTTCGGGTTAATTTTATAGCTCAGGCGTAACTACTAGTAGGCCAAATTGCCATAGCAACGTGCCTAACTTACCAGAAAAAAGGTTTGTTTAATGTATTTCATCAACAGAAAATAGAAGGATGTAGCGCGACAATTGCATCGCATATTTTTTCGTTTAGTTCTTTTTGTGTCAAAGATAATTTTATCCCGATTGTTGATCATCAGCTCTTTTCTAGCTCCTAACTATCCGATCAATCCGAAAAGGAAATGACCATTTTTCGCCAAGCCACGGGCAGCGATGAAACAGGTCCCTAAATTAGTTTTTTTTTGTATAATCAAGGTTTTTTCTAGCTATTACTTATTATAGGTAAGTAAGTTAAGCATGAATTGTATATGATGTATTTGTTGTATTGGTATTTACGGCTACATAGTAACCAAAAAATCGTGTTAAAAATAAGTTAATTCGATGCTGTCATCCAATATGGGTCAAATCCACTTTGGCCCGAGGTCAATTGCCTTTGGTACCAAGTTATTACAATGATATTGAAAATATAGGGTAAGGTTAAACATGACCTAATAAGCGGTTTGGAGATCATCAGCTCTTTAATAATCGGTGAAGGCCTCTAACTACCTTCCATATGTCGTGTCAATTCAAATTTTGTGTCGTGTTACTTTAATGAATTAATTTTATTTATTTTTTAATTTTGGATCATTGGTATAACTGGCATGATAGCCTTTTTAATATATATTATATGTTTACATACATAGTTTACGGTTAATTGTTCCTAACTATTGTTCTTTCACTGTTAGTATTAATATTTAGTTTTTACGTGTAATTTATTTTTGTTGACAGTGAATATACAATAAATAATGCATAATAACCCGTGTTTCCATGCGTTAGTGTGTCAAACGAAGGTATCACAAAAAATAACTTTAACAAAAACTGTTATTCACAGCACGCAATGTATAATCCGTATCGTTATGTGTGTGTGTGCCTGACATAAATTACATACGACTAATAGAAATCAAATAAAAGATATATTTATGTTTCGAGCACGAGTTTGGTAACTTAGACGGCATTTTTTTTTTTTTTTCATTAATAAAACTACAGTCCACAGACTCTTTGGTCCGTGCCTTTTTTGATTTAGGTTTTTGTTATGTTGGGTTACTTTTTATTTTTGCTCCGCGCAAAATATAACTCTCTTATAAGTTAAACATCGTCTCTTATTTCTACTTAAGATAACTTAATATATATTTTTTTTGTTTTTTATTTGTTTTTTTTTTGTTTTTTTTTTCTTTTTTTTTTTCTTGTGTTGTTGTTATAGTTGCTATTTTCTTTTTCTATAATTATTTGTACATGTGCGTATATTTTTGTTGTATTGTTTTTTTTTTATTATTATTATTATTATTACATATTTGTATTATTCTATAAGGTTTTGGAATTCTATTATCCTTGTGATTTTGCTATACAATATTAAACAATATTGCTCTTATTCTAGTTTGTGTTAGTGATTGTGTTTGTGTTTGGGGAGTAAAGTAATCCCTCTACGTCGTCGCCTTTAGGTACTAAGATGTTCTTAGTGACTTGGTTGATAGAGTTAGTTATGTTAGTGGATTGGCCAATATCTTGTTTCGGACTTGCTCGTCGCCCCTGCGCATGGCCATCCGCAGGTTGTAGTCCCGGATTATTGTTGGTGTGGCCTTCTCTGCCCGGATTATCAGACGAGCTGTGGCGTCGTCGGTGGCATTGTCTGTGTAATAAACACAAGACTTTGTGTGTCTAGAGATGGCCACAACAGCGTGGGGAACACTCTTTAGGAGATGGGATTTTTTTGGTACTGTGCGCACTATCACCACTGACTCAAAAGTCTGCCCCTGTGCTTCATGTATGGTAAGTGTGCGTGATCCTTCGTCTTTCCCGTATCCTTGGCTGATAAGGCTTGCCTTTTCAGCTTGGGTGTGAGTGAGGTATAGGGTTCTTTCCGATTTTGGGATCACTGCACCTGAGAAGCGCTTGAGGTAAAGGGACTGTACTTGAGTATTGGCTGAGTATATGCCGCTGTAGATTTCACTAAGGGCATACGCTACATCCTGGGGGTTTCGATAGGTGCACAGTAACTCCTTAGTAACCTCACAGACGGCATTATTTATGACTATGAAGTATGATAGTGACCTGCATTGTTTCTTACAATAGCCGTCGAAAAATAACTGGACCGCGATTCTCATGTCAATCAAAGTTTTTCACTTCGGTAATTCGATTACGAGTTTTACTGTTTTACCGAAAAGTTTAAACGTGTGCATTACACGTATAAACTACCGCACGGAAGAAGTCAAAATGCATAGAAATCGATATAAAAAAAAACATTACACGTATAAACTACCGCACGGAAGAAGTCAAAATGCATAGAAATCGTGTTAAAAAAAACTTTTAGCAAACTTTTTTCGAATGCAAATTGCATGAGAAAGTGGGCCTTGGTTAGATTATGAAATAGCATGTAAAAATTAGTTAGTACATCATAGTAACTTCTGCTACGAGAGAGTTAGGCTAATCGTTTTGTTTAAAAACTAAACCATTGATTTAGTAAGATTTGTTGAAATATGAAACTCGTATACAAGAAAATAGTAACGCGGCAACGCAGCCAGCATAGCCTCCTTACCGAAAGAAAATGGTTTCGTTTTTGAATAGGTAGATTTTAAGTATTTTTTTTATGTTGCATGTCTTTGTTTTATTATTTCTTTTGTAGAAAATATTTACCTAATACTCACTTAGTAAAAAAAAAACCAGAGCACTATATTAATCCATACTAAACAATTATTTGGTTAAATAAAATTGGTTTATGAATTTAACCGCTTATCTGTCATAATTGTGTAACATTAGCGCATAAAGTGCTGCTGTTTTTTTTTTCAACAGACTCTGAACTAAACTTTCATACGAAACTCTTTTAAAAGTATCGCGTAAGCGTTTCCCCAGGCGATTATGCCGGTAAGAAAAATTTAAATAAATATTCATTTACAGCTCCCAAGGCTTTCTCGAGCAAAATGAAAAGAGTGTAGAGTTACACAGACTTAGACTTAATTGTTAGTCAACTAAAGCTTTTACGTAAGACACTGAGCTATTTATCAAATACGTACAAAGCAAAAATGCTAGGGTTTACATCATCATATTAAAAATATTTGCATGCCAGTTCTGATAGCTGGAAAAGCTGAACCGCAATATTTATAACACTTAAAAAAATGTACCCTTTTCCAAAGGCAAATAAATATTTTTCGTTCTGTTTATAACAAATATACTTTAAACAAATTTGTTACACGTAAGTACATTTCAAATTCTAATTATTGACATGAAAAAACCTTTACGAGTAATTTGAAAGTCAGATACAAGTTTTTAAAAAATAATTGTAATTTCTAAAATAAAACTTGTCCTGAATGTATTAATAAATTCTTTTTTATTAATTAAACATTTTATTTTACCGCAAAAGGGACCAAAAATAAATGTTAAATGTATAACATAAACATAAATACTAATATTACACAGATAAAATAAATAAAAAATATATATATATATAATCAAGGGACTAATAAACGTACATAGACTTATAGGGAAGTGAAGATATTGATGATATCTATCAAGATATATCGACAGCAGTGAAATGAATGGTGGATAAATCTGAAGTGCTACTAAAACTAAAAAAAATCGTTTTGCGTTTCTAAAATAATAACTTTTGTTACTTGTACTCTTCAATGGTCCTTGTAAACTTATTGAATTATGTCTTCATTATATTTTAAGGGTACTTCAATATTTGGGAGAATTGTATGATCAAATATAGAATATTGAGATAAAATAAAATACTGAAATCAAGTTACCACTAACGATAATCTTCATAAGACTTTAATTCAAAGTAGTGATCGAGTACGATACACATTTGCTCCAAAACACTATACTTCAAAAAGTATCGAAACTTCAATGTTCCAATCTTTTTTGTCATTAATAAATATGTAGATTTTTATCATAAATCACACTCATATACAAGTCTCTAATAAACCCAATTTCTTCTCAATATCACCTAACATCTCCCGAGATCCTACATAATTCTGCCGCTAACATAATAACTTTCCTGACACAGTGTCACCTCCGTAATAGCGTAATAATCCTGTCACTCACCTTAGGCGGTTGTAGGAGCTACTCAATTATGCCACAGACAATCTCTCCACAATGCACAACCCACAGAAAAACCATAAAAATAACACCTTTCCAACAATTCACCACACTAGCTGGAGAAACAAAACACTTTTTTTGCACACCGGAAAAAGAAAAAGTTCTCCACAGTTTTAAGTTTCAAATTCAAAAATTCGAATCGCGCGTAAGTTTCGAACGACTTGCAATTTTTTTTAATTAACGTGAGTTGGTTTACGTAAAATGACGGGAGCGCGCGCGCGACTCTCCCCCTCCAAAGCTCAGACTGAACTGAGTTTCTCTATACAAATACAGGCGAGGCATATATTTACGGTCTATCGCGCTTTGCTGGTAGAAAAATAGCGAGGACGGACCGTGTTGATCGCAGAAGCTCGAAAGCCTCCTTGAATATGAATATGTGATACGAATAGGGGGACGGCAATCACTTAAACGATATTTTAGACTTTGTTTCCAACTTTTAGGTCTTGATTGCTTGAACTTAGACCGTGACAGAAACTTTGGAGTGCGTTGAGTGTCACAAAAAAAGCCTATAACAAGGTATGATATGTTTAGAATGTGTTTAATACTCACAGTGTTATTGTTGTGTTGTTGTAATGTTAACGTGTTATTGCATCTGATAGTCAACACTATGTAGAGCTGAGCTGACGGTGGAACTCCTTAACGCTTAAAAGTTAAGGGATTCTAATAACAAAAACTTATGTTATTCAATTTGTCATAAGGTGCAAACTGGTCCCTTCTTCCCCCCCCCCCCCGCCCCCTCCTGTAATCACTAAAAGTAAAGAAATAAAAGATGGACAAAGTGATGGCACTGACTCCAAAAATAAATTGTTCGCCTAAAATGGATTCCTTTCCTTTAAATGGTCAAGAAGTGTTTTTTTTAAAAGTCAGTTCTATTATATAAGAAAAGAAGACAAATTGTTTTCCATGGCACGTTTGTAAGACTTTATGAGGGATTTATAAAAGCATTCCAGTGATAATATTGTAGCGATACCAGGTAAATGATGACACATGGTACATATAACAGTCGTTTATCCACATGTTACCCCATGGGCCTACTACCGTGATTACCTCATTTTAACTTCGGATCCCCTTTTCACGACCGGATTTAGCGGCGGAAGATGCCACCTTCTATTATAAACTCTCATGCCAGCAGCGGTCGCGGGTTCAAATCCCACAGGGGGTAATTTTATGTGATGAGCACAAACAATTCGTACCTAAGTCATGGCTGTTTTTGTATTTAAGTATTTATGGGAGATGCTCATAATCGTTGTCTGGTATTCGTAACGTAAGACTGGCTAAGTTGGTGTGTTGTCTGGCGTTATTTTATTTAGTACCGAGAAAATCAATACTAATACGTTTAAATTACTACTTGATTTCCCTATAAATTAAAAATGATTTGCATGATTTATAGTATGGCCGATTTACCCTAAGGTCAGGCCCGGGCCTAGGAAGCAGCTAATTTGCTCAAAAAAGTCGGTTTGCTTGAGAAAAATTTTGATAAAAAAATAAACTTTCTAATTGTTTAAAATATTTTATCACCAAGCCACTTTTTTCATTCCTTATGCTTTTTTTAAGCAATATATGAAATATTTTTTTTTTTTTTTAATAATTATTGATTGTTTATGAATAACATGCCTCCCCAGAGCGGCTGACATAGAATGGTGCCTAGAGCGGCTATGACTGCAAATCCGCTAGGTATTAGGGTTTGTAATATAAAGTAATTTTGTAAAAAAGTTGAAGCTATGTTACAGAACCACATAATAAAATAACTGAAATTAATATATTTCAACGTTTTTGAAATAGATTTTGATACCCATTCATGCAACTTTTGATTTTTCACCCAACTACAGAAAACTAAAACATAAACATAGAGGTCAAACTCAGATCCTTCTTTTTAATTCGAGTAAAAAGGAGAGTGGGTCTTATATTTCGAAAAGATAGGCTTATTAAGGCCATCGTTAGTTCTCAGGCAAATATCATCATCTAATTTAAGAGCTCTTGTCGGTGGTTTTTTTTTTCCATTTTTTACGCTTTTCCGCCATTCTCTTTACCTTTTGATACGACGCAACTTTTTACTTTTGCTTTATTTGATGCATAGCTTATTCTTGGTCTTCTTCTCGTTCTTTTTCCTTCTATTCTTCCCTTTATAACAGGTCTGATGAAATCGGTGTGTCGCATCAAGTGTTATTATCACATTATCTCTTTTCCATTACTTGAAGAACTCTTCATTCGTTTTTTTTGTTCGTCCAGCTGATTCTCTTCATCCTTCTCCAGCACCACATCTTAAACGCTTTCAGTCTCAACCTAATTTTCTTGATCAAGGTCCACGTTTCACGGTCCACACCCATAGAGTGCTTATACTCCAGATGTACACTTTCACATGACTTTGCAAACACTGCTGGTTATCCCATATCCTGGTATTTAGTATTTTCTAAGGCAAAATACAGGGCAAAAAAGTTTGCCCTAAATTCTAAGCAACAAATTTAAATCGTGGCCGTGTCCAAAGTCGATAAACGCTGTGTTACGGAAAATGGGAACATTATGAAGTATCGATAAAGACGTTTAGTGTTGTCGATGGGTGTTGTGTTCCTGCCAAGTAAACTGATTATAGGTGTCGGAGTTAATAGCTCGAGAGCTAAAGCGCGATAAGCAATTGAGCGATCTATAAATAATGCTTAGCGTTGCAAAGCTGCAACTGTTACTTTAAACGGTAACACATAACTGTAACTTTTAGGCTATTCCGATTTTCCATACTATTGTGGATAATTGGACTTATTTCTCATTTATCCACACTGAAGGAATAAATGTAGAAAAATGGTAAAAATTTTCATTTTTGCACTTCAGTGGGGATTTGTGTAAATTGATTACTTAAGATTGTTGAGTATGTAATCAATAGCTATTATATATTTTTTTAATTTTAAAATACAATTTACAAAAAAACAAGTAGATTTTATTTAATTTTAACACCCCGCGGGAGAATATCTGTAAAAGTATTTTGATCAATGAATAGTACTTTAGAATGTTTTTAACACTCACAGTGTCATATTTTATATTCATAAAGATGAAATAAGAAACCAAAAATTTCGCGCACGGGCGGGACTTGAACCAGCAACCTTTTGGCAGACCGGGCCAAACGCTCTTACCAATTGAGCTACCGTGCTGTCAGTCCTACCCTGCGAAATTTGTGGTTTCTTATGAAAACGTCGATTGCGTGTCGCTTAGCGCCATCTAGCCGTCTGTTTATGAAACAGATGGCCCAAGCAGTTATTCTTTACAGAATAAATTCAACTTGGAAATTGATGTTCCTTCAGACAACAGACGGCTAGATGGCGCTAAGCGTCACGCAATTGACGTATTCATAAGAAACCACAAATTTCGCATGGTCGGACTGACAGCACGGTAGCTCAATTGGTAAGAGCGTTTGGCCCGGTCTGCCAAAAGGTTGCTGGTTCAAGTCCCGCCCGTGCGCGAAATTTTTGGTTTCTTATTTCATCTTTATGAATATAAAATATGACACTGTGAGTGCTAAAAAACATTCTAAAGCATTAGATAGCGAAGCGTCATCAATTTCCAAGTTGAATTTATTCTGTAAAGAATAACTGCTTGGGTCATCTGTTTCATAAACAGACGGCTAGATAGCGCTAAGCGTCACGCAATTGTCGTTTTCATAAGAAACCACAAATTTTGCAGGGTCGGACTGACAGCACGGTAGCTCAATTGGTAAGAGCGTTTGGCCCGGTCTGCCAAAAGGTTGCTGGTTCAAGTCCCGCCCGTGTGCGAAATTTTTGGTTTCTTATTGCATCTCAATGAATAGTATTTTGTAAACGTCAGGATCTACAAAAAAAAGTTTGTTTACGAAAAACATGCCATAATTTCACAAAACCATCTTAATTAGAAACGTTTTCATATAATAGTATAACGTTTCTGGAAAAGTGGAACATTAATTTGTAAATTTATCCTTATCAAGCCGTCAGTGTGGATAAATGGACAAAAAGTCATTTTTTTGTGTGTAAAACCGGAATAATCCCTGCTACGACGCAGAGGCATTTTGTTAAGTAAAGTTGTTTTGTTTTTTTTATCGTAATCGACAAAAATTCCTTGTTACATATTAAAACATTTGCAGCTAGATTAAAACATACGTAGGATCAAATTGATTTTCCTTACTGATTCTAAATACGCTCTTTCGCAGTTTTATGAGCGCTGTTAGCATTATCGCTTAGCGAATAAAAAGTATAGCTTGACGGATATACCCAAAGGCTTGCTATGAAAAAAAACAACAATATATACAAGAAAGGAAGTACACAAAACTTAATTACATTGAGTCAGGACATGTTGTATCTCCGAAAACAGAGTAGAATATCCGAACTATGCACAACAGCCCTTTCAAATCCGAACACCGAAATCGTATCCAAAACTCAAAAACTAACACAATAGCAACTTGAAAACTGGCAAGTACAACCGTTTTCTTGGAACTGTTCCGAATAGTTTCGAACAACTGTGTAGTGCGATTACGTATTGTGATCGTAATCTTATTGCAAGTAGTAGTGTGAGAGATACATGCTGAAATCTTAATCAGTGACTAAATCTTGTGTGTAGACTATAAACGATAAACAACTTTTATTATAGGGTCAATAGTGAATTCTTGAAAAAAATGCTATGAATTGCTTTATTCATCCAAAATCATAGAAAAAAAAACTACTCATTGTGATGTCTTGGCAGTATTTTGATAGCTCCTTAAAAAGCAGTAGACCCAACATACCGCTGCACTAAATCCGAGAAGCCCGTCTATACTACTGCACGTCAATATGAGCGATGGCTCTACCTACAAGCCGTAACGATAGGTAACAATAACTCTGGGTCAGCGTACGTTATTGTGCGCATGTAGCTGTATCTAGGTACAAAATTGAAAATTAAAAAATTTACTCGTTCTTGCCATGTTACCAAACTTCCTGTTTTATATCTAAATATGTGTCATCATCACACCTAGGACCTTCAACTTCTTTTTCTTCACAACACTTTGTTTCACAGCTTCGTTCCGGATAATAGCGAGCTCGTAGAAATATCGCAGCAATCTGGTTAAAGGTTATAGCACACCTATCCCGTTAACAGAATAACACCGTTTCAACTCGAGGTATACATACTTCTACGCACAGCTATAACATATTCGTAACGTCACCACTTGGGATCGAGATCCACTCGGGCCTCAGTCGGGACCAGCGGCGTATGCGTTGTAACGGCGAGTCGCCCAATGGTTGTCAGGTATCTTTCTACCCTGTCAAACAGGCACATCACAAGCAGAAGTATAATAAGTTGTAGCAAACACGATCCAAGTCGAGGCGATCGCTATCCGGTGCCGATCTCATGCCGAGGCGTCCTTGTTTTTTTTACGTAACGTGCTTCGGTATGATAAACGCCTGGTTATTGCATACCCCATTACGGGTTGATAAATGTGCTGTAAACTTTAATCAAACAGTCGTGTCATGCATCTGGTTAAACGTTGGGTTCAATAACCTAGCTAGTCGATCTGCAGCTGGATGCCGGCGTTTCATGAACGGCTTAGGCGTCATTGAATGGCTAATTTAACTATATGGTTGCGACAGAAACTCAGGCTTACTTTGAGATTGCTGTCAAGTTACGTAGTACCCGCGGTAGCAGGTCAGCTCCTTAATGAACAAACTTCGGACCTGTTACTTGTACTAGTAGCAGCTGCTCCCGCATGAACTTGCGCCTTAAACAACATGCAAATATTAATTCGTTCTTTTGTACGACCGAAGTTTGCACAGGTAGTAAACGGAACATCAAAACAATGCTTGTGATAAAACATTCGGACCTCTAAGTGTATCAACAACTACAAATACTTAGTAATTGATCAATACAAATAGTTTAAAAACCTTATATTGTACTTTCACTTTTTGGCGACTAGGTTTAATTTTACCTTTTATTGCATTTGGAATTGCACTCTCTATTCAGGCACATACGGTAAAATAAAAAGATGCAATTATTAAAAAAAATAACATTTTAAATATTGAAAGAACTGTACATTATTATTTTAAAATGTTTTACTCACTCAAAAAGCGCAGCGTGATTTGTACTTTATTTAGTTGACGAATTTTTTTTATGAATGGTTTGGCACTCGACCACAATTACACCGCAAAGTTAGTGGTGATGTGTTAAAATAGTTTTTAACCGACTTCAAGAGAGGAGGAGGTTATCAATTCGACTATATGTGTTTTTTATTTTTGTTCTTTGTATCTATGTTACCTCATATCTCAGTCATTTGTAGGCCGATTCGAAAAATGTTTTGCATACATAGAGGTTATATCTTCTAGTTGGTCCCATGTTTGCTAAGTCCGGATCTGATGATGGGATCTTGGTGCAATCGAGCGAAAACCTCGAATTTAAAAGGCTTGTTTAGTGTTATAATTCTAGAACCTTAATGAATGCGTCAGATCGTCGACATTGTGTGAAGATGAGCTGATGGTGGAACTCCTAAACACTTAGGAGTTCAGTGATTTTAATGACAGTTCAGTGATTTCTATGATAGCTAGTTTGTAGCTTATTAAAGAACAGAGTCAAAGGGTAAAACCCTCCTATGGTCACAAAAAATAGCAAATAAAATTATCTTAAAAAAAAAGGAAAAACTGACTTTAAAACCAAAATGCACTAAGAAGTCTTAAATGAACTCATCATTATTTTCAGGAAAGGACTCTTTTTTATGCGAACAATTTCTATTTCATGTCGGTGCCATGCTTTGGCCATTTCAAGCTTCATCATTCAGGGCACCGACTCCAAAAAGAAAAATTTAGCTTAAAATGAAGTCCTTTCCCAACTAGCACACTAGTGAAAATAGCAGCCTATTTTGCAACTATATGCTATACAGAAGCGCTTTAGGGGTTCAGAAAATGGTTTTATGTTCTTCTGTAACTTCTCATACCTTTAAATATCCCTAGAGGTAGCAAAAACGAAATTAAGTGCCACTCTAGTCTTTAAAACAGTAAATTTCAAACCCCATTTGCTGTCTATAGCCTTAAATGAGAATTAAACATATATTATTATGTTACAGCTGAAAAGCGTCTATTGCCGCTGCTGTACGCTTTAAAACTGCACAAAGACTTTAATTGCAGACTTTTAACTGAACTGTATCTATACTAATATTATAAAGCTGAAGAGTTTGTTTGTTTGTTTGTTTGTTTGTTTGAACGCGCTAATCTCAAAAACTACTGGCCCGATTTGAATTTTTTTTTTACGTTGGATAGTCAATTTATCGAGGAAGGCTTTAGGCTATATAACATAAAGATACGACTCATAAGACCACAGCAGAAATGAAAAATGTTGCGAAAACGGGAGAAAGATATTCCTTTTGAGAGCTTCCGCTGCATACGCTGCAGAAACCGCTTAAGTTACACAAAATTCATGTATGACAGGATTGTTCAGCATTAAGAGTTCTATAATAAAGTCCGCGACAGCATATGTCTATATTTTATGGTTGACTTACTACAACCTTTTTTATGTTAATAAATTTGTAAAAAAATAATGCATTATTTTTAGAGGTGTATTATACACACAGGTATTTTC
Organism: Pyrausta purpuralis; assembly: GCA_963924145.1. Taxonomy (NCBI): domain Eukaryota; kingdom Metazoa; phylum Arthropoda; class Insecta; order Lepidoptera; family Crambidae; genus Pyrausta; species Pyrausta purpuralis. Next base: position 21,376,453 of record OZ001652.1, on the reverse strand, counting down.
TTATCAAAATAAATACATTCATCATCACGAGCATTTTATTTAGAACCAAGTTGCCCTTTATATCATTTGATTTCAATAAATATCTTAGGAGCTATCACAGTTTTAACATAACTCCGCACCAAAATAATGTTCGTAGCTTAAGTACAACGTGCGCTTTCGCTAATATGTTATAAAGCTGAAGAGTTTGTTTGTTTGAACGCGCTTATCTCAGGAACTGCTGGACCGATTTGAAAAAATATTTCTGTGTTGGATAGCTTATTTATCGAGAGAGGCTTTAGGATATAAAACATGACGCTGCGACGGGAGGGGAGGGAGCAAACTCAAAACGCACGGACGAAGTCGCGGGGGACCGCTAGTAAGTATATATTTATCACTGTTCTGCCACTCAAAGTTTCATTGCAGAAATGATTTGTACTTTAGAGAAGAGTTTATGTAAGACTTTTTAGTGCATTTTGGTTTTGAAGTCCGTTTTAACTTTTTTATCATGATTTGTCCTAATTTCTAATCATTTCTTATCATAGCTGCAATAACAATGCAACGCTAACATTGCTTAATTATTGTTTATCATCTTCTCCGTCTAAACAGTAACATACTTCCAAAGTAAGTATCACAGAAACCGCAGTGCCTGATACAGTAAGCATGTCGATGTCAACACGCTTCTAACACAAACAAATCACTTTCTTGTTTATGTTATGTCGAGATATATTTACCCAAAATGTTTGAACGAGTGTACCAGTGTGTGGGCAAATTGTGCCTCCTTGAGTGATGCTTGCGATGCGCAATTTGTTTGTGTGTTCTTGTTTGTGTTGCTTCTGAAAGCGAAGGCTACAACAATTTTGGACAAGAGCACTAGTCGGCACAAAAAGGTTTCTAAAGAAATCTTTACGTGCCGACTAGTATAATAGATTACAAACATACTCGTATTGACTAAATCACAATTCCTTCTCGTAACAATCATGACCGCCCGTTTCGATTATCTCTTTAATTAATTAGTCTATGATTTTCTTGATAAAAGACCTATACAAAACTTTAATATTACCAGAAATAGTATTTCTGAGTTAAGCGCAATCACCCAAACTCATACTACCATTATTACAATTACAGATATATAATATACCAGACCAGCATACCATTATTACAATTACAGATTTAAGTTACGACTCAATTCATTTATTTTGAGACTTTTAAAAGATGTTAGGCACCCTGGGCTTAACATCTTTTAAAAGTCAGGATCGCAACGTCTAAAAATAAAACAAAGAAATTTCTACTCTCTTAATTATCGCAGCGTGGAACTGCTACTTTAAACTAGAACATCTACAATTTAATGGCTCATCCATTAAAGGCAAAAATCGCTCGATTCCGAAGCTTAGCTTTCTACAGATGCCAAACTTAGACCATTAGCACATACATAGCAAGCTGAGCGCAAATCTAGATTGTTCCGTGGGTCCTGGGAGGCTATTCTGTGAGATGTGATTCTTAATACGTAAGTAAAAAATGACTATTTATTTTATTGGCTTGTTAACGAGTGTTAACAAACTTGTATAAGAGTGTGTACTTTATAACAACTTTACACAGCATTAAATAAAAGATGTAATTGATTGCTCATGTTAAGTCAAGTAAACGATTTACTTACTATATATATAAATAGAAAATTATATACTGGCTCAGTAGTAGTATTAAATCAAAGTTGATATGGGCGCGTATTCAGATGAAGTTTTGATAGGTAAGAGACTCCTTACTGTCAAATTAGCAATTCGTATTGCAATTTCGCATGCTATTTATATGTTTTTTTATAGTAAAACAAAGTCATTTTAATATTCGTATCATTGTAGATCTGGTCTAAAACAAAGAGTAGGGTCTCAATGCTAACACAACCCACGGCTTTTGTTATTATGTAAATAACAAGCAAAGTTTTGGCGCAGAATCTTAGTTCTGAGGGCTCAAAGATTTTCCTTTCAGGCGGTTTTGTCTGCGCACTTACAGCTTAAATATTTTGCAGATGCTACTCTGTCATTAATTTCAAGAAATGAATATTCAAAAATTGTTTATATAACGTGTTAATAGTACACTCGTAATATCAGATGTAAAATAATAATTATTATTAGCTGTGTGCGAAGTGGGAAGCCACCCAAATCGATGACAAACAGTCGTCAGGGGGACTTCTGTCCTCATTACTCTAACTTTTTTTTATAAATAAGTTAAATATCGGCACTTTAGGTATGGTCAAGTAATCGAATATAATAAATGGATATACTCTATTTACTTCTGTTACACGATGATTCCCGATCCTAGTCTGCCCCACATATTTACTTAGTTCTGTAATAGTAGACTTATGCACTAAACCATATACTCACTGTGTGTGACTTATGTAACCCCACTGTATTCACTAATTTACACATTCTCTTCGTCATATGTTCAAATCATCATTTATACACCTATCTGGGTTTGACATTTAACATTTGAAAATTATTTGAAAGTTAATTGAGCAACTTAGTATGGTTATCATTTCGAACGGTGATTATACTTTTGTTATTACGTGTAAAAGGCAGTAGTTAGTGATGAATTGTTAAACCTAATCTGGGGGCACGGCAGTGCCCCCACCAAGTCGAGCAAAAAAGCGTCACGGCCGTACCATCCTTTTCTCGAAGCAATTCAGACCATTTTCGACCCCCTGTAACTTCGTTGTGGATAAAACTAGAAGACTGAACTTTTCAGGAAACATGCAACATTGTGAAGACACGGTATATTTCAAATTTCATTCAATTTTAACCAGTATTTTAAGAATTATAACGGGTCAAATTTCTTAATTTTGTCACTCACTGACTCACCGATCATCAAAATGCTAAGGCACTTCTAGCAGACCTAGAAGCTTCAAATTTGGAATATAAGTAGTGTTTGGTGTATGAATCAAGGGAAAACTAAAAAATCTAGAAAGGACCGCAGAGAAAATGAAGCCCATACAGCCAAGTCTTCAGTTAAATTTTTCAATATTGACTTTATTCGTAACGATGTTTTACTGCAGTTATTATTATCACGTGCGAAGCCGCGGGTTTAAGCTAGTCCCATATAAATATAGGCGCATGGTAGTGCCCCTGCCAAATCGAGCAAAAAATTGGTATTCCCGTCTTAAAAACACGTGTAAATTAAATTATTTAATGCAAAAAACGTACCTACGTGCGTATTCGTACTTATTACGAGTGCGAAAGGTTGTAAATTAATTATTATACCACGCGCTGCGATGCTAGCGAGTGAGCGCGGGCCGTTACTACGCGCTGCGCGGTGCTAGCGCGAGGGCGCGAGGCGGGGACAGTGGCGGGGTGCGCGGAAAGGTGAATGTCGCCGAGCGAGCTGTCGCGGTGCTAGCGCGAGGCGAAAAGTTCATAAGTCAGAGAGAGGGCTTTAAGAAAATTCGTTGCTGGTAGATATACAAATATCCAATAAGTAGAAGGTACCGAAAAGGAAAAAAGTTGAACTGTCTACAAAATACAAAAAGAAATGAGATCCCATCAAAAACAATACTTGTCAAAAAAACCAAGTCTCGCAACTCAGTTGTTCTGCGGTAAAAAGTTGTGAGATCCATGTAATACCAAGTCGGTTATTAATTTATTCAGTCTCTACTTAAGCGACTTTCTGTCTTAATACGTCCAGTCTCTAAGACCACGATCGTGGTCCATAACAATTGAAAATCAATTGTGTCTGGAATATCCGTACTCGAAGCATTAAGTTATTACGTAATAATTAACAGCATCTTATAGTGACGCATATCAATATTAAAATTATTTAATGTTTTATATAAATATATTGAGACTTGGCCATCGCACGAAATAATTGAATTTACATGTGTTTTCAGGCGATTGAATTTACAAGTGTTTTCAGGCATACATACATATAACATAACAGAAATAATATTAAAATAAAACACTATTTTGCCGACGTAGTATTGCGCAACTTGGTGTACGGTAACCGTCCGCAAAACCGACGATACAGAACACCCTTCGGCCAAAACTCTGCTTTCATGAAGGTCGACAGCTGTTCGGTCGGAACCCTCACGACAAACGAATTGAAATTCGTGTTGTGACGAGATTCCAACCGTTCGACCCTCAGTAAGTATTTGGTCTTCACTCTGTTGTACTCTTCAATCTCCTCGACCTTTGTGGAGTAATGGAGCCGGGACACGTAGAGCAGCGTCACTGTAACTACGGGCCGAAGCAGGTGGTTGGGTCCAGGGCGCAGAAGCGCGGACGATGTCAGTGACCGCGACGGTTGACGCATCATTTCGCGCCGAACTGAAACTGCTGAGCGATGCATTCGGCGTCTCGCAACGTGTAATGACATTGCAGGCTTCAGGTGACCTACTTACTGGGGCAGTGTTGCTTAATAGCGACACTTTGGCACGCAAGTCACTTATGGTGTTCTCTGAGGCATCCAGCTTTGCGTGCACTTCGACCAGACTCGCTTTTAGGAACGTGATGTCCTTTAAAAGCCAAGTGAAATCTACAATTCTACATGGTCGAATGTGACAGCTTGTGCAGCTCCTTTGCCACGAACGCAGGCACTTCATCGGGATCGGTCTCCTTCAGCAGGGTCATTATGTCCTGCACACTTCTTTCACCTCCATCTCTCCGACGAGACGGCATCTGGGCACTCTTCCCGAGCGTCTGGAACAGCAGCGTCTTGCCACTGCAAATCTCTTCCTGCTTGAAATTGGATTTTCAGATCTGCATGATGCTGACCTCGTCCATGGTATCGATGGCATGTTGAATGAACGCCAACAATTCGTTAGCAATAAGTTGTTGTGAACCCATTGTTTACTGAGCGTGAAGTCGGGCTGAACTAGTCACGAATGAAATAAATATTTTTTTGTGCAACGGACACGTCCGTTTTCGATCGCACATAGCGGCGACTATGTAATATCTGTGTGAACAACGTAGAGCATGCTGTGTGAGCAACATAAAGTATTTCCGTGTGACCTACGTAAAGCAACGCTGTGTGACCTACGTAAATTATTCCTATGTGAGTAGCAGTGTTTTTGTGGCCTACGTAAAGTAATATCTGTGTAAATTACGTAGAGCAATGCTGTGTGAGCAATGTAAAGCAATGCTGTGTAACGAACATAAATTATTGTCTGTGTAATCTACGTGACGTTTTTGATTTACTTAAAGTTATGTATGTGTTACTGGTATCGGCTAATACCCTTTTAGAATTTATAAAACATGCTGAAATTTCCTTACCTAAAAATTTTCTTTATAATGTAAAGTAACAGAATATTGTATATGTGACTTAAATGGACAAATTATTATCGTGTCTACCAAAACAAATTTCTGGCAAGTTTCCAGTGTACTTGTTGATTCTTCTCCTTCTCAATTTCAGCACACCAACAACGCAGACTTCAAAACACCACCAGAGCACCGTGGGACACGGTGGTTGCAGAATGGCCGAGTGTTACACGATGATTCTCGATCCTAGTCTGCCCCACATATTTACTTAGTTCTGTAATAATAATAGACTTATGCACTAGACCATAAACTCACTGTGTGTGACTTATGTAACCCCACTGTATTCACTAAATTACACATTATCTTCGTCATATGTGCAATACATCATAATGTATACACCTATCTAGGTTTGACATTTAACATTTGTTATGTAAATGCCGAAAGTGTCCACCATGTTGAATGTTACTCGGCTATGGTATAAGAATATTTTAAAATTAAAATAAATAAATGGTTAAGAATGTTTTTAACACTCACAGTGTCATATTTTATATTCATAAAGATGAAATAAGAAAACGTCACGCATAATGACGTATTCGTAAGGAACCCCATATTTCTCAGGGTCCGACAGACAGCACGGTAGCTCAATTGGTAGAGCGTTTGGCCCGGTAAGCTAGAAAGTGCTGGTTCAAGTCCTGCCCGTGCGCAAATTTTTGGTTTCTTATTTCATCTAAAAAAAAAAATTTGACAACATCACATACATTGCTCCGATCTGCTGGAAATAGGCCTCCCCTACGGCTTTCCACAGCGACCGATCACTAGCGGTCTGCATCCAGTTTGATCCTGCGATCTTTTTAAGGTCGTCTGTCCATCTTGTTAGTGGACGTCCTACGCTGCGTCTTTGGTCGAACGGTCTCCAATCTAGAACGTTCCTGCCCCAACGACCATTAGTTCTTCGCGCTATGTGCCCTGCCCATTGCCACTTGAGCTTACTGATTCTCAAGACTATGTCCGTTACCTTAGTTCTTCTACGTATCTCCTCATTTGTGATACGATCACGTAGAGAAACACCCAGCATAGCCCTCTCCATCGCTCGTTGTGTGATTTTGAGCTTCTTTATGAGGCCCATAGTTAGAGACCATGTTTCGGATCCGTACGTCGTAGTATGTATGGTGGAGGTTAGATCCATTTCAAATATTGTAACTATTAAAATAATAATTTAAAAGGGTTACTTAATTCAGGAAGATAAATAACTAAATAATTTATGAATTTACATATTTAATTAGCATATTGTTTATCCCTAAAAATAAATATTATAGTAAATGTTCAGATATGGAAACGAATGTCGACCCCACTGTTTTCTACAGTTGTTCAGGGTTTTGATTTGTATAAAAGCGAGCTGCATGCCAGAATATGGGCTCTATTTGTACTTTCTCTGACTATGTGCCTTATCTTTGAGCTGTTTGGTTGGAATAAATCTATTGGAGAAGAACCTGCAGATTTATACTACGTGTTTATTATTCAAGCACCCCACACTCGGTCACACTTCATTGAACTTTGGTTAAATTACTTTTCGTTATGGCAGCCAGCCATTTGGCGTTTCAACTTCCGCCAATAGTTTGTGACGTTGTCGTCGCGTACGGTCCCCATACAAATTTTCTCGTTCATTCTTTAGCCATTCACTGTGTGCTTATATTTTGTCAGTCTGTATTTTTTAAAGATTTGTAGAGTTTTCCTGGTCAGTTTAAAACATAAATACGTATTAGTAACAATTAACCATGATAGTCAGGAGAATAGCCCAACAATGGTCAACCATAGTCATTGTACCCGGTCAGTTTCTGCGGGAAAATTTGAATTACCTTAAGTAAATAACTACTTTGGTGATAGAACATTAAAGATACGGTTACCATACCTACAATTTCATTTTTGATTTTATAGTGTTTTGTCACTGTACAAACTCAATAATATAAATTGCACTTGTAAAAAGCCACTTTGATGATATTACGCAGCCTACGCGTTAAAGTAAGCGCTTGCGATATTCAACAGGCTTGCTAATGTGACAGTGGCCGAGTGGTATAGGCATACGCCCGGATAGCGTAAGACACGGGGTTCGATTCCTCATCTGTCACAGAGCTAAAGTTGCTTTTTACAAGTGCAATTTATATTATAAGGTTACCATACCTATTGAATAGTTTGCCCGAGGATATACGCTAGAAATAAGATACAAATGTTTTTAAAAGAAAACTTAAAAAGTATTTAGTAGTTCGTAGATACAGGAAGTTGATTTAGATCTCTGTTATTTTCTTTATAAGTAAAATTATGTGCCTGGTCGTTATATTTTCACGCAGTGGTTAACTATGGCTCGTAACAACGCGTATTTCAACAATGCGCCATAAATATTACTGGTCGTTTTAAAAAGGGTGAGATTTACCCACAAATGCAGTGTTAAATTATTATCTCGCACAGTAAAGTGTGCTTATAACACATTGGCGAATATTCAGTAAGCCTATTACAAACCAAAATAATATTTATTATAATTATTTAAATGACGCTACACAAAATCTAGCTACCTCTTTGGCCTAGTTCTATCTAGAAACATCACCAAGAGAAAAAAAAGGAGCAAAGCGCTTTGTTTTATTTTATTTAGAATGGGTTTGCTGATTCCAGGCTAAGCCAAGAGCGGCTAAAACGGAGTCGAACATGAAACAAGCTCGCCCAGAAGAAGGCTGTTGACTCTGACTTTGAATAATTTATTTTTATCTTTTTAACAGTTCATTCAAGGGCGGATCCAGCTTTGGCGCCAGGAGGGCACAAAGTCGTGGTCAAGTCAAGAACTAATCATTTAATTTTGATAACAATACATAGAAGGAAAAAGAAGGTATTTAATTAATGTCATAAGTACTATACTTAGAAATATTTATTCTTTATTAAACACTTGAAGTTAGCTCTACCTTACGTTACGTAGTCAACAAGCGCGCGCGAGTGTGGCGCGGTAAAATTCAATATTGCGATGCATTCATCCCCAAACGTTTGCCATGATACGAAGTTATTTATTATCACGTTCACTGACATAAAAATAATTTTAGTTTTTAGGATTTGACACAGATTTTTTTCATACAAACTTATACCCCGCCTGTGGGCGGATTTTCGTATAAAATGGGTTAAGATATCTGTGATATGACGGACCGACCACAGGCGGCACCGGCTGTGGCCGGACTGTTGACTCAAACGAATCGTGATACCTGTGAAATGACAGTCCGGCCTTAAGCGGCACCGGCTGTGGACGAAATGACATCGTAAATGGATATAGATACCCATGATATGACAGTACGCCCTCCGACGATACCGCTGATATTAACACGCGGACGCAGTTATCGACTTATCAAAATTAAAGTTTGGTACATCAGGAGTAGTCCTCTCCCAACACTCACTTTCTAAAGCTGTTGGGTAGTCAGCAGAACCACGGCGAGGTTGACGGCGCCGTTCTGTAGTGTCGTGTTGATTATGGGACTCAGTATTGTCACTGGATGAGCTGCGGTGTTTCTCGTCGAGGAACACCGCAGCTCATGCACCGTCGACGGTGTCGTCGTGCACGTGAAGAGCTGATGGCTTGAGCAGGTGGTTTGTGGAGCTCCTTTGAGGCATGTTGCGAACTTGAAGTCCTAGCGGCAACGGCAGGAAGGCTGCGGCGCTCCTCCGAGGTGTGACGGAGACCTGACAGCATTTATAAGAGGGCTGCGGCGCTCTTCTGAGGTGTGGCGTGAAAGTGAAGACCTGGCGGCAACTGCAGCAGGGCTGGGGCGTTCCCCTGAGGTTTTGCGCGAGCATGGAGATCGGACAGCATATATAGCAGGACTGCAGCGCTCCTCGGAGATGTGGTGCGAACGTACCTGACAGCATTTTGTGCGGTGCTCTTCAGAAGCTATGCTGTCTTTTTCACTTTCTGAAGGAATGTGCCTAGTTTTCTTTGGCAATGGGAATATTTCAAAACTTTCATCACTGCAACTGCTTACATAGTCGCCATTTTCCGGTTCATAATTTTCCGTCCGAGCCATACTCGCCGTCTACATCACTGTAAGGGTCACCCTCTTCCACGGGCGATGTACTTCCATCTTCACTAAATATGTTTATAACTTTAATAGATGTTGGTTTTTTCTTTGAAGGCTAGCATCAGATACATTTTTAACTTTTTCACATAATTTAGGGCGTTTGCTGGTATTTGGGCTTGATTTTTTCGACTAGGAGCCATCTACAAACAATAACAACAATAAGACATAAACTCTACGAGAAACTATACGATTGATTTTATACGAGTTTATCGCGCGTATCACATGCCTCAATACATCACCAGACACACAGAAATACTATATTATTCAAAATATTATAAGAAATCTACCTTTTACACCTTCCGATAACGTTAGCCCCGAGCACTGGTGCACCATATAACAAAACACAACACAACCACACTCCAGTATGACACTGCGCTGCTGATTGTACGGATAGCTCACGGCCTCAGGCGTGTTGTCTAACTATGAAGTCTTTTTATGTGTGTGTGAGGGACGCGGGGGGCACTACCGAAACCTTACTCTAGATTTTTTTCTTACGACACTAAACAAATGTGAGTAAGTGCAATACGACACAAGATAACGTAACTCCATAGTAATCAATACAAATTTAAGCGCCTTCGGCCGGTTCGTCGATTTTAGCATGCTAAAGTTCACCGCCTGTAGGCGCGGCGCCGTATCGTGAGCGAAAAAAAACCGGCTCTCGACGGCGTGTCAGTGAAAGTGTTATATTATATTAAATGAATTAAATATCACCACTGATTTAGAATGTTTTTAACACTCACAGTGTCATGTTTTATATTAATAAAGATGAAATAAGAAACCAAAAATTTGCGCACGGGTGGGACTTGAACCAGCAACCTCTTAGCTCACCGGGCCAAACCGGGCTTTGGCATCATTTTCCAAGTTGAATTTATTCTGTAAAAAATAACTGCTTGTGACCACTGTTTCATAAACAGACGGCTAGATGGTGCTAAGCGTCACGCAATGACGTATCCACAAGAGACCACAAATTTCGCAGGGTCGGACTGACAGCACAGTAGCTCAATTGGTAAGAGCGTTTGGCCCGGTGAGCCAAGAGGTTGCTGGTTCAAGTCCCGCCCGTGCCCAAATTTTTGTTTCTTATTTCGTCTTTATGAAAATATTACAATTGTTTAACCATTAATATCTGAACATTATATAATCCATAATCTGAGCAAATCCTGGTCAGTTATAGTATATTAATATCTCCTTAGATATTAATGAATTTATTACTGTTCAGATATTTTCGGTGGTTATTAGTGAATGGAAGTTAATAATGATATTTTGGCTGTTCAGAAGTATTTGGTGACCTTGTCTGCTACAAAATGTCTGACGGTGACTGTATGTAGTTACATATAATCTGAAAGGTAAAAAATATATATAAATAAAATCATTATGTTCAATTAGTGGTCCATCTAAGTCCTGGAACCAACTCAGGGGGGTCATGACTCCCATGACCCTCCTGGAACCGCCGTTGAGTTCACTTTGATCTTGCCCTATTATTATACCTACATAGCCGGTCAGTCTACTTTTTCGATACACTCTGATCTGCGGAGCGTAACATAGGCTGGGCAATTCAAAATGCAGTTAGCAATATTTATGCATAGCAACCCCAGTTCACTATACAAATGTTGGGTCAAGGTTTTTTTAACCACTTTTGGTGACTAATCACATTATGCCAAAGTTACACGACCGAAGATCGGCATGATTACGCCTGAAATGCTATTTGAATTACTGACGCCGAAACGTCGTAACGTAAAAGCAGTTGCAGAACTTCGATCACGTAACTTCGGCATAGTGTATTTAGTTAGACACTAATCACATAACTGCCTCGGTGGCGCAGCGGTAAGAGGGTCGCACTTTAAAGCGACGGCTGCGCCAGAGGTCCCGGGTTCGATTCCTGGGTCGGGCCAATAAAATACCTGAGTTTTTCTGTTCAGAAATTCTTAGGGTAGCCCGGAGTTTGGAAGTTGGCGGTGTTTCACCCCCGTGCCTCGGAAAGCACGTGAAGCCGTTGGTCCTGCGCCTGATCTCTCCCCGGTCGTGTCAGATTGCTGTCCCATCGGGCTATGAGAGTGAAAGGAATAGAGAGTGCACCTGTGTTTGCGCACACACTTGTGCACTATAATATGTCCCGCGCAGTCGGCTAGACGTTGTGACTGGCCACCGTAGTCGAAATCGGCTAGGGGGACTATTAATCACACGCGTTTTTAGTTAGTTCGGAGCTGATGATGTGTCATAACAGCCGAATACGTCGGAACGTTAAATCAGCCGCGTATCTTCGGCATAGTATCACAACACGACACCAAGAGCAAAAATCGCTTGTGCCTCGCGTCTTGTTTTGTTTGAAGTGACGCTTCGTGTGTCATATGTGTAAACATAATTTCACACACGACAAGACACGAAAACGGGTTGAGAAGTAGTTAGGAGAGATACCTCGCTACTGTGAGTGGGATTTGCAAATAATACGATTCGATTACGTTTAAAACTATATTGCTTATATTTTGATACACGAGCACTCCAAACACGCCGAAGCTCGCATGAAAGATCAGCCATCTTGACAGCTTCCTAAGTGATGTTCGTCATCCGACGCTAGGGCGGTGCGCCTAGTCGATATCCACGTAACACTACATAGAGGTCTACTGGATCCATCTGCAATGTGGCTACAGATGCTCATGCGCGTGATAATGGCGTCGTCGGAACAGGAAGGCATAAACTGGGAACTCGCCCCGATAACACCGTAATGTGACAAAATGATAGCCAGATCGTTTTTGCAATCCGTGATGATTTCCACTCCGTTTTTGAACGTTCGCTGCTTGGTTTAGCCAGTTTTTGCTGGGATCTCTCTCTGGGGGTGTCATTTCATAACCTAACCTAACGGTAATGACGAATGCTTACCGTCAGCGTATCCATGTCCAAGCAGAAGCTCTATTAATTATACAGAAAGTAGCCTGTAGTAGGAGCAAAAAATTTTCAAAATAGACTCTTTACGTAAGCAATAATCAATTTCAAATGGTTTAAATTTATGACTTCAACATAAAATTATTGTTATTTAAAACAAAATAAATCGAATCAGCAATGTATTGTAAACAAATGTGTCCAGTCATAGAACTTGACATTGTCATTTACTACATCGAGCTAGCGATTTTGTTATACACTATTAGGGATTTTAACTTTGGATTACTATATCTCTACTATATCTATGTGTATATCTAAAATCTGTTTTGACGGAAGTCCAACCAGTGTGTGTTACCAGTTATGACATACGGATCCGAAATATAGTCTTTTACTTTAGGCCTTATAAGGAAGCTAAAAAAACAGCGAGCAGAAGCTGGAGAGGGCCATACTCTGTGTTTTTACTACGAGATCGAATTAAAAAAACCGGCCAAGTGCGAGTCGGACTCGCGCACTGAGGGTTCCGTGCCAACTTTAACTGAATTAGGGAATCCATTTACTTCTACTTAGTAAAATACCACAATATTTTGTTGACTACAAATATAACTTTGTTTTTCATAGTGTTTGTATGAAGTACAAAGTTATGTTTGCGGTTGTTGAAAATGTGCTATATCTCAAAAACTACTGGTTCGATCCCGTCCGAACCAATTTTCGTTGAAAGTATTTATTAAGATCTACATCATATATATTTTTCAAAATTAACACTTGCTTGGTTTAGAAATTAGATGGGGGGGGACGCCCATTTTACCACTTTGGAAGCTTCTAGCTATGAAACGTTTGACTTTAAAAGAAAATGGTTTTAGGAACCTCTATGTCATTTTAAAAGACCTATCTATATACACCCCACACGTATAGGTTTGACAAAAAAATATATTTTTGGTTTTAGTTTCATGTATGAGAGCCCCCCCTTAACTGTCATTATTTTTTTATTTTTTTATGAGAATCGGTAAGCGGTTAACAAGATACATCTTTCAACCAAATTTCAATTGTGTAATGCTTATAGTTACAGAATAAAATGGGTGTGACATACGGACGGACAGACAGACAGACAGACAGACAGACAGACAGACAGACAGACAGACAGACAGACAGACAGACAGACAGACAGACAGACAGACAGACAGACAGACTTGACGAAACTATAAGGGTTCCGTTTTTTGCCATTCGGCTACGGAACCCTAAAAATGAGGAGATACGTAAAAAAATATAGTAACGGGCATAGCCTAGAGAATCAGTAAGCTGAAGTGGCAGGCGAATAAAAAAAAATTCTAGATTGGAGACCCTTCGACCAAAGACGGCAGCGTAGGACGTCCACAGGCAAGATAGACAAACGACCTTGTCCATCTTGTCTGTGGACGTCCGACCGATCACAAGCAGTCTGCATTCAGGACCACACTGAATACACACTGCTTGTGATCGGTCGCCGTGGAAAACTGTGGAGGAAGCCTGTATTGCGTATTTTCAGCAGGAGGTTTGGCTGATAATGATGACTATATCTCTGAGTTTAAGCATTTTAGAACAGTAGTAGTTGTCCTCTTAGCCGATTTCGACTACGGTGGCCAGTCACAGCGACTAACCGACTGCGCGGGACATATTATAGAGCGCAAGTGTTTGCGCAAACACAGGTGCACTCTCTATTCCTATTACTCTCATAGCCCGATGGGACAGCAGTCTGACACGACCAGACAGAGATCAGGCGCAAAACCAACGGCTTTACCTGCTTTTCCGAGGCACGGGGTGAAACACCGCCAACTTCCAAACTCCGGGCTACCCTCTAAGAATTCCTGAACACAAAAACCCAGGTACTTATATAGTTTTGGCCCGACCCGGGGGTCAAACCCGGGACCTCTGGCGCAGTCGTCGCTTTAGTGCGACCCTCTTACCGCTGCGCCACCGAAGCAATTTCTTCTTCTTCTTCTTCTTAAATTTAAGAGCCTCGCTCTTGTCGGTGGAGTAATCGCCATTCTTTTCTTTTATTTGCCTTTTCCTTGACCTCCTGGTACGACATGACATTTACTTTTTCCTTCACTTGGTCGAAATAACTTCTCCTAGGTCTCCCTCTTCCCCTCTTTCCTTCTACTTTGCCTTCCATTATATTTACTAAGAACCTGTCATGTCGCATCAGGTTTCCTATCATGTTGCCTCGTCTATTTTTTATTACTTTTAAGATATTTCTTTCCTCATCCACAATCTTCACCACTTCTTCATTTGTTTTTTTTTCTCTGTCCAACTAATTCTTTCCATTCTCCTCCAACACCACATCTCAAATGCTTCCAATCTTTCTCGGTCTCTTTGGGTCAGTGTCCACGTCTCGAGGCAATTTATTTTATTTTATTGTATTTTAGAGCACTATAACCAGGTAAAGTTAACAACGTATACTCTGTGGAATCATTGATGAAAATTTTTGTTCCTATTACAGGCCAAACGCTTTCTATTTTTTACGAGGCTATAGAATGCACAGAGATTACGCAATGACCACTTTACTAACAGAGCAGTGTAATCGTCTGTCATTTTGTTCTGTACAGTAACAAGCAATAAAAGTCCACACTTTATGTGCTTGTAATCTGTATAAATAAAATTCTAAACTGACTGACTGGGTGATATATCAACGCACAGCTCAAACCGCTGGACCTAGAAATATGAAATTTTGCACGTTTATACCTTATACGACGCAAGCATCCACTAAGAAAGGATCTTTCAAAATTCCACCCCTGAGGGAGTGAAACAGGGGTTCAACTTATTATTCCGTGATTGGATTCACTTGAAAATTTGTACATAGGTTCCTTAAATCATGCAAATGAGCAACACGAAGGATTCTTTCTGAATAACCCACCTCTAAGAGGGTGATAAAGGGGTTGAAAATTTGTATTAAACTTCTTATTCCGTGATTGGATTCACTTGAAAATTTGTACATAGTTTCCAACCGGCCTGGTTGTTTTAGTGCCCTCCTCTGAATAAGTGAATAACATTGTGTATAGAGAAATACTGTAACATGAAATTAAGTCGTTCAAATTTCAATCAATAAGTCATACCTGGGGATGAAGAGAGGGGTATAGTCAGTATGGGAAACCTCAAAAATTAATAACTGTCCCTTAAGCCAACGCAACAGATAGGACTTAATGAAACTTCAGAATAAAAATACATCACACATTGCAATATCACATAATCAGGTATTATTAGGTAAAACATTAATAGGTCGTCACTTAGATATAACTGAGGGATAAAAAAATGATCGGGAAATCTGAAGATTACGCGGGCGAAGCCGCGGGCAACCGCTAATAAGATTATAAATTGATCGCGGCTGTGTGTAGGTTTAAATTCTGTCCACACTTTTGATTTATCAATGAAATAGTTTGTTATTTCCTTCATTTCAGTCTCAGATCTTGCCTACATGACACGCCATACATTAAGAAGAACCATTAATAAGGCCCTCTAGCGGAGGCAATTAACAATATACCCCGAGGTCAAAATGTGAAAACGTCTATTCACATTATGAACACAGACACTAAAATTAAAATTTAATATACTTTACTATCAATTGACTCTACAAAAGAGTAAAATTCAAATCACCTCATAATTTATTTTAAGCACGACTCTGTTTCCATCGGAAAACATATTTGAAGCATTAATATAAGCTCATGCAATGTTGTTTTGTGCTAATGATTTCCCCGGAATGATACATCGTTTAGCCTGCAAAAATAACCGGGAATTAAAAAGGTCTCAACAAGAACCACAGGTGTTGCAAATAAGCCTGCTAACTTTTTTTTTTTTAAATTCGTGTCAACTGAGATTAGTATTTGCCAGGGGGAATTTTTAACAGACTTAAAAAATGAGGATCAGGACAGTATGTATATGTCTGCGAATATTTCGCGTTTAGCTCGACCGATTTTGATACGGTTTTCAGTACAGTATTTGTTACACCGAGGAGAAGGTTTTAGTAACTATTTTATGGACAAACTCATTTGAAGTCGGTGCGTTATGTCAATTTTAACGAACATCAGCAGTCTACGTACGCACATCATGCATTGACTTCAAATAAGTTTGTTTCTCTTATTAGCGTTATTTTAGGCGGTATATTTTTTTTGAATTTTTTTGGTCGTTTTTAAGGTTTTTGAGTGTGTGTGCAATACACAAGTGCAATGTCTGTTTCTTCACAGTCATTAATTCGGAGAGATGGAGAGATCAGGCGTAGAACCAAACTTGAGTGCGTATCAAGATCCAATATTTAAACTATTATTACAAGTTAAACGAGATCGTGGTAGTAAGACCGTGTAGACCTACCATTTAGATTTAAGACTGTTAAATAATATTATTTATAGTGCCCGACACGATCCACATTTATCTATAATTAATAGCAAACCCCGCGAACTCCGTTTCGCAACCAGATGGCTTCGTTTTATGTAACATTTCGTTTGGTGATTAAAAGAAGAAGTTTTTTTTTATAAGTCTTTAAATTTTCTTTGCTATAAACCTCACGGAGCCCGAGACCTTTCCAACGAATGCAAAACCGTGGGAATCGGTTCCTGCGTTCTGGAGTTACAGCGTCAGGACGGAAAACCCGACTTATTTTTATATAGTACATAAAAAAAAGATTTAAAATATTTTATTTGAATAGTGCTTTGAAGTAAACTTTTGACTCCATAAGCCACGCTTGCCAATACAGCGCTACGTATTTAGTAAATAGGCAGTTGTATTTTAGGTTTTGTCATTAGATGTTTTATTTTTCACCTAGACGCAGCGCTCTCGTACCTTTGTGAATATTGTAGAGGAAAGCAATTATTCACCAAAGTAAATAAACAAATCAAAGAGATATAAAACGCATTAAAAGCAAGCCTGGTGGTATCCAACGCGTGGATACCACCAGGCTTGCTCGTTTGTCCGGGTACACCCTTCAAACATGCCCCGCCCAGGACCACTTTAGCTTTGCTGTCTTCTTGCCAACATCTGTACTCGTAGTCATCTGTAGTTTGGAACTAATATCCAACACGCTCTTTGGCAATATCCTTTCCATAGCTCTTTGGCAAACCTTGAGTTAAGATTTTTAACTTTCGGTCAATAACCAAGGCAATGATGGTGGTCAATGAAGAGGTCGACCCAAAAAGAGGTTTACGCGAACGATTAGGTTTCAATAGCAGTTGATAGAAATGATATAATGATGAAAGGTGTGAGGGGAGACCTTGCCCATCAGCGGGATGATATCGGTTAAAAAAAGAGCAAGCCAACCTAGAAGAGGCCTGCTTCATGACATTAAGGTGGTCAATAGAGATGCAATAACAGTATTTTGGACAACTTATTTTGAATTTGCTGATAAATTTTACCTATGACAAGGTGCCGGGCACGATGTGTGTCACCCCAGTGATTAATACTGCCCGTATACTTGTCGTCGTATCGCGGAAATTCGGCCGCGTCACCCGCCATTTTGCGAGTTTTATTGGCCTGCCGAAAGCTGAAGGGAAAAAATTAACGCCATCTTTATTTATCTTTTCGCACCAAAAAAATATCGACTGAGCTTATGTAGCTGACGGCCTGTTTCACAATGACTTAATAATCTGGTTAACTATCTGTGCAATAAGGTCCAATACCAATACGAAATAAATTTCCATATTTGTATTATTAGTGCCTTATCAATGGTGAAACAAGGCCTTTAAATCGCCCTACAATAAATATAACTCAGGTACATTTATGATTTACAGTGTCTAGAAGCTTGGGCCCTAGGCAAATTTAAACATTTTTGTTCCGTAGAACTTTCTTCAAATTATGTAAGTATTGTAGATAACTTTTGGTGGTTTCAACCACTTTTATGGTATGAACTTGTAACTCAAATATCAGTATAGTGTACTGTAGTTATATATAATGATATTTTGTATTAACAGTGTACAAATTAAAAAAAATATGTGTCATATTCATGTAAATAAACTAACAAAGGTGTTAAGCCCAGTAAGTGTGATGGTTTTTTTTTTATATTGTGAGTATGCATTAAAATGTAAGTTTTAGTGAATGTTTTTTCTGTCATTATTTAATAAATAATTTTGAAAAGTAAGTAAGTAATATGTGTTACACAATGATTTCCGATCCTGTCTATGTCTGCTCCACATATTTACTTATTTCTGTAATAGTATACCTACTTATGCACTCAACCACATACTCCCTGAGTGTGACTCCAGTATATTCACGAAATCGCACATTTACTTCATCATATGTTCATTAACATCATAATTTATACACCTATCTTGATTTGATGATAAACGTTTGTTATAGAAAATACCGGAAATGTCCACCTTGTTCAGTGTAATTCAGCTATCATAATATTAGAATTACTTGGATTTATCTTAAGATAGTTTAATTATTATAGGAATATTTTACTTATTGTAAGTTGTCATTATCATATAATGTCATGTCTTATCCTGCCGTATAACAAATGTTCATTTTGGCGCAAAAAGTATGGGATACTCTGATTGGATGGTTGAGGTTGGATTTATTTCCAATATTGTAACTATTAATAATTAATATAGAAGGTTATTTAAATTCAGGACGATTATTAACTAAATAATGAATGAATTTACATATTTAATTATCAAACAAATTGTTTATCCCTACAAATCAATATTTTTGTTCAGATACGGAAACGGATGTTGTCCCCGCTGTGTTTCTACAGTTGTTAGAACTGCATGCCAGAATATGTGTCTCCCTTCGGGCTATTTTGTGAGAATAAATCTATTGGAGAAGTACCCCACACGCGGTCACATATAAAATATGAATAATTTTATAAAAGTAGAGGAAAGGTAGTTAAATAAAACATGTTTTCGAGTGACCAAATGTGACTCAAGGATCGGGATTCATTTTTGTCAGATAGATTTTCTTCTTTCATTCTTATTCTTCATTTAAGAGCCATTAATGAATGAATGAAGCCTTATTTTTATTCCATTTATCTAATAAAAAATACATAATAACGATTGATACATAATTACACTGTAGAAATGATATTGATTATATGAATACCTAATTCAAGTTTTGACATATTTTTGCGGTCTGTTCATCATCATCATTATCAGCCAAAGGACGTCCACTGCTACACAAAGGCGACCCCCACGGTTTTCCACAGCGACTGATCACAAGCGATCTGCATCCAGTCTGATCGCACGATCTTAACAAGGTCGTCCGTCTATCTTGTCGGTGAACGTCTCACGCTGCGCTTTTGGTCGAAAGGTCTCCAATCTAGAACTTTTCTGCCCCAACCGCCATCAGTTCTTCGCGCTATCTGCCCTGCCCACTGCCAATTGAGCTTACTGATTCGTAGGAATATGTTACTTTAGTTCTTCTACGTTTCTCCTCGTTACTGATTCAATCTCGTAGAGAAACACGGCATAGCCCGCTCCATCGGTCGTTGTGTGATTTCGAGCTTCTTTTTGAGGCCAGCAGTGATCCGTATCTCATCACTGCTAACCCACACTAGTTGATAACTTTCCTCTTCAGACACTGAGGTAATTGAGACGAGAAGCGCTCTTGCGCAGTTTCCCGAACGCTGCCTAGCCGAGTTGGATTTATCGATTGACCTCTTTCTCAAAGTTGAGCCTACCTAATTGGATCACTTGTCCAAGGTAGATGTACTCGTCGACAACTTTAAGAGTTGAGTTCCCAACCAATACTGGTACAACACGGGAACTTGACATAATTTTTCTCTCGTCATTTCCATATTAATTTTAAGACCCACTTGTTGGGATACTCATTCGAGGTCTTCGAGCATAGTGCAAAAATCATCCAGCGTCTTTGTCACCACGTCTATATCATCGGCAAACCGTAGGTGTGTTATGTATTCGCCATTGACGCGAATGCCGAATCCTTCCCATTTTAGGAGATGCCGCTGTAAATAGTTTCGGAGATATAAAGTTTACCTGTCTTACACCTCTTCGCAATGCAATCGCCCTCGTATTCTGTTCCTGTACTCGGAACGACATGGTGGCGTTGTTATACAGACACTTCCAAAGTTCCTAAAAAAAAAATTTTGGACGTCACTGTTTTGGCCACCCAGTATATATACCTTTAGTCCATGTGACACCGCTAAAGAGACCGAAGCAACGCCCACGTTTCAATCAATTTAAAGGCCTTTCCATAGTCCACAAACGCTAAACATAGAGGCAAATATCCTCGGAATTCTGTATAATTTGCCTTAGCGTATGGATGTGGTCTATGATACTGTAGCCTTTTCGGAATCTGGCTTGTTCAGGAGGCTGGAAGTCATCAAACCTACGTGCGAGATAATTCGTGATGACCCTTGAGAACGGCTTGTAGACATGGCTCAGGAGTTATATGGATGTATAGTTCTTTAATAAAGTCTGTCATACAAAGTCAATATAGTCAATATTCTGAAAACCTTCAACAGGTTAATTTATCACGTCCAGGTAGTCGGAAGCAACGCGTAAATCGTAAGCGCTGCGTTTCTGATGGACAAAATGGAATCTTTTTTTTTGGATGCCCAGCATCAAAAAAAAAACTATCCAGTAAGGAGCCAGTCATATTAGGCTCTTGTCGTTGGTGTTTTCTCCATTTATCTCTATTCCGAGCCATATGTCTTCGATTTCTTGGTACGTTTAAGTTGTCTTATTTATAAATCTATACTTATATTATAAAACTGATAAGTTTGTTTGTTTGAACACGCTAATATCAAAAGCGACTGGACTGATTTAAAAAAATATTTTTATGTTAAATAGCCCATTTATCGAGAGGTAGGCTAAGCTATATAACATGAAGACGACTCATTAGTCCAGCGCCGCAACAAAAAATGTTGCGAAAACGGGGGAAAAATATTCCTTTTGAGAACTGCCGCTGTGTAAACCGTTTAAGTTAGAGAAAAATCATGCATGATGAGATTATTCTACATTAACAGTTCTACAATAAAGTCCGCGACAGCATATGTCTATCTTATATCGTTTACTCGCTACAAGCTTTTTTATGTTAATAAATTTGTTAAAAAATTATGCACTATTTTCGCATGTTTTTTATACACACGGTTATTGATCCTTATCAAAATAAGTACATTCGTCATCACCAGCATTTTATTTTGAGAGAAGATGCCATTTTCATCATTTCATTTCAATAAATCTATACTTATATTATAAATCTGAAGCGTTTATTTGTTTGAACGCGCTTATCTCAGGAACTTCTAGACTGATTTGAAAAAAAATATTTTTGTGTTGGATATCTAATTTATTGAAGAAGGATTTAGGATATAAAACATCACGCTGCGACGGGAGGGGAAAATACAAACTTAGAGAGATCATCATTACGGGATCATATACGCTCTTCTAGGTCTTCCTCTTTTTCTTATTCCTTTAATATTTCCCACTTTTCATCTTTCATTATCCTTACTAAAATATGGACTGTCAAACAAACAAACTATGAAGTCTACATAATGAAGGCGTGTTTTCAAGTTTCCAGTGCTGAAAACGTCCCAAACAGCTACTCTTGAATACAACCAAACATTTAATAACGAGCTTGATATTGAAGCGAAGATGTTCAAACTTGGGTGTGCAACTATCCACTACGGGTGCCGCATTTTCAATTCTTATGGATCGATTGTGGAAATAGTGTGTTAGAGTTAAGTTAGCCTGTAAATATCCACTGATGGACAAAGGCCTTAAGTTTCTATACTAATATTATAAAGCTATATCATCCTCGTCTCGCCCAGCCTCGTCCCGCCCAGCCACGTAATTAAAAAAAAAATTAAGGGTGGACAACCCTTATCACTAAGGGGTATGAAAAATAGATCTTGGCCGATTCTCAGACCTACTCAATATGCTCACAAAATTTCATGAGAATCGGTCAAGCCGTTTCGGAGGAGTACGGGAACTAACATTGTGATACAAGAATTTTATATGTGTATATTTGTTTAAGCGCGCTAATCTCAGGAACTACTGAACCGATTTGATTTGTAAAAATATTTCTGTGTTGGATAGCTTATTAAGGGAGCAAACGTAATCGCGCGAACAAA
Organism: Pyrausta purpuralis; assembly: GCA_963924145.1. Lineage (NCBI taxonomy): Eukaryota > Metazoa > Arthropoda > Insecta > Lepidoptera > Crambidae > Pyrausta > Pyrausta purpuralis. The sequence continues at coordinate 21,354,212 of OZ001652.1, read as the reverse complement.
GTCGCGGGGGACCGCTAGTGAGGTAGTATGAGCCACACACACACTACACCACGCGGGCTCAGTGCGGTTGTTTGCAAGGCAAGCGACGAACCTCGCTCTCAGATTTTATCGTGCCACCCATAGGGCCACTGACTCGGTTTAAGGACTAATATCAACCGATATTAGCCGGGTCCAACTTGTGTGTATTTGTACCAACTTTTATCAGTATGTCTACAGTGAATTATACTCGTATCATATCCTAAATTAAGAGCCCGATTCACAATCAACTAATATTTATTCATTTATTTAAAGACTTTATTGCACAAATCTTATTGTACATAGGTGCACTTAATGCTAAAAGCATTCTCTGCCAGTCAAACCTTTAGGTCATGCAGAAGGATAGCAAAAGTAACAACAATTAACTAATATTTATAGTAACAAGGAAACCTACTGAAATTACTGTAAAAATATATTTTTATATTCTAGAATCATACTGAAACTTACACAAAATAAATACAATAGATAAAAATATACGTTAGGAGGCGTTAAGTACAAAAAAAAATGGAACTTCATTCCTATGAATTTATGGGCACATAACGACGGGAACTTATTCGGACATTGTGAAACGAGCCTTAGAAGTATACAGATGTATGTTTAAAGTAATAATAATAGGAGGTAAAACCTTTTTACAAGTTTACAATAATACGAATCCAGAATTCCCAGACGCCGTTATTTACTTTAGCGCCTTGTCAATTTGAGAAAATACGACGAGCGTCGAATTGTTGCCATTACGCTTTTGTAAGGCGTTTTTCAATCTCTGTCACTCACAAGACTCACAACCTTTTCGCCTACGTCAGGGAATAAAGCGGTCGTGTCAAATATACTTCGTACTCTTTTCTGTGAATCATTAACACTTGGCTTTTATCGAAACTCAGAACTACTCTAGAATAATACGGATGTGGAGGTGTGTAAAAAGTACTGTTTTTATTATCAACAGCTGAACTGATTTTGATGATTTTTTTACACAGCAATAAATTAAACAAGAACAAAACATGTTAAAAGCTAAGTTATACTCTGATGATTAGATAGACCATAATTACATTTGGTGGGAAGCCACTTTTTTATAATCTAAAAATAGGGATGTGCCTAAATATTTAACAAATTCAATTTTATCCAATTGTTGCTTTGAAATGATTATGGAATAATTAATTCGATATAATTTCTAATTGTGTTGTGCAGAAATTTACGAGCATGAAATAAAACAATGTTATTACAAAAAATCTACAATAACAAGATCTTTTTAAAATCATTTTCCTATAAATACCTCCCGTCATAATTTCTAAGAATGTATTTATAGAAATTAGTAAAAAGTCTAAATAGGTTAGTTATACAAAATATTGCTGTTGCACGTGAGAGGTAATTTTATATATGTTTTACGTTTGTTTATATAGTATTATTCAACTTTGTACATGTATTATTCATCCAAACAAGAAGAATCACAAAATTTAAAATTCGTATTAGTAATTTAATTAATCGCTTACAATTGAATTGTAACAACACTATTGTACTACGCTTGCAACATTAAAAATAAAAATAGAAGCTGTCATTCTTGTCTAACTAGTGAAAAATCAGACTAAAGTCCGTTTCTTTTTTCTTGTCGAATATGGGGAACAATCTTGACATGCCTTTTTACTGAAATAATATATTTTAAAATAAGATCAGAACAAAACTCACCAGTTACATCAGTAATTTATCGTTTAGCACCGAGATCCTTTTAGATCAAATTGTAAATAAATATTGTACATCTTAATTATTTTAAAAGTTATAAAAAGATTGTTTAAATTATTGAACTAACAAAGAAAAATTGACTTTAATAAAGTTACGAAATCCGATTAGGATAATAATAAAAACTTCCAAATTAAAATAATTATGTACGAAGTCAAACCAAATTAATAGGCATGCGCCCGGATAGCGTAAGACACGGGTTCGAGAAGATTCCTTGTCTGACACTTTTGTATTTAACAAGTAAAGTAAAGTAAAGTTAGCCTGTAACGTCCCACTGCTGGGCAAAGGCCTCACCTCAACTATGAGGTAGTTCGAGCCATACTCCACCACGCGGGCTCAGTGCGGGTATTGGTAGTAGTGGTATGCGGGTGCGTGGAGGGGTATTTGCAAGGCAAGCGACTAACCCTGCTGTCTGATGTTATTAAGCCGCCCGTAAGGCCTCTGACTAGGCTTAACGACTAATATTAGCCAGGACCAACGGCTTAACGAGCCTTCCGAAGCACGGAGATGCTCGTGTCGTGATATACGTCACTTATATGTTCGGAATGGTCACCCATCCAAACACGACCGCGCTGTAGGTTGCTTCACTTCGGTATCACTACCAAAGCGCTGCTACCACTGCGCTACGAGCACCTTGTATTTTTTAATAAGTGCAATTTATAATTATGATTTTGTTTAATGACAAAATCCTATAAAAACTAACAAAAAAGGTAGTTCAAATAAACTTTGAAGACCTAAGAAGATAATTCGGTCTACATGTTCTAATCGTCTTTTAGTTCTCTGTAACTAAACAGCGCAAGTGTGAAAAGGGAACTTCTATCGGAGTTTGGGTCGGCAATGCTTACATAGGCCAAATTGACCAACTAAATAGGAATGGAACACTGTGTAATTAGCGTAACCGGTTTACAAGATTTAATGAGTGAACGAAATTGTACGGTCAACAGCCCGTCAAGGTAAACACTGCGGTATCTTATTCAGATGTAGTAAGGGCTAGTTTGCAACAAAAATGAGTAACCTGATGTGGTCACTGTACAATGACAATACTTTTTTAAGTTTTTACTAAATTTTAAAAAAATCTGTTACCCGGGCGCGCAGTGGCGGCCTTAGGGTGTGGCGAACTGTGCAATCGCCCAGGGCCTCGCTCTTGGAGGGGCCTCGCGCTACAACCCAAGCTCATATTTATAAAAAGAGGGTTAAATCTAGCCTAAATTAAAAAAAATAACTTTTATTCTTATCCATTAAGGAGTGCAGGGTAGCCTCGATGAAAACAGTTTATTACCAACTAAGCAATATATGTGATGCGTTATAGGATTTAGCAGAAAATACAACAGTTTGTCAGTTGGTCAGTGAATACCATTCTATAAAGATATACTACTCAAAACAAAATAAGGGCCACGAAGTATTTTGTCTGTACCATGAAAAAAATAAGACCAATATATATTTTTTTGCCTCCATTACGAAAACTAATGTTGTTTTTACCGTGTAGACCAATAAATTTATTCCAATAATAATGAATAAAAAGTTTATTTGCTTTTGAAAGAAACAAAACACATTTAAGGTTAAAAATAAAAACAATGTAAAGTTACTGAAAACAAAAGAAAATACTCCATGCTCATCTTTTAGTAACGGGTATGCCCCGTCCTGAAGCGTGGAGTGCATGCTCTCAATCAAATGCCTGACATTTTCCATTGGAATCTCATCCCAGGCCCTTTTAACAGCGTTGATGAGTTGCTGTTGGTTGTGGATTTCCTGATCACCGTCTCTAACTCTTCGGTTCAACTGATCCCACATGTGCTCTATTGGACTTAAGCCCGGACTGTTCGCTGGCTTCGGCAAGACTTGTATTTGAGAGGCTTCCAGTACAAACCGAGTCGCTTGAGCCGTGTGTGCACGAGCATTGTCTTGCATCAAGAAGGTCTTCTTTTAACACTGCCGGTCTCTTGGAAATGATTCCATAGATTTTGAATAGCTATCCTATTTTCAATTGGTTGCAAACCCACAGATCGCTGCGAATGACATTCTTCAATCATTGTAACGGCTCTGGTTGCTGTCAGCGAGTTCATATGACGCCTGCGTGCTTGTGGCATATTACAAAAGATGTTTCTGACTCGAGATATCAATGAACTCTGATATTTTCTTATAGACCAAGAAGCTAAGGAAAGCAAAACGTCAAAGAAAATGGAATCAAAATTTTCAAAAAGAATTTTAAATAAAATTTTATTTAAAATTTTTGCCAGCATTAGATGAATACTGCAATATTAAAAAGTTTAGGTATCAAAGAGTTTGTATACTCAATATTATACTACTTTCAATATGTAAATGTTTAATAATTTACACCAAAATGAAAAATACCTCGTGGCCCTTATTTTGTTTTGACAAGTACATAAATAAATATTACGAATTTTTAGTGTCACTTGTCATATGATAAGACATTCTGACAAAGATAAATGTTATAATTTTTATTATGACGGGGAAGATGAAGCTCTTGAATTGGATCCGGAATAGATTTTTTCGCCCAAGATTTGAGGCACTTAAACAACATGAGAGCATATTTGGTTTCATGTTTATTATAAAAATATTAAGAAAATAGTGATAGTGAACTTTTGAAGCATTGAAGTGACATGCAAATATCTTTGACAGTAGAAGAATCATGTGATATTGGATGGCCATGAATAATACGAGGAACTGAATATGGTCATCCGCGTGTATGCAGGAAACGACGACATAATCTCGGTGCTGAAATACATAACAGAAAATAAATTAACTAAATTTTACCCCACTATCGAAATAGTCCTAAGAATTATTGCCACCACATCTATGAAAGTTGCGTCTGCTGAAAGGAGTTTTTGGAGGCTTTAAATTATTAAAATATATTTGAGGAATACGATGACACAAGATCGGCTCTTAGCCCATGCTATACTTTTAATCGAAAATGACGCTGCTCATTCGTTAGATAATTCTACTTTAATTAAAGATTTGTCTTAAGAAAAGTCGACAACATCAGTTTTAATTTTTATCAACTCTATATTTGTTATTTTGTGATTCTTTAAATAGATGTAAAATATTTTAAAATTCAAAATTTTATTCATTTGTATAACTTAAGCATTTCTCCTCAAATATGACATTTAGCTAAAATCAAATAACCGGACCTACTTTCGCAACACATACTTTTCACGAAGGTCAAAGAGCCTCGCAAAGACCTGCCGCTCGTAGCCTCGCAATGGGTAAGGCCGCCGCTGCGGGCGCGCATTGTGAAGACGCGAAAAGATCCTAATTAGGACATCTTGCCCTTAGTCTGCGAATAGCTTTACAACAAGTGGGACGTCTATGGTAGTCATTGTTAGCTGTGGTTATTTTGTTGTGAGCGTAGATAGTAATAATAATAAAGTCGGGGTGGCGCAGCGGCCCTGTGAGTACTCGTATCTACCAAATCCTCTCTCGACGGAGCGTCGATCAAGAAATGATCAAAAGTGCTAGTCAAAGTCAAAAGTCAAAAATAATTTATTCAATTTAGTACACAACGTCAATAATTAGTGTAATATCAATCGATTTTGGCCCGTATGGGGCTAGAACATGTCTCCTTATCTTTTGGGCCTACTACTAGCGCTTCGAGACAAAACACAGACACTTTGGCAAGTGCTGGAAGAAACGCCGGAACAAACTCAGCCACCACTAGCTGCCTCAAAAATGATACAAATCAAAATAAACAGGTAGGTACATCAGTTTGGTGCAGGCTGCTAGGGACATTCCGATGCAAGTAAATACGAGTAGGTATTCGATACTTTTGATTCGATACCAAGTAAAAATAGCATCGCATCAATCTTGCGATACCTACTCGGTATCGAAACAAAAGTACTTGGTATCAAATCGAATCAGCATATCATCTTTTAAAAAAACCTAAGACAACTAAGTAGCCCTGAGTAAGTCAGAACATGATGTCCCGTCTACTGCAACACCTGCATACGATTTTGGGAAACATCATATGGAGTTAGCACATGGGCACAAGAAGAAAAAGAAATTCATAAAGATGAAATAAGAAACCAAAAATTTGCGCACGGGCGGGACTTGAACCAGCAACTTCTGGCTAACCGGGCCAAACGCTCTACCAATTGAGCTACCGTCCTGTCAGTCCGACCTTGCGAAATTTGTGGTCTCTTATGATAAAAGATTGTTTCCAAAATACCTTAAACAGATACTGTTTTTGGGCAATCTTAATGCTCAAGAGTTTTATGTTTAAAGTAAGCATGTGACGCAAAACATTTTAAATAAGTAGATTATTTTTCTTCTCATTTTTTTAAAAATATTGTCCTTCAATGTTCATTGTGAGCATCCTCAAAATAAAAAATATATAATAGTTTTTCGTAAAGTATCGATATAAGTAAGTATCGATACTTTAGGAGTATTTGTTTAAGTAGTATCGAAAGAAGATTTGAGTACTATCGAAATGAGTAGGTATCGATACTTTGATGGTATCGAAACATCCATAGGCTGGACTGTTCACACATTTTCGTCATTAAGATATGCTTGAATTTTATAATACCCCTTCGACATTAGGTATTCATTATTAGGTATATTGTTGAAAAAATTAACACTATTTCCCAGGAATGAATTCATTGTTTTAGCTATCCTTAAGTTTGGAATGACAAGTTTGCTTTTATTTCGTGTGTTATACGAATGTATGTCACTTTTTTTCATGAAAAAATCTAGTAAAACCAAACCGCCCTATAAAACTTTAATTGGGTCAATTGAATTAAAAATCATTGAGGTGTCTGAGGTTTGCGCATTCAACATTACAAGTTGTATAGTATCCTTCTAAATTTCAAAAATGGAATCCTTATGGGGTCCTCTGAAAAGCAGTTGCCGACAGCAGGAAGGCATAAAGCGAGCGAGCCAGCGATAAGCGCTAATGCACCGTGCTACGCTGTTTAATGTCGCACGCCCATCCATTATCTATCATACAAGCGATTTTAAACCTATAAGATTACGTTGTGCGGTGGATAAGCGGAAACGGGAAGCATTTGATGAATTTTTAAATGTGAATATGACTATCAATACCTTGGTACTGTTGCAATAAGCTGTTTTCTTGTCTTTAGATGTTTATATCTTTGAAAGATGACGCTAGCGTCAATTCAGGAAAAAACATTTTGAACTTCAGATTTAAGTATTATTATAGCAAAAGGTAATTGCTTTCGCAAACGTAATTAATAAACAGTAAAGCAGTATTATTGTGCACTTTTAGTAAATACATAAAGGATTTTAATATGTTTACGACCTCCGTGGTGTAGTGGCTAAGCACACTGGCTTTCAACGCGTCGCCGCTCCGAGGTTCCGGGTTCGATTCCCTGTCGGGTCAATGTAGAAATCAAAATTTTCTGTATTTTCTCGGGTCTGGGTGTTATGGTATCACCGTAGTGTCTAATTTCCATAACACAAGTGCATTAGCTATATCTGCACTTCAATAATAATATCATCAAATATATCTATCTGTATATATAGCGTCTGTTTGAATATTATTGTCCATATTTTCAAAGAGAAAAGACACATAGATTAAAATATTGGTGATAGTGGATCTTCCTTTAACAAAGCCGTGTTGTTCATTTAAGATATATTGATGTATAACAGGGTAAACTTCATTATGAACCAGTCTCTCAAAAAGCTTCGACAGGGCAGACAGAATAGATATCTATACTAATATTATAAAGCTGAAGAGTTTGTTTGTTTGTTTGAACGCGCTAATCTCAAAAACTACTGGCCCGATTTGAAAATTTTTTTTTACGTTGGATAGTCCATTTATCGAGGAAGGCTTTAAGCTATATAACATAAAGATACAACTCATAAGACCACAGCAGAAATGAAAAATGTTGCGAAAACGGGAGAAAGATATTCCTTTTGAGAGCTTCCGCTGCATACGCTGCGGAAACCGCTTAAGTTACACAAAAATCATGTCTGACAGGATTGTTCAGCATTAAGAGTTCTATAATAAAATCCGCGACAACATATGTCTCTTTTATGGTTGACTTACTACAACCTTTTTTATGTTAATAAATTTGTAAAAAAATAATGCATTATTTTTAGAGGTGTATTATACACACAGGTATTTATTCTTATCAAAATAAATACATTCGTCATCACGAGCATTTCATTTAGAACCAAGTTGCCCTTTATATCATTTGATTTCAATAAATATCCTAGGAGCTATCACAGTTTTAACATAACTCCGCACCAAAATAATGTTCGCAGCTTAAGCACAACGCGCGCTTGCGCTAATCTATACTAATATTATAAAGCTGAAGAGTTTGTTTGTTTGTTTGTTTGTTTGTTTGAACGCGCTAATCTCAGAAACTACTGGCCCGATTTGAAAAAATATTTTTATGTTAGATAGTCCATTTATCGAGGAAGGCTTTAAGCTATATAACATAAAGATACGACTCACAAGACCACAGCAGCAATGAAAAATGTTGCGAAAACGGGAGAAAGATATTCCTTTTGGGAGCTTCCGCTGCGTACGCTGCGGAAACCGCTAAAGTTACACAAAAATCATGTATGACAAGATTGTTCAGCATTAAGAGTTCTATAATAAAGTCTGCGACAGCATAAGTTTATCTTTTATGGTTGACTTACTACAACCTTTTTTATGTTAATAAATTTGTAAAAAAATAATGCATTATTTTAAGAGGTGTATTATACACACAGGTATTTATTCTTATCAAAATAAATACCATTCATCATCACGAGCATTTCATTTAGAACAAAGTTGCCCTGTATATCGTTTGATTCCAATAAATATCTTAGGAGCTATCACAGTTTTAACATAACTCCGCACCAAAATAATGTTCGCAGCTTAAGTACAACGTGCGCTTGCGCTAATCTATACTAATATTATAAAGCTGAAGAGTTTGTTTGTTTGAACGCGCTAATCTCAAAAACTACTTGCCCGATTTGAATTTTTTTTTTTGCGTTGGATAGTCCATTTATCGAGGAAGGCTTTAGGCTATATAACATAAAGATACGATTCATAAGACCACAGCAGAAATGAAAAATGTTGCGAAAACGGGAGAAAGATATTCCTTTTGAGAGCTTCCGCTGCATACGCTGCGGAAACCGCTTAAGTTACACAAAAATCATGTATGACAGGATTGTTCAGCATTAACAGTTCTATAATAAAGTCAGCGACAGCATATGTCTATCTTTTATGGTTGACTTACTACAACCTTTTTTATGTTAATAAATTTGTAAAAAAATAATGCATTATTTTTAGAGGTGTATTATACACACAGGTATTTATTCTTATCAAAATAAATACATTCATCATCACGAGCATTTCATTTAGAACCAAGTTGCCCTTTATATCATTTGATTTCAATAAATATCTTAGGAGCTATCACAGTTTTAACATAACTCCGCACCAAAATAATGTTCGCAGCTTAAGTACAACGTGCGCTTGCGCTAATATATTATAAAGCTGAAGAGTTTGTTTGTTTGAACACGCTTATCTCAGGAACTGCTGAACCGATTTGAAAAAATATTTCTGTGTTGGATAGCTTATTTATTGAGAAAGGCTTTAGGATATAAAACATCACGCTGCGACGGGAGGGGAGGGAGCAAACTCAAAACGCGCGGACGAAGTCGCGGGGGACCGCTAGTATATTATAAAGCTGAAGAGTTTGTTTGTTTGAACGCGCTTATCTCAGGAACTGCTGGACCGATTTGAAAAAATATTTCTGTGTTGGATAGCTTATTTATCGAGAAAGGCTTTAGGATGGCATAAAACATGACGCTGCGACGGGAGAGGAGGGAGCAAACTCAAAACGCGCGGACGAAGTCGCGGGGGACCGCTAGTATCTTCATAAAACCTCTGCATAAAACCTTGATCCGCTCCCGACTTGAATATGCTATACCAATATGGAACCCTCTGTATAAAAAGTACACTGATGCAATTGAGAAAGTGCAATGTAAATATCTAAGATCAATGCACTATAGGTGTTATGGCTCATATATTTAATTTAATCATTTATTTATTTGCAAAAATACATTGTAGTGTATCACATAATGAATTATGTACTACATGCACACCCGGTAGGGTACAGCAAACATGTTACACTTAAGTAAGTATTACTCTTAATCTAAATTAAATTATAACATTTATCATTTTATAACATATTAAACAACAATTGAACACAGAGATAATGAATCTGTTGTAATTATAAACTATTATCACATAATTTTTTTATCATCCATGAACTCACAAACATCATAGTAACCTTTCTTTACTAAAATAGACTTTAACTTTTTCCTTAGTATTTGGTCACTAGAAATACTTTTGAGACTATTTGGTAGCTTATTATATATTTGTATACACCGATAAGCTGGACTATTTCTATACATTTCCATTAGAGGAATTGGGAGTACTAAGTTGAATTTACGACGTGGGTTTTTTTCAAACTTGAATAAATTAATGTGTGTCCTTACAAACATTACTATTTCTAACAAGTATATACAAGGTAAAGTCAGGATATTTTCTTTTATAAAGTGAGGCTTACAGCTAACCCGTGATTTTATGTTTAAAATTATTCGGAGGCACTTTTTCTGCATTATAAATAGATCTGTAGCGTGACAACTATGACCCCAAATAATAATGCCATACCGTAACCATGCATGTGCGTAAGCATAATACGCGGCAAGAGCGGCTTCTTTTGATGAGTTGGTTTTTAGAACACTGAGAGCGTAAAGGAACTGCGATATCTTTGTTTTTGATAATTCAACATGCTTTTTCCACGTAAGATGTGAGTCAAGGGTTATGCCTAAGAGTTTGAATTCACTTACTTCTTGAACTTTTAGTAGATTAGTTAGTGGCTTAAGGTTGATCGGTTGTTTTTGGTAGGGTTTAAATTGTATAATTTTAGTTTTTTTGTTATTTATTTCAAGATTATGTTTATTTAGCCAAAGATGTATTGTGTTGTAAGTTTCTGTGATAATTTGGACGTTGTTAGGACTATTGTTCGGAGTTTTAAAAAGTAGTGAGATGTCATCAGCGAAAAGAATGCAAAGGGAGTTATTAGGCTGAGGTAGGTCGTTAATATATATTAAGAAAAGTATGCATCCTAGTACACTACCTTGAGGAATGGACCAGTTTGTGGTGAGTTTATTCGATCTCACGTCTTGCAGTTCGCCTGTGGTGTTATTTAAATATTGCATTTGTACATATTGTTCCCTATTATGTAGGTAAGATCGTAGCCATTTGTGGGCATCACCACGAATACCTACTCCGTAAAGCTTAGTGAGTAGAATTTCGTGCGAGACTTTATCATAGGCTTTGGTCATGTCTAACAGGAGGCCTATTGCATATTGTTTGTCTCGGATATATCTTAGTATCTCCTGAGTGTAAGTGTAGATGGCTAGTGTGGTGGATCGGTTTTTACGGAATCCGTATTGATTGGTGTCTAGTACATTGTATTTTTCTAAGAATTTACTGATTCTGTTTGCCATAACTTTTTCAAATATTTTAGAAATTGTAGATGGGACAGCTATTGGACGATATTGTTTTAAGTTGTTTGCTTTGCCTCCTTTTTTTAATATAGGTTTTATTAAAACGGTTTTTAATCTGCTTGGAAATTTCTTTTCTGAAAACGATAGATTAATGAGTTTGGTTATTGGCGTTACTAATTCTTCAGCACATGACTTAATTAAGGTGGGGGGTAGGTCATCAGCACCAGAACTATGTTTATTCGACAGGTTTTTAATAATTTTGTAAACCTCCATTTCAGTTGCTGGATTTAAAAGCATGGAGTTCACTACAGGTGAGATCACTGGACAGCCGGATTGAATGGATGGAGTTGAGGTTTTTCCTACGGAGGCAAAATATTGATTAAATGACTCTACGATCTGATTAGGGCATGCTATTATTTTACCATCAATGTTAACTACTGGGTTCTGATAAGTTTTACTACATTTTGCTGTGACTCGTTTTACCAATTCCCACATTTTTTTTGTTTTATTTTTTGTTTTTGTCATTTCATGTGTAAAGTGTAGTTTTTTTGACTGCTTGATACATTTTTTAAGAATATTTGAATAGTTTGCATAATGCCTTTTAAAACTTTTGCTGTTTGTCCGTTTTTGTAATATATTTAGGAATCGTTTGTATTTACATGATAGTTTAAGCCCCTTAGTCATCCATTTATTATTTCTATGACCTTCATGAAATTTAACCCGTTTAACAGGTATCGTAGCATTTAAAATTGTTTGAATGGTGTCATCAAATAGCCGGTAATTATTGTCAATGTTTTCATTACTTTGTAGAATATTCTCCCAATTTATACAACTCAAGTTGATTTTAAATTTATTAACGTTATTATTATTTACAAGGCGGATGTGTTTATAAATTGGTTTTTGTTTGCTTTGTGATTTTGTTTGGAATGTATAAGTAATGGAATTGTGATCAGAAATGCCTAGATCTTCTACGGTAACCGAGTAAATTTTGTTATTTGTGAAAAGATGGTCGATACATGTTGCAGTAGTAAGTGTTTCTCTTGTTGGTTGATCAATTATTTGGCGTAAGTTATATTCTAACATTATATCTATAAGTTTCTTATAATCGTTAGGTTTTTTTATAGGGTCTATGTTTACAGTTTAGGTCACCAGTGATTATTATATGTTTCTTAAAGTGGTGAGATTTTAATCTGTCAAGTAGAAGTTCAAGAAAATTAAAAAAGGTTTGTATCTCGCGATCACCTCGGTATACGCTGACTAATATTATATCGGGTTTCAATTCTACTGCACAACATTCTACTACATATTCAATCGACAAGTCTGTGATGTCCTGTCTTTCAATGAAACTGGTTCCTTTGGTCAGGAGGATGGCGACGCCCCCTCCCTTGCGCTGGCGGCGGCAGAATGAGGCGGCGGTCTGGTATCCCTCCACTTGCACGGACGGCTGCTGATCTTCAGAGATCCAGGTTTCGGAAAGGCATATCGCTTGATAGGGGTGGTCTTCGAGAAAGGTTTCCAGGATGGGGATCTTGTTTTTTATACTTCTTGCATTTTGGATAAGGATGTTGAATTTAGTTTCGAAAGGAATAATTTGGGGCGTTTTTTGTGTGATCTTTTCGGCTGCTCATAGTAGAGATTGAAGGTTCCGTCATGGTTTGGTTTATGTAGTTTCCTATCTGTATCTTGGTAGTCGTTTGCTCAGTAGACATGTCGTTGCCGGAGATGTTTTCATTTACAGTATTAAAGTCTTGACCATTGATTATCAGTTTACTGTTTCGAATAACAGCATGATGGCCTTTTTTGCGGGCTTCGTATAATAGTTTTCTTAACATATTGTGTTTTTTTAAGGCATCATTATCGAGAAATTCATTTATTGCCATACCAGATTTTACAAAGTAGCGTTTCGAGTTTAGTACATGTTTGACCATTTTTTTGCCCATCAGCTCTATCACAATTGGTCGTCGGTGTCCTTTTTTCCCAAGTCTATTTATTGCTTCTACATACCCGTATAAGTTGACGTTTGTGTAATCTTGTATTATATCGATAACACGCTTGTGTAAATCTTCTTCTGTCTCCCATTTATGTTCGTTTAGTCCATAAAGTACTATTTTTTTGCTACTGTCAGTGCTATCAGTTGTAAACTTCGTAGAGTTAAATTTATTTTGTATATGTTCAATTTCATCTTTCATTTTATTAATTTCTGTTTTTAGTAGTTCTATTTCGGTTGTTAGTTGTTCATTGCTGTTTGTCACAGTATTTAAGCGATTAGTTACTTCAGTATTAAACGAATGCATAGAATCACGTATTTCTTTCTGGATAATATATCTTATTTCTTTTTTTAGTAGTTCCACTATTTTGTTTTCGTTTTGTTCCAGTTTGTTATCAAGGAGTGCGCTGATTTGTTCCAGTGTTAGGGTAGGTTCGCGATGGGGTTCTCAGCGGCATGGCAGTATCTGAGAGTGTACTGTGTCGCCTTGAAGGCTAGCATCATTCATAACATCCTCTTCTACTGAGTTTTCCTCAAAATCTTCGCATAGTGGATCATTTAATGTGAGTTTACAACGCCTCTGGATAGTAATATTTGAGTTTCCTCTGTCCATGATTACTGTTCCAACTGGCGAGTTTGTATTATTTGTTTTTGGCTGTTTGCAAATACAGCAGGGACATTTCCAATGTCTTTTTCGTTCTTGGTCCATTGTGTTATAAAACCGCTGTTCGGAGACATTTGCGCAAAGCAAGTCATAAGCTTGGTCACATAGACAACAAGTTAAATATCGTCTGCTATTAATTTCCTGGCGACATCCTGAACAAATTTTTATTTTCACGGAATCCATTTGCTGAGACATTTTTTAAAGTTTTATATATGATTTAAAAAGTGGAGAATTCAACTTTAAGTAAGTTGTCTGTAGTTATCCGATAGACGTCACTGCTAAGGCCAATGCAATATTCTACAACAGCAACTGCATTCTTTTTGACGTAGTTCCGTTGAGATTTAGTAGATGGCGCTATGTGGTGAAGGTTGTGTAAAGTTCGTGTTGAGTTCAATAGATGGCGTTATTTAACGCAGTTTGAATATTTACGTAGCTTTGTTATTTTCAAGACGCCAAGATGCGGCACTTTGAATTTGTTTAAATCATAACGGAAAAGTTGAAAACAATAATTTCATAAAGTTTCTAAAGTTTTGATTTGAGTATTATGTGTGACTTATTGAAAAATGATCTCTAAGATAAATACGTTTTTATGCACTTTCACAGTGGTTTACAGGTAATCTAATTGTTCTAAAAGTTTTTTGTTCATTTCACAACACTTTAGTATAACTTTTTTCGGCCTTGTTATTTTTGTTTGCTAGCACTTCCACATTTAAATCACTTAGTTCTTAGCACGTTTGTAATGTTTTCATGTTTAAATATGTTTTTTATCTATTTTTTTAACAAAATAATTACGGAGCTAATGTTTTCGTGGCAGTGGCGCCATCTACCTCTCAGAAAAGCCATAAATATGACTTATGATCGAATGTTAAATAAGTGTAAACTGCTCCCTCTTCAATCTAGACGAAATCTCCTTATATGTATGGTAATTTATGGCATTGTTAATAATAAGTTTGATTGTACTGACTTGACCAATGGATTGTGTTATATTGTCCTAAGAACTGTATATAGGCGGGAGGTGCGGGGCGCTCGTAACCTATTTGCAACTGCCAAATATCGTACGAATGCGGGTCTTCGCTCACCTCTGCGACAAATGATTGATATGTATAATGACACTTTTGTTGAATTAGACATATTTCATCTTTCCGAAGGTCAATTCAAGCGTTCTATCCTTAATATACTGAACTCTCTTTAGTCTTAGTTGTTCCGGCCAGCGCAACGCCTTCGTCCTTTCAAAGGCAACAAACACCGCTCAGCAAATGTTTGCCTGCTATCAATATTTTTTACTTATTAGATAACGTCAAAATCATCACTTCACTCTCGGCGACCGCACGGTCAACCAACCAAATTGTATCCCCTTTTTTATCATTATATCTCATGTCTTTACACCGAGTTTCATTAAACGCCTAAAGTCAAAAACTCCGAAGCATCGACACTTTATTTAACTTAGTTCTCTCTTTAGACTTCAAAATAATGATTTGTTGTTTAATATTTCATGCTATCATTATTGACAACTTCCTTGTTAAAAAAATGTTTACTGCTCATAACTAGTTATGTAATGTGTAATATTTTTAGGTGCACAGTGATAAATCTTTCCAAGATCTTTCATATTCTTATTTGGGAGGTGGTAAATTTATTTTTCAATTTGTTTTATTTCATTCTGAATTGTATGCGGTCGCTGGCATTATGATGTGTGTTCTTAATATATTAACCACATAAATAGATCTTTACACGCATTATATAGAAAAGTTTTTGATTAGCTGTTGTTGCGCATCGCGTCCGATAAGTTATGTTTGATCTGTGTTTGTTAATATGTGGACAGTGTGTTGACTACATATTTATTTAATATTACTTAAGCCTCAATTATTGTACAATCGATACAGTGTGTGGTTGTTTGCTATCCCAAATAAAGTGAAAAAAAAACTTGTCTTTAGCTGCAGCTTCTCCCTATTATTATCTTCTCTATAAATAAATCATTGTGCTATTATCCAGACTGTGAACCTTCCATCAAATTTATATTTGGAATATAAATTCAGTTATAATTAACATAACACTGCATTTTTATTTCCGCCCAGGATCCTATTCCCCAACAAGTGTATCTACAGCTTTTACAATGGGGGAACATCTTAATTTTTTGACAGGACTCATGGAGAGTCCGGTAGATAATTATTGTCCGGTCCATTATTGTCAATGGAGCTGGCTGATTTTTATGGGGCATCTGCAATTTTATTAAAGCTTTCGACTATGACCCCTTACCAAACCTTTGATATGATACCTATTCACTTTTGGTTGAGGGATTTGGGAAAAAATATTTTTTTTTCCAAGAAAAATATAAGTTCACCTCGTTTTAAGTGATAATATTTTAAAGGTCGTTTAAAAAAAAACGAAACATATTTTGTACGAAAAAATATTTTTTTGAACGCAAGTTTTCGTAAAAATCACATGGAGACACATGGGAACATTTATATATTAGCAACCGTACAAACACACAAACCCGTTCCGTTGCGGGTAAAAATACACTAACATACATACATACATCAATAAAAAATGTGTGCGTGTACCTACTAGTGTACACACGTAGAAGTGAAACTACTTTGTGGCCTTATTTTTCGAAAAATTATCTATATGCAACTTTCCAGAAATTGGTTGAATAAAGTTAAATTAGATAAAGTTTCAACAAAAGGATTTTATTATCATAGGCATGAATACAAATATGTAATACAATTATTTCACTTTACCTTTTTGCTACTAAGATTATTACAGCATGAGAAAGTGAAAGTACTCTTCGTCTGAACCAACCGTGGTAGGGGCAAGAAAAAGATGGCGCGTAACGGAAAAATGTGACGCGTAACCGAAAATGTGACGGTATTTTTTTTTCCAACGCCGATAAAGAAGTTTCACTTCAAAAATAATTTAAAAAAAAACCGCCTTCTAAATACTGACTAAAAAGCTCAAAATGCCCCCTGTTGAGGAGAAACAAATTTGGAGTACTTAGATGCCTGATTGATAAACGTAAATAATATTATAAAAACAACAATAATATTATGTATATTTTGATTTTTCAAATTAGTGATCGCAAACCTTTTTACCACATACGTAGATCTAAGCATACCTAATAACCTCAATATACTCGTAAAACAATAAAGAAGTTACACTTCAAAAACCTTGCATGAAATTATTTTAAATAAATCCTTAATTTTTTTCACTGCGAACGAACCACGAACTTTTTTCTATTTAGTTTACAAACGGCAAGAAAGCGGCAAGCCCGAAATAGCAAAGTGTAGCTGGTGCATGTGGTGGTCAATCCCGCTCACATGTAGTATTGCTTTTTGCCACTAGATGGGGCTATAGTTTTGTGCCAACCATAAAATTATTATTGCTTTGGAAAGGAATATTAATTTTATGGTGCCAACTGCCAAAACAAAAAAAAACACAAAATTGCACTCCGGGAGTGCCGGCAGAAGTGAAAACTTGAATATCAACGTTGTGCATTTTTGATTTTTTGGAATAGTTAGGGAATAATTTTGATTGAATTGCTCTTATTATCAATATAAAAGTACTATCATTTTTGTGATAGAATACAATAATAATAATAATACAATAATAATAATATAATATTTTTATAGAATACAATATTTATTTATTGCGCTATCGTACACAAACATTACAATTTATATTATATTAAATTACATTAAAAAGTTTATCTCTCAGAAAAATCAACTTACATCCATAATTTCGCCAACCGTATTACGGTTTTTCGATCAGCTCACGTGTCCTGACGCGAGTTTCACATTTTTCCCCCATCCCACAAAAGTGCTCAACGCCGCTAAAGAAGTTTTCACTTCAAAAACAGTGCAGCAGTGCATTGACACTTGAGTTCACTGTTTCGCAGGGTTATCTTCGTAAGATTTGTTTTACGCATCTTCTCATTTGTGAGTTGAGTTTGAAGAAAAATATTGAGAATATCCCATAACTTGACTTAGCTTTTTAAGTAAGCCCATAATTGGACTTGGAAATCATATTTTGAATCTATTTGACCCTTTTATTTCAAGTTGAGGACTAATAATCGATTTAATTACTGCTTAGTACGTAATAAATGGAGTGAGTACTACGTCGATTCTCGACAATATTTTCTGCTTGTCCGTGTCCATTAAGTTGAGAAACTCGGTTAGTAACACAGTATCAAGATTCTCCAGCGTCTTTAATACAGTTCCTTATTCATCGGTCCTCAATCAGTGTCTGGTGATGTAGGTACCTACCCACCGTTAACGTTAATTTAAAAAAAAACCTTATTGGATCAGTAACTACATTTTTATTGACCATTTTTTACAAACATGCCTAGTTATTAATTGCAATAAAAACACAACTTTTATCAAGCGAAAGATCTATCCAGCGTTTTTTCCAAACACGATTCACGTTATTGTAGTTGGTTATCGTTCATTCGCAGTGTAATTGTTTGAAGTCCTAAATGTTTGTTAGAATACATTTATTTATGTAAAAAAATGTTTTAGGCTAAAATGTGGTTGAAAGTCAGCACGGTCAAGAACTAAAAATAACCGGCCAATTGCGAGTCGGACTCGCGCACTGAGGCACACTGAGGGTTCCATGCCAACTTTTACTGAATTAGAGAATCCACACTTCCACTTAGTAAAATACCACAGCAAATATAACTTTGTTTTTCATAGTATTTGTATAAAGAACAAAGTTACGTTTGCGGTTGTGGAAATTGTGCTATGTCTCGAAAACTTCTCGTTTGATCCCGTCCAAACTAATTTTCTTTGAAAGTATTTGTTAAGATCTACATTTTTTTTAAATTACACTCACTTAGTTTAGAAGTTAGATGGGGGTGGGCACGCCCATTTTACCACTTTGGAAACATCTAGCTATGAATCGTTAGTTAGACTTTAAAAGAAAACGGTTTAAAAAAACTCTATTTCATTTTAAAAGACCTGTACATCGAGACCCCACACGCATATGTGTGACTTTTTTTTTGCAGTTTTAGTTTCATGTACATATAAAATTAATGAAAATATTTACAGTCCTTATTTAAATAAATAAAGAAATATTTATTAATACACCATAGTCATCTGGCATCATGTAAACAGGATGATTCCTTCAAATAACATGCTAATAGTTAGCGTACATATTTTTTTCTAAAATCGTGAGGATCATCCCTCACTGATGTGTTTATCAGCAGTCTTTTGTTATACTATTGTTAACCCGAGCGCCGGTGACTTTATGACCGTGAGCGCCTACGCTGTTACTTTATAGAAATTGAAGGTGTACTTTATAGTTATACAGGGTGGTCCATCCAATGACGTCAAGTTTTTTTTTTAATTCCTCCCTCCTAGGGGTACCCAAAAATATCCCATGTATGTTCCCCGATTTTTTTAGTTTTCGAGATACGATTTTTTTTATGCTTTCATCGAAAATTTCACTAGTACTAATCAACACACGGGATTTAATGCAACGATACACTTATTTATAAGGTAAACATCGTATTTAAAATCAATTAATAATTTCCCAATTTCAATTTTAATTTTCTCAATTTAATTTGAAATCATATAATTTTACTAGTGTTTACATAAAAAAAAACATATTTTTTTTATATTAATTAATTAAATATGTTTTTTTTTAAAACCTAATTCTCGTGAATAGTTCTTTCACATGCATAAGAATTAATTGCCTAACATTGCTGCATGTTGTAACAATTTTGATCCAAAGTTAATAAATTACGTTTTAGCGAGCTAGAGTTAAATTTTCAAATTCAAATAAAAAAAATAAAAGAAGGTTGCAAAGATTCTAATAAATTTTAAAAACTTCTCTAGACACTAAGCTTTCCAAAAAGTATAAGAAAGTGGTCGGTAAAGGGGCCATTATTTCCTGTAATCGAGCTTGAAACGAAGCGGGGTGAAAATTTGGCCAATTAAGTAACTTCAATTGAGGAACTTGAATTTCATAATTTTAAATAGGTGATTGCTCCAAATTACTGAAAACCCATCTTGGTGGTAATAATAATTATTACTACCACTTTTTTATACTTTATGGAAAGCTTAGAGACTAGAGAAGTTTTTAAAACTCATTAGAATCTTTGCAACCTTCTTTTTTTTAATTTGAATTTGAAAATTTAACTCCAGCTCGCAGAAACGTAATTTATTAACTTTGAATCAAAATTATTAGAACATGCAGCAATGTTAGGCAGTTAATTCTTATGCATGTGAAAGAACACTTCGCGAGAATTAGGTTTTAAAAAAATCATAAAAAACCGATCAGTTTTTTTTATGTAATGTTTTATGTAAACACTAGCGAAATTTTAGATGAAAGCATAAAAAAAATCGTATCTCGAAAACTAAACAAACCGGGAATCATATGTACATGGGGTATTTTTGGGTACCCCTAGGAGGGAGGAATTCAAAAAAAAAAACTTGTCGTCATTGGACGGACCACCCTGTATAACAAAGACATATTAACATACATTTCCATTGACATATGTGTTAGGGTCGTGCGGATGCGGACGGGATTCGAACCCGCGACTGCTTATCTTTGTAGTCCGGAACGTAAACCACCACACTACGGTAATCAAATTATTATAAAAAAAAATATAGTACCAAACTACTCCATGTACTGTCTTTATAGACTTATATGTTAGAGGTCGTTGACTGTCTTAGAATATCGACCATGTTGGTCCGTGGGTTGGCTAAGAAACAGAACTCAATATTTTTATTGAAAATACCTCAATCATGAATGAAAGGCATCATTAAATACAACTTACTTCTCAAAAATATGATATTCGGACTATTTTATTTATTTATTTAGTTGTTTCTGCAGTTTAAAAGGCGCACTGAGGCATTGAGACAGATGCCATCAAAAACTGACTATGTCAAAGTTAAGACCTCACTTTGACGTGAGGTGGTGTTACCTTGACCATCTTTTAGCCTCTCTCTCACCGGTGATCTACTTACTTCTATCTAAATACAATATCATTTGCAAATCATGTACAATATTTCCAGCTTGGAAAGTTCTTTCAACATTTAGGACCTTCGTAAAGTTTGCGTACAGAAACTGCGGTGTCGCTAGTGTGATTATTTTGTGTTGATTCTAGGCAGGCAAAGGGTTAAAATAATTACGCATCTATCTATATTAGAATCTTTTTGTTTCATTAATTACTGAGCTTTTTAACAAGAATGCTTTAACTGTTACACACCTAGTAGTTATGGTAAGTAAGTGGATCAAATTTTAAGTTCGTGTGCAAAACAAAGACGCGTCAAAAGACGTAAGTCTTCAATCTGTGTGTTTATCCAGTGATGATATGTGGATTCGAAACATGGTCTCTTACTATACCTTTATAAGAAAGCTCAAATTAAATTCACAGCGACCGATAGTTTATAGAGAGAACGATGCTCGATGTTTTTCTACGAGATCAAATCAGAAATCAGGAGATACGTAGAAAACTAAGGTGATGGACATAGCTTTGAGAATCAGTAAGCTCATGAGGCAATGGGCTGGACACATAGCACGGTGATCTGATGAGGGTTAGGCACAAAGTTCTAAATTGGAGACCCTTCGACCAAAGACGTGGCGTAGGACGTGCAACGACTAGATGGACAGACGACCTTGTAAAATTCGCAGCATCAAACTAAATGCACACCGCTTGTGATCGGTCGCTGTGGAAAACCGTGGAGAAGGCCTATGTTCAGCATTGGACATCCGTTGGCTCATAATGATGATGATGATGATGATGATGATGTGTGCAAAATAAAACAATATTTGAGTATCGAACCAAAATAACGTTATGTAATTATTAAGTCCAAAAATGCAGCCTTAACCTTGTCACAAAAACTACCACAGATTATGTTTAGTGGCAGATTCGATATTAGCTTGTGAAATAGTGCTATATGTGTCAGCTTAAGGTGTGAGGGAGTAAAAATATTTTATGATGACTTGAGTTGAGTGTCACCTCCCAAACAATGACAGTAACCAACGCAGTATGTACGCCTAAACATTTTATGAAAGAAAATAAATGGTTAGGTCAATGCTAAGTTAGCTTGTTTGGTTTACAAGTAGGCGACTTTCAGGCGACAGGTTGCAGCCCCAACAAAACTTTAAAGGGTCCTGACTGAACGATCGGGAGCTGTCATATTATATAATATCTATATAATATGACAGCTCCCGATCGTTCAGTCAGGCTTAATGCTGTAAACAAGAGCTTTCCAATCTACTCATATCTATGGTTTACTGGTCTTCCAGTCGTCCGTCCCGTCCATCCCGACAGTCTGTGTATTGATCTGTGGTCTGTGTTTGGGTTCAGTCACAGATTAATAATAGTATGGTCGTTTCCAACCCAGGTAGCATAGACAAAGTAAGGTCAATTTGCGTTTTGTATACGTAATTTTAGGAAAAGAAAAGTTTTTTTATAAAAACCATTCATCAATCAAATAGAATGTCGCGAAAAACGGTTTACTGGACGCGCAAGTTGGAGCTTGATTTGGTTGAGTTCATTCGTGAGAGAGACTATGTTTGGAAGCCCGTTGGCAACACAAACCATCACATCCAACAGAAATACAAAGCATTCGCTGAGTTTGCTGCTAAACTGGGCCGAGGATTTACAGGTAAGGTTTGTTTTTATCATCGTAAATATTTATTACAATGCAAACGAATACACCTAATGGCACTAGTATCTGGTATGCGATATGATGCCATTGGCAATGCAAGGCCCTTAAAATTACTACAGTGATCGACTATAGTGACAGTAAAATATTTTTCTATATATTTTAGCCCGTTCTGTCAGGGACCGCTGGGTGAACATCCGAAGCACTTTCAACCACAACCTGCGGAGAGTGGAGAAGTCAAAGTTAACGGCACAGAGTCCTGACCAGGTGTATGTCCCATGCTGGCCTTTGTGGAAGCCACTACAGTTTCTTAGGGAATCTGCAAGAAAAGAAATTAGATTTGAGGTATGTTAGCTTTTTGCAGTCCTTATTTCTATGTATAATGTGCATCTGTCAATTACTTATTTCTGCACAATTTCAATACATTGTTAAGATGAAACGAATTAAACAATAATCATCCTTTTGGGCTTTGAAGTACTTCATCATCATTACCAGAGGACTTCCACTGCTGGCCATAGGTCTCCCCCTTAGTTTTCGACAGTGACATATCACAAGGGATCTGTATACAGTTAGATAGTGCGATCTTTACAAGATTCATCTTGGCGGTGGACATCCTACGCCGCGTCTTTGGTCACACGTTCTCCAATATAGAATTTTTCGGTCCCAACAAAGATCAGTTCTTCAAGCTATGTGCCCTGCCCATTGCCACTAAAAGCACTTAGGGAATAACTTGGGTTCAGCCATCCTCGTTTGATAGCACCAGGACATTCTTTCCTGGGTCATCTGTGCCCGCTTAGTATCATTATTGACGGTTGGCAATAAAATTGTTTTCACTGAACAAAGAAATAAATAAAATGATACAAAAGTATTGAAGCATTTACCAATTAATCAGAAATAGAATATCATAAGTTCATTTTTGTTTAAATAGGGTTTTGGCACTATACAAACTTAATGATAAAAATTACACTTGTAAAATGCAACTGTGTTAGACAAGGAATCAAACCCCATGTCTTATGCTATCTGGCCATATACCAAACTAGCGGTCCCCCGCGACTTCGTCCGCGCGTTTTGAGCTTGCTCCCTCCCCTCCCGTCGCAGTGTGATGTTTAATATCGTAAAGCCTTTCTCTTTCAACACAAAAATATTTTTTCAAATCGATCCAGCAGTTCCTGAGATAAGCGCGTTCAAACAAACAAACTCTTCAGCTTAATAATATATTAGCGCAAGCGCACGTTCAAGCGCACGTTGTACTTAAGCTGCGAACATTATTTGGTGCGGAGTTATGTTAAAACTGTGATAGCTCCTAAGATATTTATTGAAATCATATGATATAAAGGGCAACTTTGTTTTCAATGAAATGCTCCTGATGATAAATGTATTTGTTTTGATAAGAATAAATACCTGTGTGTATAATACACCTCTAAAAATAATGCATTATTTTTTTACAAATTTATTAACATAAAAAAGGTTGTAGTAAGTCAACCATAAAAGATAGACATATGCTGTCGCGGACTTTATTATAGAACTCTTAAAGCTGAACAATCCTGTCATACATGATTTTTGTGTAACTTAAGCGATTTCCGCAGTGTATCTTTCTCCCGTTTTCGCAACATTTTTCATTGCTGCTGTGGTTTTATGAGTTGTATCTTTATGTTATATAGCCTAAAGCCTTCCTCGATAAATGGACTATTCAACGTAAAAAAGATTTTTCAAATCGGGCCAGTAGTTTCTGAGATTAGCGCATTCAAACAAACAAACAAACTCTTCAGCTTTATAATATTAGTATAGATATCATTTGTAGTAGTTATTCCTCTATATACATCTGGCATTCAGCAGCACAGTTAGTCACTTTCGGTAGAAACACCCCTTCACCAATCCGCACTGAGCCCACCTGGTGGAGTGTGACTCAAACTACCTCAAAGTTTAAGTAAGACCTCTGCTCAGCAGTGGGATATCTTTAGGCTATCTTACTTTACTTTAGCCATCCAAGTCTTTCAAAATACATATTTGCTCACCCCTGCAACTTCATCCGTGTGTTTTGAGTTTGCTCCCTCCCTCCCCTTCCGTCGCAGCGCTATGTACTATTTAAAGTGTTCCTCAATAAATAACAAAAACTTTTTCAAATCGGTCCAGTAGTTCCTGAGATTAGCGCTAAACTAACAAACTCTTCAGCTTTATAATATTAGTATAAATAACAGGTTTTTTTCTGTTTTTCAGGCATATCAAACCGAACAGAGAGATTATACAGGACAAGTTGACATCAAAGAAGAATCTCAATTAGAATTGGATGACAATACCTTGCTAAGAATCAGGCAGCGTGGTCAAAGGACTGACAGACCACGCAGAAAAACACTTCATTCTACAGAAAAGTCTAGCAAATGTGCAAAAGTTATTGACAACCTTGTCAAAGCTATGGAGCCATTGGTTAGTAAAGAAACAAAAAGAGAACCTTACACATTCTTCGGTAAACATGTTGTGGAGAGGTTAAATTTGATGAGAGAGGAAGATGCAGATTGTGCGGCAAGAGATATCATGAGGCTTCTGGAAGCATGGCAAAGTCCCACTTAAATCATCAAGTGTGGCAGAACAATGGCCAGATATTACAAAGGTCCCAGCATTACTCTGGGAGACTTGCAGCAACCAGGTTGCTAGCATACTAGGAAAGCTTGGTCTAATTGGGTGGCTAATTGTGAATAAATCCCAGCAAAACTAACTAAACCACCTAAAGCATTAATTTAAATTTATGGGAATTTTCATGAATGAGCAGAGAATGGCCGGTGTGAGTAAACACTTGTCATTCACTAATCATTGCTTTTACAACTTTGGATTTGTGTCCTTATCCTATGCAAACATCATGGCTTGATACTTATATTCAAAAATAATCTTTTGTGGTAGCAAAAGGTCAAGGAAAAATGAAAAATTCTCTGGAAAGAGTGGACCTAAAAAGAAAATTAAGAATATTATTAATTAAATAAAGACAAGGTCATATTGCCTCAAGATCTGCAATGTTTTTAAGGGTCTGATTTTCACCTTTGACAAATAAAAATGAACCAAAGAAAATTTTTAGTCTTGAATGTCAATTTGTATGAAGTATTGGACAGATAAGGCTAATCCGAACTTATAAAAACATTGTGAAACAGGCTGTAAATCATAGTCCTGTAGTGTTGTTTGCCATTGTCTTCTTACTTCTGTCTGTGTATCAGGCATTTTTTATATGTTGTCTGCCATGGTGATTTCTGTTTTTTATACAGTTAGTTCCGTTTTGTAATTCTGTCTGTCTGTCATTTTTATAAACAAGATAATTATTATGCTGATTTCTAATGGTTATTTAAATGTGGTTAAGTGCGATTAAATAAATAAATGTGCGTTATACCATAATATCGCCGTATTGCTCGCTTATATCTTGCACTTTAACGCAAACTTTAATGTACCACACTCACTTCACTGTGACACACTACACGTTTTCAGTTTTTAGTTGGTGTTGCCGCAGGATACTGGAATATCTCATTAGTCGCTCGTCGTCCAGCCGCCGTCATATTTGCTTATCGTGTCATTTTTTGGCTATTTCATATGCCATATACAACGCTCCAATCATCAATAGCGTCTAAATCACAATCAGACTATATTCGGTAGTATCGTGTCTTTGCTGCTGGTGTACCTCTGCTGCATTTTTAACCGACTTCAAAAAAGGAGGAGGTTATCAATTCGACTGTATGGTTATATATGTATATCTATGTTACCTCGTATCTCAGTACCTTCTAGTTGGTCCCATTGTTGCCAATTTGGAATCTGATGATTGGATCTTGGTGTAATCGAGGGAAACCCTCAAGTTTTAAAGGCACGTATAGTGTTTTTTTACTAGTATCTTAATGTGGACTTGTTGTTACGTCTGATAGTCAACATTTTGTAGGGCTGAGCTGATGGTGGAACTCCTTAGAGTTCGTCGGTCGCCTGGGCGATAATTACTTCTTCTTTGGAGTTAGTTGAACCCATAATTAATAATTTGATTGACAAACGTCGTCAGCCGACCGACACAAATGTAACACATCTTGATTTAATGAACTTTCCTCGATCTTTATTTGGAGCGCAGCCCAGCCTCGATAGGCAGGGTCGCCATGAAAGGATGCTACTTGAGGAGGCAAGTGAAACAAACAGCAGTTGAGATTACACTGGTTTATTGTGCTACAAACGTGAGGTTTTATACATAGGTTTAAACATATTACTTATATCTACATACACTTAGTTCTACACCACAGTATTATTGGGTCTCCAGGGCTTTCTAACTACAGGCTTTATGACTTATGCCTTCTAATTTAGGCTGATATTCCTATAAGGCTTATTAGCCTTGGATGACATTTTAAATAGAAATTGATGATGTGGATGGATGTGGACGATTCAATTGCTGTAAATATAGTTCTGCCATTATTGTAGTATCAAACTCAAAATACTATTGTAATGGTAGAATATTTTTTCGGTCTAGAACTGGTTTAAGGTTGTTTTTAACAATGTTATTTAATAGAGGTGTCAGTCAAAAACAAACGCTACTCAAAATTTGACCCAAAATTGTTATCTAATTTTTTCCCTTTGGTATAGAATGACAAGAGCGAGATGTCACTAGCAGCAAACTGTGTGATAGAAATAAGTGGGAGATGCGACGTAGCAGAACTGTTTTTGGCGGCTCTCAGCCAGTTTGAAAGCCCATGAAGGATTGCAAAAATTTCTTTTTTTTTTAAAATTATGTGAAAATGTGAAATTTTAAAGAAAAAGTTCTACTAAAATATGATTATCTAATCGGTGATTGATTGTTGTTTAAAGAAATAATATTTAGCTTTACACTAGAGCTGCATGTTCGATATTTTGTGTCATATGTTTATCATGCGGTAAACTAATATGTGTAACTTAGGAAGATTCTTATGAATTACCTATACGAAAGGGAATCTCATTTTAAGCTGTAGCTTAAAATAGTCAGTAAAGTCAGTAACTTAAGTAACATTGTAATGTTACTTAAGTTACTGACGTCGTAAATCGGTTTCGTTTGACAGCTTTTACTTGTCCTTCTCTTCCAATAGGAATATCAATTTTATGAAAATTGTATCTCTTGCACTAAATTACAGGAAAAGCAACAAAATGTCTTGGAAATATCTATTTGTATAGTATAACACAAAGAAAGTATATTCTTGATTAATGTAAGTAAGTACATTACTCCAGAATAAATATTATTACCTTGTGTTAAAAACCTTAGTTGTAATTATTTTTGTCTTTTACTTGTGCTCCTGAACCAACGAGCTGCGGTTATTCTTGCCCGATGGTTCAAACCACCGAGTAGTAGTGACGTCTGCTCTCTGGCTGTTAACATCCTATCCAAACATCATGGCTTGATACTTTTTTGGTTGTGTTTGAATTTTATTATTTGGAATTCTGCTTTGTAATCGAAAATAATCTTTTATGGTAGCAAAAGATCAAGGACATGAGATATTAAAATAGTCAATTCTCTGGAAAGAGTGAACACATAAATTAAGAAGAAGAAAACAAGGTCATATTGCCTCAACATCTGCAATGTTTTTAAGGGTCTGATTTTGACCTTAGACAAATAAGAACTATCGAATGAAAAATCTTGAATGCCATTTTGTATGCAGTATTGGACAGATAAGGCTAACCCGAACTTATAAAATATTGTGAAACAGGCTGTAGGTCATAGTCCTGTAGTGTTGTTTGCCATGGTCTTCTTACCTCTGTGTATCAGGCAATTTCAATATTTTGTTTGTCATGGTAATTTCTGTTTTTTATACAATTGGTTTATACTGGTTGTGTATTGGTTCTATCTGTCTATCAGTATTATTGGGTCTCCAGGTCCTTCAAACTACAGGCTTTATGACTTAAGCTTTCTCCTTTAGGCTGCTTATGACTTATTCTGGACTATTAGAAGTCCTGCAGTACGATTCTATTATAATGGCAGAATATAATTCTGCCATTATAATAGAATCTAATTTTAATTACCATTCTTATGGTAAATTTCTTTTTAAACTAAAACTGGTGTAAGGTTTTTTCACAATAAAAATTGAGGTGTCAGTCAAAAACAAATGCTATTAAAAATATATCTCTTGTACTAAATTAAAGGAAAAACAACAAAATGTCTTGCAAATAACTATTTTTACAATATAACACAAAGAAAGTATATTTATTCTCTATTAATGTAAGTACATTACTCGAGAATAAATATTATTTCCTTGTATTATACAATTTATTCGACCAAAAGTTAATATTATTTAAAAAAACACATTTACTCAGGCCGGAAAAGGCACCCGCTCAGCATTGGTTGCGGCAGCAGCAGAACGCATACCACAACGCTGATTTTCAGCGAGTGCCTTTGTGGGTACAAACAAAATTCACATAAAATAACACAAGCTAATAAAACAACATAAAATAATATTAACACTATTTTAACTTAAGATTGTGATAAATTAACAGAAATATACTCGTAGTATTATTTAAAATTGCAAATTATCATTTAATTCAGTTCATTGAAATAGAAATTAAAATTCGATTAATCAAATAATATAATAATTAATTTTTGGCCTTCGGGTCACCTTGGTGAGCCCATTGCCCAACGTGGCCAAACCCAAGATTCGGAGAAGTAAGAAAAAAGAAAAAATATATAAAGAAAATTATATTGTCTCTGATCTTGGGTTCGGCTCGGCGGCAGCCATATTATTTAGTTGATTTGAAAAAAAAAACTTGCATCTTTGATCATAATAACTCATAGCTGTTAAAAACTCGTCATTATGGGCTTCAACAATATTTATTTTTCTGAAACAATCTTTTCTATATTTTACAAAACAGAAGAAGAGCAGGAGAAGAAGAACGTAGGTATTCACTTGTTCTCCTGAGCAGACAAGCTGGGGTGATTTTTGACGACCCGTCTGGTGTAGTGGTCGAGAAATCGCCTACTACGCAGCGGGTGCGGGTTCGATCCCCGCACAATACAAACATTTGTGTGCATGAACATGTCTGTTTGTATTGGTTTGGGTGTTTTCTATGTATATCATGTATG
This sequence comes from Pyrausta purpuralis, assembly GCA_963924145.1. Classification (NCBI taxonomy): domain Eukaryota; kingdom Metazoa; phylum Arthropoda; class Insecta; order Lepidoptera; family Crambidae; genus Pyrausta; species Pyrausta purpuralis. Next base: position 21,324,654 of record OZ001652.1, on the reverse strand, counting down.
TATTTACAAACAAAAAAGTATTTAAGTATTATATCCGTTGTCTGGCACCCATAACACAAGCTTTGAGTAGCTTACTTTGGGGCTAGATGGCGATGTGTGGGAATGTCCAAAGGATCTTTATATTTATATTTATTTTTGCCCGGTTCAAACCGCAGAACAGTATTGACATTTGCTCTCTGTCTGTTAACTGAAAGACACTCCTTCTTTAGTTCCCTGACTGACCATTCGGCATAAGAGGGCGCGTGTGTCCTTTCTTCTAGATTATGAGTTTTACATTGTTTTCATAATTTGCTTATATATCACAGTTTTCGCATGTAAGGTCGTTAAATTTCAAAAGCCGCTAAAAAAATTTTGTCAGTTACGAGAGTCAAACTGAAAGTTCTTAGAAAATCAAAAACTGATTACATTAGCCAGTTATTAGTTTTATTATATCTTTTCAAAATATTGTCCATTGACGTCAATACACCGCTGTATGCGATGGAACCACTGGGAAAAGCACTTTGCCCACTCGTCCTTAGGGGTCTCTTCAATGGCATCGCGATACGCAGCCACCGCTTCTTCAGCATTCATAAACCGCTTTCCTTTAAGTTTTTCTTTAATTTTTGGAAATAAATAAAAATCACAAGGCGCGAGGTCGGGGCTATACGGCGGGTGACCCAGTAATTCAACGTTTGATGTCGCCAAATAGTCGATCGTTCGCTTGGCGGTGTGCGACGAGGCGTTGTCGTGGTGAAGGGGGATCCTACTGCGAGGTCGTTTCTCTCGAACTTTTTCCAAGACAAGTGGCAAACAATTGGTAGTGTACCATTCTGCAGAAACTGTTTTTTGATCCTCTAACACAATTGTTGCGAAATGACCTATCCTTCCAAAGAACGAGGCCACCATTTTTTTTCCCGCACTTCGATCTCTCTTCACTTTAGCTGGCAACTCCTCGAAAGGAAACACCCACTGAGCAGATTGTCTTTTGGTTTCAGGATCATAACAGTAAATCCAGCTTTCGTCACCTGTTAGTATGTCGAACACAGCATTTGAGTCACCTCCGTTAAATCTTTCAATCATTTTACGGCACCAATCCACACGATGGAGTTTTTGAGCCTTAGTCAAATTATGAGGTATCCACCGGGCGCAAAGCTTCCTGACCGCTAAATGTTCGTGGAGGATTTTGTGCACTTGACTCATACCGATGCCTAAGCTTGTCCGAATCTGCTGATAGGTCACTCTTTTGTCAGTCTCTATCATACGCCGCACAACACAGATGTTATTTTCAGTCGTCACCGTAGAAGGCCGTCCCTCACGTACATCATCAGTGAGATTAGTGCGACCACGTTTAAACTCATTAAACCAGTTGTAAACAGTCGCACGAGATGGGGCTTCATCGTGAAAGGCCAATCGTAGTCTATCATAACTTTCTTGTTGACTTAAATGACATCGAAAGTCATAAAAAATCGTTGCACGAAAATTTTCTCGTGTTAAATTCATGTTGACGTGACACAGACAATTTTCAATTTGCCGCCAAATCGTAAAACAAATGACAAATGAATGTAATATATATTCAGTAATATTGGCAAAGAGTTCTATTTTCAAATTTTAGAATTTTTTTTTTATTATATTGTTTATAAGTGGCCAGTTCTAAGAACTTTCAGTTTGACCCTCGTATTGCTAGCTTAAAAAACTTACAAGGCCTGGTATCATTTATGAAATAAAAATGAAATTCCATATTAATTCATTGTATTTTAGATGTGGCAAAACTCAAAGTGTTTGTATTGCTTAAAACCCAACGATAGATTTAATGGTTGCTTTAGAATTAATTTCGCTTTTGTGTTTAACTTCCCTGTACCACAATATTTTCTGTCACGGTCCTAGTCATGAAAAACCTTTTAGACTTCATGAAAAACCTTTTAGACTTCATGAAAAGAAAATGCCATGATGTTGTCGGTTTTTTAATCACATCACAACTTTTTTTCAGTTGTAAACCGGTATAGATGTTAGGTCCTAAACTGTGCCATTTTCTTCTAGAAAAGAAATACAAATTAAAAAAAAACATATTCTTCTGGAGAAGTTATTACTTCTTTGGTCCTCAAAGCTTTCTCAATCTTTGCAAAGACACGATCGGGCGGTATAAAGGAGTGACCTACAACAGGAAATATGATTTCAACATTTTTTACGTGTCTCGGAGCTTCACTTTGCAGCCATTTACATAACATAGACATCATACATGTGTTCTTATTTTGGCCGAAACAACCATCACAGACAACACGTAAAACTTTTATTTGGGTACCGAAAGTTGCCTGTCGCAGAAAAAGCTCCAACGCACTTACTATTTCGTTACTTCCTTTGTTGTGGGTCGCCTCCGTCCAATAGTATGAATGAAAATTTTCTTTGTTCAGTCTGGCTTTGGAGCTTCCTTCAACAATGACAAATTTGAAAAAAACTAAACTGACATTTCAAGCCATAATTAAAAACACATTAATTTCAATATTTTTCATACAAAAATGCTTACGTTAGTAACCTAAAACCTAGTGTTACCCCAGTCAGCGACCCTTGCTCGTGGGGACCACCTCCGGTCCGGGAGACGCAAACAAGGTCGGTTTTGCCGTCGGCTGACATGTCGCCCCAAAACATACAGGAACCGCCCCCAAACTCCACCGTCTCCTGGATGCAGGCTTGGACAAACCGTTCTCCACATCTTCTGTAGACTCTTCGGCATCTGTCGTTGCAGTAAAGACACACACGTGTCTCATCTGAGAAGAGAACATCTCGCCACTGGTCAAGGCTTCAATTTACGTGTTCGCTAGCAAACTGCAAGCGGGCTCGCCGATGCTCTGCGGTCAATTTGGCACCAGTAGCTGCTTAGAGCAGCTAACTTCTTCTCCTTTAATCTTCTTCTAACCGTGGAGACGCTCACGGTTGTCCTGCGAGCTGTCTAGAGCTGCTGTCGCAACTCAACAGCATTAGATAACCGATTTCTCACGTGACGTCGTCACGGTAAATCGGTCGTCTCTCACCGCGGTGCACCGATGTCTACCGGCCGCGGAGCCATGCCTCCGAACGTAGCCACCGGTCTCTAGGAACCGCTGGAACACTCTCCGAACCGAAAAACGACTCAAATTGAGTTGCCGGGCGACATCACACTGTCGCATCCCTGATCGCAGCAGTGCAACCACTTGGGCGGCTTCATCAGCTGTGGTATTCATCTGGAATGTTGTTTTTCTTGCGGAAATCCTACTTATTGTCCTCTTCGACGGTAAGTGAGCGAATGACCCCGAATGAACCCGTATTGACCTACAACAAGTACCGCACGAGAATATGCACCATTCGTCAGTAAACTTTTAATTTTTCATCCAATATTTTTGCACATAGTTTATAAATTTATTTACTTTTGATAGGTCCGAACGTTCATCTTGTATATATTTCCAACCATCCGTAATCATATCTCGCGGCAATAGAGGTAACGCACTACAAAGGCCTACGACTCGTTTTTCCATTTTTTTGTTTTAGCCCCAGAGATTTGGACATCCATAGACTGTTCGTCATGTGATAAGAACATCTTATTTTATTATAAGGCAAAAAATTCGAATTGCATTTGTAGATGCATGTACAAGAACTAACGGGTGATTCATTTAGAGGTACTTTTTTAAAACTATTTTTTTAAAAATAAAAACAAACATCCGGTTATTTTTAGTATAATAATAGTAATAGTCCCCCTAGCCAATTTCGACTACGGTGGCCAGTCACAACAACTAACCGACTGCGCGGGACAATTTTTTTTAAATAAATAAATAAATTCTTTATTAAAATTCATTGGTCCTGAGCTACATCGTAGATCTTAAAATTAATTACTAAGTGCATTCTTTTATTTACCTGAACTAGGATAAACCTGTATCTCAGGCTAAATAGAGCTTACACAAGTTATTTAAGGCTTACATAATTTAACAATAATAACTAAACTTATACAAAATTCAAAATAAAACCATAATCTAAAAATAATCTACGGCAATACTAATTCATACATTTTAGAAGAGTCAGCGTAATTGCCTTTTCTACGGAAAATTCAGTGCGTGTTTGTTTCTTGACACATAAGTAAATTTGTTTGCTAATAGTTATTTGGTCAAGGCAACAGGTAGCAAAATTATTTGTCAGCGGTAATACGAGGGTCAGTAGGACAAAGCTGAAGCCCTGGTTTACTTTTCATTACAATACATTAAATATTATTCCTAAGTATAAAATAAGACAAATCTGTGTTACCTACAATATTCAACCTTACCTCTATCTTAGTAAAATAATTACGTGCCCTAATAATCGACAGTACCGATGTAACGAATCTCAGCTGCCCTTTTGGCCGGGAAATCGACTTCTCCCGTCTTGTGAGCGTGCGGCTTGTTGAAGTGCAAGCATGTAGCGCACTTTGGTGGTTCTGCCTTCTTCGCGCAATCTTTCATGGCATGCCCCAGTTCTCCGCAGTGACCGCAGGTACTGTTTTCTTCCCGACAGGTCTTAGCTGCATGTCCATATTGCTGACATTTATAGCATCGTGTAACAAGCGTGAAATCTCTTATAGGGCAAGAAGACCAGTTCACAAAAACTCTATCACTGGTCATCAGGGCTTAGCGGATCATATTATAGTGCACAAGTGTGTGCGCAAACACAGGTGTACTCTCTATTCCTTTCACTCTTGTGACGAAGAACCCTTTCGGCTAGCTCGGCCTGAGTTCTTCGTCAGCATAAAGGTACTTGGCTCCGCCCTTGCCTAACGGGAGGGAGAGATGTGTACCTAACAAGCGCAGGGAAACTGTGAATGAAACCACTTTTGCTAGGAATACGGTTCTATTCTGAATAGGTGCTAATAACTAAGTTTACAATTCTTACCTTAATTAACGTGCACTCCTTATTACTCTAGCATAACTGAACAATAACTTATCTACGGAATTCATTATCGAAAGGCGAAACTTACGGCGTTATTATACGGACGCTCTCGGCATTGGAACGGTTCTATCGGCTTAATCGCGATAATTGTTAGTGGTTGCGGGACGTGAGGATAGGGCACGGGTCGGTCTTTAGGACGAGGAGGTTGGGTAACCCTGGTCGTACGTTGCCTTCCCCTTGCGGAAGGTCGGCTGCCGACTGCCTCCGATTAGCCCGAGTCTAGCTACCTGCCCTACTTGCCTGGAGGTCAGCTCAGGACTAGCCTCCAACTCCAGATCCCAGGAGGTCAGCGAACACTCAGCCGCCGACTCTCCCCTGAGTCCAGAGCTCTGACGCCCCAACCCAGACTAACTTATCCTAACTGCCTGGAGGTCAGCGAACACTCAGCCGCCGACTAGCCCCTGGCCTAAACTCCCAACTCCAGATCCCAGGAGGTCAGCGAAAGCTCAGCCGCCGACTAGCCCCTGAGTCCAGAGTTCTGTCGCCCCGACCCTGACTAACTAATCCTAACTGCCTGGAGGTCAGCGAACACTCAGCCGCCGACTAGCCCCTGGCCTATCTACTCGGATCCCCAGACCCTGGTTACACAACTTGGGACTCCAAGAGGTCAGCGAACACTCAGCCGCCGACTAGCCCTTGGTTGAGGAAAGGATGTTAGGGAGGAAGGGGCAACATTCGCCAGAGACCGGAGAGCAATACTCGCGCGCCTACTTGTTGCCTCTACGGCCGGGCTCCAACGAATGCCACTCCGCTCGTCGTCGGGTTTCTTCGCCCTACTGGGCGGCTCGGGTTCGGGCCCTTGCTCCTTCCTCGGGCTTCTTCTCATGGGCCTACTGGCCCACGGTATTGGGAGCCGCTAAGCGGCCGTCTTGTGACGACAGGTCGTAAACTTCGTCTTCTGCCAGAGCCGGCTGCACAGTCGCTGCGGGCTGCCCATCAGGTGAGACCCCGTTCGGGGAGGCCCGATGAGCAGGGCAAGCTGACTGCGGCTGACTCTGGCTGGGGAGGGGACGAGAGTTAGGGGGCGGGGGGGGGGGGGGTTGTGTTTGGGAGTAGGTGGGAGGGCGGATTTAGGGAGCAGACCTGTCGTGGGGTTGGCCTCTTGCTCGACTCAGTTACGGTGGGCTGCGCGTTATCATTGTGTACCAGGTAGACGTGCGCGCCGGTCGAAAAAAATTGGGTGGCGGCGCGCCACGAAAAATCCACGGCAGCGGCGTAACGCCGGCGGCGTGGGATTTTTCAACTTTGCAGATTAAGACGTATAATGAAAAACCACGCTTAAACGAAAGAACTTTATTAACTAAACTAACAAGATGATTCGAATCACTTTTTTTACAGAAATATTTTGTTTGCAACTTTTATAGTTCTCGTGCACAAAAAATATTTTATTGAACCTAAATGAACTCAGCCGGGACCTTTTGGCTGTTAAAAGCGATCCAGCAACCAAAAACTTTCGCTCGGAGTGTTGGTTGCTGGAATGCATAACAGAGCCTGAGCTAATGACGATAAACGCGGCTAGGCAGATTGTCTGGTTTGACAGTAGGACAAGATGTCCCCGTCTTCAAGTTCCATTTCCAAGCTCCTGGTCAACAGCATCATCGAAGCCGGAACCATGAGAACTGCGTTGCATGTTGCATTTGCGCGAGAGTTAGGAAAGTATTGAAACTACTTATACTCAATTCTTCCTGGTGACCCTCCTGGTGTAATAATGGTTAATTATGTTCGAGTGCAGGAGCAGGACACGAGGGCGATTTCACTGCGGAGAGGTGTGAGACAGGGAGGTGTTATGTCTCAGAAACTGTTCACAGATGCATTGGAAGACGCCTTCAAACTTCTGAAATGGGAAGGAATCGGCATCAATGTTAATGGCAAATACATCACACACCTTCCATTTGCCGATGATGTAGTCTTTGTGGCAAAGACGGTGGACAATGTTGGCGCTATGCTCGAAGACCTTGACCGAGTCTCCCAACAAGTGGGTCTTAAAATGAATATGGAGAAGACGAAATTTATGTCGAGTTCCCTTGTTGTACCCACTCCAGTATCCATTGGGAACTCAACTCTCGAAGTTGTCGACGAGTACGTCTACCTGGGACAAGTGATCCAATTAGGTAGGTCCAACTTCGAGAAAGAGGTCAATCGAAGAATCCAACTCGGCAGGGTAGCGTTCGGGAAATTACGCAAGCGTGTCTTCTCATCTCATTTACCTCAGTGTCTAAAGACGAAAGTCTTCAACCAGTGTGTGTTACCAGTGATGACATACGGATCCGAAACATGGTCTCTAACTATGGGCCTCATAAAGAAGCTCAAAATCGCACAACAAGCGATGGAGAGAGCTATGCTGGGTGTTTCTCTACGGTATCGAATCAGAAATGAGAAGATACGTAAAAGAACTAAGGTAACGGACATAGCCTTGAGAATCAGTAAGCTCAAGTGGCAATGGGCAGGGCACATAGCGCGAAGACCTGATGGCCGTAAAGGCCTGATAAAATTTAAATAATTTGCTAAAACTTGCTAAAAAATCCATTCTGCTTGGGAATTTGTCATACCATCTTACAATCTTACTTCCTATTACAACAGTGCGCCATACTTTCGAGCATTTCTAAGTTACTGTGCCATCTCGTTGGGGTAGAAGTTTTAACTGTAGCTATGTAGGTATGTTTGCCAAATTTCCAAATAAGGCACGAGCTTCTGTCTCTTCTACCACGTCTTCACTGTCTTCAGAGATTGTATCGTTTTCATGTTCCTCTATCACTTGAGAAACAGTCTCCAAAGAGCTTAAAAACTTTTGTTTATTTTCTGCCTCTTTCCCCAATTGTGGCAAACGATACCTGACTGTTTTACTATTTTCTTGCATTTAGTCACAAGGAAATTAAAACGGAACGCTAAAGCTACGTCTTGTCGTAGGCAGGCGTACGAACGCTCTGAGCTTGGACGCGAGTTTGGCGGCGTTCGCTGTGCTCCCCCTGCCCCTTCCCGCTTCGCGGCTGACATCCCTGCCGCCCGCCATGTTCCACGCGTCGCACGCGCTTTATGTCCATTGATTCTAAATTTCTCTCCTCCACTCTCTGGACCACATCCGCGTGGTGCTGGAGGGCTCTAGGGGCTGGCGGGTGGAGCCTGAATTGGACGGTCAGGTGATATGCTAGGATTCGGGCTCTGGGGTTGGGGTGCCTCTAGGGGAGGCACCCGACTTGCGAGCCCGCTCGGGGCCTGAGAAGGCGATCGGGGACGAAAGGGGGGGGGGGGGCGGAAGGCCGGTCGGGGCGGAAGGCCGGTCGGCTGACGGGAGGGGGACCTCGTTGGGCCGACTTCGGCTTCTGAGAGGGCCGAGAAGCAGGGCGGGGAGGCTGGGCTGTCCCGGTGGTCCTCTGAGGAGGGGGAAGGGGTGTTGCCACTGCCTGTGGGGGGATGGCGTGGGCTGCGGTGTTGGTCCCCCCGAAGGCAAAATCCTGGGGTGCTTGGGGGGGGGGGTCTTGCGGCTTGCGTCGGAGTGGACGCAGCCGCAGGTGGGCCGGTGTTGGCCTCAGTGCGGCGGCGGCGTCGGCGGCGCCTGCGCCGGGATACGGCGGGGGCGGGGGCGCCCCTTGCGGTGGCGGGGTTGGCCGGGGCAAGGTAGTCCCCGTCTGGGCGCTCACGGGCGCCGTAGCAGCCTGCGCTACGGGCGCCGGGGCGCGCCTCTGGCCGTCGGTGTGGGGGCGGGCAGGCAGGCGCGCGGGCGTTGGCAGCATGGGCCTGTGCGCAGTTGGCGCAGGTAGGTGGGTCCGCCCTCGGGCGTGGACAGTCGGCGGCGGGATGGTTGCCGGCGCAACGGACGCACTTAGTGGGTCGGTGGCAGTTGACCGACGAGTGGCCGAACGCCTGGCACCGACGGCACTGCGCGGGGCCCTCTTGCGCCTCGATAATGACGCCGGGCATATTCAACAGCTCGTCGACTGCATAGAGGCGAGCGAGCTCCTGGTTAGGTAGGTGCTCCAACTCAACGTGAAAAAGGCAGGCCGGGTTGCCCCTCTTGCCTCTAATCCCTCTTATATGGGAGGCGTAGAATCCGCGCTCCTCGAGGGCTTCGCGGATTAGGTCGTGCGGGGTGTCGGCCGGTAGCCCTCTAATAGCCACTTTAGACGAGCGCTCTTCGGGCGGGGAGTAGCAATACCACGCCACGGACGGGTCTGCTTTCTCCGCCTCCGTTAGGTAAGCCTGAACGGCGCGGAACTCCTCGGGGCTCTTGGGGAGGAATCGAACCCCTTTCCCAAATGGCCGTGCGTTGGGCGGATGGCCCAAGGCCCGCTAGATGCGTTCAAAATGAACGCACCAATTCGGTAAACACTCTACTACGATAGGGGGATAGCCCCTTACCTTAGTCTGCGCGGGTGTTGTGGCCGACTGGGCGTCGGTCCCGGTGGTAGCCGGTGGCGTCGGCGTGCGGCGAGGGGAGGCAGGCGGGCTCCTCCATTCCTGCAGCGCACGGGCGGACGGCGGCTGGGAGGCCATCGTCGCATACGACGTCGATTAGGACGCCATAGCGGACCATGCCGAGGGCTGCGAGGCCGATGTGGACGGGTGCGGGTGGTCGTCCACTTCGTCGGACTCGTCGTCCGACTCCGAGGAGGACGACTCGACGGCGTATGGACCTCCTGGCAGAGGCGCTTCTCATCCTGGGCCGAGCTGAAGCTGTCCTCAGGAAGGGGCCTTCTGCGTGGGTCACGCGGGTGCGCCTCTCGATGGACCAACACGGATGATTGCTCAGTAATCACCGTTGTAATCACCGTTGTTGGGTCCTGGCGCTGAATCGGCCAGAACGGGGACGGGGCAGTCGGGCGCATCTCGGTGCTCGATCTGGGCGGTCTTGGCGGCGCAGCTAAGATCGGGATCGCTGATCTCGCGGGTGGGTTGGTGGTGATGGGCGCTGTGGTCCTACGGGGCCACGAGCGTCCTGGGTCCGGTGGGACGCGGTCTCGATCGCTCATTATCACAATAAGTCACGATTCGAACACAAATACACAGTAAAGAAAATATTAAAGTTAAAGAGGGTAGGTGCTAAACTAATTTAAATGAAGGTAGATAATAAAAAAAAAAGGCTAACCTAATGGTCGCACGAAATATTTTAACACTAAAATATCCGTACACTAAAAACACAAACTTAAAACTACACAAGCACAAAGCGTCAAATCGCGGAATAATAGTCTCAAGTTAATGTTAGGAGCGTGTCAACGCGGTACGCGGGCACTCGTAGCAGGGAGGGTGTGTCACAACCAGCGTCCTATGAAGGGAGGTATGTGCGCAATAACAGCCAACGTCCTACTTATACTGCCACTCCGCTCGGCTGCGCAGCGCAATATAAAGGCTTGCGGGGTGGTTGCGGGGTATGGGGGGCGCTTGCGGTGCAGGCGGCTCGTGCGTGGTACGCGCGCCTACGTCATGCGTGTGTGTCACGGTGGCGGTGCTCGGTTATTGTGTGCGTTATGCCGTGTAGAACCGTCACCCTCTCATAGCCCGATGGGACAGTAATCTGACACGACCGGAGAGAAGTTCAGGCGCAGGACCAACGGCTTTTTTTAGTATAATATAAAAGAACTATTTTGTACATTAACTTTTGAAGATTATTTCTTTCAAATGTTGGCCGTAATTGCGGTTAACATGGTCCATTCTGCCGTTCCAATTTTCGATGACGCGTCCGAGCATTTCGATTGATATTTGTCGAATAACGCGAGTAATGTTGGCTTCCAGTTGTTCAATCGTACCCGGCTTATCCATTAGACTTTGGCCCCAGAGGAAATGGTCTAAGGGTGTGATGTCACAGGATCTAGGCGGCCAACTCACCGGTCCGAAGCGCGAAATTAACTGTTGACCAAATCGTTCACGTAATAAAGCCTTGGTATCACGTGCTGTGTGGCATGTGGCGCCGTCTTTTTGGTACCAAGTGTCCTGGAGATCATGGGCTTCAATTTCAGGAAACAAATAGTCTTTTAACATGGCACGATAACGGTCACCATTGACAGTTACGTTCTGGCCGTCCTCGTTTTTATAGAAATATAGACCAATGATCCCACCGGCCCATATACCACATCAAACTGTGGATTTCTCTGGATGAAATGGCAGTTCTTAAATCTCTTCAGGTTGCTCTTCGCACCAATTACGGCAATCTTGTTTGTTGACATATCTCATCACTAAACAAAAATTTTGTCGAAAACCGTGGATTTTCTTCAAGCTTTTAAGAGCCAAAAGACTGAATCGGTATACTACTACTACTGTACTGAACAAAACTATCATACAATTTTAATATGACACATCCTTCATCTGTCAAAAAAACCATAGACAAAAAGGTACCTTTAAATGGATCACCCATTACCTACTTTCGAAGAAAAAAGGGCGGGAAATCTCGAGGCGGGAGGTTTAACAATTTTTTCGTTTGTGTTATAAAAATATTTTTACTGGTTTTTCTTATTGAAATTCTTATTGCTATCAAAACCCCTATGATGTTGATATATAAAACAAGCTTAATAATAGTTTTTTTTTACTTTTCTGAAATCAGTTGGCTAAGATTTTATACGGTATCAGAGAAGTCGTGTCAAAGTCTGCTCAGCGTACCGGTTTGTCTCTGTTATCATGAGGTCAATAAAGTCAGAGTCTATCATGCGATAGAAAACGTCAGTTATCGAGTCACTCACTGGATAAGTCAGTCCTGGTTTTCCGGTAAAAGTCTCACGACTTCCAGTGAAAGTCTGTCTGTCCTGTGACCATTTGAAATCGAAGTAGTCTTCGTAAGTCACCAAAGATTTCAAATTTCTGTCGCTGTCGTCACCGTCTTGTCGAACCACTGTAGTTTCGGCGAGAGCCAGTCCTGTATCATCCGCTGGTTCGTCAGTCGCAGTACGCTGAGCAACATTCGATGAGGGCAGCAGCGGGATCCCTCCGTGTATGTCCTCGCCTGTCTGGTCCTCGTCGTCACTGTCAGCAGTACTTAAGTACTGCATCCAGTTGCCCAAAGTCGCTGAGAAGTTCTCGTCAGTCACACCTGAAAAATGAAAAATTAAATTAATAAAAATAAAACTTAGTACACAAATTAAGGAGCCCGCGTACATGAACGAACTTTATTTACTAAAAGGTATATAATATATTTACCAATGCCAGGCGCCCTGCACGCTTGAGATGTGGATGGCAGAAGTTCCCACAAATTTTCTTCTTCGATAAATTCTGTAAAAAACGTTGTTATGCTCAATTCAACTCCAACTTGGTAAGATAAATGACGTTTTGCAGATTTTAGCAACAGTGTTTTCTTACCAATGATCACCTCACCAGCTGGTTCTGGCACCGCAACTGGCATGGACATTGTAAGTGTTGGCCACTCTACAACAATAAGAATGTTATTTTTAAGCTATGACAATATTATTTACTTATTGTAAATATAAAGTTTTTTTTTTAATATAAATTTAACTATCCAAAGCTTTACGCGTCTCTTCGGATGCGGTGCCCGCCGGTACGGTGCTCGCAGCCGGTGTCAATTCTACATTAAAAAAGAGTAATTTTTAAACATCATAATTATCAGACATAGGTAACTTTGTAACGCAAGTATAAAGATTTATTTGCAATATAAACCTTACCATCCAATGCTTCAGCCGCACCCGGTAAAAACACCGGAGCGAACCGGTCTGGCAATGGTCGTCTACAACAATCAAGTTACATGTTAAAAAATATCATCATCAATATGAACATTATTTTGATTGTCACTATTTACCTTCTGTTCCTCTTGCGTGGAGGTGCGTCAGGCAGGAGTACTCGATAGAGCTGATCTTTCCGCTCGCGTTCCATCAACTCCTACCTGACACGGGGCTCCAATTCTTTGTCATTTTTGGAGTCAATGTTTTTTTGATGGCGAATGTAGGCCAAAGTCCTAAAATCAGAAAATGTTAACACACAAATATATAATACATATTTTTTACGAATGTAACTATAACTTACTCTTCAGTCACATTCGCCGGTGTGTTTGTCGAGCTGGTGCTGAAATTTAAATAATATTGAGTTAGAAGAGCACTTTTTAAGAATATATAAAATATTTTTAAAAAAAGATGCAACAGGACCCGCTCCAGCACCGCGCCCTCTGGCACAACCCCGCCCACCACGTCCGCGGAAAGATGCATCGTTTCCACTTAATTACATGTAATTTTTTAAACATACATTTATAATTTGAAACTTAAAAAGTATAATTTTTAAGAATTTCATTTAATTTTAAAATATTCGATAAAATTACCTTTCACCAAATTTATTTGTTATATTAGATAAAACAAAAGAAATGTAATTAAAAAACTATAACCAAGTAAATGCCAGAACAGAATTTCACCCAAAACCATACCTACCAAATTTTTCATCAATAATTTTTTTAGACAAAACAAAAAAAAAGACAAATTGAAATACCTTTCGGAATAAAAGACCAACACAACTTTACAAAAACCACTCCAAAATTAATACAGAAAAACAACACACATTTTTTTAAATAAGCATCACCAAAATTTATTTAAAACCATTAAAAATTAATTACAAACTGTACTAATATGACATTGTTAACAAAAAAATATATACTCTGAATCACCAGTAAAAATATTCGATCAAAGTATGTGACAGACCTTATTTGCTTTTTAATCCCTAACGTCCGTGGGAATAATAGTGACGTCGGGAAAAAACACGTACAATATCGGTAATCACACAACCTCTGGGTAGGTCGGGGAAACCGCTCGGGGCAATGGCCCCCTTCGGTAGGGTCTAACGCTGTCCGTGGCTACGGACAGGTCGTTGGGTTGGGGAGACGTTTCCGTCTCGCATCCTGGGTTAGTATTGGCGCTGGCGAGCTTTTCAGCTACAAGCCAGCGTCGTGGTCGGTTTGGTGGGGTGTCGTGTCCGGGTCATCGACAGTCGGCGAGGCTTACGCCTGCAAGCCGACGGTCGGGTTTGTCTCTTCAGTACTCGGTGAACGCTCGGTGGTGAGTATCACAGGGGAGGATTTCTATGCATTGCTGTAGAAGTCAGCCAGCCCTCTTAGAATAATCGGCACAGGATTCTGCCCGATCTGTATGGCCTCTAAGACTGCGTGAAGAATTTTCACGCAGTTTGCAATGGTTTCTTCTTTGCCGTCTAAACGCTCATGATGATCATGAAACATTACTTAAAAAAATATGTCACTATGGGGCATCATTGAACTCGTTAAATTTAATTAATTCATATCTTTCAGGTAGAATGCAAAAAGTGTGTATAAACGGAACTGAGTCTTCTGGAGCACCTCTAACAATGGGTGTGCCCCAAGGATCTATATTAGGACCTCTTTTATTTTTAATATATATAAATGACCTCCCGCATTTTGTAGGGAATCTTTGTGATATAGTATTGTTTGCTGATGATACTTCACTTATATTTAAAATTCCAAGAGGTGAAGGAAATTTTGACGATGTAAATAATACTCTTTCACAAGTATTACATTGGTTTACTGTTAACAATCTTCTTCTTAATGGAAGTAAAACTAAATGTGTAAAGTTTACGATGCCTAATGTCCGACAGGCATCAACTCAGGTTAAGATAAAAGACAAACCGCTTGATACTATTGATTCCACAACATTCTTGGGAATCACTTTAGACTCCAAACTACAATGGGGTCCTCATATAGAGGCCTTGTTAGGGAAACTAAGCTCAGCTGCTTTTGCTGTAAGGAAGATAAGACGTTTAACTGATGTTGAAACAGCTAGGTTAGTTTATTTTAGTTATTTCCATAGCTTGATGTCCTACGGCATTTTACTGTGGGGCGCGGCTGCTGATGTAGAGACAATTTTTGTGTTACAAAAAAGAGCCGTGCGAGCTATTTATAATCTTAAACCTCAAGATTCCTTACGAGAGGTGTTTAAAAAAATTAGAATATTAACTCTAGCCTCTCAGTATATTTACGAAAATTTAATGTATGTACGGAAAAATTTTCATTTATTCACGAAAAATAGTGACATACACAAATATAATACTAGAAATAAGGATAAGCTTGCTATTCCACAATTTAGGCTTCGAAAGGTTGGTAATTCTTTCATGGGGAAAGGTATAAAATTTTTCAATAAACTACCAGAACACATTATTAACTTACCGGTTAATAAATTTAAAACTGTTATTAAAGAAACCCTTATGACGAAAGGGTATTATAAAGTAGATGATTATTTAAATGATAATAATGTATGGACTTGCATGATCACTACAAACATTGTAAACCTTTTGAAAAGAGGCATTGACAATAGTGACTGAGTTTCTTGCGCAGCTTCTTCTCAGCACTAGCCCACAATTGTCCCGAAGCTGTGGTAGGGTTTATATTGGGACGTGTAAAAGTGCCCCCAGAGGGCCTATTTGCATAAATAAATGACTTTTATGACTTTTTTATGCTCTGTCCGCTTGTGTGCACCATCCAGCCTAACCTGCGGCCCCCGATTGGGGGCGGCGGTTTTGACTGGTGCCGGCGCAGCCACGGATGGCGGTGGTAGTAGGGGCCTATCCTCCTCCTGCTCCTCTACCCCGCGGCGTCGCCTCCGACGTCGCTTGCTCCTTCCTTGCGATGCAGGGGGATTCGCCGCGGCCATCAGGGAGAATTGGGCATTCTCCTCCTCAGCGACGAGGTTCTGGGTTGGCCGTCTTGTGGTGCGCGCGACTGTGGAGGCCCGTTTACTCCTCAGTTCCCTGAGGAATACAGGGCACTTGGTGTTGTTGGCGGTGTGCGCATCACCGCAGTTGGCACATGTCGGCGGCTCTTCGAGCGGCCGCGGGCAATCCCTGGCGGAATGTTCCTCGCCGCATCGCACGCATGCCAGAGCACGGTGGCAGTTTTGCGAGGAGTGTCTGAAGGTCTGGCAGCGGTGGCACTGTGCCGGCCCCTTCTTGCCCCTCCAGGCCTCAATGCGGACTCCTGGCATGCACAGGAGCTCCGAGACCTCGTAGATCGCCGGTGTCAGGTCCGGTGTGCGTCGGAGTTGGGCAAAAAATATGCACCCCGGTCGCCCCTTACGTGCGCTGATCTTTCGCACGTATTCAGGCACGAAATTCAGTGCTGTGAGGGCCTCCTCAATGTCTCCTGGCTCTGTGTTCTCGGGTAGGCCTCTGATGGCCACCTTGAGACTCTCCTCCGCTGGAAGCGAGTAGCAGAACCAGGAGATATTCTCTGTCTTCTCCAGGTCGGTCAGGTACCTCTGCACCGTGCGGTACTCGTCCTCGTCCCTGGGGAGGAATCTGATTCCCTGACCAAAGGGCCTCGCGTTCGGTGGTCGCTTGAGGAGCTGCTTCAGCTCCTTGAAGTGGCGTGCCCAATCAGGCAGGCGCTCCACAATGAGGGGTGGGTACCTCCGCTGTGAAGGGGCCGTGTGGGAAGGCGAGGTTTCAGGTTGTCTTGCCGGTTGCTCAGTCGTGGGTTGTGGAGTCACATCCATCGGTGATAGGTCCAGCCTAGGCAGCGACAGTGTCCGGTCTTCAGCCGAGGGCGATGTCGGCTCCCGGACGCACTTCGCGACCGTAGGCGAGAAAGGGGCTGGTAGGTTCGTCGGCGGTGTGAACCTCGACGGAGAGATAATGCGCGCGTTTGGTGACGTCGGCGCGGGTGCAGGGGTCGGGTGGGATCCCCGAGTTCTTGGGTCCCCCGGATGGAGTGGCGGTAATTGCGCAGCAGGTGGGGCGCGCGCGTTCGTTCGCGGTGCTGTCGCGGTCGGTACGGTGGGCTCACGCGTGGGAGCTCGAACCGTGGACGCTGTCGCGGACGTGGATGCAGACGACCGCGTCGCGGCTACGGCGGCGCGGGAGATGATTGCAGTCGGTGGAGGTCGTGAAGATGGCGCGGTACGCGACGTGTTCGCGGCGCGCGATGAAGTCGCGGGGCGCGGGGCGGTCGCGCTTGTCGCGGTGCGCGGGGCGGTCGCGCTTGTCGCGGTGCGCGGGGCGGTCGCGCTTGTCGCGGTGCGCGGGGCGGTCGCGCTTGTCGTTGCGCGCGGCGCAGCAGAGGCGCGCGCGGCGGTCGCGGCGGTCGTGGCGTAGGAGCGCGGCGGCGTGAGGCGCTTGGCCGGCACAGGCATTGACGCGGGTGGGGCCGTAGGCGCAGGCGCCAAAGCAGGCGCGGCCATAGGCGCGGGCGCCGATAGACGCGGCGGGGGAACGGGTGATGGGGGGCCTGCCACGAGGGCGGCCTCGCCGGCTACGGGTGAGCTGCGAGCGGTGACCGGCGTCAGCAACTCCAGCAGCTTTGCGACCCCGGCGAGGGGCTCACGTCGACGGCGGTGAAACACCCGCGGCCGAGTTGGCCTGCGGACGCCACCAGGCGGCTGAGCGGGCATCTCAGTAAGCGGGTTTCAGAATATCAACAGTTATGCGGGTAGATGCATAATTGGTGATATTCAGAAACACCGTCTTTGTTCTGTATATTACCTTTTCTGAGTAGTATCAGAAAAAGTAATATAAAGGGAGGGTAGTTCTGAAAAGAACTTTTGTATTTTGACTCACGTTTGATGATTTTTCCACTGCGCGTGACGACCGTTCTGGATAGCACCTATCTCCCTAAACCGCGGCTTCTCCCGGTGAGACCCGCTTCTGGGAGGCCGAGAGAAAACCGCAGCTTCAGAAAACCGGCAACTACCCGGATATCACTAAGTTCGGTCCGTGTCACGTCAATGTACGCAGCGAGCAGTCCAAAACACGTACAATATAAAAAATAGTCTGATCATCCAATAAAACTCTTGTATTTTGTGACGCGTGTGGGGTGCTCCACCAACCAATCAGAGTCAACTTCCTTTTGGCGCTAAAATGAACATTTGTTATACGGCAGATATAAAAATCTAATAAGTGTACCAATAATCTTTAAATAATGAATATACAATTAATTAAATACAATTCTAATAATTAAATCACTTAAAGATTAATCCAAGTTATTCTTCTTATTATCATAGCCTAATGACATTCAACATGGTGGACACTTCCGACATTTTCGTTAATCATAATATTTCAAATCTAGATAGGCATATGAATTGTAATGTATTGAACATATTATGACGAAGAGAATGTGTAATTTAGTGAATACAATGGGGTTACATAAGTCACACGCAGTGAGTATGTGGTTTAGTGCTGAAGTATACTATTACAGAACTAAGTAAATATGTGGGGCAGACTAGGATCACGAATCGTCGTGTAACAATTTTTATAAACCAGATATTCTATTGGCTTTAAAATAAATGAATTGCTATAGTTTCATTAAAATCTTTACAAGTTGTGAAAACAAAAGCCAATAAATTTGGTAAAGATTCAAGATGTCGGACCGACTTCGAACACAGATAACATTTCGATGCAATTTTAGCATATTTTGTACAAATCTCAGTCGTTTCTATGCACAAAATATGAAAGATTATATCATCGTGAACGTTTTTATCTAAACATAATAACATAAAAGATACTTACGGCATTTTAAATTCACTATAAGCACGCACACACTTGATACACGTCGTAAAAAAAGATCCACAGAATGACTCGCACTCTGTAACTTTTTCTCTTAAAATTGTGACGACTTTGGCCTGTGCACCTGGTATCGATATGTCGCTGCAATAAATACTAGGTTAAATAAGACGTTATCTGTCATTCAAAACAGTCTATGGTTTGAAAAATTGCGAAATTAGTACGGCGCGCGGCAAATTTGGATTTTGGTCACTTTCGTTGCCACAGACGTTTGATGAGTGTATGGGCTTGGCAACAATAGTGACCACTGACGTTTCAGGGGATAAAGAATGTACTAATGCTGACACTTCTTTTTGTGTAAACTGCAAAGGAGAGCACATAGCTGTGTCCAAAATTTGTCCTATAAAACAGCAAAAAAATACAGAAAACAAAGCCAAAATTTAAATAAAGTAGGATCATTCTTCCCAGCACTGGGAAAAACTTTCTCAAAGGCCGTGAGATCTTCTTCGCCGCTTTCTCCAATTCAAAACAAGAAAAATGATAAAAATGAAAAGGACCTTTTAGTCGATATCATTGATAATGAAAAAGGTATTAAAGCCATAGCAGAAACTTTATGAGGATTGACTAATAGTAAAGAAAAGAATGACTTACCAATAAATAGTTCAACAATTAAAGAAATGTTTATCAAAAATATTAGCTGCAAATATGGCGCTTAGAGGTTCTTTAATTTAAGATTCCACTTTTATGTCATTTATTAGATTCGCAAAAGGATAGATTTATGTGTATTAAATGAAACTTTGCTTCGGCCTGCAGATTTTGTTAATATGTTAACAGGTTATGTTATGTATCGTCAAGATGGGCTCAATGGTTACGGCGGTGTTGCCATCTTATGAAGATAATCTATTAAGTGTAGTTTAATTAACACTCCTAGTTCAGACAGAATTCAGACAATTGCAGTAAATGTTCAGTTGAGAAATAATAGTGAATAATAATACTTTGACTGTACTAAGTATTTATTGTCCTCCTAGAAATGGTCGTTTTCCTGTTTCCACATTAAAGAATATCATTATGTCCTTACCTTCTCCTATACTTGTGATAGGAGATAGTTATGCACATCACACAGCTTTCGGTTCAATCATAAACAAACCCAGAGGAAATCAGATGTATGATACGATTGATGAATTAGACTTATTCATATTAAATAGTGGTGATTTTACTACACTTAATCGACCAAATCAATCGCATTCAGCTATTGATGTTGCATTTATCTCTCCAAGTTTAGCTACTTCATCACAATGGTCAGTTTATACTGATGATAGCCTTGGCAGTAATCACTTTCCAACGATGGTTAATATCGACATTAATGTAATTTTTTATGAACCAAGACAAAGTTATGATATTTTTTTGTAAAATAAGGCTGATTGGGTAAGCTACACCAAGAAATCTAAAATAAATAATTAATGAAGTTATCTATGAAGATAATCCTCTTTCAGCTTATGATCAATTTTGTATTTTATTAAGTTGTCTTAGAAATGAATTTGTCCCTGTTTATAAGAATGTAAATAATAATCCAAGATTACACAAATCAGTTCCATGGTGGAACGATCTTTGTGATAAGGCGGTCAATGAAAGTAAAATTGCATCTCGTTCTTACAGACGCCATCCAAAGAAAGAAAATTATATAATTTATAAAAAGTTTGATGCACAGAAAAAAATAGTAATAAAAGATCAAAAAAAAAGATCAAAGAATAGTTGGTAATTTTTTTGCTCTAGTTTTTGGTAGAAATACTCCCATAGGTCATGTCTGGAACCTTATTAAAAGATTTAATTGTAAATATAAAAGCAACAAACCTAGAGATGATTGTTTCACAGATGACTTTTAAAATAAATTTTCTTCGACTAATCAATATATAGTTGCTGATACTCTTGATGATTATTATACAGGATTACAGGAAAAGTCGACTTACATGCGTTAAGGGCGTGTAGTACACATCATTTCTGTATGATTTCACTATGGAACCCCCCATCCTAAACTTAACCGTTTTCGAGATATTCGAGTTTTAATTTTTTTTATGAAATGCCCAATTTTTCGGCTATTGAATTGTTGACTCTTATGATTTTTTTTGTTTTTTACATGATTGACGATACACTAAAATTGCACGTAAGTTAACTAAATAGGTTGTCGTAGACGATCGAAACTTAAGAAAATAATTACAAATTAAAAAGAAAAATCTTTTCTGGATATCTCAAAAAATATTATGGCACTTGCTCTGCAGATGTGCTTAAAAACATCTACATTTTATCAGCTATACAACGAGGTATAACAACCTAGGGTTGTATTTAAACTCATAGAAAGAAACATAGTTGAAAAGGTTCAGGTAGTAGGTCTAACAGGTCCCTCGGCTATTGTCCTTCAAGTTAATCCGGTGCGTGTGTCCGAGACAACTTACGATTTATGCAGGTGAGAGTGAGAAAAATAATGTGCAAAAACAAGTTTGGGGATACAACATGCCCATTGTTTTGTTTTGGTCGTTTGTTTTCTTGCCATCCATCCATTTTAGTCTGCTCATGCGATCCGTCCATGGTAGATGCGAATTGTTGTGCTTTCGGATTCCTTACGACTTTGCTTTGTTTCTGGACTGATTTTTCTAACTGTGACTACCGTGCTTGTTTACTGGACTCTGATTTGGACAATAGGTATTCAAGGCCATAGTCTTACTATGGCCATTATGATTATGGCCTAATAGTTTATGGTAAGTCTTTGCACCAGTCTCTATTTCGTAAACTGGAGGTTATTCAGAACAAAGTACTCAAGAGTTATTACAGGAGCAATGTGCTCAACGCCAATTAATTCACTTGAAATAAAGGCTGGTATTGTGGTATTTCACCTATTTTTGTAAGACTGAAATACTATGTTAAAGTGTTGTCAAACAAGAATTTTATGTGTACCTAGATATTAGAGATGTAACGAATGTTAGATTTTTCATATTTATTTTGAACATTATTATTAAATATATATAGTGTAAACTCTATATAGCGACACTGAAGGGACTGTGCATTTTATGGCGTTATAGAGAGTTGTCGTTAAATGGAAAGAAGAAACATCAAAATTAGAAAAAGAAAAAGTTTATTTCTGACTATTGTTAGTAGTTATGTGCATAAAAAAGAATGTTATTTGAACGCTATTGAGTATAGTCTGTTATTTTTGTCTGACGTCTTTTGCTGCACCAGTAATTTTGTTGTATTTTTTTAGTTATTTTATTAATATCTAGCAATACTGAGGCATCTTGGTTATAAAGGAAATATTTTTCCAATAATTTTGCTGCTTCGAGAGCTTCTTTAATGCTCGGCGGAGGCTCAGGCTCATCCGTCTCATCTTCTTCATCACCTTGTTCTTGATCCTCAGTTTTTCTCACTGAATCCAAAATTTCTTCGTCTGTGAGTGAAGCCGTTGTAAGCAGGCGGTCGTCCACTTCAATGTAGGTTTGAAGATTTACCGTATTTCCTGCCATGTTGAATTGTTGAATCCACTCAGTTAATGGAAGGTCGTCGTCGCTTTCAAACTCAGATTCTGTTTCCACCTCATCACTCGTAGAATTGGTACAAAGTCCAGCATGTCGAAAAGAGTGCTGTATAGTTGTGGGTGTCACTTCTTCCCAGGCTTTAGATAAAAAAAATACTGCATGCAGCATATTAACAGAAGTTTTACCCTCAGATTTGACTAGCTCCATCAATAATTTCCTTCTGTAGTGACCCTTGAGGCTTTTAATCACACTCTGGTCCATTGGCTGTAAGACACTAGTCGTATTTGGAGGAAGAAATACCAACTCTATGTTTTGAAGGTTTGATATAAACGGGTGGGCAGGGCAGTTGTCAACAAGAAGTAAAATTTTTCGTCCCTTTAATTCTGCATCCCACTTTCGCACTTCTTCTTCAAAAAGTTGACTGGTCATCCAAGCTGATTTATTAGCTTTATACGTCACTGGCAATTTTTTTATGTTCTTAAAACAGCGCGGATTTTTCGATTTGCCTATTATTAGTAGCTTTTTTTTCTCTGTGCCATCCATATTAGCAGCCACAAGCACCGTAATACGTTCCTTGGAAAGCTTTCCTCCCACACACTTTTCCCCTTTAAATTTCAGAGTTTTATCTGGAGTCAACTTATAGAAAATTCCTGCTTCATCAGCATTGAAAATGTCACTTGGGGCGTATTTTTCTATGAATTTTGACCACACTCTGTTAATCCAATCATGAGTCACATTTGTATCAACACTTCGTGCTTCCCCACTTATTTTACCATAGTTGATATGATGACGCTGCTTGAATTTTCCGAGCCATCCTTCTGATGCTTTGAAAGAAGTTAAACCAAGTTCATCAGCAAAATTCTCCGCCTTAGCTTTCACGAGCGGCCCCGAGATAGGCATATTATTCCGGCGCTGTCGATGAAACCATGATAGTACAGCTTTATCCAAATCTTCGTATATAGGTTTCTTTAATTTTTTGGAAGATTTTCCCTCGCCCGCAGCGTGGAGGATTTTTTCTTTATTTTTCCATATTGTGGACACGGTAGAGCGACTAAATCCAAAGCGTTTGCCAACATCACTTATCTTCTCTCCCGTTTCTATTGCGCGTATCAGTAAAACTTTTTCGTCAATACACAGTGATTTTCTTTTAGTAGCCATGTTTACAGTTTGCAAGTTTGTGAGCAACTAAGAATATGATAAGGTATAGATAATCCATGACTCCTAGTTATGAGTCATGGTCAACAACAGTCTACACGTGCAAGCAATCCCAATTTGAAAACAAAAGAATGAATTTCTTAGAAAGTTCGGTATGCATGATGCCGACAGTCGAGTTTATTTCGGGCTAGGATAATAAAGCGACAATAGATCGTACACAGCTGCGCAGTTTTTACTAATTTTAGCAACTTAAAAGGTACTTTTTATTACTTAATTGTTGTCGTTATTGAGAGTGGGTGTAATGCTATATAGAGTGAAACATTGTATGAAAAACAAGCTAAACCAACCAAAGCCAATTGATATCAACGCTTAAGAGAGTTTGTCGTTAAATAGAGTGACGTTACATGGAGTTTACACTGTATTTTTAACATTATTAGAATGAGATTTTTTTAAAATTTCAAAAATAGCGCGCGTTAATCGTTTGACGTTTCGTGTCGGCCATGATTAAATTGAACATAGCCGAGCCTATACGAGGGTCAAACTGAAAGTTCTTAGAAAATCAAAAACTGATTACATTAGCCAGTTATTAGTTTTATTATATCTTTTCAAAATATTGTCCATTGACGTCAATACACCGCTGCATGCGATGGAACCACTGGGAAAAGCACTTTGTCCACTCGTCCTTAGGGGTCTCTTCAATGGCATCGCGATACGCAGCCACCGCTTCTTCAGCATTCATAAACCGCTTTCCTTTAAGTTTTTCTTTAATTTTTGGAAATAAATAAAAATCACAAGGCGCGAGGTCAGGGCTATACGGCGGGTGACCCAGTAATTCAACGTTTGATGTCGCCAAATAGTCGATCGTTCGCTTGGCGGTGTGCGACGAGGCGTTGTCGTGGTGAAGGAGGAGAAACGACCTCGCAGTAGCGAGGTCGTTTCTCTCGAACTTTTTCCAAGACAAGTGGCAAACAATTGGTAGTGTACCATTCTGCAGAAACTGTTTTTTGATCCTCTAACACAATTGTTGCGAAATGACCTATCCTTCCAAAGAACGAGGCCACCATTTTTTTTCCCGCACTTCGATCTCTCTTCACTTTAGCTGGCAACTCCTCGAAAGGAAACACCCACTGAGCAGATTGTCTTTTGGTTTCAGGATCATAACAGTAAATCCAGCTTTCGTCACCTGTTAGTATGTCGAACACAGCATTTGAGTCACCTCCGTTAAATCTTTCAATCATTTTACGGCACCAATCCACACGATGGAGTTTTTGAGCCTTAGTCAAATTATGAGGTATCCACCGGGCGCAAAGCTTCCTGACCGCTAAATGTTCGTGGAGGATTTTGTGCACTTGACTCATACCGATGCCTAAGCTTGTCCGAATCTGCTGATAGGTCACTCTTTTGTCAGTCTCTATCATACGCCGCACAGCACAGATGTTATTTTCAGTCGTCGCCGTAGAAGGCCGTCCCTCACGTACATCATCAGTGAGATTAGTGCGACCACGTTTAAACTCATTAAACCAGTTGTAAACAGTCGCACGAGATGGGGCTTCATCGTGAAAGGCCAATCGTAGTCTATCATAACTTTCTTGTTGACTTAAATGACATCGAAAGTCATAAAAAATCATTGCACGAAAATTTTCTCGTGTTTAATTCATGTTGACGTGACACAGACAATTTTCAATTTGCCGCCAAATCGTAAAACAAATGACAAATGAATGAAATATATACTCAGTAATATTGGCAAAGAGTTCTATTTTCAAATTTTAGAATATTTTTTTTATTATATTGTTTATAAGTGGCCAGTTCTAAGAACTTTCAGTTTGACCCTCGTATTGGTTAATTGAATGAATTTAGTCACAGAAAGTTTATTCTAAAAGTTTTGTTTCGTTTTGAGGTTAGTTTTATGTTATTTATCAAATTTAACTGATATTTAAGGGACAAAGTATAAAGGCATAAAAAACATGAGAAAAGCACACATCGGCGAAGTTTGGACTTATTTAACAATATGTGATGCTGAAAATGTTAATTGTAAGTTGTGTGATAAAAAGTACTTGCGCAAAGGCAGGACCACTAGTGCAATGAGAAATCACATGGAAGCTAAACACAAAAATGAATATGAAGAATTGAAAAAAAAAGAACATGAAAAGCAAGATGCTGCTAAAATTAATTCTTTGGCGTCCTCTTCGCGACAATGTATCAAAACTGACCTTGAACAAATGTCTTTGAGTGATTGCGTTTTGAGTGATTAAGGTTAGATTTGATCAGATCTGTAACGTTCTTTTTACATAAATGAGACTTTAATTTAGAACTTAGAAGTATGATTTAATAAACATATCTATTGTATCATTATTTCATATGCATGCATATAATAATGCGAATGCGAATATCCGTTACATCACTAGTAGATATACATATTAAAAATAAGATTTTAGAACCTGAGCACATGATTGATTTAAAACACATTTGTAGATGTATAGATCTTAATATTAAATGGGAGTTAGGCTCTTTAGCAATTCAGATTACAAAACCTTATATCTGCAAGCAAAAAGTGATGAATAATGAAGAATTCCTCAACTTTGTAAATATGGAAAAGAAAAATTACATTAGAATTTATACAGATGGCTCAAGAACAAATGACTCAACAAAAGCAGCTTATTACGATTCTGAGAATAAATTTGGTCGATGTTTCACTCTAGATCCAAACACGTCTATATTTACGGCAGAAGCTTATGCTATACAACCAGCCTTACATTAAATACATCTTGGACCGCAAAGATACTCGTTTGATCCTTATTGTTACCGATTCATTAAGTGTACTGAGTTCACATGATAATCCCAACATATCGTACAAAACCAATGTATACATCACAAAGATAAGACAGATGATTCATGAAACTAAAGACAAGATTATTGAATTCTTATGGGTTCCATCACATTGTGGAATCACAGGAAATGAAATAGTGGACAAACTTTTGAAGATACCAACTCCTGCTATGAACACAATTATTCAAGCTCCTCCCATTCCAATGACTGACTACTATTACTACTATCCTATAATAAGGAAAAGGATGTTCGATCATTGGCATATAGCATGGCAGACAGGCAAGCAGTATAAAGGAAATTGGTTCGCAGAAATACAGGAAATAATCCCAACCAAGCCTTGGTACTTTAAATTGAAATCTCCTGCTCGGAGGTTTATCACCACTCAATATATTAAGATTGGGACATGGAAGAAGTAAGTATGAGCAGTACCGACATCTGCGAATTCTGTTCAAGTGAACAAGCCACACTTGATCATTTAATATTACAATGCCCGACCTTCAATATACAAAGAATGCTCCTCATAGATGGCTTACTAAGGTCATATGTATAAAGATAAAGAAATTCCCCGCCTCCTGCCATCTTTGCTACAAAGCACTGAAACATATGAAGACATTTACAAATATATTTTATCCACATTTCAAGAAATATGAAGACTATGGATCTGCAGAAGAATTATTGATACTCGAATATGACGACGAAGGAATGATAAATTGAAGAAACTTAAGAAAATACCCTCAAGAATAATGACAATAATATTAAAGATTTGGCTGGCTGGCTAAGCCGCAAGCCGTATAAGTCGATATTAAAAATAAAATAAAAAACCCATTACTTTCAAATGTAAAAATAATGATAGGTGCTTACCTGTAAAGATACAGAACCAGTACATTTATCTTTATTTTTTAAGCTACATTGCCAAATCACACTTCCGTTTTTGTACAATTTGTGTCTAAAATATTGAAATCACTCGTAAAGTAATACGGTCCCATGTTTTCTAGAAATAAATTTTAGTTCCGATTCACAAACTTTCATTATTTTAACAGATTTTAAGGTCAATTGTCAGATTAGTTTATAAAAAAAATGTATTCCATGTCACTTGTCACAGTAAATTAAAAATAAATTATTACTCGCACCATAAAGTTTTAAAACAACAAAGTACGAGTAGGTTCATAATACTAAAGTTGCAGTAACAGGAAAATTTGATTTGAAGACAACAATTATTTATTGAGTAATATTTAAAGGAAAATTAAGTAGAGCCACCATCCCTGCATGTAACTGCATTCAGTGGTACGACGAGGAATGACAATTCCTTATCGTGCCACTGGTGGAACATGTTGGTGGCACGTCGAGGATAAACAGGGAATTAGTAATCCACGTAATTAGTATCGGTCAGTTTTTGGAAAAAATAAGGTTACTTTATTTTGATGCAGAAGTTGTGATTTTGTTTGTAATTTGTATGTACGACCGGGCTTGATTAAACTTAAATTTATTATATATTATTTTTATTTGTGAATTGACCCAAATATGACTTTAAAAACAATACCAGAACTTAGTAAGTTTCTGCTTACTATGTTATCAATTTGATTTTCTTTGGTAAACGTAAAGACTAAACAAATTCATTATACATACAATCACAAAGTACCTATGCATGCAGATTTTGATAAAAAAAATGTTGACTTTTAAAAATATATTTAAAAATGTACTTTTAATCCCTCAAGCGTATGTGAACGAGACACAATGCAAATTCTATTGTTATGCGGTTGCCTGCAACCGCTCGGGTGTTGAATCATTAAGGACTCTTAACTCTCAACAGTCAACCAAAACTAAAAATAAATAAACTTAAACTAAAATCATTCTTATCGATAATGAACTACTCGTTGTTATTGGTAACTATTTGACCACCAGTTTGTAAATCAATGGAGTTATCACTTGTGGGTAGATTCAGCCAAAACTCCCTTCTGTTTAATGGCATTAGGGGGACTAATTTTGAAACAATACCATTTTTCTTCGAAGATTTTACCCCTCGGGGGATACTATTTGAAAGTGGGGGAATAGTGTTGACATTAAATATCTGCATCAAGAAATTCAGTTCCTTGTAGGACTCATCAAAATTTGTTTTATAGAACAGATTTCGCGATCCTGTAAGTAACTTAGCTTCAACTACTGGGTTTAGCAAAAATGTGCTGAGAGGATCGTCATTTGTGTTACGCCGTGGAACTTGTTTCATTTTCAGCCATTGGTAAGATTTTTGCACTTCGAGAAATCTCAGAGTGATAGTATTAATCTTAATGCACTCAGAATTAACAATCGTTACCAGCGCTGTAAAAGCCAGAAACCATTTTTATTTTGTCCAGTGCATCATCTATCTTTTAAATTATGAAAACAGAGAATGTTTTGAAGCTGGCGAAGATATTAAGCTTTTGCATAATATATCTCAAAATCTATCATATGCCCGTCATTTGTTGTGATGACGTAATTTTTGAGTCCAAGAGGCCTAGGCTTATTTTTGATAAGGACACGCAACTTGCATTTGCCCGTTAAGAGAATGATCTGTTCATCTGTAGAGTATCTTCCAGGAACTCATGTGATCTTCTTGCATGCATTTTTTACAGCATCTAGCATTGCCTAAAGTATTTAAGTAGTTACTTTGGGACTAGATGACGATGTGTGGGAATTTTTAAATAATAATAATACCACAAAGGGGTTACTATTTTCAGGCGGAGGTTCATTCGAGTCTACAACATGCATGATGCATGATGTTAATATGACATTTTGCATGAAACTTTTGGAAATAAGCCCTTTTTTATGGACGTCCATAGGAAATATGGCTTTTTGTTGAACACTGATTTGAAGAAAAAAAAAAAGGATTTTGAAAACTCATACTTAGGGAGAAATAAATATAATATGATATAAATGAAATTTATTTTCCCGCTAGGAAACATTATTCTTAAATTCTAAGGCATGACATATCTTCGGGTTCAATGCATTCACATTCTGCATCATGCTCATTAGATTCTGTATTAACATCATTTACATCTTCTATAATAGTTTTATACCAGATGAGATCAGGGATAGTTTTCCACTCTTCTCCAAACTGCTTAATTAACAAGTTATTAACATCCTTCTTTTTAGCAGCTGTCAATGGTTTCAGTATTCTGTCCACTGTCGGTATAATTAAAGAAATTCTTTTGCTTTGCTTTCATAGAGAAATAGCTGATTCATCACTGCTAAATCTAAAATTTTCATAGCCACACACTTTGCGATTCAAAACTTTTCCAGTCCGTCTATTTACTTGCTTTTGTATATAATTCTACCTCGTTTTAAGTGATAATATTTTAAAGGCAGATTCAGAAAAATAAATGAAACATTTTGTACGAACAATTTTTTTTTATACGCTACTTTTCGAAAAAATCGCCTCTAAACATGTAGAAAAAAATAGAAAAATAAAACACCCCGTGCCGCGTGTTTTTGAGCGGAGCTTTCAGTCTTTGTAGGTATTGTCATACGCGCCGCCCATCGCCGACCGTGTTGCCTGCCTGTCTATAGTCCTTGCCATTTAAACTTGCACAAAAGGTCATTGCTACGCCATGACTACTGCACGCCGATACGGGATAGCGGGCTACCAAAACTCAAGGCGTAGCGATAGAAGTCTATGTAAACAAACGTTTATTGGTACGAGGAAAAATTGTCCTGTATTAGAAACATTTGGCTACTGCATTACAAATTTACAAGCATTATGTTGAGGGACAGCCGACATATAATGTAACTGAACATGAATAATGAAATAAAAAATAGAATCATCATAATTAATAAATTTTGTGTTTTTCTTTATCCTGCGTTATTGTCGCGGGAGCAATTGGTAGGTATTATTCAAAAAATATTTTTTTCTTGGTTAAATCTATATTAATCTGGCTACTTCCCATCTGGTAAACTTCCCATTTGGTAAACCTCAAACTATACCTACGAAAAAGTTGCGTTTGGTAAACTTTATGTTCGGATGGGTACAGGCAAGTAAAAATAAAACAAGAAAGTAAACATTGCCACATATATTTTTTTATGTATTATACATACTAATAATCCAATATAATATTAATATTTAAAAAGAGACATAAAAAGTGGCGCGTACAAATGACTTTACCTAAATTTTAAGTTTTTTTTCACTCTTTCACACTAAAAAATAATATATTATATTAATTTTACTACACAAAATAAAGTAAAATCACTTTTTTTATATAAAATCACAGTTCGATTTGACTTTAACAAAGAAAAGCTCTTTATTTTTTTTACAATGAAATCATTATCTTTTCAACACGAGATCATCTCTCAATTCAACTGAACTGACAAAAGTCGATGCAAACTGATTGCAGTTCACACCATAAAAATATATAATATAAGACATCTACATGCAAAATCAACTAACTTTTTCGAAATCCAATGTAATAATTTCCGCTGCCCACTCCGGTATATGAAATTTCAGTTTAGAAAAGAGCCTTTCATATGTATTTACTTCTTTATTTGTTAAAACTGCGTAAAAAATGGTACAATATTTGTACCTCTTTCTGTACCTTCTATGTCCCCGTGTTCAACGTATAGTTGATGAAACGGCTTTGTGCAACATTAGAAGGTTCCGTCAGCAAAGAAGTGATGGACGTCATTTAAATGTCTAAAAGTACTCTTTGACGTAAATACAATAATTATATTTTCGCCGTAAATCTCATCAAACAATAAATTGTCTTTAAAACGGTCAGGAACCACGACTTCTGTAGCATTAGTTTGCTGAGATTTCTTGATGCCCAGTTGTCTATTGCTGTGACTATACAAGCTGCTTTTAACAAGTTCATTCATATTAATCGTTGAATACTGAGATCTTTTTTAATCAAATAGTTGATTAATTTTATTTACAGATATTATTTTAAAAGTAAT
Source organism: Pyrausta purpuralis (assembly GCA_963924145.1). Taxonomy (NCBI): domain Eukaryota; kingdom Metazoa; phylum Arthropoda; class Insecta; order Lepidoptera; family Crambidae; genus Pyrausta; species Pyrausta purpuralis. Next base: position 21,293,866 of record OZ001652.1, on the reverse strand, counting down.
GAAAATATTGTTTACATAATTGGACTAGCAAATAAAAATGGACTCAATACTTTGAAGTTTTTAAAAAAACTCTATATCTAATTTCAATTTAATTTGACATTGACTGTACTGTACGAAAACAATAATAGTAACATAGTTTACCAAATGGGATTAAATGTATGAAGTAACGAAACGTTTACCAAACCCAACTTTTTGGTAGGTACAATTTGGGGTTTACCAAATGGGAAGGTTACCAAATGGGAAATGACCATTAATCTATAGCTGAAGAGTTTGATTGTTTTAACGCGCTAATGTCAGAATCTACTGAAGCGATTTGAAAATATTTGGATAGCTTATTTACTCAAAACGTGCGGACCAAGTTGGAGGGAACCGTGATAATAGATAATAGACTCGTCTAAGATGCATGTAGCATACACTGAGATCGGTTTTTTTTATCTAACCTACATCATTTCACTGCTGCGCAAGGGTCTTCCCCTTTTTTCCACATGTCTCTGTCAGCAGCCAACTTTCCAATCTCTCGCAAAGTTGGTCCGATCGTCACACCACCTCTTTTTAGGTCTACCCCTTCGTCGGTAGCCGTCTGGTGGTATGACAATTTGGGCCCATCATCTGGGAGGTCGGTTTAATAAGTTGCAAAATAAAACACACGTATTGAATTAATTCCTTTAATTTTTCAGTGATATACACCTTCTGATGATGAATCACTGGAAGTGGTCGAAGAAGTGTCACTTTCTGAATTTTCTGATAGGTTGATTACAATCCGGTCCACGGTGTCATCAATTCGGTCATTGAGCCCCCTCATGTCTGCTTCTACTTTTTTAACGTGTTCCACACAATTCGCCCATTTTTCTGACGTCATTTGGTTTAGACCAACAGCAACAAAATAACATACACAAACGTAACAAAGAACAATAACAGAAACTCATCAAAAAAACAACGGCTGATAATAACAATAATTTGTGAACATTTCCGAAATTCGTACGAGCGCGAGCGTAATCCAATACGCAATTATTGTGTTGAAATTTCTGGTAAAAGGAACCTCAATTAACTAAGTTTTTTAATGAAAAATAAATAATTGCTTAGAGACTTTGTAATACGTCAATTAAAAGGAAAAATAGTAACCTGTTTTACTGTAAATCTCTGACGTCATTGTTTTCAAATGTTAACTTATCGCTGCTGATAAAAAAAATGTATTTGTAAACCAATGCAGAAATCCTAGTTTTAATTTATTTTATTGTTAAATAAGACTTGTATCCACATATCTGTACAAAAACTGAGCAAGTGCGATAATTTAAAGTGAAAAATAATAAAAATGTACGTAATTTTCAAAGATGTGTTCGCGTTTTATGTGTTATGTTTATTTTCGGTACCTAATAAACGAAGTTTAAAACAAAACTGTGTTAAATTTACTCACGCTATTGTTAGTGCATATCCATCTACTGAATCAAAGGGAATCAATAGGTACTCATTAGGTAGGTAGGTAATTACAACATCTGTTAAAGTAAGATTTGGTAAGATTGGAAATTTTAATAGTTATTCTTTTTAAAGTTTACTTTCACATAAGATTTGTCTTATTATTATTAAATAAACAGAGGTAACACAATACAATAAGGTAGTTTCAGTTTATCATTACCTACAACATCTGTTAAAGTTAGTAATAAATTTTAATAGGTATTCTTTTAAAGTTTACTTTCACATAAGCTTTGTCTCCTTATTATTATTAAATAAACAGAAGGAACACAACACAATTAGGTAGTTTTAGTTTATCATACCTGCCCAGCTGTTAGTGTTTTAGGCCTACGATTAATGAACACATACCTACCTAAGTTGAGTTTCTGTTTCAGATAATCATAGCTACCCAGCTGTTTTAGGCCTCAGATAAATGGACACATACCTTCCTAAGTTTTTTCTTTGTTTTCATACCCAGCTGTTTTGTTTGTTTAGCGTTTATCTAACTGATCTGTTTGAGGAACAATTATTAGGTACTGATACACGTTGATAATGTTTTTTTCATATTAGTGTTTCGTAATAATAGGTAATCGAATGCAGTAGGTAGTTACCTTTATTATTATTATTATGTAGGTGCAAATAAATAGGCGCGCAGCGGCGCCTCCCTACCGCCCGAGTACCGCGCATCGGCACGCCGCATGAATAAGATAGGCATATTCTTTCACGCTCACGCCCACGCGTCTGTCTCGTTCTCGCTTAGCTTGTCCATCTTCCGTCACGCTCAGGCCCATACGTCTGCCTAGTTATCGCTCAATCTAGTACTTATGTAATGCTACGGCCACACTTCTGCTACGGCCACAATTCGAGGTGAAGATTCGTGTTCGCGTTGTCGCGATAAAACTTCATGTTTAGCCCGCTCCACACTTAGCCCGCGAATCGCGCGCAATGGCTGCGAAGGGGCGCGAACGCTAAGTGTAGAGCCGTTTCGCCTATTCTTCGCGGTTTCGCGCTTTGTTCCCCAATTTTGGTCGGTTTTTTGTCCCGCGTCAAAGGGAGCGCGAGGCGCGAACGCGACGCGAACGTGCATGTTCGAGTCGTTCGAGTGTTCGGACCTGCACCGTCGTTTGCCGGCTCTACACTCGCACGCGAATCGCAGCCGCGATTCACGGCCGCGATTCACGGCATTGATTCGCGCGTAATGCGCATCACATGCCGCGAAAAATATAGCCCTCCACATTCGCAACTTTTCGCATTTATGTTCGCGCATTTCACTGAAATGGACGTTGAAATTGCTGCTGCTCTGACCCTGTGCGCTTTAGCGTGTTACAATTATGCGTTTATAAAGTCCAGAAAACAGATTAAAAAAAAATGGAGGAGAAGGAGGTGGTGGATGACACAAATCCATCGTAATAGAACCAGGCAAGTCTTTTTGACATACCTACTTAGAATCTAGAAGAATTTATTTTTATTTTATTTATTATTATTTTTATATTAATTGATGGGGGCACCACTTCCTTCAATGCAGGTCCTTAATATAAGTAAATACCACAGCAAAATAGCGAGTTCATATATTTATTCCTAATTATTTATTTCAGTGCGAGTCTGGAAAAGCAGTTGGCCGAACTTGTAGCAGAACCTTCAGCTGAATTCCAAAAATTCACTAGAATGTCTCTCTTAGATTTTGAGAAGTTATTAAGTGAAGTGTCTCCACTAATTTCTAAGCAAGATACTCAATTACGAAAAGCAATCCCGGCTAAAACGCGTCTCGCCATTACATTACGATTTTTGGCAACTGGAGACAGCCTACAAAGTTTACACTTTTTGTTTAAAGTTTCACCTCAACTAATATCGCAAATAATACCCGAAGTATGTCAAGCTTTAAATCAAGTACTGAAGGCGGAAATTAAGGTAATTAAAAATAATATTAACACACAATTTTATTGAAACTATTTATTTATATATATATATTAATTTTTATTGCGAAAGTGTCATAGTTAGGTAGTTATTACTATAAATTGAACTTAGTTATTATTAGGAACTGTGTACCCAATATTGATTTTGTTCCAATATCAGGCGTACTCAATTAAATGCCGGCGTACGCCTTCGCAATTAAATCGTCATAATCTGTTGTATCTTCAGTAGGTTGGTCGCTCGTATTCTCACTATAATATGTATGGTCTTCATGAGGTTGTTGAATCAACTCATTTGTTAAGATAATCACTGGTGAATCTCCTGCGGTTGATGCTTCTTCTGGAATACTAATTACTGGTGGATCTAATGGTAGTGACTCAGAGTACATGGTCTGTTGTATAGGTGCCCCGGAGTATATGGAACAAATCGGCGACTCGGAGTAAATGCTGCGTGCAGTAGTTGCCCTCTGTTGTTGCATTGGTGACTTGGAGTTAATGCCGGGTGAACTAGTTGCTCTCTGTCTCTGTTGTTGCATTGGTGGTTCTGAGTAAGTGCTGCGTGAGCTAGTTGCCCTCTGTTGTTGCATTGGTGGTTCTGAGTAAGTGCTGCGTGAGCTAGTTGCCCTCTGTTGTTGCATTGGCGGTTCTGTGCGTGAACTAGTTGCTCTCTGCTGTTGAAGTGGTGATGGAGACGGTGTTGAAATATACGTTCGAGCAGGCGAGAAATATTCTGGAGTTTCCGATCGAGCTGAAGAATAAAGGGAATGGGAGTGTCGGTTATAACGCCGAAACATCTGATAAATTTCGCATACAAACTGCTCTCTTTCATCTTCAGATAACAGTCTCAATTTTTTGGCAATTATTTTACCGTGTAAATCACATTCATCTTCTTCTTGGGGTTGCCGAGCTCTTAATGTCGTTTTAAGTGTCGAAAGACAATCCTTAACTGTTTCTCCAGCAATTAAAAGCTCAGAGGGGTTGTTACGGCGACGAATCGTTTTAGACTTTATTTGTTGTTGAGTCTCCTCGCTTATTTCATGTTGTTGAGTCTCCTCGCTTATTTCATGTTGTTGAGTCTCCTCGCTTATTTCATGTTGTTCAGTCTCCTCGCTTGTTTCATTATTTGCGGATTCTTCCTGAAATATAAAAAATAAACAATTACAAATACTATGTTTTGTAAACATATTTAATCGTTAACGTTAACCTTGCCCTAATGTATAAAAAAAAATTTATTTACAGATACCGACGTGCGCAGAAGAGTGGCTTGAAATTGAAAAAGGTTTCAAATTTCCACGAGCTGTTGGTTCAATTGATGGAAAACATATTGTTATACAATGCCCACCAGAATCAGGATCGGAATATTTTAATTATAAGAAAACACACAGCATAGTATTGTTAGCTTTAGTTGACAGCAATTATAATTTTATATTTGCCGATATAGGATGCCGGGGCAGAATTAGCGATGGCGGGGTGTTTAGAAATAGTTTACTTTGGAAAAAAATTTGTTTAAATACATTAAACTTGCCTACACCACACCCCTTGCCTGGTTCAGACAAAGATGTACCTTATGTATTTTTAGGAGACGGTGCTTTTGCACTGTCAACACATGTAATGAAACCTTATCCGGGTTCTCATGATCCAGGATCCCCAAAACGTATTTTTAATCAGAATTTGTCAAGGTCACGGGTTGTAGTAGAGAATACGTTTGGAATACTTGTAACAAAATTTAGAATATTTCAAAAACCAATTCCATTTAACCCCGAAAAAGTTTCTCTTATAACTATGACATGCATCTTACTGCATAACTACTTACGAAAAAGTGCTACTTCGTCACAAATATATACGCCGCCAGGAAACATAGACACTTATGATGAAAATGGCATGTTCACACCTGGTGCATGGAGAAATGAAAGACAAGAATTTGAAGCTACTTGTGCTGTTCGTAATATTCCAATCACAGCACGCCGATCAGCTCTAAATGCCCGTGAAATAAGAGACGAGTTTACGAAGTATTTTGTAAGTAGGTAGATAGATATAAGATATAAAAGTGGAAAAATTAGCAAATAAATTATACTTACAGTATTTATTGTTTTATTACATGTCATTCCATCTCCCAGAAATGAATTCATGGTCTCATAGGCGAACCATATGGGCTTATAAACTTCATCTGAGCTAGCACCGCTGTGGGTAGAATCCTTTACTTTTTTCCTGTATGTTCTGAAGCTGGACATTAAGGAGTCCTTTTTCTTCTTAAGATCAGGCACAGGAATTCCCATAATTTCGCTAATTCTCATCCAGGCATCATGTACCTTAATTTTATTTTTGTGATCTGCATGTTTGGCTTGCCAAATCACAGGTTCCGCTTGATAACACTCAAGGAACGTTAGTTCCCGATCGTTACTCCACTCGATGCTCATAACGTAAACATAAACGTCCACTTATCCCTGCGTCTCGCACACAACTGCGAACACACCGCGAATGTGGATGCGTTCGCGTTCGCGCTTCGCAATCGCTTCGCAATCCCTTTGTCGCGGGCCAAAAAACCGCCACCGGACGGGGAACGCCGCGAAGCGCGAACGTGAAGCCGCGAAGCGCGACCGTGAAGCCGCGAAACCATCCACACTCGCGGTTCGCGCCCTTCGCGGGCTTTCGCGGCGCGAGTGTAGAGCCGGCTGTTGTGAAATTGGTGAAAAAAATGAGCGTAACATGGACAAACGAGCTGGAGTTACAGTTTTTAGAATATTACCAAGCGGAACCCATTTTGTGGGATCCTAACCAAAAGGACCTCAAAAACAAATTAAAAACTCACGACGCATGGATGCGCATAAGCGTAATTATGGAGATATCAGTTGCTGACTTAAAAAAGAAAAGGGACTCGTTACTTTCAAGCTACAGAAGCTATAAAACTAAAGTAAAGAGATCCCTTAGTTCTGGTGCCGGTGTGGACGACGTATACAAGCCCGTTTGGTTCGCCTATGAAGTGATGGATTCCTTCCTGGGTGACACCACAAAATGTAATAAAACTATAAATACGGTAAGTAACACTTTATTAATTGCTCGTTATTTGTACCTACTTACAAATCATTTAAAGACATCCGAGTGAACTTATGGAATTCCCCGGAAGGTTCAGCCACTAACTCATTCAGCTGGTTTTCCATAGTTATCCTGTGTGTGACAAATAAATAGAGATTAGATTGAAGCTAATTATTAATAATTTACTAAAGAAACTGTTGAATGTAAACGAACCTTGATCGATTACGATGGATACCTGTCATCCACCACCTTCGTTTTCTCCACCGTTTCTTAATTTGCGTTTTATTTTTAATATGTACATAGTTGTAGTACGCTAACGCGCATAAAGTTAGGGACGCAGCAACAGCTACTTCAACGTCCATTTCATTTAACGTTGCGAACATAACTGTGAAAATACCGCGAACCATTGCGAGTGTAGAGTCGTTGTTAAATTCGCGGCAAGTACGCTCCGCGAAATCGCGCCGTGATCCGCGGACTAAGTGTAGAGCGCCCTTTTGATCCATGACGAAGTGCTTGGCCAGACTACAAAAAGCTTCGCGATGTCGCGATAATCTAGACTCTAGAGCATCGCGATAATTCATTTCGCGGAAAACATGGAAGAGGCGGTCGCGCTGTATCAGATGGCTACTAATAATGATTTACTGCATCTTTATTACTTAAACAAAAATTAAAAAATTAAAAAGAGGAATAAAAGGCGATGCTGGATGTTATCTATACACAAAAATTGGACAACGTAAGTACTTTTACATTGTTAAACTTTGCTTGTGTGCTAGCATCACAAACTATGAATAAACCCTATCATAAAGGGCGCTCCACATTCACGCGAGACATTCACGCGAGAATCTCCGGAGATTCTCTGCGAGAACTGTAGCGAGAACTTCTTTAGGTACACACTCTCACAAAGTTCTTAAATAGTTCTCACTACAGTTCTCGCGTTCGATGGCGATGGACGCATAAGTAACCGCTGCGACAAGTTGATTGTTATGCGCATTCGCGTATTATAATTATGCGTATGCTAAAGAGAAAAAAAATATTAAAAAGAAATGGCGAAAAAGAAGATGGTGGATGACAAGTATTCATCGTAATAGAACAAGGTAAGTACATTTTGAACGACTGTGTAGGTATTTTATATTTTTTATGTCTCATGATTATTAAAAAAAAACCTTGATCACGTTAAGATTTATTAATGCATCAACCAAAAATGATTAACACTTTATACTACCTACCACTTTATACAGCCTAACTATGGATCAGCAGTTACATGAATTAGTGGCCGAACCATCAAATGAATTTAAAAAGTTTACTCGAATGTCTTCGGTGGATTTTGAATATTATAAAGTGTCAACACAGATTTCTAAGCAAAATACTCAATAAGGGAATCCATTCCAGCTCGGACACGTCTTGCAGTAACATTACGATACTTGGCCACAGGAGTTGACGACCAAAGTCTTCATTTTTTATTTAAAATATCCCCACAAGTTATTTCGCTGATAATACCAGAAGTTTGTCAAGCCTTAAATGAAGCATTAAAGGAACATATAAAGGTATGTGTGAATGGCTGTTGCCACATGTAAAAAAAATACAATATGACATTTTATGATTTTTTATTAAAAAACTTATTAAAATTAAAAGTAGGTATTAAAACAATTTTTAAATGATACAAGTTAAATTTTACCAACTTTTATTTATTACACAATTGAAAGGCTTCAATGATGATATTAGATTCATCCCGGTTATTTTCCTGAACAAGTGAATTTGGCGAAATTGAACCTTCATAGGTTACAGTACCTATTTCTGCACTAGTGTTTGAATCAGGAATGTGAATAACTGGTGGGTAAATGACGTCATTCGACTGAATATTTATATTTGAATTTGGTGAGTTATGAATGATCGGCTCAGAATTTGAGGATGACGAGGTTCCAGGTCTCTGTTGATATTGATCGTGAGATGAGATGCGTGATAGAATAAATTGACTGGCATGTTGTGACTGTGGTGACGGTGTTGGTACTGGTGTGTAATGAATAATCGGCTTGGATTTTGAGGATGACGAGGTTCCAGGTCTCTGTTGATATTGATCGTGGGATGAGTTGCGTGATAGAATAAATTGACTGGCATGTTGTGACTGTGGTGACGGTGTTGGTACTGGTGTGTAATGAATAATCGGCTCGGAATTTGAGGATGACGAGGTTCCAGGTCTCTGTTGATATTGATCGTAAGATGAGTTGCGTGATAGAATAAATTGACTGGCATGTTGTGACTGTGGTGACGGTGTTGGTACTGGTGTGTAATGAATAATCGGCTCAGAATTTGAGGATGACGAGGTTCCAGGTCTCTGTTGATATTGATCGTGAGATGAGTTGCGTGATAGAATAAATTGACTGGCATGTTGTGACTGTGGTGACGGTGTTGGTACTGGTGATGAGAATTCAGAATGTACTGCATATTGCATATACATGCCATCTATATCATGCATAAATCTTAATTTTTTTCCGGTAATTTTCTCAATTTTGTAGCCAAAAGCTTTGTTGTCATACTCATCGTCTTCTTTTGAAATTGGTTGAGGTGTATTTCTTTTAACAGTTGCATTAATCGTAGACAAGGCTTCCTTCATAACTTTTTCTGCTTGAAACACTTAGGTGGGGTGTTTTCGCCGACGAATTGTTGATCCATTTGTATTGCCTGTATGACTTTGATCACCAGCTTGCAGAATTTGATTAGTCTGATTTTCTTCAAGTTCTTCATTTCTACTAGTAGACAGCTCCTCCTAAAATAGAAATAAATTAAAATGATTATTTTTATTGTTGCAGTTACCATCGTGCCCCGAAGAATGGCTACAAATCGAAAAAGATTTTGCATTGAAATTCCCGCGTGCTGTGGGATCAATAGATGGCAAACATATAAAAAAAAAAAAAGTTTTGATGGCGTTGGTTGATAGTCACTACAATTTTATTCCGCAGACATAGGCTGTCAAGGCAGAATTAGTGATGGCGGAGTTTTTACTAAAACAGTTTTATGGTCAAAAATGCAGACAAATGACTTAAATTTACCACAACCACATCCGCTGCCTGGTTCAAACATCGACGTGCCATACATTTTTTTGGGAGACGGCGCTTTTGCCCTTTCGGAAAACATTATGAAACCCTATTCTGGAAATCACAACTTGGGATCCCCAAAACGAAAGTTTAATCAGATTTTGTCTGTAGCACGAGTAGTAGTTAAAAATACTTTCGGCATTTTGGTAACAAAATTTAGAATTTTCAAGAAACCAATAAATTTACAACCCGAAAAAGCCGCCTTGATAACGTTGACATGCACACTCTTACACAATTTCTTGAGACGAAGCACTACATCATCACACATCTATATACCTTCCGGAACTATAGATACTTATGACAATAACATGTACTGGTTATCAATAGACATAAGTTGATTGTACTAACTAATAAAGGAAAACTTGCTGTATCGTCGAATAAGGCGTTTTTGTACTTTCCTATATGTAATAATGATTATAAGTAATAAAATTTGCTGCTTACCGTATTTATTGTTTTCTTACATTTTGTAGTATCCCCAAAAAAAGAGTGTATTATTTCGTATGCGAACCATATCGGCTTGTAAACATCGTCGACACCTGCTGCAGAGTTTTCTGATTTCTTAACTTTATTTTTGTACCCTCTGTAGCTTGCAAATAACGATGTTTCAATTCGTTAGTCGACCGATTCAAAAAAATTTTTCGCCTACTTAGAAGGTGTACCTTCTAGTTGGTCCCATTGTTGCCGATTTGGGATCTGAAGATGGGATCTTGGTGTAATCGAGGGAAACCTTCAAATTTTAAAGGCACGTATAGTGTTATTTTACTAAAATCTTAATGTTGACGTATTGTTACGTCTGATAGTCCACATTTTATGGGGCTGAGCTGATGGTGGAACTCCTTACCGCTTAGGAGTTCAGTAATTATAATGACAGAATATATAATAGGTAGTTTTTAGCTTCTTAAAGAACAGAGTCATAAGGTACAACTTTCCCCCCGCCCCTCCCTCTCTTGTAATTTCAAAAAATGGAGAAATAAAATTAACTTTAAAAAAGTAAAAACCGACTTCAAAACCAAAATGCACTAAAAAGTCTTAAATAAACTCTTGAACATTGAAAGGAAAGATGGCACCGACTCCAAAAAGAAATTGTTTCCCTAAAATGGAATTCTTTCCTTTCAATGTTCAAGAGTTTATTTAAGACTTTTTAGTGCATTTTGGTTTTGAAGTCGGTTTTTACTTTTTTAAAGTTAATTTTATTTAAGTCATCAATGGGTATTCCTATCAGTTCACTTAGACGACACCACGCATCATGGTTTTTTAATTTATTTTTGTAATCTTTTAATTTTTTATTCCATAGCACGGGTTCCGCTTGGAAATATTCCAAGAATTTCAACTCAAGTTCGTTTGTCCAAGTTGCGCTCATATAGACGCCACAAGGTACACAATTACTTCCGTTCAAGTCGGCGGCGCGCGCGCTACTGAGAAACATGCGAGGGTGGAGTCAATACACGTTCTCGCCTGTTCTCACGTTCTCGCGTTCCTTTGTCTCGCGCCAAAAAACCGACAAAAAGTGGAGAAAAGCTGGAGAACAACGTGAGAACTTAAGGAATCGCTTCCACATTCACGTTTCTCGCATGTTTCTCGCGTTCTCGCGAGATTCTCTTGAGAATTTGGAGCGCCCTTTAAAAATACTTCGTTTTCTTTTCTGATATTTCATGGATAACATGTTTGAAGAATTAACAGCGGAACCTCAACAATTCTTTAATTATGTCAACAACTGATTTTGAAATTCTACTACAAAAGCTAGCACCTTACTTTACAAAGAATGATACTCCATTCAGGATGTCAATTCCAGCAAAAGTGAGATTGGCAGTAGTACAGCGGTATTTGGCTACAGGAGATAATTTTAGAAGTCTTCATTATTTATTCAAAATATCTCACCAACTAATATCTGAAATATTCCATGAAGTTTGCGCAGCGATCTTAATCGTTTTGAAGGATGAGGTTAAGGCAAATAAAAGATTTTTTTATTGGTCCAGTTTGACTTTATATTAAATATTTTAAGTAGTATAATTAACCAAGTAATTAAAGTAAAATGGAAAAGATGTCATTAACTAATCGTAGAGTCCTCAGCAACTACCATTATTTCACCCGTGTCCGTAATAATAATTTGTGACGGTTTTGTTGGTGGTATTATGTAAGTTTGTTGAGTCGACTCGTCTGAATTGGCCGAGTATGTATGTTGATGTGGTGATGTGGATGGGTTTGGAGACGGGATATACGTTAGCTGATGTGGTGATTGGGATGTGGATGGGTTTGGAGACGGGAGATACGTTTGCTGATGTGGTGTTGTGATTCTTTAGTTTTCTTATTTTATTTGCAATTAAAATTTCATATTCATCATTCAAGCTAGTTTTAATGTTTTCGAAAGCTGCTTGCATTTGTTGTTTCGCTTCTATAATTTCGGGAGGTAAACTGTCTGATTTTTTTCCCATGCATGACGATGTCCTTTCCTCTGTGTCTGCACTATTCTCATCTACAGTGTTCTGTGTATCCGTGTCACTGATCTGAAAAAAATATTTTATTTTTTTATTTTTCTTTGATTACAGATGCCTGCTAATGACCAAGAGTGGTTGGAAAAAGAAGCGGACTTTCATGACACATTTCCGCATTGCTTAGGTGCTATGGATGGGAAACATGTAGTTACTTTATCACCGATAAACAGCGGCAGTGAATACTTTAACTACAAGCATACATATAGTATTGTCCTCTTGGCTTTAGTGGACAGAAGTTATCGCTTCATGTTTGCAGATGTCGGCTGCCAAGGAAGAATAAGTGACGGAGGCGTCTTCCGAAATAGTTCATTATTCCGGGCTCTTGCAAATAATACTCTTAATTTACCAAATCATTCAACACTCCCCGGTCTTAGTAACTATGCCATGCCCTATGTGTTTTTGGCAGGTAATGCCTTCCCACTGCAGACAAATATTATGAAACCATATCCTGGTGATCATCAAGAAGGAAGCGTTAAAAGAATTTTTAACAGGCAATTATCAAGAGTTTGGATCATAGTTGAGAACGTATTTGGTACACCAAATACGTTCTCAACTATGATCCATTACAATGACAGCTGTATTTCGTGTACTACGGAAACCAATCTCCCTTCAACCAAATCATGCATCGAATGTTGTGATGGCATGCATATTACTGTACAATTTCTTGAGGAATAGTAGAACATCAAACAATTTCTACACGCCACCTGGCTTTATGGACTCATTTTCAAACGGAGAAGTAGTTCTAGGCACGTGGAGACAGGAACAACAAGCAGATGGTGCTTTGCGATCAGTCACGGCAGTCGCTAGGCGAAGTGCTCTTATGCCAATGCAAATAAGGGACAAATTTGCTGAATATTTCGCAACTCTTCAAACTTGATGATCTGGTTCTGATAAAGGAGGAGAATACGTTACCTCTTTGCTGGAAACTGGGTAGAGTCAGCAAACTCTATTTCGGATCAGACGGAGTACCCAGAGTGGCTGACGTGAACACTGCCAAAGGCTCAGTCAGACGAGCGATCAATCGCCTATGTCTACTTCCCACCGCAGAAAGCCAAGAAGTTTGAAAGCTGCTGTTAGATCTTTCAACGGCCGGGAGGATGTTAACACCCCTAAGCCAATGAGACGGCGGGCAAATCACGCCTTATATCATCGACCAATCAGAAGCCTCCACGCCAGGATCACGCCACCACCGGACGCGAAGGCGCCGGCGGCGCCCGCACATCGAACACTTCGTTTCACGCCACGGCCCTATAAACTACTCTCTAGTCGTCTTAATTATTATACTTTATTTCTGTAATATCCATAGTAAAATGGCCAGTAAACGCTTCTAATCCATACCATCTCTTATTTTCCGTGTCTTGTTTCTTTCATGAACACCTACTTTCCAAAAAAAATTAAGTAGGTCCAGTCAAAAATTCTCATATAAATAATAATCAAAGCTCGAAAAATACATAAAATTGCGGTACATACATGGGGTATTTTCGGGTACACCTAGATGTCAGGAATCCAAAAAAAAAATTTAGGCCCGCCATACACGGACAGCTTCAAGCAGTCAGGACGGGCTGCTTCAAGCTGCGACTGCATAGTAAACTACAGATTCTACGTACACACATACACGGCAACCGCTCGAGCAGTTGTGACTGCTCCGGTCGGTTAGCAGCACGATGAAATTTCACCGTGCGGTCAAGCAGTCGCCAGGCATACACTGACCGCTCGAGCTGTAGACTGCTCTCGCGCAATTACCTCCGCATTCTACGCCGCGCGCGCTCTCTGCTCGCACGTGTTGTTTTTATTTTTCGTGTATGAACAAACGGCTAATTTAATTTTAAACACAACGCCACATTTCCTACGTCAATTTGTAGTAGTTCAACAAATTTCAAACAAAAGGGCATATTTGAATGGTTATAAAATAAAGGTGAAATCTTTTCGAGAATTTGGACACAAGCCTGTTGCAATATTTTAGTTTCATAGTACCACTGTGACCATAGACAAGGTTAAATATGTTAACATTTTCGTTCTAGTCTATTGTCTGACAACTTGTCAATGTCAATGTGCAACTTGACTTACGTTGTGGTTGTGGTGTTCCGAGTGACTGTTGCGAATTGAGATAAGAAAAGTAATGGAAATGGAGGAAAACAGAGTGGAAAACATCACAACAGCGACCCAAGCGGTGGGTTGGTTCGTCCACGAAGCTTGGCGAGGGCAGCGATGTCAGCGTCCTACCAATCAAAACGTGAGCAGGGGTAAGAGGCTGAAAATCGTTAGGTGAAGGGCTCAGAGGATATAGGGGCCGGCTATTTAGAATAGCTTCAATCTGCGCAAAAACAAAGGTCAACTCCTCAATCGTTAAATAAGATTGACCTAATATTCTATTGAGATGAAATTTGGCAGATTTAACATTTGCTTCGGCCAAGGCATTGAAATGAGGAGCGTATGCGGGAGAAAACCTGAACTCTATGCCCCGACAAGCAGCAAAATCACAAATAGAGTCACTATTAGATTGTAAGAAAGTGCCTTTTTCTTTAGCAGCAGCCACAAAGTTGCGACCATTGTCACAGTAAATAATTTTAAGTTGTCCTCTGCGTGCAATAAATATTTTTAATGTTAGTATGAACGCGTCTTTGGTTAGTTCACTTACTAGTTCTAAATGTGTACATTTGTATTTAAAACAAAAAAAGGCAGAGATAATGGTTAAAACTACCATCATCTTTCACTGGAAGACTTGCCAATAATTCAGAATGAACTTCATTATCATCTGTATGTTTTATAAATGTTTCTTGAGAACGCGCTAACAGTAAGTCCACTTTGCTATTAATTTCAGCCATTTGGTGAGCTAGGTCAGACACAACCTGAATAAGATGCTGTATAGCAAATTGCTTTTTTGTAATACACTCTGTAACAAACAAAAAAACATGGACAATCATAATAACGAATCAAGTTAATATATGAAATTCGGTTGCAAAAGATTTAACCTGATTGCCAGTTAACAGCTTTACTAGAACAGTGTTGAGTTTTTTGGCTCATTGACATTACATCCACTGTCTCTTCATTCAACATGTCAACTTCTGCTTTAGCTATTTCAATAGAACAAAGAATATCAATTAAATGATGTAGCTTCATGCATATGAAGTTCAATTGGCGCGCAGTCACAGCTGTTTTTTTTCTCGATTTCACTATTGCCCTCATAAGTTGTTCATATTCATCAGAGGAGTCTTTACACAAAATTTCGGTACTGATAAAAAAGTCATATTTTTTAAAAGTTTGTTGTTTAACTCGTCGGTGCGTACATTCGGGTAGTAACACGTAGTACTATCTATGATCCAATTTGATGCAACTATCCCCGGAGCATCGCCTTCATCAACAAATTGTTAAATTATAAAATTTCTACTATTTGGTACAATATTTATTAGAAAATAAATTTAAATTACAGATGTAATAAATTAATTAAATATTAGAATACTTACACAGTACCATATTTAGACAATGATAAGTCGGTCTAGCCTAAGGCAAAACAAAATGGGAAATGTGGGTAGTTTTTGTGTGAGATCCGAACCAATAAGTTGAAGATATGAGAATGTTTGGGCGCCAGGAACCGCTTGTTACAGCATTTTTTTTTACTGTGTTACAAAATGCGTGTCATGTGAGCGAACCCAAGATTTAAGGGCACGAAATCTTTCAAAAGTAACTTAACTAATACTGCGCTCAATATGGTTTTCCTATTGTTTATTGATCTCAAGCTTGGTAAGTTTTCGAGTAATTCCGCAAACTGATTTTGATGTAAGCCCTGTCCAAGTATAAAATTTGTGTGGCGTCATATTTTCATATTGGTCAAAATCAATAATATCTTGAGTGAAATTTCTTTATAGAATAGATGAATTGTCTTTCATTAGCAGTAAATGCCATAGATTTTGCTCCAAATGTTCAATGCATACTCGTGCATTTATTGGTCCGAAATAATTGTACCGGTAGAGCATGCGAAGAATGCTGTCTTCAGGAATACGACAGCGAGGTTCATTAACACAATGTTAAAATATACAACTATTTGATTTATTTGGCGCGCGACGGCGCCTCGGCAAATCCAACGAAGTAGGTCCTGGACTTAGAAATCTTCGGGTGCCTCTTGGCCACCTTTCTCTTTGGAATCTCGAATACATCGCACCTGTAGAATTATTGGGACCTAATAAAAAAGTTTAGTTTTAGGGAAACTGCGATTATTGATACGTAGGTCTCTTTAGGTAGGACTTTTTGTCGAAAATAGATAATACTTAATTGAATATTACCTAAAAAATAATAATTTTCAACAGTTGCATATGATAATATATGTACTTATTTATCTGCACATTATAAAGTTAAATTAATGAAAATAATTTATAAAATTAACCGGACCGTGGGGACCCTCTGCCAAATTGCTGTTTAGTAAAATTGCGCCGAAATTAAATTCTGTAACAGCCAATAATAAAGCTGGCTGGTTCGTAGCTCAAAGGATTAGCATAGCTATCCAACGCGGCAACGCAGCCAGCGTCATAGCCTCCTTGCCTCAAGGAAATAGTTTCGTTTTTGAATAGGTAGACTATTTTTTTTTCTCCTTCTCCTCCTCACTCCTTCATAGCTATCACCCTACCAATCCATCGCTGAAGTCGGGTAATGCCCACGTTGCACTCTGCCGACTAATTGGGAAGCTTCCTTAGAGGTTTCAATCAATCAATCAATCAAACTCATTTATTTATCCATCACTATAGCACATACATAAATAAAATAATAATAATAATAATAATAAAAATAAAATATCAATGTCTTAAATACTATTATAGTATTAAAGCATGCATAATATATAATCGTGCCATAAATAGTGAGGGAACGGAACCTGTACTAGGATAACCTGTATTACAGTCTTCCGGCCGGTTTGAGCATAAATACCGTCATTTTGTTTGTTAAAATGTTGCTCAATAGTAAAGATTTTCTCATCCGTAAACATTTTTTTTCTGTGACCTCCCTTTGCGTACCGCTTCAGTTGTTTTTTTTTGATTTTACCAACCCATTCGTTTTTAAATTATCAGTTAAAAAATGACCAGTGCGTCTCTTATAGGCTGCAAGTCCTAAGTCATCTTTTAAAATACGCGACATGGTTCTGGGTGCTAACGTCATCTCCCGAGATAAAATCTTTTGCTTTCGGACAGGATTTCTGCGACATCTGTCCCTTACTGCTTTGACCACCTTTTTCGTACAAACACTACGTGGACGGCCTGATCTTTTTCTGTCACAAACAGAGGAGGTCTCATTGTACCTATTAATAGCCCGGTACACGAACATATGACTAATACCAAGCGTATGGAGTGTTTTAAAAATAGTCAAATGGCTCCATACCAACTTTGTGTAATGCAATCACAGCGATTCGGTTCTCTTTATCACCCCACTCCATTTTAATATCGCAAAATATTATAAAATGTATTGGCGCCAAAATTAGAAAACACAATGAGCAATCGTATAGAAACGACAGATTCCAAATTCAAATGTAATGTCTTTCTTATTTTTAATTGTAACAGAATTTATGGCCAGACTGTGTATTACTTCATTTATATTCTGACGGTCCAATCGTTTTTCTTTTCGGCATAAATCCTTTTCTTCAATATGATTATCATACTTACTTTTAATTTCTATTTTGCGGTCCGATGTAGCAAGTTCAAAATCTACGTCTTTGGATCAATGTATGAAATGGATTTATCAAGAGAATTTTCTATTAAAGAAGGACTATGTGATATTAATTGTTCTTTTCCAGGCGTACTCTGAATTATCATAATTATGTAAGGTATATATGTATATACAGTGGTGGAAATATAATTAAAGACACTTGGAGGATACTAAGTTTTAAAAGTTTATCAACCCTGCATTTTGTAGTATAATGCAATAGGAGCTTGCAATATTATTCAAATTATTTATCATCAAATTTTTGAAATGAAACACAAATAAGAATTAAAAATTTATTAAGTTTAACTGTATTGCAAGCAGGATGAAAAAATACAGACTTGGCCAACTAATTGAAGACATAAAAATTGAGTAACTATAAAAAAAAAGTTGTGTAATTATTGAAACGACCTTAACTATATTAAATTTTAGATGCATTATAAAAGATAAAACACCATATTATTAATATTTTGTCGCATGTCCTTTAGCAGCAATGACTGCCTGACACCGCCTAGACATTGAAGCGATCAAATTATTGCAGGTTTCAATGGAAATCTGCTGCCATGCCTCTTTAAATTCCTCGTAAAGTTGATGAACGTTACTTGTACGTTTTTTTGCCAACATTTTCTTTACACGGGACCACAAGTTCTCAATTGGGTTAATGTCGGGACTGTATGGTGGCCAATCTAAAACTGTAACGCATTCGCTCCTGAGAAATTCTCTGACCACTATTGAAGTGTGCTTCGGATCGTTAATGTGTTGAAAAGTCCATATCACCGGCAAATGATCCTCGGCATAAGGTAACATGGTTTCTTCTAAAATATTATTATATTAAAACTTATCCATGTTACCTTCTATTTATTAATAGGTTCCACACCGTGACCAGAAAAACATCCCCATACTTTGATATTACCACCTCCATGTTTGACTGTCTTTTTTGTGTACTATGGATCCATTTCTTTTTATGGGGGACGCCGCACATAAACTTTTCTATCAGAATTCACCATATTTATCTTAGTCTCGTCGGAAAAAGCACATTTTTCCACTGTCGATCTGTCCAGTGTGCATATTTTTTGGCAAATTTTAACCTTGCCCTGATATTTTCTTTCTTCAAAAGTGGGACCTTACGAGAAATTCTTCCAAACAATCCTGCCTCACATAAACGTTCTTGCAGACACTCCTCTAGATCCTTCTTCACCAAATACTTCTGCTCGAATAACTTCAGATCCGTTGAAAGGGTCTTTTTAGCCAACAATGCAATTCTTGACTCTTCTCACGGGGTTGTTTTTCTTGGTCTAGGTTTCCTAGGCATATTTTTTGTAGTGTTGAACTTCTTGAAATGACGGATAGCGTTTATAATCATATCTTTAGAGCATCGTAAATGGTCTGCAATTTTCCTGTACGACCAACCTTTGTCATAACAATTAAGAATTATCTTTCTTGTAGAATGATCGCAACTACTTCTTTTCCCCATCTTTTTTCTATAGTCACCACAAATAAATTGTTAAAACTGAGCTCGTTTTAGCGTGATACAAAACTTGGCGGCAAAATGGAAAAACCGGCCAAGTGCGAGTCGGACTCGCGCACTGAGGGTTCCGTGCCAACTTTAACTGAATTAGGGAATCCATTTACTTCTACTTAATACCACAGTATTTTGTTGACTACAAATATAACTTTGTTTTTCATAGTGTTTGTATGAAGTACAAAGTTATGTTTGCGGTTGTTGAAAATGTGCTATATCTGAAAAACTACTTGTTCGATCCCGTCCGAACCAATTTTCGTTGAAAGTAATTATTAAGATCTACATCATATATTTTTTTCAAAATTTACACTTGCTTGGTATAGAAATTAGATGGGGGGGGGGGGGGACGCCCATTTTACCACTTTGGAAGCGTCTAGCTATGAAACGTTAGACTTTACAAGAAAATGGTTTTAGAAACCTCTATGTTATTTTAAAAGACCTATCCATAGACCCCACACGCATAGGTTTGACAAAAATTTTTTTTTTGGTTTTAGTTTCATGTATGAGAGCCCACCCTTAACTGTCATTATTTTTTATTTTTTGTATGAGAATCGGTAAGCGGTTAACAAGATACATCTTCCTACCAAATTTCAATTGTGTAATGCTTATAGTTACAGAATAAAATGGGTGTGACATACGGACGGACAGACAGACAGACAGACAGACTTGACGAAACTATAAGGGTTCCGTTTTTTGCCTTTCGGCTACGGAACCCTAAAAAGTAAGTGTTTTATTTATTTATTTTTTTAAATTTAGAACACGAAACACGCACTGTCTTTAATTAGCTGGCCAGCAGTAAAATATCGAAAAAGTTTGTGTTGCATTTGAAATATGAATTAAAACTAAACTATTAATAAATTAACTCTTTTGCTTTTCTCATTTTATAAATAAGACGTAAGTATACATGGAAAACAAATAATAGTCTTAGAGATGTCTTATTACTAGGGAAAATCGAATCCGTAGCGCGAGTTAAACTTACTTCCAGCGCCATATAGCGGTTTAAGTAGGAAACAGCTTCACCTTAAGCAAATCTTACTGTTGGATGTTGGGTTGTTTGTATTGCCTTATTACAGTCTCCCCCTCTGTCTACGTGGTCGACCCGACGAGTAAGACAGCTATGGTTGTTATGGAACTCCTATGGTAGCCTTATTGTTTCTGTGGTCGCTCTCTTTTCCTTATTAGTGCAGAAGGTTTAGGCAGAGGCACACTTCCATCGGTTTGAAACGGTCGCAAGGCTGACGCGTGATAAATTCCAACAATCTCGTTAGTATCTGGGTTAGCAACATCA
Organism: Pyrausta purpuralis; assembly: GCA_963924145.1. Classification (NCBI taxonomy): domain Eukaryota; kingdom Metazoa; phylum Arthropoda; class Insecta; order Lepidoptera; family Crambidae; genus Pyrausta; species Pyrausta purpuralis. The sequence continues at coordinate 21,273,398 of OZ001652.1, read as the reverse complement.
AAAGAGCCTGGACCATGGCAACGTTTGATAATATATAGTCCATCACGTCGCGGTGCAATTTTGGAGCTGAACCCTTGGCTAGGCTTGCTGAGTGTATGCGTGTCAACTAACACAGGATCTCCGGCTGCATAAGGCGGGCGTATATAGTTTCCTCATCTTGTCTACATATTCCTTCCTTGTTTCCTCCTTCATTTCTTTTACTTCCTTCGATCGGTTGAGGGTGTCTAATAAAAGAAGCCGAAGAGTTATTCCTGCCAGGAATGTTTCGTCTTGGACGATTTGACGAAAGTCATACTCGACGTCATCTGGCGTACGAAGGTGGCGGCCAAAAGTCAAGAACGCCGGAAAAAAATCTGTTGAGCTTCAAACAGCAGAATTGATGGCAAATCGAATACTGGGTAGCTTTTTATTCCAAGTCGTGTGGTCATCTTCAACCAGAATGGCCAATTGCGTCTTTAGGTCGCGATTTCTACGTTCGACAGGATTGGTCTCCGGTTGATAGACAGGGGTGAGCCTGTGGTGAATGCCAAGGCAAAATGTTAACTGTTGTATAACGCTGCTCACAAACTGTGTGCCATTGTCGCTAAGGAAACGACGCGGAGTACCATATCGGAGGATAATCTCGTTTACTACAGTTCTTTTATTTCACGAAAATGGGGAGCCATACTTGTAGTTCTCTTGTGTGCGTAACTCCAGGTAGCGTTAGCAAGCTCATCGTTAATAAACAAGATAATAAAACTATTAGATTTGAGCTTCACATTTTTTTACCTTCAATAAAATATAAACGTATATTAAAAATACGTTATTTTTTAATAACATTAAACTTAGTGCTAAAATTTCAGTTTCTTATTTGATTACACTATTGCATGTCTTACGCCATGTCTCATTCGTAATTTTCGTAATACTTTCTTGAGTGAGTTTTTCTGTGTTGCTCATATTTTGTTCAACATTTCTTAGAGCGATGTAGTTTTTTAAGGACCCCCCAGATTTTCTCGATGGCATTAAGCTCAGGGTGGTAAGGAGGCAGACGTAAAATTTCAAATCCATTACTTTTGATGTAGTCTTCGATTTTGTACGTGATAAAATCATTTTTTTTATGATATTATATAACTTGAGGCTGTCGTCGGCAGCTTCTCATCACGTGTGTTGTGGTAGGATGCGTTATCCGGTACTATTACGGCACGATCTGCCAAATTTGGCAGCAACTTTTCATACAGCTAGTTGACATAATTTTCAAAACTCAAGTTTGAATGGTAGTCTCCGGCTGTGGAATTTGCTTTGTAGACCAAGCAAGCATTCTCAATAAATCCGGCATCGGTTCCAGCGTGTACTCAAATAAAACGAGTGCCAATACTGAGCTTTTTTACAAATGGAGACGGTTGTCTTTTTGGGCCTAGTAGTCCATTGAATGAGTCCCTCCAAGGGTGGTCTAGAGTGCGTGAGTTAGTAACGTAAGATGTTTCTTCGGAAACATGTCAAGAGTCCCTAGGTAATAAACATACTAAAACCCCGGGACTCTAGGAGGAGCCCCGGAGTGGGGGGAGTGGGGGAAAGGGTCCAATTTTTCATTTTTCGCTTAAATCTCAAAAACGGTACATGTTAGAAATCACTTTCGAGGAAAAGTTGAAAGGCCATAAAATTATCTACAAGTTGTACCTCAATCATTTTTTTCTGATCGCAGCCGTTTTCGAGCTACATCCCATGAAAGGTGAAAAATTCGAACTCCTAAACTCTCCTAAAGGCTTCCATGGAGGAATGTGTTTTTTTTTACCAATTATAGACCTCATTAAGAGCAATCTGTCAGTACCGGTCACAAGTTGCACTTTTGAGCTTTTTGGAAGAAAAAAAATAAAAAGTTGAAGTTGCGTAACTACCCTAATATAATATTTTGACAATCAATTCCTCCTAAAGGCTTCCATGGAGGAATGTGTTTTTTTTACCAATGATAGACTTAATTAACAGCAATCTATCAGTACCGGTCACAAGTTGCACTTTTGAGTTTTTTGGAAGAAAAAAATAAAAAGATCAAGTTCAGTAACTCAAAGTACCCTAATATAATATTTTGACAATCGATTCCTCTTAAAGGCTTCCATGGAGGAATGTGTTTATTTTACCAATTATAGACCTAATTAAGAGCAATCTATCAGTACCGGTCACAAGTGGCACATTTGAGTTTTTTGGAAGAAAGAAATATTTTTTGATCGATTGATGTCATAAACATGGGTATGTAGTACGGGGAAATTGTTTGAGCCAAAATCTTTTTTTACTGCGTGTAACTCAGAAACGGTAGGATATAGGAAAAAAATATTCAGGTACAACTTGTAGATAATTTTATGGCCTTTCAACTTTTCCTCGAAAGTTGAAACATGTTAGAGAAAACATGTACCGTTTTTGAGATTTAAGCGAAAAATGAAAAAAATGACCCTTTCCCCCCCCCCCCCACCCCCCACTCCAGGGCTCCTCCTAGTGTCCCGGGGTTTTAGTATGTTTATTACCTAGGGACTCTTGACATGTTTCCGAAGAAACATCTTACGTTACTAACTTACGCACTCAAGAACTTTTTATTCAATGGACTATAGGTATTATTTCGAACATGTGTTGTCAATACGAAACTTTCGTCGGTACAGACAATAGGCCGGCCTTGAGAGCGGTATTAGTTTTTTTTTAAATATTTTAATCACCAAATTTATTTAATAACTTCGGTACTGTTGCCATACATCCATTGAAACCATTTTTTTCATTTAAGATTGATCTTAGTTTTGCCAATGTTGGTATTTGTTTTTGGACAATATAAACATCTTGTATTGTGCTCCGAACAGCATCTACGCATTACAACTGTAAAGTATGGCCTGCCCGCTTTCGTGAAATAAAAGAACTGTAGTATTTTTGCGCATTCTTCTGCAGTCGCATATTGCATAGCAAACAGCTCAACCCAACGTGGCAACGCAACGTCTTCAAATGACAAAGATCCAGCTATGGTAATTTAGAGTGCGAGGCAGAGGACCAAAGAGATCAAAAACTACCACCTCAAACCTTTGGCTACTGGCGGTGGTCTGAAGTAATCCTGATGGTCTCTGATTTGACGCTTTGTAACGCTGACACTGCAGACACTTTCGTATATATGCTTCTATCTGACCTCTCATTCCTTTCCAGAAATATTGGCTTGTATAAGTTCGATCGTTTTCTCAGCGCCGTAGTGTCCTGCCGTCGCCTGTCGTTGTAAGTTCGAAAAACTTTCTCTTGCTCATGTTTGGGAATTATCAACAATCCGTTATTTCCCTTATTATCCTAGTCAAATCGATAAAGAGGCCCATTGATCATAAAATAGCCCTTTCTCCTCCAGTATTCAGCATCTTCCTCAATATCTCCCTCTAAGCACTTAGCTAACAAACTGCCAAACTTGGAAAAAGGCGGTATCGCCAACAGCCGGAGTGTCGCCTTTTAGATCCACTGCGTATACAGGGTGTATCGGGCAGAGTGTAGGTAAATTAAACTAAAGGTCAAATGAGAAGTCTAGATAACAGAACAAAAATAATCATTGAACAAATTTAAGCGTGTATGAAATTATCTCACCGGGAACCATTCCGCGAAACGACTGAAAATCATGGGCACACACATACTGTGGCCCGCGCCACGCGACCGTGATCGTTTAATTCACTCAGTTTCTCCTTCGTACTTTTTCCGGACTTAGGACCGGCAAAGAATCTTAAACTCGAAACTTATGTTCATATCAAAATCTGTCATTTTAAATAATCTTCGAAACAAAAGAAAAGAGGAAATTTACAATAAAAACTCTTTACTCGATTAAGATGATTTGGTGTAGTTAAAAAACTGAATCAACTTATTTACAACCATTGAATTAATTACCTAGGTATCTACTTAGTTTATAACCTGTAGTTAGGTATAAAAACTTACGTTTTTCGAGCAGTAAGTGTTTGTAATGACGTCCAATTTGCAATAAACACAATGTCACAAGATTTTGTTAAAACAGTTCACTGCTTTTTACTTCTTCACTTTTTTAACGTCTTAATTATCACGGTCATTGACCTTACCGCCTCTGTCAGAATACTGAATGAATGAGATTCAACTTAACTACAATGATTGAGTTGCTTACGTTTGCGCGTAAAATGCGTCGTTCCGAAGGCACATAGCGATTTGGGTAACGTTCTCTCCAGGAACGTATGGTAGCAGCCAAGCTACCGCCACTTTCACCAGAACTTAAAACTAAGTCACTCAGTTCAATGTTTGTTAAATCACACATGATGCACCCACGAAAAGTTTTGTATTGCGACCGAAAAACTCTGTTGCGCGTTTTCACCTACGTATGTGAACAGTATCGAGTCTTGACGGCAACTGAGAGAGCGAGAGCTGCACGTGCGCGCGGCCGTGTGCGCGCCTTATCAACGGGCTCGGGGAGAACAATAGGCAGCGCGGGCGCTTTGAATCGTCAACAAACGGAGCCACGTGCGCTATGACTACAATGCAACGAAAATGTGGATAATTTCATGAAAAAAATAAACTTTAAAAAAAAGTAAAAACCGACTTCAAAACCAAAATGCACTAAAAAGTCTTAAATAAACTCTTCACCATTGAAAGGAAAGGAATCCGTTTTAGGCAAAGAATTTCTTTTTGGAGTCGGTGCTGTGATAGTTGATGCTTGATGGTCAAAGTGATGGCACCGACTCCAAAAAGAAATTGTTTGCCTAAAACGGATTCCTTTCCTTTCAATGGTGAAGAGTTTATTTAAGACTTTTTAGTGCATTTTGGTTTTGAAGTCGGTTTTTACTTTTTTTTAAAGTTTATTTTATTTCTTTATTTTTAGTGATTACATAAGAGGGGGGGAGGGGGAGGTGCACCTTATGATTCTATTTTCCACGAAGCTACAAATTACCTGTCATAAGTTTCGTCATTATAATTACTGAACTCCTAGGTGTTAAGGAGTTCTACCATCAGCTCAGCCCCACAAAATGTTGACTATCAGACGTAACAACACGTCAACATTAAGATTCTAGTAAAGAAACACTATACGTGCCTTTAAAATTTTAGGGTTTTCCTCGAATACACCAAGATTCCATCATCAGATCCCAAAATGGAAAAAATGGGACCAACTAGAAGGTGTACCCTCTAAGTAGGTGAAAAAAATTTTCGATTCGGTCGACAAACGACTGAGATATGAGGTAACATACATACAAAAAAAAATAATGATAAAAAAAAAAACATACAGTCGAATTGATAACCTCCTCCTTTTTTGAAGTCGGTTAAAAAGTACAGTTTTTTTTATTGATTTATGATCAGAATCGTTTACTGAGTTCTCTCCTTAATTTACCTACAGGCCGCCTGATACACCCTGTATATTGTGCAGATACGGCTATGTGCGCTATATACATATGATGCACCAAACGCCTGGAAACACCCCATCAAATGTTTAGTGAACTGTAGATTACTATCTATGAAAAGAGTACCTATCTGTGATGTAAGAATAGGATGTGAACTAAAAGATATTTGACGATAATAGTTTTTAATTTTACTTTTACAGCGAAGAGCTTAAATCATATAGAATAATTATTATCACATCTCTTAGAATAAATCTATGGCACCAGTTCTTTAAACATTGATTATCACATTAGAACTGTAGCGACATCTATGAGCTGTGCACTGTCACTACATTTCAACGCAACACGCTGAAAGATTTAGAGCGGACTAACTACATACGTACTAACCAAGACGGTGATCATTGGACCTTGGTCCCCGGCCATAATACCCGGTCGGTAGGAAGCGCTTCCCTTTGCCTTCCTAACCCTGTTGCGCCAAATTGGTGACCCCGACGTAATGTCATCCATACCCGTGGAGTCGCACCGTCGTCGTCAGCGTCGCCTTCTTCTCCTCACCACCAGCCAGCAGCATCCAGCCAGCAATCTCCTCCAAGCCAGTTCCAGCCTCAAGGACACAACCGCACACCGCACTGGTTCCCCCTGGTTTCTCGGCAACCTCACCAGCTCATCATCCCGACTCACCGTGGACTTCGAGCTTCATCCTCACGCATCGTGGACATCTCGCATGTACATCCCGACTCACCGTGGACATCACGCATGCTCATCCCGACTTATCGTGAGGACATCGCGCATCTCATCCCGACTCACTGTGGACATCGCGCATCTCGACGCACCGTGGACATCAAGCATGCCCATCCCGACTCACCGTGGACATCGCTCATGCACATCCCGGCTCATCGTCGAACACTGGCACTTGCAAGCTCACTACGCACAGACTGCCGAGCTTAACCACCCTGGCTCAATCAACCTCCGGTTCTTCGGAGGGGAGTGATGTAGCGACATCTATGAGCAACCACTGTCACTACATTTCAACGCAACACGCTGACTCGGCTCGACGCGACTAGATGGCGCTATAGTCGAAGTATGGAGAATGAACCGCGATATTAAAGATTTAGAGCGGACTAACTACATACGTACAAACCAAGACGGTGATCATTGGACCTTGGTCCCCGGCCATAACACCCGGTCGGTAGGAAGCGCTTCCCTTTGCCTTCCTAACCCAGTTGCGCCAAATTGAGTATTAGTAATAATATGCATTACTTATACGAACTGCAGTCTTAAACAAATCAACAGAAAATCAACTTTTTATAAAAGAAAGTAAATTAAGGAATATTTATTCCGAATTTTGATGCCACTCTTCGAAGCGTGTTGTACAAAGAGGAGGTGATTTTGGACAACCTTTGCACCTATAGCTCGTTACCCATCGTAAATTGACAACATTTCAAAATTTTCATATGCATTTTTTATTTATTCCCTGAAAGAACTTCAAAAATTAAGGCACCCGTATTTTTTCATTTTCATTTCTTTTCAGTATTTTCTCTAATAATAATTGTTTAAAAACTCTTCATTCTAAAAGAGCGTAAGTACAGGAAGTTGGATGTTTCGAGGTCACGTCTTTGCTATATTCTATAAAAATATATCTGACGGTTATAGTGTTGTGGTCTGTATCAATTGTACAATAAAGATGTCGATATCAATGGTATATCCATTGAGTATTTAATTTTACTTTATTATGTAACATTACCTAATTTAAGTTATGTTAAAAGTAACCAAATAAAACAACGCAGCAACCTTTCTTATTTAATATTATTATGATATCTGAAAACTACTCCAATATTTTCTCATAACTACAAATATCAATCATATTTCGAATGAGGAATCATGATGATTATTACATATCTGAACTAAAAATTTGTTTGAATGAAAATGTTTTTTTTTAATAATGTTCAATTTATTACACCGTAATTTATCGATAATGTCCAATACAATACCGGAAACAACAACAACTCTAAACGTCAAAGTGACAACTGACAGCAAGCTCAAAGTTCAAAAGCAGTTTTTTCTGCATGAAATGTCATTGCAAAGACGTAACCTGTGAAATGCCAACATCCATGTTCTTTTCAGTCTTTTTCATTTAACTTTAAAAATAAAGCGAAAAAAATCTGAAAAAAATTTCAACGTGTTTAGAAATGCAAAATCTTGAAATGGTTTTCAGATTTTCATACCTTTACAAAAATGAAATGTTGTCAATTGTGAGTCTGACAAACTCTAAAGTTCAAAAAAGAAAGAACATCGGTCAAAGACCCATAGAGCGTGGACCGTGATACGAGTGGCAATGTACAAGCTGAGTTCGGTGAGGATAAGATAAACATAATGATAAATAAAACTACCACATGCCAGATTTTCATTCAAAAAGCCAGGATTTTTATTTATCTTATAAAACCCTTTTGAGGTTAGGTTGGGTATATATTTCACAGATTCCACTGCACCACGCTACGCGATGGAGCACTGGGCCACGTTTTTGTATATGAAACACGCCTTCTGGTACAAGTTGACACACTGACATCAACACGTCGGCTCGTGGTGCATTATTTACCTTACGAAAAATATCTGTCGCCCCGCGCTCCAACGCAGTACGCATTGCGGTATGATAACCGCTTTACAGTATCTTTATTGACCTGCGTAGCCAAAGGACTTTTTGTCAGCGGAAACTATACCTGTCAACTTTTCATTGTGAGAATGAAACTACTATAAAAACCACCGTTGTATGAAAGCGGCCGACAATGAAGTTCCTTGTCTGGGCAGGCCATAAAAGTTAAATTACTTTTTTTAAGAAACATACTAGAATGGCAAGGGTAGTATAGACCATGGAAGAGAAAATGAAACACGATAATGTTTAATACATTTTTACTGTCCCTTGTCCTCTCTTACAACTACGCTATCTAAAAAAACCTGCTGGTGCCCATATTGTATCCTGATATCGTTCCCATCCAAGATACCAGACTATAGCCATGACATATGCGCAGCATCCGATTGTTCGACGGCCAACTAAGCAGTTACAGCAGTATTCTATGATCCCTGATGATTATTTGATAAGTTCCTAGAGCAAACAATATTAACTCATTGTATCCCAGACGGGGGAATGTCAATAAGTTGTCGCGATCTGCTGTAATACGCAATCTAATTGATGTTCGTCTATTCATATTTTCACGACTTACCACATCCGCTAAATTGTTGTGATAATCAAATCTTTCCCTAATTACTTCTACTATTTGTGAAGCATCCCTCCTTTTTTTCAGACGAACACCAAATTTGTTAATGAGGCTTGCAGCTATAGAAAAGTTTTGCATCATGAATGGCACTGTTTTATTGAAGTAATCTTGCCGAAATATTTTATATTCCCTTTTAAAGTAGCCGTTGACCAATTCTACAGGCCAAAGGCAAAGTGTGACACAACGGTTTCTATTAGCTTGCTCTGTTGTCAACTGAAACTCATTCTCAAGTAGGGATTCCGGCATGTATGTTCTATAGTTGCAAGCCTCTAACAAAGCAATTAAATCGCGAAATCCTTTGTCCAGAATAAAAATATCATTTTCATGAAAATACTGTCGCAGAGACGAGTTTTTAACATTGGAAAGTGACTTCATTATATCGGCGTCTGATTTTGTAGCCTTATATGGGCCTAAGCAGTCTACAATATAGCCATCGCAAGTTACAAGCAAAAATGGCTTTAGCAGGTTTCTATATTTATGTAGAGAATACGTATCTTTCTGGAACATATAGTTCGAACTTTTATTTATATAAATTTAAGTTCCGTCGCATATTACAATAACATTTTCATTATTTTGATTATAAATTGGATTTGGTATCATGAGGTTTCTTTGCAATAATTGTTCCCGGCTTATATAGTTAATTCCTAGATTTCTTGGTACAAAGTCTTGCACAAGTATTCTCTAACTTTATTCATGTGTCTCTTTAATGTGCGTCTTGGTATCTGCTATAACTGAGATAACCTGTCATCAGAATAACCTGTCCTCATTTTTAATAAAAGCTCCAAGGCCCGATAAACCTCGATGCGTTTCTTGAACACGAGGCACTTCATTTACAAGTGTAAGGATTTTTTTCCTTGGACATACTCAGTCAATACCTAAATAAATATTCATCGCTTTCTTCAATACTTTACATACTCGAGAAATCTAAGAATTTGTTGAATGCGTTTACAAATGAGAAAATATTTTGAACTTGATCAAGTGTAAATGTTCTAAGACAGGCGTGGGCAGACTTTCACTACTGGCGATCTATATCAACAAATTGAGACGACAAGCGATCGACTTGCAATAAGACAATATTTTTTTATGTTAAATCGTTTATTGTAGGTATTGCGCACATATTACTATTTAAATATACTTTTATTTACAATTAAAGAAGTACAGTTTCTTATTATACAAGCTAATAACTAATAACTACTAAAAATAAGTATGAAGCCAATCACATGAACTAAGAGTGTTTTTATCAGTTTTCGGGCCTCTCTGGACCGATTTACTTAGAGGTCGATGCATGGCACTGCGTATTTTCTGCTAATTTCTCATAGGAAGGCACGTATTTACTAAGTGCCAAACGTAAACAGGAAGACAAATGTTCGTCGGTAAGTCGATTGAGGTATTTGGATTTAATTATTTTCATTTCAGAAAACGCAGATTCGCACAAATACGTCGATCCAAACAAAGCAGTTAATTGCTGTGCGATTTGTTGGAGACTTGGGTATTTTTCTTGGGTCAAAAGAGACCAAAAACTGATATCTGTTGCTTTGGCTTTTAGGTGAACATCTGAAGTCTTGTATTTTGTAAGTCAGAAAAACGTCCTTCAAACTCGCTGAGAATATTTCCAAGTTCTGTTTCGTATTTATTATAATTTATTACGGCGCTTGCTTTTGCTTTGAAACACGCAAAATTTTTCAAGTCCTTTTTTTTTCAGTTGGTTGATCAGAAGCTGCATGAGTTAATTGTGCTAATCATGTCCATAATAGTTTTATCTTTCCCTTGTAGCTCCAGGTTTATAGAATTCAAATGACCGGTCACATCAGTAAGGAAAGCCAAATCACACAGCCAACTTTCATTTTTAAGAATCTCCGTGTCATCACCCCTTTGACCCAGAAAAGAAATGATTTCAGGTAGTAATTCTTGAAACCGTTCTAAGAACTTTCCCCGGCTCAGCCACCTTACGTCTGTATGGAGCAGTAAATCTGTGTGCTCAGATTCGCTGGCCTCCAATTGCACTTTGTAGAGGCGTCGTTGCAAGCTTCTGGCTCGTATAGAATTTACGATCTTCATAGTGATGCTCATCACATCTGCTATGTTCGAACGGGTACGTATTACAATACCGAATTTCAAAATACCGAATTTCATAAGCCCTACGAACGGAAGGCCGAATTTTAGAATGCCGAATGTTTATATGATCGAAAGTTCTAAATACCGAAAGTTTGAAATCCCGAAAATTCAAAATACCGTATCTTATAAGACCTATGATTGGAATGCCGAATACTAAAATGCCGAATTTTAAAATACCGACTGTTTATATGACCGAAAGTTCAATATACCGACTGTTTATATGACCGAACGTTTAATATACCGAAAAATTTAAAACCCGAAGATTAAAAATACTGAATTTCACAAGACCTATGAACGAAACGCCAAACAAATTGTATACCATTGAGATTGAGGTTCATTAAGAAAAACAAATTTTGATTGACCCCGAATCGCCGTGGTCCATCGCCGTGGTACTAGTCTGCCCGATACTAGAGTGTAATTCAAAAGCCGGAGGCGCGGAGGGAGAGCAGCCCTCGCACGCTGTAGCAAATCTCAGGCTCCCGTGCGAGCTGGAGCGGCTGAGGCTGGTCGCCGAAGGCGACCAGCAAGCCGAAGCTGCGGAGGCGAGCGTGGGTGCCTGAGATTCGCTACGCTAGGGCGAAAGGGCTGCACTTCCCGCAGCGCCGGAGAAGAGCAAAACCTAGGTACATGCATGCTTGTTTGATTGCTTGCATGCTGCATGCCTGCTTGCTACATGCATGCATGCCTGCTTGCTTGATTGTTTGCATGGTGCATGCTGCATGCCTGCTTGATTGCTTGCATGCTGCATGCCTGCTTGATTGCTTGCATGCTGCATGCCTGCTTGCTACATGCATGCCTGTTTGATTACTTGCATGCTGCATGCCTACCGCAAAGTTAATCTTACTTTCGGGATTTTGAACTTCGGTATACTAACTGTAGGTATATTAATCTTCGGGATTTTAAACATTCGGGATATGAACCTTCGGTATTTCAAACTTTCGGGATTTTGAACTTTCGGTTATTTGAAATTCGGCATATTGAGCTTCGGTATATCGGGTATAGGTATTTCATTCGTTCGGTATTTTGATTTTCGACGTTTCAAGCGTAGGTATTTCATTTGTAGGTATTATGAACTTTCGGTATTATAATACGTACCCGTTCGAACACAACACCTGCTGATGAATGATGCAATGAAAAGAAAAAAAAGATGGGAAGTCTTCATAAGCTCTGCACAGTGCCACAAATGCATTAGTCTTTCCAGTCATTGATGGGGCTCCTTCTGTTGTTGTGCACACTAGTTTATACAGAGGCAGCTCGTAGTTTTTCGCAAAACTTAAAAAAGCATCGTATATGTCTGAACCGCGAGTGGTTTCTTTCAAAGGTATGATTGTAAATAACTCTTCTTTAGACGAAGTATCTGGAAATGCCATCCGAATAAACACACATAGCTGGGCAGTGTCAGTCATATCAGTGGATTCATCAAATTGTAAAGAAAAGAATGAACATCTCATAATATCACTTTTTAGCTTTTGCTCGATATCACTGTTCTTGAGCTCAACACGTCTAGTTACAGTCCGACGAGACAACTGGAGCTCTTTAATGGCAGACATGATTTCAGTTTTATTTTTAAAGTCGCCAAATAACGAGTTTGCGCCTTCAAGAAATGCTTCTTTCAATACCTCGCCATCTTCAAAGGGTTTTTTGTGTTTTGCCAATATATGAGATATTTTGAAGGACGCAACTGTCGCAGCTTTCGATTGTTTACTTGGCCTGGTAAACATAGCTTGCTCGGCCTTCAAGCTACCTTTCAGATCTTGAACTTTCCGTCGTCTTATTTCACTTTTGAGAGGAAAATCACTTTCGTAAATTTTATGCAAGGATTTATGATGCCTTTCTAAGTTGCCGCGTTTAGGCAAAGCTACTGAAGCTCGACAAACAAGACAAATACACTTGTCTTTCACCATGGTAAGTAAGAATTCTTCTTCCCATTCATCGTTGAAATGATAAGTTTTACTTTTTTTTGGCGCACTCATTTTAAATAATAGTTACCAACTTCACTCTCTCCTTTAGTTACACTCAGTTCAAAATATATTCATGAGCAGCACGAAGTCACACGATCACGAAAGTTATTGGGAAACATAAACAAGTACAGAATCCAGAATCACGACACGACGTCTCATCGAAACCAAAAGCTGTGCGAGACTGGCGAACACGTGCCGGCCGTCGGCAATTGTCAAAGCAAAGTAAATCGGGCGGCAAGCATAAAGCTAATTCGCCGCCCGCACAGGTCAAAGGACGCCGCCGCGCCGTTCAACGAGCCGACACCGGCACACGTGCACAGTACAACCGCAAATAAATCTGGTGCCTTCTTATTTCATATCGACATTTTCGCAGTGAAAGGTTGTTTGTTGACAAGTATTTTCTGAAAGTTACGCGCGTGTAAAATAAAATATTTTTTATGAACGTACTTTAATTACTGGTATTTTGACTGGTGAAAAGACCACTGTTATTGGAATTAGCCCAACACGTCAGTACATTTTTAGGAATGCGTGCGATCGACCATAGATTCCCTTGCGATCGACCGTTTGCCCACCCCTGTTCTAAGACTATTCCCAGAATCAAATAGCATTTCCCAATAGTTGCTGTGCAAATGCTTTCCACAAACTCTAGCAAGTTTTGGTATATAATACTTATGATTCGATAAAACTGTTGCTAATGCTTAAGAATGTTTCGATTGACGTCTGACCTAGATTCACGGAACTGCTTGCAAAGGAAAAGTGGATGATTTTGGTTGCAAAATACACATTTATGTGCTTCCGTTTAACGTTTAACGTTTTAAGAGGTGATAATGGTTTGTATGGTGGTTTATTATATTGATTTTGAGTCATTTGATGGTAATTTGGTTTCTTAAAGCGATTTTCTGGTTGCATGGTAGGTTTGGCGACTTCTTGCTTTCGGCGAAAAGCTTCTAAAGCTGTGAACTTAATTTCGAGAAAGCTTAAAAAGTCTTCTATGGTTGGTAGGTCTCTCGGATTCTGAAGTGACTCGACATAGTCATTGTGGGACTCGGCATCCAACTTTTGAGCTAATAGGTGAACTAAAAAAAAGTAAAAACCGACTTCAAAACCAAAATGCACTAAAAAGTTTTAAATAAACTCTTCACCATTGAAAGGAAAGGAATCCGTTTTAGGCAAACAATTTCTTTTTGGAGTCGGTGCTGTGATAGTTGATGCTTGATGGTCAAAGTGATGGCACCGACTCCAAAAAGAAATTGTTTGCCTAAAACGGATTCCTTTCCTTTCAATGGTGAAGAGTTTATTTAAAACTTTTTAGTGCATTTTGGTTTTGAAGTCGGTTTTTACTTTTTTTTAAAGTTTATTTTATTTCTTTATTTTTAGTGATTACATAAGAGGGGGGGGGGGGGGGGAGTTGCACCTTATGATTCTATTTTTTACGAAGCTACAAATTACCTATCGTAAGTTGTGTCATTATAATTACTGAACTCCTAGGCGTTAAGGAGTTCCACCATCAGCTCAGCCCCACAAAATGTTGACTATCAGACGTAACAACACGTCAACATTAAGATTCTAGTAAAGAATCACTATACGTGCCTTTAAAATTTGAGGGTTTCCCTCGAATACACCAAGATCCCATCATCAAATCCCAAAATGGAAAAAATGGGACCAACTAGAAGGTATACCCTCTAAGTAGGTGAAAAAATTTTTCGATTCGGTCGACAAACGACTGAGATATGAGGTAACATACATACAAAAAAAAAATATGATAAAAAAAAAAAACATACAGTCGAATTGATAACCTCCTCCTTTTTTGAAGTCGGTTAAAAAGTGGACCCCATGACGAGACATCAACTCCAAGCTTTTGAATTGCGTGTAGGCATTCGTTGGTAGTATCGTGCAGTCTCTTGATTTGAGATGCCGATTGACTCTGCATAATTGGTAGGTTCAAAAGAGTGTTAACATGAGATGTAAATATCAATTTAGTGTTATTAAAGCGATGGTTTAAGATGTCCCATGCGATTTGGTAGTTTTCAGAGCTTATGTTTAAATGTTGCACAAGCTTTTCGGCTTCTCCTTTGATCTTGCTTTTTAGGAATTGAAGTTTTTGAGCGCTAGATAAAGACGAGTTATTATGTATGGCCTCTTGAAAGAGATCTTTGAAGCCTGTCCATTGTTGGTAGCTTCCGGTGAAAACTGGTATTTCCATTTGAGGCGTCATCTTCTCACGATGCGAAACTGACCACATTTTGGTATTAATAGCTTTCTTGATGTCGTTGAAAGTTTTTTCGTGGTGCAAAAATTCACGTTCGTACCTCGGGTTTTCACCTTCTAGTTCACTGTCGATTTCCCAATGAAGAGAATCGATCACTGACCATCTTGATTGTAGTGTTTTTAAAATATCTTCGAACTCCCATTTTTCGCTGAGCGATGGTATATCGATATTGGATACTGTACGAGAAAATGCTTTGAAATTACTCGCCTGTTTTCGAAGCATCTCGTCGAGTTTGCTGGTAGTACCTTCTGTTTTTTGTACAGGTGCAATCGGTGGTTGTGACAATGGTGTTGCTGGTTTTAGATAAACTGATGCCAATGGTTTGCTGGTATCAGCCTGGTAGGACGATATGGTTTGCCTTGCCCGATTATAAAAATCCCTGGTTTTTTCATAATCGTTATCGTTAAAATACCCATAGTTCTGGTCTATTTGGTCTCCTTGAGCCAACAAAGCCATATGGTTGTTGTGAAACTCCTTCCAATAGGTGTCTAGAGTTTCTAATTTCCTCTTAATCATTTCCGGTGTCTTACGATCTTTACCATCTTTCTTAAAATTGGTTAAAAGTTGGTCCATTCCCTGCATTAACTGGTTTTGTGTCTCCAACAGCGCTTCCATGGTGATGACGGTGTTGCTGACAATATTAAAGAAAAAATGGAAAGATCTTACTGGTATTAGTAGTGTAGCTCTGCCTAACTCGCTGCTGGTACTGGTGCCGCGAGTCTGCCAGACTCACAGATACTGGTCTGCTGGTCGTGGTTGAGAGGACTGGTAAATCCTATGGTACTGGTTTGACGGAACACTCCTTGAGCACAAAGTTAATCACTATGGTCTGAGTCACTTTTCACTCGCGGATGGTTCCTTGACGAATCGAAGGACCATTTAAATGTACGGTACGTAACATTTAAAGAATAATTGGTAGCAAAATAAAAGTCACTGGTACCAAAGATGATTCTATTCAAAGTAACTGCTAAGCTAATATGGTGAAATGGTAATGGTAGTTGGATGAGCACGCGCGATATGTATGGTAGCTCGTCGAGTACTGGTGAAAAAATGAAAACTTATTAAAATCATCAATTCGGTCGATGACACGTGAAACGCTGACAACGCGCCGATGCGCCGCGATTGTGAAATAATGTACGTAACTCGTACAACTATTAATATCGTAAGATATCTCTTCATTTAATTCTGACTCATTGGAAGCCTGTGGAAATTCATACAATTACATTGCAAGGAGAACTGCTTTTAAATTTAACTTGACTTAAACTTATGTTATTAGGTGACGTTAAAGATACATTAGACAAGGAATTATCAACATCTGTTAAGAAGAAGGAAATGTTCCTCTTTTAAAAGTTATATTTGTTTCCTAGCAACTGTTGTTTATATATTAGTCATTGACAATTAAAGATATGTTATAGTGAACAACACACACGTTTTCCTTATTTATTTAAAGTGGTAGCAGAGATTATGGAATTATGTGTAATAAATGCCTGTAAAGTTCAGATTGGGAACCTAGACACCAATAATTATAAAACATGGAGATACAAAATTCAAATAGTGCTCAAGGCAATGCCGGGAAGTATGGAGATTCTCGAAGGGAGGAAGACCAAACCAGCCATGGCGCCAGCAGCAACTGCCGAAGAAAAGGCTAAGTTTGAAAAGGATCTTCAATGTTTTGAAACTTTGAACAGTGCAATTTTAATTTTGTTTACAACAAACATGTCCGATGACTTATTGCAAAAAGTTGTTCGATTCGATTGTGCTAAAGACATGTTGGACGAGCTAGAGCGCATCTATGGAGGCACCTGTGTGGATCAAACATACGACTATTGCCTGAAATTCTTCAGTTACAAAAAGGACCGAGATTATGACATCATTACTCATGTGTCAATTTTAAAGAATATTTGGAGTGATTTGTGTAACGAGTTGCAGAGTGAAGGAAAAATACCAGAAATTCTCCTCATATGCAAAATTCTAGACACCCTACCTCCAGAATATTTAGAATTCAAGTCTAGTTGGCT
This sequence comes from Pyrausta purpuralis, assembly GCA_963924145.1. NCBI lineage: Eukaryota > Metazoa > Arthropoda > Insecta > Lepidoptera > Crambidae > Pyrausta > Pyrausta purpuralis. The sequence goes on along the minus strand of OZ001652.1, from coordinate 21,256,430 downwards.
GTTAATTTCAAAAAAGGAACGCTCAGTCGAAAATCTGACAAGTCAGTTATGCGCACACGAAAGGGTTTTGCGTCAAAATGACACGCAAGTGACACAAGACGAGACTGAATCCGAAGCTTTAGTTGCAAGTACGAGTAAGAGTAAGAAGAAAAATATTTCCCAGGAGATTCATTGCAATTATTGCAAGGAAAAGGGCCACAGAGTCAGAAATTGCAAAAAGTGGATCCATGACGGAAGACCGCCCAAGGAATCCAAGAGTGTAAACATGAATCTGACAGTAATGACAGTACATTCGGCAGAAACATTTGGCGAAACAAAAGATGGAGAAAATTGGTATGTGGACAACGGAGCTACCAGTCATGTCACCAATAGGGGAGATCTATTCCAAAGCTACACATGTTTCAAAAGCCAGCACACAGTGACTGGCGCAAATGGCCAATGTATTGAAGCCCTGGGCATTGGAAATATGCTCGCACAGGCTGACGTTAACGGCAAGCAAAAGCCGATACTGCTGAAAGATGTCTGGTATGTGCCCGGCATAAATAAAATATTTTTACATTACTTCATTTCTTGTTAAGTAGTCAAAATAATAATTACCTGCTTAGGAAATGCTGACAACTGCCGAGTTGAAGTACTTGGAGCAGGGTCAACTTGGAAATTTTCTATCTCTGACAATGGAACTCTTGGTACATTTGATAGTTGTTCCTCATTCTGTGAATCAAATTTGAAAATAGGAGCTTCACAATAATTATCTGATATGAATATTTGATTTATATTATTTAACTTTGAAAAATAATTATAAGTGTATTGTTTGTTTTGCAAGATTTTTAATTGCTTATGCTGAAGATTTATCAGCATGAGTATGCAAAGAAAGCAATTTATTAAACAATTATTATCAATGATTGCAGAGAACATCATATCAGTTAACTTTTCGCAATATTCAATAAGTCAAATATAATGTACCTGTTGAAATACATTTTCTCGTTCATGAAGTAGTGCAACAACATCGCTAGAATCTGGAACTGCATATTTGCTTAGATTTTGCTTATGCTCATCATAGAACTGAGTTAAGCTGAAATGTCTTCCACACAGCACTTTGTTGGATCTGTAAAGTGAGAGAAGAGACTCTTCAGAAGTCCAGTCTTGATTCGGCCAGCAGTATTTAGCCCAAGCGCGAGCTCTAGAAAAAAGATTGAAATAGGAATATGATAATTATATAATAATAACAATTAAGCAGTAATGTTTGTATATCATACAAACATCTTTGGATGCAAAACAAAAAAACTTTCAAGGCAAAGTCAGCTTATTCTGACATCTAGACAATGCATATCCAATGGGAATGACAATGCATATCCAAATACCAAATGTATGTAAAGTAGATGTACGCTTGGAATATGAATTTATGTCTGGAATGTGATATCTATGCATGCTTTATGAGCATTTAAGTTTGAAGAGGCAAAAAGTCACCAAAACGTTGACGAAATTTTGTTTTCTTACTTTGTAATATTTGTCGTTCCTGGTAATGGAAACCTGTGATAAGTCACCGTCATGTCTTCAGCGCGTGTTTTACTACACTTGGCACATTTTCTATAGTTATTTACAGACATTTTAATTATATAAATAGACACTATAATATAACCTAACTTAAACGTCTTGTCGTAATAAATCAAACACTACCTAATAACGTCCTGTCGTAAACACTAGAAATTCACTAGATATGGGCTTCCTATATACTAGAGTGGAACGTACAAATGTCGCGATAGCATAATAACTGTTAGACTTCTAAACCCATTCGGTTGTTAAAAAAAATAATTATACACTTCAGCTTTGTTAAAGAAACCTTTACTTTAAATGAAAATACAAATTCTAAATACCTTCTGGAAAGATAAATAACTATTAAGATTTTCAAGACACAGTTATGCTACGCAACATTTTCAAAAGCTACAAATGTGTTTAAAATGTACTTAGTCTGGCTACACCGAAAAAAGAGAGCAGCCCATCAGTGTGACCAGTTGTAATTAACACTGGATTTTTTATAGCTGGTATTTTTTAGCAACACACACCAACAACAAAAACTTTGAATGTGTGCAGTCAAAAAACTTAATAGGAGAGATAATTGGCGCTGTGGCTACCGCATATGGGACAGCAACTCATTCAAGCTGACTTTCTTACGAAGCCCCTGTTTAAACCTAGGCTACAAGACCTTTTGAAGGTAGCAGGAGTTTCCTAAACAAACAGTAGCTTATCAGAGGAGACGGGATGTTAAGAAGAAGGAAATGTTCCTCTTTTAAAAGTTATATTTGTTTCCTAGCAACTGTTGTTTATATGTTTGTCATTGACAATTAAAGATATGTTATAGTGAACAACACACACGTTTTCCTTATTTATTTAAAGACATCGAGAGGTATTTCTTGATTTGGTACGAACGTTGAAGAAGTTTTCTTTCTATAAATACACTACATGGAGAACCGCTTATGTTACTTATTTCGCTATAATTAAGATTAATGGGCTCCTTGACCGATGAATCGAAGTTCGAAACATTTTCTAATGGCGTTAAATTATCCGAAGTTCTAAATTCATCGCGAAAAGAATCATCAGAACTGGTCTACAACAAAAAAAACGCTTATTATATTTTGTTGCACTTTACTATTGTTGCTTCGTTAATATGAAGGTAACAACTTGATTAGTGATATCAGTAGATTCATCAGTGGAGTCTTTACACAAAATCTCGGTACTGATAAAAAAGTCACCTTGTATTGTTATTGGTATTGGTATCAACAAACCAACGTTAAGTTTGGTACTTTGTACGGACGCCTAATAGCCGTATTTGGACGCCCAATAGCTGAATACGGACGTTCCATAGCCATATACGGACGCCAAGTAGCCTTATGCGGACATCAATAGCCATAAACGGACGCCATATAGCAGTATGCGAACGGTCAATAGCCATATACGGACGCCCAATTGGCATATGCGGACGTTCAATAGCTATATGACGCCCAATAGCTTTATTCGGACGTTTAATAGCCGTGTCATATACAGACGCTCAAAAGCTGTATACGGACGTTTAATAGCCATATACGGACGCCCATTAGCCATATTATATACGAACGCCCAATGGCTGTATACGGACGCTCAATAGCCATATACGGACGCCCAATAACCTTATCATATACGGACGCCCATTAGCTGTATACAGACGCCCAATACCCATATTATATACGGAGGCCCAATGGCTGTATACGGACGCTTAATACCCATTTACGGACGCCCAATAGCCATACAATATTAACCTATTTTGACTTTTTACTACATCCTAAAAATAAATCATCAGAAATATTTATCATATATGCGTAAAATATGAGTTTTGAACAGATTTTATTTTTGTACTAATTTACATTCTTATATGCTATTACAGTATCGCAGGATCAAACTGAATGCAGACCGCTAGAGATCGGTCGTTATGGAAAGCCGTGGGGGAGGCCTTTGTTCAGCAGTGGACGTGCTTTGTCTGATAATGATGATGATAAGTGTCGACGCGCTACTGGACTAGACATGAAAGTCTTTTTGTCGCGAAACATGGCTTGAGAAAATCACAATCTCTGTAGTTTCTTGCAAACCGCAACCTGGCTTGCTTGTAAGCTTCTGATAGGCAAATCTTCTGCGCTAGTTTCCTGTGGCGAATGTCAGCACGTCGCAAGGCATCTCGCACTCTTTGCAAGGTGCAATCGAACTCCCGTGCGAAACTTCGCGTTGGAGTATCTAAAAAGATATGGTTATTTTTAAGTTGTGACAACGTTATATTATCATCAAATAAATCATTCTGATTCTGTTCGGCGCTAAATTTGTTGGAATAGGGTTATCATTTTCTTCATCAGATGTGGAAGAATATATTTTGAGACGTTCTTCTGGATAGTGTTGAATCATTGGGAGATTGTAATGAATGTCAGATATATCTGATGGAGGAGATAAAAGTGCTGGTGGACGTTGAAAATGCTGAACTTGTAAACCCGAAGGACTAGGAACAGGTGTACAACAATTAATAGGGACATGTATATCAACACGGTCTGAAGATTCTGTAGAAGAACTATAGTCAACTAATTTCTGGGAAGTACCATGTTTGTTTTGGAGTAGATTTACTTAAGCTACCGGATTCTGAGCGGTAAAGCCATCTTCTTTTCAAAAAGTTGCATCATATGAGGAATTTATTTATTTTTCCATCGAATTTTCTGTCAATAATACTTGAAATACCATACAGGGTATTAGGGTGGAGTGATTAAAAGATTTCAATCGAGAAATTTTTGGACCTTTATATTTTGGATTCTTCTTTGCCCCGAATAGGACAAAGCGCCCCCTTCCCCCTGCTTAAATTAGCTGTCCTGGTTGGACAGCTGATTTAATGTGAAATGAGAATATTAGTATTGGTGTTTGAATTTTTTGAAATGACGGATATAAATAAATAACACAGTTGATGACTTTATAATTATTTATTCAAAATCGTCTCTTATAACTACATCATCTCAGAATGCCGCTAGAGGTACAATATTATTTTGGTATCGAGCCTACCCTAAATACCAAACAATTGTCATAAAGTGGGCGCAACAGCAAACAGTGCATCGGCCTACAAGGCAACTGCAGCAATATTCATTAATGCCTTCTCTTCCATTAATATTATTTTCAACAAAAATGTATACATAATATTGGCGTCGACCAAAATGTCGAGATTTAATTTTACCCCTAAATAATAAGGTATTTTCGCCACTACCTCTTAAATTGTGCTCCGTAGCATTAATTCTTTCCCTACTTACTTCTATTATATTCGCCTTGGGAGCTCTCATCTTTATAGGCAGTTATGCTTGTAAATAAGGATGTCTTTCTGTTAAGATTTAATTCATTAACCATTTCAGATAAATTGTTTGCTAAGGACATCCTTTCTCTAAAATTCCAAATACACTTAGTATTGGTCCGCATCAACCCTATCCCGAAGGCGAACACCAAACTTATTTATTAGGCTTGCAGCAATTTTAAAATATGTCATCATGTTAGGGACTGTTTTCTTAAAATGGACAAATCTAAATAGTCTGTAGTCCCCCTTTAAATATCCATTCACTACTTCCACCACCCATCGGCAAATAGTTACACATCTACTTGTATTTGCCTGGTCAGTTGGTGTCACCTTCTAAAAGGGATTCAGGCATGTAAGGTCTATAATTACAACTTTCTAATAGGTTGATGCTGTCTTTGAATCCCCTGTCCAGAATAATTATGTCATTGGCTTGAAAATACCTTCATAGTGGGGAATGGTCTTGGAATAAAGAAGTCATTATTTCTGCATCGGATGTGGTTGCTTTATATGGGCCCAAACAGTCAATAATGTATCCATTGCGTGAAACTATAAGAAAAGGTTTTAAAAGATTTATTTATTTGTGTAGCGAGTATGTGTGTTTTTGAAATAAGTATTTTAAACTTTTTTTCAAACCTATGTATGTACTCGTATCATCACATATGACAATAACTTGTAAATTGTTTTTATTATAAATTCCATTGGGGGTTAATAAATTGTTTAGTAATAATTAATCTCGTGTTTTATGGTTAATGCCAAGGTTTCTATACACAAAACCTTGAAGCATTATATCCCTAGCTTTAGCCATTAATCTTCCCAACGTTGTTCTTGGTACTTAGTAATTGGTAGATAGACGGTCGTCTGGTTCGCCTGTCCGCATTTTCAAAAGCATTGCAGCTAAGCCTAATATACCCCTATGCATGTCAAGAATTCGGGGCAAGTTTTGTAATAAATCAAGAAAGTGATATTTGGTCATACTTAAATAAAACTGAAACAAATCAGTATCCAAATGCTGGATTGACTCCAGACTTGTAAAATCAAGAAATGGTTTCACTGGCACCATCATATTCAAAAATATGTGTTCAATGTGATTTGCTGTAAATGTGTTTCTGCTGTTTGGAGAATCAAAAAGAAAGCCCCAGACAATTCTTCTTAAATGCTCCGAACAAACTCAGGCAAGCAGAGGAAATTATTATCTGTACGAGTGGAACAGTGTGTTGCGAAGAGCATTGGAAATGGTGTGTAGATCATTAGAGATTATTATCACACCCAGAGAACAAACAATGAGATGCAGTATTCGCAGCTCTTCTGAAGTTTGGCAATACTAAATTACTAAGCATACTGGGGTTGGCAATCGGTTCATTGGGAACCCAAAGTTCAGGACTTTCTGGTTGGCTTGCAACTGATTCGTCTGCACCTTCATCATTTTGAGAACTCTATTTTGTTTTTTTGTTTTTTAAGGTTTCTTGAAGTATATTAAGCTAATTTTAAGTGCGCTTGAAAGTTTATTGTGATTGTGTAAAATGTTTCTTTACTCAATTTAGACGCGCCCCAAAAAATTGTGATTATGAGAAAATAAAAACGGAAACAACTGAAAGTGCTACATACCAAAAATAGGTTTTTAGACACTCAATTTCAATTTTTTTTATTATTTAGTGATCAAAAACATAAACTATGTAAAATAAATGGGAAAAAAACGTTATTTTTTACTTGTGATTTAGTATCACAGTTCACGGCCAGTGATAAAAAATGGCGATTATTTTCTTAAAGGCAAAGTCTTCTTTTAACTCTCTTAAGCCATTTGATGAACTAAAACGCCGATAGTCAAAAGTATTGTGTGACCTTTGGTTGACATAAATGAGGAACTATACACGTAGCAAAGATATTTACCTACAGCGGAGGGTAAAATACCGGTTTAAGCTTTTCCTAGGGTTCTTTACGATGATAATCCCAGGTATAGTGGCGCAAAAATGAATCTGTTACGCAATTCTTCGCTTTAGACATTAGCCTCTCTAAGGTACTTCTTGGAGGATTGAACAATGTTGAATGATCGTTCATTGCTCTCTCCAGTTCTTAACTAACATTATACTTAACGCAATACTTGGGCATGGAACTTTATGTGTTAATTGTGGTATAATAGACAGCAATTGGTGAAACTCCTCAGAATTCATTCCTAACAAATAGTGGCAGAGATGAGGATTCATTTATCTAATGTTAGGGAAATCCATCTGTCTGCGACTAGCTCTATCCATAATGGACATCATATTGTTCATTTGACTGCCAGTTAAATCATAGTTAATGAAGTTAAGTTTATCCTAAGCACCTCTGTTTAGATAGTGAATACATATCCGAGCTCTTATGGGTACAAACATTTTTTTCCATAAGTTATATTTCTTATATTACTGAATGTATCAACTGACGTTCAGTATGCTCACACTCAGGAAAAATACAATGTCGTGATGATGCAGCAGTACTTTTGTATTTACGTGATATTATCTTAGGTACATTACGTGCTCCAGTAATAACATTTGGTTGGTAATGGAGGTGCTATTGGTATTGGTAACTCCATGGAAGTTCTCGGTGAAAATGTAAAGGCATCCAAGTTTTGATTAGATGTGGAAGCGTCTTGTCTCGCACATCCATAGACATTTGTCCAACAGGGTAAACAGGGTTTCTCAAACCGGTTAATCTGAAATTTAAAAAAAAAAATGTAATCCAATGTTTTGTAATTCAAAATATATAATTCTATCATCAAATTCTAATCTTTTAATCTCAAAGAAAGCAACTATTTACCCGATGAAACGGTATGCATAAAATATAATTATAACATACCTCTATGGACTTTCCACATACAAGGCACACTTGGCCCATAAGCCCGTTCCTACTTCTTCCAGTAGAGGAGGTTGCAGATTCGTTTTGTAGTATGACGAAACATTCTTGACAAAGATGATGATGTCTTCAGTAACCTAAAAAAAGTACAATACTGTACATCTAAATAATATACAGGTCCGTATAAATGATCATTTTATTTTAATATTAAGCATGTCACGACAAAGATGCATGTTATTAACAATTACTATCCATAACAGTTAAATGTGTTTATTACTTACAACGCCTATCCTTATCGAGGAGCATAGAATATTAAGCAAAGCATCACTTGCCTCTCCCACTTGGCGGTGAGGCTATCTTTAGACCTCACACTCCTCTTATGTCAAGCATAATCTTTTTCATTCCTGTTTCTTCTCTTATTTTATCTTAAGTTCCTTTTCTCATTCATATCCTCCATAAATATATGTAAACAAACGCAATGATTTGATACGGTAAGTACAAATCAGGGTTGTTACCGATGCAAAAACTGAGAGACAGCCGCGGATGCAGATGCAGATTCTTATGCGGAGATGCGGATGAGGATTTATAATTTTAATAGGATAATTATTTAAATTGAAGAACAGCAATAACTAAAAATCTATGAAATTTAAGGTTTATATTTAGTCATATTTTTGAACAAAATTACAAAAGTTTTTAGTTTTACTTTAGCCAAAAAGAATTTAAAGCTTCAAATTTCGTAATACATTTTTTGTTTGATAATTATTATTGGTATATAATATTTAATACATAATAATGTTGCAGCCTTTTCAGCTTTCAAATTGGTTCTTAGCGTATAATATATACAGCTCCTCTAAATTAGTCTATGGTGAATTGTTCAACTTAGGGTGCGCATAAGAGGCGCCGCTAATTCTTACCAGTAATCTGTCTATGATTTCAAAACAAATGGCCTATTCCAGACGGTTTTTGATGTTTTGATCAATGTTTTTAATAATTTTTCGTGGCTATAATATAAGCCAATGAAATGAGAACCGTAAAGACTACCACATGTGCGACAAGAGAAGTTTGCGACGGATGGAGTCACGTCGCTTTGATGTTTTCTCTCGTCTCTTGTCAGCAAGTCTCCAGGACCAGGACTTATTACGCTTGCCGCTTGATTATCAATTAGCTTGCGACCCTCCGCAACACGACCACTTTAGGCATGTCTCTGCAAGCCTTTCCTAGTTATAGAGAGATATATATATATATATATATATATATATATATATATATATATATATATACTATCTAAGATTAAAGATCTAAGACATAATATAACTAAACTTTTTAAGGAGTAAAGTTAGTTTACAAAATCATTATTAAATAATACTCGTACTGTAGTCTGATAACTTGTATGTTAGTTCTTGAACTAAGTAAAAATTAATACTCAATGTTAAAATTTACTGATTTGGTGAAATAACATCAGTTATGGGACACTCTTTGAAGTGATTTTTAAAATCTTTTAGAAATTTTACTAAATACTGGTATGCAGGATTGCCATCCCTTAATTTAGTTTTAAGTAACAATAGCATGACTTCATCTGTTCATGGGTGAAATATTTTCGATTTCACCACAAATATAAAGTTTCAGGTCTACAAAACGTAGACCTGTAATATCTGGATTGAACTGTTTCGAAATACGGTGCGATCCGCAACGACATAAATATGATTTAGGTTCATCTTTTTTACCGGCTTTTTTATCTTCACCCGCATCCTAATCAGTGTTCATAATATTTCTCGCGGTGACCCTAGCACAAAGCCCCGTTATCGGCTATGCATTTCGCTTATTATTTTTCACTTTATGCTTCTGACTCTTCTTCGGCTTTTCTTTACGCTTAGCTCTAAAATCATGAAAAAAAGAAAAATAAATGCGCCAGACAAAATGGCAATTGTCGAGGTTTTAAAGTAAGGAATCTTAATTCTTGTGTTACGAATACCAGGTTAATTATTATTTACCGTGAAATAAGAACCGAAGCTTTTTAGTAATTAATCGTAACTAATATTGAATGACACTGAAGAAAAACTTCTTATAACAAAAAGGTGAGTGAAACCTTTAATAGAAAAAAATATAACATATAAAAATTAATTTATTCAAATAATCAGATACATATGTAGCAGCAGTAACATACTGTTGATTGTTCGACTATGTGTAATTGTAAGTATTAAAATCCATGATGCCATGAGTAAAAGCCATCGTCGAGTACGTGCTTTCTTCCATACTCTTTTCTGTCTCCTCCAATAATAATCGTATTGCATAATTTTGCTCGCAACGAAATTTATGTAATGGCGGAAAAGCTTCATTTGTTGAATGAGACTTTCATAAAACTTTACATTTCTCGGCATCATTTGAGGATAAAGGTACTTGCGAAAGTTTTTATTTTTATTTCAATAAATTGCTCTCTATAATTAGAAGGGAACTTAATGCTCTCTGGTTCTTGAGCTTGATTGAAATCTTGTTTCTGTACCATGACATCAAAAGTTTCATCAGCATTGTTATTGGTGGAGTTATTTGTAGCCTCGTTAACGGTATCTAAATTTTTCCATGATTCTTCAACCGTCAAACTATCTGTATTATCGAAAAAAAATCAATACAAGAAGAAAGGCATTTAGCTTAAGGTTTTCTCGCTCCCCTAGGGATTATTTTAACCAGCGGAGTAGATTGGTTGAGGTTTGTGATAATAGATTCAAAAGATGAATAAGAAGATAAAGGATTTGGAGTAGAGGGTAGAGGGAGAGACGCAGGTAAATTGGTGCTATTATAGGCAATATGAATATTGTCGAGGACGGCAAAGGAAACTCCCATAAAAGTAAAGAAATAAATATATTTTAAAGGAATATAAGAAAACTAAACAGCCATTTTGAAAGAAACTTAGACAGTAGACTTAGAAAAGTAGACCTGAAACTTTATATTTGAATAGTCGGAATTGTTATTGTGTTTTCAGTAGTTAAATTGTTAGATAAAATTTGTGAAATTGGGTGAAAAAGTTTATTATGAGAGCCATAACATTCAACACATTTTGCTCGGCATAGGCGAAAATCGTGCTTATCTTTACGTAAGCACTTAGTACAAACCTTTGCTTGCCTTGCCCAGGCAAAACGCTCACTTATCTGTAAGGCTGCAAATTTGTTATATGATTTGATGTTGTGACCTGCAGAACAAAACAGGCAAATATTAGCGGCAGTGTTGGCTTGTTGGCGCGAAGAATTCGTTGGAAGTCCTGCAGCAGTGGCATCGCTGCTCAGCTGCAAATCGTTTGGACCAAAGCGCGCTTGGATGCTGGCCTCGCGTTCCAAGAATGCAGCCAACAACTGGAGCTGGGGAACGCCACTACAATAACGCTGCTCTGCAAAGTCACACCACTTACTCTGCAACATAGGAGTTAATTTTTTAAGGAGGTTTTGTAATAAATCTGGTGAATAAATATATTCAGAACGTCCTAGTATTTTAATAACACATAAGCAGTTTTGTACATGAACTGAAAGGTTGATAATATCATTGACGTTTTCTTTTAGTGCAGGTAAAGCCTTGATAGTCTCAACTTCCCTTAAAATTATAAGCTCTGGACGCGCATATCGAAGCTCCAGGTTACGTAAAACGTCATTTAGATTATTTGAAGTCAGCAGTAAAGTTCTGACGGTTTCTTTAGCTTCGCCTAGAATGGCTAAGCGTAATCGAGACATATTCTCTTGTGCAGTAAATGATGAATAGGATTAATCGTAGCTTTTCTTGAAGAGCAGCCACTCATTTATATCCCCACTGAAGGTGGGCAGATTACAAGGTCTAGCAACTACGTTTTTCGCAAGAAGGGCTATTGAGTTGGCCAAAGAGTCAAAATTGCATACCTGATTTGCTCTGGGTTTACCATCATTAAACGCTTTGTGCGTACCTGATTGTTCTCCTATATCCAAAGCGTCCTGATCAGGAACGGTGCAGTGGTTTCGGTGAAAAGAGTAACAATCATTAGGTTCCTGTGCCACCTGTGCCACAGGCTGGGGCGGTGAAAATGCTTCTCCACGGGTGCCCCTTTGTAAACTCTGAGCATGGTAGGATGCTCCAGCATTAACCCATTGGGTGGTATGCTCGGAAATTATTGACGAGGAGCGACTAGAAGCCCTTTCTGCGTCGAGGGCCGCAGTTTCGGCTTCGAAGGTAGCGCGTGCCTCTTCCTCTTGTGCCAAGAAAAGCTCCTGCTTCCTGGTAGCTTGTTCCGAAGCTGTTTTTAAAGCTTGTAGCTTCAATGCAACCACTTTTTTTTTGTAATCGAGCTCTGCGGCTTTTTGGCGAGCTATTAAAGACACTTGCGATGAGGTTGACGCTCCGCCGAGAGAACTAATATCGTTTTCTTTTCCCATTGCGGGGTCGGGAGTCCCCTGTGCCGCCGTCATGGATCGAGTGATCATTAAACAATTTTGAATTCAAAACTATAAACGCTGAAATTACGTGCCGAAGGACCAGATGTTAAAGACGGCAAAAAAAACTCCCATTAAAGTGAACAAATAAATATATTTTTCCAATGAAAGGGAAAGTCACAAAGAAAAACAAATAATAGTCTATCATTTTTACATAAGTTTTTGACACTACATAAATGATAAGAATTAAAGAGGTCTAATCCGACGCGACTGGAGGTAAACTTCAGGCCGCTTTATTGGGTGTTCGTTTAGGCCAGACAGTTTGTGATCAAAGCAGTTTTAAACCAACTAAACGATACTTTTGGTGTGATTCCCAAACTGTTTTGGCCTGGGTCCGAAACGACTGGCATCATTTCGGACCCAGGCCAAAACAGTTTGGGAATCACACCAAAAGTATCGTTTAGTTGGTTTAAAACTGCTTTGATCACAAACTGTCTGGCCTAAACGAACACCCAATAAACTAATGATCTTTGACAATAAGAGCTAATTTTCGGACAGGGCGCCTTAATACCCCCCCAGCGGTTATAATTTCGGCCACTCTGGCAACGCCGTCTCGCCCAGGAAAAAGCGCAGAAACCCGCCCTTTGGGCTAGACATTACGGGGCAAATTACCGTCGCAAATTACCACGACATCGCCCACCGCCATTTTATTGATTTCATCGTTTTTATTTAATGGTCGTGGAGCTAGTATTGGAAGGTATTCTCGGACCCACCGGGTCCAGAAATGATCTGCCATTCTCAGAGCCCTTCGCCAACCTGCCCTGCTAGTAAGGTCTCCATCATCAAGATTAAATGGACCTGGCATCGTCGACGACTGTCCAATCAGGAAATGATTAGGTGTCAATGCTGGTGCTTCGTTATCGTCGACCGACACGTGAGTCAGCGGTCGGGAGTTGACAACCGATTCGGCTTCGTTCAACAAAGTTAGAAGAATTTCTTCACGTGGGGCCCTTGACTTTAAGGTAGCCGACAATGTTCGTTTCACACAGCCAACGAGTCTTTCCCAAATTCCGCCCATAAAGGGCGCTGATGGTGGAATAAAGTGCCATTGTATTTCCCTGTTTGCTGCAAAATCTGCAATTTGATATTGGTCCATTTCTTTCAGTTCTCTTTTTAATTCTCGACTGGCTCCAACAAAGGCTGTCCCGTTGTCGGAATAAATCTTGATCGGGCAACCACGTCTGGACATAAATCGGCGCAAAGCCATTATAGCAGAGTCAGCTGAAAGGCTAGACACCACTTCCAAATGAACTGCTCTAGTCGAAAAACATGTAAAAAGGGCGACGTACCTCTTTTCTCTTCGTCGGCCTATAGTAACATCAATCGGGCCAAAATAATCAAGACCAACTATCGAAAATGGACGCTGGTGATGCCGTAATCGTTTTTCTGGAAGATCACCCATGGGCGGTACTCTTGGTGAGGCTTTGCGGATCCTGCACTTCGGACAAGTCGCAGCGACTGATCTTACTGTAGGGCGAAGTCGTGTGATCCAGAATCGTTGACGTAGCTCATTTACAACAGTCTCTCGACCACCGTGTCCTGCCCAAATGTGATAGTGTGCAACGATTAATCGAGTCACGTAGTGCCGGCCATTAAGGATAATGGGTCTTTTCATCTGTGGATCTACGTCTTCTACAGCATCTATCCGTCCATCGACACGAATTAAGCCATCATCATCCACTTTCGACGATAAGTTCTTTAGCACATCTTTGGTAAGGCTTTCTGTTTGGCATTGTCGTAAAATATTGAGTTCCGCTTTTTGTAAATCTTTAGCAGACAATGGACGTAACCTTCCCATAATAGTAGTCCTGGTTTTGGACTGATCAGAAATATTTTCTCGTAAAATACGTACAAATTGATATACTCGAGCTGTAGCTCGTAGTAATCTGAGCCAAGAACTAAAGCGACTAAAATTTGGAACAATATTAAACCGAATAGTATGTACAATCAGACACGTCTTTAACTCTAGAAGATCTTCAGTAATGCATTTCGAAGGTTCTATGGGATACATAATATTTCTTTCATGTAAAAAACTTGGGCCACAAAGCCACCTATCGACGCCAAACGTTTCAACACCCTTGACAACCCGAGTAGCGTCGTCAGCGACGTTATACCGAGAGGGAACCCAATACCATTCAGATAAACTACTCAATTCATTAATCTCACCAATACGATTGCGCACAAAAGTTTTGAAACGACTGGCATCATTTCGGACCCAGGCCAAAACAGTTTGGGAATCACACCAAAAGTATCGTTTAGTTGGTTTAAAACTGCTTTGATCACAAACTGTCTGGCCTAAACGAACACCCAATAAAGCGGCCTGAAGCTCGAGTCGCGCTACTGACACTGGCTTCAATGGCGCGACGCGAGACTTACTGGCAACAAAGGCTAATCTGACTGATTCATCTTTGAAAATAAAACGCCAATAAGCGACGCTAGCATATGCATCGTCACTAGCATCAGAAAAGATATGTAACTCAATTACGACAGGATTTGTGAGATTGGCATAGCAACGTGGAATAGAGAGAGATTTCAATGATAGTACGTTTTGGTACCACTCTTCAAGAGTGGTCACTAGCCGGTAATATATCATCCCACGAAGTCGTAGTTCGCCAAGTTTTTTGAAAAAGTATTTTACCAGAAGTCGTTACAGGGCCAAGAAAACCTAAAGGGTCAAATATTTTCATTAAATCTCGTAAAACTTGGCGCTTAGTTAGTTTTCCTGAGTCTGGTTCAGAAAAAAATATTTTGAAACGAAATACATCTTTTTTTGGGGGCCCAATGCATTCCTAAGACGCGAATTTGCAGACCAGGCTTATCAAAATTAAGGTCAATATTTTCAATGCCTTCCGCGATAAGCCTAGATGGTAACAGTTTTAAAGCGTTAGGCTTATTTGATACCCAAAAGACGGCAAAAGAAACTCCCATTAAAGTGAACAAATAAATATATTTTTTCAATGAAAGGGAAAGTCACAAAGAAAAAACAAATAATAGTCTATCATTTTTTATTTGGATTTGTATGGCGACAATGTTACTTTTTTTTTAAACACAAATGTTTTTATTTAAACATTGTAAATATTGTATAGATAGAGAGTCAATTTTGTCAGCCAACAGAATGTGTTTGTTTGTGTGTAGTATAGTTTTTTACTATAAATTGTCTCTTATTTAAAATATGCTCGTTTATATATCAACGTTACTGTTAAGAAATATTTCTTGTTATGTAGTTTGTATATAAGACCTTTTCGTATGAGAAAAGTGAAAAGTGTCGTCGTAGGGGACACAATTTTATGTCTGCACTGAGTCTCCGGTTTCATAATCTGCATTTACTCGACTAATGTTCTTCAAGTCTACATCCATGTGCAATTTCATCCTCTTTCTCCTTCGGTTTCCAGTTATTTCTGATTAATTTGGCCTGATTAGTGCCAGTGTGGCTGAACAAGAGAAAAGAGAAATGCAACCAGGGGCAAGAGCGACGACGGGCTCGCAAAGCGCTCTCCATCTTACTTTGGTCCGCCAACACCATCCCAGCTTACCCTGTGATAAGACATCGACGCAGATCAATATTAAACTGATGAGAATTGTCTTGTCTGGTGGTTTAGATCAGAGGAAAGATTACGAAAGACACTCAGGGTCAGTGTGCCAGATAACAGGGCCAGAGAGACAGACGGCGGGTAGGACAGGAAGACAGATAACAAGTGTTTTCATTAACACGCTGTACCTACAGTAAAGCACGGCTGTTACGTTGTTCCCGCTAAGAGCCTACTCGACCTGAAGTACGAGGTTAACAGCCACTAATGCCTATCCTCATCTCACCTTTCCGATATCTTCTCATCAGACAGTATATTTTTAGTGCCCGCAATCATTACTGAAACACTGTTTTCTTAAGCAAGATTGTGTTAGTGAAAGACATACTTTTTATCTTCTTATTCATTTAGGTTAAGATGCGAGATAGCATAAATACAATTTGATTTGTTATTTTTAGTGTGTATATATATTTTTAAAACCTGTCTGTAAGTACCTCGACATGTGGTCCTTCGGCATTTGTTCTAGCTCTTAGAAAATTTTCAAATTCAAAACTTAAATGACTCGAGCTATGGCGGCGAAGGAGGCTTCCAATACTTTATCAAAAAATAAATTATTCAAACTTTTTGATGGCAAGTCCATCTGTGGAGGAGATTCCACGTCGTCGCGTTTACATGAATTAGCACGACAAAAAGCGGCGGTTCTTGTACAAAAGAAAAAAAATAGTTTTATTAAAACAGCAAGCCTTGAAGGCAGCTTCTGAAGATTTCGCCAGGAAGAGGGAACTTTTATTGGCTCAAGAGGAAACGGCACGCGCAGAGTTTAACGCCAAAATTGCAGCTTTAAAAGCAGAATGGGTGTCCAACCGCACGACTCCGTCCCGGGCTATCTACAAGCACGCCACGCAGTGCAATACTGGAAGTACTTACAACAATGCTCAAGGAAATTTACCAAGGGGCTCTTTCGGTGAAGTTACTTCACCGCCCCAGCCTGTGTTACAGGATCCTGCTCTTTTATTGTGTAAAGATGGTTACTATGGATGTTGTGCTCCAGATCGAAAGCAATGCACCGTTCCTGGTAAGGACGCATTGGGTCTAGGGGAACATCGACCACAAACTCACAGAGAGTATAATTTTGGTAAGCCTGAAGCTAAAAACGTAAGTAATCTTTTTTCCTTGGCCAACTCTATCACTCTTCTCGTAAAGAATGTTGCGGCCGAATCAATTAATTACTATCATTATGTTAATTATAAAACAATTCTTAAACAAATCGATGAGATTTGTGCTCCACCTATGTTAGGAGACAACATTATTGATATTAATATTATTACTAACTTGTCAGTTCACATAAGAAACTGTTTGGGCATAATGAAAATGCTAGATGGCAAAAGAAACATTATTTATTTACAAGAATTAATAAAAAATGTAACACAATTATCTCTTGTGTTACAGAACATGTGCTGTGATGCTGAGCAGCGTCATTTTAGTAGCGATTATCAGCTCCAGTTGTTAGTTGCCTCTCTAGAAGGCGAGCCCAATATCCAGCCGCGCCGTGGTCATGCTGATGCGCGGTGGAGCAGTGCTGTCGTTGTGACTCCCGAAACTTCTTCACCAAGTAGAGGTCTGCTGACAACTTCGGCTTCGCGTCAACGCAGCGACTCATCTGCTGTTATTTGTTTCTATTGCACTGCTGGTCACAGCATTAAAACTTGTAATCTATTTTTGGCTCTGCCGATCATCGAGCGTTTTACTTGGGCACGTCAAGAAAAGGTTTGTACGGAATGTTTCCACAGAGATAAACACGACTTTCTTACGTGCGTAGCAGAATGTATTTGCTGTAACGGTTCGCACTATAAACTTTTGCATTTATTTTCACAAGTTTCGGTCAATATTGATTTAATTTCTGTAAATTCCTCATCTCATTCATCCAATTCCGATTTTCAACGTCAGTCACTGAAAATTGACACTCTTTTGGCATTGCCGAACGTGACAACTGCTGACAGTTGTCAACCTGTCATAGATTTGTCTATCACAGAGTATTCTTTACCCTTAGTGGCCAGTATTAATAGTAGCAAATTATACAAAGAGTTTATATTAAATCCAAAAACAATGTTATTGAAAATTATACCTATTAATAATTTTGAGTCATTACTTTCAAAACACATTAGTTAAAAAAATTTAATGAGGCGATTGCAATGTGATGTCGATCGCGATTTGTACACTATCGTTACCGACCCATGTTTTGCAAAACGTTATTGGCTCGCTTTTGACATGCGTAGCAATCCGCCTGTTTTAAATTATTCGTGTCCAAGGGAGGATAGTTTAGATAAATCTATGAAAAATAATGTAGACAAAAGCAGAAAACAGACGGTTTTTGGGGGTTCAATTAGGGTATTTGAACTTTCAAAGTTATTTTGCTGTTCAGTTTCTGGCAAAATAAGATTTAAAAGAACTTGGCAGAGTAGCTCGTGGGAGGATGTCTTACCCGATTTTCAGTTTTGTCAGGGGGAGCAGGGCCAAGCGGTGCTATTATTAAAATCTTTTTTTGTTCCACATTACCTTGCTAATTTAACAAACATAATCGCGATCGGCTTGTGTGTGTTTTCACGTGCAAGTGACGACCCATATGCCAAACTTTCATATTGGCGTTTTGTTTTCAAAATTGTGTCCATCAGAGGAATCTTAGTTTCCTGCAAGTCTCGCGTCGCGCCATTAATACTAGTAGTTGGTGGCGCGATTCAAGCTGCAGAGCGATTCATGTTTTCATTTTACTAAATGGCAAAGCATTTTTTAATTTGGATTTTTATTGCGACAATGTTACTTTTTTTTAAACACAAATGTTTTTATTTAAACGTTCTACATATTGTATAGAGAGTCAATTTTGGCAGCCAACAGAATGTCTTTGTTTGTATGCAGTATAGTTTTTTACTATAAATTGTCTCGTATTTTAAATATGCTCGTTTTATATATCAACGTTACTGTTAAGAAATATTTCTTGTTATGTAGTTTGTTTATAAGACCTTTTCGTATGAGAAAAGTGTCTTAGGGGACACAATTTTATGTCTGCACTGAGTCTCCGGTTTCATAATCTACATTTACTCGACTAATGTTCTTCAAGTCTACATCCATGTGCAATTTCATCGATGAACGGCTAAGGCATTGCCTCTTTCGGTTTCCAGTTATTTCTGATTAATTTGGCCTGATTAGTGCCAGTGTGGCTGAACAAGAGAAAAGAGAAATGCAACCACGGGCAAGAGCGACGACGGGCTGGCAAAGCGCTCTCCATCTTACTTTGGTCCGCCAACACCCTCCAAGCTAACCCTGTGATAAGACATCGACGGAGATCAATATTAAACTGATGAGAATTGTCTTGTCTGGTGGTTTAGATCAGAAGAAAGATTACGAGGAAACTCCCATAAAAGTAAAGAAATAAATATATTTTAAAGGAATATAAGAAAACTAAACAGCCATTTTGAAAGACAAGTAAAACAATAATACTTCTTTTTTACGTCAGGTTTTGACAACGTCTTAGTCAAAGATATCAATAAGGAGGTCTGTCCTCGACAAATATTAAGGCCCCTCTTACCTTTAAAAGCCCTATTTGAATTACAAATTGAACTGTGAAGAACTGCGGCTTTGACGAATAAACTAAAATAATGATTAATATATAATTAAATAAAAAATAAATTGTTTATTAAATTAATTGGTTCTGAGATACACCTTAGAACTTAAACTTAATCACTAAGTGCATTCTCTTTTTTACCTGAACTAGGTTCAACCTGTATCTCAGGCTAAATAGAGCTTACACAAGCTGTTTACGGCTTACATAATTTAAACAATAATAACTAAACTTATACAAAATGCAAAAGTAAATCAAACTCAAAATAAAACCATAATCTATAAATAATCGATCAGAATGCGAGAAATCTACTTAGTCATAAATTTTAGTACCGTCAGCATAATTATATTTACTACCGCAAATTCAGTGCGTGTTTGTTTCGTGACGCATCAGTAAAGTTGTTTGCTGATAGGAATTTGGTCAAGGCAACAGGTAGCAAAATTATTTGTCAGCGGTAATACGTGGGTCAGTAGGGCAAAGCCGAAGCCCTGATTTACTTTTCGTTACAATGCATTAATTATTATTCCTATGTATAAAATTAGTCAAATTTGTGGTACCGACAATATTAATACCTCTATCTTAGTAAAATAATTACGAGCCCTCATAATCGACAGTACCGATGTACCGGGTCCAATATTATAGAGATAGGTATTATAGATAGAGTACCAATCTTAATAAACTTTTAATAATCTTTTAAAAAAAGAAATCTTTTAGCAAAGATTATCCCTGACCCTGTCTTCTTGGTGTCTCATTTTGTGTCTAGGTGGAAACTGCCCCTTATATCCATTGCTCCATAAGACCTTTCGGACGTGCTTCAGCTCCTGGTCTGAATGTTCTTCATCACACAGATAATAAGCTCTGTCAGTTAGAGAAGTCATCACAGAGTCAATACAGGATAGATAGGCAACCCATGTGGTTGCCCTATATTAAAGGAGTTCTAGACAAGATCTCCAAGGTTCTTCATAAATACTCAATTAATACTGTTTTCACTCCACTAAGAAAAGTGGCACAAAGTCTGCGATCTCCCAAAGACAGTTTTCCTTTAGTAAAGCCGGGAGTCTACAAAGTTGACTGCAGCTGTGGTAGTTCGTATCGTACATAGGACAAACTAAACGCACTATTACATGCCGAATAAAGGAACATATAAAAGCGGTCAAAAACAATGACAATTAGAATTCAGCAATTGCCGAACATTTGTTAGAATCGGGTCCAAATCACTGGATTGAGTTTCATAACCCTAAGATAATTTCGACAGAACGCCATTACATACCAAGATTGGTAAGGGAAGCGATCGGAATCACAAAATACAAAAATTTCAATCGTGAGAATGGGTCTAAATTGTCTAATGTCTAGAATCCAGTGATTTGTAAAAACCATGTAATTTGGCAAAATGTTGTTTCGCGTGCGGATACTGTAAGTGATGTGTGTCGAAAACAGGTGCGAGAAATAGTGTGTTTGTGAACAATAGTTCTGCAAGTGATCGCAATAAAAGACTTCGAATGAGGGTAGACCGATATGTCTGCCAATAACAGCTTACCCGCAACAACTTCAGTTACGCCGTGACCATGGCACTTGCAACAGTGCCGAAATATCGGAAACTCAAAAATAATAAGGTTCTTATATTAATGACAATGTAAGTTAAACCCTTCTTTGCATGACTTTTTATTTTTAGAAAAAAAAATCATGCATATGTAGTTGAGGTCATACATTGTGGGAAAAATAATTTACTTAATTATTCTTCGTGAAAACGTATGAAACAATTATTGTTTTTATTTAAACACAAGTTCACGTTACACTTGCTACAACGAATCGTGGAATAACCCTTACTATTTGGGTATTTACATCTCAGAGAAGTAGACACAAGTGGCCAGTGATTAGACCCATCTCTTCTGATGTCTTTTGGGGGAGGAACAGTAGCTGGACCTCTTTTTCTTTTTAGGTCCAATTGATGTTCTAGTGAACTGGTACTTGGTCGACCTTTTCTTGCCTCTGTATCTCCTCTTATAGTGCACAGAACTTGAGCCAACTCATTGCGAAACTGAGCCAAGGAAAGAATATTATTTTTAGGTACACCTCGTTTGTTTGCATTTTTTTTATAAATTATCCAAGAATTTATAACTGTTAAGTCTAGTAAATGAAAGAATATTCTCAAGTACCATTTTTTTGACCTTACTGGTATATGATATCTGCCCAGAAAACTGTCCATTAAATCCACCCCCCCCCCCCCCCATGTGTTTATTATATTCTTGTACTATATGTGGACATGAAATTGCTACTTTCTCTTTTTGCTTTTATCATATCTTGTAACAGTAGATACTGGTAATGATCCGACATATGTTGATAACAGTGTAACCACTTTATTATCCTTCCAGGCCACACAAGCCATGTCAATACCATCATGTGAAGAAACCCTTTCTTCATAGCTTCCTCTTGGTATTGACTTCTTCATAAATTCCTTTTTTTCTGGCAGTTTCGATTTTGGGATGCGATTTTGTTGCACTGTACCTACAGAGTAAATACCATCCTTTGCTAAAAAGTGAACCAATGGCAATGAAGTATAGAAATTGTCAAAGTAGATTATGTGGTTTTGGAATCTTGGCACTTCCCTAAGCAAACGAATTACGACGTTCCCTGTTGCTCCAAAATCAGGCTCTTCATCTAATCGCTTCGTATTTTCTTGGCCTGAATAGATCTCAAATTTGTGGGCAAATCCAGACAAATCACAGAGGACATAGAGTTTGAACCCCCATTTGTGGGGTTTATTTGGAAGGTTAGTATTAGCACACATCTGTTCGTCCACTGAGAGCCTCTGTTCCATTGGTATGCTGGAAAACTTCTCATTGAGATGTTCGATTACTGGACGTATTTTGAACAAACGATCATGTTCAGGATGGCCTACAGGTTTGTGAGTGTCATTATTTTGGAAATGCAATGAAAGTTTCAATTTTTCAAACTTATTGACAGGCATGCAGCATGAAATTGGACCATATCCAAATTTTGGTGACCAATAGGATCTTGTACTTGGGAACTTTTGAACAGACATATACAATAATATACCGAAAAACTTTTTCATGTCAGATACGTTATAAATTACAGAATTATTAGGGTCTTTTGAGTACTGTAAAGATTGGTTTGATCTACTATTTTTTGTATAAAAACTTCATCAAAGAAGTACATGAAACACTGATATGGAGTCTCTAGTTCAGATATTTCTAATGGATATTCAGAGTTGCCCAAGAAAACAATTTTATCTTCATCATACTCCAAAAATCTCTTCTTCCATATAAGCTTTCTTTTGTCTAATAATCTGTCAGAAATACTACCACTGGGAAAACTGTCAGGGTTTTCTTGCACTTCCATGTGCTCTTGAACAAGAGGTGGATCGCCTGGATCATCTTCATTATCAATATTATCTTATAATATATCTTCAAGTTCTTCCCTTGTATAAAAAGCTTCCTGAAATTGCTCTTCATCGGAATTTTCAACATCCTGTCCATCTTCTGACAACCATCCATCTTCCAGTTGCGCTAAGTAAAATTCTATATCTTTTTCCTTCAATTTATCCTGTAAAAATAACAAAAACTAAAACTTAGATAAATCGTTCGTGTCCATAGTACCAATACTCGCGTTATTGCATATTGATGTAAATTTACATCATACAATATAATCACAATTTGAACTACTATTTCGATAATTCCACCGTAAATAATAAAAAATAACATAAGACTAACCTCTTTTCTACTCATTTTCACTTTTTTCACCACTTTTTGTTGAATCTTATACTCTGAAAACTTTTACAAATATCACACCAGCAGCAAAGTTTTATCGAGCGGGTAAATTCAAAACTTTTTGACATAAAGTCACAGGCGAGAACGAGATAGCGCGGGCTGGACGATAAAAAGAGATAGCCGCTACTTCACCACACGGCGCTATGGCGGGCGGCGGAAAGCCTAAGCGGCGCTCACGCGCCAAACACAAAGGATTGCGGTGCCTTTGTGCTTTGTAGGTATCGTTCGTTCGCACGCTAGCCGGCGCGGTGTGGTGTCGGGGGCCTACTCTAAAAATCGCTAGGGTCTACTTTGAAAACCGTCATTATTTAATAAAAATAAAAAATTTTTTTGAACACATTTTTTTTTGTGATTCATGATCAGAACAAGGTACATAATCACCTCTGAAAATTCCGCTCGTATTGAAATCAACACCCTGTATATGTTGCTATTTTGTCAAATTCGGAGCTTTGGTTTTGTGTAACTTTATTCATAGGGCGTTCAATTTGTTGGGGCAGAACAGAGACTCTCGTATATTCAGTTGTTGAATTATTCACTTCTGCTTTATGAGTTATATGCATAACTTGTTGTGAATGGTCAGATAAACTTGCCATCATCAAAGTCTTCTGCTGTTATAGTTACTTCTAAGGCGGATGCAGGTATGCAATCAGGAAAATCTGCTCTCAAGTCTTCGTTTATAACAACTGGCATATTTTCAATGTCCACAGCATCAAATCTTATATCTCCATCTATCTGACTGGAAGTATTGTCTTTGTTTAACACTCTTACACTTCCGTGAAAAAAACCTTTTTTTTTCAAATAGATGTCTTCGGGTCCTGTGTCTGTTTAATCTACGGATAATTCGATTGCAGTTTTTCAATATGTTTTTATTCCTGCAATTTAGTTTATTGAATGAATATTTGAACTCGGTCAGCACGAACTTTAAACTGGTGAAATAAAATTATTGCAAACTTATCGGTTTGAGAGGGACAGAATTTTGTAATCATTGCCTGACAAACAAAGGTCAGTGTCACTTCACTTGAGGTTATGTTTGTTTTTTCGTGCTCTTAATTATTTGTAGTAATCATGGACGTACTACCCAAACAGGACTGAGTACTTCGATACAAAAATGTGCAGAACAATCATCACCTAATAGAGCATAACATCTCTCTCTATGTAGGGTGACCATATATTAATATTTAATTGGGTCATTAAATCAAGTTTTCAAGAACTTAAAACTAAACCGGTCAAATATGCTTTGTTTTATTAAAACAAGCTGTTTTATTGAAATAAAGTATATCTAATATTAAGAAATATAAAGGGGGCCCCAAGGTTACATTGGCACCATTCCTTAATAGATTACTAGTCGTCAACCCTCGGCTTCTCCCGCATAGTTTCGGTTACCCATATAGCGTAACACCCAAGAACATGATACTGGAATAAAAAGTATACACTATCTCCTTTCTCCCGGTCTAGACAAGGGAACTTCTACACAGATCAAGCTGCCTCGCGCGGTAACTGCCGCCGAATGCCTCGCGAGGCTGCTCGGTCTGTGTGGACTTGCCCATTGACTAAATCCATGTATTGTCTTAAATATATAAAAGGTCATAATAGCATAATGAAACACCATATTTTCATGTATAGTTTTACTTCTACTCAATGTAAATGACAATGACAATGAAAGTGTTTAACCCTAAACATTACTAAATAGTATTGTTTTATGCAACTATTGTCTTAGGCCTAATTTTGTTCTTAAATCTTTAAGAGATTTAGTTTTAGCATAATTCGCCATACGCGGATTGAAAAATTTTGATGCTACAGCTTTGACCAATTGCATTTCGTGATTATCTTCTTTTGCAAAACACTGCAAAAGATATTAAAATGGTGTAAGTTTGAAATGAAATGTTGTATGGTCAAAGCCATAAGTTTATTTTTACTTATATCTTTCTTCGATTCTGGTGATACTGTAAGCAAATATAACTTTTCGGCAAAAACGACTACTTGAAACGGGAATTTCGATACATATTTCAAGCCAGCTCTGTCGACAAATGTCGTAAATGCTGAAAAATTGTTCAGGTCAATAGAATATGCGTGATCATTTTCATTTTTTTTGTTAATAATGACATCCGGCAGTGGTCACAATCGATTTTTTCCAGAAGATTATTGACAATCGCGCCTGCAATATAATATAAAATATTCAATTTAAATTCAGAAATAGTTACATTGCCTAAATTATCAAAAAGAGCATCAATTTGTTTTCTCTCCAGAACTTTATAATTTTCTTGTCGTGTCAAGAGTCGTATTTTTACTACGAAATTCGACAATTAGTGACAATTCAAAGAATTCATCTGCACAATTGGCATGGATACTGGGATTTATGCTGTTTAGAAATAACAATTTCCTTAATGTATACCGAAGCTGCAGGACTTGGTGTTATCATTACAACCACCTCGAGCCCTAATACAAGAAAAAAACATTTCCAGGTGGTCCTGGAAACATTAATACGTCAGGAAATATTTACATATACCCGAATTCAAGACATCTAGGGTCAAACCGTGAAAACTAAACGTATTCACAATTAACCCGAGAGCAGGCATTTTGCGACGGTGAGTCACTATAGGTTCGCCAGATACTTTTATTGAATATAAATACTCTCTTGTGTCCTTTAAAACATTCTCCCAGATGTTTTTATTCTCCATCTTCATGGGAGATTTGAATCGAGTGACTCTTGGGTCCTTGCAATTCATGAGATCAAATATTCTATCTAAGAATCTTATATGTATATTCCACAGTAGCTTCACTGTCGACAAATTTTGGGTGCCCAGTTTTGGCTAGAAACTCGATAGCATCGGCTAGTGATGAGCTTAATAACTGAGTTGCTAATTTAACATTCATTTGATCATATGTGGTGGATCAAATAGGCAGTATACTTTCTGGTGCTTGAAATAAGTTATCACCTCTGGCACAGCAAAGTTGCATCCTAATATCTCATATGTGCCCTTATTGGTACCAGTACCATCACAAGTTTAAGATCGAACGTTTATATTTACCTCACTGAGCATTCTTATAGCAGTCACCAAAAGTTGTGCTTGAACATGAGCTGTGATTTTATCAGTAAAAAATTTGCTATTGTAATCTTCATTCTTTTGACTAAAAATATATTTTGAAAAAAAAAGCACTTCGGTTGCTAAGACTTCCCGATCTGGTTGCTTATTACCGCTGTGTTTATCAAATATTTCTTCTGCTTTAATCGACATGGCATCAAAGATTAACGTAACATTCTGTTCATGATTTGTTGAAAGACATTTTAATTAATCAAATGCTTCTTTATCCAACTTAACACTCTGTGGTAGTTAACATTTTTCGAAGTGTCGCTGGATGCGGCAAAGCTATACGGTTTCGTAGTAGATCGTTTGCAGGTTTCGAATAAAAATATACTGTTAGCGCAAATTGTTTTAGTTCGTCAGAATATCTAACACCCTTGCTACTTTTTTGTCGTTAAATTGTTTATGGATATCATTAAAATTGTTATCTATAACCAGCTGCACTTCATTGTTATTCTTGCATTTTTCTTCATACTTCTAACAAGGCTTTTATATTTTCTATCTTCATATCTCTTCTAAGAACTTTCTGGTGTATTTTTTTTACTTTTTTATTTAATATTACTTCTTTGGGGCTAGGCAAAGAAAATGTTTATGTACCAATATAAACAACCTCGATGCGTGGTACCTTTGCAGGTGGTTCCTTTAAAGGGTAGTAGTAGGGCCTTAACGAAAGTACTTGTACTTGGGCAAGGTTCACAGCTTTGTAAAGTTATGTCACTTAAGACTACACTCCTTTTGTTTGGAGGCTGTAAAAATAAAATGAAGTAGATATAAGTTTTATTTTAAATACGATTATTAGAACGATAACTTTAATCTTAGGAGGTATAAATAAAGACAGATTCAAGGAATAATGTAGTGGTAATCTTTTTTTTTTAAACAATCACATTACATGAAAGGCAAATAAGACAACATTAAGAGTGTTAAAAAAATTAAACCATCGTAACATGAAAATATTGCCAACTGATAAATATTCTAGAATTTGTTCTCATCTGTGCATTTTAATTTTAAAAATGCGGATCGGGATTTTTCGGGATAGAAACATGCCTAATATGTACTTTCTCATACTTTAGTATTTATAATATTACCAAGTTCCATCAAAATCGTATTGATGGTTGTGGTGTGAAAATGGCAGACATGGGAAAGGAAAGGAAAGGGGAAAGTGTGTTTGTTTGTCTTTCCTTCACCCCTTAACCAAGGAACAATTCTACTTGAGTTTTGGCATACATATAGTTAAAAGGACGGAAAGTAAAATAAGAGAGTAAAATAGTATCCTGTAACAGTCCTTACTACAACAAAAGGTACCGCATCTTTTTTTAAGGTAGGCAGCACCGTTGGTCTAAAATCCTCTTTTTTAAAATGACGGCAGCAAACTGTTGGATTTTTGGAAGTTATTTCACATCCCAATGCGTCCACCCATTTAGCACGCAAAAGTTCATCCTTTGGAGAACTGAAATATGAAATGAAATAAAGAAGTAACAAAATAAAAGTTTGGAAATATTTCACGACATGAACGTGAAACCGAGAGGCAGTTTTAGAGATACTATATGGTACTTAAAAATGTGCAAAAATAAACATCTTTCAAACGCGTACACAATGTACGTGCCATCAATCGTGGATATTAACAAGGTAAAATTGAACATTTAAGTATACCTCCGACAAAATATGCAATACGCTATTTTGAAGCGGCGGCAAAATTATATTTGAAATTTGTCATCTATTGTATTCTACTACTACTCGACCAAGCCAAATAGACGAATGGCAGTGGGGCGTTTTTTATTTTTATTTGTTTGTTTAACTTTATGCACAAACGTACATATGTTGATTTAATACCTTATACCTATAGATATTCTGTTTATGTACAATTGTGTATAAACTTTAATGAATAAATAAAAATTAAAAACGTCTCCCTTCCATTCGTCTACTTGGTTTGGTCCAGTAGTGGTCAAGCCCTTTTATAATCATAGAGAGGGAGTTGTGCAAAAATATGTAAAGCCCGACCAATATTATATATTTTTTTCATACTAAGACTTAACGTTTGAATTGAAGCGCTCATTGCCACGTTGCACCGGTGTGTCCGAAGCGATCACCAAGGTTAAGCAACTTTGTGCGTGGTCAGTCCTTGGATGGGTGACCGCTATAAAACTTGGCACATGTAAGTATTTCAAATTGAGATAGGTTCTAATATTCAAGTTAGGTAATATCATTGTTTATTTGCGCCAAAAACTCAAAAGATTTATTCATGACCCTTAACCCTTAATTCTACCGTACCGTAGTTGTACAACTAAAAATAATTTATTTCTAGTGGCGGCGCTTGTGTGCTCATCGCCCCCTCCTTAATCAACACTCCCGACTGATTAACCCTTAAAACGTAAAACATTTAAATTCGTTTTAGATCTACGATGCCAGCCAAGACATACCAACACCAACAAATTATTGTTAACAAGTCCTTAATCAAAACTGTAATTTTTCAGCAACCACTTACATTATAAAGTGTAAACATTCCTTAATGAATTTTGAATAACACATATCACAATTATATAAAACATTCACACGCACAGGTCATATTTATAATACCCCTCGTTTTTGGTCGGAGATTAAAAATACAAGCCGTGCTCTTATCGTAAGCAATATTGAGTTTAGCTAGTGTCTCGGAGCCTCGGGTAGTTTATAAGAAAATTTCCGTGTTTTTTCAAAGACAATGTTACTCTACTCCAAATTCTTCAGGTTTTTATCAAAAAGTAATAAGTAAGGCCTTACCTGTGAAAATATATTCCACAGTTGGCATAGCTTTTACTGTTGCAACCTTTTACACTACACTTTTTTTCCATATCTTCACTTTTAAAAGCACTTTTCAAAAAATACAACGAAACTGCATCTGCATTCTCTGCTTAACCCACGCTCAACCGCCATTTACAATTGGCTGGGATACCAGTTCAGTATGATCATATGGTCAAAATCAAATAATAAATTATGTACACTTCTTATTCTAAACATTACTAGGTAAGTTTATTAATGACGTAATATTGATTTTTGAATTTAACACAAATACAATTTATACAATAGTTTTTTTAATGGAAAGCGTTGTGATACAAAATTAATTTCAATGGACTTTACATCATTCTTATAAATTTTTTCGTGTGTCAACTCTGTGTGAGCGAGACACACGGCTCTGGTTCGTCGGTCTCGCTCATCACGGATTCTCTACTGTGATTAGATCAAAAGAAGGTGTAACTTATTGCAACGCTAAACAGTTTAATTTGTTTTAATAAGTTTTTGAAAATACTCAGTCCTGTTTGGGTAGTACGTCCATGGTAGTAATGGAATCTAACAAAAAAGAGAGCGTGCGGCAAATTTCAAAACTGCAGAAGTGCAATTCTACTCGTAAATTTAGTGAAATAATACAAAACAATAATAGAAAATAAAAGACTGATGCGGGTACCAACAAAGAAAGATATGCCACTTGGAAGAGAATTGAACACGCTTTTAACTCATGTGGCATTATATCCTCGGTCCTTCGTGGTAGTTGTATAAAGGTCTGCCTTAAAGACGCTATAGCAACTGTGACTTTTTTGATGATAGTGGCGCTATGAATGCCACCACAGTCACCAACAGTGATGGCAAAACTCCTAGTTGCTTAAAACCGAAGCTGAATTAATAACTATCATGGCTGAGATGCATTGGTTTCTGAAACAAATAAAAACGTGTATTTAAAAACGAAAATGGGTTGCTTTTCACTGGCAGATATGATAGGTAGTATTCTCAAAAGCGAATGCGTACAACGGGTGCAGTAGATCATTTATGACTTACCTTTGTATTTTGTGGTTAATTTTGTCTTAAATAAGGGATAGTAAAAATTGTAGGGACTCCTTCAAAAGTCTAAATCTGCGATATATTTTTTTGGATCCCATTGAGTAAAGTGATCGGGTCTCGGTTTGACGATCCTTACTTTTCTTCCAAGTGCATTTCTTGGATTGATATATTCACTCATTAAGGCCTCTTTTTCGATTGCCAAGTCATTAACAGAGTCGAAAATGGCCATGGTTATTGCCTTCATTATAATGTAACAATTTACAAATAACCTCAAACTATAACGAGGCCAATGTCAGACTACCTACGAGTATCAGTCGAATAACACGCCTATTTGATGCTTGAAGCGACAGATAGATTGATGCCTCAGATAGTAGAGATATTAGATAGATAAGTCTTATCTTACTATTGAAAAAATCAAAGTTGCTATCTGTAGAATAAAAGCTATCTATCTAGCGATTGAACAATCGGCTCTTAAAATGTTAGTTAGTTTAATAGAATAAAATGGCAGTAGTATATGTATATATTATACTTTGGACCGCAAACCACTGCCCCTAGTATTGTCCGGAAATATTTTCCGTTTAGGCACCTGCAAGAAATTAAATCATGCCAAATATGTTCTAGCACATACTAAAATAAATAAATAAAATAAAAATAGCCTTTATTTCTACTACCATCTGGTTTATGCTAAGCTAATCTAATTATAATAATATATCGACAGTAGTCGCCTCAGCGACGTAGGCCTCCCCTAAATCTTTCCACCTTTCTCTTTCGCGCCCTTCTCGCATCCAGAACGTTCCACTTCTCTGGGTAAAAATGTCACACCATCGTTTGTTTGGTCTACCTTTATTCCTCTTTTTGTCTCTGGGCAACCATTCTGCAAGGCGCTTTGTCCACCTGTTATTGTTCATTCTACAAATGTGTCCCGCCCATTGCCATTTTATGCTCGTTGCTCGTTCTGTTTGTTACATCAGTTATTTTAGTTTTCCGTCTAATGTTTTTGTTGCTAACCTTGTCCGACAATTTAAACCCAAGCATACTTCTTTCCATTTTGCGTTGGCATATACCCACTCTTTCCTCGTCTTCTTTCCTAAGTGACCACGTCTGGCAACCGTAGGTCAAGCAGGGTAGTATTGCTACTTCATAGAGTTTCTTCGTTATGTGTATGTCAATGTCTTTGTTTTTCACTATTTCTCTTTCTTCCCAGTATTTTTTCCAGGCTAGAGTTATTCTTTGTTGAATTTCTTTACCTGTATTGTTTTCAAATGATACTAATTGGCCGAGATATATGTATTCCTTAACGTACTCGATTTTTTCATTCATTCGTATGATGTCTCGAGGCTCTCCGTTGGTTAAAATTTTCGTTTTTGTTTAGTTCATTGATATTGCAGCCTTTTTCTTTCTAATGCTAGTTCGTTGACCATGATCTCTAGTTCTGTAGCGTTATCTGTAAAGACTACAATATCGTCAGCGAACCGAAGGTGATGCAGTTTTTACTTGTTCTCCGTCCACCTTTATTCCTCTCTGTTGCCATTGTAGATGTCTGAAAATGGATTCGAGTACCGCAGAAAACAGTGTTGGAGAGATCCTTTCTGTATGGTGAATTCCGCACCCTCGCGTACCGCCACGCTAGCACATACTAGTGGTTGATTAATAAGTTAATTTTGAATAAGTAAATACCGTCTTTACTGGAGTCATGTGTCTTTTTATAACTGGAGTGGCTATTTTCATGCTATCTTTAGACATCTGTAAAAAAAAATATAAGGTCTATATTACGTATACGAGAAGGATGGGAATAAGTGACAAGACCGGTAGCCAGTTTCACACTGTTTTATTATGTGAAGGTGGCGGTGGACGCAGCCACGCGCATTTACCAGTATACCTACATTACAATCCTCCCTCTTAATTTTTAAAAATATTTCTTATAATCTACTCTCGGTAAATCCCGTAATTGCATTCGAGGACGCTCTGAATCTGGCACCGTCGCTTGCTGCACTAGGCCTGGCGCTAAACCTGCGGCCTGCGCGTGCGCTGGTGCTCGCGCGGATGCCTCTGCCTGGGCCGCAAGACCTGGCCTGCTGAGGTTAACAATTGGTTGGAAAGTGCACAGACTTTCTCACCTTGCTGTCTTCCCGGACTGCTGAAGTATTGGAATTTGAAGAATTTTTCTCTTTTATTTGAGCTCCTCCTTTAATAATCTGATTTTGATGTCTTTTAACCTTTTCTTTACAGTTATAGTCTTCAATTAAATATAGGACTTTACCGAGACGTTTAATTATTGTTCCATGACACCAAGTAAATTTGTTTTGATTAACATAATTTTTATATAACACTAAATCCCCAGGTAGAAAACTATTCCTAATCGTTCCACCAAAGTAGTTATTCTGCAAGAACTGTTTATGCTTGACATCATTAATGAGTAAAGATGATGGGGGT
This sequence comes from Pyrausta purpuralis, assembly GCA_963924145.1. Lineage (NCBI taxonomy): Eukaryota > Metazoa > Arthropoda > Insecta > Lepidoptera > Crambidae > Pyrausta > Pyrausta purpuralis. Next base: position 21,224,059 of record OZ001652.1, on the reverse strand, counting down.
GAGCTTTCTTTTGGAATTAGTAAGTCTAATCTGGACCTAAGAGTTCGACCGAAAATAAGTTCTGCCGGTGAGCGACCTGTCGTTGTATTTTTAGAGTTTCTGTAGTCAAAAAGGTATTTATTTAAATTCACTATAAAATTTTTGGAGTCTTCTGAAAGTAAACTCGTTTTAATACCCTTTTTTACTATTTTCACGTAACACTCAGCTTGCCCGTTACTCGCAGGGTGGTATACCGGACTAGTCAAGTGGTTAATACCATTTAATTGACAAAAATGAGTAAATTCTCCAGATACAAATGATGTGCCATTATCTGTTACAATATTTTTTGGAATACCGAACCTTGACATTAAATCGCTCATTTTTTCAATTAAACTTGCCGTCGTGATACTATTTTTCATATCATAACATTCGACCCATTTCGAATACGCATCCACAACCACCAAGTACATATGGTTATTAATTGGACCGAGAAAGTCCATGTGTATCCTGTCAAAACATTCAGTAGGTTGTTTCCATGATTCAAGCGGTACCCTAGGAGGCGAAGGTCGAAGTTTTGAACATATACTGCACTCTAAAACCATTTTTTCAATACAAGTATCGATACCTGGGAACCAAAACCGAGCCCGTGCCTCTGCCTTACACTTGACTATGCCTAAATGTGAGCTATGTAGCTCTGATAAGACTTGGTGAACTAATTTGGGAGGAATAATTACCTTATAACCTCTCATCAAACACCCATTTTCATAAGCTAACTGCAACCTACACTGATGATATGGCTTTAACCTTAAATCTGTTACTTTTCGTGGCCAACCTTTAGCTATATAAACAATGACTTTTTTCAAAACGTCATCCTTTGCCGTTTCACGTTGTAAATCAGCTAAAGTAACAGGCATGTCTCCAACAACTACAAAATTGACATAAGAAGCGCGGTCGATAGGTGCAGGCGTTTTATCATCATTACCCGTTTTATGAATGCAATCAGCTGGGCGGCTATCACCGCTGTGTGCGTGCGCACATACTTGCCTACTCTCAGCTGTCTCGACCGGTTCTTCTAATGATGCTCGGGACAAATAATCAGCACTATTGTTTGCGCTACGCACGTATTCGATAACATAATTATAGGCAGATAAAAATATTGCGTACCTCTGTAACCTATTCGCAGTGATCTCGGGTATGCCTTTCTGTGGCCCAAATATCGATAATAAGGGCTTGTGGTCTGTCCTAAGTACAAAGGGGTTGGATCTGGCATATAAATATGTATGAAAACGTTTCTCTACGAAGATAATACTTACTTACTTACTTTTGTATTTGAGCGTATTTTTTCTCAGCCGCGTTCAAAGTGCGGGACGCAAAAGAAATCGGTCTTTCAGTTCCGTCTGAACAGATTTCAGACAAAATCGCTCCTAAACCGTGCGGTGAAGCAACGACGGTTAAAATTAGTTTTGCACTTGGGTCGAAATGTGCTAGCACTTGGTCCGAAGCTAAACATTGTTTCATTTCATTAAATGCTTTTTCATGTGCCGATGACCACGACCACTTGGCTCCCTTTTTAAGCAGGTCGTATAACGGCCTAAGAATTGACGAGGCTCCTTGAACAAAATTCCTGTAATAATTAACCAAGCCTAAAAAAGATTGTAACTGACTTAAGTTACTAGGAACTGGTGCTTTTAGAATTGCGTTAACCTTTTCTGGCGATTTATGCAGCCCGTGTTTGGTTATGTCATAGCCGAGATAATTTATTTTGTCCTGGAAAAATGAACATTTATCTTTGTGTAAGGTAAGACCCGCATCTCGCAATCGCTGTAAAACTAGATATAGCTTTTCTATATGCCGATCCCTTGAAATATCAGTTATTAACACGTCATCTAAAAATACCAAGACCCCTTCTATGTCACCTAATATGCTATTATTATTATTATTAGTTGTTGGGCTCTAAAGTTGCCAGCTCGACCAGGTATGATCTATTGTGGCGCCCTTATATTTAAATTTCACTGCTTAGTCCCGTTGAGTCCATAAATTTCCAGATTCTTTGGAGCGTGATATCTGCTATCTCATCCGGGTGCATGATGTGCCGCCCGAGATGGATACTTCTTTTGCTCATAAGCGGTCCGCATGAGCAGAGGATATGCATGGCCGTTTCTTCTTCTGTATTACAGAATCTACATAGAGTGTCTTCGGTCATGTTCATATTGGCCAAATGTTTGTTCAGTTTGCAATGGCCAGTTAGTATTCTGGTCACTGCACAAGCTTTGTATCTTTCGAACTTTAACAGTTCTTTAGCTACTTTGTTGTTGTAACCTCGAATTAGTGCTTTTGAGTGTTCTTGTCCTTGTGTAGACTTCCACGACTCAATAGCCTCTTGCTTACAGAGGGTGGTTAGAAGCGTAGTGGCGCGTTGTTTGGTGATGCCACAGAATGGTTCTACGCCGATTTGAGGGTTATCGGCTCCTTCTCTAGCAAGTTCATCTGCTACTTCGTTTCCTTCAATCTTTGAATGCCCTGGTACCCATGTAAGTGTGACTTTGTTGGTGTTTCCCAGTTCATTCAATATGCTATTAAGTACCCGTTGAAAAATGGCTGGAGCACTAGCTAATCCAAACACCAACCTATTGTACTTATAAAGGCCTCGATTGGTATTAATACAAGTAACATTTTCGTTGTCTTCTATTTGCAACTGGTTATAAGCCATGGACATGTCTAATTTGGTAAACTGTTCTCCACCATTTAATTTAGAGAACAGGTCCTCCACTGTAGGCAATGGATATTTTTCTACGATTAATTGTTTGTTTATAGTTTGCGAATAATCAGCACAGATACGAACTGATCCATCACGCTTCAGCACGGGAACGATTGGGGATGCGTATTCTGAGTACTGTACCGGTTCTATAATTCCCAAATCAACCAAATGATCAATTTCTTTGTTAACTTTTTCTTTGAGGGCAAAAGCAATAGGACGAGCTTTGAAAAAAATAGGTTTTGAGTCAGGTTTTAAGGGTAACTTTACTTTAAATTTTTTGAAACACCCTAATTTGCCAGCGAATAATTCAGGAAAATCAGATATAATCTTTTTAATAACATCACTATTACTTACTCGGGAAACGTCACAGAAATTAATCGGTTGTAGTTGTAACTCGAAAATAGAAATAAAATCTCGGCCGAGAATTGATGGCCCGCCATTCGAGATAACGTAAACATCGAGCGTAGCGGACCGGTTCCTATAAGTAATCGGTAATTTAGCTATACCTACGCATGGCAAGCCTGCTCCAGAATAGCTTATAAGTTTTTTACGACAGGGTGACAAAAACACATCTTTGAAATGACGCCTATACGTATTTTCAGATATAGCAGTAACGGCCGAACCACTATCGATTTCGAATCTCAAATCCAGACTATTTATTTTAACATGCACAAACATTGGCGCACCTTCTATCGATCGAATATTAAAAAACTCACCGTCATTATCATAAATATCATCACCGCTCGTTTCAGTCACTTGCATATACTTAACACTATTACACATTCGACGCAGGTGACCTTTTTTATTGCACTTTTTGCACTTGTAATTAGAAAACCTACATTCACTTGTTTTGTGGTTAAAATAGCCGCACACAGAACACTTTTCCCGGCCCGGACGTTTAGCGTTGTCTATCTTGAAAACCGTTTCTCGTGCAACTGACGACCCCGTTGACGCGATGGCTGCTTCACGTGAACAGCGAGAACTTTCGGCCAGCTCCACAGCTTTTGTTAGCGTGAGCGTCGTGATGTCTTGTGCGAAAAGCTTCTCTCGTTCAGGTCCCGGAATCATACCCATTACGAATCTGTCTAGTAATGCTTCTTCCAGGTTTTTGAAACTGCAATGCGCTGCCAAACCTCGTATTCGTGCCGCCCATTGTGCGTGACCTTCACCTACATTTTGAACCGCCGCATAAAAATGCTATCGTTCCGCAAATCCGCATCGTTTTGGTGTGAAGTGGTCGTCCAGCAACTTGATGACTTCATCAAATGTCTTGGATTCCAATTCATTCGGCAATGCCAAATTACTTGCAAACTGATACGTTGACTCGTTGAGTGCGCTGATTATGATGGCTCGTCTTTTAATGCCCGCCTTATCCGACTCCGCCGTAATGTCATTTGCAATGAACCATTGATTCAATCGGTTTCTGTAGGTTCTCCAATCCTGAGTTTGGTGGTCGAAGCTAGATATTAGACCAAAAGGACTCTGAGAACCCATTTTTTTAAAAATTGTGGGTAGAAATCCGCAAGTCGCCACTATTACGTATACGAGAAGGATGGGCACAAGTGACAAGACCGGTAGCCAGTTTCACACTGTTATATTATATGAAGGTGGCGGTGGACGCAGCCACGCGCATTTACCAGTATACCTACATTACAGTCTAAAACAATGCAAATTTAGAATTTTTACTAGATATTGTAATAATCAAACAATATTGAGCACATAAATCCTTTACCTTAACTCCCAATGAGTCCATATCCATATTATTCATGGAAGTAGTAGTAGCGCTGGCATTATCTTTTGGTATCTGAAATAAAAAGAAAATGATTATACAGGGTTGAACATAAGTTTTTTTTACTTTTCAAACTAAATTAAAGTCGAAACTAATTACATCAGGTGAAAACCGTTTATTAATTATGAAATCACATACAAGGTTTTTTTTTTAAATTACATCATCCATATGTGTTCCTTCATTATTTGGGTATTGCTGCAACCTGGAGCGAAAATGTCCAATGACGGCCTGACAAGTGTTCCGAGAAATGTTTTGCATTTCCGCGCGAATCATCATCATCATCATTATCAGCCAAAGGACGTCCACTGCTGAACATAGGCCTCCCCCACGGCTTTCCACAGCGACCGATCACTAGCGGTCTGCATCCAGTTTGATCCTGCGATCTTTATAAGGTCGTCTGTCCATCTTGTTGGTGGACGTCCCACGCTGCGTCTCTGGTCGAAGGGTCTCCAATCTAGAACTTTCCTGCCCCAGCGGCCATCAGTTCTTCGCGCTATGTGCCCTGCCCATTGCCACTTGAGCTTACTGATTCTCAAGGCTATGTCCGTTACTTTAGTTCTTCTACGTATCTCCTCATTTCTGATTTGATCCCGTAGAGAAACACCCAGCATAGCCCTTTCCATCGCTCGTTGTGTGATTTTGAGCTTCATTATAAGGCCCATAGTAAGAGACCATGTTTCGGATCCGTATGTTATCACTGGTAACACACACTGGTTAAAGACTTGCGTCTTCAGACACTAAGATAGATGAGATGAGGAGACACTCTTGCGCAATTTCCCGAACGCTGCCCAGCCGAGTTGGATTCGTCGATTGACCTCTTTCTCGAAGTTGGACCTACCCAATTGGATCACTTGTCCCAGGTAGACGTACTCGTCGACAACTCCGAGAGTTGAGTTTCCAACGGATACTGGAGTGGGTACGACAAGGGAGTTCGACATAATTTTCGTCTTCTCCATGTTCAGTTTAAGACCCACTTGTTGGGATACTCGGTCAAGGTCTTCGAGCATAGTGCCAAGATCGTCCAGCGTCTTTGCCACAACGACTATATCATCGGCAAATCGGAGGTGTGTGATGTATTCGCCATTAACATTGATGCCGATTCCTTCCCATTCCAGAAGTTTGAAGTTCCTCGCGAATACGTTGCTTCAATTCCGCAACAGACACGGGGTTGGTCTCAAAAACTTTACTTTTAAGGTATCCCCTAACAAAACACCGTTGACGATCTCCGTGGTATAGCTAAGTGGCTAAGCACGCTGGTTTCAAGGCATCGCCGCTCCGAGGTCCCGGGTTCGATTTCCGGCAGCTCAATATATAAATCAAAATTTTCTATATTGTCTCACCCAGATGTGTTGTGGCTACACCGTTGTGTCTGATTTCCATAACACAAGTGCAATTCGCTACTTACTTTGGGATCAGAGCAATGTATGTGATTAGTGATTGGTGTCCAATAAAACAATCCATTGGGGACAGGTCCGTGCTGCGAGGAGGCCAGTTAATATCGCTTCGTTTCGATATCACTTTTTGGCCGAAAATTTCTCGAACTGCACTCAATGAGTTATTGGAGGTGTGACATGTCACCCCGTTTTGCTGATACCACGATCGTTGATTAAAACCATCAAATTTGTAGCGAAGAAGCAAAAAAGTTTTGTAACATGACAATATACAGCTCTGTATTTACTGCAACAGTGCGTCCCCTTTGGCAAAGAAGTAGGGACCAATAATGCCTCAATGAATGCAGGGGTTTTTGATGCTTAAATTTTGGATTATTGTCACACTATTCCTGCAACTTTGCCTGGTGACATCCCCGTTGAGGTGAAAGTGTGCCTCGTCTGAGAATAAAATGTTGGTAAAGCTGGTAAACCTCTCTAGCATTTTGTTGGCAAAATGCATCCTGGTAGCGTGATCTTGAGGCATTAATGCCTGAACCATTTGGATTTTGTACGGATGTAAACGTAAATCTTTATGAAGAATGCGGTTTGAAGACGTTCTGGGCACATTTAAGACGCTAGAACCACTTTCGAGTAGAGAGTCTCGGTTGTTCACGAACAGACGCTCTTAAACGTTCCACATTTTCGGGATCTCTTGATGTCCTAGGTCGGCCGGATCTTGGTTGTTTTTACGTTGAACCTGTTTTTTCGAATATCTTTACCCAACTCTAAATAAACTGAATTGATGGAGCTTCATTTTTATGGCTTATATGGGTATTGTAATGATTTCAATATTTTCGTTGCAATATTGTCAAAGAATCGTCATTTTTGTAATATTCGCGTACGCAGAACGCACCTTGTGCTCCGGTGAAGGACGTCATGGCTCTAAATTCTTATCGGCCGCTTTTTCATTTCGTATTTCAAAATTGGTAACTGATAGTGAAACCTCCGTCCGATCCGAAGTCCGCAGCAAAAGGGAGCGGCGCCAGACAGTTGCCCCCCAGCGGCGTGCGCGCCCCTCCAGAACTTGTCATGCCATCACCTTATCCTACGTCACAGCTGGCTACGGCCAATAGGGGTAATTTATCGCTTACACTATAAATTACGGGTAATTTATTCATAATTATGACACTGAACTGACCTGTATAACAGGGACCGCATCACTTGAAAGCAATTCAAATTCACTTATGACTTTTTCATCCGAATCACAAAAATTGTCATCACGCAAAATTTCTGCAGGATTTAATACATCCCTAATCTCGATAACAGCGTTATCAGGAGTTGCTGGTCTTGGACCTCCATCTGTTTAATTCACTTCCTTTTTGTGGACACTACAAGTTTTCTTAGCATGGACCTTCATTATTTTTCATTGAAATTTTCAGCTGATTTCCCGTGGTTGGCTATTCATCTGATAAAATCTAAAAAAAAATAATGTGCATGAGATTATATGTATTTTTTTCTGTCCTTCTTAAAATGGTGTAACTGTTTAACAATCCTTCATTTTTATTTTTAAATTAAAGTTTAGGGCAACTTACACAATGATCCTTAAATTTTTAGGAAAAATAAGAATTCTATTACCAACTGAAACCCTAACTCTCACACTAGTTACTAAATAAAAAGATTTGTGGGCTGAGCCACAAATCTCTCTGAAACTAATAGGGAATATGATCCAAAAAATATATGTATATAACATAGTAACCACAAACACAAGGAGCGAATTGCAAAAAATGGCTACAATTAAGTTTTAGCATGGATATCAGCTGTGCTGCACTACAAACTACCACATAGAGGTATTCTGAGTAGTATGTTGCAGTCTATTGAAGAAAAGCTATCTTCTTATACAAAAGATGACTTCTGCGTGCTTTTGGCGGAAGAAAAAGATTTGGAGATATCGCAAAACTACACTGAACTTTTGAAGAAGATCCCAAATAAACTCATATCTCTCAATCATACCAACCTCATCATATGTTTACCAACATACAATTGCGGAAGGTTAGCGCAACTTTTTAACCACAGAATAGAAATATTTAACAAAATACTTTACCGGGATATACAAAAACACAAATACGTTTACATACTTAACTCAAGCATCTAAGGAACGACTACTTTATATTAAATATGAGGCATGATGCAATAAACAATAAAGGACTATTCCTTTCTTATCTATATATTTTCCTTAGTAACTTGAAATATTCAGTATAAAAAATACAGGCGTTTACCTCTAAGAATGACTATTACGGTTTGTGTGACGAAACTTACGGTTCAGAATCATTTTTTAACCGACTTCAAAAAAGGAGGAGGTTATCAATTCGACTGTATGTTTTTTTTTATTTTTTTTTTGTATGTTTGTTACCTCATATCTCAGTCGTTAGTCGACCGATTCGAAAATTTGTTTCGCCTACTTAGAGGGTGTACCTTCTAGTTGGTCCCATTGTTGCCGATTTGGGATCTGAAGATGGGATCTTGGTGTAATCGAGGGAAACCCTCAAATTTTAAAGGCACGTGTAGTGTTGTTTTACTAAAATCTTAATGTTGACGTATTGTTACGTCTGATCGTCCACATCTTGTGGACCAAAATGTACTACCTTTAAATGTTCGAGAGTTTATTTAAGACTTTTTAGTGCATTTTGGTTTTGAAGTCGGTTTTCTACTTTTTTAAAGTTAATTCGTGACTAAGGTGTACAATCAAACTATTACAATTATGCATCAAAACATAGCCGGTGCTCTATCAAAGACGGACATGTTGAAAAAAACATTAGTTGATGTAATCAAAACTAGCACTCCTGTTATTATTTGTCTTAGCGAAACATTTTTAAAATCTGGCCACGATATGAATTTTAAACTTTGTAACTACGAATTAGTGTCATTTTTTAGCAGAACAAAGAATCTCTCTTCTTTGTTCTGCTACAAAATGGCACTAAGGCGTCTTTATACTTGTATGAGAGGAACCACAGTACAAAAATAAAACAAACCTACTTTAACAGGCGGCTGTGTCAGTATTTGAATATTGCGCTGTTGAGATTCCAAATAATAATATCATAATTATCTGCCTATATAGGACCCCATCATCTGACGTCAAAGACTTTTACATGAACTCGACGTCCTGCTTCATGAACTTACTAAGATGAAAAAAATAGAACTGTAATACTCGGCGACATAAACATCAATACTATTAAAAAAGAAAGTAAAGCATCTGCAGGACATACGTAAAAGGTACAACATGGCAATGCACATAAATGAACGTCTTCGTCGCCGTCGTCTTGCTAAGACCATAAATTCAGTAATATTGACAACGCTTCAGCATCGGTTTTGCAATTGGGACTTTCGGATCATGAGACAGCCCAATTAATTAACTACCCAATAGATAATAAAAAAGAAATACCTAAATTGTCGTGTAGATACAAAAGAGATTATAGTGTGGAGAATATAATGAAAATCAAATGTTTATTATATAAACTATCGAACAATGAAGTATTCATGGAAAATAGAGTAAATGAAACTTTCGATACATTTCATAGCACATTATTGCTTTTCTATAATTTATGTTTTCCCAAAATAAAAGTTAAAACACTGAATATTCAGAAAAAGAAGAAATAAGTAACAAAAAGACTAAAAAAAATGTGTTAAACCAAACGGAAGCTCAGAATTAGATATACTATAAAACTAAAAGTAGTAAACACAAATATAAATATCTACAGTATTCATAAGTACTTAAAAAAAAATGTATATATCAAGCACAAAAAACACCAACAACAAGTTTATTAACAACAGCAAGAACAAATCTAAAGCTTGGCAAATATTAAAAGGCATAGTTAAAATTATGAAGACCATATTATGTACTATAATAACACAAAAATTTATAACCCTGTGCGTATAGCTGAAATATTTAATAATAACTTCACAGAATGATCACAAAAATCGACACAAGAAACTGACGCAAATAAAAGATCTAACATAAGTACTAAAACCTTAGGACATTCGATGAATCTTTTCTCTTCCCATGTTTAAAACCAATGTAGGCAGGCAGGCTCCGCTGGTCAAATGCTGTGAGCAATATAATGCGCTGAACGCGAAATCTATCGATGGAGATCTGGACGTTTTTTACAACAAGCTACCGACATTCAAAAAAGCTTTACGCAAATTGCTCTCCGACTGTACGGAATAGTGCATACATATTTATATTTACTAGATTTTATTATATTTAATTTTCAATGTTGTGTACGCCTGTGATAGGTATGTATATAACCCTTTGTAAAAAATATATTTTTTAAGATTGTCATATATATGTACTGTTGGTGTACCTTATCAATAAAAATAAAAAAAAAGATTCTTCTTCCTATGACTAAAAATGAGAAAAGTACGCAGGTGCTCTCATTTAATAATACTAATTTAGCAGGAAATGATGAAAGATGTACTAACATACTAAAACAATGTTCGATGAACTAACTTTTAAATAAATTTATCCTTTGAGGAAGGGAAATTTCCCCAGAAACTAAAGCTGTCTATTGTAAGACCAATTCACAAAAAAGGTTGCAAATACAACATTTGTAACTACAGACCAATTACTCTTAATCCAATAATATCAAAAATTTTAAAGAAATGTATGTTAACTACATTATTACAATACCCTCGTCCTTCCCTGGCGATTAGTTACTAACTTGCTACATATACCTATTGTCATTCCTAAAGAACAATATATTTTGAAGCAGTCCTGTTCAAAACATCTTTCTGTGAAATTTGCAACATTCGTATGATATATTTAATTTACAATTTTTTGGGATACAAAGACAGAGTGCTCGATTGATTGTTACAGGAATTAGGCTGATGTCTTTTATTCTTTTAAAAGCACATTGGACATAATTACCTAAATCCTCCTATTCTGCTATTTGTCAATTTAAGAGAACATTGGGTTTAAATAAAACACCTTAAGATACGCATGATCAAGTTTTTATAGAATTTAATAATTCAGTCTTCGTCTCGATCAAATTACTCAGTTATAATAACGTATAATTAATCTAATCAGCCTTGTCTTTAAATGCTTAATCAGTAAGTTTTACTTTAAATGGAACTTTAGGATATTTTACATACAAGCATCACGATATAATTATCTTTTAGTGACTTATGTCATAGTTTCTTAACCTAATGTATCACATGGTTTTTGTGTATATCATAAATACTGAGAATCATTAATTCAAAATGAACTTCAGCAGTAAAGACTCAAAACAAAACAATTATAAAAATAAACTTCTTAGTAAACACTTAAAAAAAACTCTCTCCTCAAACGTTTCAGAAAAACAAAAGGCATACAAACGGGTTTAGTCTTATTCATCAGAATGAAAACGCTCAAAACAGTTCTTACTTTTGTATTGTACAAGAGCACATTACAAGTTTTGCACTTAAAATGAGTTTTATTATAATGGCAAACCCGGCACCTAGATTGTTCTTCATCTTACTTAGGCATATTAATATGTTTTGCTTCAGTAAATCACTGTTAGATTGTGTTAGATATGTAAGATCAGCGGTCGTCACACTTTATTGAGCTACGGTCACACATGACAATGTGAGCGCCAGCACTGGGCCGCAGGGTATGTAAAGGCGCTCCGAAAGCGTTTTTTTCAAGACAAATTCATTCAGCTTATTTCGCTATGTAGCCGAACTAACTGTGCCCGCGACATCGTTCGCTTGAGAGTTTAACTTAAAAAAGTAATCATAAATATTGTTCATTCGATTTTTTTATTGGAAAAAGAGTATTTATGAACATAAGTAGGTAATAAATTCAACGTTGTTATCTAAAATACATGTTTTACAATCAGGAATTATGGTGTTGAACATTTCTAATAATTTCTTGTATATCAGCAGCTTTTGGACTACATGCAATCCATATTGTGTCTTCTAAATGAGTAGAAAGACGATAACGGTATTTATTTTTTAGAAAGGTCATTTTTGAGAATGAAGCTTCACAGAGATATGTTAAAATATATATGGTTAAAACAAATTGTGCGCAGTCTTGTGAAGTTTTATACTTGCATGGAGCATTTTCCCAAAATTTTATGCTTTTCACGTTGCTCAATGAAACTAGCTTTTAGTTGTGTGTCGTGTTTTAGTTCAATGATTTCATTCATTAATTGAATTTTATGAAATCAAAACTGGCAGAATATCACATCTTTGTTTTCGATATGCAAAGGGTTTTCTACAAGTATAAAGCAGTTCTTAATTTTTCGCACATCGTTAAATCCTTTTGTTATTTCACTCAAGTATTCTTTTAAATAAGATATTAAATTTTTATGGATACTTTCGGGAATAGAAACTTCGGATTGCAGAGCAGAAATAGTTGGAAAGTTTGAAAAATCTCCTGCTTAGAGTTCGTTAATGTATAACTGCAGTTTGTCTTCAAATGCAAACACTTTAGTTGTCATTTGCCCCATTTATTTTATGAAGTCCTTGCATCTCTAAATTATGACAATTGAATTTCATGGTGATATCAGTCAAAAAAGCCGCGAGTGTTTTTTGTACCAACCATTTTGTTGTAGTTGTGGGAATTCTTCACCTTTTTGATGCAAAAACAATATTATTTCATTTTTTAAATGAAAGAACCGTTCCAATACTTTTTCTTTGCTTAACCGTCTGACGGCTGTGTGTAAGATAATATTTTATTTTTTATTTTTATTTTATCTTTATTAAGGAAACAAACAGCTGTCTTATAGTACATCTAAATAGATAATTAATTAGCTTATACACTAGCATTTAAAAGTTTCCAATGCTAACTTTTACAATAAGTGCCAAGAAGACATAATGCGAACAGTTTTTATGTCCCATACATGAAAACTTTTACAAAAAAGAGGGTTTTCTTCAGTTTCAGATTCAGATTACTGGTGATGATTACTGATGGTGCAAAAAAACAAAAAAATACATAACAGTACCGAGACCTCAAGTTGTTCGTGAATACAATAGGAATATGGGCGGCGTCAATTTGGCCGACCATTTGCTGGCGGTGTGTCTTCACTACATAGTATAAAACAAAGTCGCTTTCTCTGTCCCTATGTCCCTTTGTATGCTTAAATCTTTGAAACTACGCAACGGATTTTGATGCAGTTTTTTTTAATAGATAGAGTGATTCAAGAGGAAGGTTTATATGTTTTTACATATAAACATATAAACTGAGATGGATGTTATTATTAACATCCATTAAATAGTGGAAAAGTACTGTTATTTTTGAGGTTTCTAATGTGACGTCGTAAATAATTACATTTTTTCCGCTTACATTGCAAACGCAGGCTGAACCCTACGAGTTTTATCAAAATAATGTACTAAGTATTGTACACATTGAAAAGGTCTACAGAAAAGTCCGTGATGGTGTATGTCTATCTCTTATGGATAACCCACAATAACTTTTACTTTTTACGACAAATAATGGCTAATTTTCGAAGCGATTTTAACCAATACAGCATTAATCCTTAACCAATTAAATACCTTGAATACATTGTTCATTTAATATAGATCTATATGGCCCTTTACACTGTATGATGTAAAATAATATTTTCGAAGATATTACAGATTTAAAAATTGCGGGACGTAGCGTTTGCGGCGGTACCGGCCGGCTGCCCGGTGCGGCAAGAGCGTGCCTATAAATAGCGCGTCTGAGGCCTTTAGCAGCGATCGGACGCGTTTATTAAATCGGAGCTCTCCAGCAAGGAAATAGCAATACTTAGGTAATAAAAATGTGCTTTTCAGCGCGACAACGTATCAGTAATTATAAATAAGTTACGATAAATAATTGTATGATAGTAGTTTTAAAATCTATACTAATATTATAAAGCTGAAGAGTTTGTTTGTTTGTTTGAACGCGCTTATCTCAGAAACTACTGCCCGATTTGAAAAAATATTTTTACGTTGGATAGTCTATTTATCGAGGAAGGCTTTAGGCTATATAACACAAAGATACGACTCATAAGACCACAGCAGCAATGAAAAATGTTGCGAAAACGGGAGAAAGATATTCCTTTTGAGAGCTTCCGCTGCGTACGCTGCGAAAACCGCTTAAGTTACACAAAAATCATGTATGACAGGATTGTTCAGCATTAAGAGTTCTATAATAAAGTCCGCGACAGCATATGTCTATCTTTTATGGTTGACTTACTACAACCTATTTAATGTTAATAAATTTGTAAAAAAATAATGCATTATTTTTAGAGGTGTATTATACACACAGGTATTTATTCTTACCAAATTAAATACATTCATCATCACGAGCATTTCATTTAAAACAAAGTTGCCCTTTATATCATTTAATTTCAATAAATATCTTAGGAGCTATCACAGTTTTAACATAACTCCGTACCATAATAATGTTCGCAGTTAAAGTACGACGTGCGCTTGCGCTAATCTAATATATATAAATCTCGTGTCACATCTAATATATATAAATCTCGTGTTAATAAAATTAACCGATTATAATAAAATTCGCACACCATGTGCAGTTCGATCCAACTTGAGAGATAGGATAGTTTAAATCTCAATTTATCATAACTGCACCCGTGCGAAGCCGGGGCGGGTCGCTAGTAATATTATAAAGCTGAAGAGTTTGTTTGTTTGAACGCGCTTCTCTCAGGAACTGCTGGACCGATTTGAAAAAATATTTCTGTTTTGGATAGCTTATTTATCGAGAAAGGCTTTAGGGTATAAACATCACGCTGCGACGGGAGGGGAGGGGGCAAACTCAAAACGCGCGGACGAAGTCGCGGGGGACCGCTAGTAACAGAATAAGAGAGAGATTTATAAGTAACATGGTTGATTTGGCTGCCAGCAACTCGTGGCTGCAATTCAAAAAGGATGAAATCCGATAAGGAGCAACCTGTTAAGAAGATTTTAATGCTTCGTGAGTTTAAATTACAACTTGGTGAAGACATGATTAACGAAATGTCTGTAGAACCTACCTCAATGGGCCACAGCCATGGCCACAGGCCGCGTGCGGCCCGTGGCCATTATTTGTGCGGCCCGCAACTTAATAAATTATTTCAATAGTCAACTGTATATTAAGTAATAAACAAAAATCAATAACGGACTTTGTGTTCAAATTCAAAACCGGCGACGCGACGGCGATTGACGAGTATAACGATAGTTGCCGCACGGCTCGTTCGCGTCGTCACTACCTACTAGTTTGCTACATGTGGAGCACATGTCGCCGCCCCCGGAGAATAAAATGATAATTGCAAAAAGACAACTTTTCAGGAAAAATAAAAAACATGTTTTTGTCTTCTGCCCCATAACCACTGGGCGTAGGAATACGATTGATAGCTATCCAAAAATGGTATTTTTTGTGTGTTCGAAGTGTTAAATTGAAACTAAATTAAATATTGAAATAAAAGAATTATTAAAGAAATTAAATAATAGTCAAAATTAGTCATTGTTTTAGTTATGTTATATCCATTATCATTTTATTCTCCGTTCAGGCTGACCTGGGTCGAATATGGTACTAGTTACCTATCTTTTTATTCTACGAGTTTTTAGGGTGCAAGTGACGATGGTAACGATTTCATATTCTTTTATTCTCGTAAATATTGTGTGACTTTGTTTATATTATGAACCAATAAAACAATGAAACAATTTCCAATTAAACAATGGTATGGTAATCAACATCAGTTTTATTCAATCAAGTTATTGAAAAATCAAAATTGCAATCAATTTCTTCAATATTGCTACATAACAAATAAAAAAGGTCTTTAGCCTTCAAAAAAAACAATCAAAAAAACCTTTATAGTGAAGTAAAAAACATCAAAATACCATCGAAAAAAAGCAACAACATTATTCTTAATTTACTCACTTATTTGGTATTAATTATATCAGTCTTAAAATCACAATATTATTTAGATTATTAAATCCGATTTTATTATAAAGATAGCCAATGATCTGATTAACTATCATGATCTTCCTCATTATCGTTTTTGCTACTACTAGAACATTCATAAGTCAAGGACTCGTAAAAACCATGATAGTAGCTTGGAATATCTCCTGCCTTACAAAGGCTCATAAGGTCATCATACAAAGCCTTGCTAATTGGAATAGGTTCAGTGTACAACCTTTGGAGTTCAGGTACATAGCTAGGACTTGGCACCTGTCCCGTAGCCCGCCTATTTCTTACCCTTCTGACAGGTTCTGTATTTATTTGGGAAAATTCAGAATCAAAGTTATATCTGTATTTCAAAATCGATGGATTTGAATGAGAAACATTTACTTCCATAATTTGAGTCCATGATACTTTTTGATTCTCCATATCTTTTAACCAGTTCTTATTGTCAATCAACTCTTTAATGTTATAAAACTCCGATTAATTTTAAATCCGATTTTATTATAAAGATAGCCAATGATCTGATTAACTATCATGATCTTCCTCATTATCGTTTTTGCTACTACTAGAACATTCATAAGTCAAGGACTCGTAAAAACCATGATAGTAGCTTGGAATATCTCCTGCCTTACAAAGGCTCATAAGGTCATCATACAAAGCCTTGCTAATTGGAATAGGTTCAGTGTACAACCTTTGGAGTTCAGGTACATAGCTAGGACTTGGCACCTGTCCCGTAGCCCGCCTATTTCTTACCCTTCTGACAGGTTCTGTATTTATTTGGGAAAATTCAGAATCAAAGTTATATCTGTATTTCAAAATCGATGGATTTGAATGAGAAACATTTACTTCCATAATTTGAGTCCATGATACTTTTTGATTCTCCATATCTTTTAACCAGTTCTTATTGTCAATCAACTCTTTAATGTTATAAAACTCAGTTTGTGTCATTTCTTTAACTTGATACTTTTTTCCATGTACCTTTGCGTTCATGATAATCGTGTACATCTGATCAGGCGTATGAACAACTCTGTGTTTTAATTCACGTTCAATATTGGAATGCATTGAATCCCCTTCGCTCTGACCGTGACCAGTTTCAAAAAATCTGTGAGTGATATTTAGTTGAAGCTTCTGAGCAGCATAAATATATAGAGCGAAAATAAATCTGTTTTTATTTTGGCCGCAGCAACCGTCAGAATAAAATGATACGTTTTGGATGCCTCTTTGTTGTTCATTAAGAAGAAATTGCCATAAGCAACTTCCAATTTCATTAGCCCCCCTTTTAGCAATCTGAGCATGCCAAACAAAACAATGACCTGTACTCTGAGTGGCATTATAAACAGTAAAATTATACACAGGATACTTTCTTTTGTAGTGGAACGATCCAACCTCAGATTGTGGGATGCTCAAAACTTTTTCTAAATCGAAAATTGCTACAGTTGTTTCGGAAGGATTAACAGATTCTTTTTCTTCTTTTTTAATGTGCCGTACTCTATCTTTATTCTTTTGATGATTGACATATTTTTCTTGCAGTATTTGTTGAGTTTTAGGATCAGCCTGTTGATAACGAGTACACTGGGAGCATTGGTCTTTTTTTGGCTTAAAAAATGAATAATTAAACTTGTTGTTGAATATTGTCTCGTATTGGCGTTTGGTGGCCAAAAGAAAGTCAAATCTTTGCTGTCCAAACCACTCTTTGTAAAGTCGATACATTTTGGATATATTGAGAAGCTCTGAGAGGTATTTTCTTGTCGAATCTTTTCTTACGTAATGAGATTCAACAGTGGGAAACAGTCCAATATGCTGTATAATGCTTTTTTCTGTCTCGATCGGCATTTTACGTGGCCTATTTTCATGTCGCCCTCGATTGTCCATAAAATCTTCGCCCGGTTTTGATTTTTCTAGTGCTGTGTAAACAGTTTGATGTGATATGCTTAAAGTGTTTATGAAAAATGTTTTGCAAACTTGTACTTTTTCTGAACCTACTGTAAAGAAGTAAGAGATTGATTGAGTTCTGGTACGTTTTCGCTCTACCGTGATTCGTTTAACATCTTTCACTATTGTATTATTTATGATGTATTGCCATTGTTTCTCATGATCTCCTATTTTATAATACTGCTGCATTATCTTCTCCCTTTGCTCTTGGGTTATCTTTTCGCCACATTTCTTATTGCATTTACAAGCAGATTTCAAAACCTTTTTGTCATATTTTATCTTCGATCTACAGCCTTCATAGGGTTCTCCTGAATTTTTTAACTTTTTATTTTTGATATCTTGTCTTTCATTGAAATTTTGTTTACGTTTTCTTGTAATTTTTGGCACATCTAAAGCTGCAGTAATTTTGTTTTGTTCTTTTCCATCTTGTCTTTCTTCATTTTGTTCCTGTTCACCTTGGTTTTGTCTATCTAGTGCTTCTCCTGCTCCATTTTGTTCTTGTCCAATTTGATCTCCACCATCTTTTTCTTGTGCTTCTTCATTTTGTTTTTGTCCTCGTTGATCTTCTCCATCTTGTTCTGGTTTATCTTGTTCTTGTCCATCTTGTCCGTCTCTATTTTGTCCTTTTCCATCGTGTTCTTCTTCAGCTTCTTCTTCTGTGTGTTCTTGTCCGTGATTGTCGTTCTTATAATCAGAGTTTTGATAGTCGGCTGTTTGTTTTGTCATGTTATGAAAACTAGTTATGATGCTTTCATTGACAATTGTTTTGTCCGACAGCAAAGAATCAGAAATATTTTCAGGTTCAGGTAATGTTGAATCCAAATCAACAAGAGCCGTCGTTGGGTCTTGTTCTTTGTCAACTTCGTTATTGATAATATATGAAGTGCTGGAGGTTGATGGCTGATAACAGTTTTGAAACACCTTATTCAAGCATTTTCGTAATGACGGCCTTGTTTTGTACTTAAACGGTTCATTACTCTCAAGTAATGGTTTCATATCGAAAATATGTTCTGTGAACTCTTTCGGAGTGTCATTCGAGTTATTGGCTACATATATTTCGGAAGGGGATGCTATAAAATCTACTGTATTTAAAAGAAAAGATACGTTGGATATAGTTGATGGTGTTTTTACAATATTTTGACTGGCAGCTTCTATGTAATCTGAGTTTCCTCCAATGCTGAATGGACTTTCGCATTGTTGTAATCTTTTCATTCTTTCTGGGCTCGGCAAATACTCAGATACATCCGGTGAGAAATCTCCATCTCTTTCATTTTCCTCGAAGTAAGTAAGGGCTTTAGTTGACTCTCGTAAAGTATATTCGTGTGTTTTAGTTATACCTGCTACTGATGTCGTAGGGGTCACGTCGATGTTTTCTCCCTGATGTTGTTCTGAAAATCATAACACATAAATAATACGGTAGGTATTTTATGTTTACGAGACATATGGGGAACTTAACTAATTGAAATACTAATCCTTGTACTAATCTTTTTCTAATCATAATGTAACTAATATTAAAAATGCGATAATGTGTCTATCTGTTTGTCTATTACCATATGTATAGGACCTGGGAAAGGACAAAGGCTACTTTTTATTCTTGAATAGTATTATTCAAGAATAAAAAGTAACCTTATAGTTTTGGAAAAGCAAACGTCCACCTTAAGTTGAACTCTCTTCAATATCTTGGTCTATAACTAAATAGGGACCAGCTTATGCTGGATAGTTCTGTCCTACGCGTGCACAGTGTGTGCGTGGGGAGTAGAAATAAACTTTTAGCACAAAGTAGATAGGTATTCCACGCGGACAAAGTCGCGGGTAACATTTAGTAAAATATAGTTTAATCATTAATATTTTGAGTGGGGAGGTACTTACTATTACTTAAAATTTTAGTAAAAATTGCTTCCGATGTCGAATAAGCCACTTTACTATTTTTTTCTTTATGTTGTTCTGAAAATAATAATCATATGTTTTTAATTAAGAACTAATAGAGTAATTAGTTTTTTACTATCACTACTAAGGTAAAGCTAAAACAAAAACTTTTCTAACCTTAGTAATACAGTTCTACCTACAATTCTAAGCTAAACTTATTTTTACCTACTTTCCTAATTAAACATTTCTAAATTAAAATAATTTCTCCATCAATTCATTTAATCTAAATTCGTCAATGAACAATATATTGTCTCCTACAAATGAGTACGTTAAAAATAATACCTACAAGGAGTATAAGTATTGAAAATTGCATTTAAAATAAAACTTATTAATATTCAAAAATATTGTGACAAGTACTTACCATCATTCAAATGATAAATTGGCTCGTCTTCAATCCGTTCAATATTTTTCATAATTGTGATTAACCGTGCGTTCCTTTGTCCGTTCATTATAAGGTACTAACTAAAGCTCATATTATTAGATAATTAAGTAAATAAAACTTCTGCCAAACTTTGCTGTGATAAAACCACACAAAAAACTTGGCACTAGAATGTTTACGCAATGACGCCTACAATGACACTGACCAGTTTGCATCTTGTAAATGTACAATACCGTTATACGGGAATCCCGGCGAGTTTGTATCTGCTATTACAATTCGCGCATGTTAAATCCATGTGCGGGAAGAGGATGACAATATATCTTAGCGTTCAAACCATTTAAGTCCTTTTACTTAAACACCATTATACGTAGCGGGCGGTATGTTTTGAACGAGAATAAAATGATAACTGCATTTATCGTTTTCTAGTTGAATATTTTTACGAGAATATAATTGTATTGCGGTTTATCATTTTAAGTAGACAAAAAATATTTTGATAATGTAACATTAAAATTTTATTCTCGTAATTTACCACATGTGTCAAAACTTTGATTAATATTGTAACATTTTGTAACTTCGTAAATTAACGCTATAAAAATACCCAAAAAATTGAGCAGATGTATTACCAACCACAGATTTCAAAAATGGCATAACACTAAAACAAAGATATTGGCAGTTATCATTTTATTCTCGGGGGGCGGCGATGTGTTAAGTTGACCCGTGCTCCCCGCTCGCCCCCACCCGCGCTATAGTTCAACGAACCGCGACGCGAGTCAGTTCATTTGTTTCTACGCACAAAACTGATCGTTTCTTGCTTTATTATAAGTGATCAAAAGAACTTACCTGTTAGTGAAGTTCGATCATTATTATACGAAGTGCTTCGTTCGAAGATATATGTATTTACCACGCAGCTTCCTTAGTTACTCGGCAACCAAACGCAATTTCAGAGCTCCAGCCCTAAAGCAGAAACTAAACGCAACCCCACAGTATCCTTATAACATCACTAATGTCATCTGTCATTGTTTTAGAGATTTTGCAATCAACTTTACTACGGGTAGGGTGGGGTTGGGAACATATATCTTCGAACTAGCACTTCGTATAATAATGATCGAACTTTACTAACAGATAAGTTCGTTTGATCACTTATTATACTTCATGCTTCGTTCTCGATATATATATTTACCACGCAGTTGTTTGGAGAATTTGTAAAGTTGATATGCATTTTAATTACTTTTTGAAATAAAACATTTGCTTTTAAATATAAAATGTATTATTAAAACTTAAAAGAGTTTATCTCTCAACTTAGATAACATTGTAATATAAATCACTTTTTATACATGTTATTCTTTCGATTATAAGTATTAATAGCTATAAAAAATAACCTCTTTGACTTTACTTAATTAATCTTATTATAAGACACAATACAATCTAAGATCGAAGTCTAGAATTAAGTACAGCCTGGGCAAATTCGCCGGAGGCGTTAATGATTGGGCCGTTATAAAATTTTGCGAAAGTCGAGGATTACTAGTCCAGCCTGCTGTTTTCCTAATTACATCTAAAGAAACGCCTTTTAAATTAGCCGTTGAAGTAGAGGCATGGCGAGTACTATGCCCAGAAAATATATTGGTGTCTATATCACTTACACAGAGAACATTTTTGATCCATCTGCCAATAGTAGAGGCAGTTACCGACTTATGTGGTCTTTTTAAAGTTAATATTAAATGATCCTCATTTCCTCGAATATCTTTAGTAAAATCGATATAGTCACATGAGGTTTTTGCTGGGAAAACTTCTGTTCCTTCAAAAAACGGCAAATGAAGACGAGGTTGGACGCGACCTGGACCTGAAGTTTTAATAGTATTTGTTACAATAATATCCACGGAACTATCATTACAATAAATATTACTAATTTTTATAAACGACAAGGTTTGTGCCCGTTGTCCTGTTGCTAATGCAAGTAAAATAACAAGTTTTTTCGAAATTTTGTTCTAAACTCAAGGACATATTTGGATACCAGTCTTGTATTACATTTAGTACCATATTTGGATCCCAAGTCGTTTTAAACTTTGCAATTGGTGGCTTAGATTTATAAAAACCTCTAAACAATCTTTTTATACGGTCATCCTCCCCAATTTTAGAGCCTATTATTAAAGAGAGTGTTGACTTATGTGAGTTAAGGGAACCGTAACTAGCACCAGAATTAAACATTTTTGTTAAGAAATACATAATCATTGGTATGGATGCCAAAAATGGATCTATATTGTTTTTCTGACAGAAGGGTGACCAGATTTTATAAGTTACATTATACTGTTTTAATGTATTATTTGACAATGAACTAAACATAACTTCAATAGATGTTGGGGGTATAGCAAGTTTCAGCCACGCTTGCCTGATAAAATTCCTGCAATCGGTGTAAGCTGGCGATGTAGAGGGTGATGGGTCCTGAAAGGAGAATGCAATAGGTATTTCTCTGGCTCAAAAAATAAAAATTCTGAAACTAACCATGGTTGTGATGGCCAATATGGCATCACCATTATGCCTGTGGCTCTGTCACTATTATTTTTTTGTAAACATTTTAATATAATGCTAAATGGGGGGAAAGCATAGAAGAAGTATTTACTCCATGAAATAGTAAATGCATCTATTTGAGTTGAATCTGGATCAGGTTTCCAGGCAATATAGAGCACACATTTTGCATTATCCCGGGAAGCAAAAAGGTCAATGTCTGGCTTTCCTAGTTTTAATATGATTTCCTGATAGGCTATATTATTCAATTCCCATTCTGTATCTGGATTAATTTTCCTTGATTCCTCATCTGCTTCTTTATTGTCACAAGATTTGATGTAGGAAGCAAAGAGCCATATATGTCTTTCCTCACACCATTGCCATATGGATCTAGCTAAATTATTCAGATGTGGGTACTGAATACCACCCATTTTGTTTATATAGGATAAAACTGTTTTATTATCTACACGCAACAGTATATTGGTGTGATTGTTTTGAGGACTAAAAAAAAGGAAAAAGGATTTTAATGCCAAAAATATTGCTAATAACTCAAGATAATTGATGTGATGAACTTTCTCTTCTTCTTTCCAAAAACCATTGACCCTTTCATTTTTACAAATGGCACCCCACCCCGTTCTTGATGCATCAGTAAACAATTCGTATTCGTAAGTATGTAAAACCATTTTCCTTTGTGTGACACTAACATTAGAAAACCACCATTGTAAATCTAATTTGATATCTGAATGAAGATTTACTTTAAAGTCATAATTGCCTGAACTAACAGATAAATAGAGAAACTTATGGTGTTCTAAAATTTTTGTATAAAGCCATCCATATGTAGTTGAAGGGCAGGCTGCAATTAATATTCCAATTAACTTTGCAAGATCACGAATTGCACATTTTTTTAATGTCATAAAATGTTTCACACTTTTTTTAAATTTTATTTCTTTTGTCTACTGGTAACTATAAAGTCATATTCTTAGTATCTAGTACAAAACCTAGGAATTGACAAGACTGAGTAGGTTGTACAATACTTTTGTCAAAATTTATTACAAAGCCCAGGCACTGTAATAGTTTTATTGTTTCCTGAACATTTTTCAGACAAGATTCATACGATGAAATATACATAAAATATTCATACGATACACATAAAATATCGTCTAAATATTGTACAGATTTTAATCCTTTTTCTCTCAAATGTGTGACCACAACTTTCATAATCTTTGTAAACAAGTATGGTGCTGAGCATAAACCATAAGGTAAAGCGGTAAACTCATACAATTTGTCATACTGAAATCTTAAATATTTCCTGTATTCTGGGTTAATGTTTACTAATAAATATGATTCTTTTAAATCAATTTTGGCCATAAAATCACCAGATGATAATAATGACATTGCTGTTCTGTAATCTTCCATTTTGAAATGAGAAGTGAAAACAAATTTATTTAAGTCTATGAGATTTAAAATGAATCTTTTACTTCGATTGGGTTTCGTAACAAGGAATGTTTTTGATAGAAACTGACCTGTGCATGGATCACAAACAGAGATTGCACCTAAAGATAACAAATTATCAATAGCACATTGCATATCTAAATGTTCCTGTGAAGAACTGTCAAATAATGGTTTTGGCACAAATTCTTGGAAAGGTTCTGTTATAAAATTAATTGAGTATCCAGAGACATACTCCAGTATGGACTCATCTTTACATTGTTTTTTCCAACAGTGTAGATAATGGGCCAGACGTCCGGCATGGCTTACCTCTATCTCCGAGCAGCTGGTTTCGGCTCGGCCGTGGGCTTGGGTTTCTTCGATTGGTATGGGCGGTATTTTCCCTGTGAAGAGGCCTGTCTTCGCTGCCCTTGCCTCGCTGTGTGCCTCTGGTGGTGGGAGCGAGGCGGACCGCTCAAGTTTCCCTGGCGCGCTACGGTTGTTGGCTTCTTTATTGACTGGCCACTTCTTTGGACGGTTTGTAACGACTTTATGCGTTCAAGCAGGTTGGTCCCATAAAGGAACTCATCCCTTTCCACATCCTTCACTGTTTCTAAGAACTTCTTATCGAGCACTGGGAATATTAGATTTTTCCTTGATCTCGTCTGCATGTTATGCAGGTCAGTGAATATCCTGCCTGCGTCACTTAACATTGATATCAGTTTCATTCTGTCAACCACTTCATTGTCTATAAGAGATGAAAGGGCATTACCCAACAAGGACAACCCCATACCGAGTTGGTTTTGTTCAATTTCAATCTTCTTGTCTCTGTTTACAATGTTATCTGTAACCGTCGTGGCAACCTCCATATTTGATTTTGGAGCTTTCAATAGTTGACAGTTTTGCGGTATTAGTTGTTGGTCCATAATCTTTTGTTTGTCTTTTCCAAGTCCATTCTTCAGTATTGTTTGCCAAATCCGCGCCAAATTTACATTTATTTCCGGACCAAATGTCGGTTTTTCTGGCATTAGTTCTCCCAACGCCACAATCATTTCATGAGGCACTGCAGTCGAGGCACTGGGGGCCGGTAATGACTCAGTTGTTGTAATAGTGTATGGGACAGTATATAATAAAACCACTCGTACGGTGACCCAAAGACTACTGATTTATTTCATAATTGCATACCCTACAAAATATTAACATTTTATAACATGCAAGTACCTACTGTTACGGGGTGGGTCAGGATAGACTTTTTAAAAAACACTTTTATTTAAACCCGAATTAATTTAATTAAAAAAAACCCACGAAAATAATGTTACATTAACTGAGTAACAGAATAACGGCGTTTCAAGCGACGGTCCAATCTCAACTGACTAATCGATCGCCCCGAATAAAAAATGAAAACTGAGGTTTCTATTGCATTGACGTCAATGCAATAGAAATGCAACTTTAGCGAATTTACGCTCATGATATTACTACGTTAATTCCGATATAACAACCCCCCCGTTAAGATCTCTCATCACATCTCAAGAGATGAGAGATTAAGAGTTTAGACCATCATTGATTAGCACGTGTGTAGCTGTAGCACCGGGTATTATTATTTTTACGTTACACAAAAGAGTAATAATATTTAATAATGGAGAAAGAATAAGTGATTGGACTTATTACCTGGTGCTATTTCTATCAATCTTATTATCTTATAATTACTTATGAACTATCTAGATGGATGCAGATTTGAGTAATGACTCTAATTTGAAATTATAATGTTTCTCCTTAAGGGAGTTGGTGTGCATTTCATCTCCGGTTCAACATCTGAAGATGAGGATGGTGACTCGTTTTCAACATCTCGTATACATTGAGAGTTTCTCACAGATTTTTTGTTATTACACTGGTTAAAGATTTGTATACAACATGAGTTCTGCCTTCTCTTACAAAACATTTTCCTGTTTTTATAAATTATATAAATAAGCAAAATTCCACAAACAAAATAACTAGTTGAAAGATAATGAACTCCAAATTTTTCAAAATGAGAAGGACCTTTGAGGTGGTTCAGTTCTCGTTCGAGACTGTCGAGATGAATGCTGGCTTGCAGTAATGAGTCTAGACTATTAAGATTATCTAATTTGGAAAATGGTAAATTTGTAATAGATTTATTGTGCTTAGTTTTTTCGCAACAGTCGTCAAGTACAATATTAAAATCTGAAATAATATTCGATACATTTCTTTTGATAGTTATACCATCGGGGATAAACTGCAAGGTTTTATAGAATGCTGTACATTCTTTTGGAAGTGTCAAGATACCGGTTCCAAACAAAATTACATCCGAACTTTCAATTTGATTATTACACGTTATGTGACACTTGCTAGGGTCTGATTGAACAAATATCCATCTATTATTACTTAACCTATGAAAAACGTCTACTGATCCATGTAGTAACTTAACATTACAACAATCTGGTAACTTATTAACTACTTCCGTTAAAATAATCGTCTCACACGCGGGACTCGCTATTGTCGAGTAAACGTTCATCAATTTGCAGACGTAACACTTCTCACTGATCACTTTACACTCACTTAGCGTTTTGATCTGTGAGTAAAACATATGATCAACAGTTATCGCTAAATAGTTGGTATTTGGCTCGATGAGTGCAAAAGTGTCTGGTTTCGATATATCATACGGTACAGGTAGCGGTATTATGTTATACAAATTATATGTTTGAGGCAAAACTAATGGGATGCTGACAATAATAATGATTTTATTGAGATGGTAGTAACAGACTAATTCTGATATGTCTATTAGTTCATGGACATTTTGCAAAGTCAATGACACTGGGAGCTCAGAATGCTTTGGCAGGCTATTCCTGTGTTTATCTAATTCGCTATACAGCTGATACGGATTGAGTACTGTCGGGTGCAAATATTCATTTTCGCAAATAGAATAGCGTTATTAACATCGTCAATATCAAAGGACAAAGTTAAGATTATTGACTGTAATGAATTGAGTAAGGAGTTTATTTGTGTTTTTATTTCTGTTTTATCACTTGTCTTTGAAATGCTATCTAAGATGTTATGAATTATCTCAATATTTTCCATGAGGTGATGTTGATTTTCGTTAACTTTCGAAATGGAGTTGTTAAAAGATTTTATGGTTGATTTTATTACATGGATATTATCTTTCATGAGATGTGCTAATTTATTTTCATCCGACTGTACTTCGTCTATTGCTTGGGAGAATTTAATTGCATCTTCCGAATCTAATGTACCGAAAAAGGTCTTAAGAATTGATCCGCCAAAATCGATTAGACCCCTTTTTACACGTGTTTTAGGCTTATCATCGGAGATCAAATATGATACAGATGAGAATTTATTCACATTGTTAAGGTGTTGATTTTTTAAGGCTGATAGTGAATTACCGCAATCAGATGAAATCTTGGAAGATTTAAAGGAGTTACAAAATGAATTGATTCTCTCAAATAAAAATTCTACTTTATCTAGGTTAGGGCTAATGTGACCTATGTCAATGTATGTTACTATTTTCCAGTCGCTGTTAGTAAACTTAGCATCTAAAAGTCTGTCGTAGTGCAAGCCTGGACTGGATACGATAGTTGTGACATAGTCGCATGTGGCCAACGGCTGTACTGACCTGCAAGAGAACGATATTGTTGAGGTAGGTCGATTGTTTACTAACTAACTATGACGAGGTGTGATCTGCGGCGAGCTTTATCTCGTCATAATGGTGACGTATGTGCTTACGATTAACTAAAACGGTGACGGTATGATTACCGTTCAACTTAACTATCTTAAATGGCCCTTTCCATACGGGAGATAAGGCTTTATTTTGCTTGTGGTGACAACGAATATACACCATGTCGCCAATATTGTATTTAATAGGTTTAGTTCGCGCATCGTAATACGTCTTAGATTTCTCTTTAGACGATTGAATGTTTTCGAGAGCCCTAAGGCGGCAATAATAAAGTCGATGATTGAGAGCGCGAATATAATCAGTATAGGTATTATTATCCAGAGCGTCTATACTACTAGGGATGTATGGTTTATAACCAAATAGTAGTTCTAAGGGTGAAAACCCTGTTGTGCTGTGCACATTAGAATTGTAAGCGATCATCGCACTTGGGATGTAGAGATCCCAAGTATGTTGGTTTTCTCCTATGTATGATCTTAAGTACTCTTTGAGGGTAGAGTGGCTCCGCTCCAGGGCGCCACAGGTTTGGGGGTGATAGGGAAA
This sequence comes from Pyrausta purpuralis, assembly GCA_963924145.1. Classification (NCBI taxonomy): domain Eukaryota; kingdom Metazoa; phylum Arthropoda; class Insecta; order Lepidoptera; family Crambidae; genus Pyrausta; species Pyrausta purpuralis. The sequence goes on along the minus strand of OZ001652.1, from coordinate 21,195,852 downwards.
TGCAAATATGTGTTTAATGCCGAATAGTTTTTCTAACTGTGTAAACACTTCTGAACAAAAATTGGTTCCCTGATCAGTTACTATCATTTTAGGGATACCTATGTGTGAAATATAATTAACAAATGATCTAGCTGTTTCTTCTGCGGAACACGTTTGCATCGGATAGGCCTGTAAGTATTTGGTTAAATCATCTTGTAAGGTAAGTATAAATTTATATTTATGTTCATATGTTTCAGGTAGAGGACCGACGAGATCTAAAAATAACTTTTCATTGGGACGAGTAGCGGTAGAAGTTACTATCATTGGAGCTCGGTTTGTTAATCTTAAAGGTTTGTTAATTTGACAAGACCGGCAGTTCTTAACGTAATCTTCAATGTCTTGTCGCATATTCTTCCACCAGAACTGAGACCTGATCCTATCTAACATACGGGAGATACCGGGATGACCAGTTGAAGGGGAGTCATGACTATCTTTAAGGATTTGCTTGATTTCGTCTGGAGTAGGATATTTAATAGAATTGTGGTAAATATTGACTTTAATTCCAGTATTGTGAAAGAGAAAGGATATGATGTTATAAATTTTAGAAAAGGATAATTTACTGAAAGGATCATTAAAATCCGATATGGCAAATTCCTTTTCTTCCATGTACCAATATTTAATCATGTCTCGATATTCTCGGAGTATGTTAAAAATATCTGTGTACGTCATTTCATCAAAATGATTTGCTCTCAGAAACAAATGAGTATAGACGTGTTTATCGTTAGAGGTTGAATAGTAAGTGTGTAGTTCGCGTTCTAGCTCGCGAATGTCTGGATTGCTTGTAGACAAGTTTATGATGTCTAAGCAATAGGGGACTGACTCATCAAGGTCTACCGACGTAGGGTATGCGATAAGGCGACATTTGGCCTTGAGTAAGGATTCATTGTACTCTTGAATTACAGTGTCGTAGGAAGCACCTGTTTGTTTAGATACTTTTAGGTATTGCTCGTATGTCTCAGATAATGAACGTGAGTTGTCTGAGTCATTATTATGAATGGTTTGTGTTGGGTTACATAATAATGAACCTGAATCTAGAGTATTAATAGGGAAACGAGATAGCGCATCGGCGTTGGAATTCAGTTTGCCTTGTTTGTATACTATCTCATAATCGTACTCTTCTAATTTGAGACGCCATCTGATGAGTCGGGATCCAGGATCTTTGACATTGAATAACCATACTAGAGGCCTATGATCAGTAACAATGCGGAATTTGCGACCGTAAAGGTAAGGACGGAAGGTTTTTACTCCAAACAAGATAGCTAGAAGCTCTTTCTCGATTGTGGAGTAATTACCTTCGGCCCTGTTAAGAGTGCGTGATGCGTATGCTATAGGTTTATCTTTACCTATTTCACCCTGGGACAAAATAGCGCCCACTGCATAATTTGAGGCATCAGTTGTTAAAAGGAAAGGTTGGCTAAAATCCGGATATTGCAGAAGAGGAGCAGAAGTTAATTTCTCCTTTAACAGATTGAAAGATTGCTCTTGATCATGGGACCATTGGAAAACAGCATCCTTTTTAAGGAGTGAAGTTAAAGGTTTCGTTAGTTTAGAGAAGTTTTTTATAAAACGTCGATAGTATCCGACTAGTCCTAGGAATGATTTTATGTCCTTTGGGTTTTTAGGAGTTGGAAATTCGGTCACTGCTCTGATCTTTTCAGGATTAGGGGACACACCTTTATCAGTTATGATGTGCCCTAAGTAGGCGACCTCACGTCGTAAGAACTCGCATTTGTCTGGCTGTAATTTGAGGTTGAATTTACGAAGTCTGTCGAAAACAAGGTTGAGTTTATTGATCATAGAACTCAGATCAGGACTATACAGGATACAGTCATCAAGGTACACATAGCAATGAAGACCTTGAAGGCCAGATAGCACTGTGTTCATCAATTTTTGGAAGGTGGATGGTGCGTTTTTAAGACCAAAAGGCATTCTAGTGAATTCGTAGTGGCCTGACGCATCACCATTGGTGATCACGGTGAAACCTGTCTTTGGGGCGTCTTCGGCCTTGAGTTTTAATTGATGAAACCCCGATGCTAAATCAAGAGTAGTGAAGTATTTGGAGTGTCCTAGTTGATCTAGGATGTCGGTTATTAGAGGAAGAGGGTAAATCTCTGTAACTGTTGCGTCGTTAAGCTTCCGATAGTCTATGACTATCCTCCACTTTTGTTTACCAGATGCATCCAGCTTTTTCGGGACTACCCATACTGGGGCGCTCCAAGGTGAAATTGAGGGACGAATTATTTTTTGGTCGAGCATCTGTTTGATCTGGGTTTCGACTTCGTTTTTGTGACATTCTGGGAATCGGTATGATTTGACATGTATAGGAGCAGCATCTTTTGTATTGATTGAATGCTCGATAGCGTTAGTACATGATAGCGGTTCGCCTTCGAGATGAAATATATCTGTGTATTTAGAAACAACAGTCTAAAAGTGCATCTTTTTCCTCATTATTGAGATGTGAAGTTCTTATAAGATCAAGGACTTCTCGGTTCCTATTAACAGATGTATACTGTTGTTGAATATTGTGAGAATGTTCGAGAGGCATTGATGGCTGACTGTCAAAAGGATCTAGATGGACAAAATAATCTCTGATAAGAACTTCAGAGTCTGTAGTGTTAAGAACTGAGATATTTACTCGTTTATTGGGTTTAACTGATACTATGCAGTTTGCTAAGATAACTCCATCTGAGATACTGTGATCGAGAATTAAACCCTCAGTAATATTTAATAATTCTGATGACGGATTAGATAGTGGGCATTCAATGATTGCCTCTGAACGTGCAGGAATAGTGTAAGCAGGCTGATTAAAGTGAAACGGAAGTGAATGGCCTTGAATGATTAGGCAATTTTGGGAATACTGGATGTCGGCGTCCAGTTCTTTTAGAAGATCGCTCCCCAAAATTCCGTCGTATCTAAGGTTAACATTCTCATCAATAGTATGGAATTTAAATGTGAGTTTAGCAGGGTTGAGTGAGTTGTTTGTTTGGCATTGAAGTTCTAACTGTAAAGAGCCTAGGGTTTCGCAAGATGAATCATTATTACTTAAACCCCTTAGAATTATTTTCTCACTTGATAAGGATGGTCTAATATCAAGGTTGGTCAGTTTAAGAATACTGACAGTTGAACCTGTATCTATCAAAAAACAAAGTGGCTTTTGAGCGTATTTAGTCCTTAAGAAGATATGAGGTAAAGATATCTTATTCAGGGACGAATTAACTTCATGTATCGGTGTACTATCAGAGTTTTCTTTTTCGAGGCTCAATGGCTTAGAAATTCCCGAAGGAATTGATTGAGATTTCTCATTAAGGGGAATCGGCGAGTTATCAGATCCCAGAGGGGTCGACCGAGGTTTATTGGAGCTTAGTGACGTAGAGAATCCCATTGGGGTCGACTGAGGTTTATTAGGACTCAGTGACATAGAAGATCCCAACAGGGTCGACTTAGCTCGATTGTTTGAAAGACCCAGTGACTTGGCAGATCCCTTAGGGGTCGACTGAGTTTGTTCGCTAGAGGGTCTCAGTGACTTGGAGGATCCCGAAGGGGTCGACTGAGGTTTATTATTTACGCTAATGCTCAATGACTTATTAGATCCCTGAGGGGTCGATTGAGTTGCGTTTGAACGATTACGATCAATAATAAATGTAGTTTTATTAGGTGTTTTTTTGTTAAAAATAGAATGGCATTCATGCATGTTTCTAAGAAATGGCTTAGTGCCTAAGTTTATCGGAATACGACGGCACTGACTCGTAACCCGACCACCTAGTTTAAATCACAATCGGATTCGCCGTCATATTCACACGGAATTTGATCCGGCGTTGGCGATGATGCCGACGACGGCGGCGGTTCGTCATAAGAAACGTGAACCGGCTTGGAATTACTTTGATTTTTAGATTCATTATATTGTCGTTTTCGACATTGTGAAATATCGTGACCTTTTATTTTGCAGTATCTACAGTAAGTTGAGCTCGATATTTGTTGCGAGTTCGAAGGTCGATTTGAAGTTTGAAAAGAAGCACTTGGCTGGCCCATACGTTTATCATTTCGGCAATCAGATTCGGAATGACCTGACCTTCTACAAATTCTACATTTGGGCTTAATATTTGAAGTTTTGGATAAGAGGTTTTGAATTTTCTCCTCTTCTAATGCAATGTTAATAGCGTCATTCAAGTTTTTGGGGCTTCTGCACCTAACATTGTTACTCAGACGCGGATGTAAGCCTAAGCTAAAGGTAAACAGCGCGAGATCTTCGGTCATAGCTATTCGACCTGAAAGATCTTTCTTAAGGGAGTCTGAATTATGAATTTCTGACTGAAGGTCAGTTAAGCAACTTTCTATGCGTAAGGCAAAATCAGCTACCGTCTCGTTGGACTGCTGTTTGCATGATTGAAGATCAAGTAAAAGATGATTATAGTGTTTTCTTTCTCCGAAATTTTGTTTGAGGAAACTTTTCAAGGAATCAAAATTGTCAAAAATTTTATTTGAACAGGCTATTTGTGCCTTGCCTTCTAATTTGGCAATAATATATTTAAATAAGATAACCCTTTGGTTAGGTGTCGCCAGGTCCAAGGCATTCTGGCAATTCGTTAAAAAGGCTGTGAGGGTTTCACGCTCACCCTTGTAGGGATTTATAAAGTTGCATAAAACTTGAATCGGAAAAGGTTCTATAGTGAGAACTTCTGTAACAGCGTTCCTTTTGGAATCAGCTGGCTTACTGTCAGTCATTTTGGAGTTTTCTAAGATAATTCACGTAAGAAAATAAACAAGTAAGTTAAGGAAATAGATTTAGCGATTTATGTTTGTAAAAATTAGGTGAAGTTAGATTTAATATAGTAAGGTAAGTACCGATGATATTACGGACACAATTATGTACGACTAAAAGAAATAGCGATAACAGTTAATAAAATGTTTCACTTACAGGGTAAACAGGATCGCGAACAAGAAGGACATCATTGGCACCGGGCTACGCAGACTGGACGAGCGGCTATCAGGAACAGCGTAGACAGAGACGCGGAGTGGCGCGCTGATGGTAAAAACTGCAGTTACGGGGCCAAGTAACAGACCCACGGAAGCAGCGGCGATCAGGACGTCACTCTCCTGGTGACGATGGCGATGAGGCGGCACGCACTGGGCGGGCGGCAAGAACTGGATAGGGCGGCTCGGACGGCTCGCCTGGATGGTCGTCTTTGGGCGGCCCGTCAGCAGGCTTCGATTGGAAGGCTTACTGTCGTGACGATGACCACACGGACAGAGTTTGTCGGCGTGCTGCACTGAGCTACACCGGAGTTGGGTTGGCTGGAACTTCTTCAGAGTTTCGTCGCAACGCGCGTTTGAGATACCAGCGAAACGAGACGATTTATTTGCTGGTATCCCACTTCTGACACCACTGTTACGGGGTGGGTCAGGATAGACTTTTTAAAAAACACTTTTATTTAAACCCGAATTAATTTAATTAAAAAAAACCCACGAAAATAATGTTACATTAACTGAGTAACAGAATAACGGCGTTTCAAGCGACGGTCCAATCTCAACTGACTAATCGATCGCCCCGAATAAAAAATGAAAACTGAGGTTTCTATTGCATTGACGTCAATGCAATAGAAATGCAACTTTAGCGAATTTACGCTCATGATATTACTACGTTAAATCCGATATAACACTACACTACAACATCTTTTCCCTCATACAAAATGCAAATGTATTAATAATTAAATGTAAATAATTTGTAAATTTAAGATTTGCACTTAACTTATATTTTCCTAAATAGAAAGCATAGCAAGTAACAAATAATAAATATTTTCTAATATTCAAAAAGATTTCATTATTTTCTATTGATAAAATTTATACAAACATTATAGGTATATAATATATATTCTTGCATATAGCATATTATAGCACAATACCAGACATGGTTTTATTTTCACACTTAAAAGTACTTATTATGCGCTTATATATTTATAGAGGTATATATTTAATAAACAATGGAGATGATTAAAGTTTATAATTGATTTTGTTGAGATCTTATTTCTATTACATTTAATTTAGGCATATTGTTTGCCTGAACGAGTATAGCGCGTGAGCCGCTATACTCGTTCGTTTGTGGTTGTGAACGGGTCTCAGAGGGTACATTTTGTGGTGCTGACTGTACAGGTGAGCCAACCCCGTCACCATCCTCCAAATCATCATAGTGACCAGCACGCTTGCTTTCGTTCGAGGACGAGGATGAGGGCATCATTTTTATGATTTGCTGAGGATTCCTTCTGTAGGTTCGTCCCTCAGAGGTCTGCACCCAGTAGGACCGCGGCTCGGGCGCAGTCCCTTGAACCCGTGCACTAACCCAACGACGTTCACCGTTCTTAACGGTTGGTTCTCGAATGCGAACCTGCTCACCTTTTGACAGTGGTTTTAATTTTCTAGTACCATGATCATAATATTTTTTTGAATTTTGCTGTCTAAGTAATCGTTTTTCTTTAAGTCCTGAAAAGTTAGGCAGTTTTGGTCTCAAAAGTGCATCCGAAACTAGTAGTTTAGTGTTAAGTCTTCTTCCCATCAAAAGTTGGGCAGGCGAGTACTCTTCCCCTGTAATGGGCGTATTGCGAAAGTTTAACAGTGATAAATATGGATCAGTGCCATCTGCAAATGCCTTTTTAAACAAGTTTTTTACAGTTCGCACGTTACGTTCTGCCAATCCGTTTGATCGAGGATAGTGTGGTGAGCTTGTTACTAAATTAAATTCCCATGTTTTAGCAAAATGTTTAAATTCCTGCGACACGAACTGTGTACCATTGTCCGATACAAGTTTATTGGGAATACCATGGCGAGAAAAGATGGATTTTAATTTGTCTATTACTGTAACACTTCGGAGGTCCTTCAGAGACATGACTTCAACAAACTTCGAAAAATAGTCTACCACTAGCAAGTAGTACGTACTTTGAATCTCAAATATGTCAGTCGCGAGAACCTCCCACGGGCGGCTAGGCTGCGCGTGCGCGGCGAGGCGCTCGCGCGGCTGCTCGGCGCGCCGCTCTCCGCACACTTCGCAGGCGCGCACTACGCGCTCGATCTCGGCCGCCATGCCCGGCCACCACATGACGTCACGGGCCCGTTGTTTACATTTGTCGATACCTAGATGCCCCTCGTGTATCCTATTCAGCATTTCAGTCCTAAGACTAATGGGAATAATTACCTTTTCATTTCTGAAAACAACGCCCCGGATGACATGGATTGCGTCTCTTATTTCCCAAAAGGGTTTAGCCTTTCCGTTAACTAAACTTTTAGTATGCGGCCATCCATTTTTATAATAATCGACTACATTATTAAGACCCTCGTCATTGCGCGTTGCCGCGTTGACCGCTAACAATTTGTCTTCACTGAAATTAACATTCGAGTATAAGTTATCCGCGTGTAAATCTACTATTTCTTGAATATGAAAATCTGCATTACTACCAGCATTCGAAATTACCCTAGATAGAGTATCAGCCACAAACATTAATCTGCCTGGAACATAGCATATTTTCAAATTATACCTTTGCAATCTCAATAACAGGCGCTGAAGTCTGACCGGAACATCGTTAAGAGGTTTCTTAAAAATTACTTCAAGGGGCTTATGATCCGTTTCTACCGTAACTTGTTGATGACCATAAATAAATTGATGAAACTTTGTGCAGCCGAAGACGATGGCAAGCATTTCTTTTTCAATTTGAGCCCATCGATCCTCGTTGGGAGTTAGTGTCCGCGCTGCAAAGGCAACGGGCCAGCCCTGCTGCAGCAGGCAGGCGCCCAGGCCGCGAGAACTCGCGTCTACCGTGACCGTGACCGGTGCATTAGGGTTGTAATACCTCAATGTTGGGGCTTCCATAAGATGTTTTTTTATATTTTTAAAACTTGCCTCGTGTGCTTCAAACCATTGAAACGTTACGTTTCTTTTTAGTAGTTCCCGTAAAGGCTCGGCCAAATGCGAGTAATTCGGTATAAAGCGTGCAAGATAATTTGTTAAACCTAGAAACCTTTCCAGTTCTTTTTTCGTTTTGGGTGCTTGCATTGAATTAATAGACTGAACCCTGTCTGGATCCGGTCGCATTCCTACCGCACTAAATATATGACCCAAAAACTTAACCGAAGTCGACGCAAATTTGCACTTGTTTTTATTAAAACGAACCCCATTGTCTTTAGCGCATTGCAAAACATTCCTAAGACGCTCATCATGCAGTTCTCTGGTTTTAGCATGTACGAGCACATCATCGACGAAAACCTCCACTCCCTCTCTAGCAAATAATCTATACATGATACTATGGAACACCTCCGAAGCACTACATATACCAAAAGGTAATCTCAAATATCTGAAACGCCCAAACGGAGTAGCAAACGTACACAATTTTGAACTATCTTCATCTAAAACCGTCATGTGAAAGCCCTTACTGGCATCAAGGACTGTAAAATATTTAGACTCGGATAGGTTACCTATTATTTCATCTAAAGTAGGCAATTGAAAATGACTGCGTTTTATAGCCTTATTTAAGTGCTGTGGATCTAGACACAATCTTATACTTCCATCAGGCTTCTCTACAATAACAATATTTGAAACCCAATCAGTCGGTTCATCTACCGGAGCTATAATCTCGAGTCTTTGTAAACGATCTAATTCCTCGCGCAGCTTGGGTCTTAATTTAATAGGTATTTTTCTGGCACCCCTAACTACGGGAGGAACAGACTCGTCTATGATTAATTTATGCAAGCCCGGCAAACGCCCAATTCCCTCAAAGATAGATTTAAACTCCTCAAAAAACACATTCGAATTATTGTTTACAATTTCGTTAACACGCATTATCAAATTCAATTGCAAACAAGCATCTCGTGACAGTAAATTACCACATTCTGTATCCAATACGTATATTTTTTGTGTGGTTGATAAAGCATTGTGATTCAAAGTCGCAATAAAATAGCCAAAAACGGGTAAATAATTCTTACTAACCTCTCTAAGCACCGTTACCGTCTTTCGCAGTGCTTGTTTACAAAATCCAGCCGCCAGATAACTATGCAATGACATAACGCATGCATCCGCACCGCTATCCAATTTGAATTGTACCGAAACACCATTAACGTCTATATACTCCCGCCAACACTTAGATTCAATAGAATTCAATTCGATCCCGTTTATTACCAATTCACTTTCTTCACATGACTCATCCGAGACACTTTGACATAACTCGCGTACTCTATTATTAATGACATTCAATCGACAGCACTTTGCAAAATGTCCACGCCTATCACACTTAAAGCAATTAACATTATACGCAGGACACCGATTGTTTTCATGCACAAAGTCGCAATTAGCACAACGCCGCCGTGGAGCAACTCGTTCGCCGACCGGCTGGTGCCGCGGCGGCCGGGACTGGGGCCCGCGCGCGCCCGCGCTCCCCTGCGGCCGGCGGCCGGGGTGCTGCCGGTGCGCAGCGTGCGCGCTCACCGCCTCGACCTCACGCAACGGCGACGTTCCCGAAGGGTTCGCGTTTACTACTCCTGCCTGTTCACTCGCCACCTCAGCTGCCTGGCACCACGATATCGCGTCTTGCAGAGTTAAATCCCTCCTCCGTAACATGCTCTCACGTAACTGGCCATCTTTTATACCTCTTATCATTTGTGTGAGGATCAAACTTTCCTTTAATTCGCCAAACTTACACGTTTTACTTTTCACTTTTAGCATGGCTAAATACTTATCGAATTGGTCGTTGCCTTGGTAGCATTCAAAAAACAAGTGCCTTTCAAAATTAACATTCTTTTGTGGGTCACATCTTTCTTGAAATTTCTTGCACATTATTTCGTAATTAGATTTTTCCTCGTCCTTGAAATCTAATTCCTTGTAAATATCCCGACCACATTTGCCGATTACGTGTAAAAACAATGCACATTTCTCTCGCCCCGAGTCCTTTTCATGTCCCGATGCGATAAGATACCAGTCAAAAGTATCTTTCCAGTCACGCCAGTTGTCGGACATATTGCCACATTCCGACATCGGCGGCGGTTGCTGAATATGCGCGAATCTCCTCGGTTCTTCACCTTCTTTTGCCATGTTAACGCGATCCCACACAACTAATCACCAAAAAATACCTATTATGATAAGATTTACACCTGACACCATGTAATAGTGTATGGGACAGTATATAATAAAACCACTCGTACGGTGACCCAAAGACTACTGATTTATTTCATAATTGCATACCCTACAAAATATTAACATTTTATAACATGCAAGTACCTACACTACAACAGTTGTATCGATATTCATAACCTCACAATCTTGTGTGAGATCAATTTCAGAGTCATAATCTGGAATAAAGAACAAATGCACATGATTGTACCTTACTTCAAAAGCGAATCTCACGGATCGACTCATGAGTAACAAGATCACGTGTTTATATCTGGTATAAACCCCGCGTCTATAGGGATTACGTCGATGCATCTCGTGCACCACCCGCATCCAAGGAGCTTGTCGTCAATCAGGGGATCGTCTCGACAGACAGCAGGTACGTAGTTATAACAAACACCTGTTTATTTACCTGAAGCCGACGATCCCGCCGAAGGCCTTGAAGTCGTTTCATCATCCGATGGTGTCGAAAGTTTCCTCTTTTTTCTTTTACTTTCTTTTATTTTCCGTTCAATTTTCTTCAATTTTTTAAGGTAATGATCCAAATTATTCTTGGCATTGTTTTGATAAGAAACACAATGAAAAACACTGGAAAAACAAGTTTTTTCTATATTTTACCAAACACGTGTACGAGTTAGTTGCCGCGCAAACGTAAAGAATGACAGATGACATTAGTGATGTTATACTGTGGGGTTGCGTTTAGTTTCTGTTTTAGGGCTGGAGCTCTGAAATTGCGTTTGGTTGCCGAGTGACTAAGGAAGCTGCGTGTTAAATACATATATCGAGAACGAAGCATGAAGTATAATTGAGTTCGCGTGCGGTATTCTATGTAAAATGGCGGGAGTATCATGATGAGATGTTTTCAAGAAAAATGGAAGGAAGAATTTTGTATTATAAGTGAATATAAGGAAGGTACTGCTATTTGCTTAATATGCCGGGAAACTGTCGTCGAAATTAAGGGATACAATTTACATTGCCACTTTTGTACGGCACTTGTGTACAGTTCATTTACCGAAGCCTTCCTTTTAGAAACCATTGAAAGATAGAATAAAATAAATCATTTCAAATCGTCACTTCATCGTCAACAAATTACAATGATGACAACCGTCGGTCAAAAGCTGTTACGAAGGCATCGTACCAAGTATGTCACATTCTCGCGAAACGCATGAAACCCTTTACTGATGCCGAATCGATAAAAGAGTGCATGATAACTGTTTCACAAACGTTATTTCAAAATATTTCAAATAGTAAACAAATAATGGCACAAGTAAAAAAACATACTCTTTCCGAATCCACCAATCAAATCCATCTGTCGCCGCGGTGTTGAAGATATTTCGAAAAATTTGTTTGACGCAGTAATTGACAAACTGAAAAAATGCAAATACTTCAGTCTTGCTTCGGATTCCAGTACGGATATAACTTCAATGTCTCAGTGCTCATTATTTGTTCGGTACTGCACAATGGACGGAATTATAGAAGAAGACTTCTTAGCAGTGATTACCATAAAGGGTCATACGAGAGGTTGTGATTTTATGAAAGTATTAAAAGAATTTTTAGAGAAGCTCAGAATACTTGTACGAGTAAATAAGTTAATATCAGTGTGTACTGATGGTTGTCCGTCAATGGTGGGTGCAAAAAATGGTTTGATTTCTTTAATGAAGAAAAAATGGAATTTACCTAATTTGTTGCCCATTTATTGCTCGCTGCATCAAGAAACTTTGGCATGCAAAATTTCGAATGACATATTAAAAGACGTGATAAATACGATTGTGAACATTATAAATTTTATTCGAGCGCGCAAACTTAATCATCGAAAATTCAAAGAAAATTTGAAGAATTACATGCTAATTATGGCGATGTTGTGGCGAGATCTGCATAAATACGTTTGCCTCTACAGATGACAAAAAAGCACTGGTTTGTTTTTAAACCATTTAGTAAGGGCTCATTCACCGCTTTCTCTGACTAAAGCTTGAGAACTGCCTCTGCACTAAGATTTTAGTGTCTTGACATCTTTTAGTGTTAATCCAGGTGGTACTGTATTCTTTAGCAAAGTGCCTATGCATCCTATACCTCTGGCTCTATGCTTATCACAAAGTTTCTGTGACTTTAAATATCGATCGCAGTACCTAAACAACATGTCTCGGAACTAACTGGTCAGCAAGAGTCAGTACAGCATTCTCAGCAAGCCTACGATTAGCGTTTTTATGTTCAGGATAACAAAATCACAAACCACGCCATCGGGATTAACAAAAACAAAAGCTTTCAGTCCGGTTGGGTTTCTTTTACCGGGGCAATATTGTTTGATTTTACAGGAGCCGGAAAATGGAATAATCATCTCGTCGACATACATAAATTGAGATTTATCCTGTAAAATGTAAACGACAGCCTTTTTGCATGTGTTCAATTAAAAAGCGCGTTTTGAACAGTTCATCTTTGGATTTTGTTTCCGAAGATACAGGATGTCTGGTGGCAGATTTAGGTTTTCAAAATAAAATAACAAAATAACTTCTATACGTATAGTTTTAATAAAAGTGTTAAAATACAGAGTAATAATGCGGATTTGATTTTTAAAGATGATGTCATCCAAATGTCTTCCATCTTGTTGCACACACTGTTCAAAACGGAGCTTCGTATTCCGCGCCACACGCTGCAATAAACTCGGTTCAGTTGCGCCGATTTCTCGCCGAATGTTTTCTTTTAAGTCCACAACAGTTCTCGGGTTGTTGGTGTAGACTCTCGCTTTGAAGTAGCCCCACAAAAAAAATCCATTGGGGTTAGGTCGGGGGACCTTGGTGGCCACGGGATGTCCCCAGAGCGACTAATCAGTTTTTTAAGGGGAAATTTCGCGCAGCAAATCCATCGTTGCTCTGGCCGTGTGTGCAGTCGCACCATCCTATTAAAACCACGTGTGTGATGAGAACGATGGATGAGCTCGCAGGTTCGGCAAAAATAAATTCTTAATCATGTGTCGATAATTCTCACCATTGATATTCGTCGCGTGGCCCCGTGCATTTTCAAAAAAAAAGGCCCAATTATCCCACTCGCAGATAAAGCGCACCAAACAGTTACCCTTGGGCAATGTAATGGGTTTTTGGTGTTTCAATCGAGGATTGCGAGTTCTTGGAGACCAGTAACGGCAGTTTTGCTTGTTAACGTGTCCGTTTAGATGGAAATGAGCCTCGTCACTCCAAAAAATTGAATTCGCAGTGCGAAAATGCTCCAACATGGTTTCACGAAAAAATTTGCGTGACACAAAGTCATTTTCTTTTAATTCTTGAATGATTTGAATTTTAAAAGGATGTAACTTCATATCCTTTTTCAAAATTTCATGAACAATCGCTCTTGGTAGTCCCAGTGAAGCTGCCCTTTTCCGTATTGAAAGTCGTGCATTTTCACATAAACTCCGTTCCACCAGTGCGATGTTTTCCGGGGTCCTTGACGATCGACTAGGCCCTGGCCATGGTGTGTTCATAGCCGAAGCAGTTGCGCGGAACCTCTCCACCCACGAACGAATTAAATTCACACTCGGTCCATCGCTTATCCGTCGAATATTGAAATGTGATCAAAACTGTCGGCGGGTGAGTACGAAAGAATCATGGCTCTTGAAAAACGCTTCGATGGCGAACGCACGATGCTCACCCGACCACTGCGACATCGTGACTGAGAAATCCGCACGATCAGTGGTTCTAATGACACCGCCCTCCCCCCGCACCGTTTATTACTTTTCGAAATTTCGATTTTTAAAATATAAATCTGCCGCCAGACACCCTGTATATCATTTTCAAACACTCACTTCAACGAGTTGCGTAGGTGTTATTAACGCTTGCGTGACATGTTATCAGCTACAATAGGAATTCGCCATCTGCTTGTCTAATACATACGCAATACTGGAAAGTCAATACTTGCCATCACCAAGCTCAAAGCGAAGTATATTTTCAGTTCTTGTACAGATAATTTTAAACTGTTCCCAGTTTGTTGCACCGATGTTTGATGGCTCTTAACCCAGTTAAATAAAAAACTCACTATAGTTCAACACACAAACACAGTCTATAAGTCTAATAACAAATTAAGGGTGCAAAGTCTGAAAAAAAAATTGTGAATGTTAAATAATTTATAAATACAAAAATATAAGCCCTGGAACAGTTGTAGGTGGTTACCTAGTTGTTGTAAATCTACTACATAAAGCTACCTACAATAAGAAATAACATGATAATATCAACTACCTATTTCTTTTCGTATTTCCTATTAGGATGGAGAAACTATTAAGGTCATTTATTATATTTGGCTATTTAGTTGCACTAATTGCATTAATCGCTCATTGTGCTTGTTACTTCTGCACCCTAAGTTTCATTATAGCGTTCTTTTTCAGCGCCGCCGACTCAGCTGCTGCCCCAGGTGCCAATACAGTTCGTCTTAAGTGACATGCCGCAAAGGTGCTAACGCATGTCGCGTCCCACAAAAAGCACCTACCCTTATCCCATGGAACCAGGGTTAGGCCATCTGGTCTTTTACCATCAGTACGGCAAAGGCCCGGTGGCTCAAGCACAAAAGGGATGTTTGCAGAAACCAGGGCTCTGCGAATGATGTCATTCAGAGCGTGATGACGAGGAAATCTACCCTCACAACGTCGGCAACTCAATTATATTTTTTTTGGAACGAATAAAACACATAACAAAGGAATTAAGTAGGTACATACCTTAGCCAATTTTTTATTGTAATTGGTGCGCATGTTTATCAACTTCTTTTTTATTGTTTTGACTGTAGCCTTTTCATCGAAGGTTTCATAAATTTCCAACAACACCCGGAATACTTCAGTACGAAGTGGTCGATTGGAATAATCTTTATGACTTTAGCCATAAATATGGCATGTCTCGGTACAAATCAAGAACATTCAAAAGTACTTCTTTTTCTTTCGAACACGCCATGATTCACGCGGCCACAACAAACAAACGTATACGACCGTCTTTGCTCTGCGGCTGCCGCGCGCTGACTAAATGGTCTAAGCGTGCTAAGTCTTATTACACTACGCGGTAATAAGAACTGCCGGTTCACTGCCGAACACATTCGGTCAGTCTAATTAGACAGGTTTACTTGCTAGCTCTTATTTCATTAAGCTTAATCTTAGTAAGACTGTCTGAATACCGCATAGTGTAATAAGCCCTTTAGTCAATATTGAAAAATAGGGCACTGGACTAGAGAGAGTTTGAAATATTGCCATATGACTTAGGCGAGTTTGATATGACATAATGATTAGGGTACGGACTCAGGAAATTGAAATGCAGTAGGTATTATCATAAAACATTTTTATTCCTAATTAAAGACATTATAATAGGTATTGAAATCAAACCCAGAACAATCGACTTAGTCTAAACAAAATCAAATACCTCCTCAGGAATACAGTCATCCTCTTCGTCGTTCGCAGTTTCAGCATCATGGCCGGGTAGAATTAGAAACTTTTTAAAATAATTTAACTCCGGAATTTTTGCCCACTGCTCTCCGAAGTGTTTTTTGAATAGTTCATTAACATCGTCAAGCTTCTCTTGTTTAATGGTGACACTGTGATTTATTCTGTCAGGTGTAATCTATATATATAAAAATGAATTGCTGTTCGTTAGTCTTACTAAAACTCGTGAACGGCTGCACGGATTTATATTATCTTAGTCTTGGAATGTTCTTGGAGGTCTAGAAAAGGTTTACAAGGCGAGAAAAAATTTAACGGGATATCCAAAATTTAAGTGGGCGACGCCGCGGGGAACCGCTAGTTTGTGATATTTTTTTACTTCTTTTTGTAATGGGTAAAAGTTGACTTATGTCATTCCTGTATGACACTTCACCACGTTCCAGAATTTTTCGCGGCACCTTTTCAATAATGATGTGCTTGCATTTACTTATTTGGAAGTGTAGGCTCTGTGTGTTTTAAGCACATTTTTGCATGCTTCTTTCCAATCAAATATTGACTGATCAACAACATACTAGATGGTAGCATTAGATGACATCAAATCAATATAGTCATTTGGATTTAAAACGTTTTCTAGGCGCCGTTTTTTTTTCGGTAATTGCAAACACTGTCAGGAGGAATAAAACTATGGCCTGTTACTAAGAAAATTATTTCAACTTTGGATATATCATTTTGCGTTTCTTGTTGCCATTTTGAAACCATCCCAATCAAAGTTGAGTTTTTGTTTTGGCCACCACAGCCATCGGCCATAAGCCTGACAATTTTTATCCCCTCCATATTTTAACTATTTAAGCACTGACAGACGCCGGATGCTATTTCGTTGGAACCTTTTGGTGCCTTGTCCTCAGTCCAAATATAGGAGAAGACATTTTTAGGTGTTAAATTTGTTTTTGAGTTGCCCACAACAATTGTGACATTAAAATGTACAGCTACCTCGAATAATATGTGGATTGGTTAGGTACCCTGGGCATGGGTAGATTTTTTGTCAATCAAATGATAATATGATAAGTATATCCGGATTTTCATCTTTCAAAAATTGGAAAAAGCACTTCGCTCTCGCCTTATGGATTTCGTATTAAGTACGTATGTTTTCTTTATCAATGCCGTTTGGACATCTTTTAATTTTTTCTATAAGTTGGAGGCAATTGAAGCAACATCTTGACGTGGTGTTCCAAACCCTGTATTAAAATATCCGGGTGCGAAATAATCTTCATACATTTTGTACATCTTAGTAATATTAAGATTTGGATCTAAATAAATTCTCTTTTTTATCTTACCCCTACAATAAATTCGATCATTTTTCGGTCACCACCTGTTCTTTCTATTACATTACTCCCATTTTCTGCAAATCTTTTAGTGACACCTTTTATTCTCCCTTGTTTTGAATTAAAAACATCACAAAAAGCTTGAAGGCAAACTGGAACAAGTTCCTTAGACTTGTGGTCGCGAATAAAAAAATGGAGAAAGATTTGGGGGTCCTAGTATTTGTTCTTGATCGTTTTCGTGGTACTGGCTTCATATATGTATATTTCAGAATGAAATTATCTTGATCATTTTTTGTCACTACTATAAAACTTCTTATCTGAATGATCTTGAATGCGAATGACGACATCAGCACCGCACGCGCCGCAGTGTCCGACGCGGGCGGGCCGGGATTGGTGACGTCATCGGCTGCGGCTCGGGAAGTTCGGCTTCAGGTACTGCGTCGACTGCGGCGCGGGTAGGTATGCGAGCTTGCCTATAAGTTCATATAAAGAATTCGAATGCGGCGACTGCGGTGCGTGCGGTGCGGCCAAGTCAGCGTTCACCTTTAAAATAGAGTGGGGTGATAAAGAAAACCGAATCGCTGTGATTGCATTACACATAGTTGGTATGGAGCCAAATGCAATTTTTTAAACTCTCTATACGCTTGGTATTAGTCAAATGTTTGTGTACCGGGCTATCAATAGGTACAATGAGACCGCCTCTGTTTGTGACAGAAAAAGATCTGGCCGTCCATGTAGTGTTTGTACGAAAAAGGTGGTCAAAGCAGTAAGGGAAAGAATTCGAAGAAATCCTGTCCGAAAGCAAAAGATTTTATCTCGGGAGATGAAGATATCACCCAGAACCATGTCGCGTATTTTAAAAGATGACTTAGGACTTGCAGCCTATAAGCGACCCACTGGTCATTTTTTAACTGATAATTTAAAAAAGAATAGGGTGGTAAAATCGAAAAAATACTGAAGCGGTACGTAAAGGGAGGTCACAAAAAACCGACTTCAGTGATGGTTTGGTGGGGTGTTAGCTATGAAGGGGTGACTGAGTCATATTTTTGTGAAAAAGGAATCAAAACATCGGCACAAGTGTATCAAGATACCATTCTTGAGAAGGTAGTTAAGCCCCTTAACAACACCATGTTCAATAACTAAGCATGGTCTTTCCAACAAGACTCGGCGCCGGGTCATAAAGCTCGGTCCACGCAGTCTTGGTTACAAGCGAAGTTTCGGACTTCATCAGAGCTGAATACTGGCCGTCGTCTAGTCCCAATCTTAATCCGCTGGATTATGATTTATGGTCAATTTGAGAGAGTACGGCTTGCTCTAAACGCCATGATAATTTTGAGTCCCTAAAACAATCCATACGATCGGCAGTGAAGAATTTTCCCAAGGAAAGAGTGCATGCTTCTATTGATAACTGGCCTCAACGTTTGAAGGACTGTATTGCAGCCAATGAAGACCACTTCGAATAAGCTTTTTATATTTTAAATTGTTCTATATTTATGTATAAAACTCACACTTTTAAAGTAATAAATGCTATTTGCATTTATTTATTTTTTCTTTGCGACAGTATTTATGGCATATTTTTTCTTTTGTGACAGTATTTATGGCAAGACTAGGTATATTTAGAAATGGCAATCACTTACCTGAATCCTGTAAGTTCGGTGGAGGGCGCTAACGACTAACATACAGTTTAAAAAAAAAAACTATAGTAGAATTATTTTCTCCGTGCAGTTTGGGTCATAAATTATCGGAGCGTTGAAGCGAGTATTTCGCTCTCTCTCCCACTCACGGGCCTTATGGGCGGGCATAATGACGTGCATTATTGTTGTCGATAAGAGATATCGATAGTGTATTTAGTTTTGTCATTATGTGGGTTAAAGATAAAAAAGAAAGAATAGATTAGATAAAACAGCGTATTTATTTAAAATAAAACTTACACCTAAAACTTATTCCTATGTTAAAAATGAACACAAAATAAAGATAATAATGATAACAACATATCTCAAATTAAATCTAAAACTGTTTACATTAAAATTCTACATCAGACTCATCGGAGTCATCGTCATCTACATGAATTACGAATTCTTCTGCTTGATGAGATTTCTTCAAGTCATCCTCTTGGAGTTTTTCTGCATGCTTCACACAATTTTCTCAGTTCTTTTGCGACACGTTCGAAATTGCTTCATGCAGTAAGACTTCGACGTTTGCAATTTTAAAAGTGGTGTTTTTGGTGGCACTTCATTTTTTACTTAAGCCCATACTAACTCAATTGCGTTATATTGGCAATGGTAAGGCGGTAAGCGAATTACTTCGTGTCCTGACTCCAAAGCTAACTGATCCAATTTGTATATTTTTGCTGGTCGGTTCCGTTGCACCTGTAAATATATATATTTTTGTATGTTCAGCTAAATACTTAAAAGAAAACAAATGTATTGCAAACTTTGAATAATACAATCTGAAATACCTTTTGTAATAGTTCCGGCTTGTACTCACTATCACTAAACTCAATCCCGTTTTCGCGGAGCCACTTCTGAATTTCACTCTTTTTGTTAGCTGATGTTGGTGTCCCGATTTATTTGCTGGGAGTGGTAGGGTGCGTTGTCCAATATGATGACTGATGGTTCTTCTAGACTGTGCAGAAGCTTTGTAAACCAATCATTGAAGCCTTCGGCATTCATTTCTGAATGGTAGTCCTCGTTCTGAGACTTCACAGCCTGTAATACTCATCTGGCTTCGGGTATAAAACCATACTTTGCGCAGCCTGCATGACAAACTGGAAGAAAATAATTCAATGAATGTAATATTTTGTATTGAATTATTATTAAGTCGTATTTCTTACATAAAAGATGAAAGAATATTTACCAATTAGTCTGCCCCCCTTTCCCGTTTTTGTGTTTAATCCGCCTTGTCCATCCTTGCCTAGCCAAATTAGTTTGCGGCTGTGATTTTGGTTCACCCAAGTCTCATCTAAATAAATTCTTGGTCGAGTGTCTTTACTATCTCTAAGGGTCTTGAGTTTTCTCAGGAATTGTAGCCTCGCACAAACGATGTCAGTCCTTTCCATCAATTGTTTACGACCATCTGGAGCTTGAGTATTTTACGCATGGAAGAAATCTTTCTTTTGCTCTACTCAAAATTTTAGCCGTTGAAGGATACCGTCGTTATAAAACGATGACACTATTTGTTTTATTACGTTTTTGTACAAGCCTGATAGATCCTTTCTAGCGGAGAGCGAAATTCTCCCTTTGTACACTCGTTTTTAATATTGTCGACCGTTCTAACACTTACACCACATATCGCCGCAGTAGTTCACGTGAACGGCAGAAATTAACACTTTGTAGCATTTAAGGATCTATTTTCACTTTAGTGAAAAAAATTAAAACATTTTAACTTAAAACTTATAACTGCGGGTCTATACGCGACGCATATTATACTGTGAGTGTTGTGTGTCGCACTGAACCTACTGACTCTAGTTCACGTGCACAACAAATATCGGATAGTTGGAGGGTAGCAGAAGAACCGGCCGCCCGATGCAGACGAAGACGCCGAGCGCCAGTCTCCTCGTGACCACGACGGTTGCAACACCGTTGAAACGTCGAGGGTGTAAGTAGTTACAATACTACTACATAATATGCGTCGCGTATAGACCCGCAGTTATAAGTTTTAAGTTATAATGCAACGCGAAAGTTTAAAAAGTTAATTAAAACATTGTTGATAACAATACGTGCTTGTGCTGGTATATTGGTGCCAACAGGCAAAATATTATTCTGAATAAATTCTGCCGTTTTGGTACCAAACAAAGGAGGAGCCATTGTGTCACTAAAGAAATTTAGAGAGTGAATGCGCAAAAACACGTTTCTCTTCGATCTATGTAGTAAATTAGCATTGCACTAATTTGCAGGTATTAGGCGGGGGTAATAATGGAAAATAAATGACTCATAACAATGTCGCACTATCCTTTGTATACCGCACCCCGCCGTGTCGATAACGGCGGTGCGCCCGCGCAACATACTCACCGCCCTAGCCGCACTGAGGCTGAGCTATGATTTATGACCCAAACTGCACGGAGAAAATAATTCTACAATAGAACAAATCGAAGCAGTTTTATAAATACAGGTTCGATAGGTAAGCCTTCTTCTATATTTCGTGTGGTCCCCCGTGGCCGGACCACAATTTAGTACTCAGATACTATAGTTCTGAACAGTGGCGGCTGGTGGGTTATCGAACTCAATCAATGTCAGCTTGACGTTGACAGATGACAGGTACAGTTGATGTTTCGCACGATCGAAGCGACACATCGCCGACACGGCCATCCTGTCGCATCACACGTCCTCGTGTGTGTCTGAAAGAAAAGCACACTACCAGTAATCTCGCCGTCGCTCGGTCATCTCTGACCAATAAAAACAAAGTTACATAACCATCACATTTATTGCAACTCTACATAGAAACTCTTGAACCGACTGACACCGACCTCATTTGCCGTGTACACTTATCACATACTATGTACATTGATCACAAACTAGGTACACTGATAACATACCAGGCACACTGAACACCACATACTGCCTTAGTAAATCAACCTCGAAGGATATCTGAAGTTCGGACTTTAAATCAAATCTTAACACTCATCAGTACACAACTGAATACATATCGTGATTCTATGCAGTGCCATAGAATGCACACACCAAGACACATAACACCTCCCTCGAGCATTATGATCACAAGCAAAACGCCTCCTTCGAGCGTTACGCTATCAATGCCTCCATCGAGCGTTGTGACAACGTGCCTTCATCGAGCAGACAATGCCTCCGTCGAGCATTGTCACCGCGAGCGCCTCCATCGAGCGCTCAAGTAACACCTCCATTGAGTGTTACCGAACTTAATCACGCGATGTGCCAGGAACTTCAGATACATGATCATCACTTTGATCAACCAACTCTTCTACAACCCTACTGTCCTTTAGGCATCCTTCTCAGTCTATTATGGGCATACTTGTATGTCCTCTTAGAATCTAACGCCTTTAACAAGTAACGATCACCATCTAGCAACTCGTTAACCTTAAACGATCCCTTGTATTTTGGATCTAACTTCGTCTGCTTACGCTCCTCACTTTATAACAAGACAAAGTCACCTACGGAAAATTTGACCAGCTTAGCTTTAATACTTGTATGTCCTCTTAGAATCTAACGCCTTTAACAAGTAACGATCACCATCTAGCAACTCGTTGACCTTAAACGATCCCTTGTATTTTGGATCTAACTTCGTCTGGTTACGCTCCTCACTTTATAACAAGACAAAGTCACCTACAGAAAATTTGACCAGCTTAGCTTTACCTAAGTCAAAACGTGTCTTGTCGTATTGAGCATTGGACTGAATACTCTCAGAAGCGTGGTTACGAATTTGGTCCAGATCAACCGGCTCTTCGTCAACCACTGTTACCAGATCTAGTGGTCTCGCTACCTTACCTATGAGAATTTCTAGGGGGCTTGATTTCGTAACGCGGTTATGAGTACAGTTAAGGGCTAACTGCACATCGGGAAGGGCTTCTTGCTAAGACGTATCGCCTGACATATTTTTCAAAGTGCTCATAACGCGTTCGACCTGTCCGTTGGCCCTACTACTACCCGTAGCAATCAGATGTAATTGTATGTTGGACGTATCACAGAATTCGCGAAATTCGCGGCTAGCAAAGCAGCGTCCTTGGTCCGCGATAATACGCGTAGGCGCACCAAATAAGGAGATAGCTAATTTTATAGCTCGAATGCTGTTTTTAGAGTCGATATTGGGAGTAGAGATAAGCAAGGAAAGGAGATGTTCCAGTTTTCTATTGGACTTTGGCCATCTCTTGTACATTACACCAAAAAATAGGAAAAAGTCTACGAAACCTTACCTTCATATTTATTTTTACAATTTCTTCGTGGTTTTCTTGTATAAATAAGATTAATTGAGGTTCATTTTACGGCAATACCATTTCAAAATGGCGTCGATTTTTATGTAAACATGTCAAAATTGACAAGAATTAAGAAAAATAAGAAGAAGATTATGTATTTATTTATTTCCGTTTTTAAGTTTCAAGGAATCCATATTTGTAAATAAAATAATTGTTACTATGTAGTGTTTTCTAATCAAATGCTAGATACTCGTATTTAACGAAAATTCATTTTGTTTAAATAGTGGTATAACTTATAACCTCAACAGGAAAATAATTCTGGATAAAAGAGCTTCCTCCTCTATGTGCTAACTTATTTAACCTTATAATAACATCTTAACTCGAAAGCACTGGACACAGACGACAACGATCGCCAGTTCGGAGGTGTTTGAACTGGAGACTTAACCACAAAGATTTTAAGGATGCTTAATAAGAAACAAGGTTTGATTGAAATAACATAACTTGAAATAATCAACATACCTAATTTACGTAAGGTATTTTATCGGGCCAAACCATAATCAGCTTCTTAATGCCCTGACAGACAACTAGAGCCATCATATCACCAGGATAACTCTGACAGACAACCAGGTTTATGAGAGTCAAGAGCCTATCAACCATAACATCATATCACAGTAAAATGTATCCATTTTTTGTTTTAAATAAATAGAATGAGAAAAATAAGAGCTAAAGTGTAAAAATCTACAGCAACTAAACTGAATATACTTGTGTAACAACTATTTCATTAATTTTTTATTTAGCATATTGAGTATGTAAAACCTTGGAAAAATAACAGTAAAACTTGATGGATGTTATAAAATAAAAACCATTGTTTTATTTATTATGTTTCATTTTCTATGTCATCTCTTATTAGGATTCCATCGAGAAATGTTGCAGGCCCTTCTATATTCCTATCTCGATGCCGGGCCCAACAAAAATACCATATCATTGTCATCACATAGGCACAGCACCCGACTGTTCTTTTCCCACATACGAGTATGCAGCTGCAATAATAAGATTTGATTTTTTCTTCCCAAATCATACCTGGTCCTAAAAGAACATCGGTATAATATATTTTATTGCTATGGTGGCGCGACCTTATTCGCCCCCGCACTTAATCAGTTTCATGTGATAATAATGGACCTGGAATATTTGTAGTATCTAGTTGGTTGGATATTTCTACCACAAATGACCCATGCTGCCTTTTGTGATCCCCATAATATGACCTCGCCTGCTTTATTTGGTATATCCCTAGAGCAAATAATACAAGGTCAGACATAGTCATTTGGGGGAAAATATCCAACTCTGCATGCTCTTCATCAATGTAGGTGAAAGGGGCCCGGCGACGATTAATATGATTTTCGATGACATATTCTGCCAAATAATTGGGTGTATGTAGATATTGTAATGCCCTATTCAAAATTAACTGTGCATCAGGCCTGTCAACTATTTCTAAATGGAATGCATTTATTAAAGTTGCACAAATTCTAAAATCGTTCATGAGATGGGTGGCGGCTAAATTAAAAAAAAAACACTTCGGAATAGTTTATAATCTCGTTTAAACCTGCCATTTACTACCTTCACCACCCATCAACATAATGTTGCACATCTTGATTTAGATAGATAGATAGATAACTCTTTATTGCACATTACATAAATTGATTTACAAATTCGTTTTAGGGAAATGTACAATTTAGGCGGCCTTATCGCTATAAGCGATCTCTTCCAGACAACCTTTGGGTAAAGAAATTATGATTTATTTGCTTTGATTGTTGAAAGCTGGGTTTCCTCTTCCTGGAGTGACAGGGGCTTATGTACTCTATGTCCAAGTGACTCGAGAAAAGGAACCGAATCACGAAAGCCCCGATCTAAAATGAACACATCATTAGGCCGAAAATAATTTCTGAGTTCCCCATTTTCATTTTGAAACAGCCCTTTTATAATGTCTGAATCAGAGGTTATTGCGGGATAGGGTCCATAAACTTCAAGAAAATGACCATCAGTAGTCACAAGTATGTAGTAATAGTAAAGTCCTATATTTACTCGTATGTAAGCTGTATGACTTTTTTTTTTAAATAATTCGTTGACTTTTGTAGGTACACATGTACCATCACAAATAATGATAGCTCTACGATTCAAGGCGTCGCCAAATAAACTCTCGGGGATTAATAGGTTTCTTGAAAATTAATCATTTCTGCTCATATGATTCGTTCCAAGGTGCAGAGGTACAAATTGTGTTTTTAAGGCATCTCTACCCTTAGCCAATAAACGACCCAGTGAAGTTTTGCTCATTTGCAACAATGACGCAATTTTGTCATGAGAGTCACCGGTTCGCTAGTGCTGTTCGAGGATGTTTGCTAGTTTCTGACAAAATTGGAATTTCATTTAGGATAACCATAAATTGAGATTTTGTGACGCCTGTCCAATACTTAAAAATCGGTTCAGTAATTCATCATCATCATGGGGTGCCACCTTCAAATTGAAGTTTGGAGGTCAGCATGTAGAAACCGATGCGGTCTTGAGCCGCTCTTTAAGCCCCGCCCGGGGATTATCACCCTCTTTCGCCGTGCACTGAGGGTTTTCTTTGTTTGTTCTGTTATGCTGATTTACAAGGGAAGATAGTGCAGTGGTTTCCCGTTGCCTTCTGCACCAAACATTTTAGGGGGTATTTATTCTCCAAGGCCGCTGAGGCCTCATCTAGCTAGGTGACTGACTAGGTGTATGGTTATACCGCCATTGCTCGGTCGCCAGAGCCTCGTTAGTTGTCTAGCAGAGAGCACCACGGCAACCGATTGGTCGCCGTTGCCATCCGGCGCGTGCAGGTGAGGTTGACGATAGGGCCGGCTAAGACGTTAGGTCCGTTCTCCCCTTACTCCTCAAGTTCCTAGTCCCAATGGTTCAGTAATTGCATCAATATTTTCAAAATTCAAAATATTATTTTCTTCTGTAATGGTTAGTTTCAACATTGCCTCAATCATTTCTTTTGTGAAAGAATTATTAAATCTGTGTCCATCCAAAATATCACAGTAATACAATGACTGGTGCTCAGCGTATACTCTTGCTCTTTCTGACACGGACCATTTTTTTTATCGGCAAGTATTCTTTTTCTTAAAAAGTCTGGCACTGTCAATCTCTCTGGTCTTGTGCAACCAGGCACAAAGCATTGAGAACTGGATTCTGTTGTATGTGTGAACTCATCTAAGTTTATTCTTAATGATCCACATCAACTTCAGCACTCTCAGCATAAATATTTTGTCTGGCACGCGTCCAGCAGTCTTCGCATACAACTGAGTTATCTGGTACCTATTAAACAAGTAAAACAATAATTATGTAATGCAATATTCCCAACAATCACACCTATTTCCAAGCTAAGCAGAGCTTGTATGGCAAGTAGATAATTTAATTGAATATTGTTTATTTTAAACACCATGTAGATACTCAAAAATGTTGTACGACGTCCATAACTCACATATTTTTTTATATGGTAGTTATATCTTGATAAAATACTTACAAAATACTTGTCCATTGCGGGATTCGCACCCGTGACCGCTGGATTTGTAGACCTGGGTCGGAACCATCAGACCAGGATAATCAGAATAATTAAAGTAACCTATAATAATATTATTGCGCGTGTGTATGTCGGCGCGGTATTTACTACACTCCGAGACTATCAGAAGGTTTTAGGGAATGACGAAAACAACAGAGTCAGTTCACGAATGTCCGGGTATATTGTCTCTTAATTTGGAGGTTACACAGTCCGAAAATAACTTAAATGTTACGAGCCTAGTAAGTATGCCTAGGTGTCTAGATTCGAGAACGAGCGGGAGACGACTGGCGTGTGAGCGCTGCGCGCCCGACTCGGTATTTATTTTTGCTTACAACGCAGTAATGTAACCCTACAATATGTTATGTTTGCAGTTACCTCTCTAAGATATATTCTCGCAGCAATTTCACTCTTTTCTGGTTCAGTTTGTATTACATGTGTACGTCTTCGAATTAATGAAGATCTGCACCAAACACAAAAAGTCTCCAGATGCTGTTGTGGTGGTTCTGGCATTATACTACCCTGTCCATCTCTAGAATGATGCCGACGTACATTTCGCTGAGCATTCACCCAGCATGCATAGCATACTCTGCCTCAATGAGGAATCTAAAGGAACAAGTATGCACATTATTATCAACATATTCATTAACAAATCAAACTTGATATGTTTCTGACGATATAAATATCATTAATGTGGTGAAGTTATAATAGCAATGTTTACCTCACTGGGACAAATTCTCGATGCAAGATTCAAGAGAAATCTAATATTCTCTCTGGGCCTTCATTTAATGCATGAGAACGCCTTTGCCCTATTTATGCTTGACACCAAACACATACATTGGTACTGTTACTGGATTGTGTGGAATGTGTTGAGGATTGGAGGTTTTCCTGATTTTGCATTATTCGTAAAACACGAAGCCACGATGGGTAACAAACTAAAGAACCCTCTGGGATCTGTAAATAATCATATAAATCTTTCACATATAACATAAGGACATGTAACAAGCTAGCTGTATACTCTATAACTAGAAGTTAAAACACAAAAATCGCTTGTAATAATAAATAATTTATGCTTACCTCTCTAGGGGATATCCTCAATAAGATTTCATTCCTCTCTGGCCCTTCAGGAAGCGAATGTGTTCTACGCTGAAATTAAGCGGTTCTGCACCAAACACACACGTACGTACACGTTGTAGGTCATGTAATGCAGCATCAAAACGTCTGTCACATATGACCCCATCATTATCAATCTAAAAATAAAACAATAGGAAATAAAATTACTGTTCTGTTATTATTAACCACAGACCAATTACATAATCAGTTTTTTTACCATATCTCCGTTGCCGTCCGATTACTGACACAATTTCATCACCAATATTACTTAAGAGGTAATATTGCTCATTACCACCTTCATGAATCGATGCATAACAACTCGCGCAGTGTGCCATTTTCTTTTGAGAATAACAGTAATAAAGGCATTCAGGTATTTATTACTTTTTGCTATTGCCCATAAAAAGCTTGCAAAAATAGTTCAGAGATTTTTTTCGAAATATGCTTTTTTGCTAGGCAGTAGGCATATACACATTCTGGCCATAAATACTGTTACAATAAAAATAAGTAAGATATTACATTTGAATTTGGAATCTGATATTTTTATACGATTGCTCATTGTGTAATTTTGGCGCCAATACATTTTATAATATTTTGCGATGATGAAATGGAGCTGGGTGATAGAACCTAATCGCTGTGATTGCATTATAAAAAGTTGGTTTAAAGCCAAATGTAATTTTTAAAACGCTCCATACGCTTGGTAGTAGTCAAATGTTTGTGCCGGGCTATCAATAGGTACAATGAGACTTCCTCTGTTTGTGACAAAAAAAGATCTGGCCGTTCACGTAGTGTTCGTACGAAAAAGGTGATCAAAGCAGTAAAGGAAAGAATTCGCAGAAATCCTGCCCGAAAGTAAAAGAGTTTATCTCGGGAGATGAAGATAGCACCCAGAACCATGTCGTGTATTTTAAAAGATGACTTAGGACTTGCAGCATTTAAGAGACGCACTGGTCATTTGTTAACTGATAATTTAAAAAGAATATATACAATGGTAATGGTAAAGTGGTAAAATCGAAAAAACTACTGAAGCGGTGCGCAAAGGGAGGTCACAGAAAAAAATGTTTACGGATGACAAAACCAATTGAGCAACATTTAAACAAACAAAATAACCTTATTTATGCTCAAATCTCTAAGGAAGCTTCCCAACAGCGTTGTTCTTGATACGGCAATTGCCGTAATATACGGCATTCAGGCATCTTAGGCATCATAAATACGGTATACGGCAGCTCTTTGATTACCGTGTTAAAATATACGGCAATTGACTAAAGTAAACAAAAAAAATATTTCGTATAATGGAACACACCAACTTGTAAACCATAGATAAAGTAGAAGCGCCACGAAAAGAAACGTCAACAGAAAATGGAACCTTATCTTCGAGTCATTAATGTCTAAAATGTTTAGTTCCTCATTCTGATAGGTTCTTCACTTTTATTCGGGTAGGTTTTAGGATGTGTGGGAATCCTCGGAATAATTGTTATTGTACTGT
Source organism: Pyrausta purpuralis (assembly GCA_963924145.1). Lineage (NCBI taxonomy): Eukaryota > Metazoa > Arthropoda > Insecta > Lepidoptera > Crambidae > Pyrausta > Pyrausta purpuralis. Next base: position 21,166,889 of record OZ001652.1, on the reverse strand, counting down.
ACCTATTGAGATTCTCTCATTCTCTCATTGCTTCTTTGTTTTGTTGAATGTTACGTACGATCTATCAGTGAAAGCTATATCACTTGTGTGATCAACCTGCCACATGTGAACCTGTTGCTGGTCCATCCAGAATTTATTTACCCTTTAAAAGAACTCAATACAAATATCATCACACCAACCAATTCAGGAATGTTTGTGTGTGAGGCTTCAAAACAAGAAGATGATCCAAAAACAAAACTGGTGTTAAGGGACTGAAACATAGCATGAACAAGGTATACAGATTACAAAAAAATGTAAAACATTTAAAAAATGAAGCATTTTTAAATGTTATTTGTAACGATAAAACAGTAAACAAAATATTCAACACAAAAAATAGTTCGACATTTGCTCTTTTACTGCAAGGAGAACTGCAAAATTATACGAGGAAGAAACATGGCCGCAGGTGGAACATGAAAACTATAATAATAGCATTGAGGCTCTATAAAAGGTCACCAACAGGCTACAAATTATTGAGGAGAATGATTTGTTTACCAGCACCGAGCACTTTAAAAACCCTCCTTAGTAAAGTTAATATGAATGTGGGGACACACAAGGAAATTGTATTCGTGATGAAAAACACAGTAAAACACTTAAGGCCATCTGACCAGGAGTTCATATTGTTGTGGGATGAAATATCCATAAGAAAAAATGTGTGGTACAACCCCAAGGTGGATTTCATCGAGGGGTTTCAAGACCATGCTACACAAGGTAGATCTCCACTGGTTGTGGAGATCTATCTTCATATGCCCTAGTTTTTATGATAGTTGTAGTTAGGAAGCAAGTCAAGCAGCCAGTGGCACATTATTTATCCAGTGGTTGTGTCTCAGCTGACAGACTATCTGCTCTGATGAAGAGATCCATACCTCCTTAAGGTATTATGGATCTCTTCTTCATTTTTAATTGATAATGTACTAACTTAATTAAAAAATGTTTTAGGTTTATCATTTTTCACTAATTTTCCGTAAAATACTTTCAGGTTTTGGATTGTTGCTTTGATGTTGGACTGAATATATCGACACCTCCTACGTATTAGGCTGTATCTGCCAGATACACAAAATTGGTTTTATTTCATTTTTACCATCTATGCACTTGTACGTACCTTGTACAATTTTTTTATTTTTATTTTTACCGTAAGATACTTTTTTTGCAGGCGTATTAGTATGTATCTACTTAAGTTGTTTAAATATGTCGCTGTTAAATTAAGCAACTGCCCGTTACACTTTAAATCGCGGGGCACGAGGGCGCGGGGGACGGGGAAATACCCGTTGGTACTTGGTCAGTCCCAATTAGTCGGCAGAGTGCAACGTGTGCATTACCCAACTTCAGTGATAGTTTGGTGGGGTGTTAGCTATGAAGGAGTGACTGAGCCATATTTTTGTGAAAAAGGTATGAAAACATCGGCACAAGTGTATCAAGATACCATTCTTGAGAAGGTAGTTAAGCCCCTTAACATCACCATGTTCAATAACCAAGCATGGTCATTCCAACAAGACTCGGCGCCGGATCATAAATCTCGGTCCACGCAGTTTATTCAATTTTATAGTACAATCCATGCTATTGCAAGACAAATTATGTTTTACTGTGTGATTTGTCAGGGCTAACTCAGATGCAAAAACATTTTTTATCTAGACGATGATATCTTGCATCTAGACGATGTGGAAGCAGAAGAAGAGTCAAGGAATTTCTCAAGTATTCCAGATGTTCTCCTAGTTTCATATTTCGATTTGTGTTGTTTTGTTTGCAGGTGTTGTTTAACCTTAAAATAATAAGATTAATCCCGTCACCTTACCCATAACCTCCAGTCACCATAAAATAATTATACTTTCAAAGTTATTGGGAAAAAGTGCACATTTATCTTAAATAAAATCTATTTCTGCATTAATCATTTAATGCAACCATACCAACACACACACACACACACACACACACACACACACACACACACTAAAAAATAAGTTTTTTTTTCTTACTTGTCCTATACCTGCTGAAACAATTGTAAATGTAATTCCACACAATTTGCATTTTCCATTATATTCGTTTTGTGGATTATTAATTAACCAATCACCATGTTCGATTTCCCACTGACTTTAATACTTCTGCATTCGTTTATTTTGCTGTTTTGTCGTATCTTTTGTTTTTAATCATTTTTTTGATGTAACATATTCACTATCTATTTGATCCGTTTCACTATTAAAATTACGTTTTAAAGGTGTATGTGGAGTATTCTTATCTATGATGTACTATTATAACATGAATCTGTAAAACTTCAAATCGTATTCTTAATGCACTAAACCGCTTCGCACAAAACGATGCACAAAAAAAACATTATGACAATGACACTGGCATTGTTGACATTTGAGGTTAGGTTGCGTTCAGAAATGGTTAAAAACGAGTGGTTAAGTGATGTGGCGCTGTCAAGTGGCGAAATCCATTCAACACCAATCGAAAAATTTCGTTTAACGAAAAAGCACTTTCTCTTTATACGAAATAACCCTTCTTTGCATGATTTTTGCAATTTTTTTTTAAATAAATCAGGGCGATGTAATTAATGCTCTAGATTAAAGGAAAAATATTTAAAAAAATCCTTATGTAAATAAAAATATGTATTATGTAAAAAACAATATGATGGAAATTTACATCATCATGCATTGTCACATATTTAGCTCAGTACTAAATAAATAAAAAAATATTGTTTACTCAATCTTCTTTATTCTTTATGATAATTTAAAAAGCAATTATTATTTTTATTTTAGCACAAATTGACGCCACATTTACTACACGAAATTGTGGAATAGCCTTTACATTTGGGAAATTTGCACCGGAGTGACCCACCTACTGTTGGCCAATGTTCAGCACCATCTTTTCTTATGTCTTTGGAGGTGGTGATGCTGGAGAATCTTTTTTTTTTTATAGTAATTTCTCTTCTAGTAAACTGGTACTAGGACGACCTCTTTGAGCGTCTTTGGTGGGTCCTCTGTTACATAGCACAAAAGCCAATTCATTTCTGAATTGGCCCATTGTAAGTAGACTCTTTTTGGGTTCACCTCTTTCTTGAGCATTTTTTTATATATAATCCAAGAGTTTATAATAGCTAGATCAAATAAATGATAAAATATACGCAAGTACCACTTTGTAGACCTTATTGTTATATGATTTCTGCCCAAAAAGCTATCCATGAGATCTACTCCTCCCATATGTTTATTGTACTCTTGGACAAAAAACGGGCAAGTAATATCAATTTTTCCTTTTATTGTCCTGTCATATCTATTGACTTTAGTTACAGGCAATGTTCCAGCATAAAAAGATAGCAGGGTTACTATTTTATTATCTTTCCAAGCCACACTACTCAAATCTATACCATCATGCACAGACACTCTTTCCTCAAAACTACCTCTGGGCACAGATTTTTTCATGAAGTTTTTCTTCTCTGGAAGTTTATTATTTGGAATCCTGTTTTGTTGCACAGTTCCCACTGTGTAAATGCCTGATTTAGCTAAAAAAACTACCAATGGCAAAGATGTATAAAAATTATCAAAGTATATGATATGGTTTTGCTTTCTTGGCACTCCTCGAAGTAAACGAACTACAACATTTCCTGTTGCACCAAGATCTGGTTCATCTGTGAGCTTTTCTGTATTCTCTTGTCCAAAATATACCTCAAACTTGTGATCAAATCACAGAGAACATATAATTTGAAAGATATTGTTTTAAAAAATGCCCTTTTTTCGTAGAACACATCTGTTCATCCACAGAAAGTCTTTGATCCATTGGCACTGTGGCAAACCTCTCATTGAGATGCTTGATAACAGGGCGGATTTAATAAAGCCTGTCATGTTCTGGATGACCTATAGGTTTGTGAAGATCATTGTTATTAAAATGTAATGATAACTTTATTTTCTCAAACTTGTTCAGTGGCATTGTTGAAGAAATGGGCTCATATCCAAACTTTGGCGACCAGTATGATCTTGTACTAGGAAATTTGATTACTGACATGTACAATAATATACCAAAGAACTTATACAAATCACATTCTGTAACTGTTATAGATGAACTGGGATTACTCTGTATGATGTATAAATTTGTCTCCGCTACTAATGTTTTGATAAAATCTTCAGTGACAAAATAGTTAAAACATTGATATGGAGTTTCTAGGTGTGATAGACCACCTGAAGCAGTAGAACTCCCCAAGAAAGTAATTTTATCTTCGTCATACACCAGTTTCTTTTTTTTCCAAATCAAGCTTCTTTTGTCAAATAGAAAACTGGATTAAGACTGCAAATTGGATGAAGTTGATGGGTGAGAGGGTTCTTGATCTTCTGTTTCTACAAGAGGAGGATCAATGTCACAAGTTTCATCCACATCATCCCCATCATCATCATCATCGTCGTTCTCCTCCTGCAACACTCTTATAACTTCAACAGAATCGCGGTTTTCATCATCGGAATCTTAGTCATCGAGGTCATCTTCTGAGAGCCAACCGCCTTGTAACTTATTAAGATAATCTTCAATATCTCTTTCATTCAAGTTTCCCTAAAAAACAACATAAAATAAAAATTTACAAAAAAATGATTGCCATACATTACAAGTGAAATTACTGCATAGAGATGTAAATTTCCATCACATAGTTTTGAGAAATTTATTCAGTGTTTTGATATAAATGGTACATAAAACAACAAAAACATGAAAACAAACCTTATTTCCACTCATTTTCACTTTTACTGTATTTTATATATCCGTTTATTTCCATAAAACTTCTTCTGAAACAGTGTCACGAAAAGTACTTGTTGTCTGTTCAGGAATCTCTACAAAAGGACGTCAAATCTTTTTGGAGATATGTAAATTCAAATAAGGGAAGCCCTTCAGTACCACTGAACATGAGATATGGCGAAGCAGTGTAAACTGATGCTAAAAGCACGTGCGAGTTATTCTCTCAGTACTTCAACAGCGTTTATGAAAGCAATCATATCAGTCACTCCAGCATCACACCTTTGAAAGAGCGTTGCGTTGCTGGCTTAGGCAATTTAGTCATATCCGCTGAAGATGTTCTTGCAAAGATTGATAAAATCGATGGAATACCTCCATCTTTTATAAAGAATTGTGGTAGGGAATTGTGTGTACCTTTATCAATCACTTTTAATTCATCTTTAGCACAGGGTATTTTCCCGGACAAATGGAAGGAAGCTCATATTGTCCCTATTCACAAAGGGGGTGATAAGTCGAGGTGCGAAAACTATAGGCCGATTAGCATTTTATCCTGCAGTGCTAAGCTTTTTGAGTTGGTGGTATATGACTCTCTTTACAGTCTTGTCAAACAATATATATCCGTGAACCAGCATGGTTTTGTCGCAAACAGATCTACCACTAGCAACCTGTTGGAGTATAAAAATTACCTCTGCTCTGCTTTCGCAAAAAGACAACAAGTGGACTCAATTTACACAGACTTTGCTTAAGCTTTTGATAAGGTTAACCATTCTGTTTTCTGTGAAAAATTGAAAGCTTATGGCATTCATGGCAGCCTGCACCGTTGGGTTGAGTCTTATCTTACTCGTAGAAGTCAAATCGTTACTATAAAAGGTTTTTTATCTGCACCGGCTACGGTCACCTCCGGCGTCCCTCAGGGCTCCCACTTGGGGCCGCTACTTTTTATTTTATTTATTAATGACCTAACCGATTGCCTTAAGTGTCCATGTTTATTATACGCCGATGACCTTAAAATATTCACGAGAATAAATAGTGTAAAAGATGCTTGGGCACTCCAAAGCGATCTAGATGTCTTGGTGAATTGGTGTGCCGAAAACTTAATGCAATTAAATGTTAATAAATGCAGTGTTATCTCGTTCACATGTAAAAAAAAACCAAATCATTTATAATTATACAATACGGGGTTATAAATTGTTGCGAAATGACGTGGTTAGAGACTTGGGGGTACGTTTTGATGCAAAGCTCACATTTCACGCTCACTACGATCACATTATAAATAAATGCAACGGTATGCTGGGGTTCACCTTACGTTGTACTAAAGAGTTTAAAAACCCTGGCAGTCTGATCTACCTCTACAGAGCGGTAGTAAGATGTGTCTTAGAATTTAATACAGTCATTTGGTCTCCATTTTACAAAGTCCACACACAACGTATTGAACGCGTCCAAGCAAGGTTCCTCAGCTTTTTATGCTATAGACACGGGTGCAGGAGAAGGTTGGCAACCTACGATGATAGGCTGCGTGAATTCCATCTGATGACTCTAGAATCACGCCGCACATATTACGACCTGATGTGCCTCTACAAAATAGTTAATTCCCGTATAGATTCCCCGTCTCTCCTGTCATTGCTCTCCTTCAACATTAGATTCCGGACTCGCAATCCCAATTGCTTTGACCTTCAAGTTTATTCAAATAATACATCTTATTACAACCCAATTGTCAGAATGTGCCGAACATTCAATGAAGTAGCGAAGAAACATAGCTCTCTCGATATTCACCACCTCAGCTTATATAGATTTAAGAGACATGTACTTGATATAGTGTGAAATTGTATTTAATTTAATTGAACTATTGAAATTATGAAAGTGGTTATGAAATTTATTGTAATTTATTAATTTTTTTTAATATAAAATATTAGTTTGATTATTATTTTATATTATTATTAATTAATTTGTAATATTATTGTATTCGTTTTTTTTTGTGATTGCAATATTATTAATATGGTAATTTGTATTGCTCTAATTTTTATTTTTGTTTTAGTGATTTGAATTTTGATTTGAATGTATTAATGTATTTACTTTTTTTTACCTGTAATTTTAATTTCCATTCTGCATAGCATATCTCCACTTGAGTGAATTAATTAATTTGTGTACACATGTTTTAGAATTATTGTCCTGCACCACTGTATAGAATAGATGATTCGAATTTTGTATATTTATGACTGTAATTTGTTATGTGTTCCAATGAATAAATGAAATGAAATAAAACAAACTAAAATCTCGCTCCTTTTTTCCAGTCACAACAAACAGCGGAATGACAAGTTCTAGGACTGGTAATTGTCAGTGACGTTTGTTTTTTTTTGACAACTGCGTTTTGTTGTACGCAATAGTCGCTTAAAATGTTGCCAGCAACAACAAATTTACAGTACAAGGGTTTTGAGTACCTTTTTTTGTTGACTACGTATTATGATGGAAATTTCCCTCACCATGCAAAGAAGGGATAAAGTATTTTCGTGTTCTTTATTGTTCTCATAAGGTATAGTGTACAATTACCTGAAATGACGTACAATACTTTATTATAAAGTACGGGTGGCAACCCTAGTCTCGGTTAGAAGCGAACGTTTCGGACTTCATCAGAGCTGAAGACTGGCCGTCGTCTAGTCCCGATCTTAATCCGCTGGATTATGATTTATGGTCAGTTTTAGAGAGTACGGCTTGCTTTAAACGCCATGATGGGAGTCCCTAAAACAATCCAGGCAGTGAAAAATTTTTCCATGGAAAGAGTGCGTGTTTCTATTGATAACGTTGAGGCCAACGTTTAAATGACTGTAATGCAGCCAATGAAGACCACTTCGAATGAGCTTTTTTTATATATTTATGTATAAAACTAACACACTGTAGTAAATATTATTTGCATTAGAAAAAATCTTTGTGACAATATTTATGGCAACACTAGGTATGTACAATAAAATAATTGAAAACTCAGTCTAGTGAATGAACAAATGAAAAGTATCTAAAATAAATGTTTCACACCTACCTCTCAAAGAAACAATGGGCAACCAAGTATTCAAGTAAGTCCAAATCGCAAAGGAATATCGGTAGTCCGTTGTATCAAGCCAGGTTATCAGATTAGCAGTACAGAAAAAACCAAAAGAAAGCCGGGTCACAATCAATCACAAACTCAAGCACAACAAGAGAACCAACGAGAACCACGTTCGAAACGGAATTTCGGGACGGTGGGCGGAAGGACCGGCTATCATAAATGACAGATGACAGCTACTTTTTTTCTCGCTTTTTCGTTCAGAAAACTTAATCAGCTTTCCATGCGAATTCAGATATAACAACAGTTTTATCAATCCGAGCCATAAGTTTTCTTTATTGAAATGATATGATTATTAATATCACAGTTTCGTATTGGTTCAAGTGAAACAGTAAAACTAGTTTGGGTTTTGAATAATTGATAGATTACATTTCAATGTGATTTCTGAACGTTCTGAAATATAGCGATAGAAATTGCCATTACTAATGAATATGTTAACTGGATAATATTTTTATGCAGCCGAAAACGGCAAGATACATTTTTTAAATATTTTTAGGGAGTTTAAGTGTTATTTTGTCATTTTTTGGTTGACTGTACAAGAGATGGCCAAAATTGGTACATCTCCTTTGGTAAAAGCATCGATCAAAACAAAAACGCAGTCCTTTTTATCATTCTTGCCGCTCAATTTGCCTGTAGCGTCTACGTGCAGAGTATGCCACGGAATAGCAAGCTTAGGTATCAGGTGTAGCGATGCTTGAACTTTGCCAGAATAGGTTTTAGAAATTTTGCATGTGACACAGTTATCAACGAATTTACGGACATAATTGAACATGTTTTCAAACCAATAGTGGTTATAGAGTTTTTCCAGGGTTTTCTCCCAGCCCAAATGCATAAGAGACTGATGTGTGTTATTAATAATAGACCATCTAAGTGATCTCGGCAAAATAGGCAAGCAACGTGTCCTCCCTTTACGGTGGATCCTGCAGTGTAAGATACTGGAGCGAATCTCATAGGTTTAAGCGATATCGTCGGGGATTCTGTTATCGTTAATATCGGAAATTAGCTTAGAAAGTTCACTATCAAGCTGCTGTTCCGCAAGTAACCAATTATTGGTTAACTCGGCGACGTCAACGCGTTTAGGCTCAATTTTCTCAATCGATTTTGGAATTGAAGGGGAAGAGGGTTACGTGAAAAGTAATCCACATGACGCATACGTTTACCTGATCTATGTACGACGTCAAAGTCAAAAGATTGCAAAAATGCCCACCACCTATGTACTCGTGGTGCAAGATCGAGCTTTTTGCGCGATGATTGTAACGCATTACAATCGGTAACGACTTATCACTTACGACCGTTTAGAAAGTGGCGGAAGTGCTTAACGGCATTTACAACAGCTAGTGTCTCAAGCTCATAATAATGATACTTGGACTCGGCCATTATAGTGCGCTTACTATAATAAGCGACTGCCCTGAACTTGCCGTCTTTCTTTTTGAGCAGTATACCTCCGTACCCATAAGAAGCGCCTCTGTATTCAAGTTTTGGAACTCAATAATGTGTATACACATATATCTATATAGCTATAAACGAATGTATATGCTGTATCCTTAGGCAGAATTAGTTTATTATTTGATAAAAAAATCACAGCTTTTCATCTGCTATTCAGTTGTTATCTATTATTTTTTTCCCGACGATTGGCCGAGCTGGAAAAAAAAGAATAACATAGCAGTAACAAAAACTGTGATCTTTTCAAAATTTAAGTTGTGTGTGTAAAAACATAGACGATTCAAATATGCACAATAAAGAATTTCTTTCTTTTATTTCTTTTCAGATTTTTTACAAAATGCTTCCTAGCCTTTTATTTAAAAGGTTCATCATCATCATCACATTGTTATCTGTGTATTAAAATGTTATTAATTTCTTTACAATAATGAAATATAAAAAAAACTGCAAGATATCTTTAGTAAGTAATCAATATTTTCCTCTTTATGTTGGCTGCATTTAATTATAGTTTGAAAAAACTAAAAAACCACGCTTTTATAGCTAACCGAACTGAAAAGTAGAAAATAATTTTTAATTACAAAGAGTTAGAGAATAATTCAATTCAAAGTAAAAAGCGTGGGGTGATATATAAAGCTACCTCGTTTTAAGTGATAATATTTTAAAGGCAGATTCAGAAAAATAAATAAAACATTTTGTACGAAAAAAATTTTTTTTATACGCTAGTTTTCGAGAAAATCGCCTCTAAACATGTAGAAAAAAGAGTAAAAAGTCTCTCCGCACCCACTATCTTAACCTTGGCTCTCTTCAGAATTAACAGCCATTTTCTTTTATTTATGTTCTTTGGATATCGTCATTATCATCAGCTTTATCATTCATAATTTTGTATTTATTAAGTTTATGTATTCTTTGTATGTTTATTATTCTTTTGCTTATGTATCCTATTATATATTTGTGTAATATTAGTATGTATGTTTATGTTAGTGCATTTTACTTCTTTTTCTTACCACTCTTCTCACATATTATTAATATTCCGCCACTGATTAAACTCTCTGCATTACCAGGTGGTTGACTGGTAGAGAATGCCACTAGGCATTAAGTCCGCCAATTGTACAACTTACAGTGCAATAAAGTTTAAATAAATAAATAAAATAAAACACCCCTTGCCGCGTGTTGCTGAGCGGAGCTCTCGGTCTTTGTATGTGATGATGATGATGATGTCCTCCCAGACGTATCCGTCGACGGCGACACCCGTTTTTTTTTTCTTTGTATGTATTGTCATACGCGCCGCCCATCGCCGCCGTGTTGCCTGCCTGCCTACACGTGTCGCGCTCGCGGCCGCTCCCCGCCCCACCGGATAGCAGAGCCCGCGACGCGAGTCAGTCTGCCAAAAAAATTCGCGTTTTTATGTCGTGTGCGCGCGCGTCCCGGACCCGCGGTGCGTTTTCCGAAGCCTGGGCCGGGAGACCGGCATCACATAATTTCCCGCCGCGCCTTGACTTGGTACGGCACCTACTGCCAAACACCGCAGACGCTTGCTATGGCGGTTTCTGCACAACGAAGCCCTAGGGCCACCTTTATCACTTGAGGGTCCAAGATTTGCTGCTGGCGGGGATTACGCCTTTATCACTTGAGGGTACAAGTTTTGCTGCTGGTGCGGACTATGCGACGAAGATCGAGCAGCTCGAGCTCGAGTCCTCCCGTTGACTACTGCGCGATTGCACGTTGTTGGGATAACGTGCATGCACAACACAATGCTGCAGTTATTCGCCACCAATCCCAGCAAAGGTTCAGTGCATACGTGTGTGAATGAACAGTGAATGCCGTGATGGCCAGTGAAAAAAAAACAGTGCTCGTGATAGCTAGATTGTCTAATGCTCGCTTCAGTTTGCATAATAAGGTTAGGAGGCATCGCCTCAACTTGTAGTAACCTGTTTTACTGTAAATCTCTGACGTCATTGTTTTCAAATGTTAACTTACCGCTGCTGATAAAAAAAATGTATTTGTAAACCAATGCAGAAACAAGTTTTAATTTATTTTATTGTGAAATAAGACTTGTATCCACATATCTGTACAAAAACTGAGCAAGTGCGATAATTAAAAGTAAAAAATAATAAAAATGTACGTAATTTTCAAAGATGTGTTCGCGTTAAGTGTTATGTTTATTTACGGTACCTAATAAACGAAATTTAAAACAAAACTGTTTTAAATTAACTCACTCAATTTTTAGTGCATATCCATCTACTGAATCGAAAGGAATCAATAGGTACTCATTAGGTAGGTAGGTAACTACAACATCTGTTAAAGTTAGATTTGGTAAGATTGGAAATTTTAATAGGTATTCTTTTTAAAGTTTACTTTCACATATGATTTGTCTTATTATTATTAAATAAACAGAGGTAACACAACACAATTAGGTAGTTTCAGTTTATCATTACCTACAACATCTGTTAAAGTTAGTAAAAAAAAAAATAGGTAGGCAGGTATTCTTTTTAAAGATTACTTTCACATGAGCTTTGTCTCCTTATTATTATTAAATAAACAGAAGGGACTCAACACAACTAGGTAGTTTTAGTTTATCATACCTGCCCAGCTGTTCATGTTTTAAGCCTGCGATAAACACATAGGTACCTAAGTTGAGTTTCTGTCTTAATTTATCATACATACCCAGCTGTTAGTGTTTTAGGCCTACGATTAATGTACACATACCTACCTAAGTTGAGTTTCTGTTTCAGATAATCATTCCTACCCAGCTGTTTTAGGCCTCAGATAAATGGACACATACCTTCCTAAGTTTTTGTCTTTGTTTTCATACCCAGCTGTTTTGTTTGTTTAGCGTTTATCTAACTGATCTGTCTGTTTGATTTATTAGGTACTGATAATGTTTTTTTCATATTAGTGTTTCGTAATAATAAGTAATCGAATGCAGTAGGTAGTTACCTTTATTATTATTGTTATGTACGACCAAATAAATAGGCGCGCAGCGGCGCCCCCCTACCGCCCGAGTACCGCGCATCGGCACGCCGTATGAATGAGATAGGCATCTTCTGTCACGCTCACGCACACGCGTCTGTCTCGTTCTCGCTTAGCTAGTCCATCTTCCGTCACGCTCAGGCCCATACGTCTGTCTAGTTTTCGCTCAATTTAGTACTTATGTAAGAGACGAAAGGCAATGTCGCGGAACAGGGTGTTCTTAAAAAATAACATTTTTTTTGTTAGGAAAAATAAAAACGTAAACGGGCCAGTTTTCAAAAAAAAAAATGGCTCCTCTTTCTATGTTATTGTTTGATGCTCTGTTAAAATATTATCACTTAAAACGAGGTAACCTTATATTAAATCTTGCACCCCACACTTTTTACTCTGAATTGAATTATTCTCTAACTTTTTGTAATTAAAAATATTTTTTTTAGTTCGGTTAGCTATATAGGCGTGGTTTTTTAGTTTTTTAATCTATAATTTATTTTTCATGGCACGCGATAGCTGCTCTATCTTTTTTACTCCCTTACAGAGGATCGACGAAAGAATTTATTAATCCTGGCGGTCCTTATAAGGATATTGAGAAACTGTTATTAAATTATTGCAGTGTCATCGGTCCTTGATACGTGTGCAAAGTTTCAAATTAATCAAACTTCTGGAAATCGGTCAAATTTATGCTCAAAGATTCCATTACATACATACATAGATACAACCCAAGCTAATAAAAGCGTGGTAAAAAAATCGAAATCGCATGCCATGAGTGCCAGGGTTTTTATCAATTCGTTACAAAAAATATTCTAAATTAGTTTTAATCATGGCATAGTTTCTGTCTTGCAAATTCGAGATGCACCACAAAAGAGCGTCAGTTGGACTGCAAAGCCATTTTTAATTCGTGTATTGCCTATGTTTAATATATTCTTGGTCATTTGTATTTGTAAGGTCAACTTTGCATTGTTTGCACCCATGAAAAACATGTTTCTTAGATTTTTTCAGGAAAAAGCTACTGACATATTGTAAGCCACTTATTTTACGAGGGTCTACTTTTTCCTAAAGGGGTTCTATAGTTATATCAGGGACATTGTCTAATCGATAGAATGACGAGGCTTTGCGAGACGAGGAACTGAACGTCTGTGATGATGATATCACTGAAAGTAACACAATCGTCAATTTCACAGTTTGCTCCTGGGGCATGAGCACTAGAGAGGCTATATGCAGATTCAAATTTTTCAGCAGTCGGATTATTAACAGAAGTAATATTGTATTTTGATTTCAAGTCCTTTAATAAATATTCTATGCCTTCTAGTGTCTAGACCCAATTTTTCAAAGTGGGGAAATGCTCCACTTTAGTCGAATTGGGCTTTAAATAAATTATAGTTTTTAAAAAAAACTAAAAAAAACACGCTTTAATTGCAATCGGACTAAAAAGTAGAAAATAATTTTTGTTTAAGACAGTTGGTGTTACTGCAATATCAAATTTTATATTTATATTTATTTAGGTACATCAACAGTATAACATACACAGCACTTACTTAGATTAATATACAGTTTAGTTCTAGTACATTATACTAATTATAGATATACACAGCATTTTCTATAACATTAAACAGTGAAAGGAGAGTCACAATACAAAGAAATATATCCAAAAAGTATGTATATATCTATCCAACCAAACTATATAAACCTCAAACAACAACAAACTACAAAGATGCAACAAATTACAAAATTCACCCTCTAGGGTCAAGCGCAAATAAACCCCCTCTCCATCGTCTCCCTGATATAATGCAATGAGTCACTAAAAATGTCCAGATTGCTGTTTTTGTTCAGTCGTTATATTCGGTTATCATTCTGGCGAGCGGGGAAAAAGCTCCCAAGTTTGTGCGAAAACTGGGACGGCAAAATGTATTGGTGATAGGAAACCGGGAAAGCGAGTGTGGAACCGTCAGAGGCACCTTGGAAAGAAGTTGGGGGCAGTCAATTCGTGAGTTAACAATTTTATAAATGAAAATAATGTCTAATAAACGTCGCCGATTACTCAACAGATTCATTTTATAAAAGCTTGCCCTTTGGTAGTACGGAGATCTGTGGGAAAAGTTCCGTGAATTAAAGGCAAGGTGCCTTGTAAAGGCTCTTTGGATGCTCTCTATGCGTTGTGAGTGGTTACTATAAGTGGGATTCCATACCGGGCTACAATACTCTAAGTGGCTACGAACGAGCGAGTTGTAAAGAAGTATCTTCTTTTTTAACGACTTCATCAATGTGTCAATTTCAACAATCAATTATCATAATTAATTCAGAATAAGATTAACATGAATATTAAGATATTAACAAAAATTCAAATAAAGTGAAAAAGCGTGGGGTGCTTGATATCGAATGTGAGGTTTATTTTATTTGTCATTATTTGCAATATCAGAATTATTGTAATAATATGATTAAGCACCCCACGCTTTTTCACTTTCTTTGAATTTTTGTTAATATCTTAATATTCATGTTAATCTTATTCTGAAATAATTATGATAATTGATTGTTGAATATGATATTGCAGTAACACCAACTGTCTTAAACAAAAATTATTTTCTACTTTTTAGTTCGATTGCAATTAAAGCGTGTTTTTTTAAACTATAATTTAAATAATATTAAATTTTCTGAATTTTTAGTGTCAAGACGGCAATTAAAAAAAACTTATAACCAAACGCTTCGATTTTTTATATATTCCACAATAGATCTAAATTCACTTCATTCCTGTCTACGTAATCTCTCCATTTCATCTAACGCATCTCTATTACAGAGAACTTTTCCTGTTAAGGGCAGGATCTTTGAGCAAATTAGGTATTTAGCGTTGCCTCACCCCCCTCGGTCGGACCCACGCGAACGTGAACGTTCGAGTGAACTCGCTCACCCCGCGCCGACGTCTCGCGCCGGCGGCCGGACGGAGGCGACAATAGTTGCGTGCGTCACAGTAAATTTAAAACAGTAAGTACGTAAACCTAAATATTTCTACAAAATTTATGAAGGTTACTTTTATTTATAATACAAACACTTTGTTTTGAATAAATAAAGTTTACTTTAGATGTACCTTTCATATACATTTTTTTATCATAGAAACGGCGTCACTACAATTAATCTAATTAGTAGTAGTAGTAGTATTCTAAGTGTTTTTTTAATGAAAATTGTCTCTATTGTATGGTATTTTATTATTGTTTTTATGTTATTTGTTAACGGACATGAATAGATTAGTTCAATAGCCAATAATAGTTGACCACGAGAATATTGACATAGTTTCGATAAGGAGATGGACTAATCATTTACGGTAAGCAGAACAAAAAATCGATAAAATATCATTATATGCGTGAACATAAAAAATGACGTTATTCGTGCATATAACGGAGGCAAGAAATAAATAAAAGATATTAATTGAAATCAAAATATTTAAATTGATTTAATTAATAATCACTAAAATTAAGAGTATGTGTACTCGGACCAGGTTTCAGATCTTCTGTCCTTGGATCCTGTTGCTGCGTATTTGGTTGGACATTTTCTGTGTTTGCTGATGACAAATTTCGAATTGGCATACCACGTTTGTGTCGGCTATCAACTAATTCTGGTAGAAGTATATTCATGTAAAATTTTACCAGATTTGGCTCCATTTTAGTGTTCCAGAAATTATCATCTTTTTCAATTCTTTCCGTGTGTAAATTTTCTTTATCTCCAGCCCAAATACCTAATAGGCATGTTTGCCGGCCTGTCACATGTAGCTGGCCTTGTATTTGGTAGTACCAATTACTGTTTTTATTTATGGTGTGAGACTTTGTATGTTTATTATATTTCAAAATTTGTATTTTATTCTCGGCTATTGCTTTTGATAGCCCTAATTTGCTAGCTGTGATGGGACACTTCACTTCGACAATAGTATCTCCACCTATCAATCCGTCAGGCGTTGCTCCAATAAATGGATGTTTGGGATCTATAAATAAACCACATGGTAAAATTTCAACATTTTCCTGCTGTTGTAATTGGAGCAACGCTTGTTTTTCATTTTCGATCCCGTGAGCAATGGAGGGTACATGTGCTAATTTCTTCTGGTACAATATAGTTTTTACTAAATTTGCTGCATTTGAGCTTGGTTTTCTTTTACAGATTAATCCGAAATTTGAGGCCGTAAAGTCTTTCTAATTTCCAACCATTGACTACTGTCTCTTTGTAAAACTGTTGCTCTTTCAATGGCTGTTTTATCAGATGTAAGCAATTTTAAACTATTTAAATACTCATTTTGAGCCAACTCTAGTTCTTCTTGTGGCATATCTGGGGCAGAACTTGAAGGGCCATAGTTATGTTGGGTTTTATTATTTTCTTTTAATACTCTTTTTTTCTTTATTGGATGCTCCACAAAGTATTTTCTTTTAAGTGCTCTCTTTTTTTCCATATGTTCAATTCTTCCGCCAGGATTCCTCTCCGTGTATGCCTTATGAATGGTGGAAATGGCAGACTTAGTATTAAATGATACAACGGCGGCCGAACATCTACTTTGGTAGCCCCGTTTAAGAGCTAAGTTTGTTCTTTTGCCCCCAATAAACTTTGCAATCACGCTATTAAAACATTCAACAATATTGGTGTCGACATCTTCAATCAGGCTGCGTGACTTTGCAGCAACACTGGCAATAATTGAACTTATCCTGAACATAAATGTAGAGTTTTGAATCTTTTTTAAATCGTCACATTCATTTTCTGTTTTGTCGCAGTAATGACTCTGACACATTTTATGGTCTCCATACACATGCGCCAATGAGTTGACTATATCGTTATGCAGAAGCGACACTGCTACATCTTTTTGTGAAGCTGATGATTTATGGTGTTTAATACTTTTTACGATAACTTTTCTCATTGACAAAACTCTTATATTTGTGAGTGTTTTCCTGTATGATAGTAGATATTTGGTTTCAAGTTTGACTGCACGAAGTTTTTTACAAAAATTGCGCAAAATGTGATTTCTGCATTCGATCTTCTCAACGGTCACATTGTGTTCTTCATATGGGTTTTCGTTGAGAATTTTAGCATACGTTGATGCGTCACCGTCCCCTATCATCCTGTGATAAATTAATCCGTACATGGAAATTGAAGATTTAAAGCCCTCTACTAATATATCTGTCTCCATAGAACTTGAAGAGCCTTCATAATTTTTGAAACAGATGTGTTCTTTGGGATTAGTTTTCTTATTTTCTGCCCTGGCACATACCACACAATATTTGTTTTTAACTCCTATATAAAGTATTTGTCCAGTACGCCTTCCAATGATCGCTGCAGTGCCCGAAGAAGCTTTATAATTACTACCATATGACCTTGCACACCAAGATCCATCAACATAAACATCTATGACTGGGTATCCATTTTTTAATCGGCCTTCTTCAATAGCGAATTCCTTTTCCTTTTTTGCCGCAGCCTCCATTGATATCCATGCTGTTTTTTCCCATTGGTCATAAACTTGGTTTTGTAATTTGTTGTAGTAATTAGGTGAAAATACTGGGATATCCATTGAAGAACATAATTCTTGGAACTGTGAATAACCGCTCCCGGATGCTACTATTCCAGTTGTGGCTGCTAAATTCAGATTTAATTTTTTTGTATCATCTGTGTTTTCAGACGGTACCAAACAAATTGTTTGACACATATCACATTGAAATTTAAATGTTGAAATTAATCCTGTCCTTTTTTCCCCAACTAGGCGAAAATTATTGGCTTTGCAATCAAATAAGTTGCTGTGTCGTGCTTTTTCTTGCAACATTGTTAAAAAATAATTCAAATCTATAATTCTTCGTCCTGATACAGGCTGAAAGTCTTCTTCTTTAATTTCATCTTCAACCACTAATGGTGACTCGCAATTTTCTTCACTATCCCTGAAAACAAAAAAGTTAATTAAAAAAAATACTCCAACATTCCATACTTGTAGGTGTTGAAAATAAAAAAGGGTCATGCGGATTATTGATTATGAATTATTGTGACTTACTCCTGAAACTGTGAGGTTGATGGAAGTATTGGAGATTTCGTTACCCCAAGAACTTGCAGTGAGGACTGGTCATCATTTAGTCTTGGAACCCTGAAACACAAATTTGTATCAGTACAGTCTACACACAGAAATAATAGAAGAAGATGACAACTTCTGGACCACTTACATGTAGTTACAACTGGTAACATTTATTATGAATAAACTACTATCAGAGTTAGTTGATAGTAGACGCCCATTTTACCACTTTGGAAGCGTCTAGCTATGAAACGTTGGACTTTAAAAGAAAATGGTTTAAGGAACCTCTATGTCATTTTAAAAGATGTATGCATAGACATCCCACACGTATAGGTTTGACTATTTTTTTTTTGGTTTAGTTTCATGTATGGTGGGAGCCCCCCCTTAAATGACTTTTTTTTTATTTTTTGTATAAGAATCGTAAAGCGGTTAACAGGATACATACTTCTACCAAATTTCAACAGTGTGATGCTTATAGTTACAGAATAAAATAACTGTGACAAACGGACGGACAGACAGACAGACAGACAGACAGACTTGACAAAACAATAAGGATTCCGTTTTTTGCCATTCGGCTACGGAACCCTAAAAACTACTAAAATTATAAAGAGCCTTCCTTCCCGAGCGTAAAGCAAAATTAATTTAAAAAAAAGACGTGTGGCATTCGGAGACTGCCGCCTTGCCGCGGTAAAGCTATTGCATTGCATTTTTTGACAACTTATGTAATTACTATTTAACTGCAATTATTATTTTACTAACTACTATTACAACCAATGCCACCTAAAGGCTGAAAACTAAAGAGACGAGCGTAATATTTTAAAAAGTCATTAAAAATTCTGCTATTCATAGATAGATAGAAAAACTAAAAACTATCACCGCTGCGCCACACACTAGTTCAGAATTCCAAAAAAGTGGACTTAGGAGTCGATTTTTTACGTATTCCTCGTTTGATTTCAAATCACTTTTACTGATTGCAATTGTTCTCAAAACCTTGCCAATTTTGAGGAAAAAAAAAGTTAAATATTTTTTTGTATGAAGTAAAAGTTATTAATGTTTGTAACTCCAAAATGCGCGCGTGTCACACAATGCCACCTAGTGGGCACTAAAGAACACATTATTCCCTAACATAAACGTAAGTATTTTTTTTCTGTAAACTTCGCAGAGCAACTATCAGAGTTACAGGCGATTAAACATCGATCAGATTAACAATAATTAATTAGGTAGATACATTGTAACACCCAAAAACCATTGATATGAGTGTTTCACATACTAATTGTTATGTAACAAATTTGAAAAAGTTTTTTTATTGCCAAATATAATTTGTAGCTAACTGTGGTCGTAAATTGGCTTGCGGCTTTGCGCACCTGTGTTGCACGTGCGCGCGCTTTTGTTTGGGCTACCTGGAATAGTTATCAGCTACATGTGGCTATAATGAACCGTCTATTGGTTATAAGGGTCATTTATGACTTGCATAGGTTCAATAATATTTTATGTGCTTATGAAGACAACAATAACAATTATTTACAATCACCATCATTCAGTCTCAGGTAGAGTGCGTTCGTGTGTAGAAGTCCTCGCTAATCTGTGACAACGCTAGCTTTCGAGTTTTTGTTGCATTTCTTGTTAGCTGTTGTTGTCTAGTTTGTTAAGTTTTGTTGTTGTTTTGTTGCTTGTTTTTTAGTTATCTAATTAATTATTGTTAATCTGATCCGAACAATATTTGAAGGATTTTTGTATCTACTCTATTAAAAAGTTCAAATAAATATTATTATTTATTACCGATGTTTAATCGCCTGTAACTCTGAAAATTGCAAGTTTACAGAAAAAAAATACTTACATTTATGTTAGGGAATAATGTGTTCTTTAGTGCCCACTAGGTGGCAATGTGTGACACGCGCGCATTTTGGAGTTACTAACATTAATAACTTTTTCTTCATACAAAAAAATATTTAACTTTTTTTTCCTTAAAATTGGCAAGGTTTTGAGAAAAATTGCAATCAGTAAAAGTGAATTGAAATCAAACGAGGAATACGTAAAACAAATTTAGGCTTATAGGTGAAGATCGACCCCTAAGTCCACTTTTTTGGAATTCTGAACTAGTGTGCGCCGGTTGGAGTGGGGGGTGTTAGGTTATATTCGTTACGGAATTTCTGGATTCGTTCTCCACGCTCAAGGCCCGCGATAGAACCATGCAATAGCTTAATAAAAATCAATTCGATGACTTACTCTTCAACTGCGTTTTTTTTAAATCCTCTTTTGTCTCTTGGTATGGTAGCACTGGAAGGATCAAAACATGTAAGGTTATTTTTTAAGTTTCACTGCAATTATAACAAAAACATAAAATTTTACGTTCTGCTTCTGCAGACACGTTGCATTTCTGTTTTTTTTTAATGTGTCTTTGTATGAAATTGCATGGCCGTCGTTACCTTAATAAAAAATAATTGAATCTACAATGTTACATTTTCTGTAGTTACACTACTGTTTTTTTACTGTGTCTTTGTATACATTTTGATCATACCATGGCCGTCGTTAACTAAATAGAAAAAACGTACATAAAATGTTACATTTTCTGTAGTTGCACTACTGTTTTTTTTACTATGTGTATTTTTTAGAAAGAAAGAAAATACTGTAGGTATTAGAAATAATCGACCTTGCACGAGCGAGGATTGCAGGTATTTCCTAAGATTAAGATATTAAGAATTTTTTTGCATTGGGAATACCAAAACCCAAAAACAAATTTACCAAGTCTATGAATGATTTTTGAATATTTTGAGTACCTAAAGTTAAAGGAAGTCGCTTAAATAAGTAGGTAGTAGGTACCTATTTTGTATTAAATCTATTCTAATATTATTTACACATTTAGGTAAAACGAACTGTCAGATTACAAATTGGTACTTGTCTCGCTCGCTCGATGCAGTTCAATACATATTACCTTGGCAGTAATATCTATCTACTTATCAGGCTAATTAAAAGTAGATAGTTTTTGACATAGTAATTATATTCAGTGACTTACCTTATTGTTTGTCGAAGCTTCCGCAATTTACGTTTAGCCATCTTCTTATTTCTTTTTTTATTTCCCATAATTATTTATGCTACAATCTATATTTACAATAATAAATCAACAAACTATTGGCACTTTGCATGAAAAAAAACAATATTACGATCGATTTGCGGGGGTGAGGAAGGCGCGTTCGCAAAATTGGCACAGGTCTTGCTCCGATGATGCCCGGCGGGCGACTAAAGCACGGCGCGTGCAACGTATTGTTATATAATGAGGTTTAGAAAACAATAGAAACCAAACATAAAAAACTAGGTTTAGAATACTCTTTGAAATATCATTTCCAATGTTTCAGATATATTAATTTATTTATAGCGTTAAAAATGATAAAGTACAACACGAAAAATGATCATAAACGTCCCTATATTTGCGATTTTTTATGATCGAGTGAAGTAGTAGCTATCGTGTTTTGAGGTGTAGAATACTCAAGAACAGTTCATGAACACCAACATATATTTTTTCTAGGTCATAAAAAATACTATTCAATGCCTTACGACTCAACTAAAAACAAGTTGATTTGGAAGATCTTGCCCTTAATTTCGAGCAATCAAGTTCTTCTATTCGAATACCATTTAGTGATCTTCCGCGACTTAGAGCTACATAAGCTTGTCCAGCAGCAAACAAACGAGAACCCAAATAAATAACCGCATTATCTACTGTACAACCTTGCATTTTGTGCACAGTAGATGCCCAACTCAGAATTATTGGCAACATTCGTCTTTCAGCAGTACCATAGCTATATTTTGCTGGAAACTGTATCGATATTGGCTTAATTAGTTGTACACCATCCTGACCAAAGTCGATACGGACGGATGGTTTTTATTGACTTTCAGCAAGTGGCATAGGCTAAATAACATGCTCATTAATCTAATTTTTTTTTTTATCCTGATGATCCTAGTCAGGACTTTTTTAAAAAGTTATGAGATTATTGTATTGTCATCGATCCTTGACCCCTGTGCAAAAATCCAAGTTAATCAGACTTCTAGAAGTAGGTGAAAATGAAGTTCAAAGATTCCGTTACATACATACATACATACATACATACATTCATACATACAGGTCAAGCTAATAAAAGCGTGTTAAAAAACATAGTTTATAACATTTTTTTTATTTTTCTTACACCTGATGGTGAATTGATGATGGCATTACTGGTCCCAAACGCGGTTTCCCGTGTTTTTTTCTTTTGCCGTAGCTCCCGTTGACAGTATCAAATATTTTATCAAAAAATATTAATATGTCGGCGATTTCGTTGCACTACGGCGACAGTATACATTTGTCTGTAAAATAAAACCATTATTGTAAAATTATATGAGGCAGGCAGACAAAAAAAATGTGACTATAACAAAAAAAGGAAATTACTCCATTATTTTGTTTTTATTCCTACGCCAATTTTTAAACTTCATCTATCAATCTCTATTTTCCCTGTTCACGGCATCACGCGTGAGCGGCTGGACCAATTTCACTAATTCTTTGTCATTGTCAGGTGAAGGTTCGAAAGCGAAATTGTGCGAAAGCTAGAAAATTTAAGAATCTTACACCAAATTGAAAGTATATCAACCCAAAATAGAAATATTTTTTGAGACAATTTAAACCTTCCTTAAACTGGAAAAGGGGAAGCAGAGAGAGTTTCGAACTTTACGCGAACGAATTCGTCATGAGTGTCCATGACGAATTCGTCCGCGTAAAGTAAAAGCGATAGTTAAAGACCAATTTAGCTAACAATTTGCTTTGCATTTGTCTTAACTTCTGCGATTTACGCTGTCTGGTGATATATTTATATCTTAATCAGAGAAGCAATAAAAACCGAAACATAAAGTTAATGAAAGTAGTCTGACTCAAGACAAAAAAATTATTTCTTACCGGCAAGGTATCCCATATTTGTTCCTACAGTTTGACTTAATAATTGTGTAGCAAATTTTACTCTATGCTTAGGTATCTTTGAGGGCACACAATGGTAGTCGGTTAATTTGGGGACTAATATTATCCCTTTGTATCCTGGATGGATATCAGCTGCACTCAATAATATCACAAGTGTTTGCGGTGAAGGAAGGATAAAGATTTTTCTGAAAAATCTATATCCCTTTGGGCTTTGTTTAAAAATCGATAAGTCCTTCATTTTTCTTCTAGCGTGAGACGCCTGCCCTTCATTCATTTTTAGGACTCGAAATTGTAAAAGTATCAATAATTTTTCGGTGCGAGACATATTTCCTAAGATTTTTAAAAATTCGGGGTCAGATATTATATCTTACATGGCTTTTATTTTGATTGCTTGCTTTCCTGAAAGAATCCTGCTGAACCTCTTCCAACTCCCGAACTTAGCTATCATTTTCTCAGAGTTGCTATCAGCTGATCCCGAATCATAGCGTGAGTGCATTTTATGCTAGATTGCTTTGTACCTAAAGGATTAGAACCGGTTATTAACCAGCCTAAGTGTGAGTTTCGCAATTTAGGTTTGTTGCGCCCTAAAGACTTTTGCTCTTTACCTAAAATATCCCAAAATAGATCTGCGCCTATTAAAACGTCTATGATACCTGGTTCATAAAATGACGGATCAGCTAACTGAATATCGATTGGCAACTGTATTAAGCTTATATCAATGGGTGATTTTGGTAGTTGACTTGTTATCTGCTTTAGTACTAAGCATTTTAAGGTAGCATTAAAGTTGCTGTGCAATGATTGTAAATTAATGTTGCAGCTTTCGGTTATGCTGCTAGTGGCATTATTTCCTATCCCGATGACCTTTAGTGAGTCAATTTGGTGGGATGACAAACCTAATTTATTTTTCAAAGATTTTGAAATAAAACTTGATTGGCTGCCACAGTCTAAGAAAGCTCTAACGTTATCTTTGCTGACTAACTGGATTCAAGACTTGTATTAAGGCAGTTGACAGTATAACTTGGCCTTTTGTTCGAATTGAATTATTACAATAATTATTGATTAAACGAACTTACCTGTAAGTGAAGTTCTATCATAATTATACGAAGGCTTCGTCTGAAGAGATTAGAATACTTTGTAGTATGTGTACTGTGCGGCCATTCATACACTATAGTTGAGAAATACAAAATAAAATAAAACCAAAACATCGATTACTAATCGATATATGTAATTTGTAATCCCCGTGTGGCAGCCCCGTAGTCGCCATCTTCATATAGTTCAGAGAATGTGTTCTTTAGTTCTTTCAAATTTTACAGGAAGGGTTACTAGGGTTGGGAGGGAGCTAATCTCTTCAGACGAAGCCTTCGTATAATTATGATAGAACTTCACTTACAGGTAAGTTTGTTTAATTAATAATTATACTTTGCTTCGTCTTCGAGATTAGAATACTTTGTAGATCTTTAGAGATGTAAAATTTGAAAAAGAAACAAATATTTATAACAGTTACGATTATAAGTATTTATTATCATTACCTATTTAACAAATTATTTTTAGTTGAAAGAAATATAAAAATAAATGTTTTATTCCATAAACACTTAATTGTTTGTAAAAACAGAAACGTTTGCTACTTTATGTTATAAATTATAATAAATGTTGAAGTAATTGTAAATTATATTAATCAACCATTGGTACAATAATAAATTGCAGTTTTATTTAAGAATCACTTCGATTTAAAATCGTCATAGCAAAGCTATCACTATCATCTATGACAATAGTTTTTTGATAAAATCTGGCAAATACACAGGACAATTCCGACCAGCCAGCGGTTTTTCTAATAATATCCAGACTAACACCGCTCTTGTGAGCGGTGGACGTAGAAGCATGTCGGGTAGAATGAGCTGTAAAAATACTGATTGATTGTGAGCATACTGCTTTAAAAGGTTTCTTAAAGCTTATAAACAGTTGATCATCATTTCGTATATCACGTGTTTTTTCCCTATAATCCATTAATGCAGTAGCTGGACATATTTAAGGATTTGGCTCGAAAAAAGGCAATATTAAAGAAGGTTGAAGTGAGCGTACTCGCGAAGTTTAAATCAAATCTGTTATCTTAATCATGATTTTTTCACCAGAAATTACTTCAATGTTTTGAACCTTTATTTTACTTAAGGTTTGCACGCAATGTGCTGTAACGAGGGCTAATAAGGTTACGACTTTTTTTGTTAAGGTTTCTAAGCTTAATACAGTCGTTGGATTCCAGGTGACATTATATTTAGGTAAAGGCGGTCGTAAGCGATAAAACCCTTTAAACAGTCTAGTTACTCTATCATCACTTCCTTTTTTTGTATTAACAATCAAAGATAGTGCAGATCTATAACTATTTAAAGAACTATACTGAAGACCAGTGTGTAACATTTCAGTCAGAAAAAGTATAACTTGGGGTATTGATGCTTCGTACGTATCAATTTAATGTAATTTACAAAAGTCAAACCATTTTTTGAACGCAACACCATATTGCTTTGCTGAGTTTTCAGACAAGGAAGCACACATAATATCTAAGGCGCTTGGTGGGATGCTCCGTCGTGAAAGCGCCGTGCGGATAATTTCGCGGCTACTAGGGTGACCTTGTCTTGAAGGCGTCTGTTAGGAACAGATAACAAAACATTTGTAATGGTGCCGAGAATAATCATATCAGTACATAAACTTTTGAAGATAGGGAACCACGGTTGAATGGGCCAAAGGGGAACAACCACTATGCCTTCAGCACCATCAGTAATAATTTTACGTACCACTTTTAAGATCACGGATATTGGTGGAAATGCATAATAATTTAACTGTCTCCAATTTATCGTAAAAGAATTAACAGCTAAAGCATCAGGGTCTCTGTGCCAGGAAACGTAAGTATTACATTTACTATTTAATCTTGTCGCAAATAAATCAATGTCTGGTTCACCAAAATGATTTACCACTTGGCTGAAAGCATGGTCGGTTAGTTCCCACTCAATATCGGGATGTGAACGACGTGATTCCGCATCTGCAACTTCATTGTCTTGTGAACTTATGTATGACGCATAAATAAAAATGTTTCTATCTTCGCACCATCTCCATATCTTTTTAGTAATGTCCGTAAAGTGGGGGAAACGTACACCACCCATTTTGTTTATGTACGAAATGGCAGTTGTATTGTCAATTCGAAGGAGTATTTGACAATTCTTGTAATCTTTTGCGAAAACTTTAAGACCGAAATATGCAGCCAATAGTTCTAGATAATTGATGTGCATATCTTTTTCATCATCATTCCATTGACCATTGGCCCTCTTCTTGTCACATGCTGCCCCCCATCCAGTTTTACTAGCGTCAGAGAAAATCTCTAAGCAATAATAGTCGTCTCGAATAGGGTTAATAGAATTTACAATATGTGTTTGCCACCATTTAAAATCGATTTTTAAATAGTCGGGAATAGTCATGTGACTGTCATAATTATTATTAGCGGCTTCTAAAGCAAGGTATTTACAGCGTTCAATATTTTTTGTGTATAACGTTTGTTACGTTTGTTACGTCTAAGGTTTAGACCGTCCACTACAAGAATTCTTGATTCCAACCGCCGTAATAATCGTCGTTTGAATTTCTTGATTATTTTCTTGATTTCGTGGATTCCCTTAGTTCCCCTCATTGGCCACCATGTCATATGTTTGGAGGATATGCTGGTGCCAGAATGAAAGCCCAAAATTGATGTAAATAATATAATGTGATAATAGACGTTGTCGGTACAGAGGCGAGCGAGCAAGTGCGGAATGACTATACAATTTGAATGATATTATTTTAACTTAAGTAAACTCTTGACGAAATAGGACGAGCTGTGAGTTGTTGCTGTTGAGATTTGGGAAGGCGATATTGCCTACATATTTTCTGGACAGAAACCGTCTAAAAAAATTTCACACTTATCTATTTGCTTAAGGCATGACGTGATATCAGAAGTTTGTCGGTCAATGAATTGTATAATAAATCTTTTTTAGCAAAAATTTCACGGAAAACTTGCAATCAAAATAAAGACTCAAAATCTTTAAGAGTGACCATAAACATTGTATGTGGCCTGGGTCAATATATCCCCATCCCAAGAACCGGGATCATCGACGATTTTTTCAAATACTTGAATAAGATCATCGTATTCTTCGGTAATTACTTGCATAGTCCGCGAATTATATGCCCAACGTTAGAACGTCAGAACGGGAAATTAGTTTTGCGTTAGACTGCTCATTGTAAAATGCTAGCCTCTTTGTACTACTATGAAAAAGTTACTTAAAGTTTTCAGAAGTTAAAAAAACGTTTTGTTTCGCTAATTCGCTCATAAAATTTGGATAGAACTAAATTCAAAACATGCGCGGAGCACCAAACGTACAAAGCATGCGGGCATTGCATTCGAACGAGCCTTTGAACCCCGTTTTCACCACACATGGCGTTAGCCCCATCGTAAGTTTGAGCTACTTATAAGAAGTACAATTCAACTCCTTTAATTTAGAAAGAACAACTTCGCTTAGAACTTGTGCAGTTCTATTTGCACTTACGTCGTCAAAACCAAAAATCTGTCTACAATTTGGTTTTCAGCGAAATAACCTAATATTACGATTAATTGTTCTTTGCCGCTATCGGGCGTTTCGTCAATCATTATAGCGACAAAATCTGTTTTGGTAATTTGAACCATAATCTCACGTGAAATAAGAATAGAAATTGACGATATTAAGTCATTTTGTGTTCTATTAGAAAGACCGGTAAATGCGTTTGAACTATTTTGAAGATGGTGTTCTAAAACATCGTCATATTTCGCCAATAACTCTACTGTCTACAAAATTACCCTTGTTTAGAGATGATTGAGTTTCGTCATGGGCTCGAAATGGCAACTCTTGTTTAGCCAGAAAGCAAGTGATATTAATCGATAGAAAATATTACGATTGCGGTCAACTTTAGCATTATGACGCTCGATATCGCCTTTTAATTGAACGCTTAGACCCAAGTCTATGCGTTTTTTTCAAATGAGATCATGGCCATATATGCCTGAAAGTGCTTGTCTGATTGGTCATGTTTTTTGGCCAGATTTGAAAAATTGTTTAGATCGCCATAACCGGTACTATTCCACACACTTTCAGATGCGGAAAATAAGATGCACGAATAACAATAAAGTAAGTTTGTATGAGAACACTCGGCGAGCCATGAGAAATTTTCATAGTATTTTGTGTTAAAATGGTATGGTATGGTATGGTAAATTTGGTGTTTGTCTTTGTAAGGTAAGGATTTTTGCCTTATCTAGAAATGGAAATTAGTTTAAGGGATTGGCGCGTAACTTTTCAAGACAAACACTAGAATTACCATTACAAACGGTACACTGCAATTCCTCCATCGTTTCGAATGCAAAACAAAACTTAGAAGCACTTTCATATAAGAACTTAATAACCGAATCTGTAGTAAATTTGTTTTTTGAACACTCGCGGATATGAAGTCTTTATTTATTTTATTTATACTTTATTGCACAATAATAAAATTTTGTACAAAAGGTGGACTTAACGCCATATGGCGTTCTCTACCAGTCATGCCTTTGGGCTAAGCAGAAATGATTGTGGGCGGTGCGACAAAGAAACAAAATTAATTATATACAAAAAAAAGTCTCAAATAAATACAATTAATACTTACATAATATTACACATACATAACATAAGCAATAAAATAAATACATTAATAATACATACATATACCAACATATACTATACATATATATATATATATATATATATATATATATATATATATATATATATATATATATATATATATATATATATACTAGCGACCCGCCCCGGCTTCGCACGGGTGCAATGCGACTATAATTTGAGATTTAAACTATCCTATCTCTCAAGTTGGATCGAACTGCACATGGTGTGCGAATTTTATTATAATCGGTTAAGTGGTTTAGGAGTCCATTGAGGACAAACATTGTGACACGAGATTTATATATATTAAGATATATATATATATATATATATATATATATATATATATATATACTATATATTATGACGAACGTTGTAGATAGATGTTATGGAGATGATATCGGAATATATGAAGGAAGTGTGCACGGACTAGTCTCTTGAATGTGAACTTATTGGGAGCTTGTTGAATATTTGCCGGAAGGGCATTCCAAAGATGAATGGTTTGGACAAGAAAAGAGTTTGAGAGTCGAAAGTTAACTACATAGAAAAAAAATGGCCGGCAAAAAGTTTCTTCACAAACAATTTTGGCATTACATTTAAACAAAAAATCATGCTAGCGTAACTTAATTTCACAAAAAAGTACTTAGAATTCAATTATAAAATAATCACTAATTATGAACATATCAATAACTAATTCATAAAGTTCAAATTTATAAAAGTAAGAAAATTACTTCATTATCCTTGAGCGCAGAAAATAGCTACAGACGCGACGTTTTCTATTTCCGCCTACACATACACGATCTTCTTTTATAGAATTTTAATTCAAATTTTCGATATTTTACTAGTTTGTTATTAAATATTAAGGTTTAAATAAAAACATGATTTATCAATTTTATTTTATCAACATTTGAACGTAGTTCAATGCAAAGTATATAGGTAATTTGTTGTGTTTTGATGATACTCCGCATTATTCTACGTCACTCTGTACGATTTGGACAAAAATACTCCTCAGTAGTGAACAAAAAGAAAAAGAGTATAGTATGCATGCCTACTTTAGGGGTCGAAAATGCGTATGTCACCTGTCACCTTGAGTTCCATGAACAGTGTGTCATTTTAAATTTGTTCGGGTTATTTACTTATATGTGTGTCGGTGTAGGTATGAGACGTAATTACAAATGTGTGCGTTTATCTAGCAAGCAATCGCTCGGCAGCCTACCTACTGCCTGATTATTTTTGGTTTTAACTTAAGGCGCTACGCAGATTTTCAACGCGCACACTTGCGCCATTTTAGTAGAAAAAACATAACTAGTTCAATAAAATACCAAACAAAAATCTGGTAAACAAGATTGTAGTACAGGTTCTATAGTTTATTTAGTACGTTTAAATGGTTTCTTAAGTAGTTTACTGTAGTAAGAGTTAGAAAAATTAACTAAATATGGCCACTTTTGGCAATTTTTCTAACTGTAACTGCAGATAACTACTTTAGAAACAATTTAAAAGTACTAAATAAACTATAGAACTAAAAACTATAGATTTTTTTAAATTAAATTTAAGAAGTTTTGACTGGGCCCACTTAACACGTAGACTGCCATGGCAGTCACCGGTGACTGACAACCATACTACCTATTCGAGCCATGTCAGTCACTGGTGCCTGACACTGAAGCATCTAAATCAAATGAACGCAGGAGGCCGCCTGGCATGTTTAATGCGTTACTTCCTATTTTAAATGACTGACGTGGCCCCCAACAAACTATGATCAACATGGCCTGCAACTCTTGTGCCTAAATAAAAATTAGCACAGGTTTCAATGTCAATTTTAGTAAAAACATGACAAAAATTTGAAATCTTTATTTACTTTAATAAAATCACAATTTTACGATATATTCAGAATTAAATTATTCCGCATTATTATTCAAATTATTATTTGTGTACAAAATTGAAACATTCTAGACAAAAATGAGGTTGATTAGGGCATTGAAAACAGTAAGTTATAACTTGCTTTGTCTTTCTTCTGGCGTATATTCTGTCAACGTTGTCTACATTTATTTTATAGCATCTCGAACAATATTTTCTTACTTTTCTCACCATCCCTTCTTTTCTAGCCAACTCATGCTTTTGTCTTTTATTTCGTGTAAATGACACTTCCGGTTCGCAGTTTGCTTTTCCTGAATCCGTGAGGTATTTGCATATCATTTTCCTGTAATCTACTATTCCCATTTTAGACTTCGTAGTTTCTTGATAGATTATATGAGAATTGAGCAAAGCTGTATTTAACAGCAATTCAACAGCTAGTTTTCTGTGCCATTTAACAGTTTTTCGAAGCGGTGTCGAGTAGGCAATCATCTGTTTTGAAAGATCTACAGATGCTTTAGCATTATTATAATCCACCACAATTTTCGGTTTTATGATCACTTTGCCGCTTTTGGATGTCCTCGAAAATGCAATCGAGTGTTTTGTAGATAACAAATAAACGTCTCGTTTATCTTTCCACTACATACATGTCATTCCGTCTTCATTCTCCTTTGCTCAAATTCTCCCTTCTTTACGCTGCCAGTTATTACATCTTTAGGCAAATGTTTCCTACTTTTCCGCAATGTTCCGACAAGGTGAGTCTCTTCTTCCAAGAGCTTTTTCCCCAAATCTACACTTGTATACCAGTTATCAGTAAATAGCGTATGGCCTTTCTGTAGATAGCCTTTCATTAGAGACATTACAACATTACTGGGAGTTGTATGTTCGGATTCATCTTTTTTCCGAAATAAACTTGAAGTTTAACTGTATACCCGGGATTCGTACATAGTTTAAATAATTTTATGCCATATTTGTGTCTCTTCATCTTGATGTACTGTCGAAAAATTATTCGCCCACGAAACGGCACTAAAGACTCGTCAATACATAAATTTTCGTGAGGGTAGTAGTGAGCAGCAAAATTGTGGTTCAAAGTATCTACTAAACTTCGAATTTTGAATAAACGGTCACCAGGTGGTTGATCTTCATTGTTGGAAAAATGCACCATTCGTAGTAAAATCTCAAATCGGTTGCGAGACATAACTTTTCGCGGGAAAGTTTGTGTAATCATGGGATCTGTTGACCAATTATCAGATAGCTTTGGTAATTTGACAATTCCCATCCATAAAATAAGACCAAAAAATCTTTTGATCTCATCAGTATTTGTCTCAGTCCAGCTAAGTAATCGGGATCCTTTTTTTATTTGCTTTTTGGAATTAAGCTTTGAGATCGTTTGCGTGACATAGCGGTTTGTTTCTATAGCTATAGATTCAAAAACCGTATCCGTAACTAACAAACTATAAAACATTTCCGGTTTTGAATGAGCCATCAAGCTTCTCAACGTATAAGGTTTTAAACCAGAACACTCAGTAAATGGTATAATTCGTCTTTGTTTACGTGCCGGTTCAGACCATAAATCAGATTTTTGTTCTATAATTGGTAATCTCACCTGCTGTTCCACGTTATCGTCTTCATCTTCACTTTCAATTACATATCTTTTCTTCCTGTTAGTACATAAATGCAAAATCTCTTCACTTTCATCACTATATTCATGTGTACTTTGAGTTAACACCTTTTCCAATTCATCTATTAGTTGCAAATCTTTTATTGACACATCAAAATCATCCATGGTTCACAAAATCAGTTATAATAATATGCATTGAACGGTAATTCTACAATATTTTTACGCGCACGCTTTCGCAAATCAAACGCAACTAGACAAATCAAAACAAACACTGTGGGGGCGAGGAGAGGGGTAAAGGGTTCAAACATGCAAAAATAGTCGAATCGACATGACACGACATTTGACAGTTGACCGACAGCAGCCGGACACAGCGAATGTATTCACAAGGGCTCTGGCCTCTGCGTACGAGCGATGCAACACGACAGTTCCCGCCAAAACGCAAGCGTGATTTTGTTACGTGCCTGACAAAATGCTTGACATGGCGCTGTGGTTGAAATACATACGCTTCGGGCCACGTCAGGCACGGGTGGCTGAAAGTTTTTTTTATTGGTTTGATATATACAAATAAATAGCAAAAAAATTTTTTATCAATAACTATTCATTTCAAGCTATTTTACATCGATTTGCAAAAAAATAATTTTGTTGAATTAGAAAATTTACTTTGGCAGCTAACTTATTTTTTTTTTGGAAAGTAGGTATGCACCTTTTTTTTGTAGCATAAACCTCGTAACTTGTACTTTCACCCATAAAATACCCAGCTTCCTGCCATTAATGTAAAGTACAAAAATATTGACCGAAAGTAAAAAAAATGGTGAAAGCAAGTCAGAGTTAAATTTTCAACTTTGAATTAAAAATTAAATAAAATAATTCCATGACTTTTAAGTAATTTTAAAAACTGCTCAAGACCCTAAGCTTTAATTATAATCTAAAAAACGTGGTGCTCAATAGGCCTTTTTCAGCCGAATCTTGCCTTTCGGGAACGTCAATAATCAGTGTAATATCAATCAATCATGGCCCGTATGGGGCTAGAGAACATGTCTTTTGGGCCCTACTAGCGTTTCGAGACAAAACACAGACAATTTGGCAAGTGAGAACAAAACGCCGGAACACACTCAGTCACCACAAGCTGCCTGAAAAATAATACAAATCAAAGTAAACAGGTAAGTACATCAGTTTGGTACAGGCTGGACTTTCCATACATTCTCGTCATTAAGATGTCTCGAATTTTATAATACCCCTTCGACTTTAGGGTAGTTTTGACATATAACTTAAATTTATGAATAGGTAGTTCGATAACATTATGAGGTATAGGTATTGTTGAAAAATTTGACATAATATTCCAGGAATGAATTCATTGTTTTGGCTTGACAAGTTTTGAATAACAAGTTTGTTTTTATTTCGTGTGTTATACGAATGTATGTCACATTTTTCATGAAAAAATCAATTTTTTTGCATTCGTACATGATTTATCAAATATGCATTAAAAAGCGACAGTAAGGATATTAATTTCCTTTAAAGAATTCTTTATTTTTTATTTTATATTTATTTGAAAACTAACAGCGTTTACATAAGTATTAACAAAAATAATTTTACACATATTAAGGGCAATAATAGGCTTTAAATAAGTTATAAAAACAAATGTTGTTGGTAGTGTAGAGATATACATAAATCACAGTGACACAAACACACGTTCATATCTCCGTGATCACAGCAACGTTACGCTTTGCTACAGTAGATCAAAAAATAGTGATTGATTTCTATAATTAAGTAACTAGGTTTCTAGTTTCTCATCTACCTCAGTGTCTAAAGACGAAAGTCCAGTGTTGACATACGGATCCGAAACATGGTCTCTGACTATGGGCCTCATAAAGAAGTTCAAAATCACACAACGAGCGATGGAGAGGGCTATGCTGGGTGTTTCTCTACGGGATCGAATCAGAAATGAGGAGATACGTAGGAGAACTAAGGTAACGGACATAGCCTTGAGAATTAGTAAGCTCAAGTAGCAATGGGCAGGGCACAAAGCGCGACGAACTGATGGCCGTTGGGGTAGGAAAGTTCTAGATTGGAGACCCTTCGACCAAAGACGCAGCGTAGGACGTCCACCAACAAGATGGACAGACTACCTTAAAAAGATCTCAGGATCGAACTGGATGCATATCGCTAGTGATCGGTCGCTGTGGAAAGCCGTGGGGGAGGCCTATGTTCAGCAGTGGACATCCTTTGGCTGATAATGATGATGATGATGAGGTACCTAGTTACACAAAGGTAAAGGCGAACACAGTATTAGGTAATCGTCAGGTAAATGGTTAAGGCTCGAACAACTTGCTTACTCCGTTAAATTTGGAAATAATAATTATTAATTCTCTAATAGATGGATAGTTCAAAATAAGTAGTGAAAGAGATAACTCGGTGCGTTGAAAAATATTCTTATTTCATAACAAAGTTAGGTACGTAAAATTACAAACAGTAAGTAAAATTACAAGGGACAATTCCACAACAATCAAACTAATGTCAAACACAATCTATCTGACAGGTCTAGTGATGTCCATAAGTCCTAGTGTTGTCTACCATAGTAATGCCATAATCGATTATCCGTCTAACAGTAGTGTCAATTCAGATAATATAAAAGTGTACTTCAAAATAAGATTCTTTTTTTTTTTTAATTCAACGTATATGCTCTTTGATAATGGCATACCCATCACTCTTGAACTTACTATGTTTCGTGCAAAAAGGATCAATTTCACTAAATACTGAATTATACGTTCTTGGTAGTCGAAGCATGACAGCAATTTTCATGTATTAAGTGCGATGTTTAGGAGGACTGAACAAAGACGTGTGGCGTGTGCGGTACTTAGGAGTGCTGTAAAATACTCTAGAAACCAGCTCTGGACAATCTATATTATTATTAACAATATCAAAAAGGAATGACATGTCGAGTGAGATACGCCTAAGATCAAGAGGAAAGAGGCCATGTTCTATGCAGCTTAATTCATACGTCTCGAAATTGTTGCGATCACGATAATTGAGGTGGTCTATGACAGTTGTATGTATTCTTTCCAGTATACAAGGATTTGTATAAATCATATTGTGGGGACCAGATGGTACAGGCATATTCCAGTATACTCCTGACATACGCGAAAAACACGATTTTGATCACATATTTATCAGCGAACGGCTTACAGACACGCAGAACAAAGCCCAGATTTTTGTATGCCTTAGTAGCCACATAATCGACATGCTCGCTAAACAACATTTTACTGTCGAAATAAACGCCTAGATCTTTTACTTTATGCGTTCTTGCTATAGAAGTATTGTTAAATTATTATTTGCGTCATCCGCGTACATGAGAAATTTGGAGTTACTGATTCAAGATTCTATGTCATAGAGGTAGGCGTTGTAAAGTAATGGTCCCAGATGTGATCCCTGCGGGACACCTGTAGGAATTGTTATAAAATCAGGGCAATAACCACTAACAACTACCGCTTGTGATCGGTTCGAAAGGTATGAGTGTGTCCACTGAAGCAAGTCACCGTGAATCCCGAGAGTTTGTAACTTGTGAAGCAGGATGACATAATCCACACGATCAAAGGCTTTCTCAAAATCAGTGCTAACCACATCAACCTGCCCACCCCCGTCCATATGTTCAAGAACTAAGCTCGTAAAACAAGCAAGATTAGTAGTGGTAGATCAACCCTTAAGGAAACCATGTTGTTGAGATGGAATGACCTTACAAATTGTAGTATATATTTTACCATACACGATCTGTTCCAATAGTTTGGCAACAGTATTAAGAATTGATATACCTCTATAATTAGTTATTTCCATCCTCGAACCTTTTTTAATACAGGCACTATATGAGCAGCCTTCCAACGTGCTGGTAAAATTCCCGTTTGAAGTGACCGGTTATACAAGATAGTTAATGGCAAAGCCACCGATTCAACACAACGAGACCAAAATAAATGCGGCACTCTATCACTGCCTGCACTCTTATTAACTTCGAGTTTCTTTTATAGTTTTTGAACGGCTTCAATAGTGGGTTGTAAGTTGGAAAGAACGTCGTTACTTGGTAAACACTCCGTAGTGGGTGTAAAGTTAGTACATGGAATTCCAAAGACACTTTGAAAAAAGGACCCAAATGCATCACTGATGTCCTTTCCATCTTTGTATTCGACACCATTTAAGCGTAAACAATGAGGATAAGCTGAACCACCTTGCTTGGCCTTGACGTAGGACCAGAAAGACTTAGCATTATATTTTATGTTTTTTTTACAGTTTTCAGCAAATTTCTTAAAACACTCAGTTTGGATACGATGCTCTTTAGACCTCAATAGAGAAAATTCGTGGTAGTCTAAACGATTGCCATATTTTTTCCAACGCGAATGGGCTTTAGCTTTTTCTTTTATTATCTTGATCAAAGACGGAGAATACCAACTTGGGTATGATCGACTTCCAGCTTTTTTATCGTAGGGAACGTGTAATTTGATCGAGTTATTTATAATCGAATAGAATGTGTCAACGGCCTCGTCAACAGTACCCTTATACAAAAGAGGAGACCAGTCTTGGTCTCTGATATAAACATTAATTTTATCAAAGTCAGCTCTCCTGAAGTTATACTTTGGGAATGTAGCTTCGCGTAATGGGACTGCAGAAAGATTCAAAATATTAAAACAAAATGAAGGATGTGCACGGTCGGGTCTAACACAGGCAAACTGGAAAATACCAGATCTAATGTATTACCTGCATGTTTTTTGAGATAATTAAATTGTTGTAGCTCTAACAGTATGAGTTCTTCAACAAATTTTAAAGCCGCGTTTTGAACTTCCACTGTGCCTTTTTAAGGTCGAGTATAACCATTATTGTCCCACGATAAATAAGAAAGATTGAAGTCACCTATCAATACAAAATTATCATTAGAATGTAGGGCAGATTCAGTTTTAAATATCTGGGTAATCACGTCAAGATCGGTCGGAATACTATGATATTCGGGAGGGACGTACGCAACACAAAAATGTAGGTCATTAGCGGCTGAGACAACTCACGCCGGCAGCGTGAGCCACAGCAGCTCGCGGCGTGCGGGCACGGTGGATGGGTCGTAATCGTTCCGTAAAATACTTTGCTGTAGCTCCAAACATTTAGTTTTGAGTCCACTCACATTTTGGTAATAAATATAAGCCATCTTTCTGGCAGTACCTCCGATAGTGATTATACCAATAACAGCCAAAAAAACAAAGGCAAAAGTGCCCTGGGGCACTCCCATTTGAAGCGGGGCACCTGAGGAGTTAATGCCATTAATGTTTACTGTTTGTAGTCTGCCTGAGTGGTAAGAATTCAACAGTTTTGACGCATTATTAGATACACCGTAATGTTCCAGCTTAATAATGAGTGTTTGATGATCGACACAATCAAATGCCTTCGATAAGTCACAGAATACACCTATCGCATCATGTTTATCTTCATAGGCATCCAAAATGTGTTTGACGAGTGCCACCCCAGCATCTGTTGTATTTCTACCTTTGGAGAAACCAAACTGTTTCTCATGCAGTAATTTGTAAAGTTTAAAATGAGAAAGCAATTGATTAAATATAACTTTTTCAAAAATTTTGCTAAATGCAGGTAGAATGGAAATTGGCCTGAAGTTGCTTGGGTCACTTTTTTCTCGACTTAAATAGAGGTATAATCTTAGTATATTTTATTAAAGTAGGAAATTGACCTTGATCAATACATTCGTTGAATATATGTGCTAAGTGAGATGCTACGCCTGACGCGAGTTTCACATTTTTCCCCCATCCCACAAAAGTGCTCAACGCCGCTAAAGAAGTTTTCACTTCAAAAATATCAATGATCTTTGAATGACTAGTTAAGCTTTAATCTAAACGTTAACCGCGCGGTGGTTAAACCGGGCTTTGTTTATCTTACGTGGCGTGCGGTTCTACGGTATAAATGTTGTACTTGGAGACATCTATTGATTTTCAAAGTTTATGTTATGTGTTTAAAGATATTTAACTGTTTCGTACTTATTTACTTATTACTTACTAATAGATGTCTTCAAGTGCTGCCGGTATGGCCTTATGCTAAGTAGTTAACTTACTTATTACGTTTTATTATCACTTAGTCTTTGTTTGTAGGAACTTCGGTTCACGTAAATATCACTTTTTTACACTAATGGCACTTTTGAACACTCGCGGGGTTGGGGCACGGTTTACTTGGGGACGAGGGAAATCGAGAAGAGTATGTTTGAGAGTGGGGGCGGGGGGGCTTCGCCTTCGGGAAGAGGTGGTCTGTCCCGTTGGGACCTTGGTTTCCCGGTACGGCGGCATTTGGGGCCTCGTTGCCTTTTTCGCTTTACTGGCTGGCGCTCCTCCATCAGCTCCACTCCCAGCAGGTCCGACCACCCTTCCAGGTCGGCCTCCTCGTAGGGGCTGGTGCTTCTGGGTGGTGTGGGGAATAGGTCCGGTTTGTTTTCCGCGGTCTCGGCTATTCCCACGGTTGCATTGCTATTTAATATTGTTATGATTTTAGAATTTATATCGATATATTTACACATCTCTGAACATTTCTGGATAATTTAAGTTTTAATATTACTTTAAAGACACCGTAATACTAGGTATTAAATTCCATCATATCCGCCTACGCATTTAGTAAACACCTGTAGAAATAAAAGCATAATAAATCTTTTGATCGTATGATTTATTTTTAATATTTTGTTTTCACTGTAATTCATTTTTAAATAATTAGAGATAATTATGTTACATATTACAATTTTAAAATGCATTAATAAATAACTGTCATAAGAAGTACATCAGTTGGCTTCTACCGGCTGATAAAAATAGAAACGGAAGTTGTGTATAGCATCTTTGTTTAATTTATTTGGAGTATTTCATATTATTTGTTATTATCCTAAAATATATTTAGATAGCTTGGTTAAGTCCTGTATTTTAAAGATAGGCAGTAAAATAATTGTCAATTTAAAATACTTACTGGCCATTTCCGGCAGCGTGCCGCCCATAACGGTCGTTAAAATGGCGGGAGATTTTGGCGGGAATTATTGGCGGGAAATCGTGAATATAAAATGGCGGCACGCGGTTGGAAG
Organism: Pyrausta purpuralis; assembly: GCA_963924145.1. Taxonomy (NCBI): domain Eukaryota; kingdom Metazoa; phylum Arthropoda; class Insecta; order Lepidoptera; family Crambidae; genus Pyrausta; species Pyrausta purpuralis. Next base: position 21,127,426 of record OZ001652.1, on the reverse strand, counting down.
GGCAGTCTTTTTCGATCGCTTGAATGGGCAAGTGGTAACTCTGTGCGTGCGACTACAAGTGTAAACTAGTATAATAAAAGTGTAATCTCTAGTTTAATTGTATTGTAATAAACAGTTATAAGTGAATTGTTGGAGTTTTTATCATCTCAGAAGAGGGAGTCACCAAAAATAAAAGGTACGTAATGAGTGATTTATTGTTTTATTCGGAATGTGATTATTCATGTTTTATGAGTAACTGTACCTTTTGAACACGCCCACGTGTTTTTCCTTTTTTTGAAATTTACTGCTTATCAAAGCCCATTCGTTTTACTTAAACTTTGATGAAGAGATAAGTAGGGGGCGTCCTAGGTGTGCTTGCTGACTTGCTGGCAGGACCTTGCTGGCTTGTTAGGTGAGCCACCTAGGCGTCGGAGGACTATGTATGTCCACACGTAGGGGGCGTTCTAGGTGTGCTTGCTGACTTGCTGGCAGGACCTTGCTGGCTTGTTAGGTGAGACACCTAGGCGTCGGAGGACTATGTATGTCCGCACGTAAGGGGCGTTTTAGGTGTGCTTGCTGACTTGCTGGCAGGACCTTGCTGGCTTGTTAGGTGAGCCACCTAGGCGTCGGAGGACTATGTATGTCCACACGTAAGGGGCGTTCTAGGTGTGCTTGCTGACTTGCTGGCAGGACCTTGCTGGCTTGTTAGGTGAGCCACCTAGGCGTCGGAGGACTATGTATGTCCACACGTAAGGGGCGTTCTAGGTGTGCTTGCTGACTTGCTGGCAGGACCTTGCTGGCTTGTTAAGTGAGCCACCTAGGCGTCGGAGGACTATGTATGTCCACACGTAGGGGGCGCTCTAGGTGTGCTTGTCGACTTGCTGGCGAGACGTTGCTGGCTTGTAAGATGAGCCACCTAGGCGTCGGAGGACTATGTATGTCCAAACGTAGAGGGCGCACTAGGCGTGCTTACTGACTTTCTGGCGAGGCCTTGCTGGTTTGTTAGGTGAGCCGCCTAGGCGTCTGAGGACTATGAATGTCCACACGTAGAGGGCGTGCTAGGCGTGCTTACTGACTTGCTGGCGAGACCTTGCTGGCTTGTTAGGTGAGCCGCCTAGCGCCGGAGGACTATGTATGTCCACACTTGGGAGTCGCTATAGACGTGCTTGCCAGCATACTGGCGGGACCTTGCTGGTTTGTTGGGTAAGGCGTCTAGGCATAGGAGCACTATGTATGCCCACGAAAAAAAGCTTATCACAAGAATGAATTCATTATCTTAAAGGACTTGATTCAGTTTAAATTATTTTACTTGCTTGAAATGTATTTGGTTTAGAAGATCTCTTCAAGCGAACTAGCAGGACTTTATAAAAAAAAAAAAACCTTGAGTGCATTCTATTGTGTGTATGATGTCATTTTAGATATTGAAACCTAAGACATTGTTAAAATTGAGATTGATACTTGATTTCGATTGAAGGTTTGAATATCCAGAAACATTCTGACCACTAGTATTTCGCTGTTAGGATGTCTTAGATTTTTTTTTTTATTAATATTTAGTAAATTGTAATAAATATACATCTGTTATTGAAATTCATCATCATCCACTTCAAGTGAGGAAGCGGTGCCACGGAAATTTCGCAAAACCGCAAGTAGATTATCAACTAAGGATGTTCTGCAATTAGTTAAGACATTAACGGGAGAATCTTCTCGTACTTCCTTTAATAATTTAAACAATGTTGTCCCCGATTTCGACCCGTCAAATAGGGCTCAAACCATCGAGAATTGGCTACGAAAAGTCAACGAATGCGCCATTATATATGGCTGGGATGAAAAGCAAGTAGTTCATTTTTCCCTACAAAAATTAGTAGGATTGGCTAAGAGATGGTTTGAGGCCTTGCCGACCGTTGTTTATACTTGGAATGAATGGCAAGAGAAGCTCCGTAAGGCTTTTCCTAGTGAAGAGAATTACGGAAAATTGCTCGAAGAAATGTTGAATCGCACATCTCGTAACGACGAAAGTCTCCGTGACTATTTTTATGACAAATTAGGTTTACTAAATAGATGCGAAATAACTGGTAAAAGGGCCATTGACTGTATAGTTTACGGGATAAGTGATAGGGCAATTAGGAACGGAGCACAGGCACTAAATAGCTCGGAACCCGAAGACTTGCTTAGTTTTCTTTCCTCTCAAAAACCTTCCCCCTTCAACAATAGTAGGGTGCGTGAACGAGTAACTTCAAGATTTAATGAATCAAATACCACAAACGCAGGTAACAGTTCTAAAGCTATTGTGTGCTTCAACTGTCACGCAAAGGGTCACCCCTATTTCAAATGCTCTAAACCTATTACCAAGTGCAGAAAATGCAATCGAGTTGGACACGATCTTGATTCTTGTAAATTATCACCTCTTGCTTCATTTAGTACTAGTCGTAATGAGAACGAGTCCGAGAAAAAGACATTGAAAATAGATTCATACAGTAACAAAAATGACAAATTCTTCAAAAACGTATTGGCAAATGATGAACCCCTTACCGCTTACATAGATTTCGGTAGCGAATGTACCCTCATACGTAAAAGTGACGCGGAATCATTAAAATTACCACAGAATTTTGAGAAAGTACCAGTAGTTAAGGGATTTGGTCAATCATCAGTTGTACCAATTTATAAGTCAACAATTCACATTAATATTGATGATGTTGGAGCTGATATTGAAGTATTAGTTGTCGATGACAAATACATGCAAACCTCACTGATAATTGGCCAAAACTTTACCGAGCTACCCTTCATCACTGTCTTGAAAAACAGTTCTAAGCTAATATTTTATAATAGCCCAAGTAACGATCTCTTAGAAAACAATGAACATATTTTAAAACTTTATGTTACTAATACAATAGAAATTAACAAAACCTGCATCGTTCCGGTCCATGCTAATCACTCTTTCAATGGTGACGTCATTATCGATGGGTATAATACGGCTCAACCGGGGGTAGAGTATCGCGTACTATCTGGGGCCTTTAGTATTAGTAACGGTAAAGGCCAAGTTGTTGTCACCAACCTGTCGCCTAAATCAATAACCCTAAAAGAGAATATGTTGATAACTAGGTCTATACCTTTCACAGAACGACCAGTATGTCATGTTAATCGCATAGTCAAAGAAGTAGCAAGTTTAGATCCTTTGGATAAAACGGAGATTAAAACAGGGCCGGGACTAGAATCTGACCAGTTAAATAGACTTTATTCTTTATTGCAAAACTATCGTGACTGTTTCGCTACCAATCTGGGAGAAATAGGTCAAGCGGTTGATGTCGAAATGAAAATAGAGCTAGTAGATAATAAGCCTATAGTTTACCGTCCTTATCGCCTGTCACATTATGAGCGTGAACAAGTGCGAGAGACAATAGATGAATTGATGCAAAATGACATTATTCAGGAATCAAAATCAGACTATTCGAGTCCTATCTTAATGGTTAAAAAAAAAACGGGCGAACACAGACTGTGTGTAGATTTCCGAGCCCTAAATAATAAAACCATTAAAGATAGATTCCCTTTACCACTTATAGATGACCAAATATCTAATCTTAGTGGCAACCAATTCTTCACTACCCTAGATCTTGCGTCAGGGTACTATCAGATCCCTATGGCCAAAGAAAGTATGCATCTCACAGGATTCGTGACGCCTGATGGGCATTACGAATTCAAAAGGATGCCTTTTGGTCTCGCCAACGCACCAGCTGTGTTTCAAAGAATGATCAACAAAATTCTTGGTAACAGAAGATTTGAATATGCCCTGGCCTATCTAGATGACATACTTATTCCTGCAAAAAGTATTGACGAGATGTTTGAACGATTAGGAGATATATTAAAGCTTCTCAGAGAATACGGGTTGACTTTAAAACTGGCAAAGTGTCGTTTTTTTGAAACAACTGTAAGTTATCTCGGGTATGATATATCTTCTGTAGGTATCACACCTGGTGAAGCAAAAGTGTTGGCAGTCAAGGAATTTCCCCAGCCACAAAACGTTCATGAAATCCGTCAATTTCTAGGTTTAACAGGATATTTTAGAAAATTTGTTCAAGGATACGGGGAAATTGCTCGACCACTAACTGCACTGCTCAGAAAAGAGGCTAAATGGCAGTGGGCTGAAACTGAAAATCGTGCCTTCACACTCTTAAAGGATAGACTTATTTCCCGGCCCGTTCTCGCATTGTATGACCCCACTCTTGAAACAGAGCTACACACTGATGCCAGTTCGTTGGGCATAGGAGGCATCCTGATGCAGTGGCAAAAAGATGCAAGGGTGTTGAAGCCTGTTGCATATTTTAGCCGCCAGACAAGCCCAGAGGAAAAACATCTACACTCCTATGAATTAGAGACGCTGGCTGTCGTGTGTGCCTTAAAAAAGTTTAGAGTGTACTTGTTAGGGCTTCAGTTTAAGGTATTCACCGACTGTGCTGCCCTACGAACAACTTTGACTAAAAGAGACCTTGTTCCTCGGATAGCTCGTTGGTGGTTGCAAATAGGTGAATACTCATTTGATATTGAATATCGACCTGGAGTTCAGATGTCTCATGTAGATGCTTTGAGCAGAAACACAACACTGACAGGACAATCCGAAGATAACCCTTCCGTTAGCATTTACAGTATTGAAAAAGATAACTGGTTTTTGTCCCTCCAAATCGCTGACCCAGACATATCACGTATCATTAAAATTTTAAAACCAGACGATGATAGTGAATGTCGAGATATCCGCAAAAATTATACAATAAAAAATCATTCAGTTTATAGGAAATGTGAAGATGACAAATTGCGGTTAGTAGTTCCACGAAGTGCTAGGTGGCAAATATGTCGCGCTAATCACGATGAGATCGGTCATCACGGGTACGCTAAAACGCTTGAAAGAATACAAGAACAATTTTGGTTCCCAAAACTCAGGAAATTCGTAGAGAAATATGTAGGAGCTTGCTTGGAATGTGCTTACAATAAAGACAATGCCTCAAAACAAAAGTCTGGGTACTTATATCCAATAGAAAAGGTAAATATACCTTTTCACACTATTCACATCGACCATTTAGGACCGTTTGTCAAAAGTAAAGATAATAATACGCACATCCTTACTATTGTAGATGCCTTTACAAAATACGTTTTTGTGAAACCTGTAAAAGACTTAAAAACCAAGACCACAGTAAAGACCCTTGAAAAGATATTTTATGACTTCGGAGTTCCAGCTAGAATAGTGCTAGTTTTACTTCTGCAGCTTTTAAGATTTTTTGTGATTCTCAGGGAATAAAACACGTTTTAAACGCAGTCGCTTGTCCTAGGGCTAATGGTCAAGCCGAAAGGTATAACCAAACTATCTTGAACGCATTGGCAACACAAAATGCTTTTTGCCACGAGCGGGACTGGGACAAGTGCCTGGGTAAGATTCAGTGGGGCATTAACAACACAGTTAATGCTTCTACACAAAAATCTGCGACAGAAGCTTTGTTCGGAGTAAAAATGCGCGATACTTTAACAAATAAACTTGGCGTCGAGCCTCCAACCAGTTGCAGTAATTCAAATTTACAAGAGATCAGAGAAAATGTCACTGATAATATTCATAAACAGCAAGCTAAAACTAAAGAACGATATGATGCACACCGGGTTCCAGCTGTTAATTATCAAATGGGTGATCTAGTAAAAATTTCGAGAAATAATTTTGATAACAATAACAAAAGCACAAAGCTTCTGTCAAGGTTTGTTGGGCCATATAGAATCACTGAGATATTGGGTAACGATAGGTACAGAATAGCTGATGTTCCGGGATTCATAAAGAAGGGTAAACCATATAAAACTGTTATTGCAGCCGATAGAATGCGTCCTTGGATTCACATTAAGGCTCTTGAAATGGATAAAAGTGATATGAGTAGTTCTAGTAGCTCAGAGAGTGATTAAATATATATAACATTTAGTTTTATATGGTCTTGATATCTATAAGTTCTGCTTTAGTGAATTATGAATTAATCATTAACATTAATAAAATCACTTCAATTTAGCCTATGATATATTAAATTGATGATTTTAGAATTAAATTATTTAGGATGATTATGTTTGTGTGATGCCAGGAGGCACCACAAGGTCGGATGGCCGAATGTTATGATTTTAGAATTTATATCGATATATTTACACATCTCTGAACATTTCTGGATAATTTAAGTTTTAATATTACTTTAAAGACACCGTAATACTAGGTATTAAATTCCATCATATCCGCCTACGCATTTAGTAAACACCTGTAGAAATAAAAGCATAATAAATCTTTTGATCGTATGATTTATTTTTAATATTTTGTTTTCACTGTAATTCATTTTTAAATAATTAGAGATAATTATGTTACATATTACAATTTTAAAATGCATTAATAAATAACTGTCATAAGAAGTACATCAGTTGGCTTCTACCGGCTGATAAAAATAGAAACGGAAGTTGTGTATAGCATCTTTGTTTAATTTATTTGGAGTATTTCATATTATTTGTTATTATCCTAAAATATATTTAGATAGCTTGGTTAAGTCCTGTATTTTAAAGATAGGCAGTAAAATAATTGTCAATTTAAAATACTTACTGGCCATTTCCGGCAGCGTGCCGCCCATAACGGTCGTTAAAATGGCGGGAGATTTTGGCGGGAATTATTGGCGGGAAATCGTGAATATAAAATGGCGGCACGCGGTTGGAAGGGCAGTCTTTTTCGATCGCTTGAATGGGCAAGTGGTAACTCTGTGCGTGCGACTACAAGTGTAAACTAGTATAATAAAAGTGTAATCTCTAGTTTAATTGTATTGTAATAAACAGTTATAAGTGAATTGTTGGAGTTTTTATCATCATTATTTGATTTGCGGTACCTGTTGCCACCCTGGTCCCTCTTGGACCTTCTCTTATGGTCCCTGTTGGGATTTGTTGAGGTCTGGTCTGCTTTCTCTGTGTGGGGTCCATTATTATTAATTTCTTTTTTGTCCTGTTCCTCTGACGTCCGATGAATTAGTGGCGTTTATCGTGTGGTATGACGTTTTTATTATGGATACTGTAGGTCCATCTGTGCGCTTTCTATTACCTATGCGGTCTGGAACCGGTATCCCGTTGGGTTACGTGATATTCGTCTGCCTGATTTATTGATTATTTTTATTGGTGCGGGTGTTTATTTCAGTGTATTTATATCTGTATGGTATTTTATATTGTGACTATATTATTGTACGTATATCTATACATATATATTTGTTACTTCTATTCGTAGTATGGTTTGAGGTCTTTAACGTGTGCGGTAATATTGTTTTTCTTTGTTTTCGGGTCATGTAATATGAATATGACTGGCGATTTTTGCGTTGTTATTGTAAAGGGGCCTACGAATTTTGGTGCCAGTTTGGCGCAATATTGTCTGTTTGCGTCGGATAGCGTGAAGTTTCGTTTCATTACTTTTTCCCCTACTTGCGGTTGCCAATCTTTTCTTGTTTTATCGTAATGCTGTTTTTGCTGTTGGGAGGCTGTGTTTTGGTTTTTTCGGACGACTACGTATAGCTGTTCTCTGCTCTGTTGACTATCTAGTTGTGGTATGGGAAGTTTATTTTTGTCTTTAGGTGCTTATAACTCTTTTCCAAATAGTAGGAATGCTGGTGTGAACTTGGTTGTGTCGTGTTTTGACGTGTTTATTGCGAAGTTAAGTTCTGGTAGGTACTCGTCCCATTTTTTATGGTTGTCCTTTATGTACGTTGCGATCATTGTTTCGAGTGTTTTGTTTACTCTTTCTGTCGGGTTTGCCTGTGGTGCGTATGGGGCTGTTAATCGGTGATTTATGCCGTACTTGATTAACTCGTCCTCGAATTGTTTGCTGGTAAACTGTCTGCCGTTGTCTGTTAGCAGAGTGTTGGGGCATCCGTATCGCATAATTATGCATTCTCTAAATGCTTTGCTTACGGTCTTTGCTGTAGCGGTTCTTAACGGTTTTATTTCCGTCCATTTTGTGAACTTGTCATGGAAGATGATTATCCAGTTGTGTCCATTCAAAGATCTGGGTAACGGTCCTATTAGGTCTGTGCATACTATGTCCCAAGGTTTGTCTGCGTTCTTGATATGCATTAGGCCTGCTTGTTTTTGTTGTGGTTTTTTGTGGGCTTGGCATGTTTTGCATGTCTTTACGTATTTGACTACATCTTTGTACATACCTGGCCAGTAGTATCGTTGTGCTATTCTATTAAGTGTTTTAGCGGTTCCTTGGTGTCCAGCTGTTGGTGTGTCGTGGTTGTCTTAAAGGATGCCTTCTTTTTCTGATGGTGCTACGCATAGTCGCCATTCTGAATCGGGTTGTAATCTCGGCCCGTATTTTTTTATTTTTATTTTACGGTATAGTTTGTTATTTTCTAGTTTGTATTCGTCGTTATTTCCTGATTGTGCTTCTTGTATTTTTCTTTCTAGCCAGTCCTTAGATTTGTCTTCTAATTCTAGTATGGGGTTTCGGGATAGTTCGTCTGCTATCTTGTTCTTTACTCCCGGTCTGTATTCTATTTCGAAATCGTATTGCTGTAGTTCTAGTGCCCAGCGTGCTAAAGTGACCAGCGTGCTAATCGTCCTGTTGGGTCTTTAATGGTGTTTAGCCACTTTAATGCTTGGTGTTCTGTTATCACTGTGAACCTATACCCCTCTAGAAACGGTCTCATTTTTCTTATTCCCCATATCACTGCTAGGCATTCTTTTTCTGACGTCGAGTATTTTTTTTCTGCTGGTTTTAGTGTTCTACTGGCGTACATAATTGGGTACTCTACTCCATCTATGTTCTGTAATAATACAGCTCCTAGGCCTATGTCGCTCGCGTCTGTTTGAAGTATGAATGGTTTGGAAAAGTCTGCTCTTTTTAGTAATTTTTCTTCGGTAATTATGTCTTTTATGTTGTTGAAGGCTTGTTCTTGCTTCGTGTCCCATACGAACTTAATGTCCTTTTTTAGTAGTGATAGTATAGGGTCTAGGATCTCTGAATAATTTGGTATGAACATTCTGTACCATGACGTCATTCCTATCAATCTTCTTACCTCTTTCAGAGTGGTTGGCGGTTGTAGTTGTCGAATCGCCTTTATTTTTTCGTGGTTCATCTTTATTCCGTCTTTGTTTACGACGTGGCCTAGGTATTCAACTTCTGGTTTGCAGAATTCGCTTTTCTTTTTGTTTATTTCGAGTTGTGCCTCTCTGACCCTTCTGAAAATCGTTTTTAGGTGTTCCAGATGTGTTTCGTAGGTGGGGCTGCAAATTATTATGTCGTCTAGGTACACGTATGCGTTTGGCTCGAGTTCGGGTCCTATGACTGTATCTAGAAGTCTCTGGAAAGTAGCACCGCTCGAGTGAAGTCCGAAAGGCATTACTTTGAACTGGAATAGTCCTCTACCTGGTACGGTGAACGCTGTTATCGGTTTGCTTTCCTCTTTTAGTTTTACGTTCCAGTATCCGTTTTTCACGTCGATTTTTGAGAAGTATTTTGCGTTTCTTAATTTGTCTAGAGTGTTGTCTATTTGTGGTAAGGGGTATGCGTCTTTATGTGAGATTTCGTTTATCTTCCGGTAGTCTACACAGAACCTGTATTCACCGTTTGCATTTTTTGCTAAGACTACTGGGGAGCTGTACGGGCTGTTTGATTCTTCAATGATCCCGTTTTCCAGCATCTCGTCCACAAAGTTATTTATTATTTCTTGTAGTTTCGGGTTCTTGGGGTGATACTTTTGTTTGACTGGTTTGTTGTGCGTAAGTCTTATCTCGTGTTCTATCCAGTTGTTTCCTTTGGGGGTTCTGTCGCATTTTTCGTATTCGTTTCTAATTAGGTTGTCTAGTGTTTCTTTTTGTTCTTTTGTCAGTGTTGTGTCTGGATCTGTGGCGACTGATTCGTTTGTTGTTTCTTCTGTTTCGGTTTGTTCTGATGTATTGTTGTATTGCTCTGGCCATATCAATTTGACTCCGATTCTGTTTAAAATATCGACTCCGATTGTTGTTTTTGTTATTTCTGGATGGTATAGCATTTGGTGATTTACCTGCTTATCTCTTATCGTTAGTTTGATGGGTAGAGCTTCCTTTATTTCCATTTTCTCGCCGTTGGCTGTTTGTGCGGTTTCTTTTACTGTCTTTGGTTTTATTCCATTTAAGACGCAGTCTTCGTAAGTGGTTTTGTTTATATGTATGACTTTATATTGATTTAAACTTACATGGTCAATAACATTAGAATTTATTGTAAAGGGATTGCTACCATGTACCTTATTATTTTTGAGTTTCCGATATTTCGGCACTGTTGCAAGTGCCATGGTCACGCAAAAACTTCAGTTACGCCGTGACCATGGCACTTGCAACAGTGCCGAAATATCGAAAACTCAAAAATAATAAGGTACATGGTAGCAATCCCGTTACAATAAATTCTAATGTATGACTTTGTTGCGCCTGTGTCTAGCAGAGCTTCGTATTTGTTTCCTAGTATCTCTACGTCTACGAATGGGCGGCCGTCTCTCTGGTTTCCTTTCGGTTCAGCTGTCATTGATTGTATTTGGTTCTGGTTTCGTCTACAACAGTGTATGCTGAGTGTACCTATTTTTCCGCATCCTCCGCAGAATATTACTTTTCTGCTCCTGCAGTCGTTTGATCTGTGGCCGGGTTTTCCGCAGTTCCAGCAACATGTGTTGGAGTTGAAGTTGTGTATGTATCTCGTTTCAGGCCTTCGCTCTTGGTGACCTTCTCTGGGGTAGTTATTCTGCGCTTTGGGTTGTGTTATTTCTGCTCTCGTGTCTGTTCTTCCTCCGGTTTTTTGATTATAGCTGGCTTGGCGGTCTGCCGTAACGTGTTCGAAGTCTTTGGCTAATTGCGTCAGTTGGTGTACTGTGTTAAATTCTGTTCTCTTTATGTAGTATTTGTACTTCGCATTCATGTTCTCGTATATTCTGTTTAATTTATCTTCTTTGGACATACCTCCGTGTCTCCTCATCAACGTTTGCATGTTTATTAAGTAGTGGGTGAACTTTTGGTTGTAGAATTGTGTAGTTGTGACGATTTTCTTTGTGAGGTCTGACTTGTAGTTGTTCGGCATAAACGTTATTGAAAAGCACTCCATAAACTCTTCCCAAGTCGTCCACGTGTCTTTATTGTTTCTATACCATAGCACAGCCTTGCCTTTTAGCAGTCTAGGTAGCATTTTCAGTACTCTTTCTTTTGGCATCTCGTTAGTTTCCATCATCTCGTCTAACCTTTCTAGGAATTCCATTGGATCATCGTACGTATCGAAGCTTATATTCGACTTTGTTATCGCGCACTCGTTTTGACCTTGTGTATATGCCATGTTTTGACTTACTTGTTTTTGTGGTTCGTTGGTTTTTTCTTCGGGTAACATCTCTGTATCTGTATACTCTGTGTCGGAATCGGGATCGGCGTCGTCGTGGTGGTCGTATAGGTGGGAGGAGCGTGGGGGATGTGCCTGACTTTCGGTTGTGGTTTCGGTTTCGGTTTTCACGGCCTCCTCCAGCTTCTGGCGTAGTATTCTTACGGGTAACTCGTCGTTTCTATGTTTCTTAATTTACACTGATATTCTAACTCGTTTTTCTTTGGGTGGTAAATCCAAGAAGTGGACATTTATTTATTCTAGGTGCTCCCGAAGCGTTGCGCTCTTTCGGCTCTGATGCCTGGGTGCGACGGTTCGGTTAGTACCCGGTTTCCCTGGCTACTTAGTGAGTTTTTTCGTTGGGCGCCAATGTGACGAAGGTCCCTTGCGGCTAGCTCAGCCTGAGTCCTTCGTCAGCATAAAGTACTTTTCTCTGCCCCTGCCCAACGGGAGGAAGAGATGTGTACCTAACTATTGCAGGGAAACTTGTGAATGAAACCACCTTTACAATGGATACGGCTCTATTCGGCTTAGCTTATTATTAGTACAATCCTTACCTTATTGGCTACTCCTTATTCTAACGGCATCGGACACTTATTGACTAACGGGATCCCTGATCGAAAGGTGAAACTATCAAGATATCGTGAAGTGTGATCACTCTGGCGTCGAGACGGTTTCGAAATCACTCGCGGTTGAGTTAGTAGTTAGGAATCGTGGGAGCGAAATTAGGTTTGGTGCGGGGATAGTGGGAGTCTAGTTACCTCACGGTACGGTACGTGCTGTCACCCCAGGTTACGTTGCCCTAACTGCGAAGGGTCGAGCGAACTCCCAGCCGCCGACTTAGCCTTCTCCTATGCTCCCCTGATCGCCCAACCCAGGCGACTCCTAACTGTGAAGGGTCGTGCGAACTCCCAGCCGCCGACTTAGCATTCTCCTATGCTCCCCTGATCACCCAACCCAGGCGACTCCTAACTGTGAAGGGTCGTGCGAACTCCCAGCCGCCGACTTAGCCTTCTCCTATGCTCCCTGATCACCCAACCCAGGCGACTCCTAACTGTGAAGGGTCGTGCGAACTCCCAGCCACCGACTTAGCCTTCTCCTATGCTCCCCTTATCACCCAACCCAGGCGACTCCTAACTGTGAAGGGTCTTGCGAACTCCCAGCCGCCGACTTAGCCTTCTCCTATGCTCCTTTGTTCCTAACCCCGAGTAGATAGGGAAGTTAGGAGGGTAGGGGCAGCATTCGCCAGAGACCGGATAGCACCACTGCGCGCGCCTACGTGTTGCCACTACGGCCGGGCTCCAACGAATGCCGATCTGCTCGGCCGCGCAGGGCGTTATATAGGCGCGCGGGGAGGTTGCGGGGTGTAGGGGGGCGACCGCTGTGCACGCGGCCCGTGCGTGTGACGCTTGCCTACGTCATCGTTGTGAGCATCAGGGTGGCGGTGCCAGTCTTGTCGGTAATTATGTGCGTTATGCTGTCTGGCACCGTCACAAAGTATGGGTACATTAGATTCATTCACCTTACCAGACAGCATTAGGTTTGTTGCATTGGTTAAAGCCTCGAGAACATTGGTGCTGGTCTCACAGTCAGTATTTAAAAAGTCTAATGCTGTGCGGTGAGACCATCCAGCCCAACAGCAGTACCGCTCCTAAAGCTGTTGACCGCTCGGAGGACCTTCTCCGAAGAACACTGTAAATGAGTATCTGTATCTGGTAGAGGAAATGCTCAGAGAAGAAGCAGCTGCTCCTTTTATATCCCCATAAGTGTGGTAAGGCTTACAGAACAGTTATTTTATAATTGTACGTGAAGGATTCGATATGGGCAAGTTAGGAGATGCATCCAAACCTGTGGAGTGTTCAGATTGACTACGGATCTGATATCAGTAACCAAATTTTGAGCCACACAGACGCGAGTCCCACGTCGGACTCTTTTTATAATGGGGACATTATTTTAAATTTAGAAAGGCGATTCCAAAAGAGTTCAGAAGGTGTCACCCTTTTAGAGGGTGAACGAAAGAAGTATAAAAAAAATAAAGAATATTTATAGTTTGGTATTAAAGTTTATTTAAAAAAAGAAGTTAGGCTCTTAGGTCGCCTTGGTCTTAATAAAAATGCACCGTCCCGGGTCTAGAATACCCCACTCTCCTCAGGTCATTCCTCTCGGTCTGCAGGTAGGGTTTGTCCAGCACCACTGCTTTCACGCTGAGCTCAGGAGAAGGTTCAAGCCAGTGGGTGTCCTCAGTACGGGATTCACAGAAATTCTAGTATTAGATTCGATGACAAAATAAATAATATTACGAAGCACTCCGTCTAGGGCGCTCGCGAGAGCAAAGCGACGTGGAGTCGTCGTCAGAGCTAGTTTCGGTCTGCTCGCGCAGAGGGCGAGACAGACGCATGCACGGGACGCGGGGGCAGGGAACTCGTTCCTCCACCCGGTCCTATTGTTCGCCGCTCAGCTGGTTAGCCGCGCGCGCAACAAGCGATGTTTTGGATTTCAAAAATAATATCAGTATTTTTCATGAAGAAAAAGACTTTCAAGGTTTGTCGTTTAAGTGTAAACGCTACGTTACAAAGGTGATTGCGAAGGGGCGGGGGTTGGTGATGCACTTAGTAAAGGTACCTGCACAACAGAAACAGCATTGTTGTGGCAACAACTTCTATGAATCTTCAGCATTATTTGCCCTTAAAAAAACTTAGGTGTGGCACACAAATCATACTTAATAAAATCGACATTCATTTAAATAAATATGTTTAAAACTATACAAACACCACAATTTAAACTGTAAAAAATAATAATAATGTAAAAATAATGGCTTAAGCAATTGAAAATAACCGTATGAATTTTGACATAATGTCAAACAGCACTCGTTTCCTGGCAACGCGCGGTGTTCGGCGCTCCTATTGGTTCTCAGGGCTTGCATTAGTTTTTTTTTGCAGCAGAAAAAATGGCTGCGACATAACGATAGCTGATGGCGTCCTTGGAAACGATTAATTGCAGTTTATCAACGAAAATCAGCTGATTTGAATGTTTTATTCCCTACAAAAAGAGGCGTGGAAAAGGTACGGACAAGTGCTTTGTTGACACAACAGGTATTTACACAAAATACAAGCTGAAACCTAAACATACATTAAATATGAATTATATCCCAAAAAAACAGGACGTGACAAATCTAAGTCAAAATTACTTATGATTTTCCATCTTTATTAATAACAAACAAGAAAAAATAAAACTGAGACATGCAATATAAAAAAAAAATTACAATCTACTTATTCAAAAACGACATTTCCTTGCGGCTATTAAGATAATATTTATAACAATACTAAAACATATTATTTACTTTTTAGTTTTACAACAATAAATCTTTTCAGCAAGTATAAATAATTATATCTTGTTGGATCCGATCTCGACAAACGGGCGAATTTGTTCTAAAAATATGGTAGTTGTAATTTGCTTTTTTTAGTACTGCTCAGTGAAGTGTGCTATCATTTATCCATTATTTCCAGACACCACTGGCGTCGACTCACAGGAATGTTTTTAGCTTCTGGCAATCTGAATGAAAAACATTATTTTAATAAACGATACGTACCTTTTCAATTTAATTGTTTTTATTTAATTTAATAAGTAAAAGTATATTTTAGTTTTATTAAAACCAATTCAATAATATATATCAATAATATTCAGGGTGATAAAAAAAGGGCTGACGGAATATAAATATAATAATCTATGAGACTATAGAAAACAGCATAAGGTTTTTGTTTGGTACCGCCCAGTACAAAAATATTAAGTTAAAGCACTTAGAAATTGTCCGCAAAAGCACGAAAATAATAGACGTGTTTCGCTCGCTACACACACACACCTACGCGCTAGGTGGCACGCGGCATTTCCCTGCTCGCGCTCCGCCTTCCATTGATTAACTTGACTAATTTTCCCTTCATACTTTCACGGGCTTAGGACCATCAAAATGCAAAAGGTTTTAAATTAATAATTCACTAGTATTAATTAATTAAAATTATTAATTCTATAGTTATGCTAATAAAATACCGCAACAATGGACACGAAAACAAAAAAAAACACCGACACAAGAATGACTAGGCCCTCGTGCATTTAGGCGTATTTAAAAATCAATCAATTATGTACATTAATTAAAATAATCTCAATTTTATGTACAATGATTGAATGGCTAACTTATCCTACCTAACTACGAGTACTGTAATAAATGTTCAAAATGCATACCATAATTCTGCAAACACAGTCTTGCACGCTTTCTCAAATTGTCTTTTAACTTGATTAGCACTGCAGTTTCGCTTTTGACTTCTTCAAATGTTCGTCTTATTTTCACTTTAAATTCGTCAATGTTTTGCGCTTCGTCTACATAAACTCGCCGTTTTATTTCACCCCATAAAAAAAAGTCACACGGAGTAAGATCAGGTGACCGTGGAGGCCAGGCGACGAGACCCCCACCGACCGATCCAGTGGTACCACCACCAGCACCATCGTGCTGATAATAAAAATTCTGAAAGTTGCTTATTGGCACATCGTCCATCATAACACTTATAACTTCTTGTTGCATTTCGTGGTAAGTGCGTCCTGTAAGCGGGCCCTCAATGAAAAACGGCCCCAGAATTTCATTATTGATAATGCCCGCCCACACATTCGCACTAAAGCGCACTTGGTGGTGGCATTCTTTTATAACGTGTGGGTTATTGTATGACCGGCAATGTTTGTTATGAATGTTGTATAGTACTACGCGCGTAAACATTGCTTCGTCTGTCCACAAAATGTTGGCACTAGGATGGGACAATACCCACTCACAAAAAGCACGACGATGCATAGCGTCTGCTGCATTTAAGCGTTGCACCCGTTGGTAATGGTATAAATGTAGCCCCGCGGCATTGAGCAATTTCCATACATGAAATTGGTTGACTATGCTAGGCTCTTTGAAAAACAACAAAACATCAATGGATTTCAGCAGTCAGAAATTCGTTACTTATTGCGACTATTGCTGACATTTTATTGCTTCAGAAAATTGTTTTTTTTTTCATTTTTAGTGCGTTCTTACAACTTTGATATAACGATCTTTTAATATTGTTGAAGATAGGACCGTCTTCACTGGTCATTGTGAATAGCACACTGAACTTTCTTATCAGTTGCATATGCCATTCGTGCCAATTGTCAACTTGCCGGTTGAAGTTGTAAAATAAAGATGTCATGCGTGTTTTGTTTTATCGAACGTAGTATAAAAATTTGCTGATTTATTAATATTTTATTAATAATAAGTTAATAAGGAGGTCCTATAAAGAATAAAATCATGGCCTGGCCATGTTTACGACATTAAAAAAAATTGAGACCCCATGACGAAGGTTTCCATTTTATATGTTGTTTGGCAACATGTTTACGTTTAATGTTTTATGTTTTGTCACTTAGTAAATATTCCACCACTTATTAAATTCTCTGCATTACCAGGTGGTTGACTGGTAGAGAATGCCATTAGGCATTAAGTCCACTAATTTTACAACTTACAGTGCAATAAAGTTTGAATAAATAAATAAATGTTTTTCAGTAAAAAGGAGCCATCTGTTCATCAACGCAAAGTTGTTGTTCAAGCGGTAACTCAATGAACCGATTTCTGACAGGATCATAAATGGGTATCACTTTGTGAAAAACAATCAATTGTCATCAAGGTGCAAATTATTTCGTAATTAAAAAAATGGTCCCTTGTCATATTAGCTGTTAACAAGAGAATGCTAATGTTTTTCTCCTAGTACATTTTCAAACTAGGATAACCAAATACACCTGTGGCTAAATGTAATCAAAATAAAACCTCTAATTCAAAGGTTTCAGTTTGTGTTTGTTCGACTGAGCGGCATATAAGTCGGCATCACACTAAACAATCAATTTTCGTGTTGTCATCAAAATGCAAATTATTTCGTAATTAAAAAAATGGTCCCTTGTCATATTAGCTGTGAACAAGAGAATGCTAATGTTTGTCTCCTAGTACATTTTCAAACTAGGATAACCAAATACACCTGTGGTTTAATGTAATCCAAATAAAACCTCTAATTCAAAGGTTTCAATTTGTGCTTGTTCGACTGAGCGGCATATAAGTCGGCATGACACTAAACAATTGTTTTGGGACATACCTGTAATAGGAATCTATTGGGGCTCTGACCATCAGATCTACAGAAATTGGTGATAGCCATCCTGGTGGTATAGTATTAACCAATTTTTTGTGTCTCCATCCAATCTCTGTTTTGGTTTGTTTTGAAAAATATCTTTAATTGTAGAAGGATTTTCTGGTTTTCTCAATTTCACTGGAGTTAACTGGATTTTTTGATTTCTGATCAAGGACGACATCATATAATACGCTAGATCCTTCATTTTCATCAGATTCAGGTGGAAATAACTCCCTTTGGTTTTGCTGAATCACGTCGTCGCAGAACGGATTGAACCTTCATAATTATGAGTATCACCATAATTAGAAGATAACAAGATGTCAGAGGGATTTCCATTATCTTGTGGTTGTAACGCCTTCGGTGGGATCATGTTGATGTTTTTTTTATCTGAAAGTGTAAGAAATCAATATAATAAATAATATTAACTTATTTTAGTAACATAAATAGTAATAAAGCCGAGCGTCCACCGCCGGCTAAACTAAGTTGTTTAGCTTAGCTCGCATAGTTGAGCCCGTTTTTCATACATGTGCGTCCACCGCAAACAATGCCAGCTAGCTACGTGGCATGCCCCAGCTAAGTGGAACTAACTTAGTTGTGCAGACGATCCATAACTAACTGAGCTGTAAATTGTCATGTAGTTGTCCCACTGATCGTAAAACTGATCCGTCTTCAGCACTTGGTTCACCAAAAGCAGTGGAAGTGGCAGTTGGATTAGTGGAAATATAGTTGTGTAGCACGCAAGTAGCTTTGTTATACAATCGACTGATTCTATTTAACAATGCAATGGCCGACAATATATCCGAAATCGCATTGACAAAACACCGAAGGCATTTTCTACCACATTTCGCGCTCTGCTGAGATGATAATTAAAGTTCCTTTTTTCTCTACTGTTACGACATGCGCTTTGTGGGTATGGTCTCATAAAATGTTTTTGTAAAGGAAATGCCTGGTCACCTATAAATACGTAAGGTATTGCAGGACCACTTTCTAGTAAAGGCTGATCACTAGGCAAATTCAATTCGTTATTTTGTAACCTTCGTGCAAATGCGGTGTCAGAAAAAATATCGCCATCACTAAATCTGCCCATGGAACCAATATCTAATATAATAAACTTCTTGTTTGCATTAACAACTGCGAATAATACTATAGAATGGAAATGTTTATAATTAAAATACTGAGAACCTGAATGAGGTGGACATTTTATGGATATATGTTTGCCGTCGACTGCTACAATACAGTTGGGGAATTGCCATTTCAAAAAAACTATTAATAATAATAATAATAAAAATATTTAATATTTTTAATATTATTATTATATTATTAATATTATAAAGCTGAAGAGTTTGTTTGTTTGTTTGTTTGAACGCGCTAATCTCAAAAACTACTGGCCCGATTTGAAAAATTATTTTTACGTTGGATAGTCCATTTATCGAGGAAGGCTTTAGGCTATATAACATAAAGATACGACTCATAAGACCACAGCAGCAATGAAAAATGTTGCGAAAACGGGAGAAAGATATTCCTTTTGAGAGCTTCTGCTGCGTACGCTGCGGAAACCGCTTAAGTTACACAAAAATCATGTATGACAGGATTTTTTAGCATCAAGAGTTCTATAATAAAGCGCGACAGCATATGTCTATCTTTTATGTTTGACTTACTACAACCTTTTTTATGTTAATAAATTTGTAAAAAATTAATGCAATATTTTAAGAGGTGTATTATACACACAGGTATTTATTCTTATCAAAATCAATAGATTCATCATCACGAGCATTTCATTTAGAACAAAGTTGCCCTTTATATCATTTGATTTCAATAAATATCTCCGGAGCTATCACAGTTTTAACATAACTCCGCACCAAAATAATGTTCGCAACTTAAGTACAACGTGCGCTTGCGGTAATTGCTATGGTTGCTGGCTTCTTCTTAGTTACAATAAAACTGCGTATGTTTTGCGTTAAAATAAATAATAATAATAATAATAATAAATATCGTTGGACATTCCAACACATCGCCATCTAGTCCCAAACTAAGCTACTCAAAGCTTGTGTTTTGGGTGCCAGACAACGGATATAATACTTAAATACTTTTTGTTTGTAAATACATACATGATATACATAGAAAACACCCAGACCAATACAAACAGACATGTTCATGCACACAAATGTTTGAATTGTGCGGGGATCGAACCCGCACCCGCTGCGTAGTAGGCGATTTCTCGACTCGGGTCGTCTTTTACTATTTTTTACTATTTTAAATATTTTACTATTTTTATTCAAACATTATTTTTGAAGGTGTTTTATACACACGGGTATTGATTCTTATCAAAATAAATACATTCATCATCACGAGCATTTCATTTTGAACAAAGTTTACATCATTGGATTTCAATAAAATATCTTAGAAGCTATCACAGTTTCGAAATAACTCCACATCAAAATAATACTCGCAGCTTAAGTACTTACAACGCGAGCTTGCGCTAAGAATGGTTGGTGGCTTCTCACTTACATTAAAATATGTGTTTTGCGTTGAAATATTTTCCTTATACATACCTATGTATTTATTTATTAAAAAACAAGAAAAAATTAAACTAATTAGATTAATTTAGTCGGCTCCCTACGGAACGGTTGTCCCGCGCAACTGCTTTTTTTGCGATACTTCAAGTGATTTCAGCGCGTAATACATAGTTTTCCTATCGCTACTGAGTAGTAAAGGACTTGAGCTCATTATTTTGATTTCAGATATTTTCTATTAGGTAGATTCAGTAATACTTTTGGTTAAAATTCTTTCTTCAGATTTATGCAGGTTAAAGTTTTCTTTTCGCCACTGAGTAGGTTTTAATTTTGAATGCATCTATTAATTATTAAGTTTAATAGATGTAGTAAGTAATTACTTTTGTTATTCTTTCTTCTGATTTATGCAGGTATAAGTAACTGCGATAGCTCATCTCAGCATGTAATAAAAGTTTTTTTGACTTAGTAATAAGTAGCATTGAAAGAAGGTAGGAGGTAGGTATTAAATCTAAATGTGCATTTATAATTTGATTTTGTAGTAGGTAATTTGGTTTTTAGAAAATACAAGTCTACAAATTCAGCAATTTACCGTCTTATGCGCAACGTATCTGAATTCCTTAATGATAGTATCCCTGTTACTGCTATATTAATGAAAATATTATTTTGTTCTATTGGAGAAAGGACTTTTTGAGAAGTGGATATTTTGGAAAAGAGACATTTTAAAACCGACGGTAATTATGGGAATGGGACATTATAAACCTGAACGGTTACTCAATCGCTTACACGTCCCAGGTTGTTGCAGGACTTATTAAGGCCTGAACTCGATATAGTCCGTCATCCCGCGGTATGAACTTGGGGTTTTTCCCCTTATCAGCGTCATTGATTTTACTTGCTTGCGTATTCAAAAGAACTAAGTCTCCGACTTGGTAATCTGGAGCTGGCCGATGGTGTTCATCGGAGTACTGCTTGGGCTTTCGCGTAAACGTCACGTACATCCACTAGAACCGAACACAGTTTCTTAAGACAAGGTATTATACTCACCATAAAATTGACATTCTCGATGATGACTTGCATATTATGTCAGACATGATATCGGTTAGACGAAGAAACCAACAATCCTTACGTGTGAAAAAACATCCCTTGGCAAACTTGCAGTCTTGTTACATTTTAACTTCTGGAAACCAATCAGTAGTAGGGCATGGTCTCATTTTTTCTAGAGGTCTCATTCTTTGTCACCTTTCGTTTACAAAGCGCTAAAAAAAGAGATGAACAAACAATTTGTCGTGTCTGTTGATAGATCATTTTTTTTCCAGAAATTATTACAATACTCTGCCGTTCTAGTTTGCTTATGTCATGACATCACGGAGCTTAGATTTCTTATAAACAGCTGATTCGCAGCGAGAACCCATTTCTTTAGATAGTTTTAAATAGGGATGTAACGATACCGATACCGATACCGATGTATCGGCCGATTTAATCGGCAGGCCGATATATCGGCATCGCCGATGTAACACAGCCGATATCAAGCAGATCTAAAAGCGCGCGAAAAGAGCAAGGCGTGCGACGTTGCCGCTCTGCCGTAGCGTCTTTGCTGAGGGAAGGGATAGCGCGCACCGCAGACGCACTGCTCCCCTCCCGCCCCGACCTAGTGCTTGCTAAGCTTTGGTTGAGAATTGTCATGTTTCGCGCTTTATTTACGTTACATCACCGCATTTCGTTCGTGATTCGTTCTGTTAATTATAAACACTGACAAGTGAATACTGTTATTGTGTTTTATTTTATGTAAAAGAAAATGGCAACGCCATTAAAACGAACAAGTTCCATTTGGAATCATTTTCAAATAAAACAGGATGATGACACAAAAGCAACTTGTTTATACTGCAATGTCAGCGTTTCTCGTGGTAGTAAGGCAGTTTCATCGAAGGGCTTCACGACAAGTAACATGTGGACACACGTGAAGCGTTATCATGAAAAAGAATTGAAAAATGATACCCCATCTACCTCGAAAACCGAGACCGGTCCGCCACCTAAAAAACAAGCTACTTTCGAGCACATTCTGGACAAAAATGTTATGTATGATACTGATGACCCCAGAGCAAAAGCGATCACGCAAACGATAGCTGAACAAATATGTGTAGATATGGAGCCGTTCGATATTGTAAATAAACAAGGGTTCCAACGCACCATTAAGCAGTTGTGTCCAAAATACAAAATGGTTTCCCGTCCACATATATCTGAAAATGTAATACCTGAAATGTACAGTCGTGTAAAAACGAAAATTAAGGCACTTTTGCAAGAACTTCCGCATATAATTGTCACGACTGACTTATGGACTAGCGACTCTTCTTCTTCCGTTAACGACTTTATAAGTCTGACTGCTCACGGAGTTGATAACAATTTTGAGCTAAAGAACTACTGCCTAGCAGTATTTCCTTTTGAAGGCGAAAAGCATAGCGGTGAAAACATAGCTGAAAACTTACGTCAGTTATTTCAAGATTGGGATATCAACCATCAGGTACGAGCTGTAGTAACAGACAATGCACCGAATATGGGACTTGCTGTGACACGTTTGGGTGTGGAACGTATCAGATGTATGGCCCACTCTTTACAGTTAGTGCTAAAGGATGCATTTTCAGGAGAAGAGAAGATCAATGAAATTATTACAAAGGCGAGATCTATAATAGGCCACTTCAGTCATTCAACGTCTAGTCGTAAAATCCTAACTGAGATGCAAAAATCTCATAATGTTCCTTGCCATGTGCTCATCCAGGATGTCAGTACTCGCTGGGATTCTACTCTTTACGCGCTTAGAAGACTTCTTGAGCAGCGAGTTGCAGTTCAAGCTTCATTACCTCATGTGAAATGTAAAACTGAATTGGCTACAGAAGAGTGGGTTCTAATGGAACAGATAGTCTCGGCCTTGACTTATTTTGAGGAAGCTACAAAGTCCATAAGTGAAGAATCTGCGTGCTTGTCCGACACTATACCGCTGATCAACAGTTTGCGAAAAGTCTTGGAACGGATCAAGAATCAGCATACCACGGCTATGGATGATAATTGTAGCCCAGAATACAATACTTTTATACTGAATTTGATAGCCGGAATCAATGATAGATTTGATTATTTAGAGAATGATGAAACATTCATTTTAGCAACAGCACTAAATCCGCGCTACAAACTGCGTACATTCACTCTGCAATCTACAAGCATGAATGCAAGAAGAATGCTGATTTCATTAATAACAACAACAAATACTAACAGAGAGAGTCCTAATTCTGCAGAGCCGCGACGAGATCAAAATGAGACTTTCTCGGGTATCTGGTCTGCTTGTGACAGTTTGATTAAAGAAGCAGAAGAAGATGAGCCTTTATCAAACATGTCTATTCAACCTGAGCAAGAAGAGGTGGAAACTTATATAAGATCTCCAAATATTCCAATTAAACATGATCCAAAGTTCTACTGGCGCCAAGAAGATAAATATCCAAAATTAAAAAAGCTTGCGCAAAAATATTTGTCCTATCCAATGAGCTCAGTTGCTTCAGAACGTCTGTTCTCGACTGCAGGCCTGATACAAAATGATTTGCGCAACAGATTATCTGCTGATAATTTGAATAAACTTTGTTTTCTCAACAAAAATCTACCGAAAGTAAACTTTAATTACTGACATTATGTGTCTTTTTATATGTGCTTAATTTGATTTCAAACTAATAAATGCCTTTTTAACAATTTTATTTTTTTACTGCATTTTATTTGATTAAGTATTTTTCTTTCACACTCCTCA
This sequence comes from Pyrausta purpuralis, assembly GCA_963924145.1. Lineage (NCBI taxonomy): Eukaryota > Metazoa > Arthropoda > Insecta > Lepidoptera > Crambidae > Pyrausta > Pyrausta purpuralis. The sequence continues at coordinate 21,103,612 of OZ001652.1, read as the reverse complement.
GAGCTAAAATAAATATGGTGTTTCATACATATGAAATAACTTTGAAGGAAGACGGGCGTGAGTCTACGCTTGTGTTGTGTCAATTTCTTAACGATTCCTTTCAACATTTCAAATGATATGAAACACATATCTAACAAACACCCAAAATATCGGTATCGTTATCGATATCGCCGATAATTTTCGTTAATTATCGGTATCGGTATCGTATCGGCCAAATCATGTATCGTTACATCCCTAGTTTTAAACTGTTTTATGAAACTTTAAAATTAGGATTGTACTGGTCAACTTACATATCGCGCCCATAACGTAAATATAACTTTCTTCTTCTCTCAATTTCTTATTTATTTCCCTTTGCGACTTTTTTATTTACTTTATTTTGCCTATTCCTGTAACTTTGTGGTTCGCCGTAAAATATTTTTCAAGTTAGAATGTCTTGTCTTTACCATACTGTTAACTTAGGCAATTGTTTGGGTTTTCTGGTACTAGGGGTTGGCTTTTCTAAAATAACGATGTTATTCTGCCCCTTCGAAACAAGACCATTTTCTTTTGAAGGGTCAACCACAGTTATCCTAATATCTTTGAAGTGTTGTATATTTAGTGTAAGAACATGTACTCATCTATAATATATACTATCCTGTATGTCTGTATTCAGTTACCTAAAAAACTTCGTAAAGTAATCTGGCGACGGCTATTCACCGGTTTTGAGCGCTTCCAACGCAATTCCAGTGTACCGTAGCATCCGCTCGAAGTTCCTCGACAACATAAGATCAAAGGGCCTGTAGCGTACTAGGCCGGCACAAAGTGCTGCAAAGTCATGATCCACACACATATTGGCATAATACAGCCCAAGGGCGCGTGACTGTAATTGATCCAGCCTGTAATCTGGCGACTCAGGATACAGAAGAGAAGACATCCAGTCGTCGTGTTCCTTGAATGGACAGCCGCCCCCTAGACTGTAACCCAAGAACTTGAGGGTATACAACTCATCTGTTACTTGGGATTTGGATAGATTGATCTTCATGCCAATAGTTTCGACTAATGAGCACGCCTCCCGAAGCGAAAAAGATGTGCCAACACTAAGTATTGAATCATCTCCCATCACAAGTAGGTCTTTTAACTCGATATCCTGTTTGAGGCATATCCACTCACACAGTTGTATTCAGTTACCTAGTAATAAACCAACATTCGGTCGAGTCACTTGTTTGACTTACAAACTACTTCCCTCATCATGGCGACCCATGCCATATTTGGACCGCGCGTGTAGATTTCTCGGGTTTCGGCGCCAGCTAACTAAAGTGACTATGGAATATTCCTGTATTGCGCGTGATCCCCCTGCCTGGTGGTTGTGTCCAATTGTAGTTGCAATCGAATTTGAAAATAAATTTCCGGAAAATAGGTTCCAAGTAATCTAAGGAAGAAGAGGTGATCATAGCCCAGAATACTTCGGGTGGAAGCAACTCCGCGTCAGCATGAGAGGACCTAAAGTACCATGCCAATACCACTAATATACTTTTGGTGATTAAAGTCACGCTTCTGACCTTAGCAGGAGTATACGGTTTTTTACAAAACCTATAAAAAAAACACAAGAAGTGGATGCGCAGAGAGATAATCTTCAACGAGTTGCGGAAATCTTTTCGTCGGCGTAATGACAACGGTTCCATCCCGGGTGTAGCGGCATCAAAAATGGTAGATGTTTAGTGAAGTGAAAAGTGAAAAATATATCTATGAGGTGAAAGTGAAGTGAAAAATAAATAAATCATATTTAGACATCCACGTGAAATGGAAGTATAATCAACATATTGACAAAATTAGAGACATTAAGTGTATAATGCTTAATTAGTAAAATATTAGTATCATTTAATCACTTACATTTAAAAAAATAAAAAGTACACCCAATTTAATCATAATTAAGTGTTAAGTTCAAGTAGTGATTGTTTACGTTTCTATGTCCATATACGAGCATCTTGCCCCTACTACGAGCACTCACCAAAACTTGGTATGTATTATAAGAAAACAAACAGTTAAATATGCACACACTTTATTTAAATCACAATGGTTTCTTATTAAAAATTAGAGGGTATTACTGTTTCACCAATATGAACACCTTTATTTAAAATCTCCACTGACTTAAGAAAAAACTAGGTCAAGCTTGAGCTTTCTCAAGTTCAAAAATTAGGAAAAGAAAGATTACTTGAAATCAGCGGCCAAGTGGCAGATCGGAGCGCGTCGAGCCCCGGCGTAGCGCGTGGAACCGGCTCGGTTTTCGCGCGGACGCGACGTCATAGACCGTTCGAAAACGCAGCGATAACAGTATTTTTTTTCTATTCTATTTTAAAGTAAGGTATGGAAAACAAATAACTTGAGTGTTTAAAAGAAATTGAAACAATTAGAAAATATTTAATAAAGAAAGGTAAATCACGTTATCAAGGAAAGTTAGCGGAATTAATTAGCGGAAGCAGAAATTATTTTTAATAAGAGTTTAGAGATTATTGAATTATTAAGTAAGAAAGAAAAATCAGAAGAATTACTAGAAACAATAAATTATGTTTCAGCAAAAATAACATTATTTTACGAAAATATTTTAGAATTGTGTGATAGGGATAGTAGTACTGAGTATATACGAGAAAGTGAGGATAAATATCCAAACATGGAGTTTGATTTAAAAACGGCGTGTAATTTAATCCCTGTGATGAACAACAATGAAAATAACACTAAATTAATAATTGATGCAGTAGATATGTATTCGGAATTGTTATCTGACGCTGAAAAAAACTAACAAATGTCACCAACAGGTGACATTTGTTTTAAAAAGCAGAATTTCCGAAAACGCTAAACTGCGTTTATCACAAACTAATTCATCTGCAAGCGATCTTGTAAAAGACTTAAGAAAACATTTGCTTACGAAAAAGTCGTTTACGGCTATTCAGTCTCGATAACAAAACATAAGTCAAGGTTGGCGTACAATTGATCAGTACGGTACAGAGGTAGACAAAATGTTCTCAGACTTAACAATATCGCAGGCAGACAGACAGGAGAAAAATTGGCAATTAAACGTTTTTCAGAAGGATTACGAGATCCCCGTTTGAGCACAATAATTGCTGCCCCTAATTACGGCATTTGAACGAGGCTATTCAGGCTGCAAAAGATGAAGAGCTGACATCTGCGTCTACGTCGAGAGATGAAGGTGTGATGCATTTTTCAGGACGTGGGACAGAAGGTAGGTTCCAACGTAATCATAATCATAGGCAGCTTCACGGCCAGTTAAGATGACAGCAAGGATACCATCACAGACGTCACAAAACAGGACGTGACAAATCTAAGTCAAAATTACTTATGATTTTCCATCTTTATTAATAACAAACAAGAAAAAATAAAACTGAGACATGCAATATAAAAAAAAAATTACAATCTACTTATTCAAAAACGACATTTCCTTGCGGCTATTAAGATAATATTTATAACAATACTAAAACATATTATTTACTTTTTAGTTTTACAACAATAAATCTTTTCAGCAAGTATAAATAATTATATCTTGTTGGATCCGATCTCGACAAACGGGCGAATTTGTTCTAAAAATATGGTAGTTGTAATTTGCTTTTTTTAGTACTGCTCAGTGAAGTGTGCTATCATTTATCCATTATTTCCAGACACCACTGGCGTCGACTCACAGGAATGTTTTTAGCTTCTGGCAATCTGAATGAAAAACATTATTTTAATAAACGATACGTACCTTTTCAATTTAATTGTTTTTATTTAATTTAATAAGTAAAAGTATATTTTAGTTTTATTAAAACCAATTCAATAATATATATCAATAATATTCAGGGTGATAAAAAAAGGGCTGACGGAATATAAATATAATAATCTATGAGACTATAGAAAACAGCATAAGGTTTTTGTTTGGTACCGCCCAGTACAAAAATATTAAGTTAAAGCACTTAGAAATTGTCCGCAAAAGCACGAAAATAATAGACGTGTTTCGCTCGCTACACACACACACCTACGCGCTAGGTGGCACGCGGCATTTCCCTGCTCGCGCTCCGCCTTCCATTGATTAACTTGACTAATTTTCCCTTCATACTTTCACGGGCTTAGGACCATCAAAATGCAAAAGGTTTTAAATTAATAATTCACTAGTATTAATTAATTAAAATTATTAATTCTATAGTTATGCTAATAAAATACCGCAACAATGGACACGAAAACAAAAAAAAACACCGACACAAGAATGACTAGGCCCTCGTGCATTTAGGCGTATTTAAAAATCAATCAATTATGTACATTAATTAAAATAATCTCAATTTTATGTACAATGATTGAATGGCTAACTTATCCTACCTAACTACGAGTACTGTAATAAATGTTCAAAATGCATACCATAATTCTGCAAACACAGTCTTGCACGCTTTCTCAAATTGTCTTTTAACTTGATTAGCACTGCAGTTTCGCTTTTGACTTCTTCAAATGTTCGTCTTATTTTCACTTTAAATTCGTCAATGTTTTGCGCTTCGTCTACATAAACTCGCCGTTTTATTTCACCCCATAAAAAAAAGTCACACGGAGTAAGATCAGGTGACCGTGGAGGCCAGGCGACGAGACCCCCACCGACCGATCCAGTGGTACCACCACCAGCACCATCGTGCTGATAATAAAAATTCTGAAAGTTGCTTATTGGCACATCGTCCATCATAACACTTATAACTTCTTGTTGCATTTCGTGGTAAGTGCGTCCTGTAAGCGGGCCCTCAATGAAAAACGGCCCCAGAATTTCATTATTGATAATGCCCGCCCACACATTCGCACTAAAGCGCACTTGGTGGTGGCATTCTTTTATAACGTGTGGGTTATTGTATGACCGGCAATGTTTGTTATGAATGTTGTATAGTACTACGCGCGTAAACATTGCTTCGTCTGTCCACAAAATGTTGGCACTAGGATGGGACAATACCCACTCACAAAAAGCACGACGATGCATAGCGTCTGCTGCATTTAAGCGTTGCACCCGTTGGTAATGGTATAAATGTAGCCCCGCGGCATTGAGCAATTTCCATACATGAAATTGGTTGACTATGCTAGGCTCTTTGAAAAACAACAAAACATCAATGGATTTCAGCAGTCAGAAATTCGTTACTTATTGCGACTATTGCTGACATTTTATTGCTTCAGAAAATTGTTTTTTTTTTCATTTTTAGTGCGTTCTTACAACTTTGATATAACGATCTTTTAATATTGTTGAAGATAGGACCGTCTTCACTGGTCATTGTGAATAGCACACTGAACTTTCTTATCAGTTGCATATGCCATTCGTGCCAATTGTCAACTTGCCGGTTGAAGTTGTAAAATAAAGATGTCATGCGTGTTTTGTTTTATCGAACGTAGTATAAAAATTTGCTGATTTATTAATATTTTATTAATAATAAGTTAATAAGGAGGTCCTATAAAGAATAAAATCATGGCCTGGCCATGTTTACGACATTAAAAAAAATTGAGACCCCATGACGAAGGTTTCCATTTTATATGTTGTTTGGCAACATGTTTACGTTTAATGTTTTATGTTTTGTCACTTAGTAAATATTCCACCACTTATTAAATTCTCTGCATTACCAGGTGGTTGACTGGTAGAGAATGCCATTAGGCATTAAGTCCACTAATTTTACAACTTACAGTGCAATAAAGTTTGAATAAATAAATAAATGTTTTTCAGTAAAAAGGAGCCATCTGTTCATCAACGCAAAGTTGTTGTTCAAGCGGTAACTCAATGAACCGATTTCTGACAGGATCATAAATGGGTATCACTTTGTGAAAAACAATCAATTGTCATCAAGGTGCAAATTATTTCGTAATTAAAAAAATGGTCCCTTGTCATATTAGCTGTTAACAAGAGAATGCTAATGTTTTTCTCCTAGTACATTTTCAAACTAGGATAACCAAATACACCTGTGGCTAAATGTAATCAAAATAAAACCTCTAATTCAAAGGTTTCAGTTTGTGTTTGTTCGACTGAGCGGCATATAAGTCGGCATCACACTAAACAATCAATTTTCGTGTTGTCATCAAAATGCAAATTATTTCGTAATTAAAAAAATGGTCCCTTGTCATATTAGCTGTGAACAAGAGAATGCTAATGTTTGTCTCCTAGTACATTTTCAAACTAGGATAACCAAATACACCTGTGGTTTAATGTAATCCAAATAAAACCTCTAATTCAAAGGTTTCAATTTGTGCTTGTTCGACTGAGCGGCATATAAGTCGGCATGACACTAAACAATTGTTTTGGGACATACCTGTAATAGGAATCTATTGGGGCTCTGACCATCAGATCTACAGAAATTGGTGATAGCCATCCTGGTGGTATAGTATTAACCAATTTTTTGTGTCTCCATCCAATCTCTGTTTTGGTTTGTTTTGAAAAATATCTTTAATTGTAGAAGGATTTTCTGGTTTTCTCAATTTCACTGGAGTTAACTGGATTTTTTGATTTCTGATCAAGGACGACATCATATAATACGCTAGATCCTTCATTTTCATCAGATTCAGGTGGAAATAACTCCCTTTGGTTTTGCTGAATCACGTCGTCGCAGAACGGATTGAACCTTCATAATTATGAGTATCACCATAATTAGAAGATAACAAGATGTCAGAGGGATTTCCATTATCTTGTGGTTGTAACGCCTTCGGTGGGATCATGTTGATGTTTTTTTATCTGAAAGTGTAAGAAATCAATATAATAAATAATATTAACTTATTTTAGTAACATAAATAGTAATAAAGCCGAGCGTCCACCGCCGGCTAAACTAAGTTGTTTAGCTTAGCTCGCATAGTTGAGCCCGTTTTTCATACATGTGCGTCCACCGCAAACAATGCCAGCTAGCTACGTGGCATGCCCCAGCTAAGTGGAACTAACTTAGTTGTGCAGACGATCCATAACTAACTGAGCTGTAAATTGTCATGTAGTTGTCCCACTGATCGTAAAACTGATCCGTCTTCAGCACTTGGTTCACCAAAAGCAGTGGAAGTGGCAGTTGGATTAGTGGAAATATAGTTGTGTAGCACGCAAGTAGCTTTGTTATACAATCGACTGATTCTATTTAACAATGCAATGGCCGACAATATATCCGAAATCGAATTGACAAAACACCGAAGGCATTTTCTACCACATTTCGCGCTCTGCTGAGATGATAATTAAAGTTCCTTTTTTCTCTACTGTTACGACATGCGCTTTGTGGGTATGGTCTCATAAAATGTTTTTGTAAAGGAAATGCCTGGTCACCTATAAATACGTAAGGTATTGCAGGACCACTTTCTAGTAAAGGCTGATCACTAGGCAAATTCAATTCGTTATTTTGTAACCTTCGTGCAAATGCGGTGTCAGAAAAAATATCGCCATCACTAAATCTGCCCATGGAACCAATATCTAATATAATAAACTTCTTGTTTGCATTAACAACTGCGAATAATACTATAGAATGGAAATGTTTATAATTAAAATACTGAGAACCTGAATGAGGTGGACATTTTATGGATATATGTTTGCCGTCGACTGCTACAATACAGTTGGGGAATTGCCATTTCAAAAAAACTATTAATAATAATAATAATAAAAATATTTAATATTTTTAATATTATTATTATATTATTAATATTATAAAGCTGAAGAGTTTGTTTGTTTGTTTGTTTGAACGCGCTAATCTCAAAAACTACTGGCCCGATTTGAAAAATTATTTTTACGTTGGATAGTCCATTTATCGAGGAAGGCTTTAGGCTATATAACATAAAGATACGACTCATAAGACCACAGCAGCAATGAAAAATGTTGCGAAAACGGGAGAAAGATATTCCTTTTGAGAGCTTCTGCTGCGTACGCTGCGGAAACCGCTTAAGTTACACAAAAATCATGTATGACAGGATTTTTTAGCATCAAGAGTTCTATAATAAAGCGCGACAGCATATGTCTATCTTTTATGTTTGACTTACTACAACCTTTTTTATGTTAATAAATTTGTAAAAAATTAATGCAATATTTTAAGAGGTGTATTATACACACAGGTATTTATTCTTATCAAAATCAATAGATTCATCATCACGAGCATTTCATTTAGAACAAAGTTGCCCTTTATATCATTTGATTTCAATAAATATCTCCGGAGCTATCACAGTTTTAACATAACTCCGCACCAAAATAATGTTCGCAACTTAAGTACAACGTGCGCTTGCGGTAATTGCTATGGTTGCTGGCTTCTTCTTAGTTACAATAAAACTGCGTATGTTTTGCGTTAAAATAAATAATAATAATAATAATAATAAATATCGTTGGACATTCCAACACATCGCCATCTAGTCCCAAACTAAGCTACTCAAAGCTTGTGTTTTGGGTGCCAGACAACGGATATAATACTTAAATACTTTTTGTTTGTAAATACATACATGATATACATAGAAAACACCCAGACCAATACAAACAGACATGTTCATGCACACAAATGTTTGAATTGTGCGGGGATCGAACCCGCACCCGCTGCGTAGTAGGCGATTTCTCGACTCGGGTCGTCTTTTACTATTTTTTACTATTTTAAATATTTTACTATTTTTATTCAAACATTATTTTTGAAGGTGTTTTATACACACGGGTATTGATTCTTATCAAAATAAATACATTCATCATCACGAGCATTTCATTTTGAACAAAGTTTACATCATTGGATTTCAATAAAATATCTTAGAAGCTATCACAGTTTCGAAATAACTCCACATCAAAATAATACTCGCAGCTTAAGTACTTACAACGCGAGCTTGCGCTAAGAATGGTTGGTGGCTTCTCACTTACATTAAAATATGTGTTTTGCGTTGAAATATTTTCCTTATACATACCTATGTATTTATTTATTAAAAAACAAGAAAAAATTAAACTAATTAGATTAATTTAGTCGGCTCCCTACGGAACGGTTGTCCCGCGCAACTGCTTTTTTTGCGATACTTCAAGTGATTTCAGCGCGTAATACATAGTTTTCCTATCGCTACTGAGTAGTAAAGGACTTGAGCTCATTATTTTGATTTCAGATATTTTCTATTAGGTAGATTCAGTAATACTTTTGGTTAAAATTCTTTCTTCAGATTTATGCAGGTTAAAGTTTTCTTTTCGCCACTGAGTAGGTTTTAATTTTGAATGCATCTATTAATTATTAAGTTTAATAGATGTAGTAAGTAATTACTTTTGTTATTCTTTCTTCTGATTTATGCAGGTATAAGTAACTGCGATAGCTCATCTCAGCATGTAATAAAAGTTTTTTTGACTTAGTAATAAGTAGCATTGAAAGAAGGTAGGAGGTAGGTATTAAATCTAAATGTGCATTTATAATTTGATTTTGTAGTAGGTAATTTGGTTTTTAGAAAATACAAGTCTACAAATTCAGCAATTTACCGTCTTATGCGCAACGTATCTGAATTCCTTAATGATAGTATCCCTGTTACTGCTATATTAATGAAAATATTATTTTGTTCTATTGGAGAAAGGACTTTTTGAGAAGTGGATATTTTGGAAAAGAGACATTTTAAAACCGACGGTAATTATGGGAATGGGACATTATAAACCTGAACGGTTACTCAATCGCTTACACGTCCCAGGTTGTTGCAGGACTTATTAAGGCCTGAACTCGATATAGTCCGTCATCCCGCGGTATGAACTTGGGGTTTTTCCCCTTATCAGCGTCATTGATTTTACTTGCTTGCGTATTCAAAAGAACTAAGTCTCCGACTTGGTAATCTGGAGCTGGCCGATGGTGTTCATCGGAGTACTGCTTGGGCTTTCGCGTAAACGTCACGTACATCCACTAGAACCGAACACAGTTTCTTAAGACAAGGTATTATACTCACCATAAAATTGACATTCTCGATGATGACTTGCATATTATGTCAGACATGATATCGGTTAGACGAAGAAACCAACAATCCTTACGTGTGAAAAAACATCCCTTGGCAAACTTGCAGTCTTGTTACATTTTAACTTCTGGAAACCAATCAGTAGTAGGGCATGGTCTCATTTTTTCTAGAGGTCTCATTCTTTGTCACCTTTCGTTTACAAAGCGCTAAAAAAAGAGATGAACAAACAATTTGTCGTGTCTGTTGATAGATCATTTTTTTTCCAGAAATTATTACAATACTCTGCCGTTCTAGTTTGCTTATGTCATGACATCACGGAGCTTAGATTTCTTATAAACAGCTGATTCGCAGCGAGAACCCATTTCTTTAGATAGTTTTAAATAGGGATGTAACGATACCGATACCGATACCGATGTATCGGCCGATTTAATCGGCAGGCCGATATATCGGCATCGCCGATGTAACACAGCCGATATCAAGCAGATCTAAAAGCGCGCGAAAAGAGCAAGGCGTGCGACGTTGCCGCTCTGCCGTAGCGTCTTTGCTGAGGGAAGGGATAGCGCGCACCGCAGACGCACTGCTCCCCTCCCGCCCCGACCTAGTGCTTGCTAAGCTTTGGTTGAGAATTGTCATGTTTCGCGCTTTATTTACGTTACATCACCGCATTTCGTTCGTGATTCGTTCTGTTAATTATAAACACTGACAAGTGAATACTGTTATTGTGTTTTATTTTATGTAAAAGAAAATGGCAACGCCATTAAAACGAACAAGTTCCATTTGGAATCATTTTCAAATAAAACAGGATGATGACACAAAAGCAACTTGTTTATACTGCAATGTCAGCGTTTCTCGTGGTAGTAAGGCAGTTTCATCGAAGGGCTTCACGACAAGTAACATGTGGACACACGTGAAGCGTTATCATGAAAAAGAATTGAAAAATGATACCCCATCTACCTCGAAAACCGAGACCGGTCCGCCACCTAAAAAACAAGCTACTTTCGAGCACATTCTGGACAAAAATGTTATGTATGATACTGATGACCCCAGAGCAAAAGCGATCACGCAAACGATAGCTGAACAAATATGTGTAGATATGGAGCCGTTCGATATTGTAAATAAACAAGGGTTCCAACGCACCATTAAGCAGTTGTGTCCAAAATACAAAATGGTTTCCCGTCCACATATATCTGAAAATGTAATACCTGAAATGTACAGTCGTGTAAAAACGAAAATTAAGGCACTTTTGCAAGAACTTCCGCATATAATTGTCACGACTGACTTATGGACTAGCGACTCTTCTTCTTCCGTTAACGACTTTATAAGTCTGACTGCTCACGGAGTTGATAACAATTTTGAGCTAAAGAACTACTGCCTAGCAGTATTTCCTTTTGAAGGCGAAAAGCATAGCGGTGAAAACATAGCTGAAAACTTACGTCAGTTATTTCAAGATTGGGATATCAACCATCAGGTACGAGCTGTAGTAACAGACAATGCACCGAATATGGGACTTGCTGTGACACGTTTGGGTGTGGAACGTATCAGATGTATGGCCCACTCTTTACAGTTAGTGCTAAAGGATGCATTTTCAGGAGAAGAGAAGATCAATGAAATTATTACAAAGGCGAGATCTATAATAGGCCACTTCAGTCATTCAACGTCTAGTCGTAAAATCCTAACTGAGATGCAAAAATCTCATAATGTTCCTTGCCATGTGCTCATCCAGGATGTCAGTACTCGCTGGGATTCTACTCTTTACGCGCTTAGAAGACTTCTTGAGCAGCGAGTTGCAGTTCAAGCTTCATTACCTCATGTGAAATGTAAAACTGAATTGGCTACAGAAGAGTGGGTTCTAATGGAACAGATAGTCTCGGCCTTGACTTATTTTGAGGAAGCTACAAAGTCCATAAGTGAAGAATCTGCGTGCTTGTCCGACACTATACCGCTGATCAACAGTTTGCGAAAAGTCTTGGAACGGATCAAGAATCAGCATACCACGGCTATGGATGATAATTGTAGCCCAGAATACAATACTTTTATACTGAATTTGATAGCCGGAATCAATGATAGATTTGATTATTTAGAGAATGATGAAACATTCATTTTAGCAACAGCACTAAATCCGCGCTACAAACTGCGTACATTCACTCTGCAATCTACAAGCATGAATGCAAGAAGAATGCTGATTTCATTAATAACAACAACAAATACTAACAGAGAGAGTCCTAATTCTGCAGAGCCGCGACGAGATCAAAATGAGACTTTCTCGGGTATCTGGTCTGCTTGTGACAGTTTGATTAAAGAAGCAGAAGAAGATGAGCCTTTATCAAACATGTCTATTCAACCTGAGCAAGAAGAGGTGGAAACTTATATAAGATCTCCAAATATTCCAATTAAACATGATCCAAAGTTCTACTGGCGCCAAGAAGATAAATATCCAAAATTAAAAAAGCTTGCGCAAAAATATTTGTCCTATCCAATGAGCTCAGTTGCTTCAGAACGTCTGTTCTCGACTGCAGGCCTGATACAAAATGATTTGCGCAACAGATTATCTGCTGATAATTTGAATAAACTTTGTTTTCTCAACAAAAATCTACCGAAAGTAAACTTTAATTACTGACATTATGTGTCTTTTTATATGTGCTTAATTTGATTTCAAACTAATAAATGCCTTTTTAACAATTTTATTTTTTTACTGCATTTTATTTGATTAAGTATTTTTCTTTCACACTCCTCAGAGCTAAAATAAATATGGTGTTTCATACATATGAAATAACTTTGAAGGAAGACGGGCGTGAGTCTACGCTTGTGTTGTGTCAATTTCTTAACGATTCCTTTCAACATTTCAAATGATATGAAACACATATCTAACAAACACCCAAAATATCGGTATCGTTATCGATATCGCCGATAATTTTCGTTAATTATCGGTATCGGTATCGTATCGGCCAAATCATGTATCGTTACATCCCTAGTTTTAAACTGTTTTATGAAACTTTAAAATTAGGATTGTACTGGTCAACTTACATATCGCGCCCATAACGTAAATATAACTTTCTTCTTCTCTCAATTTCTTATTTATTTCCCTTTGCGACTTTTTTATTTACTTTATTTTGCCTATTCCTGTAACTTTGTGGTTCGCCGTAAAATATTTTTCAAGTTAGAATGTCTTGTCTTTACCATACTGTTAACTTAGGCAATTGTTTGGGTTTTCTGGTACTAGGGGTTGGCTTTTCTAAAATAACGATGTTATTCTGCCCCTTCGAAACAAGACCATTTTCTTTTGAAGGGTCAACCACAGTTATCCTAATATCTTTGAAGTGTTGTATATTTAGTGTAAGAACATGTACTCATCTATAATATATACTATCCTGTATGTCTGTATTCAGTTACCTAAAAAACTTCGTAAAGTAATCTGGCGACGGCTATTCACCGGTTTTGAGCGCTTCCAACGCAATTCCAGTGTACCGTAGCATCCGCTCGAAGTTCCTCGACAACATAAGATCAAAGGGCCTGTAGCGTACTAGGCCGGCACAAAGTGCTGCAAAGTCATGATCCACACACATATTGGCATAATACAGCCCAAGGGCGCGTGACTGTAATTGATCCAGCCTGTAATCTGGCGACTCAGGATACAGAAGAGAAGACATCCAGTCGTCGTGTTCCTTGAATGGACAGCCGCCCCCTAGACTGTAACCCAAGAACTTGAGGGTATACAACTCATCTGTTACTTGGGATTTGGATAGATTGATCTTCATGCCAATAGTTTCGACTAATGAGCACGCCTCCCGAAGCGAAAAAGATGTGCCAACACTAAGTATTGAATCATCTCCCATCACAAGTAGGTCTTTTAACTCGATATCCTGTTTGAGGCATATCCACTCACACAGTTGTATTCAGTTACCTAGTAATAAACCAACATTCGGTCGAGTCACTTGTTTGACTTACAAACTACTTCCCTCATCATGGCGACCCATGCCATATTTGGACCGCGCGTGTAGATTTCTCGGGTTTCGGCGCCAGCTAACTAAAGTGACTATGGAATATTCCTGTATTGCGCGTGATCCCCCTGCCTGGTGGTTGTGTCCAATTGTAGTTGCAATCGAATTTGAAAATAAATTTCCGGAAAATAGGTTCCAAGTAATCTAAGGAAGAAGAGGTGATCATAGCCCAGAATACTTCGGGTGGAAGCAACTCCGCGTCAGCATGAGAGGACCTAAAGTACCATGCCAATACCACTAATATACTTTTGGTGATTAAAGTCACGCTTCTGACCTTAGCAGGAGTATACGGTTTTTTACAAAACCTATAAAAAAAACACAAGAAGTGGATGCGCAGAGAGATAATCTTCAACGAGTTGCGGAAATCTTTTCGTCGGCGTAATGACAACGGTTCCATCCCGGGTGTAGCGGCATCAAAAATGGTAGATGTTTAGTGAAGTGAAAAGTGAAAAATATATCTATGAGGTGAAAGTGAAGTGAAAAATAAATAAATCATATTTAGACATCCACGTGAAATGGAAGTATAATCAACATATTGACAAAATTAGAGACATTAAGTGTATAATGCTTAATTAGTAAAATATTAGTATCATTTAATCACTTACATTTAAAAAAATAAAAAGTACACCCAATTTAATCATAATTAAGTGTTAAGTTCAAGTAGTGATTGTTTACGTTTCTATGTCCATATACGAGCATCTTGCCCCTACTACGAGCACTCACCAAAACTTGGTATGTATTATAAGAAAACAAACAGTTAAATATGCACACACTTTATTTAAATCACAATGGTTTCTTATTAAAAATTAGAGGGTATTACTGTTTCACCAATATGAACACCTTTATTTAAAATCTCCACTGACTTAAGAAAAAACTAGGTCAAGCTTGAGCTTTCTCAAGTTCAAAAATTAGGAAAAGAAAGATTACTTGAAATCAGCGGCCAAGTGGCAGATCGGAGCGCGTCGAGCCCCGGCGTAGCGCGTGGAACCGGCTCGGTTTTCGCGCGGACGCGACGTCATAGACCGTTCGAAAACGCAGCGATAACAGTATTTTTTTTCTATTCTATTTTAAAGTAAGGTATGGAAAACAAATAACTTGAGTGTTTAAAAGAAATTGAAACAATTAGAAAATATTTAATAAAGAAAGGTAAATCACGTTATCAAGGAAAGTTAGCGGAATTAATTAGCGGAAGCAGAAATTATTTTTAATAAGAGTTTAGAGATTATTGAATTATTAAGTAAGAAAGAAAAATCAGAAGAATTACTAGAAACAATAAATTATGTTTCAGCAAAAATAACATTATTTTACGAAAATATTTTAGAATTGTGTGATAGGGATAGTAGTACTGAGTATATACGAGAAAGTGAGGATAAATATCCAAACATGGAGTTTGATTTAAAAACGGCGTGTAATTTAATCCCTGTGATGAACAACAATGAAAATAACACTAAATTAATAATTGATGCAGTAGATATGTATTCGGAATTGTTATCTGACGCTGAAAAAAACTAACAAATGTCACCAACAGGTGACATTTGTTTTAAAAAGCAGAATTTCCGAAAACGCTAAACTGCGTTTATCACAAACTAATTCATCTGCAAGCGATCTTGTAAAAGACTTAAGAAAACATTTGCTTACGAAAAAGTCGTTTACGGCTATTCAGTCTCGATAACAAAACATAAGTCAAGGTTGGCGTACAATTGATCAGTACGGTACAGAGGTAGACAAAATGTTCTCAGACTTAACAATATCGCAGGCAGACAGACAGGAGAAAAATTGGCAATTAAACGTTTTTCAGAAGGATTACGAGATCCCCGTTTGAGCACAATAATTGCTGCCCCTAATTACGGCATTTGAACGAGGCTATTCAGGCTGCAAAAGATGAAGAGCTGACATCTGCGTCTACGTCGAGAGATGAAGGTGTGATGCATTTTTCAGGACGTGGGACAGAAGGTAGGTTCCAACGTAATCATAATCATAGGCAGCTTCACGGCCAGTTAAGAGGACAGCAAGGATACCATCACCAACGCGGAAATAATCTGGTAAGAGGAAATAATTCTAATAGGCGAAGATTTATCAACTCATAACAAGGACGAGGCATGCGATTTGCGCGTGACAGTCGATCGAGTTATCAAAATACCTATAATAGGGGTAACGGTAGTCAGCGAGTATTTCACAACGAGCAAGTTGCACCAAGTAACTCGAACGAAACTTGACGACCCGTCTGGTGTAGTGGTCGAGAAATCGCCTACTACGCAGCGGGTGCGGGTTCGATCCCCGCACAATACAAACATTTGTGTGCATGAACATGTCTGTTTGTATTGGTCTGGGTGTTTTCTATGTATATCATGTATGTATTTACAAAAAAAAAAGGTATTTAAGTATTATATCCGTTGTCTGGCACCCATAACACAAGCTTTGAGAAGCTTACTTTGGGGCTAGATGGCGATGTGTGGGAATGTCCAAAGGATATTTATTTATTATTTATTTAAACTCAAGCGGCAGAAACTTCGACATCACAGTCGAATGATATGCAGTTTTTTCGATCCTAAACATTTTATTTTGACTTTAAATGGAAAAAAAAGATTTGTTACATTTTATATTGGCAACAAAAAATATTTTTGGGTAGTAGATACCGGTGCATCATTGTCGGTCATAAAGAAAGACGCAATTCCGATAAACACATCCATATGAGATGGTAAGATAGTTAAAGGTATCGCGTGTGAAATTCAATGTTTTCGATTGTGTGCCACTAAAGGCAGATGGAGTTTGAGGTTTAGACTTTCTATGCAAGTACGCGACAAATATCGACTTGAGTACGAATATCATCACGTTCTACTTAAATGAAATGGAATGTCCCCTACCAATGTATGACACAGTGGACTATTCGAATGAAACACTATTTTTGCCAGCTCGAAGTGAATCAATACACTTTTTATTTATAGATTCAAAGGATGACGGAGATTACGTTATTTATTCAAAAGAATTGTCGGAAAATATTTTTATGGCAGGAAGTATAGTAAAGATAAAAAACAATAGAGTACCAGTTAGAATACTAAATACTAGTGAGGAAGTTTACCGATTTTCAGACCACAGTTAGAATCACTTCATAAATATGATGTTTGCACATTCGATTCTTGTTTAAAAAATTCAGACAGCTAAAGTTTTACTTGATATTTTACAGTTAGAACATTCGAATTCTGAAGAAAAAAGTTCAATTTCCGATATTTGTTCCAAATATGCAGACGTTTTCTTTTTGCCAGGTGATAAACTGAGCACAACAAATATTTATGAACAGTCTATATAACACTTAAACCTAATACAAGTCCAGTTTACGTAAAGCAATACAGACTACCGCATAGTTTGAAAGAAGAAGTAACTAAGCAGATTCAAAAGATGACAGAAAATGACATAATAGAGGAAGCAAGGAGTGAGTGGTCTAGTCCGATATTTTCATCTGCTAGCGACCAGTGGTCATGCTGGAGTTCGGATGATGACTAATAATATAAAAAGAAAATTTTACTGTCCAGATTTAGATAATGATGTTAAGTTTTTTGTCAGTAAGTGCACTACTTGTCAAAAAATGAATTATTCCAACAAATACGTAAAAGAATGGATCGATGGAGATACAACGGCTTAACAAGCATTCGAAAAAGTATTTTTAGATATTTTTGGTCCGTTGGATAAAGGTATAGAAAATTATTGTAATGTTTTAACAATACAGTGTAAGCTGACTAAATTTGTTGAGGCCTATCCATTGAAAAACAAGGAATCGGTAACTATAGCTAAGGAATTAGTTAAAAAAAATATTTTAGGGTTTGGTGTGCCAAATACTATTGCAACTGATCGAGGTACAGAGTTTGTCTCTGCAACAATGGAACAGGTATGTAAACTTTTAGAAATAGAAAAAATACTTCAACAGCGTACCATCACCAATCTATTGGAGCGTTAGAAAATTCACACAATGGGTACATTTTTACAAATACAGTGCAATGGCCAAAAATACACTTGGAGTCAGCTGCTTCCATTTTGATGCTACAATTTTAATAATTCGGTTCACACAGAGGCTAAATATACGCCTTTTGAATTAGTATTTGGTAGACCTAGTAAATTGCTATGTAGAGTAAGCTATGTTGAACCTTTATATAATCCTGAAAAATTATTTATTTATTTAAACTTTATTGCACTGTAAAAATGTACAATTGGCGGACTTAATGCCTTATGGCATTCTCTACCAGTCAACCACCTGGTAATGCAGAGAGTTTAATTAGTGGCGGAATATTAATAATAAGTGAGAGGAGTGGTACAAAAAAAAGAAGTAAAATGCACTAACATAAACATACATACTAATATTACACAAATATATAATAGGATACATAAGCAAAATACTAATAAACATACATAGAATACATATACTTAATAAATACAAAAATATGAATGATAAAAGTGATGATATTGATGACATCCAAAAAAAACACAAATAAAAGAAAATGGTTTTTAATTCTGAGGAGAGCCAAGGTTAAGATAGTGGGTGCGGAGAGAATTTTTAAAAGTGAATTTGTTGGGGGACATTCTGATTTCATTGGGGAGAGAATTCCAAAGTCGAATCGCAGAGATGGTGAAAGAGTCCGACATAAAGCCGGTCTTGAAAAGAGGTGTGTAAAGAGTGAGATTATGGGATGAGAGAAGGTTGCGCGAAGTGGTGGAAGCCAGATAGTTGAAGCGCTGTGCCAAATAGGTCGGAGAGTGAGGGTTACGAAGTATGTTGAAGAGATTGCACAGGATTCTTATTTCTCTGCGATGTTGGATGGGAAGCCATTTAAGCTTGAACCGGTAAGCAGAAATGTGGTCGTACTTACGGATACCAGAGATAAAGCGAATACCATTGTTGAGGAGACGGTCAAGTTTATTGAGATAAGCTTCACTGATGTTTGTACAACACACGTCGGCGTAGTCGAAAAAAGGAAGGACGAGAGACTGTACAAGAAGTGTTTTAATATGAGGAGGGAGAAAGTTTTTAAATTTATAGAGAGCCCGTAAAGTGGCGGTTACTTTCCTGCTGACCTCGGCAATGTGTTTAGACCAGCAGAGGGTGCTGTCCATGTATAGCCCCAGGTTCTTGACATTCTCACTATAAGGTATCACGGCCTCATTAAATAAAATCGGAGCAGTGGATTCCATATCGATCTTGGCCAACTGCCTTGAGCTGCCAACAATGATGGCCTGACACTTGGACGGATTCACTGATATCCCGAACTTCTCGGACCAGTCAGCAATACAGGCGAGGTCACGATTAAGGGCTGATATGGCTGAACCTATATCAGGCACCTCTGCCTGAGCATATAGTTGCAGATCGTCTGCATACAGATGGTAATTATGCTTTAGAATTAAAATATAGGCTACAAGTTGCTCAACAAGATGCTCGTAACAATTTAATTTTGAGTAAGGAAAAACGTAAATGTAACATGTAAATGTAATAAGAACATGAACCTTGTAACATATAATAATGGACAACTAATTTTACTGAAAAATGAATGTGCTAAGAAATTAGATACAGTGTATGAAGACCCTCTTAAAGTTCTAGAAGATATGGGAGTAAATGTTAAAATAGTAAAACTTAAATACAACAAACCTAATATATAAAATTCTCGTGTCACAGTTTTCGTTGTCATACTCCTCCGAAACAGCTTTTGATGAATTTTTTTGTGCTTATCCGGTATCTATGAGAATCGGCCAACATCTATTTTTCATCCCCCTAAATTTTAGGGGGATGAAACTTCGCCCCTTAATATTTAATTTCTATTTTTTATGATACAACATACAAAAATACATGCAATCATCAATTTTCACCCTTCTACGATCAACCCTTATTTTTTAATAGCCATTTTAGTAATTTAAGGGCAAAACAAAATTCGCTGCCAATGCTTAACTTTTAAAATTACGGGACTCGGCGGGACGGGGCTGGGGCGGTACGGGGCTGGGGGTGAAACAAAGTACCACTTAGTGATAAAGGTTGTCCACCCTTAACATTTTTCTTTAATTACGTGGCTGGGCGGGACGAGGCCGGGCAAGACGAGGATGGGGGCGAAACAAAGTTCGCTGGGTCCGCTAGTCATCATTATCAGCCAAAGGACGTCCACTGCTAAACATAGGCCTCCCCCACGGCTTTCCATAGCAACCGATCACTAGCGGTCTGCATCCAGTTTGATCCTGCGATCTTTATAAGGTCGTCTGTCCATCTTGTTGGTGGACGTCCTACGCTGCGTCTTTGGTTGAAGGGTCTCCAATCTAGAACTTTCCTGCCCCAACGGCCATCAGTTCTTCGCGCTATGTGCCCAGCTCACTGCCACTTAAGCTTACTGATTCTCAAGGCTATGTCCGTTACCTTGGTTCTTCTACGTATCTCCTCGTTTCTGATTCAATCTCGTAGAGAAACACCGGGCATAGCCCGCTCCATCGCTCGTTGTGTAGTTTTGAACTTCTTCATGAGGCCCATAGTTAGATACCACGTTCACTGGTTGAAGACTTTCGTCCGCTAGTAATACATAAAAATAGAACAAAACCTTATGTATCTTAAAAAAAAACTTTAAATAAATAAATAAACAAATACTTTATTAATGCCTGTGCCCTTGCCCTAAAATACGAGACTGTAGCGCAATATAGATTCTATGTAGGCATGAATTATTACTAAAGAAGTTTGGACATTAGTAACGGTTCGCTCTCGTCGCAAGGCGTATGTAAACTTTTTCATTCTCCCAACGACGTTATATTCGTATATACTCAGTCTGGCCATAAATACTGTTACAATTTAAAAAAAAAAAAAGATATTACATTTGAATTTCGAATCTGTCATTTTTATTCAATTGCTCATTGTGTTTTCTAATTTTGGCGCCAATACATTTTATAATATTTTGCAATATAAAAATGGAGTGGGGTGATAAAGAGAACCGAACCGAACCGAAATTGCATTACACAAAGTTGGTATGGAGCCAAATGCAATTTTTAAAACTCTCCATACGCTTGGTATTAGTCAAATGTTTGTTAACCGGACTATTAATAGGTACAATGAGACCTCCTCTGTTTGTGACAGAAAAAGATCTGGCCAGCCACGTAGTGTTCGTACGAAAAAGGTGGTCAAAGCAGTAAGGGAAAGAATTATTTGCAGAAATCCTGTCCGAAAGCAAAAGATTTTATCTCGGGAGATGAATATAGCACCCAGAACCATGTCGTGTATATTAAGAGATGACTTAGGACTTGCAGCCTATAAGAGACGCACTGGTCATTTTTTAACGGATAATTTAAAAAAAAATAGGGTGGTAAAATCGTAAAAACTACTGAAGCGGTACGCAAAGGGAGGTCACAGGAAAATTTTGTTTAACAAACAAAATGACCATATTTATGCTCAAACCTCTAAGGAAGCTTCCCAATTAGTCGGCAGAGTGCAACGTGGGCATTACCCGACTTTAGTGATGGTTTGGTGGGGTGTTAGCTATGAAGGAGTGACTAAGACATATTTTTGTGAAAAAGGTATCAAAACATCGGCACAAGTGTATCTAGAAATCATTCTTGAGAAGGTAGGTAAGCCCTTTAACAACACCATGTTCAATAACCAAGCATGGTCTTTCCAACAAGACTCGGCGCCGGGTCATAAACCTCGGTCCACGCAGTCTTGGTTAGAAGCGAACGTTTCGGACTTCATCAGAGCTGAAGACTGGCCGTCGTCTAGTCCCGATCTTAATCCGCTGGATTATGATTTATGGTCAGTTTTAGAGAGTACGGCTTGCTCTAAACGCCATGATAATTTGGAGTCCCTAAAACAATCCATACGATTGGCAGTGAAGAATTTTCTCATGGAAAGAGTGCGTGCTTCTATTGATAACTGGCCTCAACGTTAAAAGGACTGTATTGCAACCAATTGAGACCACTTCGAATAAGCTTTTTATATTTTTAAATTGTTTTATATTTATGTATAAAACTAACATACTGTAAAAGTAATAAATATTATTTGCACTGGATTTTTTTTCTTTCTTTGTGACAATATTTATGGCAAGACTAGGTATAAGCTTTCCAGTTTATATCTCTATCAATTAAACCTAAGAATTAATTTCATTTGATTCGTCAATTTCGGTGTCGTTATAGTTAATGTCAATCTTATTAGATTAAATATTTTTGTGGTTAATAAAATGAATTTAATTAGGTTTGGTCAAAATAATTTTTAAATTGTACATGTCAAGCCATTCAATTTATTTTGAAAGAGTATAATTTATGTCATTTACGTCAGCAATTGTGTTGTCCTTTTTCTGAGGTGTCCCTACGATTGAAATGTCGTCAGCGAACATGATACACTGCTGGTTCGTCATAAAGTTTTTGTCATTTTCATATACAAGAAAAACACGACCCAATGCACTTCCGTGAGGGAAAGAAAGAAAGAAAATACATTTATTTGACTATAATAATATGCCAATTTAAAGTTAATTTTTCAGAGTACAAGTGCAATGATATGGGATGCCATATCTATTGCAGGTGTACTCTGAAAAATAACTTTAAAAAAGTAAAAACCGACTTCAAAACCAAAATGCACTAAAAAGTCTTAAATAAACTCTTGAACATTGAAAGCAAAGGAATCCATTTTATGGAAACAATTTCTTTTTGGAGTCGGTGCCATCACTTTGAAAATTCAGCCTCACCTGTCGCAGCACCGACTCCAAAAAGAAATTGTTTCCATAAAATGGATTCCTTTGCTTTCAATGTTCAAGAGTTTTATAAGACTTTTTAGTGCATTTTGGTTTTGAAGTCCGTTTTTACTTTTTTAAAGTTAATTTTATTTCTCCATTTTTAGACTTTACAAGAGGGGGGGGGGGTAGTTGCACCTTATGACTCTGTTCTTTAAGAAGCTACAAAATACCTATCATATGTTCTGTCATTATAATTACTGAACTCCTAAGCGTTAAGGAGTTCCACCATCAGCTTAGCCCCACAAGATGTGGACTATCAGACGTAACAATACGTCAACATTAAGATTTTAGTAAAACAATACCCTAAATCGGCAACAATGGGACCAACTAAAAGGTACACCCTCTAAGTAGGCGAAAAAAAATTTCGGATCGGTCTACTAACGACTGAGATATGAGGTAACAAACATACAAAAAAAAAAAAACATACAGTCGAATTGATAACCTCCTCCTTTTTTGAAGTCGGTTAAAAATGTGGTACTTCTTCGTTAAATCGGTTTAATTTGTTTATGACTATTCATTGCTTTCTTCCATATACGAGTGAGTATGATTTAATCCATTCTAAGGCTGAACCTCGATTTCCCACAGATTACTTTTTTTGAGTAGCAGTGGGTGGTGGACACGATCAAATGCTTTAGTGAGGTTGACAAACAAAGCAGTAGTAAATTTGTTGTCATTAACCCCAGATCGAACTGAATCTAAAAGTTCGTGCACGGCTAACGTAGTAGATTTATTTTTCTGAAAAACATATTGTTTTTTATCTACTACGGCCGATTTGTGAAAGAAGTCAGTAAGTCTATTTAGCATACATTTCTCAAATATTTTTGATAATGTTGGGATCAATGCAATGGCTCGATAGCTATTCATATTTTCCCTGTCACCTCTTTTATATAGAGGTTTAATTATTGATAATTTAAGAAGTTCTGGGAAGGTACCAGTGAAGAAAGAGTAATTTACTAAAAGTGTTAGAATCTTTTTTAATATTTTAGAATATTTTACCAAGCGACTAACCTTGCTGTCAGATGTTATCAAGCCGCCTATAAGGCCTTCGGCTAGGCTTAACGACTAATATCAACCGATATTCGCCGGGACCAACGATGATGTAATATACCGAGTTGCGATCACTGATTGTCAAAAATCTCCAAAATGGCCGACCGGCGCTAGTTTGGGCAGGTACAGGCCAGAGACAATAGGTTTTTTTTTTATTTTATCGATAGGTTGGCAGCGCTGAGTGGCACGGTTCGTCTGAATCATAAATCGTAATGCAGCGGCAGTGCCATGCGGTTAATGAGTTTTATTTTATTTTTTGTATTTTGTTATTATTTTTTATCGTTACGTATTTTATATTTCTGAATACTGAAGAATGAATGTATAATCTAAATAATTTTCCTATCTGTTTTTTTTATTTTTATTGTGGAATGTCATTAATTGTTATTTTTTCACCAATCAATTTATGTGTGTTAACTTGATCGAAGGGATTGTTGTTGTTTTTTTTCTTTTTCTTTCATCGTACTTTGTGTCGAATTAAGTCATTTCATTTCATTTCATTCAACTCCATCAGTCTATTTTACTCCAAAATCATGTCAAAACCTGAAAAAAAATACAGCTGATTGGCTGACAAGTACTTGGCAGATTTATCAGATGTCATAAAATACTGCTAGATTTTATTATTTTAAGTTCATATAACCTAAAAGTTCAATATTTTAATTTTATTTTGTTTTCAGCCATCAGAGTATTTTTTTTACATTTTCCGTTTTTGTTTAGCATTTCACGCATAAAATAATGGCAGTTACGGAAATTTAACAATTAATATTACTTATTTAGTATATCATTGTTGCAAAACAAAAAAAAGTAGGCGGAAATCATTTTTTTTAGGATTTATTTCTATATGAAATTTTTTGTACGAATTTTTGGGTTACAATCTTAAGTAGAAATATTTTGAAAAGGGTTAAGTAAGGACGGTAGGTCTCATAGTGATATCTGTCGGAATAACCCTAGACTATCGCCCTTTAACGGCTCCGCCACTATTTACCAGTCACCCTGTATATAATATTTTTGGCGAAATACACATAAACTTGAAGAATTTGCTTTTTAAATAAAAATCAATTGACATGTACTATAAATAATAATAACTTTGCTCTCAATAGCCACATCAAAAAATTATGTAATTTCCGCCTAACTTATCAATAATATTGAAATATGTGGTAATTTTATAAAATATATTTACTGTGTTCGCTTATTTCTAAATGAAAACAAATAAATGTAAAAATGAGGGTAGACCACAGTTTTTTACATGTCAACGCACCTCGTTACGCTTTATTTGTCCGGTATTAGTCATCAAAGTGTTAGTAAAAAGGTATAGATTTATTGTTAAAAATGGGTGAATGTGAGATTGTTAAATCAAAACGCGGTAAAAAAGTATTGATTCACGAAGACTATTCCTATCATTCAAACATAAAACGAAATGATAGCTATTTATTTATTTTTCAAAAATAAAAAAAATAGCTATCATCTCGTGCTGCACATGCGCTTCACTGAGATGTGCACTTCATAGCAACCAAGTGACGTGCTTCAAATTTCTGAATGTGTTGTGTTTATTGTGTTCGCTAAATCAGACTACAATGGATTCATTATGCTCAGTTTTTAAGTCCCTTATAGTGTATTTTTTCTTTTTTTAGGTTTGTAAAGTTTTACTATAGTATATTAAGTTAATCATAGGTTATTTTTTATGAGTTCGACTTCTAATGCTGATGTTTATATAAGGTGCGAGTGCTGTCCTCATCCTCGTTTTTTCAAGGGACAGAAGGGATTAAAAATCCATCAAAGCCGATGCCACTCAACTAAAGGTCCTTCACATGTGAGCACTGGCTCGCCTAACGTTCCTCCCCCGCTTTTTACACCTCAGACCCCATCACAACCCAATAGCTCGCCTTCAAATGAACCCTTTTGGCATAGAATTTCCAAATTAAAACATAGTGTGCCTATTGTAAAAAGAGTGCCTAGAGGTGCTCGAATATGTGTTGCTCAAAAATTAGCTGCGGAAATCAGGGATGTGGTTAACTTGAATTCCGTACAAGCATGGGAAAATTTACTTACATTTCCGTATAGAATTTTGCATATTCAGCCTAGCTCTCGCTCTGATTCACTTACATCCCGAATAAAAGATAATTGTTATGCTGGGACTCCTCTTTTGCAACAAAACACTCCTGTTCATATTTCAAATAAATCAATAATCCACCATATCGAAACTAAGGTAAGTGATGGTGACATTAAAGGTGCTGCGCGCCTTTTATTCTGCGACGACGCCTTGGCTCCAGATAATAATGAAACCTTGTCAGCACTTCAGGATAAGCACCCTTGTTCATCTAATAACTTTCATTTGCTGTCTCCTCCGAATGATGTCAGTATTAATTTACAGATTTCGGCTTCTGATGTTTTGCAAGCTTTGAATGGGTTTCGTAGTGGCACCGCTGCTGGGCTTGATGGTTTATCCGCACAGCACCTCAAAGACCTCTTGAATGCGCCCGGTGAGGCTAGCTCTAGCCTTCTTGAAGCGCTGACGGCTCTCCTGAACATCATGCTAGCTGGTCAGGTACATGACGAAATTACCAAGACCATCTACGGAGCCAATCTTTGTGCATTAAAGAAAAAGGATGGAGGCATAAGACCTATTGAATGTTTTATAGTACGTTGATGAAAATGAAATGTTTTATAGTACGTTGATACTGTTTTATAATTTGTGTTTTCCCTCTATAAAAGCAAAAATTACTAATAAGCCGGCCAAGCTCAACTGGATAACTAAAGGTATCAGAACATCTTGTAAAACGAAACGTTCCTTATACCTTAAGTATAAGAAAACTGGAAGTAACAAACTAATAAATAAATCAAAATTTAAAAAATATGACGCAATTCTGAAGAAGTGCATACAGAAATCCCAAAAAATAGTTAATTTAAGGCGTATTCGAATGAGCAATAATAATGCAAAGGCAATTTGGAGTGCTGTCACATCTTCTTTGAGTGACCGTTTATACCAAAATGACATTGAATCTATTAACTTTAATAACATGACATACACTAACCCATCTGACATTGGCAATATTATGAATAATTATTTAACAAGTTTAACATTTAATCAGTCTTTATTAAATAATTGTGATATCGGCAATAATTCAAATAATTTTAATAATCCGAATACATTTTTTATTAATCCAGTTAATGCCCAAGAAATATTTACAATAATAATGTCACTAAGCAACAGTAAAACAAGTGGTTATGACGAAGTTAATACGCGCATTCTAAAGGCCTGCGCCAAATGGATATGTTTTCCACTTGCACACATTATTAATTTATCATTCTTGGAGGGTTCATTCCCGGTAAAACTTAAATTGTCCATCATAAAACCACTTTTTAAGTCAGGAGATAAGACAGATCCCAGCAATTACAGGCCTATTACGATAGTTCCAATCTTATCGAAAGTCTTTGAAAAGGCTATGCTCGTCAGACTGAATAGTTTTTTTGACAAACATGGTATCTTGCATCAGGATCAATTTGGTTTTCGCAAGGGATTCTCAACTTCATTAGCTGGTTTCAATTTGATAAAGACTATAACCGAATACATAAATGATGGGAACAGCCCTGTTTTGTCCTTGTTCATGGACCTTAGCAAAGCATTCGACTTTGTTGATCACGCTATACTTCTGCGTAAATTATATAACTATGGCATTCGTGGCAAAGCACTGGACTGGTTAGATAGTTATCTTCATAACAGAAAACAGTGTACTGAGGTTACCAGAGTTATTCAAGATGCTAAGAAGAACTTAGTTAAACGTAATTTTAGATCTGAAGAGATTATGAATGACTCTGGAGTCCCACAAGGTAGCATATTAGGCCCCTTATTGTTCTTGTTATTTATTAATGACTTGCCGAGACACATGACACATAAATGCATACTTTTTGCTGATGATACCACACTTCTAATCAAAGTTACAAACAAAGACCTTGCCCAACAAACTTTAGACAGAGCACTGGTAGATATAACTAATTGGACAGATAACAATAAATTACGTATAAATATAAACAAAACAAAAATAATGCAATTTAATTCATACAATACCGAACCGCTTCAACTTAACATTGAATATAAAAATGATAGAGTGTGTGAGGTAGCTTCTTTTAAATTCCTAGGGATAATAGTGGACAATCATTTGAACTGGAAGGAGCATGTTAATTTGGTATGCCAAAAACTAAGTCGATATGTATTTGCGCTCCGAAAAATACGCCAGACTATATCTTTTGATGCGGCTATCGCTTCGTATCATGCCTATGTGTCATCGGTGTTGGGGTATGGCTTGTTGTTATGGGGTAACTCGATAGATGCCGACAGAGCCTTTAGAATGCAAAAAGATGCTTACGAGTTATAAATGCCGCGTGGTATCTGGATAGTTGTAAACCATTATTTAGAAAATGTAAGGTTCTACCTCTGGCTTGCATGTATATAAGAGACGTCTGTGTTTTTGTCAAAGCCCACCCGGTTTACTTCAAAAAACGCAGTGAGGTAATATCCCGTCAAAAGAGGGAAAAGTTTAAAAATTTACTTTATCAACCCCGTTGTAATAAAGTAATATATAAGAAAAATATTTGTAATATGTGTATAGTTATATATAACAACTTACCCGAGGAACTAAAAAAACTTGAAGGAAATGTATTTAAGCAAAAGTTGACTGACTGGTTATTACAAGAGAATTTTTATAGTGTACAAGATTATTTTAATAATTTTAATAAATAATGTTTTATAGTTTAATATCTTTTATAAATATATATATAATGTTACATTTAATGACTTAACATTCATGACATTGTTAATTAAATTTTTATGACATCTTTATTACAATTTTGACATTATTTGATAAATCAATATAAACGGACTTATTTGTTAATTTGTTAAAATGATTATTAATATTTGCACGCCTGCATGCAGGCTGAATACAATTACTGCCTATTTTTAAGATCTGCAGTTTGTAACTTGCATACTTTCGTGTATTCTGGCAAATAAATGATTGATTTGATTTGATTTGATTTGATTTATTGCTGTGGGTACTACTTATCGCCGTCTCGCAGCCAAATTATGCTGTCGGGCGGTTTCTGGCTCACTCAAAGATGTTTTTCAACCAACTCAACTTGGTTTTGGAGTTTCTGGGGGCTGCGAAGCTGCTATTCATGCCATCCGCTCTTTTTTGAACTTTCGGCCTAATGATATTATTTTAAAAGTTGATGTAAAAAATGCTTTTAACTCCGTGGATAGGGGCGTCCTGTTGACTGAAATTCGGAGGAGGGTGCCTTCTCTGTATTCTTTTTTGTGGCAGTGTTACAGTACTCCAACTAAACTAATGTACAGGGAACACACTCTTTCCTCTGAAGTTGGATGTCAACAAGGTGACCCTTTAGGTCCTGCGATTTTTAGTCTGGCTATTCATCCCATAATTACAAAATTACAATCAAAATTTAATGTTTGGTACCTAGATGATGGAACCCTTGGTGGCGATCATTCCACTGTTTTGGATGATTTTACTTTTTTAATTAATAATTTAAATAAATGCGGTTTAGATCTAAATTTTTCAAAATGTGAACTTCTGGTCCCTCAAAATTGTCCTCAAAGTGATGCAGTGATTAGTTCATTCAAACAATTAGCTCCAGGTATTAAAATTATCGACCATTCTTCTTTTCGGTTTCTTGGCTGCCCTATAACAGATCAGTCTTTTGCACCTTTCATAGAAGACCAAATTGCTAAATTAAATTTTGTCTCTGACCGAATTACTAAATTAAGCAGCCACTTTTCCTACACCATCATGCGGTTCTGTCTCTTTGTACCAAAATTAACTTATTATTTACGATCATCCCCTTTTTGGAAACATCCACCTTTATTATCAAAATTAGACAATGCAATCAAACATATCATTTCATTAACTTTTAACATTCAGCTTACAGATATCTCTTGGACTCAGGCCTCCTTGCCAATTCGCCATGGTGGGTTGGGTATAAGAGATCTATCTGGCGTAGCTCTTCCAGCGTTTTTGTCATCGTCGCATAAAACATTTGATTTAATTTGTAAAATTCTTTGTAAATCGCATGTTTTCAACACCATTCACGTCTCATTTTTAACTGAAGCCATAACCGAATGGGGAAGTCGCTCAATCGATGTGCTTCCTCTGAATCCCACAGTTCAGCGGCTGTGGGACGAGCCTCTCTGCAGAGAAGTGCGTAATGATCTTCTTCTTTCGACTACTAACTCTGCAGATCGTGCCCGTCTCATGGCCGTGGCTGAATGGGAGTCCGGCCTTTGGCTGAAAGCCATCCCATGTCCAGCTTTAGGGACCTTTTTTGACAGCAACTCGTTCAGGATTGCCGTTAGCCTTCGTCTTGGAGCTTTCAATGTCGTGCCCCATCGTTGCACTTGTGGGAAAGTCGTTGATAATTTAGCTCACCACGGTCTATCCTGTTGCAGAAGTGCTGGCAGAATTCCACGCCATGCTGGACTGAATGACGTCATTCGGCGGGCGTTTGTCAGTGCCCGTATTCCGGCCGTTCTGGAACCGAATGGTCTTGTACGTAGCGACGGCAAGCGTCCCGACGGCATGACCCTCGTTCCATGGAAGATGGGCAGGCCTTTAGTGTGGGATGCTACTTGTGTCGACACTTTAGCACCTTCCCATCTTCCTTATACTACCAGCAGGGTGGGTTCGGCCGCTGCTTCGGCAGAATGCCGCAAACGGCGCAAATACGAAGGCCTCAGTGAAGCTTACCTATTTGAGCCGTTTGCAGAAGAAACGCTGGGATCGTGGGGACCTAGTGCCCACAAACTGTTTCGTGAGTTGTCCCAACGGTTTGTTGAGACTTCTCACGAAGCAAAGGCTGGCCTCTACCTCAGCCAGAGAATTAGTCTCGCCATCCAGCGAGGTAATGTCGCCAGCCTTTTGGGCACTTTCCCACAGGGCAACGAGTGTTTTGATGTATATATGTAGTTAGTTAGCTTTATTTCGTGTTATTATTATTTTATTGTTTTTGTATATATTTTAGTTATTTTACTTTTGTAATGTGCAATAATTTATTTTTTTCAATATAGCTATTTCAACTGTGTGTACGAACAATTCATATAGTGTTTTTTCGAAAAAGTTGGAACATGTTCATTTACTGGACCCTGAAAAGCAGATAAAATTAACTTTAAAAGCTAACATTAAAGAATAAGTTCACCATTCAATGGATGCACCCTCACAAATTATTCAACGATGTATGCAGGATGTACCAAGTACTAATGCTCCTTACATGCCGAAAAAGGACGTTATGAGAATGATGGTTCATCAGGTAAGAAATAAGAAAATCAAGTCTCCCCAAAGATATACATGCTGTTGTGATTCCCGATGAATTAACCAAAATAAACAGTGAAAATTTCCTTTTTGGTCACTACACAAGTAAGAATTGCAGACTCTTAAATGTAGTTAATTATTGGCTGATGAATAGTACGTTTAATTGCTGCACGTCCCCGATTCGCCAAATATATTCTATACATGCAATTCTTTAATTAAGTCTAATTCTTTAAAAAGTAATATCTTTAATTTATGATTTACTGTCACATAAGACTGGTAGATGTTCAGTGGCGTAGCTAGGGGGGCAAGGGCCCTGGTGCATAGGGAGTGAATTGGGCCCTCCTCCCCTCTTTCCGCGTAGTTTGAACTTATTTTATTATGCCTTCAAAATTATTGATAGGGAATAAGAATAGGAAACAGTGGGTTGAATCATCCCTAGTAGGCTAAATCGATACGTCGTCTCTATCAAAATCTTCATGTGTTCAATGGAAGAAAAAGTGAGTAAATAAACAACGACGCAGATGACAATATAGAATATTTATTAATTAAAAGAATAAACGATTTTTAAGAGAGTTCCCCGTCCAATTTACAATCTCTTGCGCGCTTTAATTTTTGCGAATTCATCAATAATTTCACTCAAATCCAAGTTTGATGCCGCCTCATTTTCTATCGCAATTAACGACAAATGTCGGAGGCGATCTTGTCGAATGCTGTTTCTTAAATATTTTTTTATAATCTTCAGTTTACTGAAAGATCTTTCTGCTGCCGCGGAAGTAACAGGAATTATGTGAAACAGTAGCATCGCTGTATAAACTTCCGTAAGGTCACATTCGAGCACGCCAAATTTCGTTATAATTTCTTTGCAAAGCTGGCGAATAGACCACGTCTCCATCAATTGAGGGAGGATCAGATGATATACATTAAGAAATTGGAGCGAAAAAGTGGGTCCAATTATATCGCAATATTTCTTCTGAAACTGATCACATTTTTTGAGTAAAATCGTTTCATTCCAGCTGAACAAATTTTTTGGAATCAGGAAGTCGAATGATTTACAAATTGCACTCATACTAATAAAACGCGCATCTAACTGATTGATTATTATGTCGAGTACACTGTTGAAAATAGTTACTCTAAAGACTTCTTCCTGGTTTTCGAATCGGTGATCAGAAGCCAATTCATCGAAATGCTTTTTAGTTTTTCTTCGTCGCTTTTCTGGGAAGGTAGGATCGATGTCATATTTTCTCGCGGTTTCGGTGGCCTTGAACTTGAAGGACTCGAAGTCATTTCTATACTTTTTCAATTTATCCGTTGTTTCGTCCAAAGCCTTAGTCGCTTCGTCCAAAACGATGTCACGTTTTTGCAAAACTTTGGAAACATAGTTGATATTGTTCAATACGCTGTGCATGAATTCACAAAGAAATACAAACTCAAAATTCAGCATTTTTGATTTTATAATCTCTGCTTCACTGCGTTCGTCTTTACTGGAACTCTTCAGCGTTATTTCGGACAATGCTTTAATGATATCGAAAAAATGAAGTTTGACTGCAGTTATTGAATTAACCCTGCTGGCCCGTCTTGTTGGATTCAATTTTTTCAAAGTAATTTCTGATTCACCGGTGAATTTCGATAGAAGGTCCCACCGCTTAATGCTGTTTCCAAAGAAGTTAAATAAGTCTTGAATTGTTGCAAAAAACTTCTGAATTTCGACGGAACCTCGAACGGCATCATTTACGACCAAATTTAAAATGTTGGCTGGCGCAATGTACGTACTCTGCGTTTGGCTGAATATCTTTAACTTGTTTTTGCACACCATTATACGCACCACTCATTACACTGGCCCCATTGTAACCTTGCCCAACACACTTTTTAAAATCAAGACCCCTTTCAGAGAACAACGTGGTAACTTGATTTACCAAATCCGCGGCGCTGTGTTTAGTGACTGCGTGGAAACCTAGAAATACCTCTCTTACTTCAATATCGATTGGTTGTCCATTTTCCGATCTTATATCAAGACTGCATATCTCACGACAATGCTCAGTTGATCCACTTTTGATATGTCCTGCGTGGTATCCAAGATGATGGCGAAAAACGGCGAGGCCCTAATTCGATCCAGTAAATCACTCTCGAGTTTGGTGCCCAAACACTCGATCATTTAATTTGAATTGTTGCACTCAGATATCTTGTTGATCCTAAAAACATGGGAATATTAGAAAACATTAGATTATGATAACATAAATTATAAACACTGTAATGAGTAAACGAGATAAATTCTTACCTTTGGGCTTATCCAAAACTTGACGCAAGATGTGGTCGTATCTAGCTACGAGTTGGACAATTGAGAGAAAAATTCCGTGATTTCCTCCCTCACTTAGATCCTCTCGATGTCCTCTCAAAGCCAAAGAACTCTTCGCAAGAGTAATTATAATATCAAATAATCTGCGAAGAACTTGTCTCCAAAATGATGCTTCTCTGCGAATTTCATCTTCGAGTTCTCTGTCGATGGTGGAACTTTTTTGCCACGCTTCATATACAGCGCACGCCTCCGTGTGTGCTTTCGAGGAACCATGTTGCTTAACTCTGTCTGATAAATGCCTCCAGTCCCGAATGCCTGTGCACCATGCATTTATTTGCGAAGCAAACAACCAACACGGTTGGCAGTAGGCAGCATCCAGCATTTTCGAGTAGCATATCCAAAAACGATCGACTGGACCGTATTGTGACGTAGAAACGTAATACGTTTCTGAAAAGCTCCTGTTGTCTTGGTGGGGGTCCTTCGGAAAGGGTCCCGGAGGTTTCAAAGGTCCCTTGGCAAGAATCAGACGTTTTTCGTTATCACTCAGTTTCTTGTTCACGTACTTTCCCAAGTCATTTGAAAATTCGAGAACTTTTGAAGATGTAGAAATGGATGATTCCTCTACTGTAGGTTGCACGGAAGCGTCAAGGTAGTCATTTTCAGCAGGGGCATTGATGGTAGTATTGGTAGTTATTGGGTCCTGATCTACTCGAGTCACTTTATTAATTAACACAGCTGCGTCGGCGCTATCAATTAATGAACACTTGTCACTTTTGACCGATATTTCGGCTGTTGAAGGAACTGTAGCGGGGAGCGGTTTCGTAAAAAAGGTATCTAGCTTGGGCATTTTTTTTTTACTTTCTTCTCTTTCTTGACGTTGTTTCCGCTTTGCGGCACCGCTACGTTCCTTTTTTCTTTCCATAATTTTCAATTGTTAACTATCGAAATTTGAGAAATTCGGAGTACTTACTGAGATTTTCCCATAGAAATAATAATAGAGGAGAAGTGGCATCGTACGTAATTTCGAAGAGAACCGGTGACGCCAAATTTCTCCTACCATAGCTCTCACACACACATTGTACTGCGTAAACACAAAACAACAGGAGGAGCCTGAGAGTCTACGACAACACGCCTACGGGTGTTGGGATTGGCCCAAAGGCACCTCACGCACACTTAAAAAAAAAAACAATTTATTTTTCACCTACGATAGTGAGTTGACAAAAATATAATAGGGTCGATAAGAAAGATATAGATATCAAAACTTTCGTGGAATTAAGAAGTATATCATGTAACAGTGAGGTTTTGGAGAAATTTATATCCCATAAATTAATTGATGTAAAACTAGGCCAAGTTCGATTTTTTTACTGCCCAAAAAAGTTGTAAAAAGTCGTATGGACCGTATTGATATTTTATTTATGCTAGCCAATAAAAGTGAGATTAAAGTATTTCGACGAACAAAAGCTGTTATAAGGTAAAAATATTAGGCGCGCGAGTTGAATACCAAGCATGGAAATGTTAGGAAGAAGTAAGCATACGATAGACGATAAAGATAAGATGAGAGGCGAGGCGTGTGGCTGGTGCGAGGATATGCTTAAGTTCAGTCCATCATATCAGGCCCCTTGTTACTTAAATTACGTCGGCTTATTGCAAGAACTCATTAATTACAAAAAGTAATTATTACAATAGTAGTAATATAACACTATCCTACTGCATTAAAATTTCTTTGTTCCTTTTTTGTATTTAACATAGTTATTGTAGTTACAAGTTTGGAAAAGTTCATTAATTGATTTCTCACATTTTACTTTTGGTCACTTTATGAGTTCTTGCAATAAGCCGACGATTATATCTACATAAATATTCAATCGTGGTATTAATAATAAAAATGTAATGTTATAAATTTTAACTTCCTTTCGTAAAAGATGTTAACAGTGTATATTTTACTCTCGAAATAAAAGAATTGGTGAATATGAATAACACTTTTATTGCCCTGTAAAATGTAGATATTTGTTTAATACCTGCCGTTTCGATAATCTAGGAGTTACGTTTTTTGTGAGGTAATGCAATCGTATATTTAAATATTTTTCCATCACCGTCTTAATTAGTAAAATGAAGTGGTTTGTTAGTGGTGATTGCTCATACTGGTGAAATTGTATGTCTTCAAATAAGTCCAAACCAATAAAATGGGGTAAAGCTTTAGATATCAGCTGTTCTTTAATATTTTTAGTGGTTACTGTCAGCTTCTTACTATCTGAAAGTTGGGACCTTCGGAAAACTGGAATGAGGCAAACGTATTTATTACTCTCTAAATGTAAAAAAAAAAACAGGTGTAGAGACCGTACTTAATTAATTAGGTACAAGAACAGAGACACATAAACAACGTTTATTTGTCTAGATATTTAAGTAGTAAAATCGGTTGCTGTATACCAACCAATACAAATTTACTCTGTACAATAATAATTAAATATTAGTCAGTTATATAAAAACAAATAATTCATTTATACAAAATTGCTTGAATAATAAAAATAGAGACCTCTTACTTGAGCATATAAGCCTGTTTATCGATAAATTATCTCAATGGCAATAATCACTAGCACTGCACTGTTTCGTGACCGGCACATGCGGCCGCACCATGTATTTTTACGCAGCAGTGGATATCGGTAGCAACAGGATACATTGCGGGGTCATTAAGAAATGTATCACTAGGTGGCTGCTATATTAAGTCATCAATGTATAACATGTCTAAATATACATCACAATCAAGTTCGGTATCATGGTAACTCATTCGGCACTGAATTTATTCCTTAATATTGTTACTTTTTTTGACTTTTAAGCAAAATAACAATGAAAATCTAATACTTACATATGGTAAGTGACTCCATTATTCTTGTAGTTTTTCGTTTCGCTTCTGTTTTTGCACGTAACCACACAGCAATTTGGCAATTTGCAAAAATCTCGGACAACATTCCAATTAAACGTCTGAACTGTGACTACAGAGTGGCCCGGCTTGTTTCGCGAGCGATATTCGTTTCTGGGCATGTCGCGGGACACGCGCCACGCCTCCGTTACAAATCTAGTCCTTCCTCTGATCTGAGGATTTTCCTATATTGCTTGTCAATGTTTAGTATAGATTACAGGAAGCTCAATAAAAAAGAACCACTACAAAAAACAGTTTGTTTGGTAATGATGCGGTAAAATCAGTATTAACTCGTAAGAAGATATTATAGTTGCTATAGTAGCTCGTTTGTCAATTTGAACTTGAGCTTAGAAAAACGTTGGTTATTTTTTATTGCCGATCAGGTTGAGCGCTATCATAGATTATACGGTTAGCGTTGTGTTGCAACCTGTATCATACATATCTTGTCATCGGAAATTTTTACTGCGAAAATGAGGTTTACCAGAATTTGGTGCCGATGGATGGATGTGCGGAATAGAAATCATAGCATTAGTGGTGATACTTGATGAAATAAGGCTGGTAGTAGGGAATTACGAAGTACAACAGTCAGCGACACACCTAGCATCAACTACTGTAGTACGTCCCAGACCCCAGAAAGTTGAAAACATCGCCACAAATATCATAAATAAGAACTGATGCAAGGCAAGCATTAAAAAGTTAATGGGTGGAATTGGTGAATTGATCTCACGACCGTCAAGTACGTGAGCGTCGTGAGCTGGTCCAATGTATTACGGGCGTACTCATCCAAACTACCATATAACTGAAATAACGATAACAAACAAACAAAGAGCACATACTTATCGAGGACGCTTGGCGCATGTGTTGAAAATGTTAAATAAGGAGTTTTATCATTGGTGATGTTGATTTGAATTAAAAAAAAATAGAAATTGAAAAAAAAAACGAAAGTCTTGTGAGCAGGCTCGAGACTCGAGGCTCGAGCCTGCTCACAATTTTTTTTTTCAATTTTTGGATTTTTTTTAAATTTTTCATTTTTTTTTCAAAGCTGAGGCTAGAGGGCCCCCTGAGCTCCGGGGCCCTGGTGCACTGCACCACCTGGCCCTATGATAGCTACGCCACTGTAGATGTTATGAAATATTTTAAGAAATATTAAAAAGACAAACAATACAACGCTTAAATATCGAATGGTGCCCACAAATAATCCTTACCGATTTTGAACGTGCAGCAATGAAAGCTATAAAAATGTTTCTTTCCAAACTGCCTAACAGCTTTGTTTATTTTTATTTGGACCAAAGCATAATATGCTTTGTCTATAATCAAAGCACTTGCTGTTTTTTTTCTGATACGATTCGAAGCATTTTTGCCCTTATATCAAACGTATTAATAAAAAATGTCAAATTTCAATGTGAAAAAAGTCTATAAGAGACTCTGAATCGACGTTCATTAACTTTTATATGAAACGCCTTATTTGGTGCTCTCAGGTGTTCAGCGTTGGTGTAATTGTATTTTGACGCGAATTAATTATACAGGCTGCAATAAACAAGCGCTGAAGATGTAAGTCTCCTAACATCCAAAATAATTTGAAATGTTCGAGCCGCTGAGTGTCGTCAATATTTTCTTGACATTTTAACCTACATTTTTCGGAGCAGGGTGGTTTCATCGATCGAGCAGGAACGATTTTAACGATGTGAACCATAGTGTAACTTTCTCCCATGTTTCTAAGCACTTTTTGCTTATTCTGCTTCCTCTAAGTTAGGTCAGCTTTACGTTTCCCAGTTTTGGGAATGATATTATCGTTACAATTAGAAGCAGAATGAATACTTGTTTTCGATGATGTGCTAGAGGATCGAGACCTGTTCTGATTCCTTTTTATTCTAAATGAAGGATCATAGTCACTTATGTCAGTATCACTTTCGTCACTGTTTATTGGCAAAATGTGATAAGATGCTAGTGGTCCGCGAATTGAAGATGATGCAGGTTCAGATTGGGACTGAGCTTTCAATATTGAAGGTGAAAAATTTTGAGAACGATTGTGTACTATTAGCTAAACTGGAGAACTACTTCTACTGGATGAACTTGAACTCAAAGAATCACTAGAACTTGAACTTGAAGAATCTTTAGAACTTGAACTTGAAGAATCTCTAGAACTTGAACTACTAGAAGAACTACATGCGATTGGGGCATTTATTTCAGCTATTGGTTGTGAAACATTTCTGTCCTGGTTTGGGTCAACTTGATCCTGACTGTCTTTAAGTAGTTTAGCTATGACACAGCCATTTTGTTGTTTTATATCCGACGTAGAACCCGTATTCTCTGACTTGATCTGTAAATTCATTTAAACTTTAAAACATAATAAATTATATATACATATTTAAACAAAATGCCGTGAAGCTGTGTAGAAGAAAAATATGAAGTGCGTAATTAATGCAAATAATATAAAATGTTGTTTACGAATGAAATTGCAATAGGAGGGCGTAGATAGCTAAGGAATGCAGGCCGGCGGAGCGAGAACAATAGGCTCGCCACGCGGGAACATAGGTTGACCGCATGGTCGTGCGATAAGCATGAACTTGAAAAAATATGCAGTTTAATCTTATTACGTGATATATTTACGTGATTGAAAGATGATAAATCGATGCGAATGACCTACAGTCACACTTGATGAAGATGAAATAATTAGAATTTGGCTCAATCATCATCATCATCATCATCATTATCAGCCAAAGGACGTCCACTGCTGAACATAGACCTCCCCCACGGCTTTCCATAGCGACCGATCACTAGCGGTCTGCCTCCAGTTTGATCCTGCGATCTTTTTAAGGTCATCTGTCCATCTTGTTGGTGGACGTCCCACGCTGCGTCTTTGGTCGAAGGGTCTCCAATCTAGAACTTTCCTGCCCCAACGGCCATCAGTTCTTCGCGCTATGTGCCCGGCCCACTGCCACTTAAGCTTACTGATTCTCAAGGCTATGTCCATTACCTTGGTTCTTACGTATCTCCTCGTTTCTGATTTGATCTCGTAGAGAAACACCGAGCATAGCCCGCTCCATCGCTCGTTGTGTAGTTTTGAACTTTTTTATGAGGCCCATAGTTAGAGACCACGTTTCGGATCCGTATGTCATCACTGGTAACACATACTGGTTGAAGACTTTCGTCTTCAGACACTGAGGTAATTGAGACAAGAATACGCTCATGCGCAGTTTCCCAAACGCTGACCAGCCGAGTTGGATTCGTCGATTGACCTCATTCTCAAAGTTGGACCTACCCAAGTGGATCACTTGTCCCAGGTAGACGTACTGGTCGACAACATCGAGAGTTGAGTTCCCAACAGATACTGGAGTGGGTACAACAAGGGAGCTTGACATAATTTTCGTTTTTTCCATGTTCATTTTAAGACCCACTTGTTGGGATACTTGGTCGAGGTCTTCGAGCATAGTGCCAAGATCATCCAGCGTCTTTGCCATAACGACTATATCATCGGCAAACCGAAGGTGTGTTATGTATTCGCCATTGACGGAGATGCCGAATCCTTCCCATTCCAGGAACTTGAAGGCGTCTTCCAATGCTGCTGTAAACAGTTTCGGAGATATAACATCGCCCTGTCTTACACCTCTTTGCAATGGAATCGCCCTCGTCTTCTGTTCCTGTACTCGGACCGACATGGTGGCGTTGTTATATAGACATTTTAACACCTCTATATACCTATAGTTTATGTGACACCGCTGAAGAGACCGAAGCACCGCCCAAGTTTCGATCGAATCAAAGGCCTTCTCATAGTCCACAAAAGCTAAGCATAGAGGCATATTATACTCCTCGGACTTCTGTATAATTTGCCTAAGCGTATGAATGTGGTCTATGGTACTGTAGCCTTTTCGGAATCCGACTTATTCGGGAGGCTGGAAGTCATCAAATCTACGTGCGAGACGATTCGTGATGACTCTTGAGAACAGTTTGTAGACATGGCTCAGGAGTGAGATGGGTCTATAGTTCTGCAATAAGGTTTTGTCTCCTTTTTTGAAGAACAACACTACCTCACTCCTGTTCCATGCCTCAGGCGTGATGCCCTCTAGCAGAACGGAATCAAATAGTCTCTGAAGGATTTGGCTTCATGCGAATCTATAATTAATCCTAGTGAAAAGAACAAGGATTAGATAGAAGGATTATGGAACGGACTCACTCGGTATTTTCCCCTTTCTTGAGACTTCGACGATGATTCGACACGTGCTCGTGTGGGTCGTCCTCGTGTCACGTAGGTTATGTTCCAAGCTCGTCCGCTTCGTTCGTCAAGACGGCGTTCTCCCAGGGAAGGACCAGCTGGTCCTTCGAGCCGATTGTCTTTACTTTACAAAGCAGTTGATAATACAGACAGAATAATGACGCCGCGACAATGTGTTTGATTCGCGAAAGAGATGGCAAAACACCATATGAGTTATGGACAGGAGTTAAGCCAGATCTGAGCATCATAAGGATTTTTGGATCCCCTGTCATGGTCCATGTCAACAAAGAGAAAAGGTCCAAATGAGACAGAAAGTCCATTGAATGTATACTACTTGGATATCCTGATAATATTAAGGGCTACAGATTGTATGATCCAAAAGAGAAAAGAATTTTCACAAGTAGAGATGTAATTATCATGGAGAAACAGTCTGTTATGATGGACATTACTTCTGAAGAGAATAAAAATGAGTCTGAGATGGATAAGACATCAGCAGACACCCAGATTCTGCAGGATTCAGTGGGGGACTCAAATTGTTCATTGACAGAAGAAGCAAAGGAGGATACATCTAAAGAGTTTTCAGATTATGTACCAAGTGATTATGAAGATTGTTTAGACACACAGAGTAGTAGTTATAAGCCTGATAGACCTTTCAGAGTACGTCGTGCACCAGACAGATTTGGTTTTGGTGGTCTCTGCTACACAGAAATGGATAGTTATTCTGTAAATAATAATAATACTAGCTGGAAAAAAATAATAGCTGGAGTGCTTCGAGCAAAGTGGTGCCTGGGAGGTAGTCAATGTTCCTGATAACTCTAGTATTGTGCAGTGTAAGTGGGTGCTTAAGAAAAAGGTTGAGTCTAGTGGTAAAGTCCGTCACCGTGCAAGGTTAGTGGCTAAAGGGTTTACCCAGCAACCTGGTGTGGACTATACTGAGACTTTCTCGCCCGTAGTAAGATACAGTTCTCTCAGATTATTGTTTGCTATTTCTGTAAAACTTGGACTTGACATAACACATTTAGATGTGTGTACTGCATTCTTGAATGGTAATTAAAACGAAAATATTTATATACAAGTGCCTGAAGGGTTTAACTGCCCAGATTCAAAGTTTTGAAATTAAAAAAGGCCATTTATGGATTGAAGCAATCATCAAGAATGTGGTATAATAAAGTAGATATGTGCTTAATTAAAAATGGTTATTCAAAGTCGAAACATGAACCTTGTTTCTACACGAAAAAGGATGGTAGAAGTATGACTATAATTGCATTATATGTCGATGATTTTTTTGTATTTTCAAATAGTAGTGATGAAACGAATAATTTAAAGTATATTTTGGAATCTCAGTTTAAAATTAAAGACCTGGGTCAAATTAGACAGTGTCTTGGTATGTCAGTTCATTATGATAAATGTAATAAGATTTTAACTTTAGATCAATGTGATTATATTGAGCAGTTGTTACAAAAATTTAGTATGGTTGACTGTAAACCAGTAGATACACCAATGGAGTGTGGATTAAAATTAACAAAAGATTTAAGTTGTGATAAAAGTTTGCCTTATCAGCAACTAATTGGATGTTTAATATATCTTGCCATACTTACCCGACCTGATATAGCTTTTCCTGTTTTGTACTTAAGTCAGTTCAACAATTGCTACAATAAAGAGCACTGGGCTCATGCTAAACGTATACTAAGATACCTAAAGGGAACTAAAGATTATTGTATTAAGTATAGTGGTACAGATGACAACAAGATATTGGGCTATGTAGATGCAGATTGTGGTAGT
This sequence comes from Pyrausta purpuralis, assembly GCA_963924145.1. NCBI lineage: Eukaryota > Metazoa > Arthropoda > Insecta > Lepidoptera > Crambidae > Pyrausta > Pyrausta purpuralis. The sequence continues at coordinate 21,061,441 of OZ001652.1, read as the reverse complement.
GATATCACAGATAGGAGATCCTATACAGGCTATTGTTTTACTCTATCTAGTGGTCTGATATCTTGGGGAAGTAAAAAGCAAAAGAATGTAACTTTATCTAGTACCGAAGCAGAGTTTGTTGGCATATCTGAATGTTGTAAGGAGGAAATTTACCTTAGGAATTTGCAAAGTGAAATCATAGGTCTAATGCAATGTATTGTAATTTTTAATGATAACCAGAGTACACACTAGTTATTATATAATCCTGTATTTCTCAATAGAACAAAGCATATAGACATAAGATTCCACTTTGGTAGAGAATGTATTAAAAATAATATAATTAAAATTGAGTATCTTCAGACAGATCTAATGCCAGCTGACATACTCACAAAGTCTTTAAATTCTGTAAAACATTAAAAATTTCTAGAATTGTAGGGAGTTCAACAAAAGTAAAAATTGTTATTTCATATTGATATAGTGGGGGTATTGATTGTATATCAAAATGTGTACCGTAGCGATATCTAGTGTAGTTTATGTTAACTGTATCTATGTAATTGTCTATGATAATAAATACAAGTCAGTCTGTCTTTTCCAACGCACTCTGTTGATTCAATTAAGACAAATGCGCATCGCATTTTGCTTAATGCAGTCGGAGAGTCGCCCCGACCATGCACAGAACAAAACGTCACGTATAAGCACTCGAATTTTACACTTAAATTAAGCTTACACTATATGACTAGGTCATTAGAGAGGAACTAGCCTAGTCCTTGACCAGCTTAAAACCTCATTTCGCTTTTTTTTTTAAATATGCGACCTTATTTATTAGGTTTTAGAAAAAAATCTCAAAATACTGCTTTCAACTACACGTGCCCTAATATTGTACCAGTTTCATCGGGGAGTAGCCCCAACCTCAAACAGAGCACACTACGGAACACGTGGATTCAAAAGCTTTGAATTTAAGTAGCACGACCGGAGGTTAGCCCCGACCACGGGCTACAGAAATCACTTGCTAAATTTCACTTGCAATAGTTAATATACACTTCAATAGTTAACTGTATCACTTTATAGTCTCACTAACTTGGTCATAATTCAACCACATATTATTTCACGTACCTTGTTCTTTGTGGGCTGCAGATTCTTGCGCACTTCGGATATATTATAAAATTATAATACCGAGACTTCTTCATGACTTTTATTCTTCAAACAGGGTACAACTTCAGGTACAACCTCTTCAACTTGATGCCGCAAACCAACTGAACTGCCGGACTTCGCGCTCTCCCCGAATACAAAACTCCCCTCCAAAATATATCGGTGTTGCCAGCGAATAAATTTAAATGTAACTGTTATAAATACCAGTTCGAATAAATGATAGCAGCTATTTATTTGAAAATTACGACACTAGATATAATTAAGATGAAATGAAATTGTACTGGGCTGATTTGTATTTTGTGTTGGAAATAAAGACAACTTTGCTTTATATTATTTATTTATTGTCATTTTAAATGTAACAAGCTAGGTCTGATTCAAACTTCTTCCTGGCTTTTTTCTAATATGTTGAACTTAAAGGACTTGCAGTGACGCACATGGTGTGCAAGTATAGAACTAGCTCTTAGCGCAGCGCTTTTGACATATTCTTTCTAATTTGTGCTTCAATCTAGTGAACTTAATTAAAGTCTAGCAGTGACACACACACATGTTATGCAAGGTTTGGACTATGTTATGGTATGGCACTTCAACTGAACTTCCTCTGGTTTTAGGCATTTCCTCTCTATTTGTGATTGAATCTTGTGAACTTAATTGAAGTATAGTAGTGAAAGACACACATGTAAGGCAAGTAAGATGTCTTGCCACGGCACTTTGATATGTATGCACATTTATGCATATTCCCTTTCATTTTTGCTTCAAAGATGTGAGCATCATGAATCATCAACATCTAATAGTCGTGAATATTTTAACAACATTTTGTCAATTTAATCCTCTCGCTCTTTTACTTTTCTTGGTAATGTCTTGTAAAATTGTTTCTTCAGTAAGGAGAGACTGCATAATTCCATTGTTGTTTGATAAAGTACTTTGAAACGATACCTGTATCGTACGATATCGTATGTTTTGAGGTTAATTTCCGAAACTCTACGTCAAAATACGATCTATCGCCTGTCAGTCGCGGTTTCGTAGTAGCATTTTCGACGAATACGTCAAAACGACGAGCTTCGTTTCCGATGACGGATACGAAGTGTTATATAATAAGCAATCCGCCAAACGATAATCGTCTTGACGGATTTCGTTTTTCGTAGTTGACCTACTGCTGTCAATTCTGAGAACCACCACAAAAAACGCTTGGCCACAAAACATCGATTGATTCTAGTGGACGTCGCAAGAACTTTTAACTCGGCAGAACTCTCGGAATCTCTACAAGATTTTCACAGCCCTGGGTATGTTGAATTTCTACTTATTTTACTTAATATCGAGTCTGTTGCACTGTTTTTTTTATTGCTATGAAGGGCAATAGGGTTAATTAAAGTAATGAAGGGTCAATTTTACTGTGTTGGAATATCTGTATACAATATTTGCTTATTGTTTCAGAAACTCACGTCAATCAACGTGTTCATTTTGCGGAGCAGCGAGAACTATTACCTTCAGTAAGGATGTGCACTTATCACAAGAAACCAATGACAGTAGAATAAAACCAGGGCTATGTTGGCCAAGGGTTTGATACCCAGGCACTGCGATGCTCCGGAGGATATGGCACAGCACACCCTCGAGGTGTGCCCGGCGTGGGTTGATGACCGCCGTGCCCTCCGAGCACACGTGGGGTCGAAGACAGGGAGGCTTGGCGAGCCATGGCTGAAAAGGAGAGCGCGGAGCGAGAGCGAGAGGCTGCAGCTGACGCACTCCTTATGCGCCGAAGGCGTACTGGGCGCAGGAGGAACCTCCACCACATGCACATGCCCTTCCCTGTGCCTCGGATCGTGAACGCGAGGGCGTCCACTTCCCACTAAGAGGCGCGATGGTGTGTAATGCATTCTACGCATCATCGGGACATCAAGCCGGAGGATCACCTCCTTCGGCGCTGAAGGCAGGGGCACTTGCCTTCTTCAGATCGGGTGAGACCGTGTGTCGGTCTAGTCAGTGAGGGGCCGCGAATGTGTGCTTATGGCGATGCTCGTGGCCCCGAACTCATGGCTCCCGAGAACGCCGTTGGTTTTTAGTTGCCGTTAGTTTGTTTAGTGATCAGATTGGGAAAAACATGGGTCACTTATTATCAAAATACATGGGACAAAATGTGATCAACCATTGCATGCCAGGGGCATCATATTCAGAAATAGTTCAGAAAGTGCTTTCTTATGAGTTTCAAGAAAATTCAGATTTAATTATTTTCATAGGAAACAGAGGTAATATGAACAAGAAAAATACATACTTTGACAGTTTAAGAAAAGTAAATGTGAATAAAACAATATTGTTTACATTACCTTACAGTAGTGGATTGCCAGATGAAGAAAATGATTTAAGATATAAAATTAATATGCAACTGTATAAATTGACATTATATGAGGTAAATAAATTCCACCTACTTGACATGAATAATTATTTTAAAAACAAAGTGTATTTGACGCGAGATAATTATTATGTTAATAATTATTTCAAACGACAGATAGCAATGTCGCTATCATATTATTTTGACTATTCAGCCAAGAACTTGGCTACCAAATCTGCTTTTATTGAGCAGATTATTGACTTGAATATTCAACCATTGGAATCAGTTCCAATAACAAACAATCATTTAAATTAGTAGATCAGACAATAGAGGATAACTCTTGCTTATCAGAAATTGTAGAATCAAATCAATTAAATATAGTACATCAAAATATTCAAGGCTTTTCTGGAAAAGATTTGGAAATTGAATTGTTTTTATATAAAATGAATATTCATGTTTTCTGCATAACTGAGCACTGGCTCAAGCAGCATGAACTGATGTTATCGATAGATAATTATAATCTTATTAGTTCGTTCACTAGGGAGACTGCCATTCGCGGCGGGACACTTATATTAATTAATAATAAACTAAAATGTAAAGAGCGAAAAGACATAGTGCCTCTCACTATTGAGCGAACAATTGAGATATCGTGTGCGGAGCTGGACGACTACATTATTGTATGTGTTTATAGACCCCCAAGTGGAAACTTTAAATTATTTGAATCTGTAATGGAAAATGTGTAAAACAAAATATGTAAAACTACAAAGAAAGTAGTTGTATGTGGAGATTTCAATGTGGACATTATAGATATTACGGAGGAAAAATGCGTTCTGTTTTTGAGCATTTTCAAATCATTTGACCTCACTCCGGTTTTTGCTGAGCCCACTAGAGTAACTCCTACAACAGCTACTTGCTTAGATAATATTCTCTGCAACTGTAAAATCATCAAACAATCTATTATTAATTCTGTAAAATCGGATCATTGCGGTCAGATAGTTACACTACAGAACCGTTTTATTCCACCCCGTCTAGAAATCAAATGCAGGCCGGTCACTGCATCTCGTAAGGACAAATTTAAAAACCTTGTAAATGATAAAATACCGTCTATACCTTTTGATAAAAAAAAATGCTAGTGACTTGTATGAACAATTATTTCAGGTAGTTAAAAAACAATTTGATATTACTTTCCCTCAAAAGAAAATAGTTATCAATAACTGTAAACCGAAATTCAGTGACTGGGCTACACGAGGAGTTTATACAAGTAGGAAAAAAATGTTTGAATTGTATAACAAAAAAGCATATAGAAAGGATCTATCGTTTCATGAGTACGTTAAGAGGTACTCAAAAATTTTCAAAAGAGTTTGCTATGTAGCTAAGTCGAATTACATACGCAATAAAATTAAAAAATCTAGTAATAAAATCAAAGAAACATGGAATATTATAAATAAAGAAACATGTAAAACGAAATCTCATGATAACAAATTTAGTCTAGAAATAAACAACAAGCTTATTAAATCTGATGACGAGGTAGCAAACGCTTTTGAGGATTACTTCTGTAACATTCCTATAGAGACGACTAAACAGTTGAGTTCTTGCTCAAGTCACGCGAAATCATTACTTGTGTCGAGTGTTCATAGGTGCGAATCCTCATTTAAATTCAGAAATATTAGTCCTTTAGACATCATAAAAACCCATTATACCTATAATAGCTCCTTACTTATCTTATATCTTTAATGAATGTATTGACCAAAATCAGTTTCCAAATTTATTGAATCATAGTAAGGTTGTCCCTTTATTTAAATCGGGAGACAAAAGTGACCCCAGCAATTTTAGGTCTATTTCAACCACAATAAGTAAAATTTTTGAAAAACTTATTTATAATCAATTGCTTTCCCATTTTAAACTTAATAATTTACTACACGAAAAACAGTTTGGGTTCTCTAAAGGTAGAAATACAACTGATGCCGGAGTAGCACTCATCAGACACATTCTTGATGCTTATGAAGACAAACATGATGCCGTAGGTGTATTCTATGATTTATCAAAGGCGTTTGATTGTGTAGACCATCAGACACTGCTCATTAAGTTAGAACACTATGGTGTCTCGGAAAACTCATCTAAGTTGTTAAGTTCGTACTTATCAGGTAGAATACAATAAGTTAACATAAATGGTACCTACTCTTCCGGAGCCCCTCTTCAAATGGGGGGTCCCCCAGGGCTCAATATTGGGGCCTTTACTTTTCCTGATATATGTAAACGACCTGCCATTTTATTCCACAAATCTTTGTGAGATAGTTCTGTTTGCTGATGATACTTCTTTGATTTTTAAAATGAAAAGACATGAAGAAAATTTTGACGAAGTAAACAATACTCTCTCCAAAGTATTGAATTGGTTCACCACCAATAACTTGTTGCTGAATGCTAGTAAAACTAAATGTGTAAAATTCACTTTGCTTAATGTAAAGCAACTTACACCAAATATTGTATTAAATGGTAATAATCTAGTTTTAATAGACTCCACTGTATTTCTGGGCATTACACTTGACTCAAAATTACAGTGGGGACCTCATATTGAAGCCCTAGCTAGGAGGCTAAGCTCGGCTGCCTTTGCAGTTAGAAAAATAAGGTATCTGACTGATGTTGAAACGGCGAGGCTTGTGTATTTTAGTTACTTCCACAGTATTATGTCTTACGGTCTTCTCTTGTGGGGTTCTGCTGCAGACATTGATACCATATTTATTTTGCAGAAAAGAGCCATTCGTGCTATTTATAAACTTAGTCCTCGTGACTCCCTGAGAGAGGTCTTTAAGAAAATCAACATATTAACTGTGGCTTCTCAATACATTTTTGACAATATAATGTACGTCCGTAAAAAATTAGATTATTTCATGAAGAAGAGCGACATTCACTCATATAACACAAGAAATAAACACAAGCTTGTCGTTCCTAACTTCAGATTAGTTAAAACTAGTTATTCGTTCATGGGAAATTGTATAAAATTCTTTAATAATATACCACACAATCTTGTCGAATTGCCGGTTGATAAATTTAAGAAACACGTTAAAAACACGCTTATGTCTAAAGGCTATTATAAGGTTCAAGACTACCTGAACGACACGAATGTGTGGTCTGTCCAGCCTGCACCGACTGATGTACTTACCTTTGATGATTTTGATTTTACGGCAGCTAGTGGTGACTGAGTTTGTTCCGGCGTTTCTTCTCAGCACTTGCCTAATTGTCTGTGTTCTGTCTCGAAGCGCTGGTAGGGCCCAAAAGATAAGGAGACATGATTCGGCCCCTTCAGGGCACAATTATTGAAGTGAAAACTTCTTTAGCGGCGTTGAGCACTTTTGTGGGATGGGGGAAAAATGTGAAACTCGCGTCAGGACACGTGACCTGATCGAAAAACCGTAAGACGGTTGACGAAATTATGGATGTAAGTTGATTTTTCTGAGAGATAAACTTTTTAATGTAATTTAATATAATATAAATTGTAATGTTTGTGTACGATAGCGCAATAAATAAATATTGTATTCTATAAAAATATTATATTATTATTAATATTATTAATATTATTATTATTATTATTATTATTATTATTGTATTCTATCACAAAAATGATAGTACTTTTATATTGATAATAACTATTCCAAAAAATCAAAAATGCACAACGTTGATATTCAAGTTTTCACTTCTGCCGGCACTCCCGGAGTGCTTTCACAGTTTTTTTTTATTTTTTTTTTCACTGTACATTTGACGTTCATAAGTGGCATATTGTGTCCTAAATTGAATAAATATTTTTGATTTTGATTTTGTGTTTTCTAATTGTGGCGCCAATACATTTTACAATATTTTGCGATGTTAAAGTGGAGTGGGGTGATAAAGAGAACTGAATCGCTGTGATTGCATTACACAAAGTTGGTATGGAGCCAAATGCATTTTTTAAAACTCTCCACACACTTGGTATTAGTCAAATGTTTGTTTACCGGACTATCAATAGGTACAATGAGACCTCCTCTGTTTGCGACAGTAAAATATCTGGCCGTCCATGTAGTGTTCGTACGAAAAAAGAATTCGCAGAAATCCTGTCCGAAAGCAAAAGATTTTATCTCGAGAGATGAAGATAGCAACCAGAACCATGTCGCGTATTTCAAAAGATGACTTTAGACTTGCAGCCTATAAGAGGTGCACTGGTCATTTATTAACTGATAATTTAAAAAAGAATAGGGTGGTAAAATCGTAAAAACTACTGAAGCGGTACGCAAAGGGAGGTCACAGAAAAATTTTGTTTACGGATGAGAAAATCTTTACAATTGAGCAACATTTAAACAAACAAAATGACCGCATTTATGCTCAAACCTCTAAGGAAGCTTTCCAATTAGTCGGTAGAGTGCAAAGTGGGCATTACCCGACTTTAGTGATGGTTTGGTGGGGTGTTAGCTATGAAGGAGTGACCGCCTGGGGGAGGCGGCGAGTTATGTGGGACTCGAGCTCAGAACGCCCATACCCACTAAAAAACCAACGACACTCCGTCAGTCACCTGGCCGCTCAAAAGTCGTCTCAAGCCAGTCGTCGTCGTCCGAGAAATCGGACGGCGACGACTCGCTCGACGACTCGTGAGCGGCGGACGGGGCTGCGGGAAGCCGGTCAGATACTACCGCTGCCCCGTCGATGACTACCCGCCGTAGCAGGCCCGGCAAATGAAGGAGTGACTGAGCCATGTTCAACAACCAAGCATGGTCTTTCCAACAAGACTCGGCACCGGGTCATAAAGTTCGGTCCATGCAGTCTTGGTTAGAAGCAAACGTTTCGGACTTCATCAGAGCTGAAGACTGGCCGTCGTCTAGTCCCGATCTTAATCCGCTGGATTATGATTTATGGTCAGTTTTAGAGAGTACGACTTGCTCTAAACGCCATGATAATTTGGAGTCCCTAAAACAATTAATACGATTGGCAGTGAAGAATTTTCCCATGGAAAGAGTGCGTGCTTCTATTGATAACTGGCCTTAACGTTTAAAGGACTGTTTTGCAGCCAAGGGAGACAAGCTTTTTATACTTAAAATTGTTTTATATTTATATATAAAACTAACACACAGTAAAAGTAATAAATATTATTTGCAATAAAAAAATAATCTTTGTGACAATATTTATGGCAAGACTAGGTATATAAACTTTTCTTCTTCTCAATTTATAACTTATTGTGGCATCGCCATCCTCTAGTTATTCAGGTTTTCCTTGGACATAGGCCTCCTCCAGGCATTTTCACACTTTTCTGTCACGCGCTGAGCTTCCCCAGCCTTTTGTTAAATCGTCCTCCCATCTCTTTATTTGCCTTCCTCTTTTCCTTTTTCCGTCCCTTGGATACCATTCAGTGATATCTTTAGTCCACTTCCTTGTTTTTGATCCACATGTGTCCCGTCCAGGGCCATTTCAAAGTTTTTTTCTTTTTGATCACGTCAAAAATTTTCTTTCTTGCTCTGATGTTTTTGAGTGTTTGTTTGTCTGATGGACGGATACCCAACATACTGCGCTCCATACCCTGTTGACACACTTTTAATTTCTGGGTTGTAGCGGTTGTGAAGGCCCAAGTTTGGCAGCCATATGTCAGTACTGGTAGAATACACGTTTCCCAGACCTTATTCTTCTCTGATACTGGTTTATGTTTGTTTTTCATTATTTCCTTTAACGACCAGTACCTTGCCCAGCTGTTATTCACTCTTCTTTGTATTTCTTTGTCAGTTTGATCTTTTGGTGCTGTTAGCTTTTATACTCCTCTACATATTCAATCTCCTTGTCATCCACAGTGATCTTGGACTTTATGCTATTAATCATAATCTTAGTTTTTGAAGCATTCATTGAGAGACCAGTCTTATTGCTTTCAATTAAGAGTGACTGTAACATGTTTTGTAAAGTTTTGGCGTCTTCTGCAAACAGTACAGTAGGTCGTCCGCGAATCTTAGGTGGCTTAACGTGGTACCATTGATGTTTATTCTGGTCTCCCAATCAATGTTCCTAAAAATTTCTTCTAAGACCGCTGTAAAGAGCTTGGGTGATAGTGGCTCACCCTGTCTTAAACCTTTTTTCACTTCAAAGGCTCGCCAGTTTTTTCCAGTTGGATTTTCGCTGTGCTGTTTTTCTTGCTTTTTTCTGTTGAAATTTTTTCCGATATTTAGTATATGTTTTCTATGTTTTTTTTATATATCATACTTTTGTTGCATAGTCTTTATTAAACTAAATTCTGGGAGTGTTTTTTTCAATTTTACAACCATTTCTTCTAATGTTTTTACAGCTGTGCATTAAGCATCACCTGGTTTAAAGTGCTTTTTCGACTTTTTTGTGTTTTTTGTGTTAAAAGTTGCTTTGATCATCCTATGATTCGTACTGAAGTTTAGCTGGTTGATTACTTCTACATTCGAGAGATGTTGAGACATATTAGTTATAACAAAGTCTATTTCATTTTTATACTTGCCATCTGGCGTAATCCAGTGTACCGTACCCTTTTAGTGCGGAGGTAACTAATGTAGATGAAAGAAAGAGTTGAGTACAAGGAAAACTTATTTAATACAATTTACACATTTAAACTTATGCAAATTACAGGGAGTATGTCCATAATTGGCAACCGAAAAGACACGCGTCTTCAATTAATAATCAACGCCACTGTCCTGGTTTAGTGAAGTCCGGTGACACCGCGATGACTCAGCACTCGTGGCGTTGGTAGTAGTTGTATTGGTTTAGGCAGTATTAGCAAGAGCTAGGCTTCCGCGGAGGTGTAGAATCCCATCCGGAAACCGGGACCCTGGAATTCCGGAAATTGGTAATTTTTAGTAAAGTCCAAATTCATATGTATGACTGCGACATCTGACCGGAAGCGGTGGTAAGCGGATCAAATGGAGTGATTATTGCAAGAAATAGTAATTAATGATGAGGCAGTCATACAACAATATTATCCTTAGACTAGAACTAAGCTAAGCATTAAGCAACTAAGTCATTTTTCTACTTTGATGACAAAATAGGAAAATAATTACAAGGTTACTTTTTTCATAAGAATTGTCTAAAGGTTGCAGGAATAATAACTTATAATTACAATAAGATGGTAACGATAGATAGATAAATAGGAAAACATGACAAGATAGTTTGAGCATTGGCGGCCATGAAGGTCATGCAATGACATGACCTTTGGACCTTTGTGTGCGTGGATGGTTGAAACAACTTATGTACATATTTTGGACCTAAGGAGCCACGCACATACACTTCTGCTGGTAACACGCGTACTTAAGCACTACACATGCATGCACTAATCTAAAACCTAAGTTGGTACATACTACAAAGCACTAAAACTATATAATATAATCTTTTACAACACTCACCCGATATCGGGGGGACACTGAAGTTAATTAAATTGGTAGAAGTATAAAAATCACAGTCTAAAGAATTCGTAGGCCGCCGTGAGTTGGCAGTTTTGATCGACCGCAGTACGTCCTCGCGTTAGGATAGCTCCGCTCGGACTGCGCGACGTATGTTCCGAAGGCGACGTCACAATTTCGGCAGAACCAGTTTCAACGCATAGTTCACTCATGTTTACTCGCGTAGATATTTTAAACTAGCAACTGCGCTCGAGTTTGCGTGTTAGTAATTTTGTAATAATAATTCATTAAGATTTAGTTAGGTAATTGTAGATAATTAGTTTAATTTAATGTTAGATTTAAGTTAATGTTAGTAAGTTTAGTTTTAATTTCTTATTTATTGAGTAAGGCGTGTGACGAACCGTTACACCAGGTCCACTTTCTATTGTTGTGTTTATTGTAGAAACTGTTCATTATTTTTAAATTGTATTCTAATGCAAAGTTGACTAGTCTCTGCCCGTTGTTATTTCTTTTCTCCGAGCTATAGCAGCCTAGTATTAATTTCTCGCCTTCCTGCATTGTTCCCACCTTGCTGTTAAAATCTCCTATTATATTTTTTTGTTTATGAGTCTTTTCCATAGTTTTGTGCAGAGTTTGGTTTTTTTTTATTTTTTTTTCTCTATTGTCTCTTCTGTTGGAGCATATATCTGGATTAAGAATATTGTTATTTTTTTATTTCCAGGCAGCTTGATGTCTAGTAATGCAATTCTGTTAGATATTCCTCTGAATTCTTCAATGTGCTGTCTATGTTTTTTTTTTACTAAAATCCTACGCCATACATTCCTTTCTTTTCTCCATGGTAATAGAAAATGAAGTCCTCATACTCTCTGATTTCGTCTCCCATACGCCTTACTTTACTTAATCCGATGATATCCCATTTTAAATTAGTTAGCGCTTGTCTTAGCTCTTCTAGTCTATCTTCTGTACTTAATGTTCTTGTGTTTAAGGTTGAAATGTATATGTGCCTATTTCCGGTTGTTTGGCTCTCAGGTTTTTTTTATTGTATTGTTGTTTTAAGTTTTGTTGTTCTGAGCTATGTTCCTTTAATTTCGTCTGCTCTTAATCCTGTTGTTTAAAATTTGTTGTTTTAATTTAGTTGTTTTCTGTATTTGTGTACCTTTGCCTGGAGGGTATTGGTCTAATATCCCACGGAGACCAGCCGGGTTGGGATATGTTTTGTTTGTGTTGTTTTTAGTTTATTGTTGTTTGCTTATCCGGTTGGCGATGCCTGCTGGTTGTTATTGCCCGCTTGTTGTGCGGCTGAGTGAACTACTTCTTGCTCTTTGGAGAATATTGGTTTAAGTAACTTTGTTTGGAGCTTTATTTAAATCTTCCATAGCTGGTCTATTTGTAAGTGGCGTGGAAGGTTGTCTTTTTCTTTTTTCGTTTCTCTCTTTATCTTTGATTATTAACTGGTCATAGCGGATGTATGCTATATTTCCTTTTTTGGTCTCTTCCTTAACTTTAACTTTCAACTCACGCCGCTTCTCCGATACTTTATTTGGGTAGTCATCTGTATCGTAGACATCCTTTGGAAAGTGCTTATTGTTTTTTAATACTTCTATCTTCCGCCATTCCAGTTTAAGTTTTACCAATACCGGTCTAGGTCTATTTTCGCTTTTCCTTCCAATTCGTGTGACTTTACTAACCTCCCAATTGTCCCATTCTCTGATTTTTGCTTTTTCACTCATTAAATTGAGAGTATTTATGACTAGGTTCATGAGAAGGTTGTTATCTTTTTCTTGTTCAGCAATTCCATGTATTATGAGGTTAGCTTTTCGGTTTTCTTTTTCTAAAAAGTATGTTTTAGTCTTCTAATTTCTTCCTCTAATTTTTTATTTTCTTCAATCACGGGTTTCAATTTTTCAAAAGTTTGCCCACAGTGTATACACAGAGCGGGCTATGCTCGGTGTTTCTCTACAAGATCGAATCAGAAACGAAGAGATACGTAGAAGAACCAAGGTAACGGACATAGCCTTGAGAATCAGTAAGCTTAAGTGGCAGTGGGCAGGGCACATAGCGCGAAGAACTGATGGCCGTTGGGGCAGTAAAGTTCTAGATTGGAGACCCTTTGACCAAAGACGCAGCGTAGGACGTCCACCAACAAGATGGACAGACGACCTTAAAAAGATCGCAGGATCAAACTGGATGCAGACCGCTAGTGATCGGTCGCTGTGGAAAGCCGTGGGAGGCCTATGTTCAGCAGTGGACGTCCTTTGGCTGATTATGATGATGATGATGATTGCCCACAGTAATTTCATTTGTTCCTTCATCATTGCTTGCAGTTGAGATTTTTCCCCAGTATCGTGCAAACTCATTTTATTGTGGTAACACTCAATACGCAATGTACGACGAAGTCCAACACGCAATGTATAGCGTTTGTTCGGCTTTGATGTTGGCAGCCTTGACTTTGAACTATTTTTCTCTTGTCTATATTATAACCTCCAAATCGCGTCTTTATTTTGATTGTAGATATTTCACAATTTTAGGACTTGTTTTGTCACTTTGTGTGGTGTATTTTATGGTTTAAGGCTAGTACTGCGTGATTATGGTTTTCTAGCGTCGTTTTACTTCTTTTTTTGCACAAAATTATTTTTAATTTGCGGGAGCTACGAATTACGTGTCTACAATTATTGCACCGGCAACAGAGTAGTACCACAAAGGATTAGTACAAATAGTACCTACCTGCAAACATTTATGTGCATGAACATGGTAAATAAGGAGGTAAGTGGTCTGGGTGTTTTATTGTAAATATTAAGTACCTATGTTTTAAAAAAAAGTATTCAAGTGTTATATAGGTTAGCTAGGAACCATATTATTTATGATAGTTGCCTAACTACCTACAAGCTGTGCCTTTATGTTTGCATGTATAATATGCATATTAAAATATGTGATTGTATTTAAACTTTATAATTTTACTGACGTCTTTTTAATAACTTAAAACCAAATGTCAGAAAAATACGACTATTGTAATAAAAAAGGCTTAGTACAAAATTAAACATTCATATATTAATATTTGATTGTAAATAAACAAACTGAGTTAATTTAAAACTTTTTAAATTATGTTATGATGCTAGTTTATTCGAATAAAAACGGCTCAGGGATTGCGTTTTTAAAAAGATGATTGCTGATAAAGTAAAACTCATATTAAATTAATGTTATTTATATTAATAAATCTGTCTTACGAGTATCTCACACAACTGAAAACGTTGTTGCCTAGCTAAGTAGGTATTATAGATTCAGGTTTCTACATAAGTACGTTGAAAAATAATTATACATATTAATAATGTAATAACTTAAAAAAAACTAGGCGAAAAACCTATTTTTATCTTAATTTATTGTCTAATATAATACTTAATCAGCATGTGATTGTCAAATAAAAATGTTTAGTAGATTCATTAGATTTAAGTACTAATCATTTAGATTTTATACAGATATGCGAATTTTTTTTTAAATATTGAAAAAGGTCCATTTCGTCTTTTTTTGAAACAACGTTTTGTAAAACATATTCTAGTGTTCGTATTCTCTTTCTTGGTGGTGTTCTGGGTACTTCTGCAAGTATTCTTTCCAAGTTTAATGTAGTTGTCTTTTGTTCTTTTACTAATTCCTGAAAAGTTTTAAAAAGGCTCCATTTCTTATTATTTAAAAGCGTGTTCCAGCGTCTATATCACGCTTCAATGTGATTTTGTGAGCGTGGCATATCATTACGTAAATTATCATATATTGACCACAAACATGACTCGAACAGAGGATTTTTCTTTGATAGAATTATCCTTCCTGATGTACGAGTTTTAGATGTTACTTTGCCACGCACATAATACATTTCAAACCACTTCATCAGTTCTTCAGCGTTTTCAGGAATGATTCCGTTACTTCTTATTTCATCAAATGCATGTGGAATTTTGTCTGTAGGCAAAAAGGCTAGTGCAAATATGTGTCTCAAGCTTAATGAAAAATCACAGTCATTTCAGTATTTGGAAGACAGGCCAAGTTTCTGTATTTTATTCCATATATTCTTGGTTAGATGAAAAAAACAGCACTTATGAATGCCGGTGAGAAAAACACTTTTGCACGCATTTATGACAAGGTTTTCTCAAAATCCGTAAGGATGTATAATGGGGTCAAATTGATTCCATTACTTTGGCCTATGTTTTTAATTTCTTGAAGAAACAATGCGTAACATGTTGCGTGTATCTTAGAAGGCAAGAAAGCATACACCAAAGGAACTAGTCGTCGTTAGGATTCTTCATTTCCTACTAATGCATGTATTGTATATAATTGTTGAAATTTACTAGGAGAGCACTGAAATGTTTCATCCATTGTCCAGTACAATGTAATCTATGTACCGTAAATTTTCTTCTGTGGTAAGTATAATGCCGGGCGGCTGTTACCGCCCATCATTTGTCTCTTCGTTTTAATAAAGAAATTGTTTGTCATTAATTTTAGTAACCCAATCAACGCGCTACCATCCACAAGTCTCGGAATGTCGCAGAATGTATGTACAAAAACAATGTACCTACTAATTTAAGTATGATTTGTTTAATATATGTATTTTGTTATAAAGGTATCTGTTGTTGCCATGCCCTAGCTAGAAGTGCTTTGAGTTATCAACATTGTCTTTTTGTTGTTTTTTTCAGCCCGCACATACTTGCTCTACTGCACCTGCAGTTCTGGCAGTTGACACTCCACCATCAACTAGTAATTTAACTCCCCTTAATGTAAGTATAATATACAAAACACATTCAATAGTATTATTCATATCAAATATTTATATTTGTGAGATCTTATTTATATTCTATTTTTGCAGATGATTGCAGAAAATGATCTGCCGAACCCTACTCCATCTCCGCCTTTGTTAGATGGGGTAAATCCAGAGGTGCAAAGTATTTATTATTATTTAATGTGAAAGTAAAAGCAATGTTTGGATAATCAGAGGGGTTTTAAATTATCGAAGTATTACTCGTATTACTTTTACGTCTAACTCGGTTAACAGCTTGGCTCAGACAGTTTTTGTTGGGTAAGTACTGCCCGCCACACTTGGAACGTTTTCTATGATTTGCACGGGACAGTCATTAGATGTTCCTGCTTTTTTTTTTACTTGATTATATATTGCAGCTTAACTTTACGTTCTGTAGTGCAATTGTGTAAGGTTGTTCATGGATGGACAATGAATCCAATTGTTCATCGATCGTATAATGTAATTCGAATTGTGTAATTTTGTCCATTCCATGAAGACCGAAAAGTGACCGGTCGTATAGAAACGTTTCATGGATTTGCCTTTTTTATAGGAAAACACTCGGTAAAACTCCATTATTTTTTTACAAATATTTTATCGAATTTTAATTAAAATGTAGTTTATTAATAAGTGTTTTAGATTTCAACTCAAAAACAAACTTTTATCTATATAAACATAAGATAAAGACAAAAAAAAAGGAACTCTGCAATTTAAATAACTAAACGCAAAGAACGAATGAAGTACGAGTTTCGCTACCCGTCCCTAGATGGCAGGCAAAGTTGTCTGCTACTCTACAATAGGTGGCGTTAGTGGACTGCGTGAAGTGTTCTGTGGAATGACAACAAGTGTTTTACTGTCACATTGCGCCAGAAAACTTTTAAATTTGTTGAGAAAGAAGAAACACAAGTAAGTTAAAAATATTGTACTAAATAAAACTCTCTCAAAA
Source organism: Pyrausta purpuralis (assembly GCA_963924145.1). NCBI lineage: Eukaryota > Metazoa > Arthropoda > Insecta > Lepidoptera > Crambidae > Pyrausta > Pyrausta purpuralis. The sequence continues at coordinate 21,044,906 of OZ001652.1, read as the reverse complement.
ACAAACAACACAAAGTGTATATTATATGAAAACTAGCGGACCCAGCGAACTTTGTTTCGCCCCCAGCCCCGTCCCGCCGAGTCCCGTAATTTTAAAAGTTAAGCATTCCTAGCGAATTTTGTTTCACCCTTAAATTACTAAAATGGCTATTAAAAAATAAGGGTTGATCGTAGAAGGTTGAAAATTGAGGAATGTATGTATTTTTGTATGTTGTGTCATAAAAAAATAGATATTAAAAATTTTGTCTAAAAAATTTAGGGGTGGACTACCCCTAACATTTAGGGGGATGAAAAATAGATGTTGGCCGATTCTCATAGATACCGGATAAGCACAAAAAAATTCATCAAAATCGGTCAAGCCGTTTCGGAGGAGTATGGCAACGAAAACTGTGACACGAGAATTTTATATATCAGATTAGACAACCCAAGCTTCACTATAACAGTTGTATTATTCCTGTAACCTAATGGTAGCATCCTATAATAATAATAATTTTATTTTCAGTGCCAAAGGCGAGAATAGTTTCCCATGCCCAGGTGGAAACCTTACTAGGCCTCTTGGAGGCCAATGTTGAGGTAGCGCGAGTACGCGTGATGGGGGGCGCCTTGGCTAGTCAGCACGTTGATGAGCTCTGGCGCAACACCACCCGAACCCTCACATCATCAGCAGCGGCAACTAAAGAGGCGCAAGCCTGGAATACTGTAAGGCATGCTTTTTACTGACATGGATCTATAAATTTTACAACATAATAATACAATGGTGACTAAGATAATCTAATTTTTCCAGTATTGGCATGAACTAAAATACCGGGCACGGAAGCGGGACACCGAAATCCGGCAACACGCCTGGGGGACTGGAGAAGGTCCAGCTAGGAAACCGCTTACATTAACTGAGAGCCGAATACTCCAGTTACTGGGAACGATTTCCTATGCAGGGAATCCAGAGGTGCAAATGCCTCTAAATGTGAGTTAAATAATCTATTTCTAAAGTCTCTTTAAAGAAGGGGAAAGGAACAAAAAGGTTAGTTTTTGTCATTTGTAATGTACATTAAAATCAAAATTGATATAAGTCAACAAGTACCCTTTTTAATGGAGACTCCAGATTTGTGATATAGGCAGGTATGTATTGATGCCATCTCCTAGCTGGAAGTGCCATGTAGTTATTAATCTGTTTTTTTTTTGTTTCTACAGCTCCCAAATGTGCCTGCTGCATTACCCATCAACGCGCTACCATCCACAAGTCTCGGAATTTCTCAGAATGTTTGTATAAAAACAATGTACCTACTTAATTACAGTATGATTTGTTTAATATATGTATTTTGTTATTAAGGTATGTCGTCGCGCACGTATACTGGCAACATTAAAGTTGCTATTATGACTGTACCGGATATTGAATTTGATTATTACTGATTTGATTACGTTGTACCGGATCTTTAAACTGATTGGTTAAATTTATTTGTAAAATGGTTACTGATTTGACTCAAATTGGACGACGTAGTACTAGATCTTTAATTTGATTGGTTGATTTATTTTGTAAATAAATCAACCAATTGGCAGTGTGGTGGCGCTAGTATCGGTTTTGGCGCAAACACACGAGGACAGAGTCGAGGTAGATCACTTTTTTTTTCGGCGCGCAAACGACCGCCGCTTATTTGGGATTTATACCATCGAACCTGTCACGCGCGTTCACGGCACTCCAATACGACATATTGTGACTTTGGAAAACATTCGTTATCATTGCAATCTGCGTTTTTTTGGTTGACCCATCAATGGACGCCCTACCTCGAGATGATGGCGGTGAGACACCTACCGATTGTTGCCATGCCCTAGCTAGCAGTGCTTTGAGTTATCAACATTGTCTTTTTGTTGTTTTTTTCAGCCCGCACATACTTGCTCTACTGCACCTGCAGTCCTGGCAGTTGACACTCCACCATAAACTAGTAATTTAACTCCACTTAATGTAAAGTAAAAGTAAAAAATCTTTTATTTCTCTCTTCACAAAAAAGGAAACATGCGTATACAATACTGGGTCTAAGGTTAGTGGTCTTAGATTTGTTTCTATATCTTGTGAGAGACTGGTGCCTGAAGTAGGTTTCATAGAAACCTGTGACACAGGTCACCAGGCCCCCCCACAGAAGACGACACTTGGAATAGGCAAGTGAAGTATATAAGGTATACAGCAAAGTTGCAGTAATAGCTTAAAAAGAATCAAAAACAATAAATCTAGAAGCTTAAAAATCTAAAGATATACATTTTAGGTACACATGGTCTAATGTAGGGTGTTATTATAATGATAAATGATTGCAGATTGAGTCAGTGTGCTGTGTGTATGTGTGTGTGTGTGTGTGTGTGTGTGTGTGTGTGTGTGTGTGTGCGCGCGTGCGCGTGTGCCTGTGTGTGTGTGTGTGCGTGTGTGCGTACATTTGAGGCGGTCAAGCTAAAGGATTAGAAAGATAGTCACGACAACGAAGGATAGTCATCATAAAATAAAAAACACCAATAAAGTAGTGATTTTGTGTGTTAATTTATTTTATTTAATTTATTTGTTTTAGTTTATACCGGGGTAGTGAGCAAGTTCTCAGTATCATAATAATCTAATGTGTAGAGAAAGTTGGTTACTGCCATTTTACAACTACGTTTGGTGGTCGAGTAGAAATTTAGGGAACTATTAAGTTTGTTGTATAGATAGTCACCGAGGAAGCAGAAAAAGTTATGCGATTTGGCGGTTCTGAAAAGCTTTTTCTGGCATACGTTGCCTTTCCTGCGTTTATCTCTAACCAGATTCGGATCATACAATAGTTGGGAGTGCTTTTTGAGGACTATTTGTAGGATGAAGGACTGTCTAACTGTGAGGACAACCCAACTCTTGTACAACTCCTCCGTGGAGTATCGGGTTGGAAGGCCAGCAGCAACTTTAAGGATAAGACGCTGAGCCTTTTCTGCTTCTAACAGGTGCGTTTTGTCGGCCCCACCCCAGGAAGATATGCAATAACTAACAACAGATTGGCAAAGGGCAGTGTAGACCATTTTTATCACCCGGCGATCGGCTACGTATCTAAGAGTTTTAAATATGTAGATAAGTTTGCGCAACCGAACGACGAGTGTATCAATGTGTGGTTTAAAAGAGAGCGACTGGTCAATAACCACCCCAAGGTACTTGATTTCTGTTGTTCTAGTGAGACTGGGACAGAAACACTGTTCTGAAGTAGCGCAACTGTGTATGTATAACATTCGGTCATTGTTCGGCAGTAGGTCAGAGCGGAAAGCAAAGGTAATATATTTTGTCTTATCAATGTTTAGGGTAAGGATGTTATGTCTGAGCCACTTCCCCACCAAATTTAGTCCCTGTTGGGCAGACATAAATACGTCATGCCAAGATTCGCCACTAAAGAACAGAGCAGTGTCATCAGCGAAGGCAAATAAAGTTCCATTTTGTAGGGGCAGTTTGCACAATTCGTTGATATATACTAAGAATAGCGTAGGCCCAAGAATGCTGCCCTGGGGGACTCCATAGGCAATATTTGTCTCTGTACTAGTCCAGTTGTCAATCTTGACACGTTGGGTTCTATTTTTGAGGTAGTCCGTGAATAGTTTGAGTGGAGTACCACGAACTCCAATATTCTCAAGCTTAGATAGAAGGTGCGGAAACGAGACCGTGTCAAAAGCCTTAGATAAATCGAGAAACACTGCTAGGCACTTACGTTTTGAATCCAAGGATGTTATCACAGAGTTTACGAGCTCATGTACGGCGTCATTCGTACACTTACCGCGTCGAAAACCGTATTGGGCAGGCGAAAGCAGGTTTTTGCTTTCGAGAAACTTAATGAGTCTGTCGTTCATTATTCGTTCAGCAATCTTAGAAAAGGTAGGTAGTAAAGAAATTGGCCTATAATTATCCACGCGATCTTTTGGACCCGATTTGTGGATAGGTTTTAAAACAGCAACTTTGAAGACGGATGGAAAAACTCCATTTGAGATTGAAAGGTTAATGATATGGCAGAGAGGAGATGTTAAGAGCGCCGCATACCTTTTCGTGATCTTAGAAGATATAAGGTCAATTCCCACAGCACATTTGTCTTTCAATCTCATTATGAGTTTGAAAACCTCATCTTCATCCGTCAACGACATTACAAGCGAGGATGGGGGAGAATAAGGCATTTGAGGGACAGGACAAAGTTTAGGTGAGTTTGCAGAGACCATTTTCTCAGCTAGGTTTTTTCCTACATTTGCAAAAAACGTATTTACCCCATTAACGCTTCCCTGCGGATCTGACGGATCGAGAAGTTGGGATGAGTGATTGACGATTTTATCAGAACCAGTTACCTTTTTAATGGCGTTCCAGAGGTCTTTCACGTTGTCCCGGGCTGATTCCAACTGCGTCTTTTCAAACGCTCTTTTAGCTTTTTTCAGGGATGATGAACAGAAATTCCTATAACGTTTATATGTTGTTTTAATAATCTCATTAGTAGGATCAGACTTGTGTTTTTTAAATCAGTTGTCACGGTTTCGCATACATCGCAACAAAGCTCTGGTTATCCACGGCCTGTAGATGAGTTGCCTTTTTGGAGTTTTCTTAATGGAAGAGCTATCAAGGATAGCTGAGTTTAATCGCTCAACTAGCCAGCTGGCCGCATTGTTAGGATCATCGCACATTAGTACAGAACCAAAATTGATCGTTTGAACCAGTTGATCTAATTTTTCGAAGTCAATGTGAGATACATGTTTCTGTATGGAGGTCAGTTCTTTTTTTAGATTTATGCTTAGAGCTACCGATTGGTGATCCGTGATGGAGGTTTCCAAAATTACACACGCAGATTCAAGTTTGGATTTTATCATTATATGATCGAGACAGGTGCGAAAGTGAGTAATTTCAGAATGGCCTGAAAGGATCCCATGGCTAGCCAACATATTTAAATACTCATTAGAATATTTGTCATGGCTATTTGGTGAGATTTCAATGTTTATATCTCCACAAAGGAAAATATTTTTAAAACAACTTAATTTTAAGAGTAAAGCGTCCAACGAGTTAATGAATTTACTAGGGTCTTTGTAGCCTGGCGGCCGATAAACTCCTATAATACAGGTCTCATTACTAAACTTTAACAGAAGGCAGTTACATTCCTCGACCTGCGGTTCCTCGAAGGTTCCTTTTAAGTGTTCTTTGAGGTATATTACAACTCCTTCATTTTGTGTGAGGTTGGTTTGGGTAGCAGCATGAACGTAGTTATTCAGAGTGGGTATAAAAGTATAATATACAAAACACATTCAATAGTATTATTCATATCAAATATTTGTATTTGTGAGATCTTATTTATATTCTATTTTTGCAGATGATTGCAGAAAATGTTGAGAATGTTCTGCCAAACCCTACTCCATCTCCGCCTTTGTAAGATGGGGTAAATCCAGAGGTGCAAAGTATTTATTATTATTTAATGTGAAAGTAAAAGCAATGTTTGGAAATTTGTTCAACTTTACTACTCAATGCATCTATATCTTATTCACTGACTATTAGGCTATATTTTCCTAAACCGATTTTGATAAACTGCACCTGTGTAAGTAACATGTGAATCTTAATTATTATTATTTTGTTTCATCTGCAAAATGCTGGTCCTTCTTCTCCTCTTTCACAGTCTTCTGAAGATTCAATGCCAGTTGGACCAAGGCGGAGTCGAACTGCTGCTCTAGTCCGCAACACTCGACCCTGTGAGTACTTATATTACTACCCATAAAAATTGGTCACAACTAAAGTATTGCTGTTTGTTTGTTAGTGTTATATAGTCATGGTTTTTGAGATAATCATCACACTATCAAGTTAAGACTAGGCCCAATACCAAGCATGTCTTAATTTAGGTGTTTACATGGTTTTCTATTGTCTGGTTGTATGGTGACTGCCAAATTAAGTCAAACTTACATTGAAAAACTATCAATAAAAACATTGTTTCAGACCGTTGGAATACTATCAATAAAAACATTGTTTCAGACCGCAGGCTACGCTATGATGACCCTCCTGAGTGGGCACGACGATACGAAGAGCAGCGCCTTCGAATTGATCGGAATCGAGCGCGCCTGCTTGAACGCCTTGTTGTGATCGCGGAACAAGCACTGGGGCTATACAGAAGAAGTTTGGAGAATTGATTTTTTATTTTTATTTTTTAATCTAAGACCTTGACTGTATCAGGGATCGAAATAAGGGGACTGTATTTACCTAAACTTAACATTATATATGATAGTAAAAAGATGTAATAAATAGGATAAAGTATGTTTAATAATATGCTAAAGTTCGAATTATAAAATATTGATAATATTACGGTTTTCCAGATTAACCAAAAATCCTAACCTGGAAATTATATATGTATTTTAACAACTCTGTGTATGTCTATCAAGTTAAGGGTTAATCATTAATAATTATCCAAACAAAGAAATGTGATTAAGTGTTTAAACACCAAGCAGCTTAAACATGTCCAAAAAGATGCTGTGATTAAAATATTTATTTACTTTGTAAGATAATCAAGAGCTAAAGTCTGATTATCTATTTGTTAGAAAACAACATAAGTGCAATTGAGACGCTGTGATTGAAATGTTTAAGTCAATATTGATTTGGTTTGTAAGGAGAGCTAAAGGCTGCTTCATTATTCGTTAGAAAAACTATAAGAATAAATGACTTTTTCGACATTCTTGTTGATTGTATAATATATAATACAAACTTAGTTTGTAAAGAGATAGTCAGCATTCATGACTATTATTTAAATAAAAATATTTGCAGATTAATAAAGTTTTATTTATTTTATAGAAGTTATAGAGCTTATCTCTGCCGGTCTCTCAACAATCTTTCAGCCAACCCTCGTCGCGAAGTGGCCCCATCTCCCACATTGACTGACTGCACTGGTTGTCTTCTGGCGTCCCTTCTCAAATCGTATTCATCCAATGTGGGAACTTCAATGCGTGCACGATTGCACATGTGTAAAACGATACACGCATTGACAATTTTCCCAGCTTTAATTGGGTCATAGTGAAAAGGGTTCGGTGTGCTAGGAGACAGCGCCACCTTGCCTTCAACACTCCAATACAGCGCTCTACAGTGTTGCAGTGGAGATCCGTGTAGTGTGCTTCTGGGGAATCCGGAGCTGCTCGCAGAATTGGAGTCATCAGCCACTCCCGCTGGGCATATCCAGAATTCCCTTTAAGGTAAAAATAAGTTGCTTGGGTATGCTGCACAATAAACGCATAGCAAATGGTGGAAAAACAGCCTTAGAATATAAAGGGTAAATATTATTTCATGTAGGTATTACCTAATAGCCAGCACACTTCACCGGCTTCAGTCAGACTTCGCATGTAGGCTTCCAAAGCACTCCTATTCCACACATGAGAGTCGTGGCTGGCACCTCCATACGAGGCATCTACATGCAAAATATTGAGGTCAGCATCACAAATCTGGAACATGATAAAAAAATATAAACAACCCTCCTAATGTTTCTACGATAAATGAATATTAGGAGTACATAGAGGTAGATTCAAATAAAAACTTACAATCATTGCATTTAAGGAGTGGTAATGCTTCCTCATAATCATGGGGCCGTATGATGGCAATGTTTGTGCCATCAATACAGCCCACAACACCGGGGAAACCGAAGACATCCATAAATCTGTAAAACAAAACTTGGTCAATGTCCCTTTCTATTCTTGAGTCATACTATCAGCTTAATTTGGGTGCTTACCCTCTCATAACCGCCATTCTTTCCTCTCGGTTACTCGGGAAGGAGATGTGTCATTGAAGAATCTCCGAATTATTAAGGACATCTGTGACCTCAGCCACACACTTATGGACGGCAGTCTGGCAGAGCCCTAAATTAAAATCTTTTCCCACCCGTCTTTGGTAGCTGCCCCGGCGTAAAAAGCTAAGGCAGCCATGATCTAAAATATTAAAGTAACATTAAAAAACAGTCGGATTCGCTTTGCTCACATTTGTAATAAAGGGAGACTTACTTTGAGCTCAGCTGAGATCCCTGTAGATCTCAGCTTTTGGGGCATGAACGGCGCGAGTTCATCAACAAGCTGTTGAAATAACCTGTAGTTGTTGATGAACTCGTCCTCCGGCATGTCCCAGGGCATCGAAGATCCCCGCAGCTGGTGCCTTCTCATTTGCGAGCGTCTCATGCGACGCTCGCGTTCGATTAGGCCCATCATATATGCTTGCGCCATTTTATTCTAAATAATAACACGCGGATTAACAATAAATTGTGCTTTAAAAGAACTCTTGTGACTCAATATTTCCATGTAACACTTAACACACACCGTGTACCACACTTTGGACGTCACTCAAACTAACCCGCGACCCTTTTAAAAAGCTTTTACTTGATTGAGGGCCGATTTTTCAATGGTCAGATAAAACTTATCAGACTGATAAATTATAAAGCGACAGATTTAAAAAAATGACAGTTACGTATGATTGCTGACAATGAGGTGACATTTTCAATTTAGCCATATTGTTTCGACGAATATTTCTTATCTGGCTATTAAAATATCAGCCCTAATTCAAAGAAAACAATAAAACTTTGCATAGTAGAGGGTAGAATTTACGATTGTCATGAGTCACCGTAATCATTTGAAATAAGCAATGAGCTCAAAAAACATACGCAATTCGAATTATCTGTGAAAAGCATGTACATCATTCACTCATCGTTTAAAATTGACGACTCAATCGCTAACGATTTATGAACTCCTTAGACAATTAGAATTTGCCGGGTGACAGATCATACCAAACTGAACTGTCAAATGAATGGGACTGCTTTACACAATCGTACCTTCTGGAAAATTATTATGAAGGATTTTGTCGATATCAGACATAAAGAACATAATATTACCTTTACTTACTGTCTTTGCGAAGCAGGGAAAATGGTCAGATTTCGACTTCGTACATTTCCAATACGAAATATTATTACGCGTATTGTTTTTTACAAATAAATGACCGTTCACATCTAATAAATCGTGCCCCTTTTGGGATTTCACAAATTTTGCTTCTAACATTTTAACTAAGCTCCTCACTACAACACAAATACTGCAGAAATAAGGCCTTATGAAGATATTTGTCACTATAATATTAAACTACCTTCAATATATAAGTTTACCGGCACACAAAAATAATAAATCGAATCGTACAGTATAAAAGAAGTAAAATGCAGTTACATTTATTTTATCAGTTCTATTACTGATATAAGTAGTTATGATGAAGTACGAGTAAATTATTATTATCTTACTAGAAGGAAATATTAATACTAGTGCATACCATGGGACGTAAGGGAGCTTGACCAAGATCATAAGCTCCAAGCCAACCTCACATTCACGTGGTGCGTCCTATTTATACAGACGAGGCTCTGGCGACCGACCGATGGCGGTATAACCATTCAATATATATTTTTTAGGCGCAGCTAAATGTTGGACTGTGATGGGCAACAGCGTCACAGCTGCAAGGGGCTGCGCCTCTGCGCTCGCCATCCCGCCTGCCGAACGTGGCGAGTATTGGCAATATCCTTTCATATTATAGTACACAAAAAACCAGGCCCCCAGTCTCCGGCAGCTCCGCTATTCCTGACTTTGGTAGCGGTCACGGTAACGGCGGGGCAGGGGTGCTAAGAATCCCTGGAAGCGATCGCGCTGCCACCCTCGACGACAACTAGCCCTGGTAACGTACAACACATGTACACTGAGGACAGATGAGAAGTTGCTCGAGCTGGAGGAAGAAATAAGCAGGTTACACTGGGACATAATGGGTTTATCAGAAGTCCGAAGAGAGCGCGAGTACACGATAACTCTGCAGTCCGGAAACCTGCTCTACTACCTGGGAGGCAGCCAACGAAAGTCCCAAGGTGGTGTCGGGTTCCTCGTTTACAAGTCCCTCGTCAATAATATCGAGACCATCGAGAGTGTGTCGAGCACGGTAATATACCTTAAACTCAGAATATCCAAGAGGTATTCGCTGAAGGTCATACAGGTATATAGGCACCGACCTCAAAACACCCGGATGAAGAGGTGGAGGAAATGTATGAGGACGTAAGTAGAGCCATACATACTTCCAAACCCTATTTTACTCATGTAATGGGGGACTTCAACGCAAAACTGGGCAAGAGAGGCGAGAATGAGTTGAAGGTGGGACCGTTTGGATACGGGTAAAGGAACGCCAGGGGACAGAGGCTGGCCGACTTTCTGGAGAAGGAGGGACTCTTTGCGATGAACTCTTTCTTCCAGAAGCCGCCTCAAAGGAAGTGGACCTGGTTGAGTCCCGATGGCTTCTCGAGAAACGAGATTGACTTCTTCATGACCTCAAAGAGACGGTTATTCAATGATGTCTCCGTGATCAACAGGGTGAAAACCGGTAGCGATCACCAAATTGTTTAAGGCACATTGAATATAAATGTCAAATTGGAAAGATCCCGCCTGATGAAGTCCACGCTCCGACCGACCCGTGCTCATATCCAAAATCCCGAGAGCTTTCAACTCGAGTTGTCAAATCGCTTTGATTGCCTAGAAAATTGCGTTACAGTGGACGAAATTAATAACGGGTTTGTGGAAAGTGTTTAAACGGTGGGGCCTAAGTATTTTAGGCCTGGCCGTCAAAATAGACCTCAAAAACTGTCGGTCCACACACTCGACCTTATGGCAAAACGTCGATCTATGGCACTGCAGACCTCCTTTAATGCTGAATACTACAGGCAGCTCGACACGACACTCGTTGCTTTAACACTAATCGTGTTAAGGAAACGATAGAGCGGAACCAAGGTTTGCAAGGAACATGTCTATTGGGCAAAGCCTGTTGACGAAGCTTAAGACGGAGGACGGTAGTGTAGCGTCGACGAAAGCAGAGGTTTTGAGGAAGATTGAAAGGTTCTATGGGCAGTCGTACACCTCAGTTGCCAAACCCGTTGATAGCTCGGCCAGAGATCCACGAGCTATCCTGACCCGACACTACACCGAAGACATCCCGGACATCAGCCCCTACGAGATTCCCTTAAACAGCTCAAAAACAACAAGACATCTGGCGAGGACGGAATCACAGCAGAGCTTCTGAAGGCGGGTGGAACACCGGTGTCTTCTCATCTTATCTACCTTAGTGTCTGAAGACGAAAGTCTTCAACCAGTGTGTCAGTGTTGCCAACCCAGATTTTAGAAAATTAGTAGATTATATCCCAAAAGTTGGCAGAATTTAAAATGCAAAATTTGTAGATCTACCACCTCTTTTTATAAGTTTTTTTAGGATTAATAATGCAAGAACTGTTCATAAAATGTTTATTTTTTGAAGTTGTACATATTTTTATTAAAATATTTTAAATGCTCAGCGCCAGGCTGCCCGTTATTTGCAATAAATCTTTTGGTGCGCAGCAATCCTTCTAGAGTTTCAGTGCTAATTTTATTTCTTTGGAAGTTTTTCATATTATTAATTGCAGAAAACAATCTTTCAACGTTGGCGCTACTATGTGGAAGTGCGTGTAATTTTCTCACAAATTCGCATAGCAGGGGAAACATTAAAGACTGGTCTCCTTTTTTAATGGATGAAACGTGCTTCCAGAATTCTTCAGGTGTAGGATCCACATTTTTTTCTGTGAAATGAAATGTCATGTTTCTTAACAATCTCCACTCTCGGTCCAATTCGGTCATGTTTTCTGGGCATAGTCCTAAAAATAAAAATGTAATGTAAATTAAAAAAATATATTCAGAGTGGACAACATTGATAATTAATTATGTTTAACTTGCCTGGAAATTGAACTTCCACATGAGCAATAGTTGTGACTGCATGTTTTTCAATGATATGATTAGGATTCATAAATTTAAGACGACATTTTAGTCTTTGCTATTCATTAAAACAAAAACGTTGCTTTATTTGTTTTACACTCTCAATATAAAAAAGAATGCATTTTTCTTTAAACTGCACTATTTCCATTTCATTCATTCTAGCCACAAAGTCTTGTTTCAATAACAGGGAAATAACATTGCCACCAAGAAATATACCTTTAATTCTTTAATTGGTAAGTGGTTTTGTTTATTTTCATATTCAAAATTCAAAATTTTGTTTTCCAAATCCAAGTTAAGATCCTTGCTACTGTTTTTTTCATCTTCAGTCAGCTGCAGTAATTCTGGTTTAATAAAACCTTTAAAAATAGTTTTGTATAATGTAAAAATCCGTTCATATAACAAATAAAGTTTAGGACTTTCTGATTGCATTTCTTTATTAATGTCATGGAAATAGGGCAGCACATAATCCAAAAAAAATAAGTATAGCTCTGTTGAAGAATCAATGGACTTCACATGGATGGTCTGAGCTGCAAGTAGCCTGTCATTCAAAACAGCATTTTGGAAGTATAACTTCAAAGCTGGAAGCTGTTCTAAAAGCCGTTTGACCACAGGAAGTAGAGAAAACCATCTTGTTTGAGCTGGGTGTAGAAGTTTGTGGGGTTTTATATCCAGAAAGGACTGGAATTCTTTATAGTCACCCAGACGTTTTGGACTATTTTAGATATAATTATATACATCTCTTGCAAAATCTTCTACACCTCTCGGAAGAGTTTTTCAGGCATAAGAAGCACACAAATGAACCGAATGGCAAATACACTATGTCATGAATAAATGAGGGATCTCATTTGCAAATAGGGTGGACAGTGAATGGTGTGATCCAAACATAGTATTTGCACCATCAGCTGCAAATCCAACCATGTTCTCTTTGTACAGAATATTTTCATTATCAAAATAATTTTTGCATGCATTATGTAATGCTGAGGCAGTGCCCTCTACAATTGGTATTAAACATAAAAAAATATCTTCCACATTGAAATCTACTGCTTTTCTGGCAATGAGTGCCAAGTGTTTTGTTGTTGATTTGTCTGTGCTTTCAAAAACAATCAAAGAAAACTTTTCAGTTTGTAAAGTCTTAACTAATTTACTGTGAGATAATTTTCCTGTTACATTTGTTACAATGGCTTGTGCCTTAGTTTTTTCGAATGTTATTTCTTTGGCTATTTCAGAATCCGGGCAAACATTTTGAATAAGTTTCTTTAGGTCACCTGAAAAATAATTTTATTTGAATAATTTAAAACAATATTAAAAAATAATATTATTTGAATAAAATTAATTTGTTGCGAATGGAATACAATAAAACATAGTCTACATTTCGACGACCCGTCTGGTGTAGTGGTCGAGAAATCGCCTACCACGCAGCGGGTGCGGGTTCGATCCCCGCACAATACAAACATTTGTGTGCATGAACATGTCTGTTTGTATTGGTCTGGGTGTTTTCTATGTATATCATGTATGTATTTACAAAAAAAAAGTATTTAAGTATTATATCCGTTGTCTGGCACCCATAACACAAGCTTTGAGTAGCTTACTTTGGGGCTAGATAGCGATGTGTGGGAATGTCCAAAGGATATTTATTTTATTTTATTTATTTATTAAATAGGTAATGAATTTGTAGACCAAGCCGCAGGCATACTAACCAGCAATGTTAAAAGGTAGATTATTTTTGGCCAAAAAAACAAGCCATTCTTATTTCTCTAAATTTAATTGTATCCTCAAATGACTTTTTTAAAGTTTGCCCAAACTGGGTGGTTGATAGTTAACTTACTATACCTGAAAACAAGTAGTTAACTTTTTAAAAGATTGGTGTTTTATATATTTAAAAATAGATAAAATGAAATCAAACAAGAAAAAATAAAACTAAGACATGCAACATAAAATAAAAACTTAAAGTCTACCTATTCAAAAACGAAACCATTTCCTTGAGGCAAGGAGGCTATGATGCTGGCTGCGTTGCCGCGTTGAATAGCTATGCTAATCCTTTGAGCTAGGAACCAGCCAGCTTTATTATTGGCTGTTACCGAACTTAATTTTGACGCAATTTTACCAACAGCCCAAATGTTTCAACACCAAACGGCGCAAACACATAATCACTTGCAAGTGAGACGTACGTGCGACGCTTGGCGTTTTCAGCCAACTCCGCTGCTGCTCCAGCTTTAAGGGCAATTAATTAATTGATTGCTATTAATTTCGTTAGCAAAATTTTAATTAATTATTCAATATTAATTAAACTAAATTGAGCTGAGCATAAAACCATAGAATAGAAGTTCACCTTTCATACATGCTACATGCTTTAAACTATTTGCATGTTTATTTAAAATATATCTTCCACCAGCACAATTAAGATTACATGCTTTGCAATAAAAATATTTTTCACCCTTTGTACTTTCTTGAAGCCAACCTGCGAATTCCTTGTCTTTCTCCCATAATTTCGAATATTTTTGGTCATAGTGCCTTTTACTAACTTTTCGTGGCGGAGTTCCTAACCTAGAACTCTGTGCATTGCTTTCGCTGCTGTCAGAATCAGAACCCATTATATAAATAATCCACGCAACACAGAACAAATAGCAATCAGCACTGTTAATACGTATTATAGTTATTTAGTTTTAACAACAAAACCACACAAAACAGGGGCAAAGCTAAGCTTCTTCACACACACCACAGACTACAGAACACAACGCAACGGGCGTGAAATGGCGCGAATCGGCGCGATCGTGAACGCGACCGGCGAGCGAAGCGAATAGCGAAGTCGACTAGTTCTGTGGATGGAAGCGAATTGCTCACTTTTTTTTGTGGCCTGGACTCTACGTATGCTTGACGCATCATCGCATCGTTCTCGAAAAATAGGTAGTTTTTAGGTCTAGGGAGGTAGATAGCTGAAGTGAAAATTGGTAGATCTACCAAAAATTTGGTAAATATGACATCACTGACTTGAACACTGCCTGACTATATTACCTATCAGTAATAATCACCGAATCAGTAAACGACTATGGATCGGAAAAGAAAGAAATATCCCAGTGTCAATAAAAAAAAGTGTTAATCAAAAGTTGAAATAATGAAAAAAAAAAACGTTTAAAGAGGTAAGTTGTATATTACTTTTTACAGCTAATTGTAATCACTTTTAGAATGGGTATCTTGAATAGTTTATAAAATTTTATAAATTATAAAAGAGACAATAATATTATTTATAATGATTAAAGTGATTATTATTTAATAATCATAATATTTCATTTAAGTGTTTAATAGCTTCTATGGTACTCATTATTTTACTTATCTAAATGTCTATATTTCACAGTGGAACGACCGCCACTGTATCTTTTGATCGTCACCCGATGTCAGATATTAGCAACAAACTACTTCAAGTAAATGATATTGTGCAGTGGTAAGAAAGCCGTTTTTTTAAATTTCTGTTATTTATAACCGGATTTACTCACGTGTCTATTTGGTAGAATGCGACTCGCTTTTTAATTTTAACCAACTTCAAAAAAGGAGGAGATTATCAATTCAACTGTATTTTTTTTTAAATTGTTTTTTTTGTATCTATGTTACCTCAAATCTCAGTCGTTTGTCGACCGATTCGAATCTTTTTTTCACCTGCTTAGAGGGTATACCTTCTAGTTGGTCCCATTTTTTTCAATTTGGGATCTGATGATGGGATCTTGGTGTAATCGAGGGAAACCCTCAAATTTTAAAGGCACGTATAGTGTTTCTTTGCTTGAATCTTAATGTTGACGTGTTGTTACGTCTGATAGTCAACATCTTGTGCGGCTGAGCTGATGGTGGAACTCTTTAACGCTTAGGAGTTAAGTAATTATAATGAAAGAACTTATAATAGGTAGAAGGAACTCATTTTAGGCAAACAATTGCTTTTTGGAGTCGGTGCCATCACTTTGACACAATTAATTGGAAAATAATGATGAACATTTTGAAAGTTGCAGGTATAAATTTCAGAGAAAGAAAGATAATTTTTGAGCTTTATAAAAATCAAGAAACCATAATTGAAGTAGGGGAAGAAAAAGAGACGGCTAAAATAAAGCAAGGGGTTAGACAGGGGTGCCCACTTTCACCACTAATTTTTAATATTTTTATTGAATGTGCCATCAGAAAACTAGTAGAGACGGGAATCGGGGGGGTTAGTATGAATGGGAGGAAAATTCAGTTTATTCGTTTCGCAGATGATATCGCAGCGGTGGCCGAATCATCCAAAGAGCTGGAGCATTTGGTACAGGAAATGGATGACATCTTTAGCGAGTTTGGGTTGAAGATTAATAATGCTAAAACTAAAACTCTGATTGTAACAAAAACAATACCCAAACACGAACCGATAAAGTTGAATAATATCAATATAGAGCAGGTTAAATGTTTTAAATATCTTGGCAGCATAATAACGGATGACTCCAGGTGTACAATGGACATTAAAACAAGGATAGCCATGGCAAAGAAAGCTTTTAATACCAAAAAACATATATTCAAAGCCAGAATATCGAGGCGAATTCGCAAAAAACTCATAAAATTGTACATCTGGAGCATCGCTTTGTACGGCAGTGAAACGTGGACGATGACGCAGCGTGATAGAGAGAGAATGGAGGCGTTTGAGATGTGGTGTTGGCGAAGGATGGAGCGGATTAGTTGGACAGAAAAGAAGACGAACGAGGAAGTGCTAGGAATTGTGGGTGAAAAGAGACATATATTGAAAACAATTGAAAACCGGAGAGGAAAGATGATAGGGCACTTGGTACGACATGACGACTTAATAAGGATCATCATAGAGGGGAAAGTTGAAGGGCGGAGAAAAAGAGGAAGACCTAGAAGGGCATACATGACGCAAATTAAGGAAAAGTTAGGAGTCAAGTCGTACCAAGTAGTCAAGGAAATGGCATGGGATCGATTAAATTGGAAAAAAACTCCACCGACAAGAGCATAGCTCTTAAATAAGAAGAAGAGCCATCACTTTGACCATCAAGCATCAACTATCACAGCACCGACTCCAAAAAGAAATTGTTTGCCTTAAATGGGTTCCTTTCCTTTCAATAGTCAAGAGTTTATTTAAGACTTTTTAGTGCATTTTGGTTTTGAAGTCGGTTTTTATATTGCAAGGTATCATCACAGAATCTGTAATGAAACCATATCTGATATGGTCTTCGTTGCGGCCTAACGAGCACTGTTTTTCATATCTACTGCTCGGGAATTCGGTTATAAGTATTTAAAATGTGTAGTTCTTACGAAATATCGTTTCAATTATATACATATTGGTTACATTCTTTAAAAAAAATACACAGCAATAACTATATAATTTGTTTTATTTTAAGTAATCAAGAGATAAAAACTCAGCCTCCCACTAAAAACATTTTAGTGGAAACGGAAAATTTTAGATCAATGCCAGCTAATCACCAGAGAATTCGGACAAAGAAAATTGGTAATGTTGAAAAAATAAATAAACTAATGAATGTTATCGCAATCGACTTATCATTACACCCAGTATAACTAATATGTTCTGTTTATTTTCATGTAATCCAGAAGAGCTGTTAACGAAAAGCAAACAATAGCCACCTTTTCGAAGGGTTTTAAAAGAAAGGTAATACTAATAAAATATGGGTACAAGAAATTGGCTATTTGGAAAAGGCTATTTCTTTGCCACAACTTCACAATAGCTTCTACTTCATTACCTTTTATTTTTTACTATCACTCACAATAAACCTATTTCTTTTCAGTGCCAGTAAACTGTACCTGATAAATATGACTGCTTCGAATTTGAAACGGAACATGAAGATGCAGTTAGTGATAAAAATGACTCTTTTGTTTTAGATGGACGTAGAATTGTTTCTGTTAGTCATTTTTGGCATCTATGCAAGCGATTGCAGATCATAGCGTAGCATCATTTGGATGCAGATTTTCAAATTTAAAATACATCGGTGAGACCCGAAAAAAATTTATTTCAACTCGTGAAAATATGTTTTTAATTTGGTCTTTATATTCCGCGGATTCAAAATATTCTTAACGGTTGGAGGTAGATCGTTTATGAAACGGGGAATCAAGTACTGCGCGGTTCTTGCGCCGTACACATTACGAGCCGATGCCGTGAGTAAGCGCTCGCGATCTCTGCCTCGTGTGAATACCGGGTGTTCAATTTTAGTGCGAATGTTGCTGTTGAAGAACTGTTCTTTCAGAAAATTGTATTTAAAGCGTGTTTGGATGGGAAGTACTTTACAATGCCGAAAGAGACCAGCCTCATCGTTCTTGTATTTCTTTTTAATTCCTTTGGATACTATTTGTTTAAGTATTCTTAGCTGTAAATTGTAAATACTCTTGAGGTAGGTATCGTAAGTGCGACCATAGCTACTAACACCGTATTGTACATAAGATTCAGCTAACGAGTGATACAGTGCTAGTCTAACTTTATAAGGGATGCGTTCTTTTAAAATGTACATATTGGCAGAAAAAGATCGTAACTTATTGCAGACGTGCTCGATATGTGTACTCCAATTCAGACACTTATCTATATACAACCCCAAGTACTTAAACGAGTTTACAAGCTCAATAGTAGGGCATTCACAACCCTGAGGATAGGCATAATGGATGCAGCTGTGTCTGTGTGCTATCAGGTGCCCTTTAGAGGTGTTTTTTAGGTACGGCGATTTGATATGCATCAATTTAGTGTTAGATGCGTTCAGGACAAGCCCAGCGTCGTAACACCATTTAACTATATTATCAAAGTCAGTTTGTATAAGTTGATACGCTTCGTGAAGGTAATTTCTACCAATAACCGCTATTTAATAATATAAAGTCCGCGACAGCATATGTCTATCTTTTATGGTTGACTTACTACAACCCTTTTTATGTTAATAAATTTGTAAAAAATAAGCATTTTTTTAGAGGTGTATTATACACACAGGTATTTATTCTTATCAAAATAAATAGATTCATCATCACGAGCATTTCAAGAACAAAGTTGCCCTGTATATCATTTGATTTCAATAAATATCTTAGGAGCTATCACAGTTTTAAAATAACTCCGCACTAAAATAATGTTCGCAGCTTAAGTTCAACGTGCGCTTGCGCTAATTGCTATGGTTGCTGGCTTCTTAGTTAAAATAAAACTGCGTATGTTTTGCGTTAAAATATTTTACTATTTTTATTCGAACTTTATTTTTGAAGGTGTTTTATACACACGGGTATTGTGTTTTTGTAAAAAATAATGCATTTTTTTAGAGGTGTATTATACACACAGGTATTTATTCTTATCAAAACAAAATTATCATAACATTCATCATCACGAGCATTTCATTTTGAACAAAGTTCACATCATTTGATTTTAATAAATATCTTAGAAGCTATCACAGTTTTGAAATAACTCCACATCAAAATAATACTCGCAGCTTAAGTACTTAGAACGCGAGCTTGCGTTAAGTATGGTTGGTGGCTTCTTACTTACATTAAAATATGTGTTTTGCGTTGAAATATTTTCCTTATACATACCTATTAGATTAATTTAGTCGGCTCCTTACGGAACGGTTGTCCCGCGCAACTGCTTTTTTCGCGATACTTCAAGTGATTTCAGCGCGTAATTTCCTTTCGCTACTGAGTAGTAAAGGACTTGAGCTCATTATTTTGATTGCAGATATTTTCTATTAGGTAGATTCAGTAATACTTTTGGTTAAAATTCTTTCTTCAGATTTATGCAGGTTAAAGTTTACTTTTCGCCACTGAGTAGGTTTTAATTTTGAATGCATCTATTAATTATTCAGTTTAATAGATTTAGTAGGTAATTGCTTTTGTTCTTCTTTCTTCTGATTTATGCAGGTATAAGTAACTGCGATAGCTCATCTCAGCATGTAATAAAAAAATATTGACTTAGTAATAAGTAACATTTAAAGTAGGTAGGAGGTAGGTATTAAATCTAAATGTGCATTTATAATTTGATTTTGTAGTAGGTAATTTGATTTGATATTGTTCTTCTTATTCTCTGTAAAGTGATTGATTACATTAGGTTAATGCTTAATTAATAGGTTGGTTGGCTTAGTTTATATTTACCAATCTTAATGCAAAATTTGATTTCATTGTAATTGGGTATTGTTTTGTTGTATCTCTACAAAGCTTTGACGTTTTGGACATTTTTTATGACAAAATTATTAAGTTTTGTTTATCTTCTCACCATTTTTAAATTACCTACCAAATTATAATTTTTAATAAAAAAGTACCTACTGAATTAATTAGTAGAATGCCTAGAAAAAGGACTCACCTTTCTCGGCAGTCTGCCACTTCTACAACGTCTATCCGTCTCAAACTGAATGCTATTATTTGAGAATATTGCTGCAACATATTCGCGGTATATCTTATTTGTAAAATAATTGGCCTAAATAATTAAAAAATCTACCCAAAGTCACTATTCCACGCGGACGAAGTCGCGGGCACAGCTAGTAATAAAATAAATATCCTTTGGACATTCCCACACATCGCTATCTAGCTCCAAAGTAAGCTACTCAAAGCTTGTGTTATGGGTGCCAAACAATGGATATAATACTTAAATACTTTTTGTTTGTAAATACATACATAATATACATAGAAAACACACTGTATGGTTACCACAATACTGCATGGTTTGTGCTTGAGCAGCCAATAAGAAAACTGAGCCCAAAGAATATACATGCTATAAAATTTTTACAGGGAGCTCATCCAGTATGGAATCAACTGCACTGGTCGAAGGCTTCAAACAATCCCTTGACACGCATGGTTTGATATATGCTAAATTGATATCAGACGGTGATTCCAGCACCATAATTTTTTTTTAAGTAGAAACCCCTACAAAAATGTAAAAGTTGAGAAGATCAAATGTCGCAATCACCTTTTGAGGAACCTGTGCAATAAGATGCGACTCCTTATTAAAGACACTCAAATTCCCATCCAGAAATTGAATTGTTTTCTTAACTTTATTGCACGTACAACGTATCTTACGTTGTACGTGCAATAAAGTTAAGGAAACATGCGGAGATTTCACAAACCGAAAATGTATTAAATCTCAACGCAGATATTTACAATGCCTTACGCCAAGCTCTAGAAGATCATACGAAATGTGAAGATCAGATATGCCCTGCAACTGATAAACTCGACATAGATGTGACGCAAAATTTGCAAAACACAGCTCTTTGGATAAAAATGAGCCAACACGTCTCATATTTGGCATCAAATGCAAAAAGCCTTGTTTACGACGTGGATAGCAACGTGGCTGAAACATTTAATTCAGCTATAGCCAAATATGTCGGAGGTAAGAGGATAAATTACACTCTTTCACTCATAAATTCTTACCAAGAAAGATGTTCCGCCGCCGCGATCTCTTTTAACACCAAATCTCCAATCACTGCAATCAACAGGTTTATATTTAATAAACCTGCAGGTAAATTCACAAGAATATATGAGATGCATAAAACGAAGCTAAGAAAATATACAAGACAGTTTAGAAAAGAGTTTCGTGCTGCCATTAAAAACGATCCAGACTATGGTACAAACGCTGAACGCCCGGACATGTTGGAAGAAGTTTTTAAGGTTACAAAACAACCTTTTTTAAAAGAATTAAAAGTCACTACAGAAGAGCGAGATGCTATTCAAAAAAATACTATCCAACAAAGCAGTAGCCAAGGATGGATAGAGCAAAGAAAAAGAGACTTACAGCTTCACTTTTCGGTAAAATTTGTAAAAGGAAAAATACTATAAGTAGTGCTCCACTGGTGAAATCTATAGTCAGACCGAAAGATTTATCTAAAGTTCCTTCGATTGCGTATGATAAAGCGAATGAAACGAAAGCAATTTCCTAGCTAGAGCATCACGAAAAATTAAAATTAAACCATGTGGACTATACATTCACAGATCCAAGTGTTTCTTCGGTGCCACTCCTGATGGCATCTATGAAGACAAAAAGGTAAAACAGGCATTATAGAAGTGAAATGTCCATTTGCTGCCAAAGATGAATCCTGAAAATGCTGTTTAATAGAAAAAAAAAATACATTATGGAAATACGACCAAAAATAGTGTATAAAGTAGATACAAATCAGGATTGTTATTATCAGATACAAGGTCAGTTAAACATAACTGAGCAAAATACTTGCATTAGACTTCTCTTACTGAATCCATCGAAAAGGATTCAGAAAGTTCTCAGTCATATGAAATTATTTTAAGGAAAGACAGAACAGAAGCATACTTCGAAGGCTCAGAATAGCACAAGCTTTGAAACTGAATCGGAGAGATGAACTCTTAGATTTATCTGTCTGCTTACCTCACTACCGCACATACCACCACTAGTGTTTCTCCAGGAGAACTGCAGCAGAATCCCATCCTCGTTTCCAAAATGTGGTTTACTGAATATTACACAATTAAATTAAATCAAATTTTACCTACCCCCCCCCCCCCCCACATATAGGGAGGTTATCCCTCTCCCAGGGGTACCACCAGGGCATCCACCTCATGGATGGTTAAAGGCATTGAACACTTTTAAAGTCATTGAGTGTAAGCCTGACGAAGAATGTCTTAGCGTTGGGGCTAAACCTGTGCTTGCTTCGAAAAGCGTCCTTGCGTAGGGTTTTTTTGATAACTGGTTCACATCCCTAGAACTAGTTTATCTGCTCAAGCACGAATACGGGATCTTCAGTTTGGGAACCATCCGTAAAAATAGGATAAAGGATGCAAAGTAATTGCTGCATTGTGATAAAGCGCTCCAGAAAAAAGGATATGGGTAAAATTTTCAGGTAACTTGCAACAAGCACCACGTTGCAATTGTAAAGCGGTATGAAAACAAGCCCATTACCTTGACCAGCTCATACATAGATTCTTTTTCGATAGATTAAGTAAGAAGGTTCAATAAGAAGTCTAAAACATATCGTCGATGATCCTGCAACAGCGCTGAACTACCATTTGCAATACAGCGAAATTGCAAAAGTTGCGAAATTCAAATTTTTGCGCCGCGCTGTCTTAGTCTGTCATTAGTGCGTGGTAGTCAAGACACTACTTTAAATAAGCCAATCGGAACCTCCCTGACGCTTTGCTGCAATAGCGCGATGTGTTTCCCGCGCTTATTGTTGGAAATTAATACCGCGTAACTGATCAAATCGTAAACAAATTTGTAATGATTACTTTACGCTTCTTGAAAATTATTATTAAAAAGTGTCAATTTCTACATAGAAAGTACCGGTAAGTGATGTTATCTGTTATTTACGTATAGGTTAGCTATTTTTAATAATGGACCTTTGTGTCATATTTTATAGATAAAGTCCATTTTAATGCAGGTTAGTAATTCCGCGGTTTTGTATCAGGCAAAAGTAAAGTATTTGGTACAACGAAGAAGTTTTTAGGAAAAGGTCACACGCAAATGGAAGTGGACTCGATACATTCCGTCAAAGGAAGAAAATTGAAAAATCGCTAAATTCACCTGCCAAGCCAGTACGGTATGATAACAAAAGAAGCCAGAATTAAACCTTTCCCCTATGACGTGGTGATGCCTGATTATACTTTCTTCAAGGATTACAGCCGGGAAGACTGACTCGTTTATGAGTCTATAAAACTCATAAGATATTAGGGTGGTAATTAAGGTACAAAACGAGTGGTACTATGGATTATTATATTAATGTACTCTGATGGATACATACATGAGTTTACCCCGGCGAGCGAAACCTTTTTGCTCGAAAATAACTAAAACTAAATATAATCTACAAGAGCCGAAAAACAGTCATACCGAGTGATTGCCATGAGTTCTATAATAATTTACTGTTTAACGATTGAAATGTTTTTTAGTTTTTTTATGTGCCATGAATATTATTAGGTACGGATTAAGAAGTGTATTGTTGATTTTGTTTTCGAATAATGTAAGTTTTGTTAGAGTTATTTTTTTTTATTTTAGTCTTTATGATAAGGTAATGGTGAAGACTGAACAGCTTAAGGTAGTGTTGTTATTTGTTAAATTCATTTAGTAAATAAAACACTGTTATTTTACACATTTTTGTGAATAAGAGGTGATTTCGTTTTGTGTTTCATATTACACTACTCCTAAAAACTAAAGTTATTTATTCTTCACCCTCAGGACCATCAGCAGCTTCTGATTTTAACATTATGGCACTTGTGTGTGCTTAATATTTAATTAAAGGTAATGGTATCTAATTGACCAGTCCTCAGTCCTAATTATCTCTCCATTATTTGAAAAATAGGAAAAATAATCATACACTAGCATTGCAGTTTAATACAATCTAGCTAAAAAATAAAAACGTCCAAAAATATTTTGTCATTGGGCGAGATTTGAACCCCAGCCACATAACACTATAAGTACGAAGGCAATTTTATTCAGCCACAATACTATAAACTCAACATAATCAATACAATGTGTCACTACCCCTTTTCGGAGAAAAACATAATTAGGTAGGTAAAAAAAAAAACTTATGAAAACAAAGTAGCTTATTCTTCACATTCAGAGTAGTCAGCAGCTTCTGATTCTAACATTGCACCTGTATGCATTATATTTTTATAAAAGTCATGGTATCTTGGTGGGATAATTTTTTTTTGACACACAGACATTAAATCTTTGTATTTAGCTGTAGTAATTAGTGAAATTTCACCATAAACTCTTCCTAGTTGGAGTGTATTGACTTGCAAAACCCTGTCTGCTTGTCATCTTTAAGCAGTCAATACACATGGTTGATTCCTCATTCAAATCGTATTTATAAAATATTTTATCGGGTTTTCTGTGTACTACAATTATTTCGCGTACCTGATTCCATTTTACTATATCCCCGTTTTCATTTTTTACCCATGTGTGTTGGTTTAGATTTGACTTAAAATTAAAGATATCGTTTTGATCTACCTCCACAACTTAATAGAGTTCAATTGCTTTACACCAGAGTACACAGGAATACGCTTAAGGCGAAAAAATCTCTTTGTTTTTAGAGGATCGTTCGATAAACGCATGCGTGATATCTTGTTGGGTATGACCTTTTCTAAAAATCTATGACAAACGCGAAAACCAAAAACTTTCGCTATATATAAATACATAGGAAAAAGATTCGGTTTCTGTTTTGTCCCCCGCAGTTATCGGACCGTAAACGTATATCCTTTACTCCCTCTTGGCTTTTTCTCTTGATGTAGTTCTAGAGGTAACTAGCAACTTCATTTGACCCCCTTTTAGCTGTTGTCTCATCTTACATGTAGCAAATGGCTTTATTCAGACCCATATCAAATATGGTAAAGTTATAAACTGATAATTTTCTCGTATAATAAAATGAAATAACTTCACCATGAGGACAGACACGTTCAGACCGGGGTATACCACCGGTTGAGCACGGAGTACTTGCTGATAGGGTGGGGTGTACCACCGGTGGCCACGTTACACCTGACTTTTAATGTACTAAGAAATTCGTGCCGCCTTAAAGGAGAGTATTGCAATTACCGTTCCCGCTATGTAAAATCGACAAAGTTTCATAGTGTAGCTCAGGAGATGGATATTATTTCGGGAAGTAAAGAAAAAATAGGATTGAAAAATTGTATTTATTAGAAACAAAATATGACATAATCACAATAAATGGTACGAAATTATTTTTGTTGGATCACATTTAAGAAAATGTTTAATTATAGGAAAACTAAATCTATAGCTTTCAGCTGTACAGTTTGATTCAAGCTGAGATATTTCAACGCATTGGGTTCTGTTTTCAAGATAGGATCGCAGCCAGCTTAGCGCAGGTCCTCTAATGCCATTTAGTTCTAGTTTTTTATTCAGTCGAAGGCTTTGGACATGTCAAGAAATAACACCGATGTAAATTTTTGCATATTTATATTTTGCATGACTTTGTTTACCAACTCGAACCCAGCATGGGTTGTCGATTTGTTTTTTTGAAATCCGAACTGATTTTTCTTTACGACTTGAAATTTCTGAAAAAAATCCGTTACCATGCATGACCCTTTCAAAAATTTTCGATAAAATTGGCAGAAGTGCTATTGGACGATAATTATCCACGTCAAATTTGTCACCTTTTTGGTGGTTTTACTATTGATACCTTTAATTTTACAGGAAATTGACCTACTTCAAGTGATAAATTAACTAAAAACGTCAGAACGCGAACCAACTGGTCTTTACACATTTTTATAACCTTGGTACATATTGAGTCATAGCCTTCCGAATGTGTGTTATTGAGCAGCATAATGATTTTATTAATATAGTTAGTGTCTACTGGTGTCAAAAAAATGCTATTCGGTAAATTAGTTTTTAAACTGTTATCTATAGTATTATTATTTGTATCTTGAGTTTTAGAAACAAAATTATTATTAAAAGTCAAGGCTATCGTTTAGGGATCGACAATAGTTTCTTTGTTAAAAATAATTTTATTCACTAACTTATGTTTTGGCTTCCGTTGAACAATCGGCTCACCTTCCCCTGCAGCCTCATCGAGTTAATTAAAAGTGCTAGACTTGCTAATCATCTCTTTTATAATTTGTTCCCGGAATTCTAAAATACTAAGTTTCTTTCCTTATCCAAATTTCTGGTGAATAACCCAAGCATTTACTAACATTGTGCCTGAAACAATCTCGATAATAAGTTTGCGGTACCACTTTAGGGTTTTTCTAAGGCTTGCATAGTACGAAACCATCTGATCTGATACATCGCCCCCTTTTTCGCAATATTATAATCCAAAACCAAAACAGAGTCCGGTTTCACCACAAAAGCATTTGGCCTCCAGGGATGCGGCTTTGGCACAAGAGCTCCTGTATGATTATTGCTGGTTGAAAGCATATGAACTGTACGTTTGTCGGTCCATTTTATATACTTGTCAAAACAAAAAAAGGGCCACGAGATATTTTTTCATTATGATGTAAATTATTAAACATTTAAATATTGAAAGAAGTAAAATATTGAGTATACAAACTCTTTGATCCCTAAACTTTTTAATATTGTAGTATTCATCTAATGATGGCAACAATTTAAAATAAAATTTGATTTAAAATTCTTTCTGAAAATTTTGATTCCATTTTCTTTGACGTTTTGCTTTCCTTAGCTTCTTGGTTTATTAGAAATTATAAGAGTTCATTGATATCTCGAGTCAGAAACATATTTTGCAATATGGCACAAGCACGCAGGCGTCATATAAGGTCATTCGCAGCGATCTGTGGGTTTGCAATTGTGATTTTCTCGAAGAGCTCTTCAAAATCAATGAGTCGTTTCCAAGAGACCGGCAGTGTTAGAAGAAGACCTGGTTCGGGCAGAGTTCGCATTACAACAGCTCAAGAGGATCTTTACATTCGATTAAGTGCGCGCCGAGATCGCACAACGACGGCCCGCAAGCTGCAAAATCGTTTACGGCTCACAATGGGTACTCGTGTCAGTGACCAAACTATTCGTAATCGATTGCATGAAGACCAGCAGGCATCAAGAAGGCGAGTTGTCCGTGTTCCATTAACCAGAAATCATTGTGCAAATCGTTTAAGATTTTCCCGTCAACATTTGGACTGGGACATAAACCAATGAATGGGGCATGGTGCTCTTCACAGACGAATGCAAAGTTATTTTTTTTAACGACGATTGGCGTATTAGAGTATGGAGAAGACGCGGCGAGAGATTTTCAGAAGCCTGCATCCATGAAGTCGATCGCTTTGGTTGTCCAAACGTATTGTTTTGGGGCGGGATAAGCTTACACGGCAAAACTAATCTCGCTATTTTAAATGAGGGTACTGTTACTGCTCATCGGTATATTGAGGAAGTTGTCAGACCACATGTGATCCCATTTGTCCAGCGAGCGGGTACTGGATTCATCTTGATGCAAGACGATGCTCGTGCACACACGGCTCAAGCAACTCGGTTTGTACTGGAAGCCTCTCAAATTCAAGGTCGATCGTTTTGGTTGTCCAAATGTAATGTTTTGGGGCGGGATAAACTTACACGGCAAAACTGATCTCGCTATTTTAAATTAGGGTACTGTTACTGCTCAGCGGTATATTGAGGAAGTTGTCAGACCACATGTGATCCCATTTGTCCAGCGAGCGGGTCCTGGATTCATTTTGATGCAAGACAATGCACGTGCACACACGGCTCAAGCGACTCGGTTTGTACTGGAAGCCTCTCAAATTCAAGGTCGATCGTTTTGGTTGTCCAAATGTAATGTTTTAGGGCAGGATAAGCTTAAACGGCAAAACTGAGCTCGCTATTTTAAATGAGGGTACTGTTACTGCTCAGCGGTATAATGACGAAGTTGTCAGACCACATGTGATCCCATTTGCCCAGCGAGCGGGTCCTGGATTCATCTTGATGTAAGACAATGCTCGTGCACACACGGCTCAAGCGACTTGGTTTGTACTGGAAGCCTCTCAAATTCAAGTCTTACCGTGGCCGGCGAACAGTCCGGACTTAAATCCAATAGAGCACATGTGGGATCAGTTGAAACGAAGAGTTAGAGACGGTGATCAGGAAATCCACAACCAACAGCAACTCATCAACGCTGTTAAAAGGGCCTGGGAAGAGATTCCAATGAATAATGTCAGGTATTTGATTGAGAGCATGAACTCCAGGCTTCAGGAGTGCGTAGCAAAACTAGGGGGGCATATCCGTTACTAAAAGATGAGCATGGAGTATTTTCAGTAACTTTTTTACATTGTTTTTATTTCTTATCCTTAAATGTGTTTTTTTCTTACAAAAGCAAATAAACTTTTTAATCATTATTATTGGAATAAATTTATTAGTCTACACGGTACAAACAACATTAGTTTTCGTTATGCAGACAAAAAAAATATATATATTGGTTTTATTATTTTCATGGTACAGACAAAATACCTCGTGGCCCTTATTTTGTTTTGAGTAGTATATATTAAACGCTGTTTCTATTTTTCAGAGCCAACACTTGACCCTCTCTCTGTTTCGATTTTACCGCTTGCTTTGATAGATGATTGTGGTTTCGTCAGCCTGTGCCACATAAAAAAGTCTTCTTTTCCATTAGAGTTTCTACTAGTGGTACGCTTCAGTAAAAATTATCACTGTAAGGAATGCGACCTTTATCTGTTAGCCTATCCATTAGTTTCATAGTAACTTGTTGAGGGTGATCTTGACCTGAACCGTAATCAACTCGTCCAGTATATATTTCCAGATTATATGTGTAACCATCGGGCATACACAGCTTATAATTCTTTATTCCATATTTATGGGTTTTATTAGCATTTCGGTTTTGAGCACAGCACCCATTAGAACAAAAGGCAAAGAACTCTTGTCCAAGACTTTGAAAATATAGTCCACTACGCAGGATGCAAAAACGGATGCTTCGAGCGTGCTATTTGATTCATCAAACCAGTAGCAGGAGACTTCTTGGTTGGCCAAATTATAAATTGTAAAATTATGTATGCAGAGCTTAGTCTTGTAGTAAATCGCACTGGCATTTAAAGATGGCAACAACTTTACGGATTGGACATCTTGTGTGAATACATGACATAACTTTTTGACTGTGCAAACAATTTATCTGTTGTCTTTTGAGCTCTACTACTGCTTTTTCTAGTTATGCAAGCGGTATAGTCTAGTTCAGAGAGATATACCACTTTGTGACTGCAACAAAGATCGCACTGATCTTTTTTGGATTGAAAAACAGCAAGATTCTGTTTTAAAAAAATGATACAAATCTGTTTTTAACTCAAACCCTACTGTAACTCATTTTTGCATGCATCTTTATACACATGTTAAAGCTCATTTATGGTCCTAAAGATTGGCTCTAAATATGTTTTGAAGTGCTTTCACGACAATAATGAGACGGCATCTTTGCCAGTTTAGTAAGGAATTCGATTGCATACTCTTAGCATCACTTTTTTCTGGACCATTCTTACAACCTGATTCTTGAGTTGAAAATAAATCATTTAAATCAAAATATATTTTTATGTTGTTACTAGCGGTCCCCCGCGACTTCGTCCGCGCGTTTTGAGTTTGCTTCCTCCCCTCCCGTCGCAGCGTCATGTTTTATGTCCTAAAGCCTTTCTCGATAAATAAGCTATCCAACACAGAAATATTTTTTCAAATCGGTCCAGCAGTTCCTGAGATAAGCGCGTTAAAACAAACAAACTCTTCAGCTTTTTAATATATTAGCGCAAGCGCACGTCGTACTTTAGCTGCGAACATTATTTTGGTCCGGAGTTATGTTAAAACTGTGATAGCTCCTAAGATATTTATTGAATTTAAATGATATAAAGGGCAACTTTGTTCTAAATGAAATGCTCGTGATGATGAATGTATTTATTTTGATAAGAATAAATACCTGTGTGTATATAACACCTCTAAAAATAATGCATTATTTTTTTACAAATTTATTAACATAAAATAGGTTGTAGTAAGTTAACCATAAAAGATAGACGTATGCTGTCGCGGACTTTATTAAAGAACTCTTAATGCTGAACAATCCTGTCATACATGATTTTTTTGTAACTTAAGTGGTTTTCGCAGCGTACACAGCGGAAGCTCTCAAAAGGAATATCTTTCTCCTGTTTTCGCAACATTTTTCATTTCTGCTGTGGTCTTATGAGTCGTATCTTTATGTTTTATAGCCTAAAGCCTTCCTCGATAAATGGACTATCCAACGTAAAAATATTTTTTCAAATCGGGCCAATAGTTTCTGAGATAAGCGCGTTCAAACAAACAAACTCTTCAGCTTTATAATAGTATAGTATAGATTCCCTGACTAACGTCGTAAATAGGATGCCCTTGTTGCACATAGTTCTATATCGTCATCATCTCTAGCCAAAGACTCTGAAACCACCGGCAGATTTTCGTAGTAGCAGTGATTATTCTTTGGTGTCATCGCATCCTGACACATCGCCATTAGATCTGCATGTTAAACCTTTTTATCAAAATTTGTTAAGGATACAGTTTTGCAAGACCCGCTTACGGTCCAATCGTTTCATCCCTTTTAACTTTACCTCTTTGAATTCTTCCCAGTATTCGAATTTGAAAAATGATGAATCGGGAAGGTTAAACCTTAACTATCTTACGGGTGTCCATTATAGAACAGTTCCATCGGTGGCTTTGATAGTATTTGGAATAATCGTACTTCGCAATGCTTAAAAATCCAAAAACTCTGTATGATCCATAACTCGAACACTGTGTGGTTTGTCTTTATGGGCTAGTCGTAAAACATTTTGCCAGTCATCAGGGGTGTGGATTTTGGCATTTCAGATACTCGTTCAATTGTCGAGTGCATGTTGTCGCACTCCATATAAGTGTGTCCAGGCTCTAGAAATTTATGATCAATGATGTTAATTTCATTTAAGCTGATATAATGATATGATTGAGCATAACTGCAAGCACAAAATTTCTTTTTTGCTCAAACAGAAATCATAATAAAATTCAAGGTGTTCAAAGACGGAGAGATTTGTGATGGAATTAATGAGACACGTCAATACTTCGTATATGACACTGTGAGTGTTACGAACATTCTAAACCATTAGATAGCGAAGCGTCATCAATTTCTAAGTTGAATTTATTCTGTAAAGAATAACTGCGTTACATAAACAGACGGCTAGATGGCGCTAAGCGTCATGCATCCATAAGAGACCACAAAGAACAATGGCAAGGTCTCATACAATGTTTTACCTGAAAAATATTTTAAGCGTCTACGATTGAAAAAAATATTAAGTGATAGCAGTTGCACTTACTTATCATAATCAATAAGAATTTCGTTTTGTCGAGGCCACAAAAAAAAAATCTATATTTTTGTATTTTTAGGTTATATCGAAATGTACGTCTCTAATATCCTAACTTTCTAAAAAAGCTACTAAAACGTTCCTAAGAGGCAATTCGGCAGTCAAAATATAACATTAATGCCCAAAAACAGCCAAGCGAGGGTCAATAATAAAGAAAATCCAAAATTGAGAAAATAAACAACGATAACAACGTAGCCACAGATTAGTAACAACGTAGCGAAGTAGTCAAGACAAGCTATTGTCAAAGTGACGTTTGACTTTTGTTTTTTTTAGACGGATGTCAGTGCTGCCATTCTATTTTATAATTTGTGTCAAAAGTCTATTGCCTTTTTCCTTTTAAAATCATTTTGCAATCTTATGTCCTGGCGCAATTAACTTATATTATATTGTTTTAAAATACATTTACATCTTTCTGTGTTAAAACCTTAGTTATTTCTATTTTATATTTTTCTTAAGAGTACAATCAAATTGATAAAAATATTACGCATACAGTATTTTTTTCTTTAAATGGCAGCACTAGTGAATTAACTAACTTTAGATTCAAATGAGAGCTTCTTTATTACATTTACAATTTATGCCCGGCTTTTAAATGAGACACCATTTTCGTGAAAAAAACATGTTAAATAAATGATTAGTTTTTGCATAGGTCACATTTTTAGACGCCTCAAAATAAACTCAGGTAAATCCCTGCCATTGTTCTTTCGCAAGGTCGGACTGACAGCACGGTAGTTGTTGGTTCAAACCGGTGAAACATGGTGACTTGATCGGTGATTGATTGTTGTTCATTACAGCGGAATAACCCAACAAATAATCATTCAACAGGTAAATTAGTCCAAATCAAAGCCTCTTAATATACGACTTATATTTACCAATGCGCTTCAAATTTCAAGTACGCAGTTTGATTATTCTATTCTACAAACGTTTATTTACGTAAAAAGTGAAGACAGAATAACACAGGGAATGTATATACAAATATTTTATATAATGAAATAATATTTAGTTTTACACTAGATCTGCATGTTCAATATTTTGAGTCGGCTGTTTATCATGCAGTAAACTAATATGTTTATCTTAGGAACATTGTTTTTAATCACCTGATCGAAAGGTTATCTCATTTAAAGCTACAAATGTAACTTACTTATGTTAGTTACTGACATCTTAAAACGGTTTCGTTTGACAGCTTTTACTTGTCCTTCTATTCCGATAGGAATATTAATTTTATGGTACAGACGATAAATATAAAGTGTAGCTGAGTTAACTAGCCATACAAATAGGCCACTTGCTCCGGAACCATTATAATATAAAGTTGAACTTTTGTTAAGAAGAATAAAACCTGAATGTTATTCAAGTGGAATCTTTTATTTCAACAACATAGATGAAAATACACTTTCCTTTTTGCTACGCTTACTTTTGTGATACACTTAAATTTGCAGTTTTCAAATGCCGGTCTCATATCCTTGTCCTTTTGTTGTTTACCATTACGTGATTAGTGTTTTTTACCGATATTATGTGGTAAAATGGTCCCCCTCCCCTCTCTAATTTCTAAACTAAGCGTGTGTAAATTTTTAAATAAATATATACTAGTCTAAAAAATGGCTATTTGGTTATTTCTATGTCTGGACCGAATTATAATTTTGAAGCGATCATAAGTGGCAAACTTTTTTTAAGTGTGTTTTCTTGCTGTTTTACGAGCAATTAGTGACTTTACCACTTGCATAAAATTGAAAGTGGGTAGAATTTTCATTCAGTTTTTTAATCACTTAAATTTACCCCACTTTATGATGAATGTTTGACACATTTAAACTGTGTATTCTTTGTGAACAGTTGAAGCTTTGCAGGGTTAAAGTGTAGGTAAACATTTAAAAAGAGCAATGTCTAGAATTCGAAGACATAGGACCTCCAAACCACAACTAGAGCCATTACATTAATACAGGAGGGCCATTCGCAGCGTTCTGTAGCTTTGCAGCTAGGTTTTTCACGATGAGCAATCCAGAGTGCTTGAAACCGCTTTCAAAAGACTGGGAGGGTAACCAGAAGAGCAGGATCAGGCAGAGTGCGAGCAACTACGTCACAGAAAGATCGCTACATAGACATACTGCATGCAGAGAGCGATTTGTTACCGCCCGCTTTTTACAAAACTGCTTGCGCCCGTGTACCCGTGTTAGTGACCAAATTTGATTAGAAATCGGTTGCATGAAGATCAGCAATTCTCCAGGAGACGCGTAGTGCGAATTCCATTGACAGGAATGCATCGTGCGAACCGATTATCATTTACAAGGGAGTACCAGGATTGGGACATGAGTGATTGGAGCACAGTATTGTTCACAGATGAAAGCAAAGTGTTTTTTAGTGACGATCGTCGCAGAAGGCTTCGGAGACGAGAAGGTGAGCGATTTTCGGATGCTTGTATCCATGAAAGTGATAGATTCGGGGGTCCCAATGTTATGGTGTGGGGAGGATCTCTCAATCGGGCCGAACTAAGCTCGTTATCCTAAATGAAGGCACGGGAACGGCTCAACGATACATTGAGCAGGTGATCAGACCCCTTGTGGTGCCATTTGCACAAAGATTTGGGACAGGATTCATATTGATGCACGACAACGCCCGCGCCAATACAGCTCAAGCCACCAGGGACGCTCTGGATGAAGCCGGAATACAGGTCTTGCCATGGCCCCCGAACAGTCCAGACCTTAATCCCATTGAGTATATGTGGGATTTGTGAAAAGAAGTGTACGAGATACAAATCAACCCGTGCATAATGAGAGACAGCTCATCAACGTGCTCGGAACAAGCTGGGAACAAACTTCACAAGAGACTGTGCGACATCTGGTAGAAAGTATGCCTTCCAGGATTCGAGAATGTGTTCAGAAAAGGGGAGGACTAGAGATGTAAGCCCGGTATTATACCAAATGTGCTCGAAGGTAAAATACCAATAATACCGTATTAAACCTTATTATACTATTTCATATGGTATTTTTGGTATTTTATGTTTTGCATTGTGTTTCATGTTTGAGGTTCCTTGGAAAAGTGATTACGAATTCGATTCTTATTTTACAAAGAATACTAATATGTATCTAAAAAAAACTGCTCATTAGTCTCACACTAGTCGGCGTTAGCAACAGTAAAGGTTGCTTTTTATGGCAAAAAATAGTCTGTAAGGTAATATATTAGGGGAGCAAAGCTAGTATTTATTTATTTATTTATTTAAATACTTTATTGCACAAATTTAGTGTACAAAGGTGGACTTAATGCTAAAAGCATTCTCTGCCAGTCAAACCTTTAGGTCATGCAGAAAGATAGCAACGGGTGCAGTGAAAAAAAAAACACAAATTAAAATAGGAAAATAGTAACAAGAATCTAATAAATATATTATTGAATTAAATAAACTAAATAAATAACTATATCGATAAATAAATAAACTACAAAATATTTATAGGTATAAACATAAACACAAATAAAGCATAAATACATACATATAATAATAATATTATGCAATTATTCACTCTTTCAGAAATGTACGAACTTTATTCTTGAAAGACAACTTTGCATCGGTTCTCTTTATATCCACGGGGAGAGAATTCCACAGTCGTGTTGCCGTCACTGTGAAAGACTTGGAAACGTACGAGGAACGGTGGGCCAGCGTGCCTAGCCGGAGATTGTCAGATGAACGGAGAGACCGATCATGGGTTTGACACAGATATGGAAACATATCTTGAAGATAAGAAGGAGAATAGGGGTTATAAAGAATAGCGTGTAGAATGCAAAGAACTCGAGAGTCTCTACGTTGACGGATGGTAAGCCAATTCAGTTGTGCTCTGTAACTGGAGACATGATCGTATTTACGGAGGCCGAAAATGAATCTGATACAACTGTTGAGAAGACGTTCGAGTTTATCGATGAAGGCTTCAGTGAGATTAGTACAGCACGAATCAGCATAATCAATGATAGGTATAACAAGAGTTTGCATAAGCATAAGTTTTGTCTTAAATGGGAGAAAGAATTTTAAGCGGTAGAGACTTCTCAAACAAGTAACAACCTTACGGCTGACCTCTGCCATGTGATCAGTCCATCCCAGCGTAGTGTCAATGATTAGACCCAAATTCTTGACACTAGAACAGAAAGGAATTGTCGTGCCTTCATATGTTATCGGGTCAAGATCAACGGAACTAAGCCTAGAGATCAGTCCTGGACTGCCTACGATGATAGCCTGACACTTGGTAGGGTTAACTGAGATTCCAAAATTATGCGACCAAGATGAAATATATTCTAAGGTGTCGTTCATTAACTGTATTGCAGTGGATATGTCAGCAATTTCAGATTGCACATACAATTGAAGATCATCGGCATACAAATGATACGAGCAGCGAAGGTTGAGGGTGATTATATTTATAAATATTGAAAAAAGAAGGGGCGATATTATCCCACCCTGTGGAACACCAGAAGTCAGCTTGTGCCAGTCAGAACATGAATTCGAAGTTTTGATTGACTGCTGGCGACCACGCAGGTAGGATGAAAACCAATCTAGAGCTGAGGGAGACACCTTTAAGTGAGATAGGACAGCCAGAAGGAGATCATAATCAACAGCATTAAATGCGTTAGAAAAATCGATTAAAACAAGGAGTGTAACCTTAGAGGAATCCATCCCATCTCTTATGTCTTCAGTTACCTTCAGCAGAGCAGTGGTAGTGCTATGGCCTGCGCGAAACCCAGACTGAAAAGGATTCAAGAGATTGTTCTTAAAAAGGTGGGAGGATAACTGTTTAAGAGCACATGACTCTGTTATTTTGGAAAGAAATGGCAAAATAGAAATCGGCCGGTATTGGCTCGGTGAAGTGGGATTGGCAACTTTGGGGAGTGGTACGACGAGAGCTTTACGCCAAACATCTGGGTACGTGCCAGTGACTAAAGACCAATTGACTATATGTGTGATGACAGGTAATATAATTTTCAGCAATGGCACTATCATCAAACGGCTGACGCCATCCACCCCTGTCGCTTTAGATGTTATTGCGAAGATGGCCTTGCTTATATCAGTTTCAGTGACAGGGGAAAATGAGAACGGGTCTACATCAGGAGCAGGGAGAGAATGTAAATATGCTAAAGAATTAGATTTAATGAGGACATCAAGAGTCGGGAGGTTCGTAAAATGCCGGTTTATGTCATTAAGGTCAAAAGGTATATGGTTGTCATCAGGCTTTGATTTTCCAACCCCAAGCGATTTTAGAAAGTTCCAGGCGTTTGAAGAAGAACTCCTTTTGATTTCAGCATGTATGTGACGACGTTTAGCTGCTCGTATCATTTGGTTGCAACGATTTCGCGCAGTTTTGTACTTAGCCCAGTTCACATCAGACCTATCCCCTTTAAAAGTACGGAACGCCTTATTTCGTTTAGACATAGCCATTTGAATATCCTTTGTTAACCAAGGAGCCGGTGATCGTTTAATGCGGACTGTATGTACGGGTGCGTGTTTGTCAAATAGGCTAAGAATGTTGCTGCACAATAATTCCACTTTAAGATCAATGTTGGCTGCAACGACTACGGTATTCCAATCAATCGAAGCAGCATCTTTCAAGAGGTCATCATGATTGATACGCGTATAGCTACGCAGCTGAACCGTCTTGGGCTTATTCCGAGGAGGTCTAATACGGTAAGCTAAAAATAACAAATCGTGTCTAGAGAAACCTGGAGCCAACATTTGACCATGACCAAGCACAGACTGTTCAGATGAGGTCAGCACGTGATCGAGCCAGGTATCATGAGTACCAATGTTGTGATGAGTGGGAAGAAATGGAAGATGCTGCAGGCCAGTGGACTTCAGCATATGTTGAAATTTATCAGATCGAGGAGGATCTCCGGCAGGTTCGGTATTGAAGTCACCCATGATTATGTGATGAGAGTAGTCCGTACAAAGTGGTTCAAGGGTAACTTCAAGCTGGCTGAAGTAATCAATTCCTGGAGGGCAATACACCACCCCAAGTAAAGCTTTGGTACCACTTAAACTGATTTCAATGAATAAATATTCTGCTGACGCAGAATAGATAGCTGGAGATGATGCGACTATTGCAAATGGGATATCCGATCTCAGGTAAATTGCTACTCCACCGCCAACCTTACTAACTCTGTCATTTCTAATAAGCACAAAACCAGGTAGACTGTATGCGACTGAAAGCATGGAAGGTTTGAGCCATGACTCGGAAACTAAAACGGCGTGGATTACATCAGACGAAAAGCTATCCAACAGCTCGCTATGATGTTTAGGGATGCTCTGAGCGTTTATGTGGCATATGTTCAGTGATTTTTGGAAACCTCCAAAACAGTTTTTGAGCTGAATACCAAGTGTTTCAATATCAGACGTCACA
Source organism: Pyrausta purpuralis (assembly GCA_963924145.1). NCBI lineage: Eukaryota > Metazoa > Arthropoda > Insecta > Lepidoptera > Crambidae > Pyrausta > Pyrausta purpuralis. The sequence goes on along the minus strand of OZ001652.1, from coordinate 21,007,021 downwards.
GAATTGAATGAGTCATCATTACAAGAACAAAATGAAACGGAAGAATTTGACGAGTTAAGAGTCATAATTGCAAATAAATGAATATAATAATAATAAAATAATAATAATATTCAAACTAAGTAATAATTTAAGAGAAAGCTACTAGTTTAAGGATAATGAAGGGCAAGCAACCCCTAAATACTTACTCCCTGCATTACCCACCAGCTTTGCTAAGCAAAAGAACTAAAACTAACATCACACATGATAAAATAATATAAAACACAAATGTTGTAACATAAAAGATAAAACAAAAAGTGATTTCAACATAATAACATTGATATTATCGAGCACTGTTCGGAACGTAACTAGTTAAAAATAACATTATTTGTCCAAGAAAAAATCATGGTCCAGATCGATTTTGTCTGCTGTAATGTTATATTATGAAGTGAATAAATGAATATGAATATGAATATGATTACAAAGAGGAAAAGAAAAGAACGAAAAAAAAAAACTACATTGACAGTATTGACACTGACAGTGACAGTCCGTCTCGACTCGAATACAGTTTAGGTTATGTTGCCGTGTTTTCAAATTGTGTTATAGCGAAAATACCTTCATTTAAATATAACAAAATTATTCACATAAAAGATATAGCTAGATATATCGTTAGTAGATCACTAAAATTACTTATTTTTCGCTGCGGATACTTGTTTACGAGTTGCCACCTTAGACGACGAACTCGAAGTAGTAGCCTGAGGAGGAGGTCGTGTTGTTACCTGCTGCACCGGCGCCGTTGATGCTTGTGAACTGACGGTGTTTCCGGGCTTCGGGAACCTGGAGATCAGCTCTTGTAGCTCCTCCAGTGTGTTTACTTTCCGCCTTGTACCATCAGATACCTTGACCATGATGACACCGTCAAAGGTCCAGCATTCACGCATACCGAAGTGCGAGCGGGCCTTTACGAATGCTGTCTGCCTGTTCCTGGTCAAGAATTCACACACTGATATCGCCGAACCCTTGAGCTGAGTCTTCCGACTCCAGATTGAAGACTTGGTAGCATACGTCGTGAAACGAACAAGCACAGGTCTGCAACGCTTTCCTGTCTTATCACCTAGTCGATGACACACTGCTATCTGTGAGGCATTAAAGTCATCCAGCCCCAGCTTAGACCTGATGGTATCAACAACTGCATCAAGTACATTTTCCACATTCTCCGGAATGCCACTGAAGAGGAGAGCCTCGCGACGATTGCGCATTTCCAATGCATCAACGGTGTTCACACAGTCTGTAATTTGTTGCCGCATACTCTTCAGAAGGCCCCACACAAGATCACGGAAGGCGTAGAAGTCTCTTGCAAGCTTCGACAATGACTCTGGAGCAGAGGAAGCCGCCTTCAGTTGCGCTTCAAACTCTGCCATACGCCCCGATAACATTGCCTCCATTTCCGCCTGGGATGACTGTATATCAGCAAGTTGTGCCATTGCAGTGTTCAAAATAAAAAGTTGATATGTGTGATGTGATTTTATGTGCGATAGTACAGCTGGTAGATAAGAGCAGGTTAGTGCTATTTCATTAGAAATAAAGCCACTTTAAACTAATTAAAATAAAGGAGAGACAAAATTTTTGATGTTACTTATTTGACATCTACCCGCAAAAAAAAAAAAAAAAAAAAAAAAAAAAAAAAAAAAAAAAAAAAAAAAAAAAAAAATTAATAAATGAAAATTGTTATGCAGATATTATGATTTATTAAGATAATTTCAAGATAATCGCAATCATAATCATATAAGTATGCAAACCACACGTTTTTATTGTTTTCGTCACTAAGGTTTTGATAGTACTGCCACACGTCCGAAGTCCGTCGAGGCATTTTAAGAAAATATAGTAACGACTACTCGCAACAACATTCCGGACGGAACTAGCAGCAGGCAATAGCAAAATGACCAGCGCCAGCGCGGCGTGCGTGCGTGTGCGTAGACGAGGGGGAAGAGGAGGGAGTCATTCTATTTCACTCACTTGTTTGGCTATTAATGTAGTAGTGATAACTACATGTACACACACATAAGCGTGCGAACGTAAGACTTGTCAGCAAACAAATCCGACGTTGCCACTTCGTACAACGTGTGATGGTGCGAGCAATATTTTATATGCGTGAATTCAGTCGAAAAAATACTAAGAAAGCATTGCTTTCAATGTTTATGTTCATAATATGTATAGATATTTCAGAATATATCAATAAATTCTCCAGTGATACGTGAAAAACTCAAGTCAATTGCTTTGTGATAAGAAATAATATAATACGAATAATACGAAAAATACTGAATTCTATTGTAAAATACCGGTATGATTCAGTACCATTTGGTATAATACGGTATTTTTACATCTCTAGGGAGGACACACGCGATACTTAAACAAGTCCATAATCATTCAATAAATCCGATTATTTTTTCTTTTAATTTTCTTAAAATGGTTTTGCATCCTTAGGTAAATTTTTTATATTTTCGAAAACATATTAAATATTCGTAATTTTTTAATTATTAGTTATTGTTTTATGATTTTAACATAAAAAAGTTATCAATCAATTTAATTTAATCATTTCATTACCCCACAATCCAAAACATTTTTCACAAAACTTAAAATTTACTGTGGCCCTTATTTTGTTTTGACTAGTATATAATGTAGATCTTAACAAATACTTACAACAAAAATTGGTTTAGACGGGATCGAACTACTAGTTTTTGAGATAGAGCACATTTTCAATAACCGCAAACGTAACATTTGCTATTTTGGCTAAGTGGAAGTAAGTGGATCTCTAATTCAGTTAAAGTTGGCACGGAACCCTTGGCCGGTTTTTGTTCAAATACTTATTAACATTTAGTCTTCTTTGAAAAACAAAACGAGGAAATTGTTCCCACATGGTATCTACAGAACAGCCTGCATGTCGAAACAACAAATTATCTAATTAGCATTGTCGAGGTTGTGTTTGCTATTGGTTACTAAATCACGTGCCCGATTTAGACTCACAGTAAATGCTAGGTGTCACAAATAAAAGTCACTAATTACCACTGTGTTTCTATTCAATGTTCCACAACGTTTGGTGTTATGATAATACGCTACTATAATTTTAAATGTACGACCTAACTTCGGGTGGCGTAGGGAACGACTAGCGATCACCGCCAAGCGCGTTCCGCACACTGGTACAAAATGTCTATTCAGCAAAATGCATGTAACTGTGCCCTTACAGCATCATTCCCGTATGTTTGTTAGCTTTCTTTTCCGATCTGCACAAAAGTCCGTGAAGGGCGCAACAGAGTGATCAAGAGCTTGATTTAGGCTCAATTGCTCCTGTTTATGAAAGAGGCTGTGGACGTTATTGTTAGGAAATGTAAAAAAGGAAGATAAGCAAGTTGACCGATAGACACCGGCCAATGGGTAGAGGGGTAGATGAGCGATTCAGTGACGTGTGATAAGATTGTATGGAAGAGAAAAACGTTTTATGTGTTACCATATTTATTTAATGTTTTTTTAATATAAAGGAGATTATCAATTTAACAAGTGTATGTATGTGATGACGTTGTAATTTGAGTGAATTGATCTATTAGGGTTTCAAAGTACGCTTGCGAAATTCGTAAGTGTATGGATCCATAGCAAAAAATATATTTGTAGTTCTATCATTCCCATCAATTCAACGTCCAAGATCCGTGCTGCTAACTCCCTATACTGACGACCCGGTTGGCGTAGTGGCGCGTCTTTCGCCTTGAACGCAATAGGTCCCGGGTTCGATTCCCGGTAGCGTCAATTCAGAAAATTAACTCTTCTAAATTGGCTCGGGTCTGGGTGTGCTGGGAGACGCCCCTGGCTAAAATCGTTGTCTGGTACTTCGTAACAAGGATACATGTTAATTCCTTAATTCGAGACCAAGACAATTGGTGTGTTGTGTGGCGCGTATTATTATTATGTTATTATACCTGTATGCTTACCTCACAATTTCTATTCGTTATGTGCCAACCCTGGCTCTAGTTCCCTATTAAACCTATTATCGTTCCCATTGACCCCAGTTACGGGGTGAATAGGGATCGGCTATAATTGTTTATTTTTTGCCATTTTTAAATATTATTTCTTTATTTATCAGGTATAATATTCAAGAAATTGATGAGATACAACTTTATAAACTATAAACTTTCAATATATTCTAAAGGTAATAATAAAAAATCGGGTATGAAGTTGAATTTCGTCCCTATTCACCCCATTTTACGGTACTTTTAATCTGTATTTTGTTTGGGTCTACACTCGCATTCTGTATATTGTTTGTATTTTTCAATGTTTTTTTTTCTTACTCTCGTGGATTAAAGTATCTTCTGAGACAAAAAAGAGTCTTCAAAAATTATCGGCAATTTACCAAATTCTAAATCATATATTTGAGGTGAACAATATTTTGATGTAGATATTGACTGTTATGTTATGTCAAGTTATGATCTTCATTTGCAGTTTCGATATTCCTATTTAGTTCCGATCCACTATTGTTCTTAATTTCTTTCTTATTATCTTGTGTCTTTGTCTTTTTGCAAATATCTTTTGCATTATCTTCCTTTTTACCTGTTTTTAATGTACTGTTTGAATTCAATATGTCTATGTCCGATACCATTCTTGATTCCGCGTGATCACTATCATCTCCTGCGACACTTCTTCTGGGTATAACATTAATTTTTCTTTTTCGACTGATGGGTGCAGCATTACCAGATCCATATTGCATATCTTTAAAAAATGACCTTATTGTCTCATCAATAGCTACCTTTTCATCTGTAAAATCACTTTCTTCGGCAGCGTGGCCTGGCAATCTCGATAAAACTTTGTCTTTATTTAAGGGATTTATTTATTCCAGTCTTTGCAAAGCCAGCTAAAATGTTTTGCTTTATATTAAGCTGAAGCCGTTCCATCAGCCTTTTTTAATAATTTTGGAAAAAACTGTTTGGTAATTGTAGGGTGTGTCTGTCCTTCAGGCTTCTTCCATGTGAACAGGATGTCTTGCCAAGCACCCTTCTTAGGCCTAAAAAGGCAACATCTGCAGGCCGTGTAAAATGTTTAGAGTTTGGTGGGGGAAAGACCAAATGGACGTTATGTTCCTTGCATTTTCGAATCACATTTATTGATAGATGCGATGATAGATTGCCGCCTATCAAAAGTTTCTTTCTAACTTAATAAGGTAATGCGACTGTATCTATCCAATCTTCTAAGGTGTTACCGTCAAACCAACCTGATGAAATTTTGCTATAGTAGCAAGGATTTGGCCCATTAATGGTCCACGATTTGTATAGATTAGCAGTTTTATACACAACATAGCATGGTAACATGTGCCGTCAGCTACTACAGCCATCATATGTGAAGTAGAACTTTTGGTGTGATTCACTCGCTCAGGATATTTAGCACCCAAGATTTACAAAAGATGCAGCCACTGCCGCTTGATTACCAGATTGAAATCAATCAGACTTTGCAATTAGAATCCAGAACTTTGCGACAGCAGTACGTGCCTTGGGGTCGAGACGAGTACATCCAGGGAGTACATAAAGCTAATATCATAATGTCAAAACTTCCCACTGTGCTCATCCAAATGGGCAGATTACAGTTACCCGAGACTACAGAAAGCAACGGATAAGTCAAGAATTGACTTGACCTCTGAATACTTATATGTAAAAAAACATGAATAATTTATTAAAATTCATTGGTTCTTAAATGCATCTTAGAACTTAAAATTATTTACTAAGTGCATTCTCTTATTTACCTGAACTAGGTTAAACCTGTAACTCAGGCTAAATAGAGCTTACACAAGCTATTTACGGCTTACATAATTTAACAATAATAACTAAACTTATACAAAATTCAAAAGTAAATCAAACTCAAAATAAAACCATAATCTAAGAATAATCGATCAGAATGCGAGAAATCAGCAATACTTAGTCATACATTTTAGTACCGTCAGCATAATTATATTTACTACCGCAAATTCAGTGCGTGTTTGTTTCGTGACGCATCAGTAAAGTTGTTTGCTAATAGATATTTGGTCAAGGCAACAGGTAGCAAAATTCTTTGTCAGCGTTAATAAGTGGATTAGTAGGACAAAGCCGAAGCCCTGATTTACTTTTCGTTACAATACTTTAAATATTATTCCTAAGTGTAAGAGGAAATTGGCAGACACCAATGTATTTTCAGTATCACATTTAGGCTTACCGTTACAAAGAATTTATACGTGTATTTCAATGCTAGAATAGATATTAACAAAATAAGTAATGGTAAGGAATACGTCAGAGTTGGGGATACTAAGTAGATTTATAATACATTACCTCAAAACGGTCTTTAGTAGTAACCTCAAGCTAGTCCGTCAAGCAAGAGTTGAATGTCTGATTAATAAAATCATGTTTCACATTTCCTCTTTGCCTCGTACATCTTTGGTGGAAACGCAGCCTTAACAGGATAAAAGAATTCAAAAAATTAAACCATAAGTTATTTATATAATCATTGTTTTATTCTAATTCTAACAAAATATTGTCTAAAATACCGCAGGTGGGGTTGTACTTTCGTGTCGAGCGTAGGCTAAGTACAAAATGACACTCATGACGTGTGAATAGCAACCCACGGTTCTAGGGCCTATAATGCAGTTACAGCAGTAACCGATGATGGCGCCCCGATCTTGTCGTTTTCTTTCTACAGCAATAAAGACAAAATATGTCTTTCGTCCCACATGACGGGATTTTATTTTCACTCTGACCAAAAAAGGATTTTTTCCTCCTAAACTGGTCAGATCTAGCTGGTCGCGACCGACTTCCAACGTATAAATACCGTGAAATCGGAAATGTTCCCCAACGTACGATCGGGCTTGACGGATTTGGTATGTGCCACATGCAAACAGCACCAACTCTTCCATGGGGAGCCGTGGGAATGATATGCTTGAGGCATCTATATTTGTAAACATAACATTGCGACGATTCAGGCGCTCCATGGATACAATTGACGCTAATGCATTTTCTAAAAATAATCGTTCATTTATAATGTTCAATATAATTTGAGCGTTTACTGGATCAGTAAAACGAGTTCCAAATGCGTTTATTAAAGCACAAGCTATTTTCAAATCTTTCATAAGATGGGGACTCGCACGATTAAAATATTCCTGCCGGAATATTTTGAAATCTCTTTTTATCTGGCCATTTACAGCTTCCACAACCCATCTATTAATCGTAACACAACGCGATCGGTTTCCTTCTAAAGTTGTAAGCTGTGAATGACCAGGGGACATTGTTTCTGGCGTATGACCAAGTAAATTCTTGTTATGTAGTTTATCCATGGAGTCCCTGAAGCCACGTTCAAGAATGAAAACGTCATCTTCATTAAAAAGCTGGATAAAGTAATCCTCATCAAGCAAATAGTTGAGTATGGTGGCATCATTTGTTGTGGCAGCATACGGACCGAACACATCTAAAATATAGCCATCACAGCATACAACAAAAAATGGTTTCACGAGGTTGCGGTATTTGTGAAGCGAATATATTTTCTTTTGAAATAAGTAGTTTGAACTCTTTTGAGTATATATGTATGTGCCATCTGCAATTACTATTGCAGTTGGTGCATCTGTACTGCCAAATAAGCCTTCTGCTATTATTGAGTTTTTTTGACACACTTGTTCACGGGATATATGCCCCATTCCCAGGTGCAAGGGTACAAATTCAGTCATCAAGCTCTCTCTTGCGACATTCATTAAGGTCTCTAAGGTTCGTCTTGGGACCTGAAACAGTGCAGAAAGTCGCTCATTTGCGACAATCACTAAATAAGCAATGTTTGGGCGTTTCTGGTACTCTTCTCAAGTTAGGCAGAGTGATTCTTTGAGCTCGGAGTTCATTTTCATATCTTCTCAGAAGTTCTTGTCGTGCTTGTTCCCAACAAGTTGCACAAGTTGGTTCATTTGATGTTACCTGTAAATCAATGCAATACTTTATTTTGGTGCATATAAACTTTTAATTTCCTTTAACCACGCAACAACCTACCTACAACTTCCGCCATTATTACGTCATATTACGTTGGCACTTTTTATTACTTTTTCTGTAGTACCAGTTAGGAATTAAGGAAACACAATTCTTGTTATAGGTACAATTAGGAAATCTCTTCCAGGCAGCCTTCAGGCAGATGACAACTATGAAAAAATAGAGAAATAGAGAGTAGAAATCTATAATAACTTGTGTAATAACTTGACCTTAATGTACATTATCATAATATTAAAATAGAGAAAAGAATATACATAGCAAAAATATGTCACACAATATACCTGACGTGGCTGTATTCTCTCATTAATTATTGCACCTATCTGGGTTTCCTTGTCTGGTGTATGGTAGATTATATGACTATCAGTCTCAGTCATTGAGATACCACAAACAATACAGGTATTTTGCAGCTGATACATTGCTATTTTCCAGCAAGAACCACATATGTAATCAGCGGTGTTGATCTAAAAAATAATGCTAAACTTCAGAAAGTAGTCATTAAATCTTTCCAATGAAAGAGCATCAAATATTAAATTTTCAAATTAGTGAATATGTACAATCTTAAACATTTGCTGCATTAAAAATCAGCACTATTAGCGAAAATACAGTTATCTCTAACCATAAATTTCATTCATTCATATTCATATCATTTCATTCATATTTACAGATCTTGGGAATTTCCACAGCTTTATAATTGCAATTAGATTCTCATTAGCAGTAGCTAAACAAACCCTCCATTAACCAAAAACAAATTGATACTACTGACTACCACATTTGCACTTGGAACGTAAGGTCATTGGTGAGTGAAACAAGAATAATTGAGCTACAAAATAGCTTAGCAAAGTTTAAATGGGATGTAATAGGGCTATCAGAGATTAAAAAAGAAGGCAAGTACATTATAGAAAATGAGAATTACATTATGATATTCCACGGTGAAATAAAAGGAAAAAACGGAGTAGGATTCCTCGTAAGAAAGGAGTTAAAATCTTGTATTATTCAAGTAAAAACTGTTTCAGATCGGGTTATGAGACTAGATATGTATTTGGGAAATAAAGAAATACACTTAATACAGTGCTATGCGCCTACAGAAAAAGCGGATGCGAGGGATTTGGAAAACTTCTATAATAACATACAATCAGCACTACAAGATACAGGCAGAAATACCATTGTAATGGGGGATTTCAATGCCAAGATAGGAATAAGAACGGCGGAAGATAAAACTGTTATGGGGCCATGGGGACACGGACAAAGGAATGATAGGGGAAAATTACTATTGCAATTCTGTTTTGAAAATCAGCTATACGTGGCAAATTCTCACTTCAAGAAAAAGAACAAACAAAAATGGACATGGATATCACCGGATGGAAAAATACGGAATGAAATTGATTTCATGCTGGTTAAAAATATCAAAGGTATTTCAAACGTCCAAATAATAAACACAGCATACCCTTCCGACCACAGACTTGTAAGAGCGTGCCTGTCAGACAACTATACAGGAAAAAAATCAAGGAAACAATATCGATGCAAAATACCAGCAATTATAAATGACCTCCCAAAAAAGATGATGCATGATGCGTTCGGAGAAGCAATTAAAGATTTGCAATTTGATAACATTGAAAAAGGCTATAGAGATACAGTAAAAAAAATACTGGACACTGTCGTGCAAATACCGAAAGAAAAATCAAAAGACAAAATGGTAATATCCCCATATGTAGAAAAACTGATAGCAGAAAGAAATCGTTTAAAACTAAAATCAAAAAAGACTCGCTCTGAAAAAAAAACAATTAACCCATTAACGGCGGAGTTTTTCTCATGTCTTGGATTTTCGTGATTCTTAAATATATCAATGTTTATAACACCCTTAACATAAAATCAAGGATTAAAAAAAAATGCATATCATACTTTTGGAAATATCAGGTGATGCCAAATTGCACCGCTAGCCTGATATAGTAGCAAAAATAAATTAAACTCTTACTTTTTTAATCAAGCTATATTCGAATAAAAAGTAAGTATTACAGAGCTCTTATTAGGAAAAAAGGTTAAACATTACAAAATATTAAGTATGAAAAGCAAAATTGCATTCCAGGCAAAGGCCTACGCCACATTTACTGCATTGGGATCTTGTTTGACTTTTACATGTAGGATACGCACATCTTCGTCGTTGTCCTTGTGGATTAGGAATTAGTAAGTGTCCAATTCCATCGTACCGGATATCATCTGACACTCGGTTTCCACTTACGGAAAATTTTGATGTTGCAGGTCGGCCAGTATTAGACGGCGCAGATCTAAATTTTATCAAATATGTTTTGACAATGTGTCTTCGGAAGTTGAGCTGGGACATGTTATTTCCAGCTTGCTTTGACAATGTCCAAGCATTACAAATCGTTACATCAATGAGATATGTGAAAATCGGCCACCACCATTTTTTGCCTCTTATGCCAATACGATAATTGTTGATGTTTTGATCCATAAGGTCTGTACCTCCCATGAATTTATTATAGTTTGTGAACACTGCAGGGCGCGGCACCTGAACTTTTTTCTTTTCTGAGGCAGAGTATCGAGTAACATTTGTTAGTGGCTGCACACCATGTAATGTGGATATAGCTGTCACCACTGAATTGTCTTTCCATCTAACAACTACTATCCCTTCTTCTTTACTTTTGCTGTAATTATATTGACCACGCTGCATTTTCAGCATTTGCTTCTTGTCAGGAAGAGGTGTATTTTTTGGAAGACGATTTTCTCGTACTGTACCTGTGGCATTGTAGCCACGTTTTTTTAGTTCGTTCAGCAAAGGAAAACCTGTGAAAAGATTATCAAAGTAAAAGGACATGGGCAGCGCCTGAATATTTGGCGGTAGGTTATCAATCATTTTAACAAGTGGTGATGCAGCTTTCCCAAATTGTTTGTCATAATCCGAATTTTCATTTATGCTTTTTCCTTGGTAAATTTCGAAATCGAGTAAATATCCTGCTGGAGTGTTAAGACACCAGTTTTTGAAACCAAACCGTATAGGTTTTCCGCGCAAGAATTGTTTACATCCATGCCTGCCATAGTACTCAATCATGGATTCATCATAGTTCAAATTTGGGTTTGGTACATAGTTATCGCAAAATTTTTGTTTCAGCATATTTATCAGAGGCCTTAGCTTCCACATTTTATCTGAAGAATCCATATTGGTATTATCAGCACAATGTAAGAATCTCATAATTGTCCTGAACCTATCTCTTCGCATACAATTGTAGATCAGATTGTTCCTCAAGTCATCTCCTTGGTCCCAGTAATGATCTTTTGATGGAACAGTATTATATCCAGAATTGACAAGGATCGCAATGAAAGCTATCATTTCATCAACCGAAATTTTTGGATCCGGGCAGTTTAGGAAGGCGGCATACTTCCGAGATTCAGTTACTAGGAATTCATAAAAAGATTTATCCAAAAATAACTCTAACATTTCGATTGGAGACTTATCTCTATATTTGCTGTAGTCAGGATTAGGAAATATTGGTCGTGACTCACACAAATCTTCTTGAAGCCAGGTTTGAGAAGAACACCTTGATTTTTTTGCCAAAGGCTCATCATCATCCGTCGAATCATCAGACGAAGTAGTCTGGGATAGTTCTTTTGACACAGCATTGTTATTTCGTTTATGGGCACGTCCAGCTGGGGTTTCTTGGCTAGCTGGCTGTACAGATGCAGAACTATGACTTACAGTGTCTTCCACAGCTCTATTTTGACTACCGCGAGTTCCACTGCGACCACCTCGCCGACGACCTCTCGCTCGACCACGGCCTCGAACAGATACACTCCCGCGACTGCCTGATGAGACGTCTAAAGACTCATTCGGTACTTTGCCACATGTAGTGACTTTTGAGGTTTTAGATGATTTTTTCTTTGACTTTAATACTACTTGACATCGTGCACTAAGTTGACGACCAGAGAGATTGTTAATCAAGCCTGATTGATCTTCATCTGCCGAATCTTCATCGGTATGAATGGCTGGATCTGGAGGCTCAATGAAAATACACGACGGATCCAAATCTTCATCATCTTCAAGCACTGCAAGTGCATCATGTAGTGTACAGTTCCTAAAACAACAAAAATATATCATTACGACCTCTAATAATACACCAATTATTGATAAAGCAAAAATATATTCATAGTCAAAATTTGATCACATATTCGGCTACTGATGCAATTTGGCATCACTCACATTTGCCATGCTATATAATGTAAACAGATACAAACTGACACAATATTTATGTGAATTAAGATGAAAGATTATTATAAGAATATGATACACAATACTCAACATTTATTCACATTCATAAATAATTAAAATATTAAAGACTTACTTGAAAAGAATATCCATTTTGTCGGTCGTTTTTCAACACTGAAGTTTGAGACATTGGTTTGTCAAAATACTTAATCGTGATTGGCTAAGATCAATATCAAATGATAGCCCGACCTTTTTTCTTATGACTCTGTGATTGGTTGTTCGATTAATTGCGCGTGAACAAAAAATAAGCGCGAAAATTCAAACGCAGTTTTAATGATGCCATACTGCACCGCACGCCGTTAACGGGTTAAAAGCTCTGTATAAGCTAATCCGCAAACGTCTAAGTCGAGACTTTAAAACTTATTGCTATAAAATACTTGAAGAAGAACTACAAAAAAGATCATCAGTTAAAAGAGGTCAATTGATGCTAAATACTAATAAATCTTGGATTATGACACTAAACAACAGCACTAAAAACATCACCAGAGGCGATATTATCAAAGAAACTACGAAATTTTACAAAGAGCTTTATGACTGTGAAGAAAAACACAAACGCCCTGAAATCAAGAAGATATCTGAAGAAGTACCAACTTTTTTGGATATAGAGATCTCGAAAGCTATCGAACTTCTCAAGTCATCAAAAAGTCCAGGCGAGGATGGTATAACTAACGATATGATTAAAGCAATCATGGATCCTCTCACACCGTTACTAACAAAACTATTTAACGATATATTAATAGAGAAGACGCTGCCAAAAGACTGGGGAATATCGATCATACTCTACTGTACAAAAAAGGAGACCCAACTGACCTTAGTAACTACAGACCCATAAGTTTACAACAAGCGATATACAAGATCTTTGCAAAATTAATTCTAAACAGGATTTTGCCAACGTTAGACCAAAACCAACCCAGGGAACAAGCGGGCTTCAGGCGCGGCTATTCAACCATAGACCACATCTTTACTTTAACGCAGATTATTAAAAATTCACTGAATATGATAAGAAACTTTATCTAACCTTCATAGATTATTCTAAGGCGTTCGACGACCCTTTGTGGACAGCCTTAAAAACCCAAGGAGTGGACAAAAGATATATTGAGATACTACAGGAAATATATAAAAACAGCAGAGCGTTGGTCAAAATGGAAAGAAAAGGAGAACCATTTAGTATTAAAAGAGGTGTAAAGCAAGGAGATCCATTATCCCCAAACTTATTTACCTCACTATTGGAACATATTTTCAGACAGTTAGATTGGAAAACAGAGGAATAAACATAAATGGAGAATATCTAAATAATCTAAGATTTGCAGACGATATTGTCCTGCTTTCAGAAAACCACAGTGACCTAGAATATATGTTACAAACGCTTGATACTGAGAGCCAAAAATACGGTCTCAAAATGAACAAATCGAAGACATTCGCCATGACATATGCTGAAAAGATACCAATCAAAACGGGAACTCACAATATAGGCTACGTTGATGAATACATTTACTTGGGACGAAGTGTATCATTTTTACACCTAACATCACATGAAGTAGAGCGTAGAATAAAAAAAGCCTGGAGTAAATACTGGTCACTCAAGGAAATATTTAAGTCTGAGATGCCTATGAACCTGAAAAAGAAAGCTATGGATACCTGTGTTTTGCCTTCGCTACTTTATGGTTGTCAAACCTGGGCATTTACAAAGGAAATTGTAGAAAAAATCAACGTTTTTTAACGAGCTACAGAGAGGAGCATGCTCGGTATTAAGCTGAGAGACAAAATAAGAAACACAATCATCAGAGATAAAACAAAGATAATAGATGCAGTAGAACTTGCGTGTAAGATGAAATGGCGCTGGGCTGGACACATAGCAAGAACGACAGATAACAGATGGAACGCCAGAATTGTCTACTGGCATCCTTACGAAACAAACCGACCCCGTGGCCGGCCTCGGCGCCGCTGGAGTGACGACATCCGCGAAGTTGCTGGACCAACTTGGACCCGGCAGGCGAGAGAGAGGAAAAGCTGGAAGGAGATGGAGGAGGCCTTCACCCAAAGATGGGTACCCAATAATAATGAAACCGACACCTAACAATCCAGTATTTAATTTAATTTAAACTTTAATACATAATCTATCAAATATCATGTTATTAATAATTATTATTGCTAATTTAGAATGAGTTCAATTAATATCTCTTAAATGTTGTAATTGTTTATAATATACTGGGAAAATAAAGGCTAATTTAATTTAATTTAATTTAATTTAAACAATGTCCTTGAGAAGTCTCCATTTCACAATTGATGCAAGCTATATTTTGGTTATCATCATCAGTTTCTTGCAATTCAGGTAATGGATGAACCGGCGAAGGGTTATCAGGTATGTTAGCATCTCTTAACTGGTGTGGCTGATTAATGTCAGAGTTGCCTGAACGGTTTCCACGTTGTTCTTTGAGCCCGAAGCCAGCATGGAACACAGACATGATCAACAGAAGTGAGTTGTAACAAATAATAGAAGTGTTAGCTAATGCTAAACTTTACTAGGTGGCTGGTGCTAAGGCTGACTGACCATACCATACGTACGCGCATGATCTCTGTGTAAGTATATCTGTTTTTATTGATTCAAACCACCTGGGGCTCCAGCTGAAAATCAGCGCTGTGGTCTCCGCAGCACAGGCTGAGCTGATGCTTATTGAGCCGCATCGCAACGGTACTGTTTTTTTATTTATGTTGGATCTGTGTGTTTTTTCTTTTTTTCTGTCTTAAATACAAATAATATGTATTGCGTTGTGCTGCGCTCAATAAAAAGTATGTCTATGTATGTATATGTCTCACAATCACATAACGCCTACGCCTAATGATAGTGATTGACAGATGTTTCGTCGTCGGTCCGCTACTTCAACATTTTTCAAGAGAATCCAAGAGTAAGCCTGTGTACGTATCTGATTTAAGCAGATTTATTTTCTTTTTATGATTTATCTTTTTTTTATCTATATCGATCGTTGTAATTGTTCTGTATTAGTGCGTTTTGTTTAGCATTATTGCGTTTTGTTTTCATAACTGGAAGTGCACTCTAAAATCCTCTTTTTTTTTACTTATTCCCATCTGCTAAAAAATAATTAATAAATTAATCTGCTAAAATAATAATTTAGCTTGAAATGTGTCTACCGATAAAAAACATATAATTTGTACATAACTAGATCCTGGGACGTTTTCTTTGGATGAGGTACCCTACTCGCCAATCGCCTTTGTGGTACCTACAATTTTAAACCGTATGCAATACCTCTATCTAAGTAAAACAATTACGAGCCCTCATAATCGACAGTACCGTTGTACCGGGTCTCAGCGGCCGACAAGAGTTTTCGTGTCCTCACTCGACTTCATTTTATCATTAGGATAGATTGCCACTGATTTGATGTTGCTCGGTTTAATCAGTTCATTTGTACTTTTTTTGATCATGTCAGCGAAAAACACTATTCCTGAGGCTGGTTTCGACGATTCTGCGATGCCCCGTTGGAGGTCTTCAAGTCGCTGTGATAGATCCAGGTTTTCTTTGAGGGCATTGATATGTGTCTGAGCTTGCACGGCTCTTGCCTTGACAGATTGGTATTGAACGTCTAGTTGTGATGTGCCATGGCTTACTTTTAGCTCTGGCTGCGAGGCGTTAGAGCACTCCGGTAAAAGGCACTGTCTGCCATTATAACTTAGGTATTTAAAACGCACTATTCCTCATCACAATGTTTGATTCTGTGACACTGATTCGGCACACGAAGTGTGAAACTGGGTCAAGAATTTTGCAAGTAAATATTAATTTATGTACTTAAATAATAGTCGACACGTCCGATCGCATTGTCGGCTCGGCAATATGAAGGAGCACATAAGTTATCGGCTACAGCAAACATCAACCCACCTTCAAGCATCTTTAACCAGAATAGAAAGAATAATATGAAGAATTCCCATGCAGTTTTCATACAATATCCAGAAATAATAAAGCTGAAGATAGCAATAAAAAATGGGAGTACTGCAAAATGAGTCAACATGAATTGCCAAAATGTAAACACTTTCTGAAGGCACTGAGAAAGGATATTTGGCGACACGTTTAACGACAGGGCTTATGTTTCAAATGCCTAGGGCCCGGCACACCAGAGAAACCTGTTCTGCTCCGTTCTCCGTCTGCAATGTAGACAACTGTGGTGGGGCGGCCCATAATTTACTACATAGAGGTGGTATAAACGCATCTTTATTGAGATTGGATCATTTGTATCTGGATCAGTTCAAAGATTCGAATCAGTAGTGCTTCATTTGCATCAGTAACTCTAAGCGCGAGCAAATGATTTAAGGCGCTACCCGGATTTTCAACGCGCACACTAGCGCCACTTTAGTAGAAAAATCATAACTTGTTAAATAAAAGACCAATCAAAAATCTGGTAAAGAAGAGTGTAGAACAGGTTCTATAGTTTATTATTTAGTACGTTTAAATTGTTTCTAAAGTAGTTTACTGTAGTTAGAGTTAAAAAAACTGCTTCTCGTAAATATGGCCACTTTTGGCAATTTTTCTTATAGTAACTGCAAATAACTACTATAGAAACAATTTAAATGTACTAAATAAACTGTAGAACTTGTACTACCATCTTGTTTAGTTATCATTTTTCTACTAAAGTGGCGCTAGTGTGCGCGTGAAAAATCCGGGTAGCCCCTTAAATAAAAACCTTCATGAATCGTTTTTATTGACCTTTTTTGAAGAATATTATGTAAAGTATAAAATATTGTGTTAGTATTTTATTTCATTTGCCTTAAACGATATAAATCGATTTTCCTTCATAATTTTTTTTCAGGCTTAGGACTGAAAGTTAAAAATCGATTGTAAATACAGTGATTTCATTCATTATTTACAACTTTGCCGTATTTTTTTTATTATTTGCACGTCATATTTACAACTTAACCAACTTTTATGTATGTTTTTTTTTGCTATATACACTATACAATATTGTTGTTTCAATTATTCTTTCATATAACAATTTAAAAATAATATTTTATTGACTTTATCATCTTTTTAGTGACGTTCTTCTCTCATTCAATATATGGCCAGCTTTGGAGAACACACGTTCACAAAGTACGAAGGTAGCTATTATACACAACCTTTTGAGCATAAAATTATAAAGCATTGGGTAAATTCGTTTTCTTTATTCCCATCATTTTAAGGGGTCGGAAGTCCTGGTCAACATCTCATCATCGATGTATTTGTCAAGCTCCCTGATGCCAGCTGCGGTTTGATTTTGATGCCTTAATTGGCAGTTCAATTCTGTGTCAAAATCTTCTCAAATGGATTTATTTTTTGACGTTGTTGATTGAAAAATTGTCTCTTAATTGTGGGGCTGAAGACTTCGCTAATTATTATTCAAATTATTAATTGCAATTTTGCACATATCCGTCCGTCTCTGAATCCATATTTCTTAAACCTTGGGTCCAAGATAGTTGCCTTTCCATATAGCGCATTATTTTCAACATTTTTGAATCGATCATTTAGTTGCCGTCGTAAAGTGTTAAGCAATAAACGTATTTCAATGATTCCAGATGTTCCTTCCTCATTTTTTTTTTATTTACATGTCTGATCATTATTTTACATAAGATAATGACTTTCGATTAAGAAACGTGATTTTCTGCGCTTATTTCATTTGTGATATCATAAAATATCTCTATAATATCAATCGTTTATTCTACGATTATCCCAACGTAATATGATAATTGTTCATGTTGAGTGTCCAAAATCGCTTAAGTCGAAATAATGGCTTCTTTCAATTTCTAAAATCTTTGAAGCTTATCAAAAGTTAAGTTCCATCTTGTAACGACGTCTAGTTTCAGTTTCAATTCAGGAAGCCCCATTTGTTTATGAATATCTTTAAGTTTTGCTAATGCTGAAGAACTCCTCTTACAATACTCTACTATACTTTTTACTTTGTTTATATACTAAAAACAAGTTCTTAGCTTCATCTCACTTTCTTAACGTTAGGTTTCCTTTTTGGACCTAAATTTCTTGAGTTTACTCTTATATTTTCTAACTTTTCAAATATTTTATTAAACTCTATTTCCATGACGCATGTTACTAACTAAGTTTAATTTATACTCGAACTAATAGAGGTTTTCTATCCAAGCATTTACAGTCTATAAAGCATATTTTTGTTTGTACGATTACGATGCGGCACTGAACGCACTTGCATTTTACACACTTTTTTCTTTCACTAAATCACTGCTGCATCCCCGACCCGAGGTGTTGCCGCTAACCTTGGTCCCGATTCTATGTGGCGAAGACCAGAAAGTCTCAACTAGACCCTTCTATAGAACTTTGGTCTCATCCACTTTTGATGACACTTTTTATAGTTTAGCCACATAGAGAATTCCCACGCCGACTAGTGCCAAAAGAATCGTCAGTAAGATGTTGTTTGTTCGGGTGTGCTCAGTCTGGATTCTCGGAGCTCCGTTATCGCCAACAGCGTTCTTCCTAATTATGACTTCTTTGTCTTCTTGTTTAGAATAGGATTTGTCCATTTTTGCAAATTTTAATTTCGGAGATGCGTCTACACATAAAGTCGAGGCGATGAAGAATGTTCCCGGCCATTATTATTTCTTAGAAGAGGTTGGAGCCAGTATTAATTAGATATTGATACTTCGACTTCTGGTCAGTCACGAAGAGTCGGCGACCGGAGTGAGGACAATCAGCTGCCGCCACTACTGACTGTCTTTGCTGTTTTCCTGCTTCCAGCTGCAAGGTTGGGTGCATTGGGTAACTTGGGTGTTGATTTTTTATGGTACCAGCACATTTTAGGTGTGGCTTTGCGAGACTGTCGATTTCCGGCGCGGCTGCGATTTGAAGACAGGGAAGCGAGCTGAAGTTTTAGTTCCTCCACCGATGAGACATTTTTTCTAATACCGACTGAGGTGCAGCAGGAGCGGCGCAAGCGTATGTCTGAAGCTGGAGTGAGGTGATATCGCTGACCTTGTTCGCCATGTCCGCAATTTTGTCAAGTGAGAGTTCAGCTTGGAAGGCCAAAGTGGTTTGCACAGGTTTAGGGGGGCGGCGCATCCAGAGCTGCCGTAGGATATTGTCATCCAATAAAGCAGCCCCAGCTTATGAGCGCAGGTGTCGTAGGAACTGGGACGGTCGACTGTGTCCTAGCTCCTCTTCACTTATCAGCTGTCGGACACGCTGCTCTTCCGACATGGAGCGGCAAACCCACCTCCGCCCATGGGTCTACCTGTCGTCTTGGCATACGACCCGAATCTCGGGAGACGCCGACCGGACTTTCTCCTGCGTGCCTTAAAGTCAGGCTAGTTCACCGATCGCTTGCTTCTGGCTCCCTACAAGTTATTTATCTACTCCTTTCTAGGGCTAGGGCCACCTCTCCCCTTTCTAGGGCGTGACGTACACAAATACGGCTCACGCTCGTCAACGCATCTGGTCTGTTGATGCCGTCCTCATCCAGAACCACCCGTGCGTGAATGTCGGCAATCGTCTGAACCCCTCCGCCCCCTTCATTCTCGTCGTGCCACCATCTTGTTCCACCAGTGGCACGATAAGGAATTGACATTCCTTGTCGTACCACTGAATAATTATTGAATGATTGTTGCTCTACTAGTAATAAAACATAAAAATAATTTTAATCAAGCCCGGTCCTACATACAAATTACAAACAAAATCACAACTTCTGCATCAAAATAAAGTTATCTTAATTTTTCCAAAAAAATGACCGATACTAATTACGTGGTTTACTAATTCCATTTGCGTCTGTAAAAGAAATTCCTTTTTTTTTGGTGCAGTGCCAGTCTGTCCGTAGGAATATTTAGTCCAATCTGCATTTTTTTGAAATTTGAACAGGCGGCATCATTTAACAGTGCATTCAACAGCCTAGTCAATGACACATTGTTTTTATTAATAGTCCTATTAATGTTACTATTCCAGGCCTCTATCACGTTATTGGTGTGGTGACGTTCCGAGAATATGCACCATAATTGTCAATAAACTTTTCATTTTTCATCCAATATTTTTGCACATAGTTTATACATGTAGAACTTTGGTTTGATGTCTTCTCTCGTAGGGTCGTAAATGAGTTCAAGGCGTGATCAAATAAGTGAATGAATATATTGTCACACACAATACACTACCAAGGCAAACAATTATAAACGTTACATTAGTGGTGAGGTTACATAGAAACAGTAATCAAAGCAAAATTGCAGAGCTTGCGCGTACATTACAATCGCGCGCGGCGGACTGGAGCGCTGGGCGGAGGAGGCAAACTTCGCGGAAATATATTTAAGGGCGCGTTACAACCTCCCCCTCTAACCTAGACATAGCGCCCTCGCGTCTTGGTTAGTCAAGATACCGTTTAGGCCTACCACGCTTACGTTTCTCATTTACTGGCACCGGCAGAACGTCACCTACGAATGGAGTCAGCTGGGAAACATGGTATATACCTAGGACTTCTCCATTGCCCGTCTTTTCTAGCACGTACGTGGTAGAACTGGCCGGTTCTCTAATCTGTAGGGACCATCTCGTCGTGGGATAAACTTCGGCGTCTGGCCCTGAGTAGTGTCGTTGCTGCCCTGGGTTTTCAACAGGACTAGATCACCCGGAGAGTAGTCAGGAGCGGGACGCCGATGCTCATCAGCGAAACGCTTTTGGTGTGCCTGAATCCTTTCGTGCACATCTCTTGCTTCAAACAAAACTGAAGACATTCTATGTAAATAGGGCGTAAGGCTGGTTACTACATTATCGTTTTCTACTATGGTACGCATGTCTACGATCACGTCTGCCGGAGCCCTTATTTCGCGTCCAAACGTGAGGAAGGCCGGCGAGTAACCAGTGCTGCTCGTAACGGCAGAGTTCATGGCGAAGCGTATGTATGTCCCAGGTGTTGTGATCTTTTCCTACAAGGATAGCTAGTTGTGGCTTTAAGTCTCGGTTTTTTCGTTCCACTGGATTAGCTTGAGGATGATACACCGGTGACAATGACTGAACTATGCCGAAAGCATGACATACCTGCTGCATTATTTCGCTAATAAACTGGACACCGTTGTCGCTCAATATACGTCTGGGAACGCCATACCTCAGAAACACCTCGGCAACTAACGCTTTGGCACAGTCCAAACTAGTGGCGTTCTGAAGTGCAAACAACTCCACCCACCTAGAGCACGTGTCCTCTAGAATAAGAATCCATTTATTCTTGTCGTCAGTTTCCGGTAGTGGCCCGAAGAGGTCTACGGCCACTACTTCGAAGCGGCGGTTGGAAGCAGGCGTCTGCAGAAGTCCAGCCGGCATTCTGTTGTCCACTTTATACCTTTGACAATCAACACATTTTTTCAAGTAGGTAACGATATCCTGCCGCATACCAGGTCAATAATGCTTAGCTCTCTCTCGATCCAACGTACGCTCCACTCCGAATTGATTAATACCTTTTCACGTTCGTGCTCTGGCACAACAAGGCAAGCTGCTGACTCCTCGTCGCAGTCGTCGGGGCCATACCTGTAGAGTATCCCGTCAGATATTATATAGCCTTTATCGGACCAGCACCTCCCCCTGAAGGGATCGTCGGCTGACTGAGACCGAGATCTTCTATTATTTTGCGGAGTTCTGGGTCTTTGAGCTGGTTCTTACGTACGTCCTTTGGCGTCCTAGAAGGAAAATCGATCTCAGCATAGCCCAGGTCGCATTCTATTTCGTCGATGCACGGCGGCCGGGATAAAGTGTCGGCAACGACGTTTGATTTCCCTGGCGTGTATTTAACACGGAGGTTAATTCTTGCAAGGTAAGGGCCCACCTAGCTAAGCGCCCGCTCGGCGACTTAACTGTCATGAGCCACCGCAGAGGTTGGTGGTCACTCTTTACCACTACCTCTGATCCTTCGATGTATCCACGGAATTTCATCACTGCCCACACGACCGCGAGCGCTTCTCTCTGAGTAGTGTTATAATTCTTTTCTGCGCTGTTTAATAGGCGGCTCGCATATTCGACAGGCCTTTCTTCAGGGCCCTCCCCCTGCATCAACACTGCTCCGAGACAATAACCACTACTGTCAGTCCTGCGTGTAAAAGGTTTCGTTTCGTCGGCTTGACGCAAGATAGGAGCAGAAACGAGTAGTTGCTTAATATCTTCGTATGCTCTCTCTTGTTGTGTTGTCCACACCCACTTGCTATCTTTCTTAAGTAGGTTCGTCAAGGGTCTGGCTACGTCGGCGTAGTTTGGTATGAATCGACGAAACCACGACGTCTGCAAGAAGGTTTTAAGCTGTCTGAGGTGCCATTTCTGTTATGGAAGCAGTTTTCTCAGGGTCTGGCCGCACTAGACAGTTCAAAACTGGTGATAAACGTACACCAGCAGTAGGGCTCATCAGTAAAACGCCAGCTGCTCTGCGGTAAGTCCAGTAGTATAGATGCGCTCATCATAAAGTCCTTACCTAACAGGGTTCTGGTCTGCGCATCTGGTAACACCATAAAAGTGGTAAGTATTGCTCGACTTCTGAGGGTACCCTCAACCTCGCATTCCAGAATACTGCAGACTTGCTGCGATCTGTCTGCTAGTCCTAAGGTTCGCAATGACTTCCTTAATAAGATACCAGCATCGACTAGCACACTGTACAGCATAGGACTAGCAATGGAGTGCGTGGCCCCCGTATCCAAAATCGCCACCCCTGTTCGGTTGCCAACCATAATTTCCACCATCGGGCGAAGGCAGTCACTATCAACCACGTGTGCAGTACAAAAGTCTGATTTACTGGTGCTTGGCGTGTTTCTACAATTTTCGCATTTTGAACGTACCACTTCCAGCTGACCGCAACCATAACAGCGTAATTCGGTACTATTATTATTATTATTATTATTATTGCCGGATTCGTAAGAGTTTTTGTTGCCCTTCTTCTGGCAATCGTCAATAAGGTGGCCGAAAAGTTTGCAATAAGAACATTTAGGGCGAACACGCTTTTGCCCATCACTATCGTTACGTTTACCAATCAACTCTTTAGAATCTTTCGATGTGGTCATTTCGTCATGAAAAGATTTATTACAAGTTTCGGATGCCGTACTGAAAGGGTTAACACTCTGAGTCAAACGGCCTCCCGTTTTAAAGGGGTTAACAGTAATCGGAATATTATTTGTGTTATGGGGACTCACCTCCGCCAACGACTCCTCAACCAACCTGACCTTGATAATCAGCTGTTCCAGTCCGTCCACGGCGTCATGAGGCACTCGTTTTCTTATTCTATGATCTAACAGTCCGTACGCGATATCCACTTTCATTTCCTCCGGCACTATATAAGGTAACTTTGTTAACAAAGCGCGCACTCTACACACAAATACATCACCGCGTTCGTTATTTTGTTCGACGGAAAAGATGTCGCGGATGTTTTTAAGTAATGTTTCATGATCCACACAATCAAACGCTTTCGATAGATCACAGAAAATCCCTAAAGCATCATACCTATTATCAAAAGCTTCAAATACATGTGTTAAAAGAGCAACTCCTGCATCCGTGGTGCTTCTTCCTTTAGTAAAACCGAATTGTTTGTTATGTAATAACTTGTTCGATGAAAAGTGTGCTAAAATTTGATTGAATATAATCTTTTCATATATTTTATTCAAGACTGGCAGAATCGATATTGGCCGGAAGTTTAAGGGGTCACTTTTGTCACCCACTTTGAAAAGCGGTATTATTTTACTAATCTTCATTAAACAAGGAAACTGGCCGTCATCAATACACTTGTTAAAAATTAATGCTAGTTGAGGGGCTATTATGTTAATAATTGACTTAATTATATGCACAGATAGTCCCCAAAGATCCTCCGTTTTTTTCATATTTAACTCTCGAAATGTTTTGAAACATTTCAACACACAACACAGGAAACTGACCGTCATCAATACACTTGTTAAAAATTAATGCTAGTTGAGGGGCTATTATGTTAATAATTGACTTAATTATATGCACAGATAGTCCCCAAAGATCCTCCGTTTTTTTCATATTTAACTCTCGAAATGTTTTTATTATTACTTCAGGTCCTACATGCCTAAAGTGCAGTTGAGAATTACATTCACTGACATTAAGTTTTAGAAAAGATTCGGCTATTACTGAAGAAGAAGCAAGTTATTTCGTTGATGTTGGTGCAATATGTGAAAAAAACGACTCAAAAGCAGTTGCAATTTCTAAATTTGAATTTTTTGTTGTATTATTGATTTTTAATGCAAATTTAGTCTTCGTCTTTCATTGATTTTTAATGCAAATTTAGTCTTCGTCTTTCGTCTTTCGATGCTAGAATTCGTATCATTTTATTCACATCAGAGTAGTTATTTAAAAATGACAAAAGATCATATTTTTGCTTTTGTAACTAGTCTGGCCATAAATTCTGGTACAATTTAAAAAGCATTATTTGACTTATTTTTAGGGTTCCGTAGCCGAATGGCAAAAAACGGAACCCTGATAGTTTCGTCAAGTCTGTCTGTCTGTCTGTCTGTCCGTATGTCACAGCCATTTTATTCTGTAACTATATGCATCAGAGAATTGAAATTTGGTAGAAAGATGTATCCTGCTAACCGCCAACCGATTCTCATATAAAAAATAAAAAATAATGACATTTAAGGGGGGGCTCCCATACATGAAACTAAAACCAAAAAAAAAAAATGTCAAACCTATGCGTGTGGGGTCTATGGATAGGTCTTTTAAAATGACATAGAGGTTCTTAAAACCATTTTACTTTAAAGTCTAACGTTTCAAAGTTAGACGCTTCCTAAGTGGAAAATGGGCGTCCCCCCCATCTAACAAAAAATATATGATGTAGATCTTAACAAATACTTTCAACGAAAATTGGTTCGGACGGAATCGAACGAGAAGTTTTTGAGATATAGCACATTTTCAACGACCACAAACATAACTTTGTACTTCATACAAACACTATGAAAAACAAAGTTATATTTGCTGTCAACAAAAAGGCCATGTGTAATCAATTATATAATTTCTTGGAAAAGTTCAATATTTTAGATGAGCATCAAAACGGATTTCGTAAAACTAAATCAACAACCTCTGCTGTGTACCGGTACGTACAGACAGCCCTCAGTCACCTGGATAGTAAAAAGTACGGCGTTGGCTTGTTACTGGACATGACAAAAGCGTACGAAAGCGTAGATTATAATATTTTGCTATCTAAACTGTACGGTTCGGGGGTACGAGGCCCTAGCTTTTCTTGGTTTAAATCATATTTAGATAACCGGAAACAAATGGTAATCATAGATCATTTTGACACAAAAAGTAGACAAATTACATCAGTCGCTTCGAAACAAGTAACATTAACAGGTTCAATACCACAGGGAAGTGTGCTTGGCTGCATTCTTTTTCTTATTTACATAAACGACCTGCCTAAAGTTGTCAAAAGTGATGTAGCTCTGCCAGTTCTATTTGCTGATGACCTGTCTGTTCTTATAAAATGCGAAGATATAACTACAATCAATAGCGTTCTTACAAATACAATACAAAAAATTTCTTCATGGCTAAATCAACATAACTTAACAATAAACTTCTCCAAATCAAAAATAATGCAATTTAGACCGTATTGTAAATCTCCATTAAACTTAAATGTCACTTTTAATAATACAGAAATTGGAACAGTAGATAACTTCAACCTTCTTGGCATAATAATAGACACCCATTTAAATTGGAAAACGCATATAAAATACATTAAAATGAAATTATCAAAGTTCTCTTATGCTCTTTTTGAACTGGCACATAGCACAAACCAAGAAGCAGCTATTACAGCTTACTATGCTTTTGCATACTCACAACTCAAATATGGAATTATGCTATGGGGTAATAGCACAGATATGGAAGACCTGTTTAAAATGCAAAAAAAATTAGTAAGGATAATAGCCCAAATAGACAACACACAATCTTGTAAACCGTTTTTCAAAAAATTTAAATTCCTGACACTTCCATCTTTATATATCTACGATATATGCATTTTTACTTTTAAAAACATGAAAAATTTTCTTAAAGTGAAAGATACACATAACATAAATACCAGACATAAAAATAGACTCTTCCTTCCGCAATCAAGAATAAAAATGTTAAACTCCAGTCCGTACTATATGGCAGTAAAAATATTTAATAAACTCCCCGCATATATAAAAAATGAAACAAAATTCAAGGCATTTTCAAAATATCTAAAAATATTTTTACTAAATAAAAATTACTACTCAATAAATGAATACCTAACACCTGACACGTAGGCTCGCCACCTCTACTTATTAATAATAATCTAATTAAGTTCTGTTGTTACGTAGTATGTAATATATGTAAAACTGTTTGCAATACCTTAGCGGTTACTAAGTCTTAAGTACCTACATTGTATTATTTTAAGAACTCTTGTAACACTTAGTGAGCAAAATAAAGATTTGATTTGATTTGATTTGAAAATATTGTGGTATTTACTAAGTGGAAGTAAGTGGATTCCCTAATTTAGTTAAAGTTGGCACGGAACCCTCAGTGCGCGAGTCCGACTCGCACTTGGCCGGTTTTTTAATTTAGAATTTAGAACAGTGATGTGTCATTTTAATTGTTGACGTTTACGCGCGCAATTGATATTTTCGAAATGGATTGGGGTGTTAAAGAAAACAGAATTGCTGTGATTGCATTTCATAAGGTGGGTATGGAAACTATCGTAATTTTCAGGACCCTGCATAAGCTGGGTATCAGCCGGATGTTCATATACCGTACTACCGATAGGTTCCTTGAGACCTCCTCTGTTGACGACCACAAGAGATCAGGCCGTCCACGTTCTGCTCGAACCAGACAGGCAATCAACGCAGTCCGGGCAAGAATTCGTTGAAAACCCTTGAGAAAACAGAAGATTCTATCTGGAAATGCGAAATGGAGATCAAGCCGAGAACTCTGTCGCGCATTGTCAAAGATGACTTTAAACTCGGTGCTGATCGACGGTATACCGGACATACGTTAAATCAAGCTTTGATGACAAAACGGGTCGTTAGATCAAAGAAGCTGGTTGCTCGTTACGCAGGTGGGAAGCACAGGAACATCCTTTTTACTGACGAAAACATTTTCACCATAGAGGAACATTTTGACAAGCAAAGTGACCGGGTGTATTCCCACAGTTCTAAAAAAGCTTCGAAAGTTGTAAAAAAAGTCCAATGAGGCCACCATCCTGCGTCAGTGATGGTTTGGTGGGGGTGTCCTACAACGGGGTTACAAAGCTCCATTTCTGTGGGAAGGGAGTGAAAACGTCTGCTAAGGTGTATCAAGACACCATTCTTAATGACGTAGTAAAACCTTTAGGCGATACGCTCTTCCTTAATATTCCCTTGACTATTCAACAAGAATCTGCTCCCGGTCACAAAGCACGCACCACCCAAGCCTGGCGCGAAGGTAACGTTCCCGACTTTATCAGAGCAGATGATTGGCCCTCGTCTAGTCAAGACTTAAAC
Organism: Pyrausta purpuralis; assembly: GCA_963924145.1. Classification (NCBI taxonomy): domain Eukaryota; kingdom Metazoa; phylum Arthropoda; class Insecta; order Lepidoptera; family Crambidae; genus Pyrausta; species Pyrausta purpuralis. Next base: position 20,979,286 of record OZ001652.1, on the reverse strand, counting down.
CCATTGGATTACAAATTATGGTCAGTCTTAGAGGACATGCCTGCTCTAAGAGACATCACAATTTGAAGTCTCTCAAGGCATCTCTGGAGCGAGCAGTGGCCAAATCCCCTATGGATGTTGTACATAAAAGTATTGACGACTGGCCGGAACGTTTATAAGCTTGTATTAACGCTAAGGGAGCACACTTCGAATAAAATTCGTATTTACCAATTCTTATAAGGCTATTTAAAATATACATAATACATAAAAACAATATCAAATTGTTTTAAGAAAAATATATGCATTTTTATTTGTCACAGAATTTATGGCTAGACTAGGTATATTGATAAGTACTATATCTACAGTCTTAGGTTCAGGGATGTCATCCGAAGATTGTGCAAGATTATTATTAAAGGTATACTCCCTTTCTTGCAAGAAGGCTGGGCCATTCCACCACAAAGAAGAGCCTACCAGTTCCTGGGGATCAACACCTCTACTTACTAGATCCGCAGGATTGTCAAGTGTATTAACATACAACCAACGCCATCTATGTGTCAGCTGCTGAATCATACTCACTCTGTTGGCAATATAAGCTTGTAATTTTATGGGTTTAGTATTGATCCATGCAAGTGCAATGTTGGAGTCTGAATACAAGTAGACTTCATCTATTTGTAATTTTAGCTTTATTATGTCATAAACTCTACTCATAAGCTTTGCTAAGAGCAAACAAGCATTCAATTCAAGGCGAGGAATCGTCAAAGGTTTTGTTAGTGAATTGATTCTAGATTTTTAACAGAGTAAATATAATTTAGCATTATTTGTTAAGTCAACTACACGTAAGTATATGCAGCACCCGTAACCTGTAGAGCTGGAAGCATCTGCAAACCCCACCATTTGTATTTTCTGTGTATTCTTTGGAATATCTATATTTCTTTTTAAATTAATAGGCATCATGTCATTTAAACTATTAACAAATACTGTCCATTCTGTTATTAGAGGCTCAGGTAAATTACTATCCCATTCAACCTTACTAAGCCATAATTTTTGCATAATGTCTTTGGCCTTAACTATAATGGGACTAACATATCCTAATGGATCATAAAACTTAGAAATTTCACTAAGTATAATTCTTTTAGTTGGTGGCTTATCTAAAGATATTTTAGGACTCAATATTATAAAGCTATCTCTTTTAGTATTGATTTTCATACCTAAAGCCTTAATGGTACAATCATTTTTTTGAAGATCAATTTCATCAAATTGTTGCTCACTCTGAGGAATATCAGCCAAGAAATCCCTGTTATTAGAAGACCATTTGTTCACCTTAAAACCTCCTTTACTAAGCAAAGCTTGCAATTGTATTTTTGCTTGCAAAAACTCATAAAAATCAGACGTTGTATAGAGTATATCATCAACATATGTGCAGTTTTTTAAAATAACAGAAGCTTATGGATACTCAGTATCATAAACATTCGCAAGCTCTATCAAGCATCTTGTAGCTAAATAATTTGAGCTCCTCAAACCATAAGTTACGGTATCTAGGCGAATGCATTTCAAAGGTTCATTTATATAATCATGCCATAATATGTTTTGTAGCAGAGTATGGTCAGGGTTTATAAGCACATTCCTAAACATTTTCTGAATGTCACTAGTAAATGAATATTTACCAAAACGGTAAAGCAATAATATGTCAAACAAATCTTTTTGTACCGTAGGTCCATTCAAAATGATGTCATTAAGAGAAACTTTTTTTATTGTCTTCATCGAGCCGTCGAACACAACCTTGGTTGGTGTGGTTTTACTATTTTCATTTAAAACAGCATGATGAGGAAGGAAATATAATGACTCTTCTCTAAAATTAATTGACTGAAAATCTACAAAATGTGCATGTCCAAGTTCAACATAATCGTGTATAAACTTATGATAATCTGTCAACATATTAATATTTTTGTGTAATTTCTTCTCAAGATTAATAAATCTATAATAAGCTAAATCAAAAGAGTCTCCCAATGTCTCTTTTGACATCTTCTAATGGAACCTTTAGTGGCAAGTCTACAGTAAATCTATTATTTTCTAATTTAACTGATGATTTGAAAATATTTTCGGCGATATTATGCTCATGCTCCTTTTCCAAAAACACTTCAGGCACAGATTCAGCACTCCAAAAACTTTGAAAATTACTGTTAATTGTGGTTTTACAATCAAGACAAAGAAGTGATACAACCTTGGCTGGCGGCTTACTCTCAGGTAATGCACCACCAATAATGTATCTAAGTTGCGTATTGATCAGCCTTGGTCCCCTTTTATCTGTCGCCTCAGCATGCTGCTTCACATCGATGCACATTTCTGCCACTTGTGGCTCAGAGGGAAGCATTATCTGAAAAACAATATCAGCTCCAATCAACATATTGATCTCTGATGGTACATTAAAATTTTGGTCAGCTAATTGAATGCCAGGGGGTATTATAAGTTTAGTAAGGTCAATCTTTTCTTGAGGGATTTTACAAGTTACATTTTCTACCACATAGCAGTTAACGGGAATAGCAAAATTAGAATTTGTTGAGTGAATCTGTAAAGGTATGGAAAAACCAATTTTATTGCTTGAATTGCCAACACCAACTATTGAAGTGTCTTCTTTGGTAGGAGTGAGTCCAAGTAGTTTAATAACCTTGTGTGTGACAAGAGATACCTGTGATGCTGTATCAACATTTTGTGGGGCTGAGCTGATGGTTGAACTCCTTAACGCTTAGGAGTTCAGTAATTATAATGACGGAACTTATGATAGGTAATTTGTAGCTTCTTAAAAAATAGAATCATAAGGTGCAACTACCCCCCCCCCCCCCCCCCCTCTCTTATGTAATCACTAAAAATGAAGAAATAAAATAAACTTTAAAAAAAAGTAAAAACCGACTTCGAAACCAAAATGCACTAAAAAGTCTTAAATAAACTCTTTTAGTGCATTTTGGTTTTGAAGTCGGTTTTTTTTCCTAAGAGCTTGACTCTTGCTGTGGGAAGTAAAACATTATTAAACTTGTTTGTAACAAGTGTCACAAGAGGGGATTGGATCTCTTCTTTATGAACTAAGGTATTGTGACCTTGCTTGCACTGAGCACATCTAAAGTGAAATCTACATTTGCCCTTATGTATGTTTAAACAAATGCTGCATTAATCATTACTTTGTACAAATGTTATCCTTTGAGAAAGAGGAAGTGCTTTAAACTTATGACAGTTAAAAATCTTATGATCTGTACAGAATTTGCATTCCTTTAAAGGCATATCATTCGTTGTTATGTTGACTGCTAGTTGAGTAGAGTACTGCTAATCAATCCTGTGTTTTCCATGGCCATGGCTCTTTTTTCCAAAAATTTAAGCAGATCCGTAACTGACGGACTTTTGTTATCTTCTCGCTCTAGTTGAAATTGCTGTGCTGTCATAGGATCAAGTTTGCGAATTAAAATACAAATCAATATGGCATCCCAATACTGAACATTTTGATTAAGGTTGATTAAGGCAGCTAATGATTGCTTAACAATTGATACAAACTCCCTTAAATTTGATGCTGAAGGAGTTGCTATGATGCCTAAATCTAAAAGGCTATGTATATGTTCACATGTTAATTTAAAACTATCACAATATCTTTCATGCAATAATTGCCTTGCCTGTTCATAACTTTGGCTCACTAGAGGCAAATTTTTTATCAAGTCATAAGGTTCATCTTCACTTAGGGACCTCAAATAGTGCAGCTTTTGAATTTCGTCACGGCTATCATCATTGTGTATTAATGAGTGAAACAAATTGAACATAGTCCTTACCTTCGAAATCAGGGATATGAATAGTTGGCAATTTGCACGCCACCCTAGAACCTCGTGGTTCTTTTGCATTATCCACTACACTGGTATTTTCGTGTATAATGCGTGACATCACGGCCATTGTGGCAAAATATTTTTCTTCGTATTCACCATAATTTTCATCATCATCACTTTTTGTAGCCAGTATTTGTTTGTTTAAGTTGTTATACTCAGCGAAAAGCTCCTCTAAGCGAGCTTTCCGTGTATTTAATGAATGTATGTCTTTTAGGTTTCCGGCATTCGCGAAAAAATTATATAAACGGGTTAAACCTCCGCGTGTGTGTCCGCGAAGACTAATTAAAGATTTCATTTTGGAATACCTTGGTTTACACAAACAACAGCAGAAAACACTTTAAATGTTAAAATTAAATTAGCTTTCCTATTTCCTTGACAAACAAAATACAACGGCTTATGATTGATCGTCGCGAAATGACGCCACAATACTACCAACTAAAAAAGCTTAAAGTCTTTAACCAATAGCAGCACTTTATTTGGGAGCGTTCCTGTCTTGAATGTTTCTTGCGTGAAATGATATTTCCACCGTGATCGTATCTTCTCACGTACACAAAGCAAAACAGCACTTACGTTTTTCGACGTTATTATGAATTTATGATACTTAATGTGAATGCACCAGACACTCTTTTTATTTGAAGATATAGGTATGGCATGGTGGAGAGTGAGAATTACACTTTCTAGCTCACACACACGTAGAAATTTTGCTCGTTGATTTTTTCTGACTTCGAATTTTGCTTGCAGTAGTGGAGAAAAAATTGCTCACACTCCGTCAATCTTCGTGTTACATGTCTCATGTTTGCACTCCTAGTTATTATAGTTGTTTTGTTCAGGCTTTCTTTACACTAGCAAAATTATGTTTAGTAGCTTTCTTTTCCGCTGATTCATTTCTTCCGAAGGACCAATTTGAACGGTTCTTTAGGTTCAAATAAATAAAATGGCCCAATTACACACACACTATATATTAAAATATTTTAGAGTGAAGAAACATACATTTTTATAGAGCAAAAAAATTGAAGTGCCCGGAGACGCGCCAGTTTTACCATCCTTACAAATATAAAAACTGCGCAAGGCGCCAACATAAATATATTATGTTTGGGGTTGCCAACAAACACAAAGCTGTGTTAACACGGCTGTTACTGTAAACTAAAAAACGAAATAATCTACATTTTTTTAACAATTTCCTCGTAGTTAGGTAAAAAATTAACTTGCACAAATAATATTGAACATTGCCCAACGCGTGCATAGGAAAGAATATCCGACCATTGTCAAAAAAACCAACAACATGCGCAACAATAACAACAGGACCAGAAGAGTAAATTGTTAAAGCCCTGAAAAACTTTCTCAGTGGCGGAATATGAAAATCTAAACATAATCTGAAGTTAATATGTGCATTGTTGAATCATATTTGTTCATCATTTCTATAATATACCTAATATTGTTTTAAAAGAAACAAAGCACAAACGGCCAATAAATTTGCCTGTCCATCTGTCATAAAAGCTTTCAGACGTGCACCTTTTTAGCACCTGCTTTTACTCAACGCAAGCCGCCATCAAGATTGGCATGTACTGCACTAATTCTGATATTTCTTTCAGGTTAAAGATATCTTTACATGGCAAGCAAAGCCATAAAAAACTGCAGAATCGCGTAAAAGTGTAAAATGCATGTGTGAGCAGTGTAAAAACGAAATTGTGTTCACATGATGTGTCTCTCTGTGCATGAGTTCGTGTGCCTATGTGTGTCGCTACTCGTGCTAGTGATTTTCTGATTTCCTTTGTATATGTGCTGACTTGTTTGCGGATCAGTGATGGTCAGGCGAATTTTCCGGCAACTAAAAAAAGAAACCGCATTCATAAGCCGAAGACAGCTACAATCATCAACATCGGGGCGCATCGAGTTATAAGCCGAAGACAGCTACAATCATCAACGTCGGAGCGCATCGAGTTATAAGCCGAAGACAGCTACAATCATCAACGTCGGAGCGTAACGAGCCATAGGCCGAAGACAGCTACAATAATCAACGTCGGAGCGCAGCGAGCCATAAACCGAAGACAGCTACAATCATTAACGTCGGAGCGCATCGAGTCATAAGCCGAAGACAGCTACAATCGTGATCGAAAAAAAAAACATCAACGTCGGAGCGCATCGAGTTATAAGCCGAAGACAGCTACAATCATCAACGTCAGAGCACATCGAGTTATAAGCCGAAGACAGCTACAATCATCAACGTCGGAGCGCAGCGAGCCATAGGCCGAAGACAGCTACAATCATCAACGTCGGAGCGCAGCGAGCCATAAGCCAAAGACAGCTACAATGATCAACGTCGGAGCGCAGCAAATAACAGATACAGAAGACCACCATGGCATGAAAGCCCAACCCCTCGCAGCATCAACGCTCACTCCCCATGGATGATACCCGACTTCCCTACTCTTAGACCAATTATAGGCTGGAATAGCTACTTTGTTTCTGGTCGGAGGGCTGCGGCTTGCCGACCTTCCTCTCCCATCCAAGAGCGCGTCCCTCCTACCTCCAACTCGTGCACCTCGGTTTGCCGGTTTTACCGGATCTGAGCCCTTGTGGCCTGGCTGAGTAATGCACTATCGGATCGGATACATTTGCATTGACTGAAGAATGAAATAAAACAAATTCTTTAATAACATAGGAACTTTAATTCGGAATTCGAAACATACATAAGTAAATGACATCGAATTTGCATAGCAGCAGCTAAAATAAACTTAATGTAAAATAAGAGCAGGTTTGGCTTTCGACGGTCTGCCTCTCTTCCCTTTTTGTCCGAGTGGAATGATTTTAGCTTCAACTGGAGGCACGGCGTACTTTAAGCGTATGGACAGGCCGAATATTATGTTTACACATATATGTTTTATAAAAGTTTGGGCAAGTACATGTTCCTTGAGTCCACTCTTCTTTATTTTGCGGCAATATAACTTCCTATTTATTGAAAAATTGCTCTTTAAACTCGTGGTGGTGGATTTTCAAATATTACGCATTTTTTAGCTTCTGCAGCAGGTACTTGATCATGCGTCAAATTCTCATTATTATTATTAGGTATGATTACAATCTCTTTGCAATAACATTGCAAAATATTATTTTCGGCAATTTTAATAATTTAAGCGCTAATAAGCTCCGCCCAACTGACGAACATTTTACCTTTCTTTTCAATGAATTTGAGTTCGGGTGTCTCCGCTCGCTATGATCTGCCGAACTATTTATCGAACCGCTCATTCTATCATTTTTACCGCTCAATCAGTCATTGGACTGCTCAATTATTTTTAGAATTGAAATCGTGTGATAGAATAACCGACCAATTGTTTTTTTTATTACTGTCCATGTTTTACTATCGCAATAATTAATCAACCGCCATTAAATTAAATAACTGCTCAATATGTTCTCCAACTGATCATAATAACATCTCGAATATTTAAATAACAATTCAAAAAATCAGTTCCCTTTCATTTATAATAACGATGTCCTTAAAAATATTTTTTTTTTTAAATCTGTTTCTGAGAAAACATGTTAATTATACTCAACATCGCGAAAGATATAAAGAATTAAAGGTATGTAGAGACGTTAAGTATTTTTAACATTGCCCTTTAATGGATGATCAAAAATAAAACGAATTCATTAAAATAAAAAGTTAATTGTTTTACATGGAAGTTATAGAAACAATTTCTCTTACCTACTTACTAAGCACAGTCTCAAAGGACATTTGGTACATTGCATATTTGTGAAACCGTTTTTTCAGTATATGCACCTACCATAGCTAACAAATACTGGCAAATTCCCAGTGTTATCGTATCGTACAGCATCAGGTGGTCTCGGAGCAGATGGTGATTGAATTTGGGCAGCAGCATTATTTTTCTTATTCATGTCTTTGGGAACTCTGTATTTTTTCAATAGTTCTGTGCATAAATTAATCCGGAACTTTTTTAATGGGTGCATTTACTGAGTGATGTTCTGTTATCTCTTTTGTATAACAGCCATGCGTTATTGATACATATCGTCGGTGAGCAAACAACACCGCGTAAGTCGAAATTTGGCGGTTCCGACATTTGAATATCATTGTATGCAGATTTTAGGCGCGCTTTTTTTCAACTAATCATAAACAGATATATCAGCCAATCAGAGGCCGTTATTCAAAAAAATGTATCACGGCGCATGTATTTTTTTTAGGCAACACCGCGCAAGTCGTCACTTTACCATACTGTTGTTGCACAGTTTTTAAAGCTGTTTCTAATTTATTTGTTTTACCGTGGTAAGAAAAAGCTAAAGTGTGTGTGTGGTGATAAATAAAGAGAGTTAAAGGTAAGAAATTCATTGTTGAGTAACGTTTTGCGATTTAGAAGACATTTTTCCCAAAAATCATTATTAATATTTGTTTATTATTTAAGCGGTGTTTGTTTGTTTTCAAAAATAGTTAATCGATGTTTCTAGCTTAGTTTTACGGTATTGGTGTAATTATTTTACGACTTAAGTGATGTTACAAACAAGCGTTTGTTTATGAAATTACAGATAAATTGGACTAACGATGGATGAGTCTGAAAGTAGCAGTGATGAGTATTAAGATCAAGAGTTGAAAAATGCAGGTCTTCTTAAAAAAATAACAGTGAAAAGCTCAAAACGAATCCCACTAAAAAGAAAAAGAAAATTGGTTAGTATAACTTATTATTATTAAGTAGTATTAATTATTATTATTTGTTCTGTCGAAAATCACACCGCTTACGCTTTTATAACCACTAGGGAATGCAATCCCGACTCGAGATTGCAAATTCGGGATCCCGCGGGATTAGAAATATTAATCCCGCGGGATCCCGGAATTTTCGGGATCCCGTCTAATTTTGAAAAAAATGATGCATTCAGATGACTGAAAAAGCTAATAACTGCTTGTTTGTGATAGTGAGGTTAACTAAAATAACATATTACTCGAAAGAAAATAAAAACCTTTATTCTTTAATCTTACCAACTAAATAATAATCAGGTTGTAAGGAAATTAACGTAGGTAAATTAGGTAATCAAAACAATAAGCTTATTTCAAGGGAATTAGGAAGAAGAGTGATTTTGAAAATGACTCCTTAAAAAACAAAGGGTATTAATAGTTTCATCTGCTAAACGGCATCTAATGTCCGTTGCAATGTACCCCGCTGCTGAGAATGCCCTCTCCGACTCAACGCTGGTTGGCAACAGCGTGCCGAAGCAATTATATGCAAACTGCAAAAATTGCCCCCTTGTTCCTCCACACTCAAACAAATCCATTTCTTTTTTAGTGGTAGATTCTAATTTGTCTAAGCTCGTGGACGTGGATATACGTGCAAAAGGACTTTTAGAAGCTCGCAGAGTTTCTTCTAATTCCTCTTGAAGCGATTTATTAGTTTGTGCAGCACGTAAATTCAAATCTTCTGCAATCATTGAAAGAGGCAAGTCATCTTCGATTAGTACTGCCGTATTAATATCTGCTTGGTTTGGTTCTTTGCGATATAATCGTGTGATTTTATTTTTTATTTCTTTTCTTATAAGATACTTGCTTGGTAATTGAAAAATCCCGTTGCCTCTCCTTTGCTCCATGTCCTCTTGATAATTATTCGGTTTTTTCAAATATATCAGCACTGCAGTTGCTTTTGTGCGACGCTCGGAGATACGATTATTAGTTTTTAGGTCTTCTAGCTTTCCAACCTTCGACTTCAACCATGAAACGCAATGTATGTTCTGCACTTACTAAATCTGTATCTCGACGGCACAATACCTCAACAGCCAATTTCACTGGCTAAAATGTATTTTCCAAATCGATAAGGACAGCGTGTTCTTCATCCGTGAAAAAGTAGTCTGAATTAAAACTTAGCAAGAGGTCAACTAGGGTCTTAGCTACACACTGCTTTACTTTATTGTATGTACTTATCATGTTGCATAGGCTAAACCAACGTGTCTTGCAGTCAAGAACCAGCTGAATTGTTTTGCCAAACTCTTGCTGAATATAATTCTGAAGCATATCATTTTTGGTAGGAGAATTCCTAAAAAGTTTGACACATTTTCTTAGTTTCGATATAATCATTTGGTATTCTGTAGCCAGATCAACTTGTCTTAGAGGTAAGGAAAAGTATAAACCATCATAATTATCCGGATTATAGTCCAGGACTTCCTCCTCCTCGCCGCTGCGATTTGTGTTCAATTCAGTGTCTTCAAATTCTTCCTCTGGCTCCTCTGCATTGGATTCTACATTCTTTTTATAAATTACGTCTGTTATACCTAATTGCACACCGTGGGCGTAGCAAAGCTGTTGTAGTGGTTCAATCAGGCGTCCGACTTTCTTCATGACGCTGGCTCCATCCGTCGTTATACCGACTATGTCGTTATCCAGGGATAAATTAAATTCTGATAGTTTTTCCTTCAGAAGTTGAACACAAGACTCAGATGACATACTTCCGAAAACGCGTGCCAGACCAATATTCCAGTAAGTAGGCTGACTGTTAATAACTGTGTGTAAATTAACATTTAAAAAGCGCCTATTCATTCCAGATGTCCATTCATTTAAAGTGACTGTAAACCTGTAGTCTTCATTCCTCAACTTTAGTAGATCTTCCGTCACTTTAATTTTGAGCGTCATTCCATAATTCATCACAATTTTTTGAATTGTGTTGGCGAAGAAGGTAATTTGTAACCTTTTGCGACAAAAAGACTCTTCATGTCCTCAGAAGTACAGAACACTCTGAACGGCAAACCATCTTTGGCTACCATTCGGGATCATCATCTCTTTTGTTACGTTAGTATCGGATGGAAAATAATCACTGATTTTCTTTTTTTTCTGTGGTGTTTCGTGATTTTCATGATCTTCTGATGTAAATTGAGCCTCCACGATAATAGGTGGCGGCGCAACTGACGACGACGCTCTAGTAGACCCTGACGAAGTCGAAGGTAGTGACACATTATCCGGCTCAAGTGTACTTGTTGTTCTTCCAGCTGTCGCATTCAATTTAGTGTCAATTTTATGGATTGACATCATATGGACGTGTAAACCTTTGGTAGACCCGGATGAGGTTTTGAGAACAGCTTTACACAAGTTGCATTGAGCAGTCAAATTATTAACTGCTTTCTTAAAATATCTCCATACCGGTAAACGGCTACTGCACTCCACGTACGCTTGATCTGGATTATTTGTCGACATTTTACGGTATTAACAAACGAACACTTATAAGAATCCAATAGTTTTGTTTATTTAACTCACATAAACAATAAAAAATGCGTAATTAAAGAAAAAAATATCACTACAGCTGCACAACTAAAACAATGACGAACGTAAACAAACAAATGACTGCCTCTGCGCGCGCATATACTTCTTTCTCACTTACTCGACAGTACTCGACACAGTTCTATATTATTTGTCCCACTCGTCACCTGTCGCTAATATTCGGAAATAGTCGGAATAGTTTTCTAGCGGCCGGCCGTCAGTCAGCACGCCGCTTGCGCCCCGAGTGGTTGTGTGTTGCGTCGCTGACCACTGCCGCCAAATCCCGTCATAATCGAACGGGATCTCGTCATATGATGCATCGGGATTGATCCCGAAAAATTACACGAGATCGGGATCCCGCAGGATCGGGATTGCATTCCCTAATAACCATTAATATCCTTATTCTGTTACCAGATATCGTCGACAGTCCAAGTACTTTTACAGCTGCCATACCATCTATGTGTGCGAAAAAAGCTGCAGCCCATCTGAACGTAGGCATTAAAATGCAGTCAGAAGGTATTATTTCTAAATTTTCCTACGGCTTTGATTGCGTTGAATAAAGGAACTAAAATATAATGAAATTTGGCCTTACAGCTTATTCAGTTAAACAATAACATATTTTTACAATCCTTTTTTAAATTAATAAATAGTAATTAAAGAAAGTTTTCTTTTTTAGATATTACTAAAGATTTGCAACCATTTAATTTGGAAAACATGCCAGTAATAGAAAAAGTCGGTGAGCAATACATAATGTTAAATGCAGAAATACAATTTCAATCAAATATAACAACTCCAGTGGTCTCTACACTGTCCTGTCCAAGTAAAAGTATGCCGCAAGAATGCCCTACTCCAGACTCTATGCATATTTCAGACTCTATTCATTATTTCTTACCACCTAGAGTAGGTACTCGACGTGTACGTAAACCAATTTAATATCATTGTGTAAACCTTAGAGCATTTTACGAAACGTCACGTTAACGAGTTATTCTGTGAATACCACGAAAGTATTTTACAAATTAGAAAGATAATAAACAAGACAAGTAATAAATAATAAATACTTCTTTTTTCTCTCCAAGTGACTATCTGATCCGCTCGCAACCGATAACGCTTTTATTTTTTACCTGTTTATTAAGAATAATATGTCTTGCCCTTTACCTTTTAGTCTACCTGGAATTGCCACGTGCGCAGGTATGTCGCTGCGCTTAGTCTTTGTTGTAACATTTTTTTACAATTCCTCGAACAACAACGGACTAGACTAACAATCATTGAGTAACGAATCTTACGAAAATCTCGTATTATGCATTTATCGATATGTAATACTAATACTCAAAAATGTTACACAAATGCTTTAGCTATAAGATTTAGGATTCGTATATAAAGTGCCCAAAAAACTTAAAACTCTAATTTATTAATACAACCATGAATATTCAGCGTTTCTTGTTTTTAAATGATTCTAACTAACCTAATCAACCATAATGGGTGGTTATGGTGTATCCACACCACTCGGCTGCTTTGCCGGCGGCATATGTTAATTAACTGTCAGATAATATGGAAAATGTCACTGGGGCATGAGCGACATGGCCGGCACGGCTGCCGGCACATACCGCCGGACGGAGTGATATACGAGTACCTATGAAAAAAAAATACTACAAATCATTTTTTTAAACATCTCTTATTGTTACAAGCTTGTGACATTAGTTATCGACCCTCGGACCCTCCTCTCGGTCGTCACATCGAGAATCGAGTTACAAAGATAAAAAATAATATCCCTAGTCACCACCAAGTTGTGTACTAATAGTAGCACACCTTGTCTTTAGACATACTCTTATTAATCTATGCTTCCTTGCCTGTTTGTTTACTTTAGAATGTTTTTAACACTCACAGTGTCATATTTTTATATTCATAAAGATGAAATAAGAAACCAAAAATTTGCGCACGGGAGGAACTTGAACCAGCAACCTTTTGGCAGACCGGGCCAAACGCTCTTACCAATTGAGCTACCGTGCTGTCAGTCCGACCCGGCGAAATTTGTGGTTTCCTATGAAAACGTCAATTGCGTGACGCTTAGCGCCATCTAGCCGTCTGTTTATGAAACAGATGGCCCAAGCAGTTATTCTTTACAGAATAAATTCAACTTGGAAATTGATGTCGCTTCGCTATCTAATGCTTTAGAATGTTTTTAACACTCACAGTGTCATATTTTTATATTCATAAAGATGAAATAAGAAACCAAAAATTTTTGCGCACGGGTGGGACTTGAACCAGCAACCTTTTGGCAAAGCAAACCTTTTTTTTCCTCGTCTGTGAGCCAAGCGAAATCTCCGATCGGTAGATATTTTCACATAGCATCACCGTATAAATTATTTACATCTAAGTAAACAAAAACTTGCTGTTTTAGTAGGATCGAACGATTTCATAAATTTATTATTCACCTTAACATATCTTATTGACACCTTACTTATTCCACCGCGAATGCCCTTTTTATAAATTGTATCATTTCCTAATCGGTGAGTAGTTAGAGTTTGACTTTTGTTTCTCTCAACATGGCATCCCAAGAGAGAGATGGCACCGTGAGGTATTGACACTGGTCCAATTTATAAGCGATCAAGCAAACACTGCGAAAATTTTCAAACACTTCAGCTAAAAGTTGTACATCCGTCTTGAGGTACAAGTCGCTGTATTCAACTATGTTTTTCAAGTTTAAGCTATTCCATACAGATTGAGCGTGAAAATAGTCCTCGTCTGTAATGCGGGTGTGATTTAGTTCACTATAAAATAGTCCTTTACTTGACAGATTCTCGTTCTCGAAAAACACACGAGTGTCAGTTGATTGTTATTATTATTAGAGAAAAAATGGGTAGTATTTTAAATTGATCTACTAATCGACGAAACGCAAGATCACCTCTTTCTCAAAGCCACATACTTTAACACTTTTACTGAATGAATTATATTTTTCTTTGTTTTGTGGAATACACTTCAATGATGAGGTGCAATCTTTAGCCAATCCTTGATAAATAAATGACTATCGTAGCCTTTTAAATTGTGAAAACATATTGGGATGTGTGTGGGAACAGTATACTTTAGGTTGCAAACGTTATGAGCTAAACCTCTTATTTTACCGCTCAGATGACAAGGATCAATTATGGGTATTTCCGTTCATGGTATTGTTTCCTCACATATATGACAAGTATCACCGCCATTTATATTAATATTAATATTAGTGTAATTGTGATATACTTTTGAAAATAAATGATTTTTTGCAATTTGTTCAACATCTTCAGTTATTTTCTCGACAAACTTTTGAACACAATCTTTCCTACGATAAGTGACTAGTTTTGATAGAGCTTCATCATACCTACATTGTATGTAATAAGCAAAGCTACAGGGTATATGTCTATGAGTATTGTATGTATTCAAAGTGTACGTATTTCTAATTGGACTCTAGATTGATTCAAAATCAGCATAGATGACAAACGGCACTTCCAATTGATGACAATTTTTTTGAAATACAAATACTTTTCACTTTCACATGGCAGTTGAATCAACTTCTTTTCACACCCCATCCTCACATTGCCGTTGTTGTTGAAAATGTCGTTTCGAAGAAGGATCCATACTACTATCTAGGACGACATTCTTAGTATTAAAGGATTTTAAATCGGTGATGACTTCCTCCTCTTTTTTTTCAGAATCAGAATCATCATTTATTTGCAAGAACACAGTACATGTTAAGGTGTTTAAACATAAAATACGTTTAGTGTATTCAGCCAAAAATAATAGCATGCAAATATTAATAAAGCACAGTCAAAACTAAATTAAAATAATTATTTTACATGTCTCAATTACATAGCATGTCATTATATATTATTTTAAACAATTTATATTAGAGCCAAAAATTCCTTAATACTATAGAAACAATGTTGTAATAGCCAGTTATTCAATTTGCGTTTAAACGATTTTTGCTTGTCAATCAATTTAATATCATCTGGTAGACTATTACAATGCCCATATTAAATACATTTTTCTCATAAATTTGTTTGTGGCAAGAAGGATGGTATAAGCGGTTCATGACTCTCGCACAAGTCGGTCGCGGATTAACGTCTGATGGTTTTTTCCAATATTCCGGATGGGAGAACACAAACACACACAAGTCCCTTATATATGTTACAGTCAAAACTCATAGCCGGTCAAAACCACTTTTGACTGCAAAAATCAGTCAATACTGGTTTTGACCGATGTCTTTAGTCAAAAACAGTTTTGACTGACTTTGGCAGTCAAAAGTGATTTTAACCAAGGACATTGGTCAAAACCACTTATGACTGGAAAAATATTGGGTAATACTTTAGAATGTTTTTAACACTCACAGTGTCATATTTTATATTCATAAAGATGAAATAAGAAACCAAAAATTTGCGCACGGGCGGGACTTGAACCAGCAACCTTTTGGCACACCGGGCCAAACGCTCTTACCAATTGAGCTACCGTGCTGTCAGTCCGACCCTGCGAAATTTGTGGTTTCTTATGAAAACGTCAATTGCGTGACGCTTAGCGCCATCTAGCCGTCTGTTTATGAAACAGATGACCCAAGCAGTTATTCTTTACAGAATAAATTCAACTTGGAAATTGATGTCGCTTCGCTATCTAATGCTTTAGAATGTTTTTAACACTCACAGTGTCATATTTTATATTCATAAAGATGAAATAAGAAACCAAAAATTTGCGCACGGGCGGGACTTGAACCAGCAACCTTTTGGCAGACCGGGCCAAACGCTCTTACCAATTGAGCTACCGTAAACAGACGGCTAGATGGCGCTAAGCGTCACGCAATTGACGTTTTCATAAGAAACCACAAATTTCGCAGGGTCGGACTGACAGCACGGTAGCTAACTTGCAGTATATTTTATCTTTTGTTTTATATAGTTGCTTAGAAGTGACTTCTAACACACACACTCTCTCTCACACACTCCCGCACACCTACCCACACATCCACACACGCATACACACATCCACACACACACACAACTGCACACCCACACACGCTTACAGTCACAAACACATACTATTGCATTACCTTGATAGAAAAAAAAGTATTTACCTGCAGTATAATTTATCCAATATGCCGTCCCTCGTTCCAATTTTATAAAGTTGATCATAAGTAACTTCTAGTACTACTCCGAGAATATTATGTAAATCAGCTTTGCCTTTATCTACATCTGGGATTGGCACGATGACACTATCTCCAACTTTTAATGGCGGATGTGACTGATCACTTATTTTTTTCATTCGTTCGCCTGTTTTGCCAAATTATAATGCGCATTTTGTCTAGCGGTCAGTATCAACGATTCCTTGTTGTCAAGAATTTTTTCTCAGTCAACGCTGTTATTTCCTTCATTCCTTTCTTTTTCTTCTTCGAACTTTTCATTTTCATTATTTTCTGCTTGATTTTCTTCTGGTTCGTGTTCTTCATTGTCGTTTTCGTTTTCATTCTGCTTTCACTTTGGTTTCCTCTATCTTCAAAATTTTGACGCATCTCTTTGATTTCTTTTTCCAAGTCTTCCTCATCATTTAATTTTGTTACTAATTCAAATGGCAGATTCGATGTTGTCAACCCCACTTTTGATTCAGTACCAAACATTGCTTGGTACGGAGATTGCTTTATTCCTGAGTACAATGCTCTATTTTTCATAAATTGTACGAATCTTAAGCCATCGGACCACTTAGTTGTTTTGTTGTCCTGCATCCAGGAAGCCAGCATCTTTTCCACGTCTTGACTTTTTGTGAGTTTTGACTGATAGCCTAAACTTTAAGTCAGTCAAAACCACTTTTGACTAAAAATAGCTGTCAAAACTACTTTTGACTAAGAGCGTTAGTCAAAAACAGTTTTGACTGACTTCGGCAGTCAAAAGTGGTTTTGACTAACGACATCGGTCAAAACCACTATTGACTAATTTTTGCAGTCAAAAGTGGTTTTGACCGGCTATGAGTTTTGACTGTAACATATACATAGATGGCAAAGGAAGTATCAGTTTTTTTTTTAAAAGTGGCTTACAGCTGGCATCAAACCTTGCATTGCCGATTGCGCGTATGCATTTTTTTTGGATTTTAAATATCTTGTTTAAATCGACAGCCGTAACTTAGAACTGACGAGACATAGCCATGATGCCAAGGCAAGGCAGCTTCCACAGAAATCGTTTGTCTGAATTTCTCAGAGCAAAGACGAATCTATTTAATCGAGAGAAAACTTGGTCTATATGTTCTTTTCAATTGAGATGTTTATCTACAGTAAACCCGAGAAATTTGAGACTATCAACGTTATCAATGATGTTAGTGTCATGAGTTATTTGGAGTAGTACAGGTGGGGAATTATATGATGTAAATGGAATTTTTTTGTTTTGTTTATATTTATTTTTGAGAAATTGTCATTTAGCCATTTAATTGCATCATTGAGGGCCTTGTTGGCGTCTGTCTCAAATGAGTCTTTTGATTTACACTTAACAATTATGGTAGTGTCATCTGCAAACAGAATAGATTCTTGACTAAGAGCTTTAGGAAGGTCGTTAATGTAGATTAAGAAAAGGAGAGGTCCAAGAACGCTTCCTTGAAGAACACCACTACTGTTTACTTTAGATTCAGATCGAATTATTTGTTTCACGGGAATGTGACGAGACTCAATAATTTTTGAGACTTCGGTGCATTGACTTCTATTTTTTAAAAAGCTGTCTACCCAATCCAGTGCCTTGCCCCTAATTCCATAAAAACTTAATTTATTTTTTAGCAGGGAGTGATTGACGAAATCAAACGCTTTGGTCAGGTCCAAAAAAAATGGATAAGACAGGATTTCGGAATCATATTGCCTAGGGTGCAGGACATCACATTTAGTCAGAAAGTCAATAACTCGAGTGAGAAAGGCTTTCTCGAAAATTTTCGATAGTATTGGCACTAATGTCTGTAATTGTTTGGGTCATGCTTATCATCTTTTTTGTATATAGGTTTAACTATGGACAAAATTTAAGCTTATCCGGAAATTTTCCCTCTGTAAAAGAAAGATTTATGATATGCGCTAGTGCATGACTTACATATGCAGCAATCATTTTAGGATTTTCGTGGTGATATTGTCAAGACCACAAGTATTACTGTTTTTAAGTGAAATTATAATCTTGTATATTTCCAAATCATTAACAGGTCTTAGAAATATTGTGTGCATATTAAGTTTGTTATATATCTGTGTTGTAATTTTACTATCAAAAGTGGTTGTTTCCGTCAAATTTATAAAAAAAAATTGTTTAAAATCTCAGCAATGTTATGTGGATTACAATAAATATATTATTTAATTTATATTATTTATAAAATAAATTTGGTCATTAAATTTGATTTTAGAAATGTCAGTTTTAAAACTAGTATCTGAGATAGAAGATAAGATCATATTCTAAGTGGCTCTACATTTGTTTTCATTGGAACATATACATTTATAGCTGGTAGCCTTCTCCTTCTTCAAAATTCTGCTATAATTTTTGTAAAATGCTTTATTGATTTGCTTCTTTGAATTGTCTTGTCTGTACTTAAGATATAACAATCGCTTGGTTCTGCAAGACTTTTTTATACCTTTTGTGAGCCATTTAATCCTTTTAGGACGGTTGTTAACTTTGACTCTCAGTACCGGAAAACATAAATTGTAAAAAAGACATAATAAGTCATAAAAGTTATCAAATGCATTTGATAAATTGTTACAGTCATAAACTTGTGCAAACGACATTGCTGCAATACAATCGTAGAATTTTTGAACATTGTTTTTACTATAGTCACGTTTATTTTCGAACCATGTAGAATAAGCAGATGGCTTATTATTAACTTTTATTTCAATGGACTGGTCAGTTTCATGATCTGAAAGCCCCAGACCGTGAATCATAGGGAAAACAGGTTTGACATTGCTGGCAATTTGGTCTATACAAGATTTTTTTCTTGTGAGCTCAGTAATGTGCGGTCTCATATCATAGTTTTCTAAGATTCCTATCAGTTTTTTCGCTGCTGGTATCTTTTTTTAAAAATATCAATATTCCAATCGCCGCATATTACTACTTTCTTGCGCTTGAAATTAGAAGAGAGGTAACTTAGAAGTTTGTCAAGTTTGTATAGGAAAATACCGGTATGTGATTTAGTTTGTACTGGGATTTAGAACTCTTTTATCACAATGTATGTGCAAAAGAGTTCTAAATTAACCTTGATATTTTTGTGTATTTCCAGTTCAATCTTGAGTAGTTTTTTAATTTTGGCTTTCACTTTATTTAAATGATTCTTCGGATCCAATATTTTCGATGAACCATTGATTCGCTAACTTATAATTCTCTTCTTGAAGGCTGTCTCGATCACATAGGTGAAGTAGTCCCCTTAATCTTGTTTGCATAATAATTTATGACGTTTTGTTCTCGAGTGAGCAATCAACCGATTAGGTTCCACGCTTTCATTACAAAAGTAACACATGTTAGACATGATGATGACAGTTAATATAAATTCCAAGCTCGACTAAAGTTATTTTTAGGAGTCAATTAGTTTTAATACACTTTTCCCATCACAACTTGCTTACATCATCATCAGTGGGCGGTACAGTTAATTCTCGCTTTTATTTTATTTTAAGCAACAGAGACCAAACCTCTGTTTCTTATGAAAAAATATTATGCCAAAACAGATTATGTTTATTGGGACAACCCTAATGAATTGGTCGACCGTTTACGATTACTTATCAGTTCGTAGAGAGCGGGAAACGATGGACATGAAAATGAAATCTTAGCTGGTTGAATCAAAAATTATGGAACAACCACAGTCGTCTATATTAAGACGCATTCTATGGAAAAGATAATCATTATAAATATGGCAATCGACAAGTTTGGTCGTTATCTTAAAACAAACACGTCATCTTCACTCAAAAAAAGTCATCTCAACAACAGCAGTTGATTGTTCTAAACATTTCGTTGACTTTGATAATCGACTACTGAGATGTATACAGAATGGAATATTAAAGAATGACGCCGTTACTAAAGCTGAACTGGACGATCAACTAAATCTTTGTCTATTGAAAATAAAAACCAGTAATCGAGATATGTTACAAAATATCGAAAATATCGAAAAGCGCATAAACAGTGCTGTTGGTGGTGTTAAATCAACAAAGAAAACTTTGCATTGAGAATAAGTAAATGGGACGTGGTTTAGGAGGTACATAAGTACGCACGAAAAAAAAATCCTCGCAGCATTTTCATACAGAAAGGTTTGATTGATACATGGCAGATTGATTAGATTGACTTGCAGAAAACTCTAGGTATAATAGCGGATTTAAATACATTTCAGTATGTATTGATACCTTTTCCAAATATGCTTGGGCGCAACCTATGAAAAGTAAAACTGGGCAAGAGACTACACGAGCCATGTCCAAGATCTTATCATTCAGCGGGGGAAGATGTCCTAAGAACATTCAAAACGATGACGGGCGAGAGTTTTTCAATGAACATTTCAAAACTCTTATGAAAAAATATAATGGAAATCACTATTCTACTTTTAGCATAATGAAAGTATCAATAGTTGGAAGATTAATTAGAACCTTGAAGCATTGAATGTGGCAACAGTTGGTTCCTACAGATGGTACGCTAGCAACGGCAACTCTTGAAAAATAAAAATATTTTAGAGCGATACAACAACAGAGTTCATCGCATTATCGGTATGACGCCTGCTAGCGTGAATTATTCCAACGCTGCCTATCTATTACAACATGTTTATAATAATATTAAAACAAAGGGAGCTTCGAAATTCAAGGTTAGTGATTATGTTCGTATTAGCAAATACAAATCTATATTTGCTAAAGGCTACTCAGGTAATTGGAGTACTGAGGTATTTCAGATAATGAAGGTTAATAATACCAATCAGGTGACCTACTTTCTACAAGATGATCAGAAGCAAGCTATAAGTGGATCTTTTTATGAGGAGGAACTTCAAAAGGTGAAACAATAATATATTTCTTGTGGAGAAGGTGTTGAAGAGAAAGGGTGATACAGTGTTAGTTAAGTGGCTCGGAATGTACTCTAAAAGTTGGATCAATAAAGACAATCGTATAGACTAATCATTGTTTTATTTAATTACCTCTTATTACCGATCTACCTACCTATATTTATGAGTGTATGTATGGGTTTATGTAAATAAAACAACATGAAATATGTAGAAGTAATAATTTTATTAAATAAGCTAAAAAATACAAGACATACATCTACAAAACTATGAAAAGCTAGCCAAAAAATATAAAATTGAACATATTATAATTGTGTGAAATTCGCGTTTAGCAAAACAAAATCAAAGTTTACAAAAGATGTGTGAAATTCTCATTTAACAAAAATACTTAATCTTATCATCTATTGATACATTCATCGAATTGGTATGCCTAAAATGTGTGAAATTCGCATGTAGCATAAAATAATGATTACAATAATATTCTTATCATCTATCAATACAATTATGAATACAGCTAGATAATAAGTAATGTTAGAAATTCGCAACTAGCATAAAAATATTTAAGTTAATAGTGAAAATTAAAAAAAAAAACTGTGAAAGCACTCCGGAAGTGCCGGCAGAAGTGAAAACTTGAATATCAACGTTGTGCATTTTTGATTTTTTGGAATAGTTATTATCAATATAAAAGTACTATCATTTTTGTGATAGAATACAATAATAATAATAATATAATATAATATTTTTACTGAATACAATATTTATTTATTGCGCTATCGTACACAAACATTACAATTTATATTATATTAAATTACATTAAAAAGTCTATCTCTCAGAAAAATCAACTTACATCCATAATTTCGCCAACCGTCTTACGGTTTTTCGATCAGGTCACGTGTCCTGACGCGAGTTTCACATTTTTCCCCCATCCCACAAAAGTGCTCAACGCCGCTAAAGAAGTTTTCACTTCAAAAATAGATTATAAAGCTTATCTAAATTTTAAACAAAATATTATACATAGGATCTTATATTATCTTATATATATAGAGGAGCTTATCTAAATTTTAAACAAAATATTAGATATAGGAAGGCTATCATAAAAAAACATCCCGAAATCAATTATCAAATTTGGGGCAACCAAGTACTTCTAAATTAAAATTTTTAAATCCCAAACTATCTAATTTTTTTTCTTTACTCCCACCCTTATACCGTGCTTAAAGAACCGTCGATTTCCAAATCATCTTCAGATCACATCCAGTTATTAAATAGTATTCAACACTTGAATAATCCCGAGTGGTGCCACGTAAGATATTAGGAAGTCCAAAAGAATTACTGTTCTACCCCCGGTTTTGTTGAACTTGAGTGTAATGATGAAATTAAACCTTTTGACAAATTACCGAACCTGATGGTTGCTGAACGTAGTTATGCCGCCCTGACGCAAGCCTTAATTAAACAAAGAGAAACCAAAATTTCATCTGACATACTTCAACTGTGCTGTGGCCACAGGGCCGATATAATTGAACAAAGGCGTGACGGCGTTTTGCGATACGTTAAAGATAAGTTTGTTCGATCTAATTTTCGTAAAATACCACCAACAAGTGAGTCACTTTTCAATAAAGAGTATTTTTCTGCTACCCTCGAAAAAGCCGGTGGTGTTAGCAAAACATTTTGGCCCATTCGTAATGTGGCACAGAAATCAAATTGGGCAGCTGCGCAAGCTGGACCATCTAGTACGAAACAACCCGCGCAGGGCTACCAAGACTTAGCCAATAAAGGTCAATATGGTCGGCAGTATTACAGTCAGCCTGCGCAAGGCACTTATCCTGGTTTTTACCCACCTCAGCCTGGGCCATTTCCACCAACGATGTATTATCCCCCGCAGGGGTTCGGATATCCGTATCAAAGCAATAACCCAACTAAGCGGTTCACGCAAAACCAGAATAGACAGGTTCGGCCAGAGAACAGGCCATTTCACCAAAGGCCTCAGTATGATGATGGCCAAGGTAAGAACATGCGCCGCACGGAACAAATTAACAAAAACTTTCGCTCGAAACGAAAATCATGACTCGGATCGGATCGCAGGCCGCTTAGCCCGCTTCTTCCCATGTTGGGAAAAGCTTCAAGCGCCAGTCCCTCTCTTAAATATAATAAAAGGGTACAAAATCCCGTTTGGGCAAAAATTTCCACTTTGGATGCCAACAGTCGCAAGCAAAAAGTTAATAACTCCCACATCGCCTCAAATGACGGTCGCCATAGACGAAATGATATTGTCAGGTGTATTAGAGAGCGCGCAGCTATCTCCGAGCTTCATATCCCCCATGTTTCTGACGCCCAAGAGCGACATGCGTCCTATTTTCAATCTGCGAAACTTAAACAACTATGTCATAATTTCAAAATTCCGTCTTATAAATATGCAAAGAATACCCGATTTCCTGCAGCCTTTCGACTGGCTAGTCAAGATCGATCTCTCGAATGCGTACTTCCATGTCCCGGTATCGGTACCACACAGAAGGTTCTTGCGGCTGATGTACAACAACAGACTGCTACAAATGACATGCCTCCCGTTTGGCTTGGCTACAGCACCCAAGGTTTTTGCAATGATCACCAATTGGATCGCGCAGATCCTGAGAGAGAAAAGAATACGAATCGTGACATTTTTAGACGATTACTTAATCGTGAATCAAGACAGAGACCTCTTGTCGCTACAAGCGCAAGAAACAATCAACCTCCTAAAAAATCTGGGATGGCAAATAAATTATGCAAAGTCAATCCTGACCCCACAAAAATGCCTAGAATTTCTTGGAATATGTTGGGACCCGTGGATCAACCAAAAATGGCTACCTCTACTGAAATGTCAGTCTCTAATGAGCAAAATTGTGACGATCTTAAAACGAAAAACGGCGAATCTAAAGCAAATACAGAGTTTAGTGGGCCTAATAAATTTTGCCAGTTTCGCTGTGCCACGAGGACGTTTAAATCATCGCAACCTCTTGAATTTCCAAAAACGATTGCTTCGGTTAGATTCCTCTCACCAATTTGTAGTCCCAGAGCCGGCTATCGTGGAACTGGAATGGTGGTTGAAGAATCGCACCAATTCATCCCACTTGCATATAACACCGGCCAAGCACTTTCTTGCAACAGATGCTTCCGGGATAGCCTGGGGAGCCCGCCTAGACAACATGAAAATGACAGGTTCGTGGTCAGCCCAAGAAAAACTCCTGAACTCCAACGCGAAAGAGATGCTGGCTGTATACAATGCCATCAAAAAGCAGTCACAACTATTGGAGAATTCAACAGTCATGCTTCAAAGCGACAACAAGACGGTTGTGTTTTTATATCAAAAAAGAAGGCGGCTCAAAATCGACCAAGCTCATGCACCTAACGAGAAAACTATATACCTTACTCGACGAGTCACACATTCATCTGGTCCCTCATTACTTGCCAGGAAAGATAAATTGCGAAGCCGATCGCTCATCACGTTGGCAAGCGCCCCCCGAGTGGCACTTACTACCCGAAGTTACAGCTGTAATCTTCGAGAAATGGGGGACGCCCATAGTGGATCTGATGGCATCCAGCACAGCTCACGTAGTTCCTCGATACGTCAGTTTGGATTGGACCGACCGGAATGCCTATTTTCACGACGCATTCAGTCAGGAATGGGATTATCCCCTTGCGTGGATCTTTCCACCCCCATTTTTAATACCAAAAGTACTGACTCACCTCAACACCTCGAGAGGAGTATTTCTGATTGTAGTGCCCATGTGGGACAAAGTATTCTGGATGCCGGATCTCAAAAACCGAGCCATCTCTCCTCCGTTCACCATCCGGCGCCTTCACCGGGTGCTAGTGGACACGTCGACCGGCCTGCCCCCGCCTCGAGTTCGCGAGATGTCCCTGCAAGTGTGGAGATGTGGGGGTGGACTACTAGCCTAGCAGATTGGACACCGGAACAAATCGGACTCCTCAGATCAGGTTGGCGCAATTCATCTATCAAAACCTATCATCACGCTTGGCTAAAGTGGTTGGATTGGTGTAAAGTGAACAATGTCATTACACCTAATAATCCCTCTGGGTCAAACCTTGCAAGTTTTTAGTAGACTTATATCAAAAAAGTAAATTGTCATACCGAACCATTCTAGTTTACAAGTCAGCAGTTTCTACCTTATGTAACCCCGATTCGTCGGAACGCCTCAGTTCTAATATCCTAGTTAAAAAGGTTTTAAAGTCAATAGCGATTCAAAACCCAAGAGAAATTAGCAAGCCCCCTATCTGGGATACAGACATTCTTGTAACTTGGCTCTTAAATAATATTCCCGATCAGAATAATTTTTACCATTGCTCTCGCAGAGCAGCTGTTTTATTATTGCTTTGTTCAGGACGAAGGGTCCATGACCTAACACTGTTAGCTGTGGACAGTAATCATTGTTTAATTTCAGATGACCACATCATTCTGTGGCCCAAGTTCGGTGCGAAGACTGACAATGCAGAAAACAGACAGTCGGGATGGCGCTTAACGTCAAACGGCACTCAACGAGCTATCGACCCTGTATTCTGGACAAGGAGAGTGATCGAGTTATCATCAGAAAGAAGATCTCTATGTAAAGAAAACAACCTGTTCCTAACCGCCTGCGGACCTCCAAAAGCTGCATCTCGCACTGTGCTGGCAGGCTGGGTGCGGCGCACCCTAATTGAGGCCGGCATCCCTGCGAGCGCCGGCAGTATGCGATCTGCTGTCGCATCCAAGCACTGGGCGCTGAATATGCCTATTGACGAAATTCTCGCGCAAGGCAATTGGCGCTCCCAAAATACATTCAGGAAACATTACTGTCGGGAAATTCGACCTTCTCAATCTCAAACTTACCTGGTATCTGATATGTTTTCCCCCATAGCAAAATAAATGTCGTATTTGTATTTGTTTATTAATATCGTTTTCATCAAATTAATAAGATGTTTCTTCCTTGGTTTTTTCTTTTTATTTGTAAATGAAATCATTTGGGTTTATAGTTTTACTATATAAATACTTTGTGATATTTTACATTTTTAATTAGCTTAAATTCATATGTCTGTAATTATAATAGGTACTCTAAATGTATTGACCTGAATAAGGGAATAATTACATACTTACCATAACTATGCAAATAGGTTATAATTCAATAAATAATTCTGCAAAAATCAATAAATATTTGATTGTCATTCGCTGTTTTTCTTTATCTTTACATACCCTAACATATTTTACTATTATTGCATAACCTTATCTAGGTAGTCCTTACATAATAATTAATAACAAAAGGTTCCTACATACACAAATCACACCAGATTAATATAGGTCATATTGACTTTCATCCTGACTGTCATCATACATCTTTAGACTTGCCTCTTTTTTCATGATGGCATACGAACGAACGAACGAACGAACGAACGAACGAACGAACGAATGGCATAATGAACGAGCGTAGAGAAGTTTTATTTGTTTTTTTTATTCTTACAAATTTTATTGTTAATAATGTTATCAAGAAGTTATATTTTTTTCATAAAATGTTATATTGTAATAAAAATAACATCTATTTTAAAAAAGTTTTTGAGATATTATTGTTTTTGCAAATTTTTATAATCATCAATCAATCATGAATAAAAATATCATCGAGAGTTTTTATTATGAAATAAATATTGTAATTATTTAGGTGAGCTTGTTTTTCTGTTTCTATAGGTATTCATTTTGTTACTAATTTAAGCAATAATTTTGCAAATTTTATGATGGAGTATGTAATTCTCTTTCATTTTTTAACTGCCGTTTTTATTAATATTTTAGTATAAATATTTATTATGCTGTTATAAGTTATCTATACTCATATTATAAAGCTGAAGAGTTTGTTTGTTTACTGTACTGGCCCGATTTGAAAAAATATCTTTACGTTGGATAGTCCATTTATCGAGAAAGGCTTTAGGCTATATAACATAAAGATACGACTCATAAAACCACAGCAGAAATGAAAAATGTTGCGGAAACGGGAGAAAGATATTCCTTTTGAGAGCTTCCGCTGCATACGCTGCGGAAACCGCTTAAGTTACATAAAAATCATGTATGACAGGATTGTTCAACATTAAAAGTTCTATAATAAAGTCCGCGACAGCATATGTCTATCTTTTATGGTTGACTTACTACAACCTTTTTTATGTTAATAAATTTGTTAATAAATAATGCATTATTTTTAGAGGTGTATTATACACACAGGTATTTATTCTTATCAAAATAAATACATTCATCATCACGAGCATTTCATTTAGAACAAAGTTGCCCTTTATATCATTTTATTCCAATAAATATCTTAGGAGCTATCACAGTTTTAACATAACTCCGCACCAAAATAATGTTCGCAGCTTAAGTACAACGTGCGCTTGCGCTAATTATATTATAAAGCTAAAGAGTTTGTTGGTTTGAACGCGCTTATCTCAGGAACTGCTGGACCGATTTGAAAAAATATTTCTGTGTTAGATAGCTTATTTATTGAGAAAGGCTTTAGGATATAAAACATCACGCTGCGACGGGAGGGGAGGGAGCAAACTTAAAACGCGCGGACGAAGTCGCGGCGGACCGCTAGTTAATTAATAAATACATATTTTTCACTTATTATGATGTTATTATTTTTTCGAATCAATAGCTAGTTTATACTTTGTTATTTATATCAGAAAATTAATAGTAACTTTTTTATGAGCCATTATCATGCCTCGGATTCTCCTATTGCGTTTCAAAACTCGTCAAATCGTCTCCCCATCGATCGTTCGTTCTGTGGCCTTCAATACTATCTAATATCTTCTTTATAATATCCCAAATAATCAATATTAGCTATCCGATATAGATATTAAATATCCGAAATAATCAATATTAGCTCATGCGATCGGACTCACCTTTGGAGGCCGTGAGCTCAATTGGACTCAATTCTCAGACTAGGATTTTAATACTTTATCGTTTGTTGGGTTCAACCCTTGGCTCACTAGTTTTCGGCACGGTCGTGCGAACGTGAAGCAGTCGCAAACAAGTTAACTTAGCTTTGCGCGCAGCTGGCGAAGCGCGGCGAAAAAATTGAGAAGATAACAATTTAAAGTAAACCTTAAAGTAATGATATACGGTTGAAGCTAGTAGGAGTAGTCGTGAGAGTCGCGCGGCGGCTCTTGTGGCATCGGGATGTCCTTGCGAGCGAGCTGTTTGCTATTTCAACTGTATGTAGTTAAGTTAGGGTTGAGTTTCAATTGTTATATTTTCGTTCTCTTTGTCGCGTCTCGCCAAATGTGCGCTCTTAGCCTAACTTAAGACCCCAGATAATATAATACTACTAGACTAACCTTATGGTTGCATGACCGTGAACTGATAGGCTAAGTGCCTTCTGAACTCGTCAATCTGATCAGTGAAGATTATCAGTTGTGATTTGCCCTTCAGCTTCACTATTTTGTAATGGTTTGTGGTAGGTAAACCTGCCGCTAATGCGGAACAAAAGGTAATGTTACAGCGTAATAATAAGTCAGTCATTCATTAGTTTATTGCACTTATTGCAAACGCTTGGAATAAAATGATTCTGTCCAAGACTGGAACTGAACCCACACTTCGCATATCAAGCGGGTATTATCTACATTATGCTTGAAATGCTTTACCTAAGGCTAAACGGTTCAAACAATATATCAAAAGACAGTTAAAAAAGTAATGTGCATTTTGAGTGCATAAGCGCTATTTTACTTCTCACGATACTTTTATAAATATTTATTTTAAAAACGGGCGACGTAACTAATAGTAATTAATAAAAGGGGGGCCAAAGCATTTTTTGAAAGTGTAATGAGAGCGTAAAGAGTTTAAATGAGATAAAACTCAAAAAGTATTCTAAGGGCTTGTTTCACGGGTTCCAGATAGCTATATGGAACTTTAACAGGAACCGGTTATACATGCACTAAAAGTAATAAAGATATAATCTGCAAAACTGCTCCTATATCATAAAAAAAACCAAAAGTAAAGAAATACGCAACCGCTTGTTTGCATTTCAATAAATCACACCATCCTTCCCGCCAAAATCACATGAGAAGCGAGCCCGCGGCGCAATGCAGCACGACTGCACAACTCATTTGAAGAAGGACTGAAATAGGATATTTGTCTCTTTCGCACGATTCCTTCCGTTCAACTTTCAAAGCGCTCAAGGTCAAAGTGTAGTAGTCTGACGTGCTGCCGTGTGTACATTTACAGAAGAAGCAAAGGAGGATACATCATAGTTTTCAGATTATGTACCAAGTGATTATGAAGATTGTTTAGACACACAGAGTAGTAGTTATAAGCCCGATAGACCTGTCAGAGAACGTCGTGACAGATTTGGTTTTGGTGGTCTCTGCTACACAGAAATGGATATTGGAACAGGCCTCACACTCAAGCAAGCACTAAAAGGGCTTGAGAGAGACCAGTGGCTGCAGGCAGTACAGGAGGAGCTGGAGTGCTTCGAGCAAAGTATTGCCTGGGAGGTAGTCAATGATCCTGATAACTCTACTATTGGGCAGTGTAAGTGGGTGCTTAAGAAAAAGGTTGAGTCTAGTGGTAAAGTCCATCACCGTGCAAGGTTAGTAGCTAAAGGGTTTACCCAGCAACCTGGTGTGGACTATACTGAGACTTACTCGCCCGTAGTAAGATATAGTTCTCTCAGATTGTTGTTTGCTATTTCTGTAAAACTTGAACTTGACATAACACATTTGGATGTGTGTACTGCATTCTTGAATGGTGATTTAAATGAAAATATTTATATGCAAATGCCTGAAGGGTTTAACTGCCCAGATTCAGACAAAGTTTTGAAATATAAAAAGGCTATTTATAGATTGAAGCAATCATCAAGAATGTGGTATAATTAAGTAGATACGTGCTTAACTAAAAATGGTTATTCTAAGTCGAAATATGAACCTTGTTTGTACACTAAAAAGTATCGTAGAAGTATGACTATAATTGCATTAAACGTCGATGATTTTTTTGTGTTTTCAAATAGTAGTGATGAAACGAATAATTTAAAGTATATTTTGGAATCTCAGTTTAAAATTAAAGACCTGGGTCAAATTAGACAGTGTCTTGGTATGTCAGTTCATTATGATAAATGTAATAAGATTTTAACTTTAGATCCATGTTATTATATTGAGTAGTTGTTACAAAAATTTAATATGGTTGACTGTTAACCAGCAGATACACCAATGGAGTGTGGATTAAAATTAACAAAAGATTTAGAGGCAATTTACCTTAGGAATTTGCAAAGTGGAATCATAGGTCTAGTTTGCAAAGTGAAATCATAGGTCTAGTAAGCACGATAGCAAAGTAGGCGCCGCATTCGTGCTCTTTAACCCGTCTGGAGAGAGGACAGAAACAGTAAAGCTGAAGCTACATGATTGTTGCTGTTTTCCAGGCCGAAATGCTCGCTATTCAACGTACCTGCGAGCACATCAACGACAAGCGCTTAAGTCCCTGCCTCATCTTCAGTGACAGTAAATCCAGCTTGACTGAATTAGCTTACCCAAAGAGTCATAATTCCTTCGCCGTGCAAATACACAAGCAGCTGCGTATAGCCCGAACGACTGGGCTTGCCATCGAGTTTGCGTGGGTGAAAGCTCACGCTGGATTTGATGGTAATGAAAATGCTGATGCTGAGGCAAAGGCCGCTGCAAACCTAGACCACACACCGGACTATTTTTCTGTCCCCATAAGCAATTTTAAACTTCAAATTAAAGAAATTAGTCGATCCGAAGCCGATGCTCTATACTCTGATACTAATACTTGCATTTACACGAAAACGTTATTAGCCACGCACTCTAAGCTAACCGATTACTTGGCAATCATAAAACCCGACTTTGCAATTACACAATACCTCACCAACCACGGCCACCATCGGGAATACTTATATATCCGCAGTGGACACATGTCCCTGCGATGACCAGTAAACACAATCATGGGTCCACTTAATAGAGTCATCCCCTGGTTTTGAAACCAAACGCTCAGAACACGTAATCGCATCACGCATCCTTAATTTAGACCCTTATAACATCTCTGAAATCATGACTAAGGACACGACAATCAGAACATTCCACACACTCATTGAATATATCGTTTTCCATCTTAAAGACTTCAACAACACTCCCTTAATATTAACAACCATTATTAACCTATTACCCACTTGTTCTTGCGGAGTAAACCGATAGCACCGCGGGCTCAACGGCAACCATTTCAGAGCTCGTTCAAAAAAAAATGCAATGTATTGTAATTTTTAATGATAAACAGAGTGCACACAAGTTGTTATATAATCCTGTATTTCACAATAGAACAAAGCACACAGACATAAGATTCCACTTTGGTAGAGAGAATGTTTTAAAAATAATATAATTAGAATTGAGTATCTTCAGACAGATCTAATGAAAGCTGACATACTTACAAAGTCTTTTAATTCTGTAAAACATTATCAATTTCTAGAAATGTTGCGAGTTCAACAAAAGTAAAAATTGTTATTTCATTTTGTTATAGTGGGGTATTGATTGTATATCAAAATGTGTACCGTAGCGACATCTAGTGTAGTTTATGTTAACTGTATCTATGTTATTGTCTATGATAATAAATACAAGTCAGTCTGTCTTTTTCAACGCACTCGGTTGTTTAAATTAAGACCAACAAGTAAACACTGATTACCTTATTGCCAAATTTAAGCCTTTTTTCATTAGGTTCATGTGTACCATGCTTTTGCTGCCAAAAATGCGTAAGTGGCTTACAAATTTATCAAACAAAATTATTGAAAATATGTATAAAAACAACAAAACGAAAAGTTACTGTTATCTTCATCGCCTATTCCAGGTAATATAAACTATCTGGACATAAACGACACACCTTTCACGAGTAACTCAAACTCTGCTCTAACTGGTGTTTGTACTAATGACGCAGATTTGGAACAGCCAGTACGTGTACCAGATACTGACCTGAATCCTGTATTTTTTTCGAAGAACGATTCCCATGTTGAAAATTCTACATTATCGACACCAGGAGATGTAGATATTGATCCCAATATTACGACTTACAAAATATACAGCGCAACGATTGGAGACCTAAGTTTGTCAGGACAAGTCGACGAATACATTGTGATTAATGCTCCTAATTACAATAACAGAGCTAAATGTCAAGTATCACCTTCGTTGATAAACAACAAAGATGCTGTATACTCTGAGCCACCTGCTGTTAACGATGTAGACATCGATCACAGCACACAGGATAAATCTCTTCTAATAACCAAAGTCAATGATGCTGAAAATCTGATATTGCCTGCTACGTTATAGACATACTGACATGAACACCAAACCGATTGACCACGACGACGCTGTAGATTCAGTGTTACATGCTTAAGATGAAATCGATACTGACCTCAACACTAACAGTAAGTTAATTAACACTACTACTTTCAAAAGTTTTTGAAAGGACTATATATAACAGGCTTTATAACTTTTTGGAAAAACATCTATTCTGATCAAAGAACAAAAAGGATTTCGGAAGAACACATCAATAAATATAGCAATTTATGACCTAGTAAAAAGGGTGATACATAGTCTAGATAGGGGGGTGCCATCATGTGCAGTATACATGGATATAACGAAGGCATTTGATCACGTAGAACATGAGATATTATTGGTGAAATTAAATAGGTATGGTATTCGTGGTAATGCCTATAATCTTATTGGATCATATCTTCAAAATAGAAAGCAGTGCACTGAATTGAGTCAAATTTGTATGTCCTCAAAATTTGAAGAAAAATATGCATCACAGCACAGAGTGGTGAAATGTGGTGTGCCGCAGGGTAGTGTATTGGGCCCTTTGTTATTTATTGTCTACATTAATGATTTTGTTAAATCTAGTGTGCATCCAATGATTTTCTTTGCTGATGATAGTACTACGCCCGTGGCGAGACACGGGCTGGCAGACTCGCGCAGAGCTTTCATCGGAGCACCTGTGTGCCACTTGAAGCGTCCGCGACGTTTTTTCCTGTAAATCAGTGACGTGGCATGCTCACCATCTGCTGTCACGATATATACTGAGCGGAGACCTTTTTGGCACACCTGGGCGCTTTGTTTTTGTTTTTTATTAATTTAATTTTAGTTGTTTTTATTTTGTTTTAATTTATAAAATGTAATTTATTTTTGTGTTTGACACACACAAAAATAAATTACATTATTTACATAAATAAAAATTCAATTCAAATGTATTCGTAACAATTACATAAACTTATTCAGCACAATATACATTTATTTAAAAAAATGCACTCATCTCACTATGATTTGTCTCAATGTGAATTTAATCCCGTATCTGGGAACTACGGCTGGACTACTGAGCCCACTTAGATTTTTGCCGCCTCGTGACTGCTCGTTACGGTGGAGCCGGGAGAGGAGCCCGAGCCCACTTGGACCTGGTCGTCGAATTAAACTGTATAAACAAAAAAAAAGCTGTCTGTCAACACAGCTTATTTCTATTGTAATTATATTAATTATGTGGAATCAATTAATTATACTAAGTTAAGCATAATCTTATATTAAAAATACCAATTACCTTGGAAAAGTGTAGGCAAGATGCCTAGTTGACGAAAACTGCGATAAACACAAAAAACCGCCAACGGTCGCCGGTCAAAATGCAACGGATAACTACTTAAACCAGGGGAGTACTGTTTTTAATTTCTATTCAAGGCTATTTACCGTAATTAACACATTAATTAATACTATTATAGTACCACAATTAAACATATCAAGTTGTAACAATATTTGACACTTTTCAGGTTATATTTTTTAGTTTAATTAAATTAAACGATTTTACACGTCCCAATATAAACCCTACCACAGCTTTATATTAGGACGTGTAAAAGTGTCCTCAATGGCTCTATTTGCATAAATAAATGACTTTTATTACTTTATGACTTCTAGCTGTTAGAGTGCATAGTGAAAATAATTTGGAAACCTACCCACGCCCTTGATTTCTTTAATAATCTAAATATAAAACTTCCTAACTTTGATTTTGATCGTTTAATTTAATTTAATTAAGTAAAATGTGACAACTTCAACCCTAAGATTCTCTCCATGACTAGCAACAATGCTGCTGTATAAGCTTCTACATTAGACAAAGTTACTAAATCTATTAAAGCTAAAAAGCGTCCTGCGCGAGTCGTAAAAAAAATATTTTTTTATTTTTTGTCTGATGACGATATTGGTGACTATTCTGCAGGGAGTTCTGACTACTGGACTGTGGAAAATGATTATGAGTCTAGTGAAGGTGAAACTTTCTCGGTTGCAAAAAAAACTTTTTTTCCCCCCCTAGCCTATACTGTCCTACTGCTGGGCAAAGGCTTCCCCCAAACTATTCCACGTGTCCTTGTCGGCGGTAAGGGTTTGCCAGTCTTCGCGATATTGGTCAAAATCGTCTCGCCATCGCTTTCAGGGTCTGCCTCTCGGACGACGTCTTTCGGTAGGCAGCCAGTGGGTGACGATATTGGGCCATTTGCTTAGACACATTCTGAGAACTTGACCCGCCCAAGCCCACTTCAGTTTCGCAGTCTTTTTACCAACTTCCACTATTTCGGTCTTTCGGATCGTGGTGTTGCTGATCCGATCTGTCAAAACAAAAGAAAACTAAAAAGATCAAAAACCCGATAACGTAGGAAAAAAAACAATCAGAGAATAAAGAATACGAAACAAAAACAGAAAAGTGTATGCCAGAGAAGAAGATGCAAGCCATCCCTTGTCTTCCCAACAAATGTAAAAGGGGGTGTTACGATATCAGATAAGAAAGAAGAACTTCAATATTTAATTTCTATTGGAGTTCAGAGGCACAACGAAGAAAGGATTGGTTGTTTCGGAATTCACACATTATAAATTGCGCAAGAAAAAGAACTAATACGCCACTTAGTAGAAGACACGTTACTTATGACTATTGTGTGAACAATGGTGAAGGCCACTAAAAAGTATGTCAAAAAAATTTATCATGCACATTAGATTTGTTATCACAAACATTTTAATTTTATACTTTAAGTAACTGTAAAGACGAAGTAGCTCAAAAAGATCAGCGAAAGTGTAACACTTCAAACAAGTATTTAGATATTACTAAAGCAAGAGTTTATTGAAAAATTGCCGGCCGTACCATCTCACTATAATAGGCAAAAAACAAAAAAAGTCTATCCTTCTCAAGAGGTTGAGAATATATCTATTATTTAAAAATAAATGTAAAAGAGTGTAGTAGCTCAAATATTAAATATTTTAGTGAATCCACCTTCAGAAGTATATTTTAAAATGAGTACAATACGAGTATATTAATTTCCACGCCTAAGAAAGATAAATGCATTATATGTGTTAAAGCCGAGCGTAATAAATGTATTGATGAAAATGAAAAGAATTATCTTCTTTAAATGAAAGGAAAAAAAACCTACCTACAAGAGATTTAAACAGCATCAACATTTGCCTTTTACAAAAAAAGGTACTGTTGTGTGTACTTTTGATTAGCGCAAAATTTTAATACTCCTTATGTCAGTAGTGTGGTACACTATAACTCAAGAAAGTACCCGATATTTAATTTCACATTATACAAAAGAATTATACAAGAAGTATTTTGCTATGTGTGGGGGGGAGTGCGATGCCAAACGTGGAGCTAGCGAAATTGCCACATTATTATACTTGTTCTTGAAGTCTGGTAGATGGTAGAGGTATAAAAAACCTTCTATTATAATGCGACTCTTGCCCAGAGCAGAATAAAAATAGGACTATCCTTGCTATCTATGAACTCTACTCATTTAGAACTAATTCAGAAAAAATATTTATTGCCTGGACATACGTACATGCCCGTGGACTCTGTCTACGCAACTATCGAACGTGAAGTTAAGAAACTTACTGTATGGAGTCCCTCACAATGGCCATCATATCTTAAGGCAATCCTAAGCCATATAACGTAAATGTAATGGAGCATTCGGATTTCCTCAACTGGGATGAGATAATTTCTGAAACAAGCGACAAGAGAAGGCTTACATTTTACACGCGACGGCTGAGCCGGCCCAATTTGTTTTAAAATGTGAAGTCGACACGGGCTCAGCCATGTATAAAAAAATAAACCAATCTATGTTTGCTGATAAAAAAATCAAACCTGATAGTGTTACGTAGGTCCTCTGGCTCAAGAATATTATCTTAAGGTTATATTGAAGTTGAGGTGAGTTTAAGTGAAATTCACACACTTTTCAAACTAAATGGTAATAAAAATAGCTCGAGACCATTTCTAGGTAGAGAATGGATGTATGCATTAAATATGAGACATTTTAACCTAAATATAATCTCAGAGCAAACATTTGTTAATCAATTTGTTAAGGAATTACCTGAAGTATTGTGTGATAAATAAGGTACTTGTAAACAAACAATACAATTTTAAGGCTGACGGATACGGAGCCGGTCTACGTCAGGGCACGTTCGATACCTTTAGCTTTTCAAGTTCGGGTTGAAAAGGAACCTCACTCGGCTGGAAGGAGACGGCACAATTTACTGGGTGGACTATTCAGATAATGGAACTCCAATTGTTCCGGTAGACGTG
Source organism: Pyrausta purpuralis (assembly GCA_963924145.1). Lineage (NCBI taxonomy): Eukaryota > Metazoa > Arthropoda > Insecta > Lepidoptera > Crambidae > Pyrausta > Pyrausta purpuralis. The sequence continues at coordinate 20,942,634 of OZ001652.1, read as the reverse complement.
ACTTTTACCTTCTGCCACATGAGTTGTAAGCTAATTTAAGTGGGGGGGGGGGGGGTTCGGTCGGTCGCACCATCAAGTGAACGAAAACTTACTAAATCAATTCTCCACTATATTTTTTGGTCACAATGGGCAAATCTCAATCGAAGGAGGAGACCGTGATTATGCAAAATGCAGCCGGCAGTAATAAAGCTGGAATTGAACAATTTCGTATCCACCTCATCATGACGAATATCTTACTATCAATCATCGTGTTGCTAATCTGTAAAGACGAGGCGAGTCAATCACGTCAACTTATGTTTCAAAAGTGAAATATCGGTAAAGTGAAGAATGCGTTTTAAAGTAATAAGTGTCGTTTACGTGCATATAAAATACGTAAATAGTGCAGTGTCGTATTTTGTATAATCATCGTTTATGTCAAGAATTAGACTTTATTTTAAGTACTAAAAGTGCGTATAGTATAGTATTTAATCTCAATTATAGTGTTTTCAAATGTGCTTAAAATATTTACGTGAGTATTCAATCTTTTTATCTACGTCTTGGTGGTAAGTTATGACTTTACAATTACAACTATTGTACTCGTATGAAGAATTAAAAAAGTAAGAACATATTTAGTTAAGATCGGACCAAGCCGACGTGAAGGAAATATATTACTAGTAAAAATTAATAAATCTAAAGAGTGGTTTAGTTACTATTCCACTTGGTTGGTAAATTTAAGAGACGAAGTAAGTCAAGGTAAAATTGATAATTAAGATATTCCATTTCATAAAAACTATTGTAAGAACTTCGAATCACTTTATACAAGTATTTTACAATCGTGTCATCCAGAAAGTGTTGAAAGCATATCACCTTCAAAAATGGATACTTTTGATTTAAAGACGGCTTTAACTTTGTTGCCTGTTATGTCAGTACAAAGCAATTGATAGATATTATTCATTAGAATTTAGTAGAATTTGTCTTAAAAAACAGACTATCACAAGCTGTAAAATTAAGTCTTAAAGACGATAACTCTTATAATCCAATAGAGCCTCCAAGTTTACCTACTGACATGGACAAGACTAAATGCTTCATCTCCAACTAAAAAATGTGGTAATTTATGTTCGAATTTGGTAGATTTTTTGGTTCTGGAAAATTAAATTCATTTTTCATGATTTGCTTTCTCATTGTAGACTTTTGGAATATTCCACTATCTCCTTCTTTGCCATAAGAGCCAACGTCTACTGCAATGAACTTGTAATTATGGTCTACAATTGCCAGAAGAACAATTGAGTAATACTCCTTATAATTAAAATACAACGACCCACTATTTTCAGGGGCTCTTCTTACGTGCTTCCCATCAATAGCACCTGTGCAATTGGGGAATTGCCATTTGTCCCAAAATCCTTCAGATATAAGCCTAAAATCACTTTCTTTTGGAATAGGCATAAAAATGGGAACCAAAACAGTCTTTAAATGTTTTATCACCTCTTTGACTATTTGTAAAATATAAGAAGGTGATATACGAAATTCGAATGATAGCGAAGCATATGTTTCTCCAGTCGCCATGAATCTGCAAAAAAAAAAATATATTATTACTTATTACAGATTCGGAAAGCCGTAAAAATGGAAACTGATCAGGGACTCCTACAACAGATATAAGCGCAAACAAAAACAATCGACGGGATCTGCAGCACCAACTAAAAATTCAAAGTGGCAGTTTTATGTAGAGTATGTTTATATGTTTATGACGTATGACTAATTACACTATATATTTGATTGATTACTTATTAATAAACCAGTATTGTACACGCATCCGAATCTATCATTTCATCTCCCGAGCACCCAACCTTACATGGCGACCGCTCGCGTTACATACCCGTCGGTCACGCAGTATAAACCAACTTTAAAATCTATTAAGTGGAAAAACCAGTAATAAATATGGGAAAATCACACAGCAAGCCGAACAACCCACAAGAGATTTTGGAGCAACTCGAGAAACACAACGAGTTCCAAAGAAATAACGGCAGATTTGTGGAATATATGGGACAGATTTCCTGGTACATGTTCGTGGTTATCATCATCGTGGTTGTGGTGCTCATTGCCCTCGTCAAGAGAGTAGAGAGAAGAGCACGAGCTAACGCCTTCAGAGGTGGAATTGTGTAAGGCAATCGTATTCATTTGACAGTTCAAAACGTACGATATGATCTGTCAAACCCTTTGTTCTTTGCCATTTGACAGACCATACCGTAGGTTTTGAACTGTCAAATGTATACGATTGCCTTACACAATTCCACCCCAGACTCAAGAAGATCGAATCATCCGAGGAGCAGCCCCCTGTTTAGTTCCCCCCCTACCCCATGTGTTCAGTGAAGTGCGCGAGTGTTATCAAAATAAAGTCAATTCCAAACGACTAACTAGTGAAAGTAAGCGATAAAAATAACTTTTACGTATTAACCGGTGCTGTTTTAGAGACTTTAAAATAATTTTATTTTAGTGATTCGATAAGTATTCTCCTATAAGCAAGATATGCAAGCCCAAAAAGGTATGTAACTTAGACACTAAGATATTGAGGCGAAGTTATTTGCAATGAGTTTCATGATATGTATGGCCGAATATGTAGAACAATTATATGGTGAATTATATAAAATAAGGACTTATCTAATTAAAATAGGCCCTAGTAGACGAGAAGGTAATATTTTAGTGAAAAAAATTGAGAAGGCAAAAGTAATAAGGGATAAATATAATGTATTTCTTGATGCAATCAGTCGTGTACGACCATTTAAAGATGTCGAAGAAAATGATTTAATAGATGTATTGTGTTCAAAGTTTAAGAACTTTTATAAGGAAATTGTGAATTTGACTCATACTCCTGTTAGTGACACAAGTAATTTCTCAAAAATGGAGACGTTTGATCTTAAGGTCGCGTTGAGTTTATTGCCAGTTATAGACGACAGTGAATCGGTAACAAAGCAGCTTATAGACGGTATAGAATACTATAGTTCCGTCCTTGATACAGAGTCCAAGCCCAAATTAATATCATTTGTTTAAAAAAATAGACTTTCCCAGTCAGCAAAATTAATGCTCTAATCAGAGTATCCTGATGTAGGTTCTTTAATTAATGATTTGAAACGAGTATTATTGCCTAAAAAATCCGCAGTTTCGATTCAAAATCAAATGCAACGTGCTAGACAAAATGATATGTGAGTGAATGGTTTTGGAAAACAACTGTCAGAAATGTTTGTTGACCTCACGATTGAGCAAGCCGACGGTGACAATTCAAATTTTTCAGTCCTTAAGCCTGTTAACGAAAAACAGGCGATAAAACGGTTTGCCGATGGATTGCGTAATCGAAGGTTAAGCACCATCGTCGCCGCTCGCAATTTTAAAAATTTAAAAGATACTATACAAGCAGCGGTTGATGAAGAACTAGCGGTACCGTCTACTTCAAACGACATAATGACCATGAACCGCACTAACAACTATAACAATTTCAGGAGAGGAAATTCCTACAGGAATCGCAGTTTTCACGGCAGAGGAGGTAAGTTCTACCAGCAGCAATGCCGTGGCCGTGGCGGTTATGAAGGCTCTGGCGCTTTCCGGTCCGCTGAACGTGGACGCCGCCAAAATAACTATCGGAGAGGAAACCCGGGATACCGAAACTTTAACAGAGGTAGGTCCAATTATCATTATAATCGCGGTAACGTTGCGCATCCCTCACGAACCGAGAATTTGCAACTTTTAACAGAAACCTCTAATCCTGTTCAAGACAAACTAGAACCCGAAAACAAGTTTTTTCGTGAATAACGAGTCAATTTTATCGTGTAATAATAAATCACTTTTAGTACAATTTAGATTTAGATAGTTCAAGTAACTCGTTATTATTTTTACTTGATACCGGTGCATCGATCTCGGCCATAAAGAGAGCGCATGTTCCAAATACGGTGCGAATAATTAAGGAGAGGATTATTATAAATGGAATAGGTGGTAGTATTGAAACAATCGAACACGTGTATCTTAAATTGGGAGTGTATAATGAAACGTACCTGAATTTTAAGTTCTATGTATTTGTTTCATTACCTTGTACGGCAAACGGTATCTTAGGTGATGACTTTTTTAGAATGTTCTCGGCGCAGATATGTTACGAATCAAAAACTTTGTCATTGCGAAGTGCAAATAATAATCGGATTTGCTTACCTATTTATAGAAAACATAACAGTTTTATTATACCATCATGTTCAGAGTCAATTCATTACGTATCAACTTCATTATCAGAAGACTTGGTAGTTTGCACGCAAAAATTATGCGAAGGTGTATTTTTGGCAAGTTCGATCGTTATGGGAAAATTTTGCTATTAATGGGAAAATTCCAATACAAATATTAAATACAACCGAAAAGAACGTCACCTTAAGCGATATTGTTCCGACTTTGCACAAGTTACGTGATTATGACATATGTGCATTTAGCAAAAGCAATGTAGATTCAGACAGAGTAAAGAAACTATTTTCGTTATTGCAGTTAAAGCATTTAAACAAGGAGGAACAGATATCTATTGAGAATTTGTGTGCCAAATTTCCTGATATTTTTTATCTATCTGGCGATAAGTTAACAACTACTAGTATCTTTCAGCAAACAATTACATTGAAACCTTATTTGGAACCAGTCTACGTAAAACCATATAGACTTCCCTACTCACAAAAAGGAGAGATTAAAAAGCAGTTAGATAAAATGTTAAGTGAAGGTATAATTGAACCATCTAAAAGCGAGTGGTCAAGTCCAATTTTACTCGTTCCCAAAAAATCGGATGATAACGGCAAAAAAAAGTGGAGATTAGTTGTGGATTATAGAAAATTAAATAATGCCATTCAAAACGATAAATATCCACTGCCTAATATAACTGAGATTATCGATTGTTTATCTGGTTCTGTATACTTTAGTCACCTCGACCTGTATGCAGGTTTTTATCAAGTCAATTTAGACCCCAATAGTAGAAAATACACAGCATTTAATTCAGGACAACATCAAATGACCAGAATGCGTAGGGGTCTCAAAACAAGTCCGAGCTTATTTTCAAGGATGATGAATATAGCTATGTCCGGTCTAACTCAGAAATAATGCCTAATACATTTGGACGATTTAATCGTTTTTGGAAAAGACCTATATTCTCATAATAAAAACCTTTTAGACGTTTTTTCTCGTTTAACCTTTAACTACTGACATATTTTTTTTTACATAGACTCTGACGTGGGGGCCTGTGCGGTCTGCTATGTTAAATGTTTATATTAGGGATGTTTGGAAATTTTAAGGTCCAATTTATATTTCATTTTCACATTTGTATATATTTTTATGAAATAAGCATTATTTCAATATTATTTTTATTGTTAAGTAACTTATATTGCACATTTAAGATAATGAGATAACTTTTTTTGGCATAAACACTTGAGATTCGAAATCAGTCTGCATTTCGTAAAAAAATTAACAAAAACAAAAATCTTATGTGTGTTACAAAACTTCTAAAGTGTCTCTAATAGACTATATATAATCAACTGTAATAACTAAATCAGGAGTATAAAATTGCAAGGCACCAAGTCTTACAAATTAGACGCAGTCAGAGCAATCATTTTTTGCGCATTGCAGACAAACATGTTTTCATTTTTTCTGTTCGGAAAATTGAACTTTCATGTGAAGATAGACGGGTGGAAAATAGCTTTTCCATCCCTAAAGTAATTTAGTTTTAATTGCTACGATCAGTCATGGAGCTAAAGGTAATTGAGTCACATTATATTAAAAAAATAAACAAGCTTTTCATATTTTTAAGATTAGCTAAACATTAAAAGCGTGTTTATTACGGTGACTGATTTGAAAAATGTACAATTGGTCTAATTTTTTACAATTTAAAATCTACAAATATATCTCGGTTGCCCGCCATACATAGTGTCACTTTTTTTTAAATTTTAAATTGTAACATTTTGTTCGTCTTTGACGATATTTTTTTAGTTCTTCGATTATTGCATAGATTATTACGCAGGCGGAGGCGACTTGCCGCCATTTTTGTTGTTCATTAATCTTCTTACTCACTCCCACCTTTAGCTGTCATTCATAGCGCTATCTCATGAGGCAAAATTTAACCTGGTATTTGACATAATCTGTGGTAGTATTGGTGACAAGTAACCTTGTTTTTGCTAGGTTGCGTTCTTGTCCTATTATTATTGTCTGTGAGAAAAAATCGATCGATATTTTTAACAATGATTTGAAATATTTGATATCGTCCGCGTTTTATGTAGTACTCTGTTGTTTTCCGTGCCTTTACTGTCCTTCTTATCTTGTGTTTTATGTATAACGACAGTAAACAAACTGATATGTGATGTAAAAACTTGAGATTTCATCTCTCGCCAAACAACATAATATCTAAACATATTTATTTATTTTTCCTCACAGTCGAAATGAAAAATAGTATGTATAACTCGGGTGAAAGCACCCATTTCACTCTCGAATTATTAGTGCTTTCACTCCGTTCGAGCGCCAAGAACTTCTCGAGTGAAATGGGTCACTTTCTCCCCTTGTATAACAATCTACTATTTTTACACATTAAACAAGTATGTGTAGATTTTCTCTGAAGCTTGACTGGACATGTATGACATATCCTTCTTATTTTGACGTCTTTTTCAACTTCTGGAGGATCAAATGTAGGCATATCAGATCCCAATACACGGGTCAAGTCAAGCGTAATTCTCGAGGCAGTCTTTCATTCAGGACTCTTCGTTTCATGTGTAGCAATACCAAACTATGGGCCAACTGTTTTACAAATATACCTCTTTCGATCATTTCTTCTTTATGCATATCATACAAGATATAACTGTTGACAGAGCAGATATCTAAGATGCGATAAAAAAGTACCATTGGCCAACGCCGTGTTCTCCGACTGCATGTAGAAATAGAACACTTTTAGTCTATTTCATCTACAACTCCTTTTGTGGTATGATAAAAGTGGATAATTTCAGGTTTTCCAGTGTTTTATCAATGGCTTCAGTATGGTGCATGAATGATAGAAGAATGACTGCTTTGTCTATTTTTTGGGACATGCGAAAGAAGTGTGGTTTGTCCGGCAAATCCATAAAGTGAGGTCCTTTCTTCTCTTTGTTTTGATAGAAGAAACTGTTTTGGTATCTCAGATGATGTACTTGGTTCCATTTTATAATATTCATTCAACAACTAGGAAAAAAAAAATGTAACCAATAATATTTTGAAATAGTCACGTTAGTACTGACGATGGGTCAGAGAGGCCCGCAAATTTTTTTGAAATGAATTTACACACCCAATTTTTCACGCAGATACGTGAGCCGCCGTTCACGGCTTGGGCTTCACTAAACTGGAAGCTACTAGAATCGGCATACGCGTCGCACGCGGGGGAGGGGAAAAATTTGATATTATTACTGTCCCTAAGCCTGAGCGGCCCCCACGTCAGCAGTTAAAGGTTAAGAAAATGTAACTTGAAACTTAACCCTGAAAAATGCGACTTCTTAAAGAAAGAATTACTCTATTTAGGCCATATTGTTTCGGGAAACGAAGTATTACCCGATCCTCAAAAATCAGAAGTTTAAAAAAATTCTCCGATTCCAAAAAATGTCGATGAAGTGAAACGCTTTGTGGCTTTCGCTAACTATTATCGAAAGTTTATCCCCAATTTCGCCGACAAGTCACACCCTCTTAATAATTTATGCCGTAAAAATGTACCTTTCGAATGGGATCAACCATGTCAACAACCTTTTCAGATCTTAAAGGACAGTCTCATATCACCACCTGTACTTCAGTACCCAGATTTTTCAGAACAAAATACCTTTGGTTTTCAGACTGACGCATCTGGATACGCGATCGGTGCGGTTTTATCCAACAAAGATGGCAAGCCTGTAGCTTACGCTAGCCGAAGTCTAAATAAGGCAGAGAAACGATATCCCACTATAGAAAAAGAATTGCTCGCTATTGTGTGGGCTGTAAAACACTTTAGACCTTATTTGTATGGGCGAATGTTTTAAATTTGGATCGACCACAAGCCTCTAATTTATTTATTAAAGTTCCGCCTAATTTTAGAGGAATATGACTTTGATGTAGAGTATGTGAAAGGTTCTGACAACGCAGCTGCAGATGCATTGTCACGAATGGTTATAAGTTTGAATGATTTGAAAGAGATAAATGAGCATATTGTGAATGTTATGACTAGGAAACAGATACGACAACAAGACATGAATCTTCCGGTAAATATGATACCCGCCGACTCTCGGCCTGATCAACCGCTGGTCGTGGATACTCATATTAAACCGAAAGAGTTAATCGAATTACGATTTATAGCTGAAACTGACTTAAAGAAATTACGAGAGAATAGACAAATATCGAAAGAGAGTAAAACTTTTAGTTATGTGATAAATAAAAATACTATATTTATTAATCCAGCTTCTCGTTCGCAACTGACGCAAGGCGCATTTGTGAGAGAGCTCGGAGAGTTTTGTAAATCAATAAACGTCGACTAAATATATTTTGTAATAAATAATAATAATGGAATTTTCGTGAAAAAGCTAGCTAGTGAAATAAAAAGTAATAAAACATGGACCAGTCCTCGACTATGTGTATTAAAAGACATCAAACATCAGGTGCTTCTTTACTAATAGCGAAAATGATCCTTCTTCACCTCTAGTTAAATATAAATCTTTAATAGGTAATCGTCTTTCAGTTTTGTATTTGTAATAATAATATAAGAGCAAATCATCGTCTTCTTCTTCCGCCAATAGCAGCTTCATTACTTGGTTTTCCATCACGACACAAAACACCACTGACTTCATCGACAGACTCTCTTGAACTGAGCGGTCGACACTCGTCGCGGTCTCTGGTCTCAGTCTCCTGTGCAATATGTGGGTATTGCGCAACGGAATTAAACGAGTATCTCGAATGAATGTCTGTTTATTAGATGAGTCAAATTAGCCTAATACATGGTATTTAAAGTAGGGGTGTGCGTCATACACTACACCTGTCTCGGTCTCTCGTCTCCGTCGCGGCGCGAACCGCCACCTTTAGTCTGCGTTTGTGCGTTACCCAGTGTGACTGTTTCGCAAGCAAAGTTCGTTTGCCGTAACTACGTAGTGATTATGAATTACGAATATTCTAATGTGGAATACCTAGCAATGGTTAGGTGTTATATCAGATCTAGAGAAAGTGTAGAAGCGTGCTGCTTCTACACTTTCTCTAGATCTGATCTGTCTTCTTTAACCGAGCCATCTACAATCTTTGCGGAACAATAGTATTTTGGCTCCGCGGTTTCCTAGTACGAATTTAATTTTAAGAACCTATCAAAGATTCTTAGACCACGGGCAGTTTAGACTGCCTAGTCATGCCAGAGGCAGAGGACTGGATGTTCATATCGAAGATGCCATTTAAGATTATTTTGAACGGCACCCAAGGAGAAGCACTCGGCATGCAGCTCGACGGTTTGGTGTAAGCCAATATGCAGTATGGAAGCTGCTAAATTCAATGAATCTGCATCCGTACCATTTTACACGTATTTATGAGCAATCGTATAAAAATGACAGATTCCAAATTCAAATGTAATATCTTTCTTACTTTTAATTGTAACAGTATTTATGGCCAGACTGTACATACGAGTATACGAGTACACAGTCTCAGAATCTGACATTTTTATACGATTCCTCATCGTGTTTTCTAATTTTGGCGCCAATACATTTTACAATATTTTGCGATGTTAAAGTGGAGTGGGGTGATAAAGAGAACTGAATCGCTGTGATTGCATTACACAAAGTTGGTATGGAGCCAAATGCAATTTTTAAAACTCTCCACACACTTGGTATTAGTCAAATGTTTGTGTATCGGGCTATCATTAGGTACAATGAGACCTCCTCTATTTGTGACAGAAAAAGAGCTGGCCGTCCACGTAGTGTTCGTACGAAAAAGGTGGTCAAAGCAGTAAGGGAAAGAATTCGCAGAAATCCTGTCCGAAAGCAAAAGATTTTATCTCGGGAGATGAAGATAGCACCCAGAACCATGTCGCGTATTTTAAAAGATGACTTAGGACTTGCAGCCTATAAGAGACGCACTGGTCATTTTTAACTGATAATTCAAAAAAGAATAGGGTGGTAAAATCGAAAAAAACAACTGAAACGGTACGCAAAGGGATGTCACAGAAAAAAAAACGGATGAGAAAATCTTTACAATTGAGCAACATTTTAACAAACAAAATGACTGTATTTATGCTCAAACCTCTAAGGAAGCTTCCCAATTAGTCGGCAGAGTGCAACGTAGGCATTACCCGACTTCAGTGATGGTTTGGTGGGGTGTTAGCAATGAAGGAGTGACTGAGCCATATTTTTGTGAAAAAGGTATCAAAACATCGGCACAAGTGTATCAAGATACTATTCTTGAGAAGGTAGTTAAGCCCTTTAACAACACCATGTTCAATAACCAAGCATGGTCTTTCCAACAAGACTCGGCGCCGGGTCATAAACCTCGGTCCACGCAGTCTTGGTTAGAAGCGAACGTTTCGGACTTCATCAGAGCTGAAGACTGGCCGTCGTCTAGTCTCGATCTTAATCCGCTGGATTATGATTTATGATCAGTATTAGAGAGTATGGATTGCTCTAAGCGTTATGATAATTTGGAGTCCCTCAAACAATCCATACGATTGGCAGTGAAGAATTTTCCCATGGAAAGAGTGCGTACTTCAATTAATAACTGGCCTCAACGTTTAAAGGACTATATTGCAGCCAATGGAGACCAATTCGAATAAGCTTTTTATAGTTTAAATTGTTTTATATTTATGTATAAAACTAACACACTGTTGAAGTAATAAATATTATTTGCATATATTTTTTTTCTTTGTAACAATATTTATGGCAAGGTATATTATACGATTCCTATATAAGAATGTTTAGTCTTGTACCTTTCTTTTTGTATTTTTGGACACAAGAACAAAGCCAATTCTACTATTAATAATACTTTAAAAAAATCCATCGACGCAACGAGCTCATTAACAGAGGGAGATTGCCCCTCCCTCTGTTGATGACCAGCTAAATTCGAGACTGCTTAAAAATATTTTTTTGTATGCTTTAGTGGCATTTACTAGAAACAAAATTGTCCCGATATGCTATATGGCATCGCAATCGCATACAATGGAAACGATTGCCACATGGCTGCAAACGTGGCAAAACGATCGATCATTCGAGTATCCGAACTAAATTGTAAGTGATGATTCTTCTGCGTTACTGGGGGCTATAACAAATGCGTTTTTGGGCGCAACCAGTATTGCAATTGTAACCAGTATTTGATAAAATGATTCATGCTTTTGGAAGGCTTAGACACTGATGTACCAGCTTTTTATGTTCGGCTAGATTAATCTCATTTTATCCACAAATTACACAAACAAACTTGCTTCAGCGAAGCAACTGATAAATGTAAGTATTTTATATAAATTGCATTAAGTTCAAGCAGCGCATTAGTCAATATCAAGAAATTAAGACTGTTATAAAATATATTATAATATTATCTCTACACCAATATATTAGTTCTGAACCTGACAAGGGATAAAGGCATTAGGATATTAGGCAAGGAATAAAGGTGTTATCAATCATTACAGAACTTAAAATCCAAAATAAGATGTGTTTCTCTTACAGATACAGATACAGAGACGACACAAGAAGAGAAAATCAATGACCATACTCTTAAAGTCGATGCACCAATTCCATTGATTATATTTTACAATAATATTTATACACAGAAAAAATATATTTGGAGGTTTATGATCCAAAAACATTAAAAATATATATTATTATTTACCTGAAATAGCGAAACATTAAAAAGGCTTTTGAAAAAATACCCTTGTAGAGTAATGTCATGAACCCATATTATATTGATGCTTACTCAGAGGCTAGTATCTTAAATGATGAAAATCATTTTAAAGACTTCAAAACAATATTATTTGACACAAAAAATAAAAAATCCGATTACATGTTTTTTTAATTCAACATTATAATTTTATCAACGGGTCCCTCAAACTCAGCCAAAGTGAAAAAAAAAAATTAAAACACAAAAAATGGTTTTCAATCTAAATCTATATTTCAGGATCAACCTATAGAAACCTATAGACAGGAAAACTGGTGGGGAGCAATTTTCAAATTCTATAGGTTGATCCTACCCCCACTTACACCCCGAGAAAAAAACCAAACCCATCGTCAAACCACTCTTTGTTCTACAAAACAACAACAGTCTTATTAATAAAAATCGACTATTCCCAACTTAATCCCAATATTACGCTTGGACTAGTTAGTCACAGAATAACAGAGTATTAACATAGTATTAATATTGTTATTAATAAACATGGAGTAACTTTGGAATAACAATACATTCCTTACACCGAGATTAACGCGATTGTTATGGCAACCCAAACAAACCCATACCCAAAGAGTGAGTTACTGAATGAATAAGGAACGAAACTGAGGTTCGTTGATCCAAATTCTCGTGTGTTTATTTTCGGTGATATACAGTTTTCTTCGATTTTCTCTACAAGTACGAAGTTTTTTGACGACTTCCGTGGTGTAGTAGCTAAGCACGCTGGTTTCAAGGCGTCGCCGCTCCGAGGTCCCGGGTTCGATTCCCGGTCGGGTCAATATAGAAATCAAATCAAAATTTTCTATATTGTCTAGGGTCTGGGTGTAGTGGTACCACCGTTGTGTTTAATTTCCATAACACAAGTGCATAAGCTACTTACTTTGGGATCAGAGCAATCTATGTGATTGGTGTCCAAAAATACTCTTAAAAATACTTTTTTTTTAAAAGTACAAATAAAAGTTACTTTTCCAAGTTGTGATTCTCCACCCTTGTGAAAAATGAGCCAAAACGCAACCCTTCTATTAACTGAGACGAAAAAGAAAAGGTAGTATTCATGTATATTATTAACACGCTGTGTGCGTGGTATTATTTGATTTCGTTTGATGATTTATTTATTCATAATATTGAATTTGCAGCGATTATTACGGTCTGTACTTAAAGATTACTCACAAAACATTGAGAACAAATCTTTCGACACAAATACCAACAAAATAAAGTTAAAAGCTTGGGAAGAAGTCCACAAAAAGTAAGTATCTACAAAAAAATAACTTGGACCTATTCGAAAATTGTTTATTTAAAATTACTGCAAGAAGTAAAACAACAAGTGTCGATATCTGTATTGTTATATTTGTATTCAATCTAAAAACTATGTAATCTTATGCACATCATTTTTTTAGATTTAATCAGATGAATAGCCGACCACGGGAGTTAAATCAGCTGAAAATTCAGTGGAAAACAATGAAGGTGCATGCTAGGAAAACTTGCAGTTCCTACAAAAAGGAAGTGAATAAAACAGGTGGAGGTCCAAGACCAGCAACTCCGGATAATGCTGTTATCGAGATTAGGGATCTATTAAATCCTGCAGAACTTTTGCGTGACGACAATTTTTGTGATTCAGATGGAAAAGTGATTTGTGAATTTGAATTGCCTTCAAGTGATGTAGTCCCTGTTATACAGGTCAGTTCAGTGTTATAATTATGAATAAACAACACCTTATTTATAGTATTTAAGAACAGAGTAATGTTTGAGCTATTAACTTAATTTATTAAATAAAAACCGTTTAAATTATGTTTTTTTCTTTCTCAGGACATATTCCATTAGTGGAAAGATAACAACTGCTTTTACTGTGTACTGTTTAATTAGGTAGGTATATCTATAAAAATATAATCATTTTCTTTTTATTGCTGATACCAAAAGAGAATGCCAGCGCTACTACTACTCCCATGGATAATATGGATATGGACTCATTGGAAGTTAAGGTATAGGATTTATGTGCTCAATACTGTTTGATTCAAAAAGAAATTTGACTCCAAAAAGAAATTGTTTGCCTAAAACGGATTCCTTTCCTTTCAATGGTGAAGAGTTTATTTAAGACTTTTTAGTGCATTTTGGTTTTGAAGTCGGTTTTTACTTTTTTACAAATAACTTCAGACTGCGCATAATAGAGACTGTCATCCAAGTAAGAGGTAAGGATTATATTTTTCTGGCTACGACGGTAAGTACTAACTGGTTTCATGAGTTTTGTGAAAACAAAAGGTGCAGAGCAAAGACCGTAAGGTAATGCATTAAATTGATATAATTGATCATTAAAATTAAATCTGAGGTACTTCTTTGAGTGTTCCGACACAGGAACAGAAAAGTACGCTTCTTTCAGGTCAATTTTTGCCATAAAACTGTCTTTGGAAATCAATTTGCACGCTGTTCTTAAATCTTCCAATTTAAAAAGCTCTGTTTGAACAAACTGATTCAATCTTTTTAAATTTAGGATAAATCTATAGGAGCCATTTTGTTTTGGTGTAAGGAAAATTGGTGATGTGAACTGGTCTGAGCGGTAAGAGCAGGCTGAAATTGCCCCTAAGGTGATTAACTTTTGTATTTCAATAGATATTAACTCAGATTCAGATTTTGACCACAGCTCAGTAGCGGCCTGGAATGGTGGGGGAGGCTCAGTGAATGGGATTTCATACCCTTGTATCCAATTCAAAATCACTGGGTCATTTGTTATTTCTAACCAGTTATTTACAAATATTTTAAGTCTACCGGCATGTACCTGTTGTGTGTTCAGCGGCGATAGCTGGGTCTGGATTGGCGTCTGTGATCCCTCTGAATCTGGTGAGACCGCGCGTGAGTGTACTGCCTCCTCGGAGGTTGATAGTGCCCGCCGCGGCCCCGACCTCGCTGATGCCTTTGCTGTGGCGGGCTCCTCCAGTTTCCCTGTTTCTTGAGTGCAGTAATTTGTTGTGGTTTTTGAGTGGCCTTAGGTGTATTACTGTCACTCTTAATTTGTGAACTTGTTTTTTGGATAGCTTGTGCAGCTTTAATCTTTTCAGCACAATTCTTCCCAAAAAGGAACTCATCAGGGTTTTCATTTCGTAGGGCATCTTTTACCGTTTGGTTTGCCCCTGCTAGAGCAAAGAACTTTCGGGAAGAAGAATCTTGAAAGTGAATTTCAGCGGCAAGTTTGGCAGCATCATTAACCTGTTCTATAAGGACTTTTGAATTGATATCGCCTTTTAAGAGGCTAGACAAGGCCTTGCCTAAACAGGCCATTATGTGGTCAACTGTGTTCTGTCGGGCCATAATTCTCTTGTCCCTCTTAATTGTTAATTCTGGTAGAGAGGAAAGTATTTCTGAATTAATAGCTGGAGCTATTGCCCTGGGAAAGTTTTCAGGTATTGGGTATTTTTTAATTATTAGATCTTTGGCCTCCTTTCCTAAGCCACTTGTCATTAGTTTTGTCCATCTAGCAGCCAGCTCAGATTTAATTGGAGACCCCACTTGGTATTTCTCTTCTCCTTCCTGGCCAAGCGCGAGGAGAAATTCTTCAGGAATTGTGTCTTCATCTGGAAAAATGCATGGTGTTGATTAGCTTTCCTGGATTGTAATTAACCTTAGTTAGGTACACCATTCATTGAATAGGTAATATAATGCCTGTCTAACGGCTTAGTGATAGCGCTAAGGCTTGAGGAGCAAGGTCTGTCCGCACAGTGACAGCGCTAGCTTGCTTAAAAAAGATTACTGCAAGGTCTGTCCGCACAGTGACAGCGCTAGCTTGCTTCAAAAAGATTACTGCCAAGTCTATCTGCTTAGTGATAACACTAATTTGCCCATGGGATAATATTTGCAAGGTCTATCCGCTACGTGATAGCACTTACTTGCTAGAGATCTGGTTTTAATGTTTATCAACCCAAACGTTTAAAGTCAAAAGGTTTTGAAAAAGAACTGCACATACCCAGTTGTAAATCATTATCCTCAATTATTTGAGATGGGCCCTGCTGCTGTGTATCTTGTTCCTGTATTGACACCAGGTCTGCCTCTTGATTCTGGGAAGGGGATTCTTCAGTCTCTAAGTCTAAGCTCTGTTTCTTTTTTAGTCTTCTTTCTAGTTTTCTGATCTTCTTTCTAATATATTCTTCATCTTCTTCTGCATTTCTTCTTTTTCCCATGTTTCTTTAGGTTTTCTTCTTGTTTTAAGATGGAAATATTAACAGCTTCGAACAAGACGCAAAAAGAAATGGCCGTTTTTTTCCGAAAAAGCAAGTTTGAAACTTAACAACAAAAACACTTTATCCAACTAAAAGAAAATAATTTTTCGAATTCCATAGACGGATGTGGAAATCGAGCAAGCGATGTATCGAATTTTACCGATAATTCGAGAATATCAGGTGAACGAATGATAGACAACCGGAAATTGTTTATTTGTGTTGGCAAAAACACGAAACATCAACAATGAGGTTATAATATAACTTCTTAATTTTTGCCCTTTCCCAGAGCTTTTCCCACCGATTTGTGTAAATTGTGTTTAAAAGTATTATTTACTTACCAATATTCCCTTCTTGGTTCCTAAAAGAGTGTAAAGATACCACAAACCTTTGTTCACTTTTATCACTGATATTAATCTGTTTTCCACAAAAAAATACGATAGCACAACCTTATTTCTGTATAAACTCCACCGTTGTATGTGTTGCTTGACATAATTGAGTTAAAATAGAGGTAAACAAATTACTTTTAATAATTAAATATCGCGAGATGAATTGACCGGCGCTTACACTAAAAACGTAATGACGTAAAAGACAACTGTCAGTCGTGAGATGTCATGTTCTTTTTTTTTCTTCTGTAATGCTTTAAAATTTAGTGTGGCGCTGGACACTCAGCGTTACTACAAGTTAAAATCATCTTGGACAAAGTGGCGAAGTATAATTGCCATACATGACGTTTAAGCTTTATATATGATTTACACGATACAATATATTTTTAAATTTCTTGACATAATCGATATCAATGATGTACCAATAAACATTGAAATAAACAGACAGAGAAAAAATTAGCGGACCCAACGAATACGGAACCGTTTGTGCGCGAGTTCGACTCGTACTTAGCCGGTGTTTTTTATTAATACCTACTACTGAATATTATCATAATCGATATTAATGTAAAAAGCGGTATGGCTAATATCACTGACACGCATACATAAACAAATTTACACATAAATGTCATCGTAAATCGGTTTCGTTTGACAGCTTTTATTTTTTCTTCTCTTCCGGTAGGGGATAGTCCTTCTATGGGTAAAATGGTAAATATCGCAATCGAATTACCACACGAAAAAAGTTCGATTGCCGCGAGAATCGGCCTCCTGTTTTTGTACAAATAGTTTCGCATTCTCGCTTTGTTTCAGTCATAACTATCTGATGTTTCTACTAAGTTGTCTATGGATTCCGAAATTTCTTTTGCAACAACCTCATTCCATTTTTCAGTATAGAAAGAGAAAGTGTAACTTAAAATTATCTAAAACAGTACTTTTGTGAATATGGCCAAATGGAGTAATAATTATCTTACTATGTTATTAGCAATTATTAGCATATTTTGATGTGATTTTATTCAACTTTTATAATAGAATATCTTTGATTTTTTAAATGTTGATTATGCATGAACAATGTATGTGAAATTAAAGTATTAAATTGCAATATTCTACTGTAGCACGTACAGTTCTGTTATTTTTATGCCGATATTAAGTTAAGATGTACAGGGTCTTGTCACTATTAAGTTTTTATTATATTTTTTTATTAAGTTAAAATTTATAAAATTATTTTTAAAAAATCCGCTAAGCGACGCCGGCGCAGGCAACTAACAACACAAACAGTCACTGCGTTTAGTATTAGTTCAGGCAAATGCAGGATGCACCACCGCCCTCCCTCAATACGCATGCGGCACAGCTGATGCAATTATTAGTACCCAACACCAACGTGCAAAAAACCTCGACGCGTTTCGCCACTACACGTGGCATCCTCAGGAGATGTTGTCGCCTCCTGAGGATGCCACGTGTAGTGGCGAAGTTTGCGGTTGTTGAAAATGTGCCATATCTCAAAAACTACTAGTTCGATCTCGTTCAAACCACCCTTTTTCGTTGAAAGACTTTGGCAATATCTACATGTTTTTTTAAAAATTTACACTAGCTTAGTTAAAGAGTAAGATGGGCCCACCCATTTTACCACTTTGTAAGCGTCTTCCTCTCAAACGTTAGACTTTTAGAAAAAATGGTTTTCCAAACCTCGGTGTCATTTTACTTTTATTTGACACTAGCGGTCCCCCGCGACTTTGTCCGCGCGTTTTGAGATTGCTCCCTCCCCTCCCGTCGCAGCGTCATGTTTTATATCCTAAAGCCTTTCTCGATAAATAAGCTATCCAACACAGAAATATTTTTTCAAATCGGTCCAGCAGTTCCTGAGATAAGCGCGTTCAAACAAACAAACTCTTCAGCTTTATAATATATTAGCGCAAGCGCACGTTGTACTTAAGCTGCGAACATTATTTTGGTGCGGAAATATGTTAAAACTGTGATAGCTACTAAGATATTTATTGAAATCAAATGATATACAAGGCAACTTGGTTCTAAATGAAATGCTCGTGATGATGAATGTATTTATTTTGATAAGAATAAATACCTGTGTGTATAATACACCTCTAAAAATAATGCATTATTTTTTTTACAAATTTATTAACATAAAAAAGGTTGTAGTAAGTCAACCATAAAAGATAGACATATGCTGTCGCGGACTTTATTATAGAACTCTTAATGCTGAATAATCCTGTCATACATGATTTTTGTGTAACTTAAACGGTTTTCGCAGCGTACGCAGCGGAAGCTCTCAAAAGGAATATCTTTCTCCCGTTTTCGCAACATTTTTCATTGCTGCTGTGGTCTTATGAGTCGTATCTTTATATTATATAGCCTAAAGCCTTCCTCGATAAATGGACTATCCAACGTAAAAAAAAAAATTCAAATCGGGCCAGTAGTTTTTGAGATTAGCGCGTTCAAACAAACAAACAAACAAACTCTTCAGCTTTATAATATTAGTATAGATTCAACTGCAGATTGTTGACGCTGTTTAGAAAAAAAAAAGTTTTGTTGCGTCCGAACACATTGCAAAAATTTTACGTATAATTATTTGTTTTGTTAAGGACAAAGGTACCAAAAACATTAAAAAAGTTATTCTTTAAAGGTTTACACAGATTAACGTTGATAATATGGTAAGTTTTGTTGTTTTTCTTGATTTTTAGTTCATAATAATAACACTATTGTAAGTTGAGGTTATGTATATGTGTGTGTAAGATCACGTGTCCTATGTTTGACAATTATTTTTATTTGACAATGATATTGTATTAAGAAGTAGGTAGATGACGCCTCGCGAAATAAAAGAGTACACCAATATGGCACCGTCTGATTAATGGATGTCAATGGATTGACATCCATCACATCAGACATCAGTTTCGGAACAGAGTCATAATAGAGTAGCTATCATAATATATTTTTTAAGTATGTACGGATAACACCACGTCAAGGTAAGCACTGCGGTATGTTATCCAGTTGTAACAAGGGGTAGTTTGCAACAAAAGTGGGTAACCTGATTTGCTGTCGACTGTACCTGTAACTGTAACCTGTACGAGTACATTACAATAGACTCGTTGACCTAATTTTGAAAACGAGTTTACACTTAAGCTCCTACCGAGCATCAACAAAAACATTTTATTTTTAAATTATTTAACATTGTTAATTGTTTATTGAGGAAATCAACAGCACATACATTTTTATCACTTACGTTTAGTTTTAACACACAGGGTATGGCCAATTACAGATTTCCCTTATCTAAAAATCAGTAATAATACATTATACATATTAAAAGTGACACATTTTCAATCATTTATAAATTGAACATTACACACTCATTAACCTTTTTTATGTTATTATTTGTAAATATTTAAAATATAGGTAATTAAGTGTGTAATAAAAAAACATAATTAAGTATGCCAAAAATAATATTAATTAAGGTACAATTTAATTAAAAGACATGCTGCACCGAGAGACTATTAACATTCATTGGTGAAATATACGCAGCAGTACCGAGTTTTGGAAATATTTGGTGTGATGAAGTGGAACACCAAAAAGTGGAGTGGTACGAGTGCGGTATTTCGGTGTACGAAATGTTAATTTCGACAACAAATGAGGAGTATCAGTTCTACTAATGACAATATCATAAAGAAGTCCCATATCCAAAACAACACGTCTCTGCTCCAGGGTTAAAAGATCGTGTTCAGTACAACCTTCTTCGTAGGTTTTAATAGCCTTACGACCTCGAAAATTTAAATGCTTGATAAAAATATTTTGGATTCGCTCTATTCGATTTTTATAAGTAGCGTACTGAGGAGACCATACCTGACAAGCATATTGAAATATGCTTCTCACATATGCGGCGTACACTATTTTAATTACAGATAACTTCGAGAACGGCTTACATATACGCATCACAAAGCCCAAGTTTTTATATGATTTTATAATAATAGAGTCAATATGATCTGCAAGTGTCATTTTGTGATCAAAATGTACACCTAGATCCCTGACACCCTGTTTTCTGTTAATTGGGGTACCGTTAAAGTGATAATTTTGGACAATGGGGTTTTGCTTTCGCGTGAACGTAATACACTCGCACTTGGATGCGTTAACTGTAATGTTATTTTTATTATAATATTCATATAATGTGTTTAAATCTTTTTGCAATAACATACAGTCCTGTTTTGTATTAATTTTGCAAAATATTTTTTTATCATCCGCATACATGAGAAACTCGGAACTATTTAAGCACGAACCTATATCGTATAAATACGCGTTGTAAAAAAGGGGGCCCAAATGAGAGCCTTGTGGTACGCCTGTAGGTATGGAAACATAGTCAGAGCGATGTCCACCCATTACAACTGCCTGGGAGCGGTTTGATAAATATGATTTTATCCATCGGAGTAAATCACCATGAATGCCTAATACCTGAAGCTTGTTGAGCAGGATCACGTGATCCACCCGATCGAAAGCTTTTTCAAAATCGGTGTAGATCACGTCAACCTGCCCACCTCCCTGCATTTTTTCAAGCACAAAATCAGTAAAGCATACAAGGTTGGTGGTTGTAGAACGCCCTTTTAAAAAACCATGCTGTTGCTCGGGAATTGAGCGACACAAGGTCGAGTAAATTTCGGTATATACTATTTTTTCAAGTAACTTTGCTGCAACATTTAGTATAGATATCCCCCTGTAGTTCTTAGCGTCCATACGAGAACCCTTCTTATGCACCGGCACTATATGGGCTGACTTCCATTTATGAGGAAAGACGCCTTCACGCAGGGAACGATTAAAGAGTACAGTTAGAGGAAAAGCGAGAGATTTTGCACAACGTGACCAAAACATTGAGGGAAGGCCATCACTACCAGCTCCTTTCTTTGTATCTAGGGTTTTAAGAGCTCTTTCCACTTGAGATACAGAAATTTGGACATTAGATACTACGTCGGTACACAGTGGTTGTTCCTGTTTCCGCGGTGGGTCAATACAAGGTACACCAAATACACTCTGAAAAAAAGTATTGAAAGCATTACACATGTCTCTTCCAAGATTCAAGATTCAAGATTCAAGATTCATTTATTCACATTGAAATATGGTACAATAAGGTCACAATTACAATAAAATTGAATTCCAGCATATTTCGCCATAAATATAGCATGTGAAAATGTAGTGAATATTAATAAATGTCAATTTTACAAATGTCAATTAAAGTGTTACAATATTACAGTTATTTACTCTAAAAACTCCTTAAGACTATAATAATTCTTATCAATTAACCAATCATACAATTTATTCAGGAATGGGCGAGGTCTTAATATTTTTATGTGTTTAGGTATTCTATTATATATTTTAATACACATATTTAGACAGTTTTTTTTATATAGTGCTGTTCTGGGTGCAAAATTTAATACAGGTCTTTCGGGATTTCTAGTGTTACGATGATATATATCAACCGCTTTATGAAAGAGACCAAGGTTATATTTAACAAATTTACACACTTCAAAGATGTACAGGTTAGGAACGATTAATATATCAAGTTCCTTGAATAGTGGTTTACAAGTTTGGTAAGGCGGTACACCACATATTGCTCGTAGACATTTCTTTTGGGTTACAAACACTTTATTTATATTAACACCATTACCCCAGAGAATCAGCCCATACCGCAATACAGAGGCTACATAGGCATGATAGGCTGCAAGAATCGTTTTGCGATCTGTGGCGTTGCGAAGCCTTTGCAGTACATATGCAAAACGATTAATTCGGTCACATACTTTTTCAATTTGTGATTTCCAACTAATGTCTTCGTCAATATATATACCTAAAAATTTTACAATGTCAGTTTGTTCAATGTCTACACCATCATATGATATATTAAAATTATATTTTATTAAATTATTAAATTGTACAAAATATGTCTTACCTAAATTAATTTTTAAATTATTAATTTCTAGCCATTTAATAATGTCAAACAGTGTATTATTTATTTCAGTCTCATGCTTTGTCAAGCCTTCTCTTAATGTACTAGTCACAATAACAGATATGTCATCAGCAAATAATATAGTTTTATGTCTGGTTAAATTGATTATGTCATTAATATAAATAATGAACAAAAAAGGCCCGAGCACACTTCCCTGTGGAACTCCAAAGCTATTATGGATATACCGAGACTGATATTGCTGTCTAGTGTAATGATTTTCTTTCATTGTTTTCGAAATAACAACAGCTTGGTGCCTATCTCGGATATAAGACTCAATCCATTGGAGAGGATTTCCACGAATTCCTATTCCTTCCAACTTGCGAAGCAAAATGTCATGGTCAACCATATCAAATGCCTTTGACATATCCAGAAACAAAACAGTAGTCATTTTTTTATATCTACGTTTGTCAAAACTTCCTTAATCAAGGCAAACATTGCAAGGGTGGTTGATTTTTTCTTTTGGAAGCCATATTGATCCGGATTGATTATATGATACCTTGTACAGTATTCTAATAATCTAGTTAACATACATTTCTCGAAAATCTTTGATATTATTGGAATAAGAGTAATTGGCCTGTAGTTACAGATGTTGTATTTGCAACCTTTTTTGTGGATTGGTCTTACAATAGACACCTTTAGTCTCTGAGGAAATGTACCTTTCTCAAAGGACAAATTTATTAAATAAGTTAACACAGAAGTTATTTCATCGATACATTGTTTAAGTATGTTAGTACATATTTCATCATTTCCCGCTGAATTTGTGTTATTTAAGGAGAGCACCTGTGTTCTAACCTCATTTTCAGTCATAGGAAGAAGAAACATCGAATGTCCTAAGGTTTTTGTACTTTTATTAGATCTATTATTTGCGTCAGTATTTTGTGTCGATTTTTGTGATAATTCTGTGAAGCAATTATTAAATATTTCAGCTATACGTACAGGGTCATAAATTTTTGTGTTATTATATTCTATATGGTCAATATCGTCTACAGAACTTTTATCTATGCCTTTTATTATTTGCCAAGCAGCTTTAGATTTGTTTTTGCTGTTGTTAATAAACTTGTTGTTGGTGTTTTTTTGTGACTGATATATACATTTTTTAAGTACTTTTGAATACTGTAGATATTTATATTTGTGTTTACTACTTTTAGTTTTATAGTATCTAATTCTAAGCTTAAGTTTGTTTAAACAGCTTTTTTTTAGTCCTGTTGTTACCCATTTCTTCTTATTCTGAAAATTCTGTGTTTATACTTTTATTTTGGGAAAACATAAATTATAGAAAAGCAATAATGTGCTATGAAATAAATCGAAAGCTTCATTTACTCTATTTTCCATAAATACTTCATTGAACGATAATTTATATAAGCAACTTTTGAATTTTATTATATTTTCTACACTATAATCTCTTTTGTATCTATACGTCAATTTAGGTATTTCTTTTTTAGTATCTATTGGGAAGGTAATGAATTGGGCTGTCTCATGATCCGAAAGTCCCAATTTCAAAACCAATGCTGAAGCGTTGTCAATATTACTTAATATGTGGTCTAGGCAAGATGACCCTCGCGTTGGTTCATTTATGTGTATTGTCATGTTGTACCTTTTACATATGTCCTTCAAATGGTTACTTACTTTACTTTCTTTTTTAAGAGTGTCGATGTTTATGTCGCCGAGTATGACAGTTCTCTTTTTTTTCTTCTTAGTAAGTTCATGAAGCAGAACGTCGAGTTTATGTAAAAAATCTTTAACGTCAGATGATGGGGTCCTATATAGGCAGATAATTATGATATTATTATTTGGAATCTCAACAGCACAACATTCAAATACTGACACAGCCGCCTGTTTAAGTAGGTTTGTTTTATTTTTGTACTGTAGTCCCTTTCTTACAAGTATACAGACGCCTCCTCTCTTCTTTGTTCTACTAAAAAATGACACCATCTCGTAGTTAGAAAGTTTAAAATTCGTTTCGTGGCCAGATTTCAAAAATGTTTCGCTAAGACAAATAATATCAGGAATACAAGTTTTGCTTAAATCAACTAATGTTATTTCCAACATGTCCGTCTTTGATAGAGCACCGGCTATGTTCTGATGCATAATAGTAATAGTTTGACTGTAGACTTTAGTCACGAAAAAATGTTTCCGAACCGTAAGTTTTGTCACACGAGCTGTAATAGTCAGTCTTAGAGGTAAACACCTGTATTTTTTCTACTAAATATTTCAAGTTACTAAGGACATTATCCATTCCTTTATTGTTTATTGCACCATGTCTCATATTAAACATAAAGTAGTCGTACGTTAGATGCTGGTTTGAGTCAAGTAGGTAAGCGTATTTGTGTCTTTGTACATCATGGTAAAGTATTTTGTTAAATATTTCTATTCTGCGGTTAAAAAGTTGCGCTAACCTTCCGCAGTTGAATGTTGGTAGACATATGATGATGTTGGTATGATTTAGTGATATGAGTTTATTTCGGATCTTCTTCACAAGTTCAGTGTAGTTTTGCGATGTCTCAAAATCTTTTTCTCCTATCAAAAACACACAAAAGTCATCTTTTGTAAAAGAAGATAGCTTTTCTTCAATAGACTCCAACATATTCAGAATACCTCTATGTGGTAGTTTGTAGTGGCACAGCTGATATCCGTACTGAAACTTATTTGTAGCCAATTTCAACAATTTGTTTCTTGTGTTTGTGCTTACTATGTTAATTCTTCTTTGTGGAACATATTCCGTATCATTTGTGAGAGAGATTTGTGGGCTGAGACTTTTTATTTCTAACTGGTGTTAGGGTTAGGGTTTCAGTAGTAAACGACTCGTTAATCGATGTCTTATTTTTCCTAAATATTTTTTTTGCCGAGTCCGTTTTACTTTTTATTGATGTTGATAATTGATCCGTGCTTTTACACATCGAAGTTAGGTTACACAGCTTTGATTTATACTGTTCTATTGTCTTTTTCAAACAAAAGTTTTCCGATAAAAGAAGATCAATTTGCTGCTCGGCAGACTCGTATTTTTGCTGCAGTTTATCGAGTTTTTGTTGTAGAGATCCATCTGTGTACTCAACGCCTTCCAAATACAGTTTTTTAGGATAAGCCGATCCGCCGCGCACTGCTTTTACCAGAGTCCAAAAATTTTGTGGTCGATGTTTAATATTGTTTTCGCAATTAGATATGAATGTTTTGTAACAGTCACGTTGCACGCGCCGCTCTCTGGATCGCAATAGAGCGAACTCATCGTAGTCCAACTCATTACGATACCTCTTCCATCTTGAGTGAGCTTTGGATTTTTCTTTAATAATGTTAATTAACGAAGGCGTATACCACTTCGGATAAGATCGTTTGCGATAGTTACGGCTAAGAGGGATGTACAAATCCAGGCAAGTATCTATGACGCCGTACATTTTATCCACAGCCCCGTCCACACTGCCTTTAAACAAGAGAGATTCCCAGTCCTGTTTAAGAAAGTTTACAATTTGAATGTGTCATGTGAATGCTTGAAATGTCATAACGCCAATATCAGAGTTACGTTCATTGCCAGGCATTCACGATCACGTAACCACATGTTATTTTTTAAATTAACGCTTTTTGCATGAAATAAAATAGTTATGTATTACAAAAAAAAAATCCAAACAAGATTTGTTTTAAGATCATGTTATCTGCAAAGCAATATCATAATTTCTAATAATGTATTTATAGAAAGTAGTAAATAGTCAAAATAGGTTTAAGTTATAAAAAATATTGGTATTGCATGTGAAAGGACTTCATTTTTTACCTATTAGAAAATTTCTTTAATGTATTACGTTTCTTTGTAATTGTGTCTAACATTTTACATGTATTATTTATCAAAATAAGTAGAATCACGAAATTGAAAAATCGTATCACAAATTCAATTAATCGTTCACAATTGAATCGTTCACAATTGCATTGTTACAACACTATTGCACTACGCTTGCAACATTAAAAAATAAAAAGTGCTATTGAAGCTGTCATGACTAGTTTTTTCTAAAAACAAAAATCGTTCAATTTCGTCTCTTTATTGCATATGTTTAGGGTATGGACGATATCGTCCAATGATTATTAATTAAGTGTCCAATGTTTGATTGTAGCTATAATTTACCAAATCGAGATGCCTCAACCCAAGAAAACAAGTTCTTACGATCTTGAGAGTTTGAGGAAAGCCTTGCATGAGGTTGAAAGAGGCGGTAAGATTCGAGAAACTGCTCGAAAGTATGAAGTACCCAAATCAACCTTACAATTCAAAGTAAAAAAACCCTGAACACAAATCTACTTTTGGACCTTCACCTTATCTGACCGCTCAAGATGAATGATCTCCAAAATTGGATAGCAGAGTTATCAAAAAACCGGCCAAGTGCGAGTCGGACTCGCCCACTGAGGGTTCCGTGCCAACTTTAACTGAATCAGGGATCTACTTACTTCTACTAAGCTTAAATACCATAATATTTTGTTGACAGCAAATATAACTTTGTTTTTCATAGTGTTTGTATGAAAAACAAAGTTATGTTTGCGGTTGTTGAAAATGTGCTATATCTCAAAAACTACTAGTTCGATCCCGTCCGAACCAATTTTTGTTGAAAGTATTTGTTAAGGTCTACATAACGTATTTTTTTCAAAATTTTCACTTGCTTAGTTTAGAAATTAGATGGGGGAGACGCCCATTTTACCACTTTGGAAGCGTCTAGCTGTGAAACGTTAGACTTTAAAAGAAAATGGTTATAGGAACCTCTATGTCATTTTGAAAGACCTATTAAATATTTTCGGTTTTAGTTTCATGTATGAGAGCCCCCCCTTAAATATCATTATTTTATATTTTTTGTATAAGAATCGTAAAGCGGTAAACAGGATACATCTTTCTACCAAATTTCAACAGTGTGATGCTTATGGTTACAGAATAAAATGGCTGTGACATACGGACGGACAGACAGACAGACAGACAGACAGACAGACAAACAGACTTGACGAAACTATAAGGGTTCCATTTTTTGCCATTCGGCTACGGAACCCTAAAAAGGGGATTTTCAGTAAAGTTTTCAAAAATTTTTGACCGATAACCCCAGACCAACACCTTCAAGGATAATTATCCTGGAGAAGGATGGGTTAGGGGGTTTTTCAAATGGCATCCCACCATTGGGCTTAGAGCTAGCGAAGGAGTAATTTTTTCAAGCGCATGTGTTACTGAAACAGATACACGTAAATGGTTCTCTGAAATTCGCCAGTATTTTGAGGACAATGGTTTACTGGATGTTCTGGATGATCCAACTCGTGTGTTCAATGGCGATGAGAGCGGATTTCAGCTGTGTCCAAAAACTGGAAAGGTATTGGCAATAAAAGGCATGAAGAATGTTTACAACTTGGAGATAAGCTCTTCCAAAGAAAATATGACTGTAATGTTTACATTTTCAGCTGCCGGCCAGTGTTGTCCTCCAATGATTGTATATAATTACCAAAGGATTCCTCAAAAAGTAGCAGAGAGTATACCCTCGGATTGGGGTGTAGGAAGAAGCGACAACGGATGGATGACTTCATAGATTTTCTTTGAGTATACCTAGTCTTGCCATAAATATTGTCACAAAGAAAAAAATTTTTTTTAATGCAACTGATATTTGTTACTTTTGCAGTGTGTTAGTTTTATACATAAATATGAAACAATTTAAAATATAAAAAGCTTATTCGAAGTGGTCTCCATTGGCTGCAATACAGTCCTTTAAACGTTGAGGCCAGTTATCAATAGAAACACGCACTCTTTCCATGGGAAATTTTTTCACACATGTCTGCTATTTCATGCAGCTTTGTTTGTTAGTTGGTAATAGAGAAGCGATGTATAAGCTATTGTAGCAATTTTCGCATGAAAAATTAGGTTTGAGCGTATCGACTTAATGAATGGACGTACCAGATGCTATGAGTGAGTTTTTATTACTTTTTGTATGTAGTAGTAAGTATCAATGAAATGCAAATATAATACACAAACAATGTGCTGCTATATGTGCGGATATAGGTCAGTACTCGCGCTCAGTAAATAAAATAATACATAAGAAGTAACTATAAAGCTCAGACGCATATTTCATTTCTTTCTTCCATATAAATATTTCACTCCGACACAAAGAATGTAGCTCCCTCCTAGGCTTTTCATTGGAAAAATTTTCACTGCCAATATATAAATTATATATAATATATGAAAAAATAATCAAAGCATTTATTTAAAACTTATAACTACGGGTCTATACGCGACGCATATTATGTAGTAGCATTAAACTCCGGGGGTTTACAAAATAGACTGCAGCTGTGGTAGTTCGTACATTGGCCAGACAAAACGGACTATAGCCGAAAGAGTTAAGGAACACATCGCTGCAGTGAAAAATCGGCAGACTTATAGGCTGTAGCAGAACATCTGCTTAATATGGGGACTAATCACTGAATGTAGTTACATGACCCGAAAATCCTTTCCACGGATCGCCATTACCATATATATAATACGTAAAGCGATTGAAATTTTAATCGGGAAGACGGGTTTAAATTGTATCCAGTGATTAATAAGTGCAAACCGTGTGTGTCGCCTCTATCAATAAACAATAACCCAGATACTGTGAGTGTTGTGTGTCGCAATGAACCTACTGACTCTAATTCACGTGCACAACAAATATCGGATAGTTGGAGGGTAGAAGAAGAACCGGCCGCCCGATGCAGACGAAGACGCCGAGCGCCAGTCTCCTCGTGACCACGACGGTTGCAACACCGTTGAAACGTCGAGGGTGTAAGTAGTAACAATACTACTACATAATATGCGTCGCGTATAGACCCTTAATTATAAGTTTTAAGTTATAATGCAACGCGAAAGTTAAAAAAATATATCAAAGCATTTATATCAACAAATCAGAAAATAATTTCGGATTAGCCCAAAGCACCTTACGCACTCCGACACAAAGAATGTAGCTCCCTCCTAGGCTTTTCATTGGAAAAATTTTCACTGCCAATATATAAATTATATATAATATATGAAAAAATAATCAAAGCATTTATTTAAAACTTATAACTACGGGTCTATACGCGACGCATATTATGTAGTAGCATTAAACTCCGGGGGTTTACAAAATAGACTGCAGCTGTGGTAGTTCGTACATTGGCCAGACAAAACGGACTATAGCCGAAAGAGTTAAGGAACACATCGCTGCAGTGAAAAATCGGCAGACTTATAGGCTGTAGCAGAACATCTGCTTAATATGGGGACTAATCACTGAATGTAGTTACATGACCCGAAAATCCTTTCCACGGATCGCCATTACCATATATATAATACGTAAAGCGATTGAAATTTTAATCGGGAAGACGGGTTTAAATTGTATCCAGTGATTAATAAGTGCAAACCGTGTGTGTCGCCTCTATCAATAAACAATAACCCAGATACTGTGAGTGTTGTGTGTCGCAATGAACCTACTGACTCTAATTCACGTGCACAACAAATATCGGATAGTTGGAGGGTAGAAGAAGAACCGGCCGCCCGATGCAGACGAAGACGCCGAGCGCCAGTCTCCTCGTGACCACGACGGTTGCAACACCGTTGAAACGTCGAGGGTGTAAGTAGTAACAATACTACTACATAATATGCGTCGCGTATAGACCCTTAATTATAAGTTTTAAGTTATAATGCAACGCGAAAGTTAAAAAAATATATCAAAGCATTTATATCAACAAATCAGAAAATAATTTCGGATTAGCCCAAAGCACCTTACGCACTTATTATGCAAAAATGAGTATCACATTTGAGAGAGCATGGATTTTCAGTGTGACAAGGATCTAAAATTTCTAATTTTTTTTGGTATTTTGCACGACTAGAGCATTCGCCCCGGACGGGTGTAAAAGTTAGGGAAACAAGGAAAAATAACAAAGGAACGGAGCGGTATGAATGGAATAGGATCAGGTTAGTATACTGCAGAAGTTGCTTGTTGTTGGAAGAGTGTTTACTTCACTTCGTAATTTTAACTGTGTTCGTGTTGAGCCTATTTTGATCATGTTACTTGTGATGTTGTTGGTTACCTACTACAATTGTTTAGATGGAAAGCATTCAAGATATTTTCAAAGAGTGGTGTATTCCTCCGGATATAATAAATGCATTTATCGGTAAAGTATTGACCGACCGACTCGTGCTCATATCCAAAATCCTGTGAGCTATCAACTCGAGTTGTCAAAACGATTCGATTGTCTAAAGAATTGCGTATCAGTGGACGAAATAAACAACGGGTTTGTGGCAACTGTCCAAACGGTGAGGTCTAAGTTTTTTACGACCTTATGGCAAAACGTCGATCTATGGCACTGCAGACTTCCGTTAATGCTGAAAACTACAGGCAGCTCAATAGACAAATATGGAAGTCCCTGCGACACGACATCCGTTGCTTTAACACTACTGGTGTTAAAGAAACGAAAGAGCGGAACCAAAGCTGATTACTTATCGATATGAGTAAAGCCTATAATAGGGTCAGGTATGATATCCTTCTTCAAAAATTATATAGTTCAGGTATTAGAGGAATTTTTCTAGACTGGTTTAAATCCTACCTTGAGAATAGATCACAGTACACTGAAATTGAAAACACAGACTTTAAAACTGGTTTGATTCAGAATACAAGATCAGAACGGATGCGCATAAAGGGCTCTATTCCACAAGGAAGCGTTCTCGGATGCATTCTGTTTTTAATTTACAAAAAATAGTATTACCACAATATTAGCTGAAAGCTGTTTCTTAGTTGCTGACGATATTTCAATAATGATATCATGTCAAATGTAAATGAACTTAAAGAAAAACTTAATACAGCTCTAGATAAGATAAAATATTGTCTTGACGGCCATAACTTAACTCTAAATGTGAGGAAAACAAAATTAATTCAATTTAAGCCGCACCAAAAACAACCCCTTGAAATTACATATAATTATAACGGCATACCCTTGGAACATGTTAACACGGCTACACTACTAGGAATAAATATTGACACCCATCTTGATTGGAAATCACATATTCAAAAACTCAAAAATAAATTATCATCATTTAGATATGCCCTTTATAATCTCAAGAAAGTAACAAACATGGAAAATGATGTCTCAGTTTATTATGCGTACGCACACTCAAGGCTCACGTAAGGTATCATCTTGTGGGGAAATTCTACCGAAATTGAGACCATACTAGTCCTTCAAAAAAGATGCATTAGAATTCTAAGCGAGATTGATCAATTTGAGTCTTGTAGAACCCCACTTTAGACATTATTCAATAATGACAGTTACATCTATGAGTCATGTAATTTTATAAGAAAGTACCCCAATTTATATTCTCCAATCAAAAACACAGGCCAAAAGAGAAATAATCGTGATAAAACCAAGTTCAAAACACCGTTCTCAAAAATGAAATTCATTACAAATGGCCCACATTCTGTGTTAATAAAAATATATAACCATGTGCCGAATGATATAAGGGAAATAGAAGAAATATCAATATTTTTCAAGAGACTACGAAGCTTTCTACTGAATAAGTGATATTATGGCATAGGAGAGTTTTTTGATGATAAAAAAGTGAATGATAAATTTAAAATGTAATAATGTTGACATGGCGTGCTATCTAATTAATTTATTTGCTGATATTGTACTCTCACTTTATTTAATAGTCAGTGCATGTAATTTAAAATAATCAGATTTTTATTGTATATGTTGGTGTATATCAATATAATACTTTGGCAACATTGTTTTCTTTTTAACTATGATCTATGGTTTATTCTGTCTTATCTCTGCTGCGTTGTATACTTGTGATAAGTGGAAGTTTCTTAATAACTAAATAAAACTGCAAGTCATTATAAAACTTAGTTTTACTTAATAATCGTACAGGTTATGGGCCCAACGCCATAATCCTGAAATTAAGTAAAACGGAAAAGGAAAAATACTGTCGGCGGTGTCGACACGGTTGCATACGCTGGTTGTGAGGTTAGGCTGACAGCGCGACGGCGTGGCCTCGGCGGGACGAAAAAATACTTGTATTACAAGGACGGGACGAGCAGGAAGGAAAATACGTACACAATGGAAGAAAATAAGACTTTGGTACACACATCAAACTAGAAGGTGCATCAAACTGGAATGTTTGGAAATTCCAATCAATCATTATGCTGCGAAGTCAGGATTTACTAGACGTTGTTCAAGGTATCAAGGTGAAGCCGCAAGAAGCGACTGAAAAGGCAAAATGGGAAAAGCTGGATGCAAAAGCTCAAACATGGCTGGTGACAAGAATGTCAGAAAGTGCAATGATGCATATTTTAACATGTACTACGTCAGCGAAAATGTGAAGAAAACTATCGTGTGTCTACGAGCAAACATCGGCAACGAGCATACACATCGTTCAACAACGATTCTTTCAATACAAATATGAAGATGGCAAATCAATGTCAACATTTTTATCTGAAATCGAAGAGATAAGGAATCAGCTAAAACAGATGGGAGAAAGCCTTTCCGAAAAATTTGTGATAACAAAGGTATTGATGTCGCTTCCAGCCGATTATAAGCATTTTGTATCTGCCTGGGAATCTGCACCGGAGGAGAAACAAACTTATGATAACCTCGTTGCTCGGCTTCTAATAGAAGAGGAACGTTTAAAAGATAAAGAGGACGTGTCTCAGCAATCGACGACTTCAGCAGCGGCTTTCGTTGCAAAGAAAGTAGGAAAGAAAAACGTCAAGTGTTATAAGTGCAATAAACTTGGACATTTCCAGAATGAGTGTAGAAGTAATCGCATAAACAATAACAACTCGAACAGTGATGAGAGGCCGGTGAAAAAGTGTTATTACTGCAAAAAGGTGGGACATTTAAAAAACGAGTGCTGGTTCAAGAAAAATAAAGAAAAGGACAGTAACGTTAGTAATACATTCGTGATTTCAAGTGGACATTTCCATAAATCGCAGTGGTTAGTGGACTCAGGTGCAAGTCAGCATATGCGCCACGATCGTAATCTTTTCACGACGTATTTCTCATTGTCTAATAAAACTGTCATCGTCGGAAACGGAAATTCGATTAGTGCACATGGTTGCGGAAAGGTGGCGCTGCAAGTATACGATGGAAAGCAATGGATAGCCACTACCATAGATAATGTATTGTACGTGCCAGAACTGAAGACAAACTTGTTTTCTGTCAATTGTGTGACTAATAGAGGTTATGTTATGATCACAAATGATAACTTGTGCAAATTCTATAAACAGAACAAGCTATGTGCGGTGGCTAATCGTATCGGCGATATGTTTATTTGGACGTTCGTTACAAGTACGAAGGAGCAAATGTGGCTCAAGTGCAATCAAGTCTCAAAGACTGGCATGAAAGACTTGCTCACCAAAATCTGCAACACGTAAAGGCTGTGCTTAGAAACAACAACATTTCTGTGAAAGACTATACCGAAGCAAAATGTGAGAGCTGCATGCAGGGAAAAATAAGTCGTTTGCCCTTCCATACTAGTGAAACAAAAACAACTAGGCCATGTAAACTTATACATGCTGACACATGTGGACCCATGGAGGTGCCTTCCGTGGGAGGTTCCCGATACTTCGTTATTATGAAGGATGACTACTCCAATTACGTGAAGAAGTGTATTGAAATCTTCATAAATAGAACTGAGAATACTATAAACAATAGAATACACTTTTTTCGAAGTGACAATGGATTAGAATTTGTTAACAAGGGAGTGCAGGAACTGTTTGCTGAATGTGGTATCATACATCAAACCACGGTGCCATATACTCCTGAACAAAATGGAAAATCAGAACGGGAAAATAGAACACTAGTTGAGGCTGCGAGAACTATGTTGTTTGCAAAAGGTTTTCCGAAGAAGTTATGGGCAGAAGCTGTTCAGACTGCGGTATATGTATTAAACAGGACAAGTAAAAGTAAAGAACCTGGAAAAACACCATTCGAGGTATGGACCGAAAAGCATTTTGATATAAATAATTTGAAAATATTTGGAACCCCTGTTTTTGTCCATATCCCAAAAGAAAAGAGAAGAAAGTGGGATGCTAAAGTAGAGAAAGGAATAATGGTGGGTTATGGAGAGGATGTCAAGGGCTAAAGGGTATTTTTTGAAAAGAAAAACTGTGTGGAAATAAAGAGAGACATAGTTTTCTTAGAACAACCTAAAACAGAGACAGAGCAGATGGTGTTACTGGAGCATGAATCGAATATAGGTACTCGAAGAGACTGATCAGGATGAAGCGTCTAGAAAACAGAAAGCTGGAAAGGAAAATAAACAGTCAAATAAAAGTGAAGAACAAGTGGAATCCAAAGAGGGCGATCAGCAGTCTACGGAGTTAGAAGACACTTTGGAATTATCTACAGAAAGTGACAAAAGTATGTATGTTCCATGTTTCAGTGATCAGAGCTCCGATGATGAAGAAGATAAAACATTACCACGCTCAAAAAGTAACCGGATCAGGAAGCAAACATCATTTTATACTTGTCATTATGTTTCTACTGAAGAAAAATAAACTTTAAAAAAAGTAAAAACCGACTTCAAAACCAAAATGCACTAAAAAGTCTTAAATAAACTCTTCACCATTGAAAGGAAAGGAATCCGTTTTAGGCAAATTAGATTTTATTAGGAGTTCAGTAATTATAATGACGAAACTTATGATAGGTAATTCGTAGCTTCGTAAAAAATAGAATCATAAGGTGCAACTCCCCCCCCCCCCCCTCCTCTTATGTAATCACTAAAAATAAAGAAATAAGATAAACTTTAAAAAAAAGTAATTACCGACTTCAAAACCAAAATGCACTAAAAAGTCTTAAATAAACTCTTCACCATTGAAAGGAAAGGAAGCCGTTTTAGGCAAACAATTTCTTTTTGGAGTCGGTATGGTGATAGTTGATGCTTGATGGTCAAAGTGATGGCACCGACTCCAAAAAGAAATTGTTTGCCTAAAACGGCTTCGTTTCCTTTCAATGGTGAAGAGTTTATTTAAGACTTTTTAGTGCATTTTGGTTTTGAAGTCGGTAATTACTTTTTTTTAAAGTTTATCTTATTTCTTTATTTTTAGTGATTACATAAGAGGGGGGGGGGGGGGAGTTGCACCTTATGATTCTATTTTTTACGAAGCTACGAATTACCTATCATAAGTTTCGTCATTATAATTACTGAACTCCTAGGCGTTAAGGAGTTCCACCATCAGCTCAGCCCCACATGATGTTGACTATCAGACGTAACAACACGTCATCATTAAGATTCTAGTAAAGAAACACTATACGTGCCTTTAAAATTTTAGGGTTTCCCTCGAATACACCAAGATCCCATCATCAGATCCCAAAATGGAAAAAATGGGACCAACTAGAAGGTATACCCTCTAAGTAGGTGAAAATTTTTTTCGATTCGGTCGACAAACCACTGATATATGAGGTAACATACATACAAAAAAAAAACATACAGTCGAATTGATAACCTTCTCCTTTTTTGAAGTCGGTTAAAAATGAGCCCAAGACATATCAAGAAGCCATGCAAATGCAAGATGCCAGAAAATGGCAAGAAGCCATAGGGAGAGAGCTGCAAACCCTGAATGAAAACAATACGTGGGACTTCTGTGAAAAACCTGTAAGTAATAAGACTGTAAGTAGCAAGTGGGTATTTAAAATCAAAAACTCAAATGGTAATGTTCAATGTAAAGCTAGGCTTGTTGCTAGGGGCTTAGAACAAAATGATTTGTTAGATTCGTATGATGTTTATGCTCCCGTGGCAAATTTGGCTACTTTCAGGTTATTTGTGGCAATTGCAACAAAGTTAAATTTACCCATCTATCAGATGGATGTCACAGGAGCCTTTTTATATGGGAATATTGATGAAAATGTTTATTTACAATTACCTGAGGGTGCCTATAGTGGGATAACAATATAGTTAAACTGAATAAATCATTATATGGTTTAAAGAAATCATCCAAATACTGGAATGATAAATTCAACTCAGTAATAATGAGGCAAGGTTTTGTAAGATCTCAAAGTGATACCTGCTTATATATGAAACATACAAATAGTGGTAATACCTTTGTTTTACTGTATGTCGACGACCTATTGATTTTTGGTACCAGTAAAAATGATATATCTGACTTAAAATCATTGTTAAACTCTGAATTTAATATGAAAGATTTGGGATTAGTGTCAAACTTTCTAGGCATACGGGTAGAACAGGATTTAAAAAATAAAGCCACCAAATTGAGTCAAAAACAATATTTAGTATCTATATTACTCAAACTTGAAATGTATGATTGTTAACATATGTCTACCCCTATGGACTTTAATTTTTATGTAAAAATATTAGAGGAAAATTGTAACTCTGTGTTGGCGCCATCTATTATTTCATCGCGCAAAAGACGTACACAAGTGAAGTTGCAACAGTTGCGGCGTGTGACGTCACCGGCTGCATCGGTGGGGGCTAGCAACCAACTTCGCGCTGGACATCATTACTAATTCGTTTTTGCTTTGTCACTTCGGAACTGATCTGTTAACCGACACTACCAAACTCTGTATATTTTTTCATTCTTTCAATAAACGAAGATTTTCATTTTAAAACAATAAACGGCTTCATTGGAGAAACCTGATCCTGACCGACACAATCGATACACGAAAGACTGAGCTCGAACATGGTCCATCTCACCGCATAAGGAGGATTCAAGATTCCCTTGGTCGATGCCCTTGGATGCCCAGAATCCTGAAGAATCAGCGCACGAAAGACGGTCAGATCAAACCTTTCCTTTTCCCTCCTAATCCAATCGATTTGTGCTAATTTCGTGTCGTGTTTGTACATTTCAGTTCAAATCGTAAACGGTAAATCTACCTACCGGCTCCCGGTCGCAATCATCACCAGCGGCTGTCTACACTGCCTACGAGCTGATAAGGTGATTTTATTCGACTGTAAGTACCTTTTGCTTCCCAATTAATCCGCAAAATGGTTGAAAATAGTGATGTAAATTTGCAACTGCCTATGGCGAATCCTAAAGTAGGTAGTCGTTCACCTTCAGCAGAACGTTCTAGTAACGATTTAAAATTAGCAGACCTGAAAAAACAGAGAAAAACTCTGAAAGGTCGAGTAACTTCTTTTGAAAATTACATTTCTAAATTTCAAGATTCGGTTATCACAAAATGTCAATTGCTCGAATTAAACTTTCGAATTTCTAAAATGGAATCACTTTTTGAAGAATTTGATAAGATACAGACTAATATTGAATATATTAGCGACGAAAATAATCTTACAATAAATATGGAGTATCGCGAAACGTTTGAAGAGCAATATTTTCGATGTATTTCTATTGCAAAATCGATCGTGGATGACAGTGATAATCAAACCTTGAACAATAAACCAGTGATAAGTGATAAAAATGCATCGTTGCAATTCAAATTACCAGATATCAAATTACCCTCCTTTAGTGGTTCGTATGATGACTGGCTCGAATTCAAAAACTCGTACCTAACGATGATTCATAAACGCGCAGATTTGAATGCGATTCATAAGTTTCATTATTTACGTTCATCGCTAAGTGGCAGTGCACTTCAAGTTATAAGCGCATTAGAATTTACAGCGGAAAACTATGCCCACGCTTGGGACTTATTGTTAAATAGATTTCAAAATGATCGACTTTTAGTACACAACCATGTCAAATCACTTTTTTCTATTCCAAATATGAATAAAGAGTCTCCTTCGTTAATTAGAAAAAGGATAGATTCCATTTTGCGCAATTTACGTTCACTAAAGTCGTTGGGAGAACCCACAGAATCTTGGGATACCCTAATTATCTACATAATTGTGTGTAAATTGGATTCTGCTACTGAACGTGAGTGGGAAAGTTATAAGGGAGCACTTATTTCTGGTTTTCAAAGTCAAAATTCTAAACGTAAATTAATATTAGATGATTTGCTGACATTTTTCAGAAACAGGGCTGATTTATTAGAAATGGTAAACGTTAACAGCAATCCTACTAATTCGCAGAGTTTTGGTAAATCACAAAATAATAATTTCAATAAAAACAATAACAAATCTTTTCATAACGGATCCAAGATGCCAGTTACACAAAGTCATAGTTATGTGGCCACAAATACGGCAAAGTCAGGTAAACGTAGTCGTTCTTGTGAAATGTGTCGCGGCAATCATGCGTTGTATATGTGTAGTATGTTTTTAAATCTATCTATCGAAGACAGATGCAAATTAGTCAGTGATAAAAACCTATGCTATAACTGTTTACGTGGGGGCCATTCAATTAGTGACTGTTACTTTGGGCC
Source organism: Pyrausta purpuralis (assembly GCA_963924145.1). Lineage (NCBI taxonomy): Eukaryota > Metazoa > Arthropoda > Insecta > Lepidoptera > Crambidae > Pyrausta > Pyrausta purpuralis. The sequence continues at coordinate 20,903,929 of OZ001652.1, read as the reverse complement.
ATGCCAACATTGTAAACAAAAACACAATAGTTTATTGCATAAAAATGTAGGTAATGATAACAGTTGTGAGGGTTCAATATCATTGCATCCAGAGCCTAAACCGTCTCAAATAAAATCGACTGTACTGCATTCTTCATTAGGATCGCATTGTAATGACGGCGCACGCACGGATCAGCTGGTTTCGCTACCTGTTTTGCTACCTACTGCATTAGTAGAAGTAATCGATGAAAACAACAAACGACACACGGCTCGCGCGCTATTAGATAGCGGCAGTCAGCATTGTTTTGTTTCAGATGCGTTTTGTAAACGAATAAATTATACGAATTTTATACAGTCCACTGTTCAAATATCGGGAGTGGGACAATCGGTCACACAATCCAATAAATTATGCGATTTAATTATACGATCAAAAGTAAACGATTATTACACGAATATGCGTTGTTATGTTTTGCCAGGTAGAATTACATCATTCTTGCCGAATGTAAGTATCGACGTGAGGTCGATACAAATACCCGAGCATATTCAACTCGCCGATCCTAACTACAATATTCCTTCTGAAATCGATCTATTAATAGGAGCAGATATTTTCTGGGATCTTTTAAACGAAAACAAAATACGATTATCAACAGGTTCATATTTACAGGACTCAAAATTGGGTTGGGTTATTTCCGGTCCGATTTATACGAATAAATTGCCAATGCGAAATTCTAATATTCAATGTAACTTTGTACAAAATATGGACAATATAGATTTACAATTAAAAAAGTTTTGGGAATTGGAAGATCTATCTAAAGTACATACCCTTTCTAGTTCCGAGCGGAAATGCGAAGAAATATTTATAAATACGACTAAACGCGAATTAGATGGTAGATTTTCAGTTCGAATGCCACTAAAAGAATCAGCTGATACGTTAGGCGAGTCCTACACGATCGCTTATAAACGATTTATTGCCTTAGAGCGTAAATTAGATCGCACGCCTGAATATAAACGCATGTATTCAGATTTTATGCGAGAATATCGCGAGTTAGGTCACATGACAAAAGTAGATACTTGTTCGTGGCCTCATTATTTTCTACCACATCACGGGGTGTTTCGCGAAAATAGCACAACCACCAAATTAAGAGTTGTTTTCGATGCTAGCTGCGCAACCACTTCAGGGCAGTCGCTTAACGACATTCAGTTTATTGGACCTAAACTTCAAAATGAGGTTTTTTCAGTCTTGTTACGTTTTAGACAGTACCGGTGTGTAGCATGCGCAGACATCGAAAAAGCTTATAGGCAAACACTTGTGCAACCTGATCAACGGAACCTCTTATTAATACTTTGGCGGGAAAAACCCTCAGACCCGATTGATATTTATCAATTGAATACTGTGACGTATGGCACTGCATCGGCGCCATACCTATGTATACGTTGTTTGCATCAAGTCGCACAGGAATGCGACGACGAGGTAGTCGCACGCGTCATTCGAGAAGATTTTTTTGTAGACGATCTTCTAACATCACATGATGATCCGAAAAAGTTAATCGATATTTGTAAAAGGACGTCACATATTTTAAGGGAATACGGCTATCCATTGCGGAAGTGGACATTCAATTGTGATGAGACTGTAGAGGCTCAATCTAAAGACTTAGCTATAGGTGAACATACGCAAACAAAAACACTCGGGTTAGGTTGGCATAATAAACGTGATGAGTTTCATTACACAACAAAATTAAATTCAGTAGATACGTCACGGCTAACTAAACGAAATATGTTATCAGTAGTCTCTCAAATATATGATCCCTTGGGTTTTCTTTCACCTGTTGTTATTGTTGCAAAGATACTTTTGCAGAAACTATGGCTTTGTAAACTCGATTGGGATGATCCCGTTCCAAATGACGTCACAGTAAAATTTTATGATTTTGTCAATTCCATAAAACAGCACTTATACGAAATAACTATTCCACGATTTATAAGAAGTATTCACACTAAACGTTTGGAATTACACATATTTTCTGACGCGTCTCAAGAAGCGTATGGCGCTTGTGCGTTCGTTCGTGCAATAGCAGACGATAATTCGATTTTAATAAATTTACTATGTGCAAAGAGTAAAGTAGCACCTTTGAAAACAATAACCATTCCAAAATTAGAGCTTTGCGGTGCGTTGCTAGGTGCCCGATTATATAAAATGATTTTCGACTCCATGAGCCTAACATTCGATTCTGTTTATTTTTGGTCAGATTCAACAATCGTTATAGGCTGGCTTCGTATGTCAAATCATTCACTTAAAACGTTTGTGCAAAATAGATGTTCAGAAATCAATGATATAACAGGCGATGCATCTTGGTTACACGTTGAAAGTCATAACAACCCAGCTGACTTGGTGTCAAGGGGCCTTGACATTAAAGACATTAAAAGTAATAATTTATGGTGGCATGGTCCGAGTTACCTACATTCTTCTGAGTGGTCACCTAGTAAACATTCGACGCCAATTTGCGAAAATTTACCCGAAATAAAAATTAAAAAAACAAATGTAGGAAAATTATCAGCATGCTGTCTTATGCAGCATTAGGAACGAGACCAGACATCTGTGTAGCAGTGTCCATTCTAAGCAGATATCAAAATAAAGCAAACAACATGTTATTAACAGCTTTAAAAAGAGTTTTGAGATATATTAAAAGTACTATTCAATACTGTTTGATATACAAGTGTAATAATGATATGTTAATTGGATACTGTGATGTTAACTGGGGGGGGGGGGGGGGGAGATTTAAAAAATAGAAGGTCTACAACCGGTTATTGTTTTATGTTTGCAAATTGTTTGATATCATGGTGCTCAAAAAGGCAAGCTAGTGTTAGTCTGTCTTCCACAGAGTCTGAGTATGTGGCAATCAGTATGGCTGCAGCTAATGCCTGTTGGCTTATAAATTTATTATATGATTTTAAACTAGAGAAAGTTTGCCCTGTAGTCATGTTTAGTGACAATCAGAGTGCCATAATGGTTGCTAACACTGACTGTGTTAAGCGTCTTAAACATATAGATAAAAGGTTCCATTATATTAAAGAGTTGATTAGACGAGGTAAATTAGTTTTAAAATATATAAAAACAGAGGATCAGATTGCTGATATGTTCACAAAAGCATTAAATAAAAATTTGTTGTGTAAATTCATAAATTGTGTAACATGTTATAGGTTTGAGTATGTTCTGTTAACTTTTCTAGTAACTAGTTAAGCTTAGATACTTATATTGTTTTAAAATATAGGGTATTATATTGAGGGGGGGGGGGGGGGGGGTGTTGGTGTATATCAAAATAATACTTTGGCAACATTGTTTTGTTTTTAACTATGATCTATGGTTTATTCTGTCTTATCTCTGCTGCGTTGTATACTTGTGATAAGTGGAAGTTTCTTAATAACTAAATAAAACTGCAAGTCATTATAAAACTTAGTTTTACTTAATAATCGTACAGTATAAATTAATAATAATGTATAAAATAATAATTAATAATGCAAATATTGTAATCATAATTATGTAATTGCTGTGCCCTTACGGGGCGCTACATTGTATTTATAAGACCTTGTACTTTGTCTCTACTATGTGTACCACAATGTAGTATGCAATAAAGATGAATCTGAATCTAAAGCTCCAAAGTGTTTGCAAGGAACATGTCTATTGGGCAAAGCCTGTTGACGAACTGTTGAGACGGAGGACGGCAGTTTAGCGTCGACGAAAGCAGAGGTTTTGAGGGAGATCGAAAGGTTCTATGGACAGTTGTATACCTCAGTAGCCAAACCCGTTGATAGCTCGGCCAGAGACCCACGAGCTATGCTGACCCAACACTACACCGAAGACATCCCGGACATCAGCCTCTACGAGATTAGGATGGCCCTTAAGGAGCTTAAAAACAACAAGGCATTTCGGAATCACAGCAGAGCTTCTGAAGGCGGGTGGAACACCGGTACTTAAAGTCCTTCAGAGACTCTTTAAGTCCGTTCTGCTGAAGGGCATCACACCCGAGGCGTGGAACAGGAGTGTGGTGGTGCTGTTCTTCAAAAAAGGAGACAAAATCTTATTGAAGAACTATAGACCCACCTCACTCCTGAGCCATGTCTACAAGCTGTTTTCAAGGGTCATCACGAATCGTCTCGCACGTAGGTTTGATGACTTCCAGCCTCCCGAACAAGCCGGTTTCCGAGAAGGCTATAGTACCATAGACCACATTCATACGCTTAGGCAAATTATACACAAGTCAGAAGAGTATAATATGCCTCTATGCTTAGCGTTTGTGGACTATGAGAAGGCCTTTGTTTCGATCGAAACTTGGGCGGTGCTTCAGTCACTGCAGCGGTGCCACATGGACTATAGGAATATAGAGGTGTTAAAGTGCCTTTACAATAACGCCACCATGTCGGTCCGAGTACAGGAGCAGAACACGAGGACGATTCCACTGCGGAGAGGTGTGAGACAAGGAGATGTGATATCTCCGAAACTGTTCACAGCGGCATTGGAAGACGCTTTTAAGCTTCTGTAATGGGAAGGAATCGGCATCGATATTAATGGCGAATACATCACACACCTCCGATTTGCCGATGATATAGTTGTTGTGGCAAAGACGCTAGATGATCTTGGCACTATGCTCGAAGACCTTGACCGAGTCTCCCAACAAGTGGGTCTTAAAATGAACATAGAAAAGACGAAAATTATGTTGAGTTCCCTTTTTGTACCCACTCCAGTATCCATTGGGAACTCAACTCTTGAAGTTGTCGACGAGTACGTCTACCTGGGACAAGTGATCCGATTGGGTAGATCAAACTTCGAGAAAGAGGTCAATCCAACGTCGACGAATCCAACTCGGCTGGGCAGCGTTCGAAAAATTACGCAAGAGTGCCTTCTCATCTCATCTACCTCAGTGTCTAAGGACGAAAGTCTTCAACCAGTGATGACATACGGATCCAAAACATGGTCTCTAACTATGGGCCTCATAAAGAAGCTCAAAATCACACAACAAGCGATGGAGAGGGTAGCTGGGTGTTTTTCTACGGGATCGAATCAGAAATGAGGAGATACGTAGTAGAACTAAGGTAACGGACATAGCCGTGAGAATCAGTAAGCTCAAGTGGCAATGGGCAGGGCATATAGCGCGACGAACTGATGGCCGTTGGGGCAGGAAAGTTCTAAATTGGAGAGTAGCAAGTAGCAAGACGCAGCGTAGGACGTCCACCAACAAGATAGACAGACAACTTTAAAAAGATCGAAGGATCAAACTGGATGCAGATCGCTAGTGATCGGTCGCTGTGGAAAGCCGTGGGGGAGGCCTATGTTCAGCAGCGGACATCCTTAGGCTGATAATGATGATGAATGATGATTGACCCGACCGGGAATCGTACCCAGCCCAGACACCAGCGTGCTGAGCCACTACACCACGGAGGTCGTCTGCGGTCTGTTGAAAATACAGCTTAAGCCGCGGCTGACCAATTAAAGCGCTCTATTTACGTTTTTAATATGGCTCTGATATTTTATTTAGACATCTGTTGCGGACAGCAAAATAACAACTATTTATTGTCTGCTTATGCCTATGTTGTGTGTAATATGAGAGTAAAGTCTATCACCCATAAGTTTCTGATAAGAGGCCATTCGCAAAATGAAGGGGATAACGTTTCTAACTTTATCGAAAAGTAAGTGAAAAGGTGAATAAAATCTGGCCCTATTTACACACCATAGCAGTACATAACACTGATTCGGGCCGCCAAAAATCTGGATCAGCATACAAAGTGCATGAAATGACACATGATCGCTTTTACGACTTGAAAGCTTTGCAAGTAGCTTGGGGAACGAATTTTAATTTGGATGAAGACAAGAACCAAGTAAAATGGCATGACATAAAAGTCCTCAAAGTTGTAAAGGAATGTTCTATAGTATTTTTTTATAAAACATCCTTTGCAGAGACCGAATTTAAAAAATGTTGTGTAAATAAGTGAAAACTAGACGTATGGCGGTAGAAATGACATCTAATATCACAATAAATCTGAGTAAAGCGCATACAGAAAACATTTGTTTGTCGGATGCAAAAAAAAAAAGACATTAAAGAACATGTGGACAAAAATGTGATTCCGAACCCGTACTACGAAAGTTTTATACAAAAATGTTCAGTAAAACATCGACATAGATGTACTTAATCTCATTTTTAAAGTAGGTAGGAAATCTAGTTTAAGAACTCAGGGCCATTTCAAATTTTATTGTATAAGGAGACTATTTTTTGCATTTATAAGTATTATTGTTACCTAATAATATTAGCAGACTAATGATTGAACGGTGATTTGCAACTTGAGATTGTTACTACAAGTTAAGAAAATGATAAGAATAGCATAAAAACGAAAAATAAGTAAAGAAATAGTAGCTACCTAAGAATTCTTCTACTAATTTATAATTTATAGATTTTGATATTTTGTTTTGAATATTACTAAAATAGTTCAGAGGCTGTAGCTTTTTTTAAGTTTGAAGAGGTGAGCATGCTCAAATTGTATTATTTTTAAGACATAAATGTATCTACATCATACCTTGTGAAGGTGTCACTGTAATTGTTAAACAAGAAGAGAGACTTACCCGATCTCAATTTTATTGCAAAATCTAGTAATTAATAAGTCGTTTAAATAAGAACATTTGTTTGTAACAAACTTCATGGTTCGAAGTTATTTTTTTCTGTATTTTTTTATTAGAATAAACAATTGCTTAATTTCAACCATTTTAATTCTAGAACACCTACATAAAACCGAAATCTATCCTTAACTTTGTAAACATCATCCATTCATAGTTATTATAACTCAAAACACCCAAAAAAATATATCCTCTTTTTTGCGGTGTGTAAAGTAACATAACTCGTTTTTATTCCAGATAAAGTAAAGTAACTCTACTAAGTTATAGATAGAATAAACTCTACTAAGTTGATTAACAAATTCGTTTTAGGGAAATGTACAATTTAGGCGGTCTTATTGCTATAAGCGATCTCTTCCAGACAACCTTTGGGTAAATAAATTATGAGTTATATAGGAAGGGGTATTTTGTAGGTTGGGTAGGTTTTGGTTAGGTTGTTGTAGGGGGTTGTTTGTCCCCCTCGAATGGAGCACGCCTTGTCGTGGCGTGGGGGCTCAGTAGCCTGTCGCAATCCAGCGGCGGGTGAAGCCAAGATGCTCCGTGGAGAGTGCCGCTGCGTCTGTTCCCGTATCGGGCGGCAGTGGCCATAGTGAGTCGCGTCTGTCTCGCATCGAGCGGCGACTCACTAAAAGTCGTTGGACTCCCAGCACCCCTCTGGTGTATCAGAGGAGGCAGGGGATGTCCTGAGGACTTTGGTCCTCTGGGCGAGCTCGGCGTGCATTTGCCGTCGGGCGTGGCTCGCCTCGTCGGGAGGGTCTCGGACAGACGGTGTGGGGACACCTCTGTCCAATCACAAGAGACCCTTCTGAGGCGCCATGGTGCCGTCGGGAGTGGGATCGCCCCACTCCGTGGAGATCCGCCCTCCTCATGGAGGGTGGAGGTTGCGCTGGCAAGGGTCGCGGGACTGTTGAGACACCGCGGCCCCTGCTGTCAAAGCCACCAATCGCGGCGGGCGTCGTCAGGTTTTAGTGGGTATACCCGGGGGCGTAACCGGGGGAGTCCCACACACGCCCCTCCGTTCCCCAACGGAGTGGTACGGTGCGTAATTGCATTTCCTGACGTTAAAAAAAAAAAAAAAAAAGGGGGTTGTTTGTATAACATACTAGAAAAAATTTAGGTTTTATTCAAGCAATTAAAAAATCAAGTAACTAAATAAGCTTTAAAAGTAATATTCTTTATTTATGTATGTATTATTAGTTTTTTTTTATACCTTTCCTAGTTATTTTAAAATAGATTTTTCGTTACGTAAAAATACTGTTCATAAGCTGCAGACAAACATTAAATGTGGAATTAATTCTCAAAAGATTTTGGTAGAAATTATTCAGAAGTGTAATAGAATAGCCATCATTTCAATCATCCCACAATAGCTTCTGTCAATTGGTAAAAATCCTAGAGCGTTTGAATCCAGATCAAGTTCCATTAACTGTAATACGTGACTGCGCAACAAAATGGAATTGCACGTTCTACATGTTCGAAAGATTTTTAAAACAAAAGGATTTTTTGTGTCTGTATGCTAATATTAATAACATTCCCAATATATCAGCTGACGAATGGACTGCTATGGAGCACTGTGTATCAATTCATAAACCATTCGAAGAAGCTACACGCAACTTGAGCAGTTTGCAGGCCCTGATTTCATCCGTCATTTCGATTATTTACACGTTAAAAAAAGCATTGACGAAAGAAAGCCACCTACTGGGGGTGTCGATAATTTTGTAAGTAACTTCGTTGAAGTCATAAAAAGAGAAATGACTAAGAAGTTTCCTAACCTGGAGAATAATCCTTTATTTACAATTTCGGCGTTCTTGGATCCCAGGTACAAGCATATTTTTTAACGATATTGTGAAGGACCAAGTAAATACTGACGTTGTCGCACTTGCACTAAATCTCTCAAAAACAAGAACAAGGTGATCAGCGAGTTTCAACATCTGGGACTCAAAGGCCATACGGACACACTAGTTAGGAAGGCGAGGTAGCTAAATGGCGTAGTTCAACGGCACCGTCGAGACCTATCAAAATCGAAAGATAAAATAATTTCGAAAAGAAAAGCTCGTATGGTAGAAACCATTTTAGCGGTGGGTTTGGCGTGTACGGTTTCTCAAAAATGTAAAAAAAAAACAGTTAGGTACTTAGGCATTCTCGAGCGCGAGTCCAAAAGACAATTTGAGGATCAACAGGCTATTGAATAAGTAGTAAATGAATTGGGAAGTCTAGCTCAAGAACGCTGTATTTGAACCGCTCCCAAGCTCGCTAACGGCGCGGCCTGCCGCGCCTTTAAAATACATCGTCTCGATCTAGTCTCCCCAATTCGTGAAACAATCAGACAGACATACCTGTTCACAGCAACCGATGAACGATGCACATTTAACACTAATATAACAAACACTGTTACCGTTATTGTTTGATTACTTATAAACGTATAAAATGACTGAACTGTTTTTTTTTCTATTTATTCGTTAAGCTTAAATAATTAATTTTATTTATTTTGCATTTGCAATTTAATGAATTTATGAATTGATTTTGCTTCAGTTTACAGCCGTACCGAAAACGGGTACTTCTTTATGGCCGCATCCCCAACCAGCAAGGCATACACTTTAGCATCGTAATTTGCAATTTAATAACTTATGGATTGATAATGTTACACATTGATTTCGTAGGTATTGCTCAATGCTTCAGTTTACAGCCGTACCGAAAACTGGTACTTCTTTCTGGCTGCATCCCCAACCAGCAGGGCACTTTAGCATTATAACAATATCAACTTAATCCACGAACAAAACTTTTTACGAATTTATATCATTACAGTTTTATTATGGAAACTATTTCAAATGATTTGTTTACAACCATACCGTAACGAGTATTTCTTTCTGGATGTATCCCGGCTTGCAGGCACACACAAAACATAAGAAACATAGCCCTAATAAAAAAGTATGAATAAAAGTACGGAAAGTTATTTTAATCAACTTACTATCAAATCACTACTTATTGAAATTATGAACCAATACTTACTGAAATAAAATAAAAAGATTCAGTTCGCGTAATTGTTTCACTATTAGGTATTTTTATTTATCGTAAAACTAATAAATAATCAATATCGGTAACTAGTAGTTTGATCAAAATTAAATAGGAAAGATGTTATGCACACGGGATTATTGCTTCAACTAAAAGGTAGCTAAGGTCAGCGTGACGCGCATGTATGTTAAGGGAAGTGCATACTGTTATGAAAAATTAGTAGGAGTAAAATAATGAAATAATCTATTTCTAATTTATTCTCATCATACAAACAGCTGTCGCGGGTTCGAATTCCTCGTCAGGGCAAATGTTTGTGAATTGAGCATCGGTTTGAACCTTTGCCTATCGCCGCATTAAAATATTTTTATCGAGGGCTGTTTGAAATACACATTTTTATCATCTTAGCTGATAAGTATTTCTAGCACAATATTTTAATAAAACAGCTTTTAAATTTAAAAATCAAGAAAAGGAATTGATAATAGACAAGTAGATTTTTGTTTACGATAAAATAAGAGGGATTTTTTTTCCACAATTCATTATTTCTTTCTTACATTATTCTCAGGTTGTGTATATAACCCTTTATATTCAACGTATCGCTAACTTAGCTTCCTAAGCATTTTAAATGTGTAAGTAAACCTAAACCTGCTTACATGACGTATCTTGTTACACTTGCGAGCAACGAAGTGGGAGCTAACAATCCTTAAAAATATTATGTTGTATGACTTTGTAGATAATATCCTGAATTAATTGGTCTTAATAATTTCGTTTTCGACATTGTTTGAGCCGAATTCATTTGAATGGTTTGGTATTATACATATATTTACCTATTATGCAAAGTATAAAGGAATAGTGGTAATCGTTAAAAATAATCTGGTGATTGTTTTGATATGAACAATATTTAAAAAAAAAGTGTGGTACAACTGTAAACGATGTCAAGTGTGATCGACGAATGATTTTATCTGGGGGCACGGCAGTGCCCCCACCAAGTCGAGCAAAAAAGCGTCACGGCCGTACCATCCTTTTCTCGAAGCAATTCAGACCATTTTCGACCCCCTGTAACTTGGTTGTGGAAAAAACTAGAAGACTGAAATTTTCAGGAACCATGCAGCATTGTAGAGACACGGTATATTTCAAATTTCATTCAATTTGAACCAGTATTTTAAGAATTATAACGGGTCAAATTTCTTAATTTTGTCACTCACTGATTCACCGATCACCAAAATTCTAAGGCACTTCTAGCAGACCTAGAAGTTTCAAATTTGGAATATAAATAGTGTTTCGTGTATGAATCAAGGAAAAACTAAAAAATCTAGAAAAGACCGCAAAAAATTAAGCCCATACAGCCAAGTCTTCAGTTACATTTTTCAATATTGACTTTATTCGTAACGATGTTTTACGGCAGTTATTATTATCGCGTGCGAAGCCGCGGGTTAAAGCTAGTTCCATATAAATATAGGCACATGGTAGTGCTCCTGCCAAATCGAGCAAAAAATGGGTATTCCCGTCATGAAAACAGGTGTAAATTAAATTATTTAATGCATTAACGTACCTATGTGTGTATTCGTACTTATTACGAGTGCGTAAGGTTGTAAATTAATTATAATACCACGCGCTGCGATGCTAGCGAGTGAGCGCGGGCCGTTACTACGCGCTGCGCGGTGCTAGCACGAGGGCGCGGGGCGGGGACAGTGGCGGGGCGCGCGGAAAGGTAAATGTCGCCGAGCGAGCTGTCGCGGTGCTAGCGCGAGGCGAAAAGTTCATAAGTCAGAGAGAGGGCTTTAAGAAAATTCGTTGCTGGTAGATATACATATATACGAGGGTCAAACTGAAAGTTCTTAGAACTGGCCACTTATAAACAATATAATAAAAAAAATATTCTAAAATTTGAAAATAGAACTCTTTGCCAATATTACTGAGTATATATTTCATTCATTTGTCATTTGTTTTACGATTTGGCGGCAAATTGAAAATTGTCTGTGTCACGTCAACATGAATTTAACACGAGAAAATTTTCGTGCAATGATTTTTTATGACTTTCGATGTCATTTAAGTCAACAAGAAAGTTATGATAGACTACGATTGGCCTTTCACGATAAAGCCCCATCTCGTGCGACTGTTTACAACTCATTTAATGAGTTTAAACGTGGTCGCACTAATCTCACTGATGATGTACGTGAGGGACGGCCTTCTACGGCGACGACTGAAAATAACATCTGTGTTGTGCGGCGTATGATAGAGACTGACAAAAGAGTGACCTATCAGCAGATTCGGACAAGCTTAGGCATCGGTATGAGTCAAGTGCACAAAATCCTCCACGAACATTTAGCGGTCAGGAAGCTTTGCGCCCGGTGGATACCTCATAATTTGACTAAGGCTCAAAAACTCCATCGTGTGGATTGGTGCCGTAAAATGATTGAAAGATTTAACGGAGGTGACTCAAATGCTGTGTTCGACATACTAACAGGTGACGAAAGCTGGATTTACTGTTATGATCCTGAAACCAAAAGACAATCTGCTCAGTGGGTGTTTCCTTTCGAGGAGTTGCCAACTAAAGTGAAGAGAGATCGAAGTGCGGGAAAAAAAATGGTGGCCTCGTTCTTTGGAAGGATAGGTCATTTCGCAACAATTGTGTTAGAGGATCAAAAAATAGTTTCTGCAGAATGGTACACTACCAATTGTTTGCCACTTGTCTTGGAAAAAGTTCGAGAGAAATGACCTCGCAGTAGGATCCTCCTTCACCACGACAACGCCTCGTCGCACACCGCCAAGCGAACGATCGACTATTTGGCGACATCAAACGTTGAATTACTGGGTCACCCGCCGTATAGCCCCGACCTCGCGCCTTGTGATTTTTATTTATTTCCAAAAATTAAAGAAAAACTTAAAGGAAAGCGGTTTATGAATGCTGAAGAAGCGGTGGCTGCGTATCGCGATGCCATTGAAGAGACCCCGAAGGACGAGTGGGCAAAGTGCTTTTCCCAGTGGTTCCATCGCATGCAGCGGTGTATTGACGTCAATGGACAATATTTTGAAAAGATATAATAAAACTAATAACTGGCTAATGTAATCAGTTTTTGATTTTCTAAGAACTTTCAGTTTGACCCTCGTACAATAAGTAGAAGGTACCGAAAAGGAAAAAAATAGAACTGTCTACAAAATACAAAAAGAAATGAGATCCCATCAAAAACAATACTTGTCAAAAAAACCAAGTCTCGCAACTCAGTTGTTCTGCGGTAAAAAGTTGTGAGATCCATGTAATATCAAGTCGGTTATTAATTTATTCAGTCTCTACTTAAGCGACTTTCTGTCTTAATACGTCTAGTCTCTAAGGCCACGATCGTGGTCCATAACAATTGAAAATCAATTGTGTCTGGAATCTCCGTACTCGAAGCATTAAGTTGTTACGTAATAATTAACAGCATCTTATAGTGACGCATATCGATATTAAAATTCTTTAATGTTTTATGTAAATATATTGAGACTTGGCCATCGCCTGAAAACATGTGTAAATTCAATCGCCTGAAAACACATGTAAATTCAATTATTTAGTGCGATGGCCAAGTCTCAATATATTAACATAAAACATTAAAGAATTTTAACATTGATATGTTCGTTTTTCAATCAATAGCTGATTGGCATTATTTTCATCGTGCGTATAATTTGGTAATTTTTACTTTATTTGTGTGAGTGTAAATTTGGTATAAAATGATCGGTAAGTACACCCATTGCTATTACTGTTCGTGGTCACCGATCATCTTCATACTGAAAACTTCGTGGTAGCGCTGCTCTTCATTCTCAGGAAAAATGTTCGTGAGTTATTTTTATTTCATTTCATTGAGCTCTCAATGGTCTAGACAGTGAAACTATGTTTGTTTTGTGTTTGAATTAATGAGTCAAGGCCTAAAATACCTTTTGCGAGGTTTTGTATTTTTAAAGTCTATTTTAGAGGAGAGTTAAACGAGTTAATTTGTTTGAGAATAGGATATTGTATTGATTTTTAGAGGATATTGTATTAATAAATCACAGTTATTTTGTATACCTTATTTATATTTTCAGGTCGGAATCAGACTACAATAACCGTAGCGCTGCCGTCGCTTGCTTTGACTCAGAGTCAGAGTCGTCGTCGGATCCGGAAGAATATCCAAGGTAAATTTAGATTACTACTTAGATTATGAGTGAAAATTAAGTGACGACAACTCTAAATGCATTTTAATCCTAATCAAACTTATAAATCATATACACATATTGTTACAGCCCACCTAAAAAAACTAACAAAGCCAGCAAGGCTAAAGTGGTGAAGAAGGAGACACCCACCAAAAAGTCTCGGTACGTATTCTAACTCTGTTAATTGTGCTTATATCATGTCATTTTAAAGTGTTTTATAAACTTATTTTTATTTGTGTTACATGTAGGACCGATTCATCTCGCAGAAAACGCAACGCCATTGCAGATTTGGGTGCGGAGTCTGAATCGGACCACACTCCTCTATTATAATGATAATAATAATAATTATTATTTTTTACTTAACATATGTTTCTATTTCTCCATAAATAGTCTTTTTTTTACAGCGATTAGATATTTTACTTTACTTTATTTTGTTACAGGTCTTCTAAGAAAGCTAGAGCCTGCGAAAGCAAGGCTAAAGGGACGAAGAAGGAGAAACCTCAAGAAAAGTCTGGGTAAGTATATTTATTATAACTAACGCATTTCTCGTTTTTTATTTGCTATACTCATAGGTACTGATTATTTTTATTATTTCTTTGTTGGTGCAGTAAAACCGGAGGTATCGTCTCTGAAGACCTGTTTGGAGGCGTGGCTGAGCCTGCTCCGAAGCAACAACCACTGTGGTCGTCGCTATCGAGGCGAGTCGCGGGCGGGATCAGCCGTCAAGGCACTCTGCAGACTGACGGCGACGTCTACATCGACCTACGAGTCTTCAACGTCTCCGAAATCATCGAGGTGGAACGCTTTGACAAGTGGAGCGGCTGCTTGAGGATTCGGCTCAACCACGACGATCCGTTGTGGGATAGCGTTAAGAAAATATTTAAAGATAGTAATAAGGTGTTTAAAATTATAGAGTCGACGTTTTACGCGGAGAAGAAAAAGTAAGGTAGCCATAGTTTTTTTATTTATTTTGTTTGGTTTTTTTTTTGTTTTTTTTCTGTTTAGTAAATACTAATAAGCATGTTATTTTAGCTTTCATCCATCCGACTGTACTGTAATACAATACAACAACCTAAAATAAGAGCACAGTATTTTTAAAATAAATTTAATAATAATGATGTAAAACATAAATAATAATAAATCAAAGGTAGTCTGTAAAATTTGTTTCACTTAAGCATTTACATTTTAATTAAATTTACTATTGCCCACCATAACTTCCATTCTATTCTAATCATGCATAGCTCAAAAACTATTTTTTGTTCAGTATGTAATAAATCCATACTCAGGAAAGTTTTTCCTGGGCACTTGCGCAGTACTATTCATAAAGATAATACCGCATTAAGCTATGACCAAGGGATTCAGACGGTTAATTCAGCTTTTAGAGGTCGCATCGTGTCGTATCGCATCAGTGCTGATTGCGAACAGGCTCCTGATGGTCAGAAGTTGCCAATTACTTCACCACAGCACTTCATGCATTCCATTTCGTCTAGGCTGCGTAAAGTGCTCGATTCTGCTATAGCATCTCACACTAATGTAAAAGTTAACTTTGCATTATTTGCCAACATAATTTTGCCTAAAGATGATTCAGTGGACATTTGCAACAGAAAATATTCCAACCTTTCATAATTACTCTTTTGATGATTTGTTGAATAATGTTTCGCAGGTTATTTGTAAAAAGATAGATGATTTCCAAGAAAAGGGAAGTGGCTGGTCCCTTATGGATATTCTTTATCTCGAAACCAACATTAATAAATATTCACCATTAAGTGGTTCTAGTTATATAGATTTACCAAAAAATATTAAAGCAAAAAAACGTGCATTAATATAAGAAATAGTGATGAATACTGTTTTGCTTGGACAATAATGAGCGCTTAATCCTGATGTAAAAAACGCTAATCGAATCTCATCCTATCCACACTTTTCTAAAGTTTTAAATACCGATAATATGCATTTTTCAGTATCATTGAAAGATATTAAAATGTTTGAGAATAATAATAAAGAGATTTATGGGATTGCCAAGAAACAAAATATTGTTGGACTGTTATATAAAACATTGTCTCGAAAAAGAAACCATGTTAACATGCTTTTGTTAGAAAAAACACAAAATCTCATTATTGTCTTATTAAAGACTTAACAAAATTAGTTCGCAATCAAATTACAAAGCATCATGGGAAATTATATTTCTGTGAAGAATGTTTGTTATTTTTTAAATCAGATCGAGATTACGATGAGCACGTTTGCGGAGGAGTGGTCACGGTACTCCCCGATAGTGACACTATGATGCAATTTAAAAACTATCATTGCATGCAGAAAGTGCCTTTTGTTATCTACGCTGACTTCGAGACGATATTAGAGCCTTGCTCCGAGAGCAGTGGCTCCTGTACAGCAAAAGTACAAAAACATTTGCCTCCAGCGTTTGCTTATTACAGTTTGTAATTACGATAATTCGTATAATCGCTTAGTGACATATCAAGGAATAGACTATGCTACTGTATTTGTTAAGCGATTGCAAAGAGACATAAAACGGATTTACAAACTGATGCAATCTGCATCTGAAACTCCAGGGGGGCGATTCTCGCGGCAATAGAACTTTTTTCGTGTGGTAATTCGATTGCGAGTTTAACTGTTTTACCTTAAAAATCAAGTAAAATATCTACACGTAAAGAAACTAGCGCACGAACAAAATCTAAATACATAGAAATTGTGACCGTGAGATATCAAAAACTACTTTTTCTTCGACAAAGAAAATTCGATCGGTGAACTTTTTTCGTATACGAATTGCACGAGAATTGTCCCCCAGTTCCTATAATATATCGAGAAAAAGACAAATTGAATTTTGAAAATGCTGAACGTTGTTTTTTGTGTTCTAATTTACTGATTGGTGATAAAGTACGAGACCATTGTCACTTCACCGGTGAATATCGAGGTGCCGCTCATTCCAGTTGTAATCTTAAATATAGAATACCAAAATTCATCCCGGTGTTCTTTCATAACTTATCAGGTTATGACTACCATTTGTTTATTCGTGAACTAAGCAGAATTCCGGGCGAAATAAAAGTAAATCCTAAAAACAATGAGAACTACATTTCTTTTACAAAATTATTCAGCGATTTTATCGCGGTCCTATTTGTAGACTCATTTAAGTTTTTAGGAACTAGTTTAGAACAATTAGCCAATAATCTACAGCGAAACGATTTTATAAATTTGAGTGCGTATTGTAAAAATGAAAACCAATTAACATTGCTAAGTCGTAAAGGTGTATACCCATACAATTATATGTCAAACTGGAATGTTTATAAAGAAAAGAACTTACCACCGCAAGAAGAGTTTTTTACCAATCTAACCGATGAAGCCATATGTAATTTTGACTATGATCATGCAAAAAATGTTTGGGATAGTTTTAATATAAGAAATCTTGGTGAATATACGGATTTATATGTAAAAAGCGATGTTTTGATACTAAGCGATATTTTTGAAAAGTTTCGTAAAACGTGTAAGATCAATTATGATTTATATCCTGCATTCTATCTCACTGCACCAAGTCTCAGCTTTGACGCTATGTTGCTAAAAACAAAAGTCAAATTAGAGCTGATTCCAGATTTAGAAATGATACGAATGATACAAAAGGGAATTCGCGGAGGTATTTGCTTATGCTCAAAAAGGTATGCTGAATCAAATAATCAATATCAGTCTGACTATGATCCCTCCCAACCAAACAAATATTTAATGTACGTGGACTGTAATAATTTATATGGTTTCGCTATGTGCAGTTACCTGCCTTACGCGGATTTTAAATTTCTCGATAAACAGAAAAGTAATGAACTTGACATTACAAACATTCCTAACGACAATGACTATGGTTATATTCTCGAAGTTGATTTGGAATATCCTGAGAGGTTGCATGACTTACATAACGATCTTCCATTTTGTGCGGAAAACTTTACTCCTCCAGGTGCTAAAAATGTTTAAAATACCAAATTTATTTAATAAATTTAACTATGTTATCCACTATGTTCATTTAAAAACATGCTTAAAACATGGGTTACGAATTAAAAAAAAATCATAAAGGAATATCATTCAAACAAAGCTCATATTTAAAGAAATATATTGACTTAAACACCCATTTGAGACAAAATACTAACTCACCATTTGAACAAGACTTTTTTGAATTGCTCAATAACAGTATTTTTGGAAAAACCCTAGAAGATACTGAACGTCGAGTAGATTTTAAACTAGTAAGTACGTGGCGAGATGAGAGAAATAAGACCAAGAAATATCACTCAGCTGAACAGCTGATATCTCGTCCAAATTTTCATAGTGCAACAATATTTGATGAAAATTTCGTAGCTTTACAATTAAAACGCGAAAAAGTTATCCTTGACAAACCCATATACATTGGATTTATAGTACAAGAGCTGTCTAAAAATCATATGTATGATTTTCATTACTCAGTAATGAAAAATAACTACCCTGATAAAATATCATTGTGCTAAGCTGATACTGATAGTCTCTTGTACTCCATAGAGACAAATGATTTTTATTCCGACTTGAAAGAACACTTTTTGTCTTATTTTGATACAAGCAATTACGATCTGGAGAATTGTTTTGGTATTATACCTAAAAACAAAAAAGTCCCAGGGCTATTCAAGGATGAATTAGGAGGTAAAATATTATTAGAGTTTGTTGGGCTGCGATCTAAGCTGTACAGTATTAAACAGACAATGCTGAAATCAAAAAAGCAAAAGGTGTGAAAAAGAATGTAAACAAAAAAATTAAAGTTTTCTGACTATGCCAATGTCCTATCAACGGGTAACGAATTAAGAGGTAAAATGTACTTTTTAAAACAATAAAACATCAAATCTTTACTACAGAGCAATATAAAGTGGCTTTGTCTAGAAAAGATGATAAACGCTTCATTGCAAAAAATAATGTCACCACTTTGTCGTGGGGACATTATTATATTACTGTTTAATTTTTGTAAATAAATGGATGGATGTAAGATAATTATCATTTTGTTATGCAGCTTAACCAGTGTATTATAGTATTAGTGTTATGTTTTATTGTTTATTATATAATAAATTTATAAGTCTTAAGATAGGTAACGTATTATTAATAAATTGGCTAAACAACTTCGTGTTTTATTTTCGTCTTATGAGACCCAATAATGTTTATAGCATCGGATTGATCAAGTTGCAACTTTTTGTAAGGAAAAAGCTGATCACTGTAAAAATAAACCTGACACCTAATATTGTTGTTAATTTATGGTTTTGCAATGGTGTTATTTTACTTGTGCGCATACATCATATATGCAACAAACAGGTCGTTACAAGTAAAAATGCTGATATGTCGATTAAAGTTGATTGAAAGAGTCATATCAACATTTTTTTAAAATCTATTCTACTAAAACCGCTTATTTATAAGTCATTATAATCATTTTTCATTCAGCAGCGTTGAGATTAGCAGCGAGCCAATTCGTGAATTTATGTAAGTAATGCATTTTTATTTTATTTTTATAGTAAAACTGTATTTTTAATACCTCTGCGAAAAGTATTTGTACTAAACTAATATATATTTTTGATTGTTACAGAAAATGGAAGATTCAGCCGACATAATTTTCAGCCAATATGCTCAGGATACGTTAGAAAATTTTACCCAGCAATACCAGGAACTAATGAGGAATCAGCTGACAAATTATGAGAAAAAACGAAGACAGAAACGAGAAAACAATAAGAAGAAGACCAATGCCTCTAAGTCTTTTGTTGTAAGAAAGGAAAACCGAGGAATTAAACTAGTCCAAATCAAAAATATTGGATCTACAAAAAGAATCAGCGGTGGTGAGTTCATGTGAAGAGAAAGAAAATGTGGTCGTCAACGCGCAGTACCTATGTGGTGCAGGATTCTGTAGATGAAATTGCAGATCATACCGAGGTTTTAGTACGAAAGATTTCTAAAAAGCTCTGTGGTGATTTCGGTTTGTTATGATTATTTTGTAAGGTTTAATAATAGTTTTTATAATGTAAATTAAAATTATAATAAGTTAAAATTGTATCTTACTTGGAATGAATAAACTTTATAAGTAAGTGAAAATGCATTTTAATTCCTTTCTTTTTCCTTGAAAATCAAGTTTAAAAATACAAATAGTTATATCGGTATAGAGTATAGTATAACATTTTATTTTTTTAAATTACTTTTATTAATTGTTTTCTACGAGTAAACACCATTTTTTTATACACAAAACATTTTTAATGCACAAATATTCTTATGATAAACACAATTAGTTATATAAACATCGTTTCTGTAACTTTTAGATAATTTCTTAAGATTGGGAATACCTTCATCATTAATATCTATAACATTTTGATAACCACATAAGTCTTGTAGCCATTTCACCTTTTCTGCTCCTTTCACAATAATAATTCGATCTTTAAAGTATGGTTTCATTATTCTTAGAAATTCTTTGTAGTCAATATATCCATCGCTCCAGGAATATCCCCTATTCCTTTTTAACCACCGAACACGCCTTTTTTCTTCTTCAGTAAGTTTAGAGAATGAATGTGGCGGTTTTATTTAAAAAATATCAGTATATTGCGAAGTAGCTATAGCCAATTATTTGACTATGAATTCATTGTGTAGATTTTTAAATCTTTGCACATCCACTATTACCGTATTGTTATTCATGTTAACTTTTTTACAATATTACTAAGCGGTTTGTATTCAAATAAACATTCGTTCAAAATCAAACAATATGCTGCTGTATGTTCGGGTATATCTTGGTCTGCTTCAATTTCAACTCTAACATCGATCGATCCCTTTAGGTTCTCGTGTTGTCTCGAACACTCAATAACAAACAGAGGAGCTATGTCTCTGAATTCTTTTAAACTCAACAATGGTTCTGAACGACGTCCGTGATACGACTGTTGAAATCTTGTGTATTTTTCGTATAATAAAGTAAATTTGTCATCTGAAAAACTGACATTCAATCCCTCATATGGATAATATGACGAATTTAAATAGACTCTCACATCACGTACATGACAATGATCGAACTCCGCCATTGACAATTTACTATTTTGTTTCCGATTGGTTTGTAAGGCAATCACAACAAATCGAGGTTTCTCTGTTTGGAAAGAAGTTTTGATAGACCAAGTATGTTTATGTGTTTTGGGCAGTAACGGGTATTCATACAGATCCCAATTACGAAAAGCTAATGGAATAGGTCGATCTTTCTCTAAATGCTTTAATAAATTTATTCTTTCGCGATCAGACACTTTAATGTGTGGTATTCTCCAAATTATCTTACTTATTGTAACATCACCAATAACTTCTTTTGAATTTAACTTAACTGCATTAAAATTTGAGTTGCTTCTTAGTAACACTAACTCGTGCTTGCAGTTCATTATATTTATTTCATAATCTTCAGCAAATCCCAATATTTTGTTAAACGGGAGTGATACTGAAAATGCTCTACCAGAGACATTATTTGTTCCTTGAGGCGACCAGCCCCAAACTCGTGCGTATTTTGATTCATTTTCATTTAAAGATAGATAAGATTTTATAGTAGTAGTAACACCAGCGTTCTTAATTTTATAAATTTCTACTCCATTTAATTCATATCGCACGTCTTGAAATAAAAACAGTACTGAATTATTAACAAAATGTATATTTGAAACTCCTGCTTTAGAAGCGCTGTCATACACATTTACTTTTCCTTCGATGTATAGGCTACTAAGTGAAGGCAACACGTACAAGTCTTGCTGGTTGAAAACTTGAGACTAAGAGCTAACGCTTCCATCGTTCTGTTATGTCTTTCAGATTCTTGAAGACTCTTTTGCGCGGCTTTAGAATCATTCACAGCTTTTGCAATACCAGCAGCCCCTCCAGCAAGTGAACCTAATGCTGACAATCCCGCAAATATAGGGATAAGTGGCAAAAGACCTCCTGATTTTGGAAGTGGAATACAACGGGGCAAACGTATTCCTTTGTTCTTACTAAATAGTTTTTTTGCAGCTGCATAAGCATATTTTATTGCAGAATGGTGGTCCTTGTATTTATTTATTTTCAATTGAGATTGAATTGCTTTAACACCTTTCTTGAAACATTTTATACCACTGCCTGCCCTTATTTTAGCTTTCATAGCATTCTTTACAATCCAAGAAGCATTTTTTTCTCCTTTACCAGCCTCCTTTGATTTCAACCTCTTCTTAGCCATATCCAAAACGTCGCAATCGTAGAACAGAGACGGATTTGATTTTTTTTAATTTTCGTTTTATTGCATAATCCGATATTTAATTATATGTTTTATCGATTGATAGAACTTTTTTGAAAAAAACGTATTAAACGCCTGAGATATAGATTAGAACATCGACGGATTTGATTCTGAGAGCGTAGTACAACGCCCGATTAAATAATCCGTCTGTGTACGGTGGAGAGCCTCCTTCCCCCGCACCCCACTCACCGCGGCGGATGTCTAGTTTCGTCCCTGTTCTACGAAAGCGTGTCATGTCACTCGCATCGGGTTTTAAAATCATAACCAAGTCTTTTTTTTAAACAGAAATAGTATTTTCTGTATGTTTATAACTCAAACAAAGTTAAAATATGAATTCGAGGTCGAAACGAATGTTATGTTTGTAAAAAATGATTATGAATGTACGGATGAAAATCGAAGAATATTGTCAAAAAATAGAAACAGTACATAACAATCAGAAGAACAGATAACACATAATACGGGTAAGTTAATTTCATATTCTGTTGTCTTTATTATTACTGTAAATGTTGTTTTTGTATTACTTAAGATTTAATTGTCTTATCCATCGTACAGTGACGGTTTGTCAAAACCGTCTTTTTTCTATGGAGTAAAAAAAAAGTTTTTGCATCCTGATTTCTGTGTCAACACTGTTTTTTCTATACTTATGTAGTCTTTATACGTGCCACAATACATTTCTGTTTCTTTTGTATATTTTCTTGACGTAAGTGATTAACCTTCTTTATTTCATGGACCATTCCAGGGCGTATTATATGAATCGTCACTTTTCTACGAATAGATGCTAAATGGAAATGCATATCCAACGTTATTCGAGGGACAAAATTTTACATTCGTCATTTTTCGTTTAAAAATAGAGTTATTCTGATATTTTTATTATAATTTAATCTTACTATTAGCGTCAGCATGTTTGAAAATAGCGCGAAAGGTTCTATGTTACACTCCCGAGCAAGTGAATTTGGGAAAAAATATATTCTAAGAATCTACAGAATAAACAGGGTTGAGCTGAGCACAGCCGCCAACTACCACCACCAATTGATTTATTTTTATAACTTCTAAATTAGGCAATGCTTTTAAAAATTGAACAATAATTATCTTAAACACTACTTCTTTTAAATATTAACTGTCGTGTTTTTGGAGATAGTGGCCACATAAACCAAAAAATCGATTGTAAACTAAAAGCCAGAATGAAAAGTCATGGACATACATTCAGTATTTAAAAAAAATATTTTTTATGATAATTATTGTTCACTTTAATAAAACTTACCTTATTTAGAAGTTATAAGAATAAATTTATTGGTGGCGCTTGTTTGCGGTTCTAATCACCTTAAGTTGAGTTAAGGTAATGGTGTAAAATGGGAACCCATCACTTAATCGCAATTTTCTTCATCGATTTTCATTTCCCATAAAACGATTCGCAGATGTTTCAAAATAATATTCAACAAATTCTAGAATCTTGTTACATCACAATTTCATTTACTCGAATGCTTATTATCTACAAACTTACTTCATCGTTACTTGTTTTCATACATTACGTATTTTATCGAAGTAACGTTAGCTTTCTATTTTGTTACCCATAATTTTATTTCCACGTAAGTTTCAATATGCAGAATTCTTGAAACATCGAATTTTACTTCACTTAGTCCGTATTTCCAAACGAATTTGTTACTAATCTTATATTGCATACTATATATATAACTGATATAAATATGTAATATATATTGATCTAATAAATAAATTGCGTTAATCCCGACACGCCGTGGTCTCCTCGCCGTGGTACTAGTCTGCCCGATACTAGACTGTAATTTAAAAGCCGGAGGCGCGGAGGGAGAGCAGCCTCCGCCCGCTGTAACAAGGTGTAGGCACCCGCGCGAGCCGGAGCGGCTGAGGCTGGTCGCCGAAGGCAACCAGCAAGCCGAAGCTGCGTTGGCGAGCGTAGGGTGACTGCGCCTTGTTACGCAAAGGCGACGAGGCTGCTATTCCCGCAGCGCCGGAGACGAGGAAATCCTAATGCATGCTGCTTGTTTGCATGCCTGCTTGCTTGCTGCATGCATGCCTGTTTGCTTGCATGCATGCATTTATGTTCATAATGTTTTTTTACTTTTCTGCTCTATATCTACTTATAACATAATATCTTTATTTTGTAATATTAGACCTACTACTTTACTTACATTGAGCTGCCCTCAAATTTGCCATACCTTCTGGGTAACTAGGTCATAAGTTCACAAATTGTATTATATATTTTATCCTTATAATGTATACACCTAGTACGCAAATGTGAATAAATAATAAAAATAATAAAAATAAAATAATGCATGCCTGCTTGCTTGCTTGCATGCATTAATGCATGCATGTATGCCTTCTCACTTGCATGCGTATGCATGCGCATGCCTTGTTACTTGCATGCGTATGCAAAAATATATGGGAACCGTTACACATTGAAACAAGTTTTTATGAAAGGTTATACGAGGGTCAAACTGAAAGTTCTTAGAACTGGCCACTTATAAACAATATCATCATCATCATCATCATTATCAGCCAAAGGACGTCCACTGCTGAACATAGGCCTCCCCCACGGCTTTCCACAGCGACCGATTACTAGCGGTCTGCATCCAGTTTGATCCTGCAATCTTTATAAGGTCGTCTGTCCATCTTGTTGGTGGACGTCCTACGCTGCGTCTTTGGTCAAAGGGTCTCCAATCTAGAACTTTCCTGCCCCAACGGCCATCAGTTCTTCGCGCTATGTGCCCTGCCCATTGCCACTTGAGCTTACTGATTCTCAAGGCTATGTCCGTTACCTTAGTTCTTCTACGTATCTCCTCATTTCTGATTCGATCACGTAGAGAGACACCCAGCATAGCCCTCTCCATCGCTCGTTGCGTAACTTTGAGCTTCTTTATAAGGCCCATAGTTAGAGACCATGTTTCGGATCCGTATGTCATCACTGGTAACACACACTGGTTGAAGACTTTCGTCTTTAGACACTGAGGTAAATGAGACGAGAAGACACTCTTGCGTAATTTCCCGAACGCTGCCCAGCCGAGTTGGATTCGTCGATTGACCTCTTTCTCGAAGTTGGACCTACCCAATTGGATAAACAATATAATAAAAAAATATTCTAAAATTTGAAAATAGAACTCTTTGCCAATATTACTGAGTATATATTTCATTCATTTGTCATTTGTTTTACGATTTGGCGGCAAATTGAAAATTGTCTGTGTCACGTCAACATGAATTTAACACGAGAAAATTTTCGTGCAATGATTTTTTATGACTTTCGATGTCATTTAAGTCAACAAGAAAGTTATGATAGACTACGATTGGCCTTTCACGATGAAGCCCCATCTCGTGCGACTGTTTACAACTGGTTTAATGAGTTTAAACGTGGTCGCACTAATCTCACTGATGATGTACGTGAGGGACGGCCTTCTACGGCGACGACTGAAAATAACATCTGTGTTGTGCGGCGAATGATAGAGACTGACAAAAGAGTGACCTATCAGCAGATTCGGACAAGCTTAGGCATTGGTATGAGTCAAGTGCACAAAATCCTCCACGAACATTTAGCGGTCAGGAAGCTTTGCGCCCGGTGGATACCTCATAATTTGACTAAGGCTCAAAAACTCCATCGTGTGGATTGGTGCCGTAAAATGATTGAAAGATTTAACGGAGGTGACTCAAATGCTGTGTTCGACATACTAACAGGTGACGAAAGCTGGATTTACTGTTATGATCCTGAAACCAAAAGACAATCTGCTCAGTGGGTGTTTCCTTTCGAGGAGTTGCCAACTAAAGTGAAGAGAGATCGAAGTGCGGGAAAAATAATGGTGGCCTCGTTCTTTGGAAGGATAGGTCATTTCGCAACAATTGTGTTAGAGGATCAAAAAACAGTTTCTGCAGAATGGTACACTACCAATTGTTTGCCACTTGTCTTGGAAAAAGTTCGAGAGAAACGACCTCGCAGTAGGATCCTCCTTCACCACGACAACGCCTCGTCGCACACCGCCAAGCGAACGATCGACTATTTGGCGACATCAAACGTTGAATTACTGGGTCACCCGCCGTATAGCCCCGACCTCGCGCCTTGTGATTTTTATTTATTTCCAAAAATTAAAGAAAAACTTAAAGGAAAGCGGTTTATGAATGCTGAAGAAGCGGTGGCTGTGTATCGCGATGCCATTGAAGAGACCCCTAAGGACGAGTGGGCAAAGTGCTTTTCCCAGTGGTTCCATCGCATGCAGCGGTGTATTGACGTCAATGGACAATATTTTGAAAAGATATAATAAAACTAATAACTGGCTAATGTAATCAGTTTTTGATTTTCTAAGAACTTTCAGTTTGACCCTCGTATCGATAACTTAATAATTCTATGAAACATTAGTTTGGTATATCGTTATTCTGCTTAACAAAACAGTTGCGAAACATTTTTTTGGTGAACTGTTATTCGATGTTATGAAACGACGATGAATAACTATTCGATTAAACAAGAAAAAAAGATATTAACATTCATTGAATAGTTTTCTGTGAAATGAAATTCGATATCAAAAAATTCTGTGTTATGATAGATACCCGTGTAAAATAATTAGCTTTAATATTTTTGCTTAATCCTATATAGCACCTACTTTTTTTTCAGCGAAGCAGATATGAGTATCGCTGTAACCACCTGAAGCACTTGAAATACTGTCGACTCAACAAATGCAAGATATATAGAATGATGCCTTTTCAGAAAATGGCACTCAAGAACCACCAGTGAAGAGCACATACCACCAAGACGAGTCATTTGCAAAAGTCTCCGTGCCTAAACAAATCGACGATCCTTTTATGCCTGTAGGTGAAATGACACCTACGAAGGTGGGTCAAAAAGTTCGCGGAATGGAGGGTAAAAAGTAAAAATTAAACACAAAATTATTTTTCCTTCTCAATGTATTCCCTATGAACTCTAATACATCTATTAGACCTATCAATTAATTTATTAATACCTTCGAAAAAAAATGATTTCTCCTTATCGTCAAAATAGGCCAAAATACCGCTCACTTCTTCATCGTTGGAAAATTTCTTCCCTCGAACCTCTTTTTTCATTTTTGGGAACAAATAATAATCAATTGGAGCTAAATCTGGGCTATAGGGATGATGTTCCAAGATTTTGAAGCCCACTCTTTGAACAGCAGCCATCGCAACTTGCGCCTTGTGCACGGGCGCATTGTCGTGCAAAAGGAGCACACCTTTGGTCAATTTTCTCCGTCTTTTCTCCCTCACAGCATCTCGCAGACGTTCTAATAGTGCAGCATAGTTCTTTATGGTTATAGAAACACCCTTTTATTTATAATTAATAAGGAGGATTGCCTCTGAATCCCAGAAAACAGCAGCCATGAGTTTTCCAGCCGACGGAGACACTTTGAATTTCTTCGGGGGTGGTGTGCCCTTTTTGTGCCACTGCATGGAGTCTTGTTTGGACTCAGACTCATAATAATAAACCCAAGTTTAATCTCCTGTCACAATCTGGTTCATAACTTCATCCGTTTGTTCACCAAAGAGCGCCAAAAACTCGCGACAACACTCAACTCGCCGCTGCTTCTGGTGTGGCGTGAGCATTCTCGGCAGCCACCTTGCACACACCTTTGACATGCTAAGATGGTAGTGTAGGATGTTCAAAATGGTTAAAACTGATACTCCAATCATTTTTTCCATCTGCTACTTCTTTAAACGGGCATCTTCCAATATGTTTTTTTCAAGTTTTTCGACGTTTTCTGCCGTGGTTGCCTCGACAGGCCGCCCCGGACTCGGATCATCTTCAATCGAATCCCTGCCTTGCTCAAACAGGTTGTGCCACTTGTAAACCATGGTTTTACCAGGACAAGAGTCCCCGTAAACAGAAGACAAGACAAGAAAATAGTCTGGGGAGGTTTTCCTTGCTTGGTAAGGAACTTCATGACTGCGTGAAACTCAATTTTCTCCATGTTGCAAATATTTTTCCCGATTGACTTGTTGATTGATGTGTAGCTCAGTGAATTATGACTTATTTTTTTTGAAACTTTGTATTTATACTCTTAATAAGTTTCTCAACTAGTGTAGATACTAAAAAGTTGCCCTTCCCCCCTCCATACCCCTCATTCCGCGAATTTTTTGACCCACCCTCGTATTGGCTTGAATGATCTTCCTCAATCAGATACTTCACATGTGCCTTGCAAGATTACAACCCCAACGCCGTTGACTCCCATTTTCAGTGCTTTGACGTGCTAAGCTAAGCCTTAAAGTGTCAGTACCCAATACGCTAGTTGCATCCCCGGTAAATAAACATGCTAAATGTGATGATCCGTTATGTTGCCAACATGAAATTGATGATTTTTCCTGCCCTTCAGTATCTACTCTTACTATTGGTACAAACTATAATCAACCATCTCCATCGTGTTCAACCTTCTTGAAAAACAGAGGAAAGAAGCGAACTCGAAAATATGATCATTGGGGAGAAATAAAACGAAAAAAACAAAAAAAAACAAGGCAAAGCATATGTCTCAAAAAGAGGGCGTATAGTTGATGCCAAAACAATGGGCCCTCCATGCAAATGCAAATTTTATAGTAGTACAAAAATTTCAAAGGAGGAGCGTCTTGAGATTTTTACGAAGTTTTGGGAACTTGCTAGCATAGAAAAGCAATGTTTGTATGTGGCTAACTGTACAAAAAAAAAAAACGGAAAACAGGACATTTAAACGACAGTTAATGTGGACAAAAATAAGAGAAGTAGTAATCGAAGAAAGTCAACCTAATAAAATACAGTATAAATATAACCTAGAGGATGATTCAATGACTTCAGTTATTCGGAAGGAGACAAAGAACGTTATGCATATTGAAAACATACTTCAGAATGCTGATTTAGGGCCAGTTCCTATTTCAAAAGACAAATATAAAGATCTCATCAGTCTTTGCGAGGCAGGAATAATACCGGCGTAATATCATACTTATTTTAAATCCTTGCCACATAGTCTCTCACAAGCAACAGGAGATGCTGATAATACTGATTATGTTACCATGAAAGAGTTCCTAGTTACCGTCTATTGACATAAGTATTTCATATAGAATAAACAAGATACTTATGTAGAATACTTACACAGAATATTTGTGAAGAATACTTATATAAAATATTCTATTATTTTCTAGAAGTTAGTGTAATTTATTTTTGATAAAAATACATATTTTTTATAATAAATATATATTTTTATTTTATCGTGAGGACTACATATTAGTTTTCTTTCTTAATATAACATTACCTATTACACGTTGTTTAAAGTTTATTATCATTTTTGTTGGGAAAAAAAATATCCAAAATATTTGTATAAGAAATAGAGTTGATTTAAAAAGTTCATTCTCACATCTCATTTTTATAAACATACTAAAATTCCAATAAACTGATGAAAACTATTTTGTCGTGCCTTTATTGACATTAAAAAAGTTTGCAAAAATATAAATTGTCAGTAATTTCATTTCCTATACCTATTATTTCAAATCCATCCATAAAGATTTTGTAGTTGTCCCTAGAACATTGACGGAAAGTATCATCCGTCACGATGATCAAAAAAACTCCATACAATAACGTCGGTTCATTACATACGTCACATTGCACTCCAGGGAACAAAGACTGATGTGACTTTTTACGGAATCTGTATGTATATATTAGGAATTTGAGTTGTTAATCATATTAAACAAGTCGATATACAATACAACTGGTCCAAATTTCACGTTAGTAGAGTTACTAGTTTTAAAAATATGAAGTAAAATTCCACACAAAATCTTTGAACGGCTCTCCTGTATAATTGCTAAATTGCAGATCCGTCTTTGTTCTACGATTGCGACGAAAAGTTTTAAATCAGCTATACGTCGAGCGCTCGTGTCTTTGTTAATGTAGGCAATGTCGTGGTACATGCAAGCTTCATCTTATTTGTTTACTCCTCGTTGACATTTATTTATCCGTTTTTGAAGTTTAGTTCCAAGAACACAAAATTGATAGCCAGGTAAAAGAACTTCAAACGGTAAATGATCTATCCAGCTATTAATTAATGTCAGATTTTATTTTACTCTCATTCGATTGATTAACGTCATTTGGCTCAAATTTTGTAATGCGATGCACAGTATTATTGTAGTTTTGCACAACTGAATCTAAATTATTCTGAACCCAGTGATATTTACCACACAGACTAAACGATTTGTAATCACACGCTCTACAATGGAAGCTTTCTCAACAGAGCATGTGGAATAATGATTTATATTATATCTTTTCAGAATTCTTTACCTAGGTCTGTTTGTAATTTTTTGGTTTTCTTCTAGATACGGATAATACACTTTTCATTGCATTTGTTTGGTTTTTGAGCTCCGTAGCTCAGCAATTTTATCTTCCCAATTATTTTTGTTTTGATTCTTAATTTGTTTAATTTGCTTCCAATTAATTCAGAGTACAAATATTATCCCTTTTAAATATTTATCTAAAATTCAATTAAATTGTAATAGTTTTCATTCTACGTGTCTATGGTCGTTTGGTCGAATGCAGTGACAGTGACAGTTGTTGATATAAAAGTACTATCCAGTGGATTCCGGATCTTTTTTCTTGGATTTTGCGTCGTGAAGTTCACATCAACCTTTCTACCGCCTAGCATTGCCATCAGCCTCAGAGATCAGTCCCCGAAACCGTTACTTGGAACCTTACTTGGTCATTCTTGGAGGTCACAGGAGACGGCGTGGCAGGCGTGATCCAGCAGAAGACTCGGCGCTGAAATCCGTTATTCCAACACCTTTTGAGGTAAATTTTTCATTTTTGTTCTTGCTGGAGGGTATATTATAGGTCGCGCCCTATTGTTATAAATGTATGTTTTTCAATGACCCGTGTCTGTTATGCATGCTGGGTTGCTGCACGCAGAAATGTGCAAAGAGCTCAAAATATTGATGAGGCACGTGACAGTGCAGTTTCTGCTCATCATCATAATGATTCTTGTGGACTATGTGGCATGTCATTGTTTCGTAGACAGACACATGCCGTGCCTAGCGGGCCCGAAAGAGATGAATTGGCAGCAAGGATTTTTCCCGTGAGGTAATTGCTTTTGTTGCACTAACAGATAAGTGGATTTTATTCAATATGTAGCCGTTTTTACTACAAACAAGAAAAAATGCAATTGGTTATTAAAATGAATAAATGGATTATAATTAATTTTACTGTGTAATGAGTAACTTTATTCTACTTCAAAGTGCTTGTTGTAGTATGATAATAATTGTGGCGATAACACACTATATTTCATGACATATGATTACATAAGTAATAATTGTGTATCCTTGTTTCAGTTAACTTGACACCTTCTCTGCACATATTGTTGGTCTGTTAATGTCAGAAGCACTGCACAACTGGATCATCAAAATATGCAGCAATCAGCAGTAATGGAGCTCGAGTTCACTCACACTACTAACTCCAGCAACCATTGTTTTGTTCCCTCATGCACCAATCTTGAAAGATTACTGGTACCTGATTATCTCCGGAAACGAATATTGACATCACAAAAAGTCTTTGTAACTGATAATGCAAGGGTGTGTAGGGAACATAGATCATTATACAACTGGGAGTTTTTGGATCAGCATGAATTTTCTAATACTTTACAAGAAACCAGATCCACTCCATGATAAATTTAAGCATCCAATAAATTAATCACACTTTTGATTTTGAGGATATCAATAGTATTGATGATAATATTTTTAAATTCTGGACAGGTCTAACAAGGGAAAATTATTTTATTATTTTCAATCACATAAGACCTGCATTAACTTGCAAGACCCCAGAAACTGCACTTGGGGTCTATTTAATTAAAGTTAGAACTGGAGATTCGCATAGGAGAATCGCCTCTCTGTTGTATCTGAGTAAATCCTCGATAACTCGTTTACTAAATGAAGCAAGGGAGGCACTGAGTAGCGTATTTGTGCCTTTACACTTGGGTTTGAATAACCAAAATAGAGAAAGCATTATTAATTGAAACCTTATTATTCCAGAGGGTTTATTCGGCAACAGAGAGGAGAGAGTACCAATAGTGATCTGTGACGGTACTATATGGTACATATACATACAAAAATCTTCTAATTATTTATTTCAGAAGAAAAGTTATAGTTTGCACAAGTACCGTAATTTAGTCAAGCCTTTCTTAATTGTGGCTGGTGATGGACACATTATTGACTTATATGGACCTTATCCGGCAACTGAGTCTGATTCAATTGCCAACCACAAAAGTCAATAAATTAAGATGTATGACATTATGCAGATGAGTGGTAGAGGTTGTCAACGGGCGGTTTATAAGAGATTTTAAGTTGTTCCGCCAAGATTATTTTAACCTGGCTGCCACCCATCTAATGGATGACTTAAGGATTTGGGCAAGCTTAATCAATGCATTTCATCCATTAATTGTTAATAGGCCGGATGCAGACATAATATTAAGTAAAGCAATTGAGCGAAAAGAAATGCCTAATACATTGGCAGAACTGATTATAGATAATAAAATAAATCGATTCCGAGCCCAGTTTACAAGCATAAATGCACAACTTCCAGAGCTTGATATGTTCCCTGTAAAACCCTATCTGATTTAACAATATTTGCCTTAGGCATTAATCAAATAAAACAAGCCAGAAGTTATTATGGTGAGCATGTTAGGCAACATGGGTCATTTCGGGTAGAAATATCTGATCATCTGGAAGTTGTGCCGCAAGCAACCTCATCCCAGGAACAAGACCCCGTTTTAATTAGGGGTCGTATAAAGTCTCGCCATCATCAGGAAAAACATACTATACGTATTTACTGATGGCGAGACAAGGGAATACCTGAAATGAAATTATCAGTTACTATTGTAGCTGCATATCGGGGAAACGTACAGTAGGTTGCTGTGCGCATACCATGACCATTGTCTGGTACTTGGGTTGGGCTCGGCACCAGGCTAATATAACTGCACCGGCTACTTTCTTGGATGATGTATTAGTAACTGAAGAAAAATAAAAACAGTAATATTTATTACAGCTGTTTTATTTATATCCTTTTCTACAACTGAATATTATCAGGTTAGACGTATTTCCTGAGATAGTACTTTAGAATCCAACGTTTAGGGTGATCATTTGGAATTCTTAGGATACAGTAGATACAGACCGGTGCATTGGTCACCTAAAGATAATTCTTAGTCAATATAGTCCACATGAAACTATTATCAACACTCATAAACTGTCAC
This sequence comes from Pyrausta purpuralis, assembly GCA_963924145.1. NCBI lineage: Eukaryota > Metazoa > Arthropoda > Insecta > Lepidoptera > Crambidae > Pyrausta > Pyrausta purpuralis. The sequence continues at coordinate 20,870,625 of OZ001652.1, read as the reverse complement.
ACAAACACTTGCACTGGTGTTAAATGCATCATCGTAATTCTTAAGAGGTTGGATGGTGCTGGTCACGTACGATTGCCCTGAGCCCGAACGTCTTCTCAGGGTGCTGATAGACACCTCCATAGTTTGGAAACCTGCTATCACACCTTGCTTGTTGCACTGCTGATTTCGTAGTGGAGTTGAATATTGTTCTCGCTGGCCTGCTTCGAGATCGGAATGGTGTTAAGTAGGTAAAAAATCATAGTATAGCAGCTGATCTAGAGCTGCATGACTAATTATTTGTCCATTGTTCTGATAAAAAAAATATACTTTGTGAAATAAAATATGTAGGTACTATCAAAAGTAAACTGACGGACAAACGTCATTCAAGTGTCAAAGATGGCGTCCTCCGCCATATTGTACTGAGTTGCAATAATGTGGTTTATTTTATTGTTTCAGCCAAAAAACTAAGGCTCGCCATAGAAATTAGTCTTATTAAAACTGTACTACACATATTCGCCTATAATTAGGTATAGCTTACATGGACCTGGCCGAGGCTTCATCCATTTTTGGGACATCTTCTTTTCGATGAAAGCATAAAAAAATCGTATCTCGAAAACTAAAAAAATCGGGGATCATAAATGGGGTATTTTTGGGTACCCCTAGGAGGGAGGAATTAAAAGAAAACTTGACGTCATTGGACGGACCACCCTGTATATGCATTCTGTGAAATCAAATAAAAAATTCGAAGTGTTGAAAATGTAATCGTGTTTTCGCACTAGCTAGACATAAAGTCCATATAAAAGCATAATACAAATTAAAAACAACTAAAATCTAGCTTACAAAGTAACACTCATAAAATATTACATTAAACGTGCTAAGCACTTTTGTTCACAAGAGTCGCATTGCAATAAATGCCATGTATATAGAAACAATATCTCTATGAAGCGTGTCGCCAAACGTGTAGGTTCGGATAGTGCTAAGAAAATATAATCTTTATCTCAATCGCATAAAGCGTATTTGCAATATTCTGCGATTGCGATGCGCAAGATTCGCCCCACCCACACGCTAGCTCTTTGAACCCGTCGACGCGCGCCCCAGGCGTAAACAGAAAAAAATCAGTTCAGTTACCGCGCGACCGTGACCTAATTAGGCAAATTTTCTTTAACCCAGTAATGCCTAGCGTGTCCAAATGGACACGCAATTAGTAGAAAATAAAAATGGTGACTGTGGTCGCACTAACTCTTTTTTTTACTATGTTAACAGTATTTCACTACTGTCAAAGTATCAAATGACATTTCTTTTTAGCGCCCGTGAGTAGTGTTTGCAAAATAAGGTTATAATTTCAGTTTGATTTTAATATTTGGAAAAAACATGGATGGCAGTGAAAAGTAAGTATTTTTTCTTATAATTTATTTAAAACGCTAACTGCTTTTTGCATAGGATTATGGTCAATAGTGTTATCTGATGTTTGAAATTATAACCTAGGTGAAAACTTTGTTTCGATCGAGTTTTACAACAAATTTGTCCGTGTGTCCATATGGACACGCTAAGCACTTGCATGAGCACTGACATTGCTTTGCGCTTTCTGGTTACCAGGTACATGGAATATGGAATATTCAAAAACCAAAGAACATTCAATGATATTTTGAATGCGTTGAAAGAAAGCAGTGATGAAGAATGTGAAGAAATAATGCCAATCCCTGATGCAATATATGTTGCTCCTTCAAAACCTTCTCTATTGACTGATGATGATTCTGGAGATGAAGATGCTGGTGGACGTATCGAAAATTTGAGTTCCAGACAGTTATCGGCTGATGCTGAGGTCCATTATCAAAAGGATAGTTTGAACACAGAACCAAATTTTGAGGATCACGTAGGTTAAAAAAAGAGAACCTGGGTTCACGGGGATTTAGAACCTTTTTTAGGGCCGTTTCCAGAGCAAGATATCAATGCTATAAAAAATTGTCTCTAATTGAAAGATTTGAGCTTATAATTGATGAATCTGATGATATAGTAAAAATGTTGGTTTCGCAATCTAACAATTACACTTTTTGAAAAATTGCCCGGATCCTAAAATAACAACTGATGATATGAGATGTTTTATAGCAATTTTGATAATAAGTGGATACAATCCCGTTGCTAACAAACGTAATGCAAATGTAATGTTGGCCTTTGCGTCGAATGTTTTAGAGATCAAAACAACCAAGTCCCTTCTTGTTTTTCTCGTTTCTGTTTGTTTTTTATATTAGTGAAGATTTCATTTAATTTGTACACCTTAACGCTTAGCGTGTCCGTATGGACACGTGTGTTTTTTTTTTCAAAATAATCATTTTTTTTAAAAAACAACTTGTTTTCCTATTCATAGATGTTATTTGAAGTCGTCTGATTGCAACAAATCCAAAAAAAATATTAAAAAAAGAAACTGGGCATTACTGGGTTAAGTTTGTTTAGATCGCAGTGACCTTCGTTGGATTGCAGTGAAGTGATAGTGCATGGTTCGTAATTATGTCGGACTCTAACCGCAAGCTTTTTTTTATGGTTAGAGTGTACTCGCAGACAAATAACCTCCGAGAAACGCAGAGACGTTTTCGTCAGATGTATCCAGCCACTCAACTTCCATCCCTGGTACAAATATTAAGTGCTTCGCAGAACTTACTGGATTTTGGCCAATTTAACGTACCTGCACATGCACAGGCTAGGGGTAGAGGGCCAGTTTACCCACAAAACCTTAATCGACAGATACGGCTTTTTTTTCGTGCGAATCCACAAGCCAGGACAAGGCAAGCTGCCCGGCGATTCCGTGTCAGCCAGCACTACGTCTGGAAATTACTGAATGCATTTGGCCCGTACCCGTACCATTTCCAGCCCGTGCAGGAGCTGGTTCTTGCCGACTATCGGCCAAGGCGCCAATTTGCCGAATGATTACTGCAAAATTTGAATTTAAATATTCTGTGGACTGACGAAGCAAGTTTCACGCGAATAGGATTGTTTAACGTGCATAACGAAGATTGGTGGTGTCGTCAGAGTTAAAACCCGAAAAAACGCGAACAGACGCTTTTAATGCAAATGTTTGGGCGGCGATAATTAATGCTTCAACACCATAACAATAGAACAAGGCAACCGCATAACAATAGAATTTGCATTGTGTCTCGTTCACATACGCTTGAGGGATTAATGACTGTGTTGTAGGACCTTATTTTATCGAAGAAAGATTAACGGGACAACATTATCTCCGCCTGATCAGCGAGTTGTTGCCACAAATGCTGGAAGACGTTTCCTTGGCGTATTTGCAAAATCTGCATTACCAACACGATAGGGCTCCGGCACACTTCCAACGAGATGTTCGCGCGTATTTGGACCGGGAGTTCAGTGGCAAGTGGATTGGTCGCAGCGGCCCAATCAGCTGGCCAGCGCGATCCCCTGATTTCACGCCTTTGGATTTTTATTTGTGGGGTGAAATTAAAACCATGTGTAGGTAATTCTACATTTTAATATAAACCATAATGCAGGTAGATAGAAGTGTTATACGTAAAATAATAAAAATCAGTATTGGCTAAACTCGAGTTTCATTCACACGTCCTTTCCTATACTTCAAAACATGGCGCAGCCGGCAGTTATAAACTGCGCAGCAATGTTTTAGAAGCAAGTAAATACTATTTAAAGTGAATACGTTTTTGTGGCTTGGTCAGTGCTAAAAAAGTGTAAAAATGGAGACTGTATTACAACCGCCGCAACCGTTTGTTTTTGAAAACGACTTATCCAACGTCACCTCAGGAAATTTGAGTAAAGAGTGGGAGAAATGGAAAAGTTCCTTTATGATATATTATCGTGCGTGTGAGCTGCAGAAAAAAGATAGCAAAGTGCAAATCAACATTCTATTGCATATTATTGGAGAAAAATGCCGTGATGTGTTTGAACAATTTAAATCAGATATTAACACAGTTGAAGAACTATTGGAAGAATTCGACACATTTTTCTTACCAAAAAAGAATATTACCATCGAACGTCATGCATTCTTTACCCGCAACCAACGAGAAATGGAATCCATTGAGCAGTATGTTTTTGAACTAAAGAAAATTGCAGTTAAATGCGAGTTGAAGGATTTAATGAATGATTTAGTCCGAGATAGAATGATATGCGGAATCAGAGATGGAACATTGCGAGAACGCTTACTAAGAGAATCAGATTTAACATTATCAAAAGCCGTTGATATTTGTCGTTTGGCGGAAATGTCGAGGTTGCAGGCCAACAATATAAAAATGGATCAGCAAGAACATTGTGTAGATGTTATCAACGAGCAACAAGAAGAGAATAAGGTATATTTTGTCAAACGTAACGGAAGAAATAGCTTCAGAGGAATGCAGCGCAGTTTAAAATGGCAGCCGCCTCAACGCAATAACAACCCCGTGGCTAGCGCGTCAAGGTCGTCCAATTTAGTGCAGTCTGATGTGTCGGTGCGAGATCAACGTCCGAATATAAGCAAACCTCCATTTAATAATAATGCGAAGTGTGAAAAGTGCGGAATTAATCACAAAAAATATGAGTGCCCGGCTTATGGACAGCGTTGTAATGCATGTCATAGGATGAACCATTATGCTAGGATGTGCCGTGTTTACGAGATCCAGGAGGAGTCAAGTGATCAGGTAATATACTCTATAAATAATGATTCGTTTTATGATCTTTGGTCGGCATTATTAGTAATAAAAAACACGACAATAAATTTTAAATTGGACACTGGGGCCGATGTTAACATCTTACCAATTATGTACATGAATAAATTAAACATTTCTCAAAATGAATTAGTTAAAACCACAATAAAATTACAAGGGTATGCAGGTAGCAAAATAGAAGTAGTGGGTAAATGTTTCCTTAAAGTGGCATATAAACAAAGCACATACATACTTAGTTTTGTCATAGTTAATACAAACTCTCCACCAATTTTAGGTAGAAGTTCCTGCGAGGAAATGAACCTAATAAAACGAGTAATGAGTGTTAAAGAAAACAGTAGTAACAGCAGTAGTGCCATTTTAGATGAATTTCCAGATTTATTTGAAGGAATTGGTTGTCTACCTGGTACTTATAAAATAGAATTAAAAGAGGGTGCACAGCCTACAATACATGCACCACGAAAGTTGCCAGTAGCTTTAAAAGAGCAAGTCAAAAATAAGTTGATAGAAATGCAAAGGGAAGGTATTATTGAGAAGGTTGAGGGTCCCACAGATTGGGTCAATAGTATGACAGTAGTAAAGAAACCCAACGGCGATCTTCGTATATGTCTAGATCCGCGAGATTTAAATAAAGCGATTAAAAGAGAGCATTTCAAGTTGCCAACTTTTGAGGAAATAGCAACATGTTTGTCAGGTTCCAAATATTTTATTACACTAGATGCAAAACAAGGGTTTTGGCACGTTAAACTACATGATAGCTGCACGGACTTGTGTACCTTCAACATCTTTGGTAGGTTTAAATTCTTGCGGATGCCTTATGGTATAAGTTCAGCTTCAGAAATCTTCCATAAAAGGCTGTATGGACATTTTGATGACATAGATGGTGTAATACAATTTGTTGATGATATATTGGTTCATGCTAATACAAAAGAATTGCATGATAAAATACTACGTTCAGTACTACAGAGGTGTAGAAAAATTAATATTAAGTTAAACAAAAATAAATGTAAAATTGGTTTAAACGAGCTAACTTATCTAGGACACAAAATAACCAGACGTGGTGTTAAGCCCGACGAAAAACATATTAAAGCCATTAAAAACATGCCTAAGCCAAACAACGTAAAAGACGTGGAAAGGTTTTTAGGTATTGTTACATATGTCAGCAATTTTGTACCGAATTTTTCTGAAAAAACAGCTTTGCTTAGGGAATTATTGAAGAAGGACATCGCTTGGCATTGGGATGAAACGCACGATAAGTGCTTTGAATCGATTAAAAAGCAATTAAGTAGTCCACCAGTCTTAAAATATTATAGCCTTGAAACACCGGTGGTGATATCGGTTGATGCAAGCAAAAACGGTTTAGGAGCATGTTTAATGCAGGACAATTTGCCTGTCTGTTACGCATCTAAGTCGCTAACTAAAACGGAGCAAAACTACGCTCAAATTGAAAAAGAACTTTTTGCGTGCGTGTTTGCTTGTGAGAGATTTTATATGTATATTTATGGTCGTCATGACGTTACAATAGAGACAGATCACAAGCCCTTAGTCAGCATCATAAATAAATCATTAGTAAACACCCCACCTAGGCTTCAGAGAATGCTAATGCGCCTGCAACCTTATTCATTCACATTGGTCTACAAGCCGGGTAGGTATCTTTATATAGCGGATGCGTTATCGCGGGCAGTTGCGCCGAGCAGCGGCGATAACAATACGACCCCACGTGACCATCTAGACGCGCAGGCTCAGGTGTGCGTAATATCAGCTGACAATCCGCTCACTGATTCGCATTTTATACAAATACAGAAACACACTCAAGAAGATAAGGATATGCAGGAACTTATTAAAATTATTAAACGTGGCTGGCCTTCGCAAAAAAGCGAAGTAAGAGATAACTTAAAACCATTTTGGGATAGCAAAGAGGATCTAACATTTAATTATGGTTTAGTATGGAAGGGCCATAGGGTCGTCATACCAAAATGTATGAGAAGAACAATGTTAAAAAATATTCACATAGGACATCTAGGTATAGAAAAATGTAACCTCAGAGCTAGAGAAATCATGTTTTGGCCTAATATGTCTTCACATATACAAGACTATTTATCACATTGTCAGGCTTGCCTTACATATAAAAAACAAAACACTAAAGAACCACTTATACCGCATGAAGTTCCAAATAGGGCTTGGTATAAGATAGGAACTGATATTTTTCACTTTGGCTCGAAATCTTACTTAATAGTAATCGATTATTTTAGTAAATTCATTGAAACTGCAGAATTAAAATCGACTACATCTACAGAGGTCATCAAACAATTAAAATTCATATTCAGACGGCAAGGTGTTCCACAAATAGTAATGTCAGATAATGGTCCCGAATTCACGTCCCGGGCATTTAAAGAATTTTCCATATCCTGGAATTTCGAACATAATACATCATCCCCTGGGTATCCTCAATCAAACGGTCAAGTGGAACGTGCCGTTCAAACGATAAAAATGATGATGAGAAAAACAGCTTATGATAATTCTGAATTCGATTTAGCTCTCTTGGAGTATCACAATACACCGTTAAGCGGCAAATTAGCATCACCCGCTGAACTATTATACAATAAGAAGCTACGCAGCATAATTCCGTGTTCGCCGCGACTGTTGTTACCCAAAATCCACAAAAACATTCCTAGTAAACTCAAAGCGCGTCAGGAGTACCAAAAGAAATATTTTGATAGGGGAGCTAGACACTTAAAGCCTTTAATAATCGCTCAAAAAGTTAAAGTTAGATTATATAATCGTTGGACTCCTGGCACTATCGAACGCATTTTAAACAGCCGATCATATCTCGTAAGACTAGTCACCGGTAATTTATTAAGAAGAAATAGAAAGCACATCATAATAGACTCGGAACTGAGAAATGACAATCAGCAGTATAACGATAGGTATGATGATATAACTATTGATAGGCCGGAGTCACAGCTGAGTCACTCCAGTAGTTCTAACGCCTCCCTCGACCGCGACCAAGGTCAGCGTCCAAACATAGGCTCCAGTTCTCCACAAATATCACAATCGACAAACAACAATGTCACTCAATATACCACTCGTTTTGGCAGGAAAGTGAGACCTCCTGATCGCTTGGAATACTCTCTCCCTGGAAATCCAACAACAAGGTAATCGTTCACGGCTGTTAAAGTTTAAAACAAGTATATCTCATATGTATTTGCACAAGATTAAACAAGTGTATTTATGTTAAGGTCCGTTATTGCATGCTTAAATATTTTAAAAGGTCTGCATTGTGCTCTATTTGAATTCTATTATTGTAAACTATTATTATTACCTATACATACAAATCATAAACATATGATGTATAATTGTGTACTACTATAATATGGTATCTACTGTGATCCGTACTTTCCAATACTTATTGATTTAAAGAAGAATTTAATTGTGTTATGAAACATTTGAAAAGTATAGTTATGTAATGGAATATTTAGAAACTTATATTCGGATTTTTGGAACTCTGTCACTTTAATTAAACTAATGAAATGTGAACATCATGCTCATAATAATCATAATAACCATTTAAATTTTATTTTACATGTAATATAATTAAATAATCTTTGCTGCATATTCTATAAATGTTATAAAATATCCGCGCAATACCTAAACAAATATACTTAACTCATTATTATTAATTAAAAGAGTATGATAAAATAAAATAATAATAAGGATAAAATAGAAATAAAATGATCAATGTAAAAAATATTCCTACTTCATATCTTTTTAAATTGTGGCTTGTACCAAGGTTTAAACCTGAACTAAAAATGTATGTCTCTCATTATAAATATTTTATAGGGGAATTGTAGGTAATTCTACATTTTAATATAAACCATAATGCAGGTAGATAGAAGTGTTATACGTAAAATAATAAAAATCAGTATTGGCTAAACTCGAGTTTCATTCACACGTCCTTTCCTAAACTTCAAAACACCATGGTGTACGCATGCAACAGTGGTCCAGCTCAGGGAAAGGATTGTTAGTGCATTTGACGTTGTAAAATCTCGAAGGAAAGTTTTACAAGCCTTAAATGACAACCATCGGCGTCGTACTCGATTGTGCATTCAAAGGGAAGGTGGTCACTTTAAACAATTGTTAAAATATACGTAGCTCTGGTAAGTTAATTTTGATAGATGTTTTTGTTTTTCTCTTGTAAATGTTATTCATAATACACGTTGTAAAAAAGCCCGCGTAATACGAATACCTACGCGGCGTTATGCTGTAGGTACGCATCGTCTCTCGACCGCAACTCTCGACTTTCCGTCTGTACAGTTGCGTACAAAAAAACGTGTTGGCCAAAATGTACAATAGCATATTTTTTAGTTTTAATTTACTGCTCCGTTCACACTGATATTTTTATTTCTTTATCAGTACTATTGATGAAACATCCTCGTAAGTTTTGTCAACTAATTTCAAATTCACCCTGTAGAGTACACGCGCGAGCCACATAAGTAGCCCAGGGGATTGCTTTGGTTAATAACTTCGTGAAACCGCGTAATTCAACTGTGAGTCTCCTGCTAAGCTCTGATTGGTTGTTGCTCGACGCATTCAGTGTGGCGTAACGTGAGCGATCGACGCTGGCGCATTTATGTAATATTATATTATATTTATGTACTGTAAACTTACTATTTGTTGATATTTTATTAACAGATAGATAAATATGGATCGAAGAATGGAAGAAAACGTGTTGAGATGGCTAGAAGAGGAGTTAGACCAGGATGATTTGATTGAAAGTGAACAGGAAGAGGATTTGATAGAAGAAGAAAATATAGTTCATTCTCCACACGATACTGATACCGAACAAGAAGATCAGATTGACGAACATAGTGAAAATGCTGAACCAAACAAAAGTGATTCGGACGACAGTGGGCCACTCGCAGAATTAGCCACTTACGAGGGGTGTTCAAAAAGAAGTGAGAATGAAGTAGTAATGGTGGGTACTTAAAAAAAGATTTTATTGTCACGGAAAGATTATTTCTTTATCATAATACCCTCAAATTATTATATATTAGCTTTCTATCTTGTCTGTGCCAGTTGAATTCATTATTTGTTTCTGACGTGTCGATAACTCTCGTTAAAAATGGATAAAATTGAAATCCGTGCGGTGATAAAATACTTTTGCTTGAAAAGTTTATAATTATTACGTTGTAAAATATTTCCACAGTAAGTGTGCATAGCATTTTGCAAGATCACTTAGAAATGAAAAGGTATACGCGCGTTGGGTCCCGAGAATGCTAACGGACGCACAAAAACAAACGCGACTCAACATTTCAAAGAGCTCATTGGAACTGTTTCAACGAGATCCTGATCTTTTTTTGGCCCGATTCGTAACAATGGATGAAACATGGCTTCATCATTATGATCCAGAAACGAAACAATCGAATGTCCTGGAAAAGACCGTCATCTCCCACGCCAAAGAAATTCAAGACTCAACCATCTGCCGGCAAGATCATGGGCTTAGTTTTTTGGAACAGCCAGGGGTTGGTAATGATTGAATACCTTAATCATGGAGCTACTATCACAGGAAATGTCTACGCAGAACAAAAAAAAAATACGTCAGGAAATCTTAAAAAAGCGACGAGGAAAACTCTCGAAAAAAGTTTTGTTCCATCAGGACAACGCGCCGGCGCACAAGTCTGCAGTTGCCATGGCAGCAATACAAGATGCTGGCTTTGAGATCCTCGATCATCCACCATATTCACTGGACTTAGCCCCTAGTGATTTCTACCTATTTCCGCATTTGAAAGAACACTTGAGAGGCACAAAATTTGACGAAGAAGTGAAGGCCGCCGTAAACGACGTTTAAGTACTCAAGATATAGATTTTTTTAAAAAGGGAATTTTGACCTTAGAAAAAAGATTTGCTAAATGTATTGACCTAAAGGGTGACTACGTCGAAAAATAAAATTATATTAAATAAATTCATTTTTTAACATAGCTATATGAAACAGAATAAAGGAAACAGCCATTTCCTGCAACAAAGGTACGTTCTCATAATATTGTACAAAGCTCTTTAGGACCATAAGGTACAGTTTCTAATGCCAGTACACTACTTCAATGTTTCGAGCTATTTTTTTAACCATGATGTCTTCGAATCCCTGGTAAACTAAACAAATATATATATTGAGACTATAAAGAATAAATATCACAGCGAACGCGATGCGAAGCCTACGACTCTTACCGAAATGAGAGCGTTTGTTGGGCTACTCATAGTCATCGGTGTCAAAAGATCAGGACGTCAAAATCTTAAAGACTTTTGGTTTTTCTCACAATGTCCAAAATAGATTTCGATACCTAATACGATCTATAAGTATTGATGACATCCGCGACCGTCCTCAAAGACAAGAAATTGATAAGATACGGGGCTTTGAGAGGCTATGAGACAGCATTGTTTAGAATATTACAGTCCAAGTAAAACTTGACATTGGATGAGCAACTAGTAGCATTTAGAGGACGATGTCATTTGATAATGTACCTACCCAACAAACGGGAAAAAATTGAAATAAAGATATTTATGCTAGTGGACACAAAATTTCTGTATGTCTACAACTTTGAAGTATACTGTGGTGAACAACCAGAAGGCCCATTTCAACAAAGTGATAGACGTCACTAATAGATTACTAGAACCACTTATACATATGGGACATAATGTTACAATGGAAAACTGGTTCACCAGTTACCCAGTGGCATTGCAGCTTTTAGAAAAAAAATACTATTCTTGGATCCCTCAAGAGTAATAAGCCAGAAATACATCCACATTTTAAGAATAGTCGGGACCGAGAGATAAATAGCCCTTTGTTGGGTGTCAGAAAGACTGTACACTAGTCAGTTATGTGCCAAAAAGTAACAAAACAGTCTTATTATTGTCAACAATGCACCACGATGCAGCAATCGATCCTACTACTGGCGATGCCAAAAAGCCCGAAATTATTACGTTGTAGAATCAAGCAAAGTGTGTGGTGGATATTGTGAATAGGATGTGTCGTCAATATGATGTGTCTAGAAATAGTTGGCGTTGGCCACTCACATTATTTTTTGAATATTGCCGGTATAAACGGTCTAGTTATTCACCAGTTGAATAATCCAAATGAAAAAAATATCAGACGCAATTTTCTTCAGTGTTTGGGGTTTGAGCTCGTAAAACCATTAATTTCAGATCGTATTCATCAGGATAATATTCCAAGAAGCATAAAAACAAAAGCAAAATTATTACTTAATGTGTCAGAAGCTCCTCAACAAGGAAATGTACCGATTCGTGGGGGGGGTTGCACGCTGTGCGTTTTGTAGCAGAATGCGCGATCGTAGCACAAGAAAAACTTGCTCAAAATGCTACAGGCGTATATGTAATTATCACCAAATTTTAATTTGTTTTTCGTGTAATGAAAATTAACAAAAAAGTTTTTAAAAATAATGTAAGAATAAAACCAAAAGTTGATTGATCTCAAATAAGTGAAAAATATGTGATTTTTTGAGAAGTCTGAAATATTGATAATATTTTAAATTTAAAAAAGAGAAGGTCATTTATAAAAAGAGAAGGTATTTTTTTTTAAATTTTAGTTTACTTAATAGATGTCATTTATACTATCACAATAATAAACTTGTTTTATTCAAAAATAAAACGATTATTTTTCAGTATATTTCAATTTGAAATAGGCTACAAGTGAAGCCCACGCGAGCACTCACGAACGTTTTAGAGGCGCGTGTACCGTAGTGTTAGAAGTGAGAAGACCCCCTCCCTGGCAATACCACCGCATCATGCCGCCGCTTCTATATAAGGAGCGCGCGCGCCAGTCGCAAACCTATTTGCCCGCCTGCCTTCGAAGAGGAAACATCAAGCCAGAAACTCTGCCCGATTTTCCCCTCGATTGTGTTATACCTTGCAGTGTTCATTTTTCATTATTTTGTTTTAAAATATTTATTGATTTATTGATCCTGATTTTCTTAATAAATTATTTTTTAAAGTAAAATCTATCTTATTTATAAGATCAGAAGTGGGATTGGAGGCTTTGGCCGCCGCCATATCTGGTTTTATAAATTGTTTGTGCACGGGTAGTTTATTAGTTTTGCTTAATTCTAAATAATCGGGCAGAGTCACGATTCGACATGCCGTCGGACAGCAAAAAAAAAGGAAAGCGCCGTACAATGACGCCTTCCCCTTCTCGCACCGCGATGGAAGCGGTCCTAAAGAGATTAGAAGCCCTTGAAAAAGGAACACGTGATGGCGCCAATCAACGACCTGCTGTTGCTGGGCACGAGCAAGCAATTGTTCGGGTGCCTAGTGCTACACATCAAGATTCTGCACCATCTGTCGCGTCGGGAGCATCGCTGGATTCCACAAACCTGATGCTGCCTGTGGAGCCTGCGCGAAGCGAGCGCGGAAGCACCGCCGTTCCTACTTCTACGCGGAGCACGCCGCCACGTGACGCGGGGGACGCGAGGACAGCAGCGGAGCGACTACTGGCAGCGCTGACCTCTATCCCGGTGAGATCAAACCAATATTTTGTCTCTGATTTTGACCCTAGTGTTCATGATGTCGATACGTGGTGTGATGAAGTAGATAAAGCTCGTATTCTGTACCGTTGGGACGACGCGGAATGTCTTGCTCGTGTTGGTCATTGCTTGAAGGGTGAATCTCGCACCTGGCTAAGCCAGAGGACAAGCACTGTGCGTAATTGGTCCAATTTCAAATTAGAGTTAAAAGCGTTATGCCCACGTAATATCGATGTTGCGAACATTCTTTACGATGTTATGCGAACAGAGTCTGATAAATTCTCCACTTACGCGGAGTATAGTTAAAGGACTTAGTAGTGAGTTGTTAACTGCAATCATAATTCGCGGAATATCCGATCCGCAAATACGAGCTGCCGCTACCAATGCCAAATTAACACCCGAAAATATAGTGGAGTTCTTATCAAACTATGTAAAGCCTAAAACTTCCCATTATAATCCGCCTAGAAATCTTCATTTGCCCAATCGCAATAATAAGTTTTCTACCCAACGTCCGACTTCATTAAAACGACAATATCCCGATAACAAAAATAATATAAGATATTATGAGTGTCAACAGATCGGTCATAAAAGTGTTAATTGCCCAAAGAAATCTAAGCTAACTAGTGCTAGTAGTAGTGTCGTTACTTCGACTACAATCCAGTCTCAAGTAGAAAAGTGTAACTTCTGTAAGAAACTAGGTAAGTAAACTAACCGAGAGTAAATGTTTCGCTAAAGAGCGGGTAGATTCTAGAAACAAAAACGGTGTGAATTATTGTCGTGAGAACGAAGTATTGTCGAAAAATCAGGACGTTATCACTGCAGTCATATCCGGTATCCCTGTAGACGTTTTAATCGACAGCGGTTCGTGCGTATCCTTGTTATCCTCCGATCTAGTTAAACATTTTCCAGCCCGTATAAAACCAACTTATCAGTTGTTGCGTGGTTTACGCGGAACGGAGGTAGCAACGAAATCTTTTGTTACTTTACCGATTGAATTGAACGGAATTACGTTGGAGGTTGATTTTTATATTGTGAACAGCTCGCAAATGAACGTCCCCGTGATAATTGGTACAGATGTACTGAATAGGAAAGGTGTCGCTTATATTAGAACTGGCGATAGCCAACGTATTGTTCATAGTGACGTAGTAGATGTCTCACAGATAGATAAAAGCCCTCTTTCAGATAAAGTTAATACTCTTGCCGTAGGCGATGACAGGAAGAACCTTCTTACTGTTCTTACAAAATATTCGGATCATTTTCTTAGTGGTACGGCTACCACGACGGTTAAAGATAGTGAGATGCAGATTAACTTGACTAGTAACGTTCCCGTGCATTATCGGCCGTATAAAATGTCGCATGATGAAAAGCTGCGAGTTCGTTCCGTAGTAAATGATTTGCTTGAGAAGGGAATAATAAGAGAGTCCGATTCCGCGTATGCGAGCCCAGTTTTACTAGTTAAAAAGAAGGACGGTACGGATAGAATGGTAGTCGACTATAGAGCGCTCAATCAAATAACTATTAAAGTTAGGCATCCACTTCCACTCATTAATGACCACGTGGATAGGCTAGGTAAGGCTAAGGTTTTTAGTGCGCTAGACATGGTATCTGGTTTCCACCAATTGAGGGTTAATGAGGACTCAATTCACAAGACAGCCTTCGTAACGCCCGAAGGGCATTACGAATATTGTAAAATGCCTTACGGACTTGCTAACGCTCCAATTGTTTACCAGAAAACCATCACGAAAACATTAAAACCCTTCATAGATGCAGGAAAAGTGCTGGTATATATCGATGACGTGCTCCTATTATCGAATTGGGTATCCGAGAACCTTATTTTACTAGATTCCGTGTTAAAAACTTTGACTGAAGCCGGATTTTCAATCAATCTTAAGAAATGCACTTTTCTTACTGATGAAGTAGAATACCTCGGACGAAAGATAGGTCAAGGTCAGGTACGGCCGAGCGAGCACAAAATTGAGGCCCTAGTCAGGTCGCCGCAACCAACTACAGTCAAACAAGTTCGTCAGTTTCTGGGTTTAGCGGGGTATTTCCGTCGGTGTATACCAAATTACGCAGTAAAAACAGCGTGTATAGCTGCACTGACTAAGAAAGGAGTTAATTTTCATTGGGGAGACGAGCAGGAAAAGGCCCGTCAAAACATTATAGCCCGGCTAACCGACGAACCTGTGTTGACTATATTTGACCCAGAGCTACCGACTGAATTGCATACGGACGCTAGTTCGATTAGTTACGGTGGTATTATGATGCAAACGCAAAAAGACGGTCGAAAGAAAGTAGTTGCGTATTTCAGTAAATTGACGGTAGGCGCGGAATCCAAATATCACAGCTATGAGTTGGAGACCTTAGCAGTGGTGAAGTCGTTACAACATTTCCGTCAGTATTTAATCGGGAAAGATTTTAAAATAATAACCGACTGCAACGCTTTAAAAATGACACAGCGTAAAAAGGATCTCCAACCCAGAGTTGCTAGATGGTGGATTTACATGCAGGACTTTAACTTTACTTTAGAGTACCGCAAGGGCGTTTTAATGTCGCATGTCGTTTATCTAAGCCGAAACCCTGTTAACGCAGTTGATGTCGTTGAAAGGCCTCAAAATTGGGCACAAGTGGCTCAGGCAGGTGACGAGGAAACTCTAACGTTGCTAGAAAAATTAAATAACGGTGAGTTAGACAGTTCGCGATATGTCAAGCGTAATGATTTGTTGTATTACAAGTATGAAAGACAAGGCGAAGATACGCGTTACTTATGTTTTGTCCCAAAGGCGCTCCGTTTGAGTTTGTTACGCGTTTTCCACGACGAACATGAGCACTTGGGGGTAGAGACAGTTTGTTGCTAAGTACGTGACGCATTGTATTGTCTGCATCTCGCATAAGCATGTCCCTCGTGTGCCGCTACAACCGATCGCTTCGTGGCATAAGGCCGCAGTTCCGTTTGATACAGTACATGCCGACGTACTTGGCCCGCTAACAGAATGCGAAGGCTATAAGTACATACTCATTATAGTAGACGCGTATACAAAATATTGCTTACTGTACGGTTTATTTTCACAAGATCGTTTGGAGTTAAAGCGCGTTATGACTCGAACAATTTCTTTATTTGGCACATTTAAACGTCTGATTTGTGATCGAAGTCGAATGTTCGATAACCGCGAATTTATTGATTGGATAACTGGATTCGGTGTCAAGTGCATTTTATCACTCCAGAAATGCATCAGGAAAACGGTCAAGTCGAGAGATAGTGTCGTACGGTTTTAAACATGATTCGTATAGAAGTAAACTATAACAAAAGAGAGTGGCCTACAGTTTTATGGAAATTGCAATTAGTTTTGAACGTCACGAAACATAAAACAACGCAATGTTCAGCTTTAAACTTGTTGATCGGTTCAGGAACAACTACTCCGTTAATAAATGCTTTGATTCGAGATCTTACATGTGAGGGTACCAATCCAAATAGGCAAGCCATGCGTGAGTTAAGGCGACAACGCGCAGAGAGATTGATTAATGAAAACCGAGAGAAGCAGGATTCACGTGTAAATAAAAATAGGGTTCCCCCTAAAACTCTAAAACTTTTGCTGTTGATGATCTTGTTTACGTAATTAAGAGTTCGCAAAGTACCGGCAAACTAAATTGTGGCATGCGAGGACCATATAAAGTTATTAAGGTCTTGTCGAATGACAGATATGAACTCAAATTGCTGACTGGTTCATACGGAAAAACCAGCCTGGCAGCAGCCAGCTATATGATTTTGTGGAGAGGGGAGTGGACCCCTGATACATGTGCTGGATTTTTTGAGAGTTAGTATCTACTGTTGACCCCATTATATTTTGACTATGAATTCTTGTTTTCATACTGACTGTTTTCACTGTACTGTTGTGCGAAGGACGTGGGTTCGATCCCAGCCTTCGACTGTTGATTTGAATTGTTTTGTGATGTGTTTTGGAACAGACCCATGTCAGGCCTCGTTTGTGAGGCATTGGGGTGACCATACACGTGTTTCCACACTGATGTGTTGGAGTTTGCGGTGGAGGTATCGGGTTGCGTTGGTGGGGGCCCACACTAACTAAAGACCTGTGTAAATCCTTCATATGTGCGTCTGAAGGTTATTTGTTAGAGACCGATGTAAATGCCTGATGTGCACAAGGTGTTCAGTTGCGCAGGTAGACCTTCGGTGTTCATAGGTATCCGGATGACTGGTTAGAGACTGGTGTAAACCCTCCTGTGACGACGGTTGAGGTATCTGGTTGCGCTGGAACAAGCCCATGTGTAAATCCTATGTGTTTCGAGGTATCCGGATGACTGGTTAGAGACTGGTGTAAACCCTCCTGTGCTGACGGTTGAGGTATCTGGTTGCGCTGGAACAGGCCTATGTGTAAATCCTCGTGTGTTGTAGTGATATGTAGTTGAATGCTTGAATTCATAGTCAACTTACGATTTACCCTTTCCGCTTTAACTAGATTGTTTCAAATGTGATGTCCTCAGCGTGTGGTTTGTTTCAGCTTGTGACGAGACTGAGGATCCCGCTGACGATGCCGCAGCTGGGCCATCTTCAAGACGCTCGTGAAGGCCGCGGGGACGCTGCCCCGTCAGGAAAGGCCGTGTTAGAAGTGAGAAGACCCTTTCCCTGGCAATACCACCGCATCATTCCACCGCTTCTATATAAGGAGCGCGCGCGCCAGTCGCAAACCTATTTGGCCAGCCTTCGAAGGGAAAACATCAAGCCAGAAACTCTGCCCGATTTTCCCCTCGATTGTGTTATACCTTGCAGTGTTAATTTTTCATTATTTTGTTTTAAAATATTGTTGATCCTGATTTTCTTAATAAATTATTTTTTAAAGTAAAATCTATCTCATTTATAAGAGGAGTGTTAATTTGACACCTGTTTCATCACAATCGATCAAATAGTTTGACTGGTAGAAATTTATAATTGTTATTTTAGAAAAATGGCGTCATCTCGTTCCTAAGGGGTGAAACTGTCGCTGCTGCGGGTGAAATCGCTTATTTCGGTCCTGAACTGTGCAAAGTGGGTTGCTTTAATCACAAAGTGCAGCTTTTAAGTCATATAAGACGTATGTCTAAGATGCACTTTTTTTTGGAATATTATACGCCAAGTGTACAAATGTTTTGCCAGGGCGACGAGACTATTGGTAAACTACTGATGTGATTTTTCCAGCACCATCATTTGGAACAAGATTTGGCATGAGTAGGCAACATTTTGAAGAAATTTTAATGAATTTTTCATTTACTTACGGAGAAGCTAATCACGACCGATGGTTTCTAGTAAGACCTCTTGTTGATATGGCGAAAGAATAAACTCTCGGTCGATGTATCGATGTTTGCCTGGTACGGCAAGGGCAGTTATTTTGAAAACGGAATGCCAGCAGTGATGAAAATTAAACGTAAGCCCAAAGGAGTTGGTTGTGAGTGAGTTGTGAGTGGACTGAAAATTGTCTTTCATAGACATAGGGACTTTATTTTGAAAGTTCCGGTTTTACGGTCATATATCGCATTTATTAGTTATTACTTTACACAAAAATGTCACATGAACTAATTATGAATGAAAACGAAAATTGTCTCTAAAACGGCAAGGAAAACCGTAATATCCTTGTAAGTGGTTGTAGTACTAATCATAAATGATTTTATATCATACTTTATATAACGGTTATGACTGCTGTTTTTTTTTGTTAAATATGATGGACTGTTGGAAAACTGACCTTAAAAATGTAACGTAGGTTTAAAAAGAGTAAAAATTCAGACTGTCGATGTCCAAAAAAAACATCTACAAACTTGGAAAAATATGGTTTTAATAAATGTGGCCGAAAATTTTTATTAGAAAAGAGTTCAGAAAGACCTGTAACAAAATGGAAAAACTTACCTCGATGCTTTCCACACGCTTCGCTAATAAGTTGGCAGAGTGTTTTGAAACTAAAGTCAACGAGGAGGAGAGGCATGTTCTATTCGAACTAGTACAACGAAACCACGTCATTTCAGTGGAATTAGATCGAGAAATCATGGCGAAATGACGTTGATGAAACAGAAGAATATGAAGTCAGATGGATACGATTAAAGCAACAGTATTACAAGCTGCAAGAAAAGGCGCACAGATTACTATAAAAGGGACTCCTCACCACACGTCAGCTTCTCCAGATACACTCCATACACTAGGTAAAGTTTTTGAGAAACTTGTATATAACGCTTTATATCCCGTTATTCATAAAGGTATGTCAGATTGTCAACATGGCTTCTTGCACCGTCGATCCGCTATCACGAATCTGTCAGCTATCACTAATTATGTCTTGACAAATATGGACGGTGGTGGTCAGGTTGATGTATTATACACTGACTTCGAAAAAGCTTTCGATCGTGTGGACCACGGTATCCTGCTTCATAAAACGAAGCTAATATTCTCCGTCTTCCCAGTCGCATGCTTCGATCTCAAGTGGACGTACAAAATAGACCATCTGCTTCTGGCGAAGTGCATGGCTTGGAAGAAGAAGAAAGAGAAGAAGTTTGCATACCTGAACCGAAGAAGAAAAAGGAGAAAAAACAGAATACTGTAAAAAATGGTCCGGTAGTGTAGGCAGTACGTTTTTTTCTTGTGGTAAAGGAGATTGTGATGAAGGAGATTGTGATGAAGAAGTTTTCAGCAACACTGAGGAGGATCTGTCTGCAGTGCAATGTTTTGAATTGCTTTATAGCGATGACCTGTAAATGCGGAAGAAATTCGGGTGTACATTGCAATACTACTTCTTACCGGATATTTGATGCAAAAATACATGCGTATGTTCTGGGAAGTAAAAAAATTATTCGTCATCATAGGTATTTAAGTTAGTTGATAAATTTAGAGTGTTCCACTATGATCTACCTTAAAGGCATTCGAATTCTCATTAAATATATTTTATATAAACCAAGTCAAACTAATTTTACAAATACAATGTCATCTAAACTTAATTATAAAGTACATACATTGAATTGATTAAATATTTAGATACAGTCAAAATAAAAATTAATGTCAATTAAATTTCCAAGAACAAAACAAACAGTTACATAAATACATCATGTCAAAAGTTAATCAAAACAATCATTGAAATAGTCATCAATTTTATAGTAACTCTTTTCTTCCAAAAAATGAATAAATGTCCTTTTGAATATTTTGTCTGCAAGCTCCTCTAAAGGACGTCCACTGCTGAACTGCATAGGCCTCCCCACCGGCTTTCCACAGCGACCGATTACTAGCGGTCTGCATCCAGTTTGATCCTGCAATCTTTATAAGTTCGTCTGTCCATCTTGTTGGTGGACGTCCTACGCTGCGTCTTTGGTCGAAGGGTCTCCAATCTTGAACTTTCCTGCCCCAACGGCCATCAGTTCTTCGCGCTATGTGCCCTGCCCATTGCCACTTGAGCTTACTGATTCTCAAGGCTATGTCCGTTACCTTAGTTCTTCTACGTATCTCCTCATTTCTAATAAAGTCGTTCCTAGATAATAGAATTCAATTTACCGAGTTAGCTCATATTTCACATGGTTATAGAAAAAAACAGATCTGAGGGGAGAGTCATAAAGTTTGGAGTCCCACAGGGCAGTGTGCTGGGACCTCTGTTGTTCTTAGTGTACATTAATGATATGCCTATGTCTACTGCATACCCTATGGTTCTATTTGCCGATGATAGCACAGTAATTATTGAATCCACTCAACCAGCTTGCAACTCAGCTTGTGGTGTACCTCTGAGTATAAGAGTGCCATTGAAGTGAGGAGTGCAGGAACTGCTGATGAGCACTCGCAAATAGAATTCTTTCAAAGAAGAAGTGGCTATTGTCACCAACGCACTAGAAAAATGTGTGGCAAATGCAATATCGATCTGCATCTGAAGTGTTGGTATAATTTTCATAATAAATAAGTGTTTTGTATCGTTAACGTAAGCTACTTTATTACCAAAAAACCTTATGCATACGAAATATAAGAAACATTATTATTAAATTTGGCTTTTTATTCCCACCTTCCACAACAAGCGAATCAACTGCCCGCGCTGTCAGACTATAATGTGGGAAAACTGTCCGGCGATATAGCGCGACGGTTGCATGATAAAAATCGCGCGACATGTCGCGCGATAAAAACGATTATATATATATAATCGTTTATTCATAAATTGGAACATCACAAGTACATACTACATCCTCATTATTCATCAAACACTTTAGGTACATTTAAACTGATTTGGCGTATCTACCTATCTTCTTACTTGCATATTTGCATATTTTGGTACTTATTATTTTACTGAGGCCGGCTTGGAAAATTTCAATAGCATACTTTGCTACATTTGGCACTACTGCTGAACAAAAGCCTAATTTAATCCTAACGGCTATTAGTTTAGTACAAGAAACCGGAGTAGAAATAAAATCAATCACTTTCGATGGCCCAAGAGTTAATTAGGATGCATCCTAAAAATTAGGTTGTGTTCTGGATCAGATAAAATTTAAAAACTTATTACATTAATCTCGTATATGGTAATAAAATCTATCTTTTTCTAGATCCATTTCAAATGCTAGAAAACGCCAGAAACACATTTCAGGCATATGGTTCGTTACAAAATTCAACAAATCAGGAAATAAAGTGGCAATTCTTATAAGACTTACACAGGCTATAGGAAAATGAGCTTTCTCATTTGGCGCATAATGAATTCATACCGTTTTACTGAATTTTCAGGGTTTTGCATATGCATCGAAAGTGCAAAGGGGATTTTTAATGATCTTATTAAAGCCGAAACCTAATCACAAAATATCGCAAGATCGCATAGAAATCGTTTTTAGTAATGTCAGAAGTCATGGCGGACGCAATGATAATCCCACTGTGCGACTTTTTGAGTCTATTTATAAAAAAATGTTAGTCCACCTAGAGCTATTAGACGTTGATACAGGCAATTGCATCCCGCTGGAAAAGTTAACAATTCTAAATTGTACATCTACTTCACTCGTTGATAGAATTAATAAGACCACTGCGCGTCTTGATAGTGACACTGAGCGTACAATAAGATATACCGATTCAACTTCTTGACAACCCGTCTGGTGTAGTGGTCGAGAAATCGCCTACTACGCAGCGAGTTGCGGGTTCGATCCCCGCACAATACAAACATTTGTGTGCATGAACATGTCTGTTTGTATTGGTCTGGGTGTTCTCTATGTCTATCATTTATGTATTTACAAACAAAAAAAATACTAAAGTATTATATCCGTTGTCTGGCACCCATAACACAAGCTTTGAGTAGCTTACTTTGGGGCTAGATGGCGATGTATGGGAATGTCCAAAGGATATTTATTTATTATTTATTCTTCCAGTGAGAGTGAAAGTGGTGGAGAGATACCCTGTTGGATGATGCTCCAGCACTTTCACCATTCAGTGAAAAGGTTGTAGAGTAGAGTATATTTCCCGATTTGTAGTCCACAAATTACTAAAAAAACTATGTGACACGCGTGGAACAGCTCTTTCATGAAAAAAAGTAAAAACCGACTGCAAAACCAAAATGCACTAAAAGATCTTATTTTCCATTTTTAGTGATTATAAAGGGAGTGGGGGTGGGGGGGGGGTTGCACCTTATGTCTCCATTCTTAAAAAGCTATAAAGTTACCTTTCATAAGTTGTGTCATTAAAATCTCTGAACTCCTGATCGTTAAGGAGTTCCACCATCAGCTCAGCTCCACACAATGTTGACTATTGGACGTAACAACATGTCAGCATTACTATTCTAGGATTAAACACTATACGTGCCTTTAAAATTTGAGGGTTTTCTGCGATTGCACCAAGATCCCATCATTAGATCACGACTTGGCAACAATGGGACCGACTAGAAGGTATAACCTCTAGGTAAGCGAAAAAAAAACAAATTGATCTACAAATGACTGTCATATGAGGTAACGCAGCCACAAAAAAAAACAACACAGTCGAATTGATAACCTCCTCCTTTGGTGAAGTCAGATAAAAAGGCTGCCTGCATCAGGTTTGTATTCTACTCACTGAAGAACACATCCAGTACGACAAATAATTGAATCAGAATCTTAAGCCAATCGACAATAGGGAATATGCATAAATTTTGAAATGGCCTAAAACATTTTTTTCTCGAATACTTATTATCGTAATATTATAATGAAAAGGTTTTTTTTTATTTACTTATTATTTAACCCCCTAAAATAATATTCAAAAAGTGCAAAATAAGGGAGCGAAATTCAAACTTCCAAAACGCGCCACCATTGGTCGAACGAAATGTGACGTCATCTGACACGACATTGTATTCATCAGCGTCGAAACTCTTACTGTTTTACAAGTTTTGTGCTAAAAATAAATAATTTAAACCTGTATTCATGTGCTGATTGTAGTGAAGTTTAGTTAAGATTTGTAGTGAATCTAGGACGATGACTGAAGCTGGTTTTGTCAAAGCACAATCGGACAATCTACCGAAAATAGATGCTTTCATGATGACAGCATATTTTGCATCAAATCCCGATTTTACGAGCGCAGAGATCAGAGGAGTGAAAGCTGCAAGGTAATTATTATGTTTCATAATACATTTTAGACCATAATATAGATTTTTATTCATAAATGCACACAGCAGTTTACTTAGATTAGGTTCACCAAAACATAACCTATACATAATCAGTTGTCATTAAAATTACTCTGAAACTCTTATTTTACGTCTTTAAATATATTTTTTATTATTGAAGTTCACCCTAGTATAATAACTTTGACTTTGTGTGTATTTGAGATAAATATATAATGATTTAATGTTTATAAATTGATACCCTGCTTTACGTGGACTGTTTTGTTTGAGTGTTTTTATGTTCTTGTCTATTTCAGGTCTACACGAGAATCCTATGGTGATTCAGCAGTTGGATATGTCCAAGTAAAACGAGATGGCGACATATGTGTTGTTAAGGCTCGGATTACACCTGAACATAATGTGCGACAAAAATGCTATGCTGTTATTTGCACTTGCAATGAAACAGAAGAAACTATTCTCTCTGTTCAATGTGAAGATTGCGCTGCACATTTAGGTAATTATTTTTTACTTGTTTAGGTTCAGTGACCTGCACTTAGGAACTTGATTTTTTCTATAACTATTTTGTTTTCTCATTTCTTTTGTTTTAGGTGGATGTAAGCATGCTATAGCTTTTTTAGCATGGCTACATCGGCGTAGTGAAGATCCATCAACAACAAGCATTGAGTGTTATTGGAAAAAATCTAAATTATCATCAATTGGTACTAGTAAGAAGTTTATAAAAGCCAAAGAAATGTATAAAACACCTAAACATGAGCTTGTGCCAATATCTTTGAATACTGAAAGCTTTCTCACAGTAGTAAAAAATAATTGCACTTTGGTTGGTGATACAAAGAATCATTTGATGAAGTTTTATAGAGCGCCAAGCACTGTGGAAAAATTGTCAATACACCATCTTGTGTCTACAAGCAAAGCTACAAACCCTCTTCATTTTATAGAACATTGCAAACTTATAATGACTGCATATGCATGCAAAGGAGCTGCAATAGCTACTTTGGAACAAAATGACTGCCCATTGTGGCATGAGTTGAGGTATGGAAGGATCACAGCTTCAAAAGCTTATGAAGCTGCACATTGCAATACTCTTGATGGAACGTTAACGGAGACCATTTTGGGAGCAATTAAATTGAGGGACACAGAGGCTATGAAAAGGGGTAGATTGTTGGAAAGTCAGGTTTTAAAGGAAGTAGAAAAAATTTGTAAAATAAAAATAAGTAAATGTGGATTAAAGTTAAATAGTACACATCCTATTATGGGTGCTTCTCCAGATGGTGAAAGTAGTCTGTATAGTATAGAAATAAAATGCCCAACATCAGAAAAAGCAATGGGACGATATGTCAGTTCAGGAAATAAAGTGACTGCCAAATATATGGCACAAGTGCAACTGCAGATGCATTTTTCTAATAAAGCAAAGGCACTGTTTTGTGTTGCTGATAAAGATTTTGAAAAAACAAAAAAAATATCAATCATAGAAGCCAACTACGACCAGCAACTGTGTGAAAATTTGTTAGAAAAATGCAACATTTTTTGGAATAAAGCTATCTTTCCTAAACTAAATATGTATGACTAGATAGATTTTTTTTTGTTTATTGTAGGGGTACTGCATTTGATTTCTGTCTAATTCTGTTAATCTGTTTTTTATGCTATGAAAATAAAACAAATGTAAATATATTATATTCATTTTTTTATTAAAACATTCTGCATATTTACCAATCCACACGCTACTATTATTACATCATCTATGATAGGAATTAAATTATAGTCTACACAAGCATGAGGCAGTAACATATGAAACTCTCTTAACCTATTTATTACCCGTTCAACATGTATTCTTAATGCTGCTATACGTTTTGATAGTTTCACTTCATTTTTAGTACTGGGGGTAGACTTTGATACAGAAGGTGGTCGTATAAGGGTACATCTTTTAGCTTCTAGCAAACATGATAAGTCTTTAAAACCTCTGTCAGCCATCACTGCTTTATTAGGAGGTAAAGCCTGTAAGTAACTACTATCTTGTACTATCATAATATCAGTAGCCCTACCACCATATCCATCAGAGATAAAATTGATCAAGCCATCAGGTGTACATGAAATTAAATGCTTTAAGGTGTTACATTTTTTATACTGTGACCAAGTAAGAGATTGATGAACGGCATTTGATGGTTTTTCAATCTGAATTTCTAGGCAATCAATAATGGAAACAACATTCCCATACCTACGCCTAAAAGATATGAGTAAATTATTGTAAATATCTGATGATGCTGGCCACACAATCAAGTCCTTAAGTTTTGCTGCTACAAGAGAAATACTTCGAGAAAATATTCTACAAATAGTACTTTGTGAACATCCAAATTGTAGTGCCAAGATGCTAAAGGACTCATTTAATTTAATTTTCTTGAGGGTTATTAATATGTCTTTACTAGGAAGCGGAATATTATCATTTAAAAGTTTTATTTAATGATATGATTGTTTAGGTAATCCTAACAACATTTTTGGCTCTTTTTCAATAGCAGTTAGTGTGATACTACACATTTCATATTTAAACTGTTTCTCCGTCTCTGAATCACTTAGAACTTCACTTGACTCAGATTGATAACTTGGTTCATAATCAGTAGAGCTTGTAGAAAAATAAGATGATATAGAAATTGTATCCGCTGTGTTTTCAGTAAACAATTTTCTTTTTAAAACAGATAGTTTTACTGGTGAAGTTCCTATATTTTGTGTTACAAAAGTTAATGGTGACAGTGCTACATTTTGTTCTTTAGTAGTTATATTTACATTGACAGCTTTACTTCTATAGTTTGGTTTAATATTAACTTGCACAGCTTTGTCACAATGCAATTTCTTCTCAATATGAGAAGTGGGAAGATCTACCTGAAGATCATCACATCCAATACGGGAAGTACTGCATCCTGGTTGATCACAGACATTTATGTGGGAAGTACTTGGACTCACTTCGTGATCACTTCTTTGTGAAGGTTCGCTAACACTACTTTTGATAGCTATCTCTGATGAAAGGGCTTCATTGACCAGTGTCAATCTTTGCATTTTAACCACAGCCATTCTCTCCTTTGGTAATGGCATCCTCCGTTTTTGACACAAAAATATATGCGGCAAAACTCGTTTCTTCAACCGTAGAGTACATTTTTCTCCTTGCTCTTTCATTAAATTGTATTGAATATAATTTTCTGTATCTTCCTTAACCTGGAATAAAACAATGTTCATTAAAATTTCGTAAAAGCACAACAAGAATAGTTTTAGTTTTTATAACTGAGTACTGAACTTTTCTTAAAGGTTAAGTAATTTTAAACCGAATTTTCTACTGTTCAATAACTAATTCAAAACTTACTTTTTACTAATTCACAATAAGCTGTATATAAATAAAGTACACTTACGTTAAAATGATCTTCACAACAATATAAACACGATTTAGGAGATATATTATCCCTTCTCATCACCTTACACCACTGTTTTCGTATTTTCGCATCACTTGAAATACGAAAAAACACTTTGTCGGGTGTTTTTCGAGTAGTATTTGTGCACTCCGGTACTATACAGTACTTATAAGATATTTTTTTGACTTCTTCCATGATTTTAAAGTTAATAAAACTGTAAATATTACGAAGTAACTGAAAAGTTCACAAACAAACACCCACTGGACGTGTCATGTGACGTCACGCAAAGCGCGCGCAAAATGGCGGCGTTTGAACTGCTTAATTTTTTTAAAAGTTTAAATTTCATTTTTAAAAATATCTAAAGTATTTTGAAGCCCAAAAATATTTTTTTCTACGTTATAAAATAGTAAACTATTAATTTAAGACAAAAAAGAAAAACATGAATATTCCCTATTGTATCAAAACACTATTATTATACATTTTTAGTATCATACTAAAATGCAAGCTCATCTACTGCTAAATTATCCCATATTAGGATTTTAACGGTGCTAGGCTATGTGTACTTACGGGCTGTTTTACAATGTCTTAGGAAGTTCTAGTTAATGTTACTTACCAGACCGTTCATATAAAACGACGTTCTATGTTTCAAGGAGGCGAGTGGGCGCTTGCCCCCTTCCCCGAACGTCGTTAACGGTATGAAACTCGTCGAGGGCTTCACTGAGTCTACTGGCGACACCATGGCGTCTCTACTCTCCTCGCTGTACCCAGACGATAGACCCAAAGATGATACCGCATATCACCGTACCGTACCTATTTCGCCCCTAGCGGTAGCGACTCAACTGAACCGAACAAGCATACGCTTGACTCGATTATCCGCGATCCGCCGGATGGGATGGTATCACGGCCAGAATCGTCAAGTGGGCTGCCTCGGACGAGATGTGGCACATGTATCGTCTATGCAAAGCTCAAGGTATCTTTCCAGACATTTGGAAGGTCGGAAGACTTCTCGTTCTGCCGAAGGGTAATGGTAAACCTCTTTCGGACCCGAGGGCTTACAGGCCTGTCACTCTACTACCTATTTTAGGTGGGATCTTGGAGCGCGTGGTGATATCCTGAACTCTCTGTCTGCACGGTCATATCTCAAAGGCGCAGCACGGTTTACAGAATCTTGGTCAGTTACTTCACGAACAGGCGTGTGAGTCTCTATATAGGGATCCAAACGTCCTGGAAACGCAGCACTATAGGGTGTCCTTTGGAAACTCCTACTCAATGATCTCCTACTGCTGCCGCGACCCGACGGAGTCCACCACATTGCATACGCCGACGATGTAACGATATCGATAGAAGCACAGTCGCGGGCTGATATCAACTGAAAAGCCGCTACAATGTTTGGGAAAAATATCCGGTTGGGGAGCACGAAATAGACTCGGTTTCTCCCCTGGGAAGTCCCTCACCATGACGCACAAAGGTAAATTCCAGCGGGCTCCGATTATCAAACTGGACGGTGCTTCGATCGTAAGCGTTTCCCAGTCGAAGGTTTTGGGTGTTACCCTAGACGGTGCTAGGTCCTACATGCCGCATGCGAGATTGATTGGCGAGAGTGCCACCCGCTGTTCTGCGGGTGTCGGCGTCCTCCTGGGGCCCGCGCCCTTAAGGACCTGTACTCAGGGATCTACGTGGCGTGTTTGACGTACGCTGCGGCTGTATGGTGCCGACGCTCATCGAATTTTGCTATCCGCAGAGCGCTGATAAGCTCAGCGGCCGGCGCTAATATTACTCACGAAAATCTACTGGACGTACAGTCCCGCGGCACTTCCGGTGCTCGCGGGAGTTCTCCCTACCGACTTGGAAATTTTTCGTGCGGGACGAAGTGAGAAGGAGAGACACCAACTGGCCCCCAGGGAGCGTAGAAAATTAAAACGTCGCATCAGAGAGGAGACCGTTGCCACTTGGCAAGAGCGGTGGTATTCGAGGGAGGACGGACGCGAGTTCTTCAGCTGACGTAGTTCTGTCCTGACGTAGTCGTGAGGTTATCTTTCGACAGGGTCGAACCGGAATATGTTGTTTCGCAGATTCACACAGGACACGGTTGCTTCAGACGGCGCCTACACAAGCTTGCGCTGTGCGAGTCGGCACTGTGCTCCTGTGGTGAGGAAGTTGAAGAGTGATCGCGGCTCACGCACTTTGGGAATGTGAGCTATACACGGAAGCCAGACATAAGATGCTAGACGCTATACGAACGGCTCAACCTGGTCCTGGACCAGGACCTTGTAAGTAGCCGTAACAACTGGGAGGCATTGCGCGAATTCGCGCACTCCTGGCACACGCTAGGCATAATTTTGAAGTGTGATTAGTTTCAGATTTGACAAGTAGAGCAGCCTGACGCCGATGTTGACGTTTTAGTGGTGTTCACGCCCCAGAATGGAGAGGTGAAATCAGATGGGACAGGAAACAGAAACTTGTAGGGAGCAAGAAGCAAGCGGCGATCGGTAAAGCAGCCTTTCTATAAGGCACGGAGGAGAAAGACCGGTCGGTGTCTCCCGCGATTCGGGTCGTATACCAAGACGGCAGGAAGACTCATGGGCGGAGGTGGGAAATAAAACGAAGCGGATTATTTTAAATAGAACAGATCGTCGAAAAATCTTAGTTCAAGGAGAAATGTCGTACAGAAATGATATATGCAATTAGTGGATTGCATATATCCTTTCTGATATCCGGAATGCAACCCAACACAAAGCACGATTTAATGTTAAAACTTAAAAACTAACCGATGTTAAAAACTACTCGAAAAATATTATGGTGAAGCTTGGGGCGACTTGCCAGATTAACTTTATTACCAAACTGTACTGGCTCGTAATAAAAACTTGCCCGAACAAAAAGAAGATGAAGATGATCCTGAGTACTTACTTACTTTGTACATGTTTCACCCATTTTTTTGTCAATGTTGCCAGTAGACAATATTATTAGAGTGTTGGTAGTATTGCTCTGTATTCAATAGTTATGAATAAAGCAAACAGAAACAAACGCGTTTTCCCAGAAGTTGTTTATGCGTGACTTAGGTGCGTTTGATATGTATCGACACAGTCTCGAAGTCACCAAAACCAGGACCATAACACAAAAGTTTTCCGTGACCTCCCTATGAATTCAGTAGTTTTATTTTACCACCCTATTCTTTTTTAAATTATCAGTTAAAAAATGACCAGTGCGTCTCTTATAAGCTGCAAGTCCTAAGTCATCTTCCAAAATACGCGACATGGTTCTGGGTGATCTCCCGAGATAAAATCTTTTCCTTCCGGACAGGATTTCTGCGAATTCTTTCCTTACTGCTTTGACCACCTTTTTCATACGAACACTACGTGGACGGCCAGATCTTTCTCTATCACAAACAGAGGAGAGACAATGAGATATTGTAGCTATTACTAGCCCGGCACACAAACATTTGACTAATACCAAGCGTATGGAGAGTTTTAAAAATTGCATTTGGCTCCATACCAACTTTGTGTAATGCAATCACAGCGATTCGGTTCTTCTTTATCACCCCACTCCATTTTAATATCGCAAAATAATATAAAATGTATTGGCGCCAAAATTAGAAAACACAATGAGTAATCGTATAATAATTACAGATTCCAAATTCAAATGTAATATCTTTATTATTTTTAATTGAAACAGTATTTATGGCTAGACTGTGGAGTATCTCATGTCAGATGAATAAAACCTAAAGAATGTAAAAAAGCACTAAACGGGCACCCCAGTGTGTCTTTTTTAAGTGTTTTTTATCCGTAGGCACTTTTGATTCTAAATAAATGAAGTTTTACTTATTTTTCGTGTATTTTTGTTATAGGCTCTTTTGGAATGAGGGTTTTGACTCGAAATGATTTATTAAATATTACGTAAGGTTCAAATACTTCAACTTTTAATGAAAAATTACAATTTATGGAGCAAGAATTGCTCAGTCAATATTTATTTATATATTCTTAGGATGATTTACAGTTTTAATAATCACTAAATCTAAATAACTTAATGCTAACATCAATACTAATAATAAATCTCCACATATGAGTAGTCAGATATCAAGATAAGGTCCGATAGGGGCAACTACAATCCAAAGGAAAGAAACAATAATCTCTTAATAAAAAAATAGGGTTCCGTGCCAACTTTAAATGAATTAGGGAATCCACTTACTTTTACTTAGTAAAATACCACAATATTTTGTTGACTACAAATATAACTTTGTTTTTCATAGTGTTTGTATGAAAAACAAAGTTATGTTTGCGGTTGTTGAAAACATGCTAAAACTCAAAAACTACTCGTTCGATCTCGGTCAAACCAATTTTCGTTGAAAGTGTTTGTTACGATCTATATTATATATATTTTTCAAAATTTACACTAATAAAACTAACGACTCCAAACCATCTGAAAACAAAAATAAAAACAGAATTGACTATTTTACAAAATCGAATAACAAATCATTTTTTCGAGACTAAACAAATAAAATTAAAATATTTCACCAAAATATTGCAAGCATTCTTTCTAAACAGTCGATATTGGAATTAACTCTACAAAAACTACGTGAAGCGAAGGAGGATCCTGATATTATTTGCCTTACAGAAACGTTTCTCAAGTCGGGTTATGAAAGTTTCATAAAAATCAAAGACTATCAGTTAGCAGCTGTTTTTTGTAGAGAAAAGCAAAGGGGCGGAACCTGCATATTAACCAAAAAAAATTTTTCTTATAAAGTGTTGACGTGGATTAAAAAATATGCTTTGCCAAAAAAATTTGAAGTATGTGGCATTGAAATCCCCTTTTGTAAGTAAATAGTGATTTATTTATACAGAATTCCGACTTCTGACCCTAATTTGTTCCTGAAGAAGTTGGATAGTTTGTTGTTTGAAATATACAAAAAATACAAATCTAATATCAAAATAGTCATCGCAGGAGATCTAAACATAAATACTTTAAAAAAGGGTAGAATTACAGAATGCTTACAAGATATATGCCAAAATCACAATTTAAAAATTCACATAAATGAACCTACTCGGAAAAAATCATGCATTGACCATATACTTGGTAATATTAAAAACGCAGAGGCCAAAACGTTACCTTTGTTTTTATCCGACCATGACACTGCGCAGTTACTAAGTTTTAATGTCAAACAAAAGCCTCTGTCATCAGAAAAATGCTTTGTTTTCAAAAAAGACTATTCACATGAATATGTAGATAAGTTTAAAGAGAGTCGAAGTAGTCTTACATGGCATGACGTCTATGAGCAAACTGATTTTAATACAGCTTTTTCCAACTTTTACGAAATGTTACGTCTGCTCTATAATTTGTGCTTTCCCGTTATAAAAGTCAAACCAAAAAACAACAATATTAATTGCAGATGGATAAGCAAAGGCTTGAAAACAAGTTGTAAAACCAAAAGACATCTGCGTTATCTTTTTTATACACATAAAACCATAAACAATAAAAATAATTATCTGGCATATTAAAAATTGTTGAGAAAAACTATTTACGAATCAAAAAAGAACTCAAATATAAAATTTATTAATAACAATGTCAATAAATATAAAGCGACATGGTCTGTCATAAAAAATGAAGTGGGGACTTACAAAAATAATAATAATAACACTGAGATAAAAATAGATGATCCTACAAAATTAACTGATCCCACAGACATAGCAAATGCTTTCAATAAACATTTTATCGAAAACCAGTCTTGGTCGTCTAAACTCATAAAGAATAAACCGCCTTACACAACAATATCCAACTCTCTATTTTTAATGCCGATGACAGAGAAAGAAGTAAAAATAGAAGAAAAAAACGAAAGAATACAAATTCAGAAGGCTATGATGGTATTAACACAAAAATAATAAAAAAATGTATTGACGAAATACTATCAGTTCTCACCTACCTCATAAACAAATCGTTTCACACAGGAACTTTTCCTGATGCTTTAAAGCTGTCTATTGTTAGGCCACTTTATAAAAAAGGTGAAAAAGATAACGTTAACAATTATCGACCCATCACTATTGTTCCAATTTTATCAAAAGATTTTGAAAAGTGCATGTACAAGAGGCTGGTAGATTTCTGCGTCAAATATAAAATTATTAATAACAGCCAATATGGATTTCAGAATGGTAAATACACAACATTGGCTATTTTTGATCTAATGAATACAATTTTGAATAATGTTAATGACAATTTTTGGACAACAGGACTCTTCTTTGATTTATCCAAGGCGTCTGACCATGTTTTGCATAACCTGCTTTCAATAAAGTTAGAAAATATAGGCGTGAGAGGCATAGCTCTTTAGCGGTTATCATCGTACCTATCTAACCGTAAACAATATGTAACAGTAGATAAAGTATGATTACTTTATCTACTGTTACATATTGTTTACGGTATGGTGAATTCGTGTCGTTTTCGTCTAGTAATCGTGAAAATAAAACAGGTGTTCCACAGGGAAGTATACTAGGCCCTCTTTTATTTATAATTTATATTAATGACATATTAAAAATTACGAATCATAAATGCATTTTATACGCAGATGACATTTCTATAATAGTGACGACTGGAAAGAGGAATAATTCATTGACTTATCATGAAATTGACATTAATACAACTATTGACATATTAATTGAATGGCTCAAAGCACACAATCTAAAAATAAATTTAGATAAATCAGTATTTATTCAGTTCAACCAATCTAAACATAAGAAATATAATTTTAAATTAAATATCACTAAAATCATTAAAGTCAAAAACGTAAAATTTCTTGGAGTTACAATAGACCAATTTTCTGACTGGAAACATCAGATTGAATGTATTTGCAATAAAATAAATAAATTTGTGTATGCATTTAGTCAAGTTAAAAAAGTAACAAATAAAAAAACTGCAATTTTATGTAATCGTGCATACATAGAATCTGTATTGAGATACGGTTTGATGATATGGGGTAATAGCAGAAATCGGAATAGAGTGTTTGTGACACAAAAAAAAGTGCATAAGAGCTATTTGTGGTGTTATTCCTGGCGAAACATGCGCACCTATATTTAAAAACCTAGGTTTGTTGCCCTTTCCATCGCTTTACTTGTATGAGGTATGTCATTTTGTCCATCAACATAGGGATCTATTTGCTAAAGCAAGTGATGCAAAAAATACTCGAGTGCGCAGAGACACACATAAACTTGTCTTAAGAAATATTCCCTAAACAAGTAAATATAAGAAAAATTGCCTTGCGATGTGTGTTAAAATCTATAACAAGATCCCGAATGAAATAAAAGTGTTAAATGGCTTCCTATTTAAAAAACGATTAGCTCAATTGCTTAATGAAAAAAAAAATTATAGTGTTAAGGAATTTATTAACAACCCCTAGAATTAAGTGACTTATTTCTTTTAAATTATTATTCAACTAGCGGTCCCCCACGACTTCGTCCGCGCGTTTTGAGTTTGCTCCCTCCCTTCCCGTAGCAGCGTGATGTTTTATATCCTAAAGCCTTTCTCAATAAATAAGCTATCTAACACAGAAATATTTTTTCAAATCGGTTCAGCAGTTCCTGAGATAAGCGCGTTCAAACCAACAAACTCTTCAGCTTTATAATATAATTAGCGCAAGCGCACGTTGTACTTAAGCTGCGAACATTATTTTGGTGCGGAGTTATGTTAAAACTGTGATAGCTCCTAAGATATTTATTGGAATCAAATGATATACAGGGCAACTTTGTTCTAAATGAAATGCTCGTGATGATGAATGTATTTATTTTGATAAGAATAAATACCTGTGTGTATAATACACCTCTAAAAATGATGCATTATTTTTTTACAAATTTAGTAACATAAAAAAGGTTGTAGTAAGTCAACCATAAAAGATAGACTTATGCTGTCCCGGACTTTATTATAGAACTCTTAATGCTGAACAATCTTGTCATACATGATTTTTGTGTAACTTTAGCGGTTTCCGCAGCGTACGCAGCGGAAGCTCTTAAAAGGAATATCTTTCGCCCGTTTTCGCAACTTTTTTCATTGCTGCTGTGGTCTTGTGAGTCGTATCTTTATGTTATATAGCTTAAAGCCTTCCTCGATAAATGGACTATCCAACATAAAAATATTTTTTCAAATTGGGCCAGTAGTTTCTGAGATTAGCGCGTTCAAACAAACAAACAAACAAACTCTTCAGCTTTATAATATTAGTATAGATGAAATTTGACTTCAAGCACTGTCACCAATTTGCATGCTATTTTATTAGCGAAACATGAGAAGCTTATACTGTATGTGATATCAATTTATACCATGTTTCGAGCAAATAAATGATTTATGATGATTTAAAAAAGAGGCTTGTTGCTTTATCTCTAGGCAATCATTGTGGTAATGAGTAAGTACCTTTTTTTCTTTTAATTTTATAACTTTAATATAACTTTTCAATGGCTTCACCTGATCCCTTCTCAGAAATTAACCTGCCTGAAATATTAAACCCTCGTGTGCCAACATGTGTGCCTGATTTCAATGATAACAGCTACATTGAAAATAGTCAAGATTGCATCCTCTACTCATATATGTAGCTACAAAGATCAGCTAAAAGAACACAAATTACAATACCGAAAACGCCAGAATTTGAAACAGGT
Source organism: Pyrausta purpuralis (assembly GCA_963924145.1). Classification (NCBI taxonomy): domain Eukaryota; kingdom Metazoa; phylum Arthropoda; class Insecta; order Lepidoptera; family Crambidae; genus Pyrausta; species Pyrausta purpuralis. Next base: position 20,834,867 of record OZ001652.1, on the reverse strand, counting down.
TACTTTGATGAGACGAACACACTAGGCAATCCAAGTCCTTGTATTCAATAAGGTAAGATTTTTTTAAATTAATGTCTAGAATTATTTAATAGTTCTGCATAATTTTCAGTAATATTTTCTTACATAATTATGTGGGTTGCCATCAGAAATTTATACAAGCACATACTAAAATTTAGCTTAAAAATCCATTGATGCAATTACTTTTTAGAATCATTATAAAAAGAAACTTAGAGCTATTGTACAATTGTACATTTCTATATACAAGTTTGATATTTAATATTATTTATTTACAGATTTAAATGTTGTCTTGTCTTCAAATCAAGAAGCAAGTGCTAATCTAGACAATACAAGAAATGTATCTTATCCAAAACCAGCTGTTTATAAGCCCTGACTTAAGCAAAAAAAAGAAAAAGCAACAGCGGAGAGACACTGAAATTCCCTAACCATTCTAAAGAAGAAAGAATATTAAGAAGTAGAGAAAAACACCAAATGCTGCCGGATCACTGTGGACTAAAATGTCGAAAAAAATGTCATGAATTTGATATAGAAAGGCGTAAAGACATATGGAATTCTTATTGGAATCTAACACATGACGCTCAAATCAAGTGGTGGGCAAGATATGTGCACCTAAAACCAGTAAAGTTCAGCCGTGCAGCAAGTACAGAAAAGGAATCTCGAAGAAAAGAAAGCCGAAATTACTTTTTACCACATGCAGGAAGGAAAAATAAGCAAGTGTGCAAAAAAATTTTTAAAACACATTTGGCTACAAAAAGGATTCGATTTTGACACCTTTGTCAATGAAGCTAAAAGAAGACATAACTAAATCTCTGACTGCTAAAAGAGGCACTCATGAAAAACCTAAAATTGATCAGTAGTCATCAAAAAATTTATAAACATGTATAAACCATGCATTGCTCATTACCGCCGCCATAATGCGCCGAGCATTTTAAAGAACTTAATCCTGGTTTTAAGTGCTGCAAGGAAATCATCCGACGTACACTGAAAGACATGCATATTTCGTTACATAGGCCAAAGAGTGATAAATGCTATGACTGTATATCATTTGAGAAGTCTATATTATGTAAGCCAAACTGCGAAACAAGTGCCTAGTTTAAAACTACTCAGCCAGAAAGCTGTTCACAAACTAAAAGCAAAAGACGCCATTGATGCATATAATTTTGATGCAACTAGAGAAAAAATGGTAGATGAGAAAATCTATTCAGTGGATTTGCAAAAGTCAGTCTTGCTACCAATGATGCCTGAAGTAAAAGACTGCTATTTCACAAGTAGAATGATTGGCTTCAATCTAACCTTTTGTGGTTTAAGTAAAAGTAGTAAGGAAGGCTCTAAATGCATGGTTTGCCATGAAGCAGATGGAGGAAGGGAAGGAAAGGACATTGTCAATGCTATCTATGCATTGATTTTGAGTGACAGAGACGTCCTGCAATCTGTTTTTCTGGGCCGACAATTGTTGCGCTCAAAACAAAAATTGGATCTTGTTCACTGCACTAGTCAATATAATTAATTATCATGATGACAGATCACAATTAAATATTTAACAAAAGGGCACACACACATGAGTGCTGATGGAGTGCACGGAAATATAGAACAAAACTTTTATGATTTTGAGGATCACAAGAACTGTGTGCAGACAAGTCGCAAAGACAACCAGGTAATTCAAATTTTGCCTGAAATGAAACGCGCATGGGAAAATTAAAAAAATAAGTCAATTCTATTATATCACTTACTTGTTTCGTAGTTAGTTAATGGCTAAAGTATTAATTATTTAACTAAGCTAAAAACGACTTTGTACTGTATTAATAAAACGGGGGATTATTGAGGGTAAAAAGAGCTTTAATTAGATTACATTCAGTGATTACTACAACATACCCAAAATTCACATTGATTCATGTTAAAACTTCAGAGATATTTGATTTATAAGTGAAAAAATGTTTTTTCTTAATTCCGTAAAGTGTAGGGAAAAGCAGTTACTTGTTTTCAGTTTGGAGCAGCCAAAATGCGTTCTGCCTGTAATTTGCATGGATTAAGGGTACAAATAGTATTGGGCGTGATCGGAACCTTAGCATGTTGGTGTTTAATGATATTTTCGATAGCAGTTCCGGGCTATCTATGACACCGGTGGCAATCTTTGCCAAGAAACAAATGTCACTTATGTTGCGTCTTGTCTCTAGTGGTAGGAAATGGTATCGCTCACACCTATGTTGGTAATCGGTACTATACACATGTCCTTTAAAATCTAAGAAACGAAGGAAACGTTTCTGTATGCTTTCAATTCTATTGATGTAAATAGAATACTGAGGATTCCATACCTGCGATGCATATTCCAAATGATTCCAAATGGCTACGGACGTAAGCACAAAACAATATTTTTACCGTCTTTAGCGAACAAGTCAACTGAAATCCTCATAATATAACCCAAGGCCTTTGATTTTAGCACTATATTATCTATATGTTTGTCAAAGATGAGTTTAGAATCATATGCTGAAAATGACACAAATATTGCTAATGTAAAGCAAAAACTGTCCATCATTAAGCACCAGTTCAAACCAAAATGGTCAGCTGCTTGCAACACAAAGGCTAAATTCCTAAAAAATAATGCCGAGTGGCATAATGGAAGCATATCGCTACCGAAAGCAGGTACGTGATACCCAAATTTTATAACCTGCATTGTTTTGTTATGATTCGAAGAATGCGTAGTTTATTACCGTAAAAGTATTTGTTTGAGTACCTCCAACCTTTGATTAAAGTAAAATAGCGGAAGATAGGTGACGCGCCACTCGAACGTGGCCCGCAAATATCAGACCAACTTAGCCTCATTGCCTTCAGTTGCGATCACAGAGTACTTTGTATATATGTTGCAATCGAGAGCGCGTACGCGTGAGACGTGTGACGTGAGGAGATTATAAATTATTTTTAACGGGTTAAACGTAACCAAAATGCATTCGTGTGCTTTTATACGCTGCACGAACTATTCTAAAAAGAAAAACAAATCGCATGGAATCACATTTCACTCGTAAGTACATGAAAACTTTATTTTTTTAAGATGATTTGTAAATTCAGTCTTTGTTTTGACGACCATTTTGCAGAGCGAGATAGAAATATACGATTCATTGATGTGCGACCAGTTAGGTATGATGACGCATAACGCACCATGTGCTGCCTCTTGAGATTTGTTTTCGCAGTAGCGTCAGCATAAAATGACGATCATAATAAATTTATATAATTTAACTTTTACCTGATATTGATTGTTGCTTATTTATTAATGTTTTGTAAAATGATATTTGTCCTCATAAAAGCAAATAATAAAATAATTATCTACTAAAGTTTGTTACAAAAATGTTTGTCTTATCGTCAAGATTTTTTGAAGTGAAAACTTCTTTAGCGGCGCTGAGCACTTTTTGTGATGTAAGGTGGGGTGGAGTGAACATAAACATAAACCTATCGTATCAGTTTTAGAGATTGGCGATGATGGTTTTAGTAATAATGATGGTGTAAGAGTCGTTGACATTATGGATGTAAGTTTATTTTTCTGAGAGATAAACTTTTTAATGTTAAATAATTGTAATGGTTCTGAAGTGTTAAATTTTTTATGTAATATGAATTGTCATGTTTGTGTACGTACGATAGCGCAATAAATGAATATTGTATTGTACCACATAAATGATAGTACTTTTGTATTAATAATTAAAGCAATTCGTGCAAAATTATTCCCTAAACATTCCAAAATATCAAAAATGCACAACGTTAATATTTAAGTTTTCATTCTGCCGGCACTCCCGGTGCAACCCGTTTTTTTTTAATTCACTCAGAAAACAAATGTTTTCTAGGTTTCCTGGAGATAAACTTTTAAGACACAAATGGCTTCTTGTAGTGCGTAAACAACGACAAGAGCCAGACTGGACGCCAAATCAGCACAGTCGCATATGTTCAATACATTTTAAACAGAACGACATCTATACCACCAACAAAGGCTATAGAAGATTATCAAAAACAGCAGTGCCTTTTTTTCGGGTAATAAATATCACATAGTAACTATATGTATTTATCTGATGCCTGATATCCAGTAACATTGATACTTACATTTATTTTTTTTATTTAGGCCGCGATGCTAGCAGCGTCCTACACTTATTCAAGACCGACGACACCGAATTCTCTGAATGATGTAAATATTTCCGATTTAGAATCGGTTTTTGAGTCACCAAGAAAAACATTTTTAAAGAAAAAGTTGCGTACAGTGGAACTGAAGAAGAAAAAACTAATGAAAAGTAACAAAAATTTAAAGAAGAAAGTTAATAGACTGACAAATACATGCAAAAACCTCAGAGAGACTGTGATTCAACTAAAAAAGAAAATTAATGTTACAGAAGACCAGTTCGCGGAGCTCTGCCTTAAGGCAGAATCTGTTGACTTATTTTAAAGTTTCTTGAGACACAAAAAAGGAAATAAAAATCCAAGATTAACTTTTTCGCCAAGCCTGCGCAAATTTGCATTAACCTTATACTTTTACAGTCCAACTGGGTACAAATATGTACGCCAAGTTTTTGAAGATGCTTTGCCTCATTCACGCGCTTTAGGTAAATGGTACGAAAAGGTCGATGCGGCTCCTGGTTTTACTGCCGAATCTTTCGAAGTATTGAAAAAAAAGGTTTCGGCATCGAAAATAAAAGTTATATGCACACTTGTTGTCGACGAAATGGCCATACGACAACAACCTATATGGAATGGTAAAAAAACAGAAGGATTGGTTGATTTAAATCATTAGCCCAGGAAATAAAAACTATCGACTGGAAACCCTTTTTAGCAATTAACTATCCAGATTTAGCTGCAAAGACCTTGATTGACTCACTTCAAGAGCTTATAGTTCAACATTCTAGCTCCATCACGTTCACCAAAAAGAACCGTCCACTTAAGCCCTGGATAACCTCTAGTATCGTAAAATGCTTTCAGAAGAGAGACCGTATTAATTTACTTGTTAGAAAGAATCCAAATGACATAGAGCTAAAAAACACTTTCATAAAATACCGCAATGTCTGCAATCAACTAGCAAAAAACCTAAAATCCAATTATTATAAGCTGAAACTTGCACAAAACTTACAAAAACAATAAAAATACTTGGGAGATCGTAAAAGACCTATGCAATTTAAAAAAAAATCGTTCACACACTACTGAATTGTTGAACCTAATGCCATCCCCGGAAAAGGCATTTGACACTGTGTCTATTCCTCTACTCTTGCGTAAACTACAGGATCTTGGAATTCGTGGAACTTCGCTGGACTGGTTCACTGGATACCTCACAAATAGAACGCAAGTTGTAAGAGTGTCAAATTTCACCAGCTCTAGCGTACCCATCTCATATGGTGTTCCGCAGGGTAGTACTCTCGGACCCACCTTATTTCTTGTGTATGTTAACAATCTATGCAAACTCAGTCTTACCAATGGCAGCTCGCTGGCATTTGCTGACGACACCGCCCTTCTATTCCGTGGTAAATTATGGCCTATGGTTCAACATTCAGCTGAAAATGGTCTCAAAAAAGTTTTAGGCTGGCTTGATGATAACCTCCTTACAATCAATGTCCCGAAAATTAAGTTCGTTTGTTTTAGAATTACCGATGCTAAAAAACCACCACCATCGTTCACCATTAAAGCTCACACATTTACTTGTATCTCAGACATTCCAAATTCCTCATGTACTTGCCCCTGTCTAGTTCAATCTGATACTCATAAATATCTAGGTGTTATTATTGACAAGAACCTTAACTGGGAACCTCAAGTAAATGCACTAAGTAAGAGGGTTCGCAGACTTCTTCATATTTTCAAAAACCTTCGAGACTCGGCCGACCCAAAACTGATTACTTCAGTCTACTATGCCCTATGTCAATCTCTCTTGACATATTGCATACCAGTATGGGGTGGTGCAGCTTCAACATATCTTCTGGAACTCGAAAGGGCGCATAGAGCAGTTATAAAGGTCATGTCACATAAACCCAAACGGTACCCTACGGAACAACTTTACAAGGAAGCGAACCTACTGACCGTTAGGCAACTATTCATCTACAACTCAATCCTAAGTCACCACAGAACGATTGATCCCGCTCAGCTCCCGCGACACAAAAGACGAGTTCGTTCTCAGGTACCCTCTTTTACTACGATGTTTGCTCGGCGTCAAATAATCTTCACCGGACCCTTTCTTTATAGATATTTTAATGACCCCCACCAAATTTTTAATCTGAATAGATTCAGGCTAAAATCAGTAGTCAAAAAAGAATTACATGCGCTTGCGTACTCGACAACGGAACAAGTCCTTATTATAAATTCATAACTTTAGTAGTTAATGTTTTTAATTATATGTTACTCTCGATTCAATTTGTTCAATTTTTTTTTTTTATAAAAATCGGCATACAACATGTCTGTGTTATCCTTTGTGTTATTGATTAAAATTATTATATTCCATGTGCTGTTTTGTGTCCGTATTTGGTATCTATGCGATGTATTTTCTGCTACTATTTACGTGTAAATAATTATTTTACTAAGAGATTTCTGTGATTATATACGGGGTGGAGGGCTAGCAACCTGAGCGACAGGAGCTTTCCTAATTCAGGTGTTAGCCCGCCATAATGTCTGCTGTGTATTTTATATGTTCAACTACAATATTTTTACTTACCAATTTGATGTGCATCTAAATTAATCTAGTTAAGTTAAGCTAATATCGCTAGCTATAGTTCATAATTGTATCACTGTTTTGTAACATTTATGGTGAGAAATAAATCTTATCTTATCTTATCTTATTTCGGAACTGGATCGACAGAAACTGATAAAATCTCGTCACAAGCTTTTGTTATGATGCTACTTAGTTTAAACGAAAATTGGAAGCTTCCGGTAGCGTATTTTTTTGTTAATGGACTGGCGGCAAAATGCAAAGCGAATTTAATTCGGACATGTTTAGCAAAGTGCTACGATGTAGGAGTTACTGTAGTGGCACTAACTTTTGATGGCTGTAGGTCAAATTTTAGTGCAGCAAATTTATTAGGTTGCAGGTTAAATGACATTAATGATTTGAAAACAACTTTCACACACCCATCATGTGACATGAAGGTGGCAGTTTTTCCAGATCCGTGTCATATGGTGAAATTAGTCAAAAACACATTTGAATCAAAAAATAAAAATTTCGATGCTATGGGAGGAGAAGTGAAGTGGAAATTCTTAGTCAGTTTACCTTACATACAATAAAGTGAAACGTTAAGGTTTGCTAACAAGTTGACGCCGAGACACTTACAGTTTAGAAATCAAATTATGAAAGTAAAATAAGCGACACAGCTGCTAAGTATGAGCGTCGCAAAATCTCTAACGTTGTGCGAAAATATTCTTAAATCAAAACAATTCATGAATACAGATGCTACTGTCAAATTTATAGAAAACGTTAATAATATCTTTGATGTAATGAATTCACGCAAACAGAATTAATTTGGATTTAAAAAGCCTATATGTCCAGAAAATAAAGACACAATTTTTAATTTCCTATATGAAATTAAACAATATATTTCTGTATTAAAATACTTTGTAAAATACAGGAGGATCGCCAAAAAAAGAGTAACTATGAAAATATTGAAAAAAAAATTAGTGAATACCACTCGTAAAACTGGCTTCATTGGATTTATTATTTGCGCAGAAAGTTTAAACCACTTATATAATGCTCTCGTGGAGACGAAACTGTTGCAATACATTGCGACTTATAGACTTTCCCAAGATCATATAGAGCTGTTTTTTGGTCTTATTCGCAGGCAGGGTGGTTACAATAATAATCCTAATACTAAGCAGTTTCGGTGCATTTATAGAAAGACATTAGGACATTTAGAATTGCGGTCTTCTTTTTCAGGAAATTGTATCCTTCTCGACAATTTTCCTCTTCTTACATGTACTTCGGCTATCGAATGTATAAATCAAACAATGGAAAAAAAAATTGACGACGAAGAGGAAACAATTTCCAGTTCAGATTTAAGCAAACAATCACAAATATTAAAAAAATATTCTGTAACAAAGTTTAAATCAAGCGTGTACAACTCATCAAAAAGGACAAGGTTCTACAAAGCGATTCGGTTGTAGATTCTAATGTTGATATATTGAGCAGTCTATTAAATGATAAATATACACATAAGCTGTCTAGCTGTGCTGAGCAAATCGTTGGTTACGTAGCTGGTTGGGTAGCACGTGCACTCATTACAACTATCAAGTGTGAAACTTGTGTTTCAGAACTCATAACCACACAAAAATTGTTTTTTCATTAGCTTATAACCATAAAAGATATGGGTGGACTATGTTATCCTTCCTATGACACTTTTTTGATATGTGAAAAATCCAAAAATGTTCTTAGAAAAATGTATATTAGCCAAGGGAATTATATTACTTGTGAGAAGGAATTCTTGAAGTTAAAATTGATTATATTGAAAGATTTTCTTGATTCAGATATTTCCTCACAATTGATTGCTCATTCGAAAGATCATCCAGTAATATTAAATCACCGCACACATCTTCTCAGAGCAATAATTGACAAGTATTGTAATGTACGATTACATTACGCACATAAGATTGACCCAGCTTTATCGACAGTTACACAGCGACAAAAAAGAAACAAACTGTCTCTATTCAAAGGAAAGTAAAGTTTTCAGCACAGTCGAAAACATCAAACTTTGTTAAGTTTAAATTATTACTCTGAGAACGCCTTTATCCCGTACGAAATACGAGGACAGATTTTGTAAGTAGTGTTATTGTTATGTAACCGTTACGTTTTACATGCTGTTGACTGTTCAAATTACTTATAACGTAATATCTTAATTTTGGTCTAAGATTTATAGTAAGTACATAATCTAGTTTAAAAATAAAACAATAAATATTTAAAAAGAAAGTTATATTTTGTTTATTTTTTGGTGATCCTACTTACACTAAACATCGCTCCACATTTCAAAAAAGTAAATGATCTTAAGTAATTTATTCTGTTTTTCATAAAAAAATTGGTGCACAATTTTACTCCGATTTGTCTGCTGACGCTTCTTGATTCTTATTGCAAGGACACATGACAAGACTCGTTTCAAAGCGCGCGTTTGTTTCGCTCGCACTACCGTCGTTAGAAATCGGTTTGTCTCTGTCGTTCAGTAGCGTAAAAGCTGTGTGGATCTGCTTGTATGTAGTGGTATGTAGTGCCATATTTTAGCTGACAGTCAGTATTACGTGCCGTATCTTCCGCTATTTTACTTTAATCAAAGCCTCCAACTATTGTTATTGACTACAGGCTGAGTTAATGATCCGACGATCTTTTCCTTCGATGTGTAGACTGTAGATTCCAAATAAACACATCTTCTTGAGATCGGTGACCGTGAGAGTTCGTACGATCTGGCCCACTTACGGCCCTTTATTTATACAAAAATACACGTCTGACTTATCGATTAATGAAGATTAGTTACAAACAAGGATGGACACATAACAACATCTGCGTATTCCTTCTTACGTTTTTGTAAGCTACCTACATTAATCGTCATAAAATTCCCATTCGCAACAATCCACTCTATGGGTTTCCTACCTACCCTCAGAAAGTGCAATATGGGGGACAGGAAATTCGAAGGCTTTACCGGCCTCACTCCACCTGAGAGAGACAGCCTACTAGGGTCTCCCTCGCCCCTGTACCAAACTACCTACATACTTCTTAATATTTCCTAGCTAGTTAATTGTTACCCTACCTGCCTACCTAATTTGCAAATGGGAATTCCTAACTAACAGGTTTCATATTATTGAAATAAAACGAGCCCTAAGCTAATACAATGCTTACTCACTATGGCCCTAACAGAAATGTTGAAATATTTTCATTCAAATTCCTTATAAATAACATAATTAAACTTATTACTAATACATGATTGGGTGTCCCTAACAATTGTCTTTTTGTTACAAGAAGTTCACTCGGTCGACTTCAAAGGCCGTTTTCAGAATCAAGCGGAAGAAGTAAAAGAAGAAAGACTACAGAACTTAGATCATCTGTCACAGATGAATTAATATACACAACATAGATGAAATTACGACAGACAGTCAAAGAAGATGCTTCAAACATTGTTAAGGATTTAACAAAAAGTCTCAGAAGAGTAAAGAAATATGCGGCAGAAATACCACTGAAGAAGAACAGGACAAATCAAACAAAGTAGCACATTAGGGTCATTGTCTCTTAAAATCTCTCTTAAAATTGTGTTACAAACAGAAAAAAAAGACTTACATGTAAATAAAATACCATGGTAATATTTTATAGTAATGATAACTATTCAACAATTCAAAATGTATATTTGTTATTTCAAACAAAACTAAAATAAAGTAGTGATTAAACAACGTCAAAAGAAAAGTCCGCTTCGGTGGGCTGTTACCGCTCTCCCTCTTCATGCAAATTCGATCACATAATGAAAACTGATATGTCAAGTATGAGTATGTTAAATAACCTTTGAGTATGTTTTCCCAAAATAGGTATTCTAATTACTTTAATAACTCATAACTAATAATGACGAATTAAAATAAAAACACTTTTTGTATGTTGCAATATTGTTACTAAAATCTACATCTATTTGGTGGACTTAATTCATTTATAAAATATATTATGAAAGTAATAAAATTTTGAAAACGGAATGTTATTCACGAACGCGTCTAATACTCAGCTGATCACGCGCACCGCAATGTTGACGCGGCTCGCATACGAACGAAGTTATTGCTCCTTGTTTAAAAATCTGTGGTGGTGTCAAAGTTGAGTGTATCTTTTCGGTTCCTTGTGTATTTTGGTAAATTAAACCTTAATAATTCAAAACTTTACGTTATGTGTTAGATTTCTAAAGTATTTATCTAAAAAATGTGTGTGTGTGTGATTTCAACATAACCTCAAAATAATGCTTGGAATGAAACAATTCTCAGAAAAATCCATTTAGTGGACATCTTTTCGGTGGAATTTGTGTCCGCCAAAAAGATAAATGTCCACCAAGTGGATGAAATATTTTATTTTTGTTTTGTGCACTCTGGTTTTGCATAATAATGGTCGTTAATGCGAATCAGATATTTAATTGCATAATAGAAATATTGCATTCGGGAGGTGGTTTTTACGAATAATATTATTATTGTGGATACTGTTTTTGGCGTTTTACGTTGAATGTGCCATGTTCGCTGTTTCTTTATTTATTATGAATGCAGAAAAATGTCAACAATACACGAAGTAAGCTACTTGACCGATATGTTTCCATCGCATTCAAAAATCATCTTCAGGGTGAACTAAGATTATATCTTGACAATGACTAAACATTTCGACTTGCAGCTGACTTATACGTGAAACATTTGTATTCCACTTTAATAATAAATAGTTTCGTTTGTGCTTTGTGCTTTGCTTAGGCTCCTTCTTTTCTTTATCCACAGACAATAGAAAAATTTAAGAAAGATCCAGTAGCATTAGAAGAAAAGCGGAAGAAGTAGAGAGTACTACCATAGGAAAAAATCACTAGGAGAAATTTAGACAATAAATGATATATCGGATAGACAGCAGAGACAACTACGAAACAAATGGGGAAAGGACGCCAAATCACGTAGAGATAGACTAAAGAAACAAAAAGGAACTGTGAGATTTACAGAAGTAACCCCTCCAAAAAGCCCAGACACTTCATTTTCATTAAGATCTACCTCCAGGGCAGAATCTGGCCGGCCTGTAGCTGCAAAAAAACAAACGGCAGCTTAAATTAGAAAATGACGTGACGACCTCCGTGGTCGAGTGGCTAGCACGCTGGTTTTAAGCGTCGCCATCTCGTGAGGTTCCGGGTTTGATTCCCGGTCGGGTCAATGTAGAAAACGATTTTTTCTATATTGTCTCGAGTCTGGGTGTTGTGGTACCACCGTTGTTTCCGATTTCCATAACACAAGTGCTTTAGCTACTTAGCTTGGGATCGAAGCAATGTATGTGATGTTTTCAAATATTTTTAAAAAATAATAAATTTTAAAAGATGCAGTTCATAGTTTTTTACTCAGTGACGAATCTAGTCGTTCCACCGCTGAAAAAAAACTATTACCAGATTTAAACAGAAGAAACAGATACGATTCCTCAACGATTCCCTTATCAATCAGCACAAAAAAAATGTGATTCAGATAAACTTGAAGATATCGTTTAAAACTTTTTGTCGATATAGGCCTTTTTGGGTGCTGAATCCGAAAGTTACAAGTCGTGAGACTTGTTTGTGTGCAACCCATACCAACATGGGCTTGCTGATAAAGTCACTGAAAAATTCCCGTATGATAAATGACAACTGTAATGGAAGTGTGTCGATCTATTTGCTGTGCAGACATGAAAGAAAAATGTCTTGTAAGAAAATGTTTCATGTGTAGACACAAAAAAATCGCATTTAATAAATTCACACCGAATAATACGATAAAATATGAGAAATGGGTCACAAAAAAGGTTATGCAAACAATCAAACGGCACCAAAAACTCTGCCAGAAAACTATTAAGGAAACAGTGAATAAATCAAAAAGACAAATCAAGGACCACCTGTTGAATAACATAGAACGTTTCATGAAGCATACTTGCAATATGTTACACCAGTTTCGTATTGTTAAAAATATTAAAACAAATATGCTCAAACAAGTAGGCAAAGGCTTATTGCATATAGATTTCTCAGAGAATGGTAATTGCAAGTATTCTTCAGAAATACAATCTGCCCATTTTGGTGGATCTAAAGATCAGCTTTCATTACATACTGGAGTATTTTACAACATCGACGAAAATACAGAGGAGAAACGCATCATTCGAACGATCACGCAACCAAACGAACGATCTTGTCCAACTTAGCCAAACTTTTTGACCCACTAGGCTTGCTTAGTCCATGCACCATCATTCCTAAATATTGGCTATTTTACAAAAAATATGGCTTTCTTAATTAGGCTGGGATGACCCAGTTGACGGTGCATTACAAAGGGAATGGGAAAGTTTTGCAGACAATTTAAAATCAATTTCAGATTTTCCAATTCCTAGGTGTGCACTCATTAACGATCCAATAGAAATACAGTTGCTTGCGTTTTCAGATGCTTCGCAACTTGCTTACGCTTCTGTCATATATCTCAGATCCATCGACAGTTCTGGTCTGGTCAGTTCTGGTTCAAACCATCTTGATTACGCAGTCTTCTTGTGACGAGGACTTTGAATTGATACGACGGAAAACAGTTCGTTGAATATAATTAATGTGAAATATTACAATGAAAAATAATTCGATGTGAATTCTTCCGGATCTCAAAGTGCAACCTTACCCCCCCCCCCCCTCGAAAGCTTTAGGGTTTCAAGCCTCTTGAGGTAGAGATGAGTGTAAAGGACAAAGGTTGTGTAGTGCTCTGCGGACGATGCCTTTGAAGTGTAGACATCTGCAATGCGAGCAATCCCATCAGGTCCAGGATACAGTCAGTGGATGCGCGCCATACGCCATTTTAGAGGTGGTAGATTCGGTTCCTTGATAGCTACTAAATCGCCTTCTTGGAATCTCTTCTGTTGCACTCGCCAAAAGGGGCCCCTGATGGCATAGGAGGTTGCCTCAAACGAACGGCTGATAAGTATGTAGCAAAAGGGAAAGGTTGTAACCCTTTACAACCGGTCTAAAAAGAACGTGAGTCTTGACTTTGAAAAAATCTGGACCAAAATCAAAGCGCGCCAAAAACAGGTTTATTAGTGTAGACACAAGTCACAACCTGTCAGTCGCCCAGAGGCCGTGGGAAGGATGACTGCGTTTTTCGACAACGATTCCCGCTCGCGTAAGTACGTAATATTTACATAATTTAAACAGATTTTCAAACAATTATCTATGTGTATCTTTTGTTTATGAGGTGCTATAGAGTATAACTAATGTTTTATGTATTGTACTTTGATATTATAGAAAAAATATATTAGAATCTTCTTCGAAATTTAAACACTCACGGTCGTGTGATACCGGTCCTAGTCCGTAAAGTTACTTGCTGATGACGTCATACCAGACCTATTAAATAATGGAAATAATTCGGAGCTAGAAGATTTTGACAACGACCTGGAATTATTCGATCATGATATCTTATTTATATATATATATATATATATATATTGAACAGTACCTTAACTGTGAGCATAAAATTGAAAGGGAATATAATTATCCAACCCGTAAGTCAAAGAGACAGAAAAAAGAGTTAAGAGTACCAAAACTTCAAAATTATTACGGAAAACGCACGAGGCGATGGGTGATTCCCACAATACATAATCAGCTACCACAGAACCTACTGGATAGTGTTATGTCAAAAAACTACCTTAAAACGTTACTTAAAAAACATTACCTGTCACTTTGCCCGTAACTAATGTGATACATTGTCTGTTTATCTAGTGATGTAGTTGCGGACGTGGTCCCTATATGTGGTAAACCTATTCCGATCCCAAGGGACTGCTCCCGTAGGGCATATGGAGATACACGCTTGTACACACTTACATAGATACGCACGCGCGCATGCACACGCACGCATGCAGACACACACATGCGCACACATCACATCACAGTCCCATATCTATTTGTAGTAATGTACATTTTAAACCTTCATTTAAAGATGTATACTTGACAAAAACCAATAGAAGTCTATTGGTTTTTGTGAACTGTTTACCATACCCATTATTGGTGGATGTTGAACAGGCCAGTTGCGAGGAGAACTACTGCCGACAAACTGCTAAGCAGTTTGGCAGACATGTTATTGTAAAAAAATTGTGTTGTAAAAAACAAGCCGCGACCTGTAGGCGTTCTAAACTTTGTTCTGACTACATCTAAAGGACTCATGCTAGACTGAGATCTAAAAAGGTGCTAGATCTACAATTTGTGATTCAAGTTTCGGCCTCGGTCCCTCTGTGATCTTACACTTGGTACAAGGGATTCCTCCCGGTAGCTGTGTGTACTATGACCGTTATTTCACCACTGTTGCTTTGATTGAGGAAATGGACAGGTTAGGTTACGCATTCAACTGGAACTTTAATGCAGAACCGGATTCTCGATCAAGAAACACTCAAATCAAAATCAAAAAAGATTCGGTGATGCAACGTGGAGAGACTTAGCAATTTGTTTGTGAGCCCACCGCAATAGTGAAATAGAAAAATAATAATTCCGTTTTACTAGCGTCAAACTGTACTGCTGGCGAAGATCAATCAAACGTAAAGACATGGAATAAACAACAAAAAACTTGGAACATCGACAATCCCCAAGAGTTGTGAGAAATTATAATCAATACATGGGTGGAGTCGACGTACTCGATCAGCAGATGGTATATTACCGAGCTTTTATTAAAACCAAAAAGTTAAGTGTGCCAAATGTGATGGTTATTTATACACAGTCTGGCCATAAATACTGTTACACTTAAAAATAAGAAAGATATCACATTTGAATTTGGAATCAGTCAATTTTAACGATTGCTAATTGTGTTCTCTAATTTTGGCGCCAATACATTTTATACCCTCCACTGTCGATCGACCATCTGCTGGCCGATTTCTAAACGCGCGCATCTGTCGGCCGCCATCTGCTGGTCGATCGTTGCCGCCGTATTTTAATCACAGAAATAACCGTTGAAACTGTATCTATACTGCTCTAACTTGCAAAACATACGGGGAATACGACAAGGATAGAATATACCACCACATAAACAAATTCCCGCCGGTAACATGAGTACAATTTAGTCTATGCGGAGCCTTTTGTAGGAGGTTGTGGTTGTGCTGAGACTGTGTTGTTTTTATTGTTTGTAGGTGTTATAAGTGTAGTTGGACAATACATTGTTAACCTATTATGGAAGGGTAAATAAAATAATAAACAGTTTTTTATTCATTACTTGTGTTTCAGACAAAGATTAAGGGTAGCAATTAATTTGTTTATAAACATCGTCAGCCATATCGCGCACCACCGCACAACACTTTGACTTGTTTTGCATATAAAATACTACAGTAACAGCCAAATGTAGTTAATGTCATCAATAATACATCTAACTACATGCGTTCACAGCATTTAATTTGAATATCTTTGAAAAGATTTTGCGTAAAGAATAAAACTAAAATACGCAACAAAAATCGGCCACCTACTGGCATGTCGACAGACGGGCTCAAGGTCATCGGCCTCAGCAAATCGCCATTTTGTTCGATAGTTGGATAAGTACGGATAAGACTTTTGTGTGAATTTGGATTTCTGTTTTGAGTATTGTAATATTTTTTGTGTCATTTTATTAGATATTGTTTCTGGTGTGCATTTGTGTTTGTCTTTTATAGGTATTTTATATATTTTACTAGTGGAACACGTGGAGCTCGTACTCGTGGACCGCGACGAGGTAGTGGTGGTGTGCGGGTTCGACTGCCGGTGCCAGCAGTGGTGGAGGAAGAGGCTAGGATCCCACGAGGTGGTGGTGTTAGTGGTGGTCGGGGTAGTCGTGGTGGTCGGGGTGGTCGTAGTTAGGGTTGCCACCCGTACTTTATAATAAAGTATTGTACGTTACTTCAGGTAATTGTACTCTATACTTTAAGAGAACAATAAAGTACACGAAAATACTTTATTTCGTATGAAGAGAAAGTGCTTTTTCGTTAAACGAAATTTGCCATGGATTTCGCCACTCGACAGCGCCACATCACTTAAACACTCGTTTTTAACAATTTCTGAACGCAACCTAACCTCAAATGTCAACAATGTCAGTGTCATTGTCGTAATGTTTCTTTTGTGCATGGTTTTGTGCGAAGCGGTTTAGTGCATTAAGAATACGATTTAAAGTTTTACAGATTCATGTTATAATAGTACATCATGGATAAGAATACTCCACATACACCTATAAAACGTTATTTTAATAGTGAAACGGATCAAATAGATAGTGAATATGTTACACCAAAAAAAATGTTTAAAAACAAAAGATACGACAAAACAGAAAAATAAACGAATGCAGAAGTATAAAAGTCATTGGGAAATCGAACATGGTGATTTGTTAATTAATGATCCACAAAACGAATATAATGAAAAATTCAAATTGTGTGGAATTACATTTACAATCGCTTCAGCAGGTATAGGACAAGTAAGAAAAAAAACTTATTTTTCAGTGAGTGTGTGTTGGTATGGTTGCATTAAATATGCAAACTATAGGTACTATGCTATAAAATGATTAGATTTTATTAAAGATAAATGTGCACTTTTTCCCAATAACTTTGAAAGTATAATTATTTTATGGTGACTGGAGGTGATGGGTAAGGTGACGGGATTAATCTTATTATTTTCAGGTTAAACAACACCTGCAAACAAAACAACACAAATCAAAATATGAAACTAGGAGAACATCTGGACTACTTGAGAAATTCCTTGACTCTTCTTCTGCTTCCACATCGCCTAGATGCAGTGATAAATGAAAATTTTGTTGCATCTGAGTTAGTCCTGACATATCACACAGTAAAACATAATTTGTCTTACAATAGCATGGGTTGTACTAGAAAATTGAATAAAATTATTTATGCCAATTCACCTACAGCTAATGCAATTCATCCAGCTAGAACAAAAAAGGAAGCACTAGTTACAGAAGTGTTGGGCCCATATTATTTACAAAATGTAATAGATGCTGTTAATACAGATAATTTGTTTTACTGTTTACAAACAGATGCTTCTAAAGAGAACAATATAAAACTCTTTCCATTAGTGATACAATATTTTACAGTCAAAAATGGCATTGAAAACAAATTAATTGATTTTTATGAAAATAGTAATGAATCTGCTGATGGTATGTTTGAAGCAATCCAAAAGTCATTAGAGCAATACAAATTATCTTTTCATAATGTATCTGGGTTAAGTGCAGATAATACAAATGCAAATTTGGGTGTTAATCATTCTTTGTTCACTAATATGAATAATTTGGTACCAGGTTTGATTAAAGGAAATTGTCACGCACACACAGTGCATAATTGCGTCAGACATGCCATTAGCTTTTTATCACATGACATAGAAAATGTTATTTTAAAAATTCATCAATCATTTTTCACATTCTGCTGTAAAAAGAGAGGAGCTAAAAAAATTGTAGATGGAGACTTTCACGAAATCATACGCCATGTGGGAACAAGATAGCTCTCTCTTATGCCATGCATTGATACTTTATTATTAAATTGGTCACCTATAAGAAGCTACTTTTTAAGTTAGACTACTGTCCAATGGTTTTACAAAATTTCTTGATGCTCAATGAAACTGAGAATGATGTGATTGAAATTTATTTGCATTTTTGTAGTATTTTTGTAAATTTATTTAATAAAGCTGTTAAATGTCTAGAAGGCAACAGCATAACTATTTTAGACATTTATGGGATTATGGATAATCTTAGAAACGGATTAACACAAAGAAAACAAGATCTTTTCTTTGGCTATGAAACAGGCAAAAAAATTAAACTGACTTTACCGGAACTGACTAGAAAAATTCACACGAATTTTTTATTATTTATTGACAAAGCCTTAGAGAATCTGAATAAATGGTTCGATTTCAATAACACAAACTGGTTATTTACACTTGGATTTATAAATTTAAACAGCAAAATTGAATTGAATAATATTGTTAACATAATTGAAAATTTAAATCTTCAAAAACTTAATGTATGACTATGGATGATGGATGGACTATGGATAAATATGGATGATCTATATGGAGAAATTGCTTTACAAAACCAACTTTATAATCACATAAGTACTTTTAAGAGTTTTGCAGAACTATCAACTGCACAAAAATTGCAGCAAGTATTTAAGAGTGATGATAATTTTTTTAACTTGTATAAAGTAATTTCATTTTTATTGTCTATTCCCGCCACGTCAGCATTCACAGAAAGAGTTTTTTCTGTGATGAACAGTAAATGGCGAGACGAAAGAAACAAAGCGTCTCTAAATTTGATTAAAAATTAATTACTTATTGACTTTCATTTAAATTTAGATTGTAAAGATGCTGTGCAATTTTTTAGTAAAGATAGTAATTTGATACAAACTGCTAAAAGCAATAAAAAATATGTTTTTAAATATAATAAAAAAGAAAAATAAATTGTACTTTATTTTGAACCTATGCACTTTTTTTTCTTACCTTTAATAACCAATGTACTTTAATTGCAAAAAAAAGGTGGCAACCCTGGTCGTAGTAGCCGTGCTAGACCCCAAGGCCCCAACAGACGACCTGGACCTTCCTCTATTAACGAGTTAGCTTTTTATTTTACTAACACTTTTTTTCTCTTATCATATTTCAAAATAACTTTATGTATATATTTATTACAAATGATGCCTTTAATTTTAGGCTTATTATTTGCGACATAATGGAGATGCCGATCGGTGAGGGTCTTGAAACTCCCCTTCAACCCAAGTGAATGCGCGTGTGGCAACCGTAAGTAGTTTTATTTAAGTGTGTTAATTGTAGATATGTACTACTTTCATAACTTGCAAGTATAATTAAAAATAAATCATGTTTGTAGGTCTATATCTCAAACGGCTCCCACACCCGCACCGACCGCTTCAGCCCTGAGCACGCCATCCGGCTCATCCACGATGGTGCCTCGTGAGAGCCCATCTCCTGTTTTAGCGATGCCGCCCTCGCCGGCAGTGTAAGTACCTAGGTTCCTTTTTCTTCTTATCTCTAAAGAGATGGGTACCAACTACATTTTTTTCGTTTTAGGTTTGTGGAATGTGGCCAGTCAGCCTTGAGCACGCCATCTCGGTCGCCGATGGTGCGTTCTCATCCTCGCCCTCGTCAGATCTTAAGTGTTCATGATATCGACTACGCAGTACATCATGGTACGTAGCAACTGGTTTCAGCTTGGTTGAAATTTTTGATCTTTACCACACCATGTACACAATCTGGTGGAGACCAATTATCCAAGCCTATTAATTATTTATTACAGGATTTTTTGTGAAAAAGGTATAAAACATCGGCACAAGTGTATCAAGATACCATTCTTGAGAAGGTAGTTAAGCCCCTTAACAACATAGCCAAGCATGGTCTTTCCAACAAGACTTGGCGCCGGGTCATAAAGCTCGGTCCACGCAGTCTTGGTTATAAGCGAACGTTTCGGACTTCATCAGACCTGAAGACTTGCCGTCGTCTAGTCCCGATCTTAATCCGCTGGATTATGATTTATGGTCAGTTTTAAAGAGTACGGCTTGCTCTAAACGCAACACTGTAAAAGTAATAAATATTATTTGCATTATTATTTTTTTCTTTGTGACAATATTTATGACAAGACTAGGTATTTGTCTCGTGACAAAAATTGTTTTATGTCCTATCATGTTAAAAAAATTTAGTCTTTACCTTTAAGTATCGAATGGAGCTGAATGTGAAAAAGTGTGTTCACATAAAGTTTACTAGGAAATTGAACCCGGTTCCATCAGCTTACAGTATACAAAATATTAGACTGGAAGAATCAACTGTGGTACGAGACCTGGGGATACTGCTAGATAGCAAAATGACTTTTGTACCCCACATCGATAGTATAGTTAGGTTAGGTTTATAATAAGGAATGGCAGAGCTTTCAGGCGGTCCTCTACTAAAATAGAACTGTTCAATGGTTTGGTCAGGTCAGTCCTCGAGTACGGGAGTGTAGTCTGGCGCCCCCACTACTCCACTCATATTTTGCGAATTGAGCGCATTCAAAAACGGCTAGTCAGGCACTTAGTATTTTTCCACTTCAGGAGTAAAAAGCGCTTATCGTATGAAGACTTTCTAAGCTTAGTTAAGATCACTACCCTAAATAAACGTAGAGACCTAGTTGATCTTTCCTTTTTTCATAAAATCATTCGGTGTAGATTACGTTGCCCTCAATTGTTAAGTATGTTTCACTTCAGAGTTCCCCAACGAATGCCTCGCCGACCGATTGAGCCACTTTCTCTGCCGTTCCGTAGAACCGTTCTGGGAAGGAGTTCACCAGTCTATAGAATTGGTAAACTCTACAATAAGCTAAGTGGATCATTGGATGTGCACTCAATGCCTCTAGCTAAATTCAAAACCATAGCATCCGTCCTAGTGTGATTATTTAATTGTACAGATTTAGTTTTTTTTTTGTTTGGTTTTATATAATAAATTGTTGAACAATTAATATTACCAAGCATTTATATTTTTTACACTGATTTATATTATTTTGTTTGCCATTTAGTTATTACTAGACAACATCAAAAGAAAACAAAGCATGTGGTGTGCATCTGTAATTGATAATACAATTAGTTCTTAAATATTGTTAGTTATAAGTTGGCATTATTGTAATTATCGTTGATGTACACACGGCAGCACGTCAGACTACTACACTTTGACCTTGAGCGCTTTGAAAGTTGAACGGAGAGAATCGTGCGAAAGAGACAAATATCCTATTTCAGTCCTACTTCAATTGAGTTGTGCAGTCGTGCTACATTGCGCCGCGGGTTCGCTTCTCATGTGATTTTGGCGGGAAGGATGGTGTGATTTATTGAAATGCGAACAAGCGATTGCGTATTTCTTTACTTTTCGTATTTTTATGTTAAAGGAGCAGTTTTGCAGATTATATATTTATTACTTTTAGTGCCTATATAACCGGTTCCTGTTAAAGTTCCATATAGCTATCTGGAACCCGTGAAACAAGCCCTTAGAATACTTTTTGAGTTTTATCTCATTTAAACTCTTTACGCTCTCATTACACTTTCAAAGAATGCTTTGGCCCCCCTTTTATTAATTACTATTAGTTACGTCGCCCGTTTTTAAAATAAATATTTATAAAAGTATTGTAAGAAATAAAATAGCGCTTATGCACTCAAAATGCACATTACTTTTTTAACTGTCTTTTGATATATTGTTTCAACCGCTTAGCCTTAGGTAAAGCATTTCAAGCATAATGTAGATATACCCGCTTAATATGCGAAGTGTGGGTTCAGTTCCAGTCTTGGACAGAAACATTTTATTCCAAGCGTTTGCAATAAGTGCAATGAATTAATGAATGACTGACTTATTATTACGCTGTAACATTACCTTTTGTTCTGCATTAGCGGCAGGTTTACCTACCACAAACCATTACAAAATAGTGAAGCTGAAGGGCAAATCACAACTGATAATCTTCACTGATCAGATTGACGAGTTCAGAAGGCACTTAGCCTATCAGTTCGCGGTCATGCAACCATGAGGTTAGTCTAGTAGTATTATATTATCTCGGGTCTTAAGTGAGGCTAAGAGCGCACATTTGGCGAGACGCGACAAAGAGAACGAAAAGCTAAATATATAGCAAAATAACAATTGAAACTAAACCCTAACTTAATTACATACAGTTGAAATAGCTAACGGCTTGCTCGCAAGGACATCCCGATGCCACAAGAGCCGCCGCGCGACTCTCACGACTACTCCTACTAGCTTCAACCGTATGTCATTAATTTAAGGTTTACTTTGAATTTTTATCTTCTCGATTTTTTCGCCGCGCCTCGCCAGCTGCGCGCAAAGCTAAGTTAACTTGTTTGCGTCTGCTTCACGTTCGCACGACCCGTGCCGAAAACTAGTGAGCCAAGGGTTGAACCCAACAAACGATAAAGTATTAAAATCCTAATCTGAGAATAGTCCCATTGAGCTCACGGCCTCCAAATTTGGTGAGTCCGATCGCATGAGCTAATATTGATTATTTGGGATATTATAAAGAAGATATTAGATAGTATTAAAGGCCACAGAACGAACGATCGATGGGGTGACGATTTGACGAGTTTTGAAACGCAATAGGAGGATCCGAGGCATGATAATGGCTCATAAAAAAGTTACTTTTATAATTCTGATATAAATAACAAAGTATAAACTAGCTATTGATTAGAAAAAAATAATAACATCATAATAAGTGAAATACCAAATGAACACTTTATGATTTTTCTGATATTTTTGAGACTTACTTTTACTTTTATTAATATGATAATGAATTATATTATAATATAAATTTATTCATAGCAACCACTGAGATATCGGGCGGATATGGAAAATAAATAAAAACTTCATTACTATAAATTGCACTTGCACAGCCAAAGTTGCTTTTTACAAGTGCAATTTATATTATTAAGTTTGCATAGTGACAAAACATTATAAAAACAAAAAACATTATTATAACTTTATTACTCTTTTTTCCCTATTAAGGAGGGAACCTAACTAATATATATAACTGACTCGATTACATTAATGCTTCAACACCCGAGCGGTTGCAGGCAACCGCATAACAATAGAATTTGCATTGTGTCTCGTTCACATACGCTTGAGGGATAAGCAAAACATATATATTTTTTAAACTCTAGCAGGGGTAGTCAATAAATTATTATAGAGTATGCATTGGGCGAAGGATTGCCTTGGGAAATTTTCCATCAATTCTTTTTATAGTCGGTCTACTTCCTGAGAGTTTGAAACAATCAAATAAGTAAGTATTTAAGCAAACTAAATGCCAGTGTTTTAAAATATGCTATATATTTTTTCATTCTATTTCTATAGATAAATCTAGGATTGATGCAATAAACTCACATTGTAAGTAGAAGAAGTAGCTCTCGTACTGGGGAAGGGATCAGCGGAGTGTGCCGCGACTATGGCCGCGTCCTCCCCTGCCGTCGTGGCTCTCTCATAGCGCTGCACGCTGGCGTTAATGGGCTTCGATGGTCCCTGACTCTTCCCACCGCCGCAACCAGAAATAAACAGTTTTTCGCTAAAACAAAACGTCAAACTTAGTTTATTTACTATTTTAAAAGTTATTAGTAAAACCATCTCAAACCTAAAAATAATTGGCATCGATGACGTTGGTCGTGAGTAAAAGTTAATAACATTTTAAAATATTGTTAAAAGTTTATATATATATCCACATTTTTCAAGATAAAAAATGATACCTAGCTAAGTAAATGACACATCGCTCAGGTATCAAATGGCCGCCGGCGGTCGCGTAGGTAAACAAGCAAGATAATAACAACAGATTGTTGTTAAACACATCCGTAAGATTCATCCATTTTATTTTGTAATGTGATATTAAATTGAATCGTTATCTGACAGTCAAACACTCGTAATAAAATCAAATATTGAATTGAGTCTTTTGTTATAATTGTTACGTTTATTTATGAAAATTTTAAAACTCCACCTTAGTTAGCTAAAAGTGGTTCGAAACAGTGAGTAAACATGAAAACAAGTAAAGTGTTTGGGAAAGTGTGTGTCTATAAATTCGAATGAAATTTATCCTTCCTAAATCTTTAAAACAAATAAAAATCTCACTTCAGTAACTAATTTGAGGTTTTAATTGATGTGAGGAAAATCATAGCTAAGTTATCCTGTTGTTTTTGTTTACACTTTCAAACATAACGAAAAAGTAAATAAATAAATAACTTACCGTTTCTCCAGTCTGATCACAAATGTCTTTCACACGTAACACGCAATTATTCGCTCTCTCTACTTGGGATAGCGAAGGCACCTTAGTTAAAAAAACAGTTTCACTAGTAATGCCGAAAACGTGACTGAGGAGCTCGGGTCCGGTGGCAGACTGGCGGCGGCGCAGGGAGGCGTGGCCAATCCCCAGTATTTTGTCTCTATTGGCCGTTAGCTTTGAGTCTAATCTCACATTGGCAAATTTTGATAAAATAGAGAACTTCACCAATAATATCAAGGAGACTTTCTTTCTAACACTCCATACTGCGTCGTAGTTATAGATATGTATAATGGGTAGCCTGACGTGCTGCCGTGTGTACCTTATAAAAAAAAAAAAAAAAAAAGTATTTACTAAGGCTGAAAATTGTAATAATTATGGTTCCTATTGTACTGGACATTACAATTACATACTTTGATCTCTTAAAAGTTAGTATTTCCTATTAAGTTTGATTTCACTCGTTATTGAGTCTTGAAGACTGACTAAAAATAATACACGAATGACGTATTTGTGTTTTTTTTATTAAAAGAAATATATCAAAATATGAAAAATTATTTTATTAATCTATAGATAAATGTAAATAAATCGATGAGAACAAACTCTCACGATCGTGCGGCTTACAAACTTTTCCTGAGACAGGATTTTTTTAAATATTTTTCTTACATTATAAGTAGAGTTGCCACGAATAGTGGTTATAGCGAATAGTCGAATACCGATTAATCGCCATTCTCTTTGGCGAATAGTTAAATAACTCGACATTACTATTCGACATAAAAACATTAGTACATTTAAAATATTTCTAATTTCTTCTAAGGTTGTGAGAAAAGAAAAAAATAAAGTTAAAGAAATCTTTTTTATGTTATACATACCTACAAATATGTAGTAAATTTAATTTTCCATTTTTAAATGCTGGCAACCATTTTCTTGCACATAGTTTACGGGGAATACCCCGTTTTTTATAACCCAGCGTTTTTATCATGTTAAAAAAGTTGAGCCCAACAGTTACTGAGACTCAAATCAATGATTTAGAAAAACCAACCTGCTCCAAGATCCTGCATGGCCTTAAAAGTCGAAAACGCCTTAAGTTTGCTGATGTTTACTCCGACAGTTCATGTTCACCACCTACTTCAGGACCCGGAACTCGGATAGAAGTACACCAGACGCATTATCATCATTTTTGGTCGTCATCCGAGGATAAAGATATTATGTCCACCAAGAAGATATAGTATTTTTGGTGGACAAAGGGATTTCTTTTATTTTAATTTACTTTTCAATGACACTGCGTTGGCTTTTTTTTATCTACCACTAATAACAGCGCTCACAAAAAGCAAAGTCAACAATTTTTCTATCAAGCATAAAATGCTTTTCACTATGGTTGACGGAAAAGTATGCAATGCTGCTACGCATACTAAATCAACCATGAGATGCTACTTATGCGGCGCAACCTCATCATAATTTAATGATTTGGAGAAGAAGAGGTCATGCAAAAAAGAAATCATGGAATTCGGTCTATCTTTGCTGCATGCTTGCATAAGATTTTTTGAAAGCATTTTACATGTGGCTTATAGATTGCCCGTAAAAAATGGAATGTCCGCCTAACTGCTGAAAAGCAAGTAGTGGAAAACAAAAAACAGAAATCGAAGATAAGTTTCGGGAACAACTTGGTTTGTTGGTTAATATACTAAAAGCTGACTTTGGCATCATCAATGATGGAAACACCAGTAGACGCTTTTTTGAGAACTTTGAAATATCGGCGGCAATTACTGGGATAGATATACAATTGATTTATTGATTACAAGTAATTTTAGACACATTGTGCTGTGGATTTAAAATAAACGTAGAGGAGTTTAAAATATAATGCTAAGAAACGGCTCAGTTATACGTTTCTTTATATATAAAGTTATAACTTTTACCCTATGTCTCCGACTTTGTATAAAGTATTGTGTCATGAGGCTGAGGTGGTAAAGGAAGCCATTCTTCCCATTGGACAACTGTCCGAAGAAGCAGCAGAAGCCCGCAACAAACATATTCGATTACTTTGATTGAATTACGCCCGAAAGGTTTCCCGGATAGCCTGCAACGCAGATGTCTTAAACAGGCTCCTCTTAACCTCTGATCCTGTCCATGATGGGGCATGGGCATGAGAAAGAAGAGGAATACAAAAAAAAACCTCTTCCGGCTTATGTTTTGAATTTATTATTAGAAAGTGGCATTTTAAAAGGTACCTGCGGGTAGCAAGGGCCGGCGTTTAACAAGGGCCACTACTACAAAAACACACTTCCAATACTCTTATTAGTCTCCGCTCACACACATATATAAAGGACCAATAGGAATGCTAATATTCGCGGCCGCATCACCGCGCGATCTGCCATCTTGTCAGTAGCCACGAAAAAGCCTAAGCGATTGGTCTGCGTCACTTCATAGCAAAATATTGCTCCGCAAAATCGTCAAATATTGCTTAAAATAGTCAGTCTCCAATAAAAATTTAGGCTGGAGAATTAAAAGGACATAACAGCATTGACTTATCAAGGTAAGTTTCGTTAATATATTCACAATTGTATTTGTTTACTTCGAATCTTGTTACCTCGTGCCTACATCTGTACTACAGACGGAACATATAATTTTAAAAAATCTAGTACCGGTTTTAATACTGTAACCCCAAAATATTTCAATAGCGACATCTATCGACTATCTGGGTTTCATTAGAAAGCTAAATGACAGTTCCCACGTGGTCCTCTTTCTTCAAGATGGCGATGGAAGACAGACGTGTGTCAGTGCGTGCGCACAAAGTTAATCGATTAGAATCTAAGTTACTGTTGGATTTCTTGCAATAATAAGTTATTCGAAGTATAAAATGATATGATGTTATACAGTTTTATTTTTGCGTATACGTAGAATACCTGCAAGACAACGTATTGTATTTTTTTATGTCCTTTGCAGAAGACAAATGTAGGCAATAAAAGTTTTAGTACTTAGACTTCCGATGTCCTGTGTCAAGTACATTGATAGATATTGTATAATATTTATGCTTGTTCCAGTTTTAACGGACAACGGGATAGCGGAAGCTTTAAATGATTCCGAATTTGACTTTTCGGGAGATGATTCAGATGAAGATCCAGAGTTAGTGCCGCCGGAACTTAAACAAAGTGCCAATGATCATCAAACTAGTGAATCAAGCAGTTCAGATGAAGAAGAGAACACATTGGTTCCTTCAGCTGCTTCTCCGGCGTTCTCGAATAGTTCTGTTATCGCATCGACGTCGTCACGGCCCCAGTCAAGAGGACGTGGTAGAGGTATTTTACGTGGATAGGTCGCGGTCGTGGGCGTGGTGTCAGTTTGGGCGAAGATGCTTCGCGGCCGCTATCTTTATCAACATGTCAGATTGCGAATAGGAATCGTCAATATAATAATGGCATTCAAGACACTTGGACAAAGGAAACATTAGACTCCGAAGTTCCTGAATTGATGCAGCCAGCATACATACACAAAGAAACTAAAAGTTGGGAATGGAATCAATTCTATGATCAATACATCGACGACAATATTCTAATAACTATGGTCAACTGTACGAATAGGACGCATATCTTGGAGACCGGAAAATCTATGGGACTAACTTTGAGAGAACTCAAAATATACACCGTGACATTTTAGTGGTTGTTTTCCCGCAGCAGGACGATTTACCTTAAGTAGTACTATCGAATCATGCGAGTTATTTTTCGAAAATATTTTTTTTTTGTTTTCAACTCATCAAAAAAAATATCATCAACTCGAAAGCGTGAGAAACGATAGTAGTTTTTGCCGCACGAAATGAACGTGCAACGCCCAAGGATCAAAAGGCCGCCGTCGGTGGCATTAAAAAAGCATAACAAAAGACTGTTGATAAACACATGCGTAAGGGAATTAAGGTAAAAGAAGCTCCCGCACTAAGTAATACAACATAAATTGCGCCGCACGCGCTCCGCAAAATGATATTACTTTTTTCTGCACGAAAGAAATGTTCAAAGTAAAAGAAGCTTCCGCACTAAGTATTAAGTATTACATTGCGCCGCATGCGCTCTGCAAAGCGAGTCGCTTCACAACAAACAATAACACTAACACAAAGGCACCGCCGCGCTTTCAGTTGTACCGCGATCGCCGGCCGCGCAACTACGCAAGCGCAATGCGCTATTGTTGCCGCCAAAATGGATCGCCATTACAGTTTTTCCAATGTGGAGTACGTATCCATGGTGCAATTGTACGCGAAGGCGAATTATGATTCGCATGCCGCCCGTCGACTTTACGCGGAGCCGCAGCACGTGGAGTCGCTTCGTCTTCGCGGTGTTATGAACCCTCAAGTACCAGATGCCCGGACGATCGTAGCCGCAACCCAGCGGCTTCTCGATCACGGGCAGTTCCAGACGCCTGCGCATGCTCAAGGCAGAGGTCGGCCCGCCATTCATTCGTCAGAGCTTGACGAAGAAATCATCGAGTTTTTTTAAACGAGATCCTCGCCGAAGTACGCGTATGGCTGCGGCTCGGCCAGAATTAGTTTTTGCAATTGGCTAATTGAAAATCATAACGTGAACATCTTGTGGACGGATGAGGCAACGTTTACGCGAGTTGGACTTTATAACCAAAGAAATAAACATTTTTGGGCTTTTAATAACCCGCATGTTATTCGAGAGTGTGCGCATCAAGTGCGGTTTAGTGTTAACGTATGGGCTGGCATAATAAACGGCTGCTTAATTGGTCCGCATTTCGTGACAGGACACTTGACCGGTGAAACGTACCTACAACTGCTACGTAGTGTTATCCCGGACTTACTGGACGATGTTCCGCTAGCCGTGTCCGTGGATTATTACCAGCACGATGGGTGTCCTGCCCATTATCAGCGCGCCGTGCGAGAGCACCTTGACTCGGTGTTTCCCCAGCGCTGGATCGGTCGCGGCGGGCCTGTGCCTGGCCACCACGAAGCCCGTATCTTACTCCGTTAGACTTTTATTTGTGGTCTGAGCTCAAACGCCTTGTGTATCGAGAAGAACACGAAACGCGCGACGCGTTAATAAGTGCGATAGTGGACGATTTTGAGATGATTAGACGTGACAGAGAAACATTATTGAAATTGAAAGCCAATCTGTTAAAACGTGCACGATTGTGTGTGGAGCGCAGTGGCTTGCACTTTGAACAATTACTCCGCTACCGAGAAGTGTAAGTACTTGTACATTTGTAAATAACGAACATTTAATAGGTTAGGTAATCAAAATCATTGTAATTAAGTTGATTCCCATTTTTAAATACGCCTTAAATACTTTTATACCTAATTAATTATTAAGTAATGAATTATTACTTTAGAAAAATATCTTGATTATTTTTTTAAAGTACCCATAATTGCAATGGCTATGACAAGAAATAGATTCTTTTTTATTAGACGACGGTTGAAGTGTGTTTATGATGCGGAAGTGACAGCAGAACAGAAGACACAAAAGATTTGGAAAATACAGCCGCTCTTTAATCGAATCTTAAGAGGGATGTCACAAACAAAACCGGCCAAAAGAAATGAGTATTGACGAAACGATTATTCCGTTTACTGGAAAATGTCTGATGCGCCAATACTGTCCAAACAAACCGAATCGTGTTGGGCTGAAGGTGTTCGTTCTCGCTACACCACAAGGGGTAGTTTGTGACATGGTGATATATCAGGGTGATACAACATTTCCCCATCTTATCAGCCAGGGATTTGGTCTAGGCGAAGCTGCAGTCTTAAATTTAACTCAAACTTTGGTTCCTGGGCACTTGTTGTTCTTTGACCGGTTTTTCACCTCAACCAAACTATGCGACAAACTGTTGAGACGCGGATTCCATGGTACAGGTACGGTAATGAAAAATAGAGTGCCTAAAAATTGCGTGTTAACAAAACAAAAAGTTTTCCGAAAGAAAGCAAGAGGAAGTAGCGAAGTTAAAGTTAGAGAGGATGGTAAGCTGGCTCTTACGATGTGGCTAGATAACAAACCAGTTTTGATGATGTCCACTTGCTATTGTGATGTCACGATGAATGCGAGCGATGGTCAAAAAAAGACAAACGGTATGAGAAAGTCAGAAGACCTGTCGTAATAAAGACATATAACCAGAATATGGGTAGGATTGACCTTACTGACAGAATGCTTTCTGTTTGCCCATCCCGTAATCGAACCAAGAAATGGACAATTCGTGTGATCTCACATCTTTTTGACCTGGCTGTGGTAAATGCATGGCTACATTATCGCATTGTGCAAGAAGAAATAGGTACGCTCAAGTGAAATATTATCCAGCTGCGACAATATAAGTTGGATTTGGGCACAAAGCTTATTTCTGATAACGAAGGAAGTGATGATGAAGGCAAAAATGATGTTTATGAAGAAATGGAGCCAAAACATAAGAAACGCAAAGTTCTTATAAAGCCGATACCGTCGAAAGGATCTCGTACGAAAGCTGCTGCACATCTACCCGAATATGGAACAAAACAGTCGCGCTGAAGAAGAAGTGGATGCAGTAAAAAAACTACAGTACGAGGGTCAAACTGAAAGTTCTTAGAACTGGCCACTTATAAACAATATAATTAAAAAAATATTCTAAAATTTGAAAATAGAACTCTTTGCCAATATTACTGAGTATATATTTCATTCATTTGTCATTTGTTTTACGATTTGGCAGCAAATTGAAAATTGTCTGTGTCACGTCAACATGAATTTAACACGAGAAAATTTTCGTGCAATGATTTTTTATGACTTTCGATGTCATTTAAGTCAACAAGAAAGTTATGATAGACTACGATTGGCCTTTCACGATGAAGCCCCATCTCGTGCGACTGTTTACAACTGGTTTAATGAGTTTAAACGTGGTCGCACTAATCTCACTGATGATGTACGTGAGGGACGGCCTTCTACGGCGACGACTGAAAATAACATCTGTGTTGTGCGGCGTATGATAGAGACTGACAAAAGAGTGACCTATCAGCAGATTCGGACAAGCTTAGGCATCGGTATGAGTCAAGTGCACAAAATCCTCCACGAACATTTAGCGGTCAGGAAGCTTTGCGCCCGGTGGATACCTCATAATTTGACTAAGGCTCAAAAACTCCATCGTGTGGATTGGTGCCGTAAAATGATTGAAAGATTTAACGGAGGTGACTCAAATGCTATGTTCGACATACTAACAGGTGACGAAAGCTGGATTTACTGTTATGATCCTGAAACCAAAAGACAATCTGCTCAGTGGGTGTTTCCTTTCGAGGAGTTGCCAACTAAAGTGAAGAGAGATCGAAGTGCGGGAAAAAAAATGGTGGCCTCGTTCTTTGGAAGGATAGGTCATTTCGCAACAATTGTGTTAGAGGATCAAAAAACAGTTTCTGCAGAATGGTACACTACCAATTGTTTGCCACTTGTCTTGGAAAAAGTTCGAGAGAAACGACCTCGCAGTAGGATCCTCCTTCACCACGACAACGCCTCGTCGCACACCGCCAAGCGAACGATCGACTATTTGGCGACATCAAACGTTGAATTACTGGGTCACCCGCCGTATAGCCCCGACCTCGCGCCTTGTGATTTTTATTTATTTCCAAAAATTAAAGAAAAACTTAAAGGAAAGCGGTTTGTGAATGCTGAAGAAGCGGTGACTGCGTATCGCGATGCCATTGAAGAGACCCCTAAGGACGAGTGGGCAAAGTGCTTTTCCCAGTGGTTCCATCGCATGCAGCGGTGTATTGACGTCAATGGACAATATTTTGAAAAGATATAATAAAACTAATAACTGGCTAATGTAATCAGTTTATGATTTTCTAAGAACTTTCAGTTTGACCCTCGTATTTTGCAAGAAATGTGATATTTATCTCTGTTTCACGCCAAACAGGAACTGTTATTCCGATTTTCACTAAAACTTAGAGTAGTAATAAGGCATAGATGTTGAAAAAAGTTGATTGATCTCTAAAATGTTCCTAATTAAGACTGATTAGTAAGCTCGGAATATGTTTTTAAATAAGTCTAAGAGAAGTAATTATTATTTTTGTAAGTTTCGTTTAGAAAAACTCTATTTTTTTTTTCTGAAGCTTTATAATACTTAAATATAATATGAAGGTTGGAAAGAAATGTTGTGTTTGTGTTTTATTTCTTTACTAATAACAATTTATATCCATTAAGTATTCTATGTTCTACAGAAATCACATAGTAACATAGTCACTTTGTCCTACATATAGGACATAGTGAAAATCCGTTTTTCCAGGTGTAGGATTTTTATCACTATTTTTTCATCATATAATACCCTATTACCGACATTATACAAAAATTTCAGGAGTGTACTCCAGAAAAAGTGTCTCTGGTAGGCAGGAGGATAAATAAGTAAAATGGTCCAATAAGGGCCACATTCAAGGTAGATAATTAGGGCCGGCCCTTATTAGACTCTCAGATTTTTCGATATGGGTTATGAATTACTTTAAATAGGATGTAAACAACAAAATAAAATTACGAGTCCTATTATTCTTTTTTAGGACGCCGCCGTTATGGAACCTGCTGCAAAAAAACGTCGAGGTCTTTGACTGCTGTGCAAGGAAATATGCTGTCAGTACGCGCGGCAGCCGTGAGGTATTCTATACCTAGAAGAACTCTAACAAATCATTTAAAATCTGGAAAAGTAGGAAAACAAATAGGGCGCCGCACAATTTTAACACAAGAGCAAGAAAACGATTTAGCCTCCAGAATCAAAAGGCTTGCGGAAGTAGGATACCCTTTAACCCCTAAAGCTATACGCCATCAAGCAAACGTATTTTGTGAGCAACACCAAATTTTAAACAATTTTAATAAGAGTACACAAAGGGCTGGAAAAGATTGGTTAAAATTGTTCTTAAAGAGACATCCTGACATATCTAAGAGGAAGGTCCAAATTTTGAACCCAGGTCGTGCTCAGAAGCTAAACAAGCATATTGTCATGGGGCACTTTGCCGAATATAAAAAAAATATACGAAGAACTTGAAATCGCAAACCATCCGGAGCGCTTATACAGGGTGTTAGTGTACACAGTCTTATCCTTCAAATGGTTGATTTAGTCGCATGAATAGAGTCCCAATCCATTAAAAAAATAATACCCTAAAAAATCACTTTTTTAATCAAAATATCCCGACTGAGAAATTGATACTCGTTACCCTACATGAACTTAATAAGGTTGTTTGAGTGCGCATACTGAATTCAAGTTTCTCGATGCGCACTCTTACAACCTAAACTCGTAGGAGTAGGTGCGAATCATACGCATCCCCCGCGCCAGTGGGAAACAGGGCGCGCAAGAGAACGAACGTACCGTAAAACGGGGTGTATAGAATTCACGGGGTGATTAGAAAAAAAATCAGGAATGTTTTCAGTGTAAAATTTTGGCTGACATTATTGAGCAAAGCTGGTAATTTTTCAAATTTTAAAAAGAGCAACATTTTTTCTTTTATATGCTAACACTTGAGAAATGTCAGAGACGTCAATTTCTTGAAAAAATTGACTTGAAGTTAGCGATACGTGAACATCGAAAATATAGCTCTCGTTAATTTTCAAATTAAGTGTAGTAAATTACTGTTTTTAAGTTGTTATTTTTGTGTTTGATACTCTGACTATACACCCAATTAAACATTCGTAAAGAGGAGTGCCAAGGTGTTTAGATTTTACCAGAAAATTGTTAAAATTCAAAGACAACCCACTTTTGTGAAAATATGGGGAGAATAGAAGTTACTCAAGGGGTTAATAGAATTGTAGACTGGTGTTGGTAGAAACGCAAAAGATGTTAATAGAAACGCTAACTGTGTGAATAGAAACAAAAAGGGGGTTAATCGAAAACAAGTTTTAGGGCTGCCAAAAGTTGTTAATCTGCAATATTAAACAAAATTGTACTTGCTCTTTCAAAAGAACTGCATTTTTAATGTCTACATTCTATCAAATAAGTTACCTAATCATTGCGACTTGTGACCTGTTGTTGATACAGTTTTCATTATCTCTAATAAAATGCTATAGTGATAACAAAGGACACTTTTTTATTTAGGAAATATCTGGAATATAGTTAAAATAAGCAGAAAACCAGACGTAAAAAAAGTATCATGGTTTTGGCTGCTATTGAGATATATTTTAATATGGGCATTTACATGCCATCATTTTAAAATTATTATCTTCTTTTCAGATTGCAATCATGCCGCGTACTTACAAACCTGATCCTACTAAAAGAAGATTTATAAAATATATAAATAAATAAAAAAAATATATAAATATAATATGTATAGGTATTTTATTTTCTCAAGGATCTCAATTACATATAAAATAAAAACGATAAAATATAAACATAAACATAGAAATACGTTTAAATATAAAATGTTGTTTTATTACTTAAATCATTAAAATATGTAATATTACTTATGTACAATAAAAGTACTTCCTACTTAATAATTTGGGTATAGAACAAGGCAAAGTACCTACCTAATATAGGTACATAAAAAAATACTTTGACATTTTAATAATTGAAAGACCTCCTTGTACAAACTGTACATGAAGGTACTACATAAGTATATTTGTAGAAGAGTCACTTATTACAGGTTAATTTCCCTAAATAGAGACTACAGCCAGGTTCTAATATTTCGCACATAACCTCCTTTTCTAAGTTGGTCAATAAAAATGTTTTTGGCAGCCCTGGCACTTTTTTGATTCACCCCTGTATTTGCTTCTATTGACCCCAGTCACCGGGTGAATAGAAATATTGCAGATTTTATTAATTTTCTAAAAAATGTGTGCCTCATATGTAAAAACAACTGTATGAGCTCCTTTTCTAAGATACTGGACCCAATACAAAACTAATATACCATAAACACAACCAACCCAAACATAGATAAATAAAGTTAAAGTTTGAAATGATTCCTATTCACCCCGTTTTACGGTACTCGTTTTCGCGCGCAAATTCGATTGCGGCTTGCGGCGCGTGGTTAGTTTACCGTGGTTTGTTTACCGTGTTCAACATGTCGTACACAAACCAACAATGGTGTGAAATGGTGCGGATGTATGCCATTTCAGGCGACAACTTAAGTGAAACTCGCAGGATGTACGCCGAAAGGTTCTCCGGTCAGCGTGTGCCAAGTCGGGAAACTATCTTAGCCGCTACACAAAGATTAAGAACGTTTGGGCAGTTTACCGTCCCTGCCCACGCTCGAGGTGGTGGCAATCAGCAGTTACCACTGCGAATCCAAGAAAACATTTTAAGTTTCTTTGCCGAGCACCCAGAGGAAAGCACAAGGCGAGCTGCAAGACGATTTAATGTGTCACACTGGACTGTGTGGAAAATTTTACACCGCGACGGACAGCACCCCTACCATTTCCAACCGGTTCAAGAGTTAAGTGCTAACGACTACGAACCGCGTGTGCAATTTTAACAGTGGCTACTCAGCAATTTCGATGGCACAAATATCCTATTTACTGATGAAGCTACGTTCACACGAAGCGGTATTTACAATGTACATAATGAACATTACTGGAATCGATTGAATGAAAACCGAACCGTTGAAAATCATTTTCAACATCGGTTTTCAGTAAATGTGTGGGCCGGAATGCTTGGAGGTACTCTTCTCGGCCCGTATTTCATTGAAGGCAGTTTGAACGGCGAGTCCTACATTACCATTTTAAGACACGTTTTTGACACAATGTTGGACAACGTTCCACCACAATCATTGCGAAACGTTTACTTCCAACACGACGGTGCACCAGCACATTTCCAGTTAAGAGTGAGGGCTTTGCTGGACGAAGAGTTCCCAGGTCGATGGATTGGTCGTGGAGGACCCATTGCATGGCCACCGCGCTCGCCAGATTTTACGCCATAAGACTTTTATTTGTGGGGTGAAGTGAAACGGCGGGTTTATGCGACCGAATACAATAATAGGCATGGACTCAAAATGCGTATTCGTTGTGCCTTCACGGACATTCGAAATGACACTTTTCTGCTTTCGCGAGTGAGACAGAACCTACGAAAACGTGCAGAGGCGTGCGTAGCCGTAAATGGTTCTCATTTTGAGAACTTGTTGCGGTTATTGTGAATTCTATCAGCTGTAGTCGCAAACAATGATCAAATGACGCTGTTGTGCTTTCATTCGCGAGTGGACTAGCTGATAAAAAGACTAATGTAAGTAGTAATCTTAAGTGTTTTCGTTTAGGTAGGTAAAATGATTTTTGTTGATTGAACTGTACATAAGATATGAACTTTTTGATGAACTTTTTGGAACTACCTACCTGATTGTTTGATATTTCTTACCATGACAGATTCAAATTTGTTTCTCTGGTTACGGCATAATCGGCTAGGTATGTTTGCCTGTCCTAAGCCAGGAAAAGTATGAAGGGAAAGTTGCATCAAAATTTGTTTAGTAATGGGTTAATACGTCAACTTGTGATAAAATCGATAATGCTCAATTCGCGAGTTCCGCACCGCGACTCCTGCGCAGTAGCCATGAGTTACGTGCAGACTAGGATAAAATAAAATTATCACGAAAAAAAAAGTGACTTGAAAAGAAGTGAAGACTTGGTAATAGTTTTGTTTTTACGTTACCTATCCACAGTTTAAAGGATAAGACTATTTACACTAACACCCTGTATAACATGGATGAAAAAGGCTGCAGATTAACAATACATAAACAGCCTGTGGTATTGGCACAAAAAGGAGCAAAGAGAGTGCATATGGTTGCACCTGAGCACGCAGAAAACGTCACAGTGGCTGCTTGTGTCAATGCTTTAGGTTGTCCAATTCCACCGATGATTTTA
This sequence comes from Pyrausta purpuralis, assembly GCA_963924145.1. Taxonomy (NCBI): domain Eukaryota; kingdom Metazoa; phylum Arthropoda; class Insecta; order Lepidoptera; family Crambidae; genus Pyrausta; species Pyrausta purpuralis. The sequence continues at coordinate 20,797,680 of OZ001652.1, read as the reverse complement.
TTTAAAGAGATTAGATTGAAACCCGAATTCACCGATAATTTGCCTGCAGGATCACTAGTTAAAATGGCGCCCAAAAGGAGTATGACCTCATCATTATTTGTAGAGTTTATACAGCATTTAGGAAAATATAAATCGCCGGGAAAGTGCCTACTAGTTTTCGATGGAGCTCCATGCCACTTAGACTGTCGTATTGTAGCAGACAAAGAAGACATAGTGTTATACTGTTTGCCTTCAAACACGACACATGAACTACTATCTAATGATAAAAGTGTAAATAAATCTTTTGAACACCATTGGGATCAGCAAACTTTGCAGTTTTAATACCAACACCCAGGCAAAAAATTAACCAAGGCGCGATTTAACCGCATTTTCACCAATGTCTGGGCAAAATGCATGACAATCGATAACATTATAAACGGATTTCGCTCTACAGGGTTATATCCGTATAATCCGCAATCCCAGCAGAAGCCTTTGCACCATCTGTACTTACCGAAAGACCACCTGAACAAGAAATATGTGGAAAAAGAAATACTCAACCTTCGCAAAAATCTTCAGCACCAGGTATTTCTGGCATAAATTTGAAGCGGCGTCCAGTACAAAGTCCTCAGAACTATGATTCCGATTCCAGCGATACATTTGTTGAAAATCCATCTTCGCCATCTTTGCTTCAAAATAATGACACACCTTTGGATATAATTTCTATTGAAACTCATGACCTACTAGTTAAAGTTAAGAAAAATATTTGGAAACAAAGTCTAATACAAAAAGAAATCATCAATCTGCACAAAATCAATCACCAACCCCTGGTACTTCTGGTAAAAGTGCACGACTCTCAAACCGACGAACTTATAGTATTGATTCCAACAAGACATTTTTCGAAGACGAAAATCCACCTTTGGCACAACAGAGTGATTGGCCTAATTCAACGAGGAAGGATTTCAAAATTCGTTTAGTCGATTACAGTTCGTCAGATTCAGAAATTTCTCAATCAAATTTACCAGCTAAAGGAAGACAATCTAGTACTTTAGTAAGAAGACCAATCATTTATAGCTCTGATTCTGATTGTCCCAATGAAAATCTTATTGTACACAGACAAAATGAAGCTTAGTTAATAATAAATGATTTATATGGCTCTTTTGAAGATGAAAATATTGACCCGTCCTCAAAAGAAAAGTGCGCTCCCAGCAAACAAATAATAACCTCGAATGCCGCGATCGGCGTTGTGAGACGACAATTTGACAGCTTTTCTAATAGTGACGATTCGGAAGATGATATTCCATTAAGCAGTTCAAAAACGCAAAAACCCCTAAAGTCTCCATTTCAACAGCTGATATCCTCACCAAACTTTGCCGTCGTAAAACCAAAAAATCCAAGAAAGAAAGCCATTAATTATCAAGCCCAAATAGTTACTAAAGATCTGTTTATAAAAAAATTAAATTAGATAACATGCACCAGAAAAAGAAAAGAACTAATAAAAAACAAACAGAACCTGAAAGACATGATATTACGGCGAACAGAGACGAAGATAAAATAAAGAAAAATGAAGATAATACTAATAAAAAACGTATGTATACTATAAGTGTAAAGGGCCACCAAATTTATATAAAAAATATATATTAATTTTCTTCTTTTTCAGTAAAGATTTATTTTGTGTTACAAAAATTTTGTTAACAATTATGGTTAATCATTTAATACTTGTTTAAGCAAATTTTTTGTTACCTTAGTTTAATAAGATCTATCCCATATAATTTCCTTAGTTAAGAGTAACGGGAAGCGTGATTCGATACCAAATGATAATTTATCCAAGAAGCTAATAAACATATTTGTGATCTCAATGATAATACATAAAAAACTTAAAATTAGTTGTGACCTTTATTAGACTACGTATGTTTAATAAGGGCCACTGGAGCGGTTTTTAAAAAAACTCTATATTAAGAAATATCTAATGACGAATAAATGCTTGTATATACTACCTACGTCTTTTTTTTGATTTTCCAAACAAAAACTGAATTAAAACACTATTAGGAAGCCATTAGGTAAATCAAATATTTTTGGTCAACTTTTAGGACCAAATACCTGTCTGTGCGCTGGCTCGTTCATCAAGGGTTTTGGCAGATATTATATATAACCCAATCTTTTTGGATGCCTTGTGATGAAAGCTCATCACGTATTGAGTGAGGAAATATTTATTTGTATCTATCGGATAGTGATGACGATTTCAATATATTTTAGTTTGTCTTATTTTTTTATTTTACAGATACAATGTGATAGTATCATTTAAGTTCCTATCATAATAGGTTAAAACTATGTTAATAAGTATTAAATTAAAATTAATTGACTTTTATTCCTTATGGGTAGGAATGAAGACACTGAGGATTCTTGCCTAATAAGTAATATTCAGTACTACGTACTGATAAAAAAGACTGATTATAATTATTACAAGAGACTGATTATGATAATGTAACCAGAATCTTTATGGTTTTGTGAACTTAATATTGAACATATTATGACTCTCAGTGAGCGTATTTTTTATAATATAGAACAAACAAATATATAATCTCATAATTTGTTGTTAAGTAATTCGAAGTATGAATATCATAATTTGTTGTTAAACAAGAAATTGCTATTATCGCTTGTTGCAAAAATCCAAAGAAAATAAAGAAATTTGACGATTTCACGTACATTTTCTGTGGCGATATATACCTTGAAGATGATCAGCCAACAAAAAATATTCCGCCTTCGAAGGCAGTGATAATTTTGTATCTCATAAATAATTAGACACACAGTTGTTGTTTGAATAATGTTCCTCGATTTTTTAATGTTTATCTTGTTTGTACGACTGTTTGATTTCATGAAAAAAATATATTGTAATTCGCTTTGCCCAGGTACTATATTCTTTATTATTACTATAACTTTACCGGGGGTTCCGGGCACAATGGATAGTAAGGCACTGTTGTAAACTTGAGACAAACGACTTGACAAAAACTATCAAAACGTGGCAGGGGTGTTCATACTCCCCTGCACTGATTGTGTGGCTATAACAAAATGGAATGACAACGAACCTGTTACTATGATGTCCACCTTAAAAGGTCGTAAACCTAGATGTATGCCAAAGATGGCAAGCGTCGAAACATTACGCCTCCGTAAATAGACCTTTGGTTGTAAGAAATTAAAATAAATAAATGGGTGGCGTGGACCTCGCACACCGTTTTTTTAATTTAACTTTATCCAAAAGTTAATTATCAGATTAGATAGGTTATTAAACAAGGATTATTTTATTGTGTAGGTGAAAGTTAATGAAATTTAAGTTATTTAGGTTTAATTGAAATATCCCAAGACCATGCTGATGTGTGTATTAATACTGACTGTTATCATAAAAGTAAGAAATATTTTTTAAAATTTTACCAAATGAAACAAACCATCGCATCGTTACCAATCATTAAGACCCAAGGTGATTGTGTTTGATCACAAATAAAAAAAATCATAAATCGCAAGTGCAACCCAATGTAATCATATGAGAATTTTTTGTTCTTTTGTGATATCAAGTTTTGAGCACATAAATACGTTGCTTATAGTAATGTCTATTAGTAAATAAAGATCAAGGCTGGTTCCAACTCTATTACAATTTTATTCACTGTTTTTGTTCTGGGCTGAACCTACTAAAACTATCGTGCTTGTGTGAGGACAATCGGGCGTAAGATTACTGAAGATTTTTTTATACTGGGCCTTACGATATTAATGTAGTGCATTTTGTTTTTTTTTCCTGAGTATTTATTTTTCCTAATATTTTATGAAAATTATTACACAAATAGAACCTAATCAAGATACTTAACAACTACTCAGTGGGTCAGACAGGTTTTTTTAACACACTATAATAAGACCGCTTCGTTGAAACTCGCCTGCAGGGCCGCGGGACACGCGGGGAGGCGAGAGCGGATTGCGTACTTTCGTCTCCCCACGCGCTCCGCCGCCCCGCAAGCGAAGTCACAACAATGAAGTTTTGCTTACCTATAGTAACTATTGCTTTCGCTCAACTATACTATAGTATAGTATAGAAATAGTACCAATAGGCCTACCACTACTACCAATAGATATCGGTTTAATACAATCACAGAACATAAAAAACGAGTAGAAGTAGTAAGTAGGTGGGCGCCGTGAAACGAAACATAGGCCAAGCTTGGCGCATTTTATGTTTCCGTCCCCTTCCACGCGCTTCAGACCAGCGCTGGTCAACTATCTATGGGAAAAATAAAATACCTTTTAGGGCAAAAGTACTATCTTGCCGTCTTGTGGTCGGGTGGCGGGGGGATTTTGGTGGTGGATAGTGGTATACCTTGGTGTTGTGGTGGTGGAGTGGGTGTGCCGGCGTGACTTTTTTTTATAAGCAATGAGTTGACCCTTGACCTCCAATTGGACCAAAGACAAAGCCTAAGATCAAGATGAGGTCGACGATGGAACGGGTCAACCCAGAAGACACTGGCACTCCCACGCACCGACGGAACACAAAAGATTGCTTGGCGCCGGACTCCGGTGGGAGGGTGGTAGCGAGCCAGGTGGACTCTTGCAAGCCCTACCAGCCTACCACACCGCTGAAGGGATCGTTTTGCCGTCACTGCTAGTTATGAACCAGCGATGCCGTTGCCCGGGGTGGACCGCTAGGAGGTAGATCTCAAACCACCCCTAAGTGTGTCTAAGTATCCTTGGGCATACTTGGGTGTACCGGTGTGCTTGGCTAGTGTCGTAGCATTAGGGTATGTGTTCGTCGCCTGGAGACCCCTTGCCACTCCATCCCGTCTGTGTGCGCCGGAACTTAGATGATTGACTGACTTGACTATACTTTATTATCTATAGAGTTGACGTTCAAAAAGTGCTCACTTTGTAAGTTTACTTTGAAAAATAAATATTTTGATTTGAGGAACTATTTCTGTTATTACCCACATGTTTGTAATTTCACGTCGTAATGCAAAACAAACTGTGAACTAAATATAATTATGATAATAATATTGTGATGTAGAAAAAAAAATGACTGGCTACGAACATGTTTTTAAAAATAAACGTTTTCTTTTTAAGAATAACCGACGACTACAAGTATTTGACCGCCTCGCTGTCGGTCGGGACGACGATGACGATTAAAATGATGTCATCATTTAAACAAGCGGCGGGTTACGGGCGCGCGTTTTAAAATGGATGGAAGAAAATATTTAATAACTGACATTTTATTGAAGGATTTCAAAATTTTAAAATGTTCCAAATATAGTTAATCAAAATGCATGTAGGTAGAATGCTCGTCAAAATGTGATTTTTCTGTTTTGTGATTGATCCTCTTTATAAAATAGTAGAATTATTTTTGCCACGCTTGCAACACCAAGAAAAATCACACATGTCATGTCGGCGTTGATTTCGTTGTTTTCTTGGATGGTGTTTTACGAAATTGTGCATCGATTTCATCTTCCTTCGGCTGATTCAACCAACGTCGAGTTGAGGCCGTAGGCCTCCTCCGTTGCAACCAGCGATTCATTGTTCTAAGAAAATACTTTAACTCGTAATAGTGAGTGCCATTCTGAGAAAGTGACTCTTTTGTTTTTTACTAATAATTGTGATGTTGTTGCCCAATTAAAAATGGAACAACAAAGAAAATGCTTCAAGTGCAGCTGTACACCCGCTAAAGACAACGTTAAGCTGTTTCGATTTCCTAAACCTGGAGTAACCAACCTGATTCGGTAAGTAACCTATAAAGTACCTTCGTTTAAATAGATACACGACTTACGCCCTCTTGACACGCAAAGTGTCGGGGTCAGTGTGCACATAAAGGAACAACTCATTTAATTGCGTCAGCTCTACTGCGGTAAAATTTCGCTCAGTGTGCTTTGATAGGATACTCCCAAGAACATAAAGTACTTACCTACCACACACAAAACGAGGGAAGCGATCTCTAATAATGTTTCTCAAAAAGTGGAAGGGTGGAAAGCTGAAGGAAAGGCCTTTGCCCAGCAGTGAGATAATGAGGGCTGAAATAATTCCTGAAAATGAAAAACAATATGCATCCATTGATTTTCAAAAAAAACTGCACAATGAGCACAGAATGTTGTGTCAGCGACATTTTAAAGATTCAGATTTTGCAGATAATTCTAAAACCAAGCTACTAAGAACCGCCGTTCCATGCAATGTAAGTAACAATCCAGATTGATGGAAATTATTAATTAAGGGCGCGTTCAGCAACCTGTTAAGTTTTACCCTGACAGAAACCGAGGGTAAACGAATGATTCACCCAATCCGTTCAGAAACACCGTTGTGAAGTTTGTTAGTGTAATTTTTCACCTGACAGGTGCTAAAAATCTGTTACTTTTTAAGGAATAGGAGGTCTTATGAGGTTAAAATAGTATTTATTTTCATTTCAGGGAGAACCTGCATTACGTGTATATTCCTCTGCAGGACTTTCACAACAGAGGCCCTTTAGCGACATTTCGAGTTTGCAGAATGTTGAGGCTGCACCACAACAAGCTAAAGATAAGTCAGTGACCGGACCTTCAACTTCATTCTATGCTGCTCATCAGACAAAAGAAAATATTGAACCAGTGGCTGGACCATCAAGATACGCTCAACACGCGAAACAAAATGTTCAACCACTGGCTGGACCATCAAAAGAAAATGTTCTACCACTGGATGGGCCGTCAACTGCTGCACCTACAGCACCCAGTCAAGCACAACAGACTAGAGAAAACATTCTGTTAGGAAAATGTCACAAATATATGAAAAAAGTTTGCGGAACCGATTAAATCATACTAAAAGAAAAGATTTAATCAAAGCTGTTAGTGGAGATAGTGCAGTTAAAAAGTTATCGAAAAAAATTACACCTGCATTTGCTCTGCTGTTACAAGGGCAAATAAGAAATTTCAAAAGGAAGAGTACTGGACGAAGATGGTCAAAAGAGGAAAAAATTACTGCATTAAGAATTTATAAAAGATCTCCAACTTGTTATCGGCTTTTACGACGGTTGTTTCCATTGCCATCAACTAGCACATTAAAAACACTTTTGCGAAGACTGCCATTTAAAGTAGGAGTGAACCAACCCATATTTACAGTTTTGAAGAGATTTGCAGTGACACAAGCACCAAATGATAATTATTACATATTAATGTTTGATGAAATGTCATTGAAAAAACATTTTCAATATAACCCCAAGGATGATATCATAGAAGGATATCAGGATCATGGCAACCAGGGAAGATCACCAGTTGTGGCTGCATATGCCCTTGTGTTTATGATTGCTGGCATAAGAAAAAGGTTCAAACAACCAGTTGCCCACTATTTTTCGAGTGGATTTTCAACTGCAGACAGGCTTGCAGTGCTTATAAAAGAGGTATTGCTTTTATTCTGATTCTCACAATTATTGTATTTTGTAGATGTTCCCTACATGTTATGTCAATTTAAGAGAAAGATAGCTTGCTGAGTGATCTACTAGATCTACTTATGGAACACTATAATATGATTTCGATAGTTGATATTTATCATCTACCTACAGGCTCTAAACTGACTTTTTTATTTCAGGTTTTATATCAATGCTTTGAAGCAGGTATAAATGTTGTGGGTACTGTCTGTGATATGGACGGAGTCAATAGACGTGCCCTGACAATTTTGGGTTCGAAACTGGAGCATCCAGTTATAAAAGTACATGACAAAGAAATTGTAAAATTTTTTGATACCCCACACCTGTTAAAATGCTTCCGAAATATGTTCATCAAATATAACATTGAGATGACTACAAACATTTCTTCTGATGGCAAAGTTGGAAAAGGTAAGACTGTCATTATTGACATAATTTGTTGTATAGTCAATGGTTGCTTTTATAATTCGCCATAGCACGGCACGGCATGCAAAATCGCAAAAGGCAATTAAAATCGCCTGAATTTTTCGTTTTGAAGTTTGATAAAAAGTAACTAATTTGACTCCTTAGAACTACCCTATTGTAAACCTAGAGTCCTAATAAGTCGCTGTACTTGGGTAATTTTTGGGGGTAATTTAAAAGTACTGTAAAAAAGTAAAAATAAAAAAAGTAAATATAAATTACTTATAGGTATACAATACGCAACAAGTTTTGATACTTGGAACTATTGTGGAATTGATTATAGCTATTGAATAAAGGAACACCTACTTTTAAATAACCCCAAAAATTTACCCAAGTACAGCGACTTATTAGCCAGACTTCCCTAACTTTATAATAACAACCTTGTCTGTGGCAATAGGCAAATCGCGTGGTGCCAAAAACAAAAAAAAAAAGGTCCTATAACCTTTAAGGTCTATCTTAAGTGCCAAAAATGGCGTCACCCTGACATCACATCAGCCATCACCTGATGTTTTGGCGGAAGTGCGTTTACGCAAAAAGCCATAAACTACTTATCTTCTTCTTACACAGCACTTTAAAAAAATGTCTTTTTATTTTTAATGTGCCATGTGGTGTCCACTGAGCCTCCCGTGGATGTCGTATAACGCGACTAAGGGAAAACGCAGTTTGTGCATTTCATAGGCGATGGGCTGTCACTGGTCATCGCTAGTTAGGTACAGTATCAGCGATACCACTGCTCGCAATAAACCGCTAGGATATAGATCTCAAATCACACCAATATAAGATTTTTTACTCAGGATCACTCTTATCTATGGGGAATGACCATGTACTTACCTACCACATTTAATGTTCCTGTAATAACTTTTCCTGTGATTTCTACGGAATAAAGGCGTGATTTATGTCCAACCGGTCCTTGTGGAGGTCAATAGGGGAGGCCTATGTCCAGCAGTGAATGTCGATAGGCTGAAATAATGATGTATGTAATCTTTTTAGGGTTCCGTACCCAAAGGGTAAAAAACGGGACCCTATTACTAAGACTTCGCTGTCTGTCCGTCTGTCACCAGGCTGTATCTGATGAACCGTGATAGTTAGACAGTTGAAATTTTCACAGATGATGTATTTCTGTTGCCGCTATAACAACAACTACTAAAACACAGAATAATATAAATATTTAAGGGGGCTCCCATACAACAAACGTGATTTTTTGCAGTTTTTTATAGATTACTAGCTTTTGCCCGCGACTTTGTCCGCGTGGAATTCGGTTATATCGCGCTCCCTAGGGAACTCTTCATAATTTCGGGATATAAAGTAACCACTGTGTTAACCCGGTGTCTAATATCTATCTAATAGCTGTTGCCCGCAATTTAATCCGCGTGGAATTCGGTTATATCGTGTTCCCAAGGGAACTCTACAGAATTTCGGGATAAAAAGTAGCCTATGTCCTTTTCCAAGCTCTAGTCTATCTCTGTACTAAATTTCATCAAAATCGGTTCAGTGGTTTAGGCGTGAAAGCGTAACAGACAGACAGACAGACAGAGATACTTTCGCATTTATAATATTAGTCAAAATTGGTTCCGTGGTTTAGGCGTGAAAGCGTAACAGACAGACGGACCGACAGACAGACAGACAAAGTTACTTTCACATTTATAATATTAGTAGGGATGGTACGGAACCCTTCGTGCGCGAGTCCGACTCGCACTTGGCCGGTTTCATTTTTTAAACTGCAAATGAATCAGTTTTTGCATGCAGAAAAGATTTTTTTTGCTTTGCAAAAAAGAACATTGCCTGTCTGTTCAAGAAGTCAACACATTGTCGCTTAATAATTCAAAACTGCTTAACTACAGGTATTGCAAAATGGGCCCATATTAAAGAATTCTACGAAGTAGACAGCGCCAATCCAAATTTTGTGTATGCACCAGCTTTGAAGAGAGACCACCTGGATCCTAATACCAAACAAAAAATGAAAGTGAGCCTAGCTGCACAAGTTTTTAGCCACTCTGTGGCAGGAGGAATGTTTTCAAGGATTTCAAACGGTAACTATGGATTTTTGAACTTGATTTTCTTTATTAATATAGTACTGCTAGACTGCCCGCGACTCCATCTGCGTGAAATTCGGTTGCCCTCGACACACACGACACAACACTTATTGGTTATTCTTATGCCTCGACGACCATTTTAAATGACCTCTTTATTGTATGAAGGTTAGTACTATGGAGAGGTCAAGCTATATATCTGGTTCTACCATCTCGAATGAGATAAAACATGGGTTAGATTTTTGTAAAGCTGTGACAGCTTTTTACAGTTTTATAATAGTACTAGCTGTTGCCCGCGACTATGAAATATACCGTACCGTTTTTTTTAAGTATAGCTTTATAACATTTTTATTGTTTGCAATTACAACTACGAAACGTTGTATTAGGTATTGCCCGACTTGCTTTTAAATTTTTTTCTTTAAATAAACCATCTCTTTTTCAGGTGACATTGGGGCTGAAGCTACCGTGACTGCCAATCTCGTGGCCGATATGGATAAACTATTCGACCTTGTGAATGCTGACACTTCAGATTTACGGCGGGGAAAACCACATTCCACGAATTGGTCTACAACAAGCCCACACAAAGCTTTTTTGGCCAAAATGAAAAAGTTTTTTCAAACTATGAGATTCATTGGGAGTCCTCGAAAGCCACCATCTCAGGAGGGGTGGATAATAACGATTAACGCGTTTCACGAATTGCGTAAAAAAATGGAGGCATCCAATATCACCAGCCTGGCCACTAGAAGGCTACAGCAGGACCCATTAGAAAACCTGTTCGGGTGCATCCGCGGAAACTGTGGGTCCAACACCACCCCCACGTGTGGCCAATTTGTGGCAGGTTTGAAAACGGCCATCTTGGGGAATTTATCCCACATAGGCACGTCAGGGAATTGCGAGACTGATAATAATACTATTATTAATAATTTTAAGACTTTTCTATCAGTCTCGCAACCCGCACACACAAGCACAGATACTGGAATTTTAATTGACGAATTCCCCGAAGTAAGAGAGGAACAAATTCAAGAAGAAAATGCAGAAATTCAGGCATGTGCTTATGTGTGTGGGTTTATTGTTAAAAAAAATAAAAACAAGTGTCAAACCTGCCAAAACATCTTTTTAAGTGAGATAACGGAACCGCAACATTTATTTGTGGAGTGTCGGGAATATAATGAATTAAAAAAAAATCTAAATTACGTGACAAAGGCAATGATAGCTTGCGTTGAAAGCAGTGCCACACTAACAAACAAGATATTGAAAGAAAAAGGCCACACAAACTTTTTGAAAAAAAAAAATTTCACAAACTTTGAATACAAAAATTAATTTTGAATTTCTGAATAAATGCCCAGAACACAAAGAAACAAATGTCGAGCATCTTATAAACAGTGTTTTTATGATATGCATCAAACGTTTTTGTATTCTGAAAAACAGATCTTTTACGCAAGAAGCATCAGAAGCTGCGCTCAAGCGAAAAATGAAAATTATTACCCATCAATAAAATTATTTTTTAATGTTTGTAATAAGATCTGTTAAAAACGTGAAAAAGCCTTAGATTTGGGCGGTGCTACCGCTAATACAATGCTCTATGGCAGTCCGCCTCCGGGACTCAAGCACGAGACTGATCCAGTTTAAAAAATGTGTCTAACATTCTGGCTCCTAAGTTGTTTACCACTATACTGGAAAATGTCTTCAAACTTGTGAACTGGAGTGAACTTGGCATATACATCAATGGCGACTATATCACACACTTTCAATTTGCAGACGACATAGTCATAATGGACCTCAGTATAATGCTTATATTAACTGACAACTGACGGGTGTATGATCTCCGCAAGAACCTGATCTATATAAAAGGAAAGTACTTGACTATATTGCCTCGATTTTCATGGCCATAATGTTGTTTTATAGTCCGATGGCATGGCGCTACTAGTATAAAGTTAGCGAATTTGGTATGTGCTCTTTTTTAGTAGGGGTGGCAGGGGGTTTTTGTGGCGAATAGTGGTATGCCTTGGTGCTGTGCCAGTAGAGCGGGTGTGCCGGCGTGCCTAAGTTTGCCTGAGTATCCTTAGGCACACTTGGGCGTACCGGTGTGCTTGACTAGTGTCGTAGCACTAGGATATGTTATTGGAGAGCCCTTGCGACCCCGTCCCGTCTGTTTGCGCCGGTACTTGATGATTGATTCACTTGACTATTCTTTATTATCTATTGACTTGACGTTCAAAAAGTGCTCACTTTGTAAGCCTACTTGGAAGAATAAATATTTTTGAGTACAACTTCGCCCACCGAGTCTGATAACTTTGTGTGAACTGTCATAAAATTGTTTTGTCGTTACACATAATAAAGCTGTCATCTTTGCGAGAAATAATTTGTGTGTATAAAAAAAAGTATATTGAAGATTTTCTTTGCCGTTTATACAACTATCACTCCCAGTGGACGAATAGAATTAAAAATGACCGAGTCAGGTTAGTTTGGAGACTGTAAAATTACCTTCTTTAAGCTCATGAAAACCGAGGCAACCCATTTTTTAGTAATCAGGTGATTCAAAACTTTGGGTGCTTCAATTTTTATGTAGGTGACGCGGAGTCCTTACTTTTTTTACTCGTCCGTGTAGTGGACTAAAGTTCTTTTACCTGATCGTATAATACGATGATACATAGAATTTAGTTATTAATAATTTCTTGATTTATATCGGCTAAAATATAGTCTGTTGATGTCATCCATTTAATAGAAAAATAAATAAATAATTGCGCAGTAGTTGTTGTTTTATTTTCTAATACTCTATTTTGGGCTTTCTCACTTGTAAGAAAACTCGAACCTAGTGGTTTCAGTTTTCTTACAAGTGAGAATGCCCAAAATAATAATAATTCTATGAAAAAAATAAAAATTAGGATTTAAATTCCCGCGCTGAATAGTTCTCTGGGCTGAATCTAGATGTCGCTAGCAGCGACTTCCGTTTTATTTTTTTTGTTCGAAGCTGACTTTCTTCTCCCGCCAGGGAGTAATAGTGTTCTGTGCTTCAGACGGTGACAGTTGCTAGAACACGTAAGACGTTTTGCTGTGCGGACAAAAAAAACATAAATATGCCGACCTGTACAGTGAAAAACACAAGCACTACAAAGAATGTATACAAAGGAGGCGAGACATAACATCGGTAAGTACTCGGAGAAAAAAGACACCAACAGAAATTAAAAAACTGTTTTGTATTTGATGCAAATACTAAGTTTTAATACTACTTACAAAAATTTTGCTTTTTTTACAAATACTAATTATTTTTAGCAAAGCATTTGTATTTGTTTTTGTTATTCCCAAAAATCAGTTTTAGTCAATGCCAGATATCACATTTTTTTTTGGTTATCGCAAATTATAGTAAATAGATATAGCTAAAGTCTTGTAATTACTGCAAACCTATTTAAATGTTTTAAAAAGTTCATTTTTACTTTCAAGAAATGAATTTAGTAAAAGGCAAAATAACAGACTTTTGTAATAATTAATTGGTTACATCTTAGTATTTACATATGAATTACTTGAAGTTACTGACGTATTTCTTATAATAATATTACTGTAATGGTTTGTTATTCCAAGTAAGTACATGTTTGTATTTACATATGGTTTACTTGAAACTACTAGCGTATTTTTTAGAATAATAAAAACTAATTTGTTTTCTAATTCCAAGTAACAATTTTGTCAATACAAGTGATGCTCAAGGCACAGGCAATATATTGTCTTCCATTTCAAGTTTGCAAGCGCTCCAGGTGACACGTTGTGGTCAACATTATAAACGTGATAAAAAGAAAGAAAATTTGAATGTTTTAGTACAATTTATGCTTAATTTATTCATAATAACTATGTATGTGCTAAAACAATCAAGTTGTAGGTTGTGTGATCTTAAAGTTTCAGTGTTTATAAAAAGTGTCAAAAGCAAAATATTTTTTTTTGGGATGGACAATCTTACGAGGGATCTCTTGGGAAACTGGGGTCTCAGAGAATATGTGGGAACATTCTGTGGTAAGTTTATTAACAAGTAATTGGTGCTTTAGAATTCTAATTAAGACTAATATTAGACTAACATATAGGTAGATAGGTTAGCTACTTGCCTCGGCAACAGAACTGACTACATACTTATGCCAGTTTAAGCTGCCCTCCACCGCTATAAATTACATAATCACAAGCAAGACCTCTTTATACTGGTAAACTTTCATATAGCCCTCACTCGCCTGTGTTATCTACTGCTATACGATACGACACCAATTTAATAACAACATATAAATAATATTGTGAGTACTCAATGCTTCACAATAACGTACTTTTGTGTGGTATAAGTAGGTACAAGTGCTAAGTGAGTCCAAAAATATGTAGGTAAAATAATACTTGCGAGTGGAAAATATATCTATATTGTTTTCAGTAGGCACCTTCTTACCTACGCTTTTGTTCTGGCACATGTTTTGACCTTTTACGTATGTGTTTACCATCAGTCTATTGTTATTCTTCTGTTTACGCGACTGCCGGCAGTCTTGTGATACCTGACTGATTAATTAATACTTATTTTCTGCTAGAAAAATAGATGCAGGCACACTAAGGCTGCTCTCAAATGACGAGATAGCTCAACTTATTCCTGTTCCTGACGATAGGGCAAGATTTAAGGCCAACCTTGAGAATTGGAAGACAGAATTTAGGGATATTAACACATCAGACTTTTCATTCAACGCAACTGAAAATGTATACTTTAATATATTATATTTATATTTTAAGTTCTGTTATCATATTGATGTACAAAGTGTGGCATTTTTAGAGTTCCATATCCATACCTCAAAAGGGTTTTAAAGTTTAATGTGTAAGTTTAGCTGCCTACACTATTAACAAGCGATTATCTTAACGACGATGCATCATTATTGGACCAAGAACCAGTGGAAGTTGCACCAAATTTAGTTTCAAAAGCATCCAATGCTTTGACTACTTTAGCATCATCTACTCGAGATAGGCAGAACCAGCCAGCCAGTCAGCTAGCTAGCCAACAAGCCAGCCAGCCAGCCTGCGAGCCAGCCAGCCTGCAAGCCAGCCAGCCAGCTTCTGCCTGGTACTTCTACTCCGATTCAAGCCAGTCCACAACAGTCAGACTACGTGGGTATAAATATTTTTAGTGGCTTTATGTTTCGTTTGTATTGACTAGCTTCATGTAGGTACTTATAGAACTATTTTATGTTTTAGGTTCTTCAAACACTAAAATGCACACATGATGGTAAAGCCATACTAAATCAAGGTCAAAAAACAGGGAAATTGGATGATACCCAGAGGAACCGGCTGGTGAAATTAGTTATTGGCCCTCTCTTTGAAAAAAATCCAAATATAGTAATTTCTAATAATCAGCTCTTCAGTTAGGATTTAGAAATACAAGAGATTTTCCCCAACGAGTCAGCTGCATTTTACTACACCCCTTATGTCTCTGCATTAGTAAGAAACACAGCTCGAAATGCATCGGGGAAATTATTAAGCTATATTTATAATAGACGGAGAAAATTGAGAGAAAAGGGGATAATTGAAGGATCATCTCGTTCCCGATCTTCATCAACTTCATCACAAAGTAGTAAACCGCAGTCGGTTCTCGCACATTTAAAAGAGAACACAGTTTTTTTTTGAACAATATAAACAATGTTTATTTTAACTCTGAAATCGCGAAATAAATCTGCTGTTTCATAGAAAATTTCAATCAGTCGATCAAAATGTATCTTTTTTTTATTATATTCGGGAAGCTAACAGCATTATTGACATTATAAGCAATTTAGCAATAAACTACATCTATAAAAGCTATAAATTAAAAAATATACACATTTTGCAGATTTGGAGGAAATTGGAGAAAAACTTGCATTTTTGAAAAGTTCCTTATAACCTTGGCATCTCGTTGAGGAATATTGGACTGCAACTAATTACAAGTTGATAAAAAATATTCGGGGTCAGGAACCCTGCAGGAATATTTCAACGCATATCCAGCACTAAAACATCCTGCAGGATATAATTTGCTATTGCAAGACTTTGACATATTACATCGCGATAAATCGAATGCTCTATTCCTAAACATAGTCACACTTCAGATTAAAGTCAAAGATTTCGCTTGCATTGCAGCACAGCTTGCACGAAAAAAGTTTGCAAATATAAGAGACAAATATTTTAAACAAACCATAGAGAGTTATTTGTCTGCAGTGACCGGTTAGTATTGCTTAGTCATCTGGTTAAAAAAGAGACTTTCCAAAGGTCCAATACCTCTTCGGCTAAAATGTATGAAACTTTTTTTTGTTGCTAGTTTGAAGTTGTTTCCATAGCAAATTGTTTTTAGTTATAAGTAGGTACTGCAAGTATTATATTCAATTTATTTTCACATTTGCAAACTTCATGACCGTTAATAGAATTCAAAATATTTATATAAGTATTTTCCTAATTATAAGTGGCTAATGCAAAAAAGATCATAGTAAATATTTTCATTTCAGAAACTGCCTCCAATAAGGTATATAATAACGCATGTTTGCTGTTATTGCCGTTTTTGACTTCCAGTGTTCCCTTAAAGGATAAAAAGAAAACTACGTGGAAACCATCTAAGACGGAAGTCAGGGATGCATTCATTACACAAATTGCCACAAGCGCTGACTTAAAACCTGCTATTGAAACGCGAATTGCAAAGCTCCACTGGTTTGGAAAATCAATGTAATCTTTTATAGTATTTGCAGGAACTTCAATATCTGAAATTTCAGAGTGTTATGTTGTAGCGGGGGATACTTGCTATAAATTTGATAAACTATTAACAGCTGTCGATGTTTGTTTTAAAATAGTTCACGCAACTGGTGCTTAATACCAAGTAGAATCATTTGTAGTCTGGATGGTTATAGAAAAAGCATTTTACTGACTGCAAACTGAACACGATAAAGAATTGACAACTGTTAAGTGATTTGTAATTTGTTAAGTTACTGATCAACATGTATACATTATGTATGCAATGTAAACTTAAATTTAATTCTATACTCCTATTAATTAATCACCTACGTTCACTGTGCTTTGCGTAAAAAGACTCAACAAAGTTTTGTTGTGGAGAAGAGGGCTGTTTTAGATATTTTAGTTGCATTGGATCTTTACGAAAACATTTAAATAAGTTACATAATGAAAGTGACCATAATATTGAATGTAGTGAAAAAATTATAGCATCTTCTTCCTCATTACAGCAACAAAATTTGAGTCCACTATCATCACCAGATAATACCCATGACCAAGACTTAAATCATCAGGTTGCCTTGTTTGTATCTTCCTTATATGGTAATCCATTGATCTCAAGTCCAAAAGTGCAGGTTGTCATAGACTCTATGCTAATTTTTTTGTCAACTCTGTAGAGACTATGTTGCGATCGCGGTTAACACCGTTGATTAACCAAATACCGGAAAAAGAAAATATTACATCAGAGCTTAATTAAATATTATCACAATTAAAAAATATATTTTCAGACTTTAATACAGAACATAAACGGTTTCAAAATTTGGCTAAAATTGGGTCATACATTGCTCCAAAACAGGTTGTAATTGGACAACGTATGGAACAAAAACGTACGCGTATGGGTCTTTCGTATACACCAGTTGATGTTCACATGCAGGTTATTCCTATGGGAATAGTGTTGCAGTCTTTTTTTTCTAAAGCGGGTGTTCTTACAGACACTTTAAACTATATACATTCATTGTTAATGTCCCCTGCTGAAGTTATTTGCAATTTTATTCAAGGTTCTGTTTGGTCGAATTTATCAGGCACATCTAAAACAAACGAATTATTATTACCCCTTGTACTTTATTACGATGATTTTGAGATTGATAACCCTCTAGGCAATCACGCCGGGATCCATAAGCTTGGGGGAGTGTACGTTTCGTGCCCTTGTCTGCCTCCCAAGTATATATCTAAATTGAAAAATATTTTCATGATTGCTTTATTTCATTCTTCAGATAGGATATCATATGGGAATAAAATGATATTTCACAATGTCATAGAGGAACTAAATTTTCTATCTAAAACAGGAATAACAGTAAGCACAGATAATTTTAAAAGTACCATCAAATTACGTGTAGGTGCTATTACTGGAGACAATGTGGGTTTAAATTCTATGTTGGGCTGTGTAGAAAGTTTTACGGCTAATCATCCTTGCAGAATATGCAACGCGAGTCGAGTCCAAATCCAAAGTATGCTTGTTAAAGGCAGTACGTTGATGAGAAAATATGAGAGCAATTATGAAAATATGCTGCAAGTTGCAGGAACATTTGATACTTGTATTAAAGTACGATGTATTTGGTCTTCTCTTGATGGTTTTAACTTATTTGAAAATGTTGCAGTTGATTTGTTGCACGATAATGTTAGAAGGTTGTTGTAAATATGTTATGTCTCTTATTTTGACCTTCTGTATAAAAAATTTAAAGTAATTCATATCAATACTATCCAACAACGTATTGAAGCTTTTGATTTTGGCCCGGATACAAGTTCCAAACCGACAACTGCATTATTGTTTGAAGAATCTGTGTTAAAATTTAAAATGACAGCAGAAACACTTACGTTTGATCTATATTTTGGCGCTCTTATAGGATACTAAGAGAAGACCAATTCTGGAAATTGCATACCAAGAGAAGATTCTGGAAATTGTATATTTTGTTAAGGACTATATTAGAACTATTATTATCACATCGTACATTCAAAGACACATCTGACTAACTGGCTGGTTTAATATCTGAATTTAATAATCTGGTTTAATATCCCTTGGGCAAATATAAATGATGTAGAATTTAAGAAATCGCATATTTTAACGGTAAGTTTGTCAAGTGAAACATTTTTGCCTTCGTTTGCAATAGTTGATAAAAAATATCTTGATAGTGTCAATTGTGTACTATTTGAGTGTATATCCTTAAATACTCTGAATTTTGACGAGCATTATTATGCTTTTGAAGTGGAAAGGACGAGTAACGTTATTTATGTATCGTTTGATGATTTAATTGCCCCAGTGCCTAATAATATTAACGTTCTATCGAACATGACTTCTTATGTAACATCTCGTTGGTGTCTTGACTAGATATTTAAGGAATTTTGATAATTTGTATTTTATGATGTTTTGTGTAATTTTTGTCATCTAAAAAAAAGGGTTAGCGACGCTCAAATATGCAGGGTGTAACAAAAAGATCCACTTTTTAATATTTTATTAGGTTTATGTACCTATTAATATGTTACGCCCTGCATGTATACACCAATAAGTTTTAGTGATAGAACTGAAGTGCTCTTTTTATTTAAAGATCCATTTTTTATAAGAAATTGACATCTAATATGCAGATATGCATATTAAATAACAAATATGTAAATTATTTATGGTTTATATATATTAAACTTTAAGAAATAAAATAACAATAGTTAAATCAGTATTTCATTGCTTTAAACATAGTAAACACCTATAACTAGTGTTGTAGGTAAATACTATTTTTTTGTGAATTTTAGTGCTGTAGTATTGGTAATTTATCTAGTTTAGTACCTTTTTATAAGTTAAGACTAACGTACGTACGTACTGGATTTGCTAACAGATGTGTCGAAAGATATTTAAGTCGTGATATTATATGTCATTTTGCACAAAAATTACTCACAATGACAGTGACGATAGAATCACCCCTTTAAGACATGAGATTTCTCAGTTAGAACATCCTGTATAGATGTTTACTTATAACTAAGTAACTAAACTAGATAAATTACTAAAACTAGAGCACTAAAATTCACAAAAAATGAGTATTTACATATGATGTCATAATTTCCGATATTACTAATATAACTCTTAAAATTACAAAACACTTAATAAATGTCTATGACATCATCATTTCCAATATTACAACTGAACTCTTAAAATTGCAAAACATTTAGTATTTGTTTATGACGTCATCATTAAAGAGTAAATACTAAACACTTGAAATTACAAAAACGTTACTTGTAATCTTTACTAACAGCTTTTACAAAAATCTATTACCAATTGTTACTGAACATTTGTTGTCCTCGGATTGAGAAATATTTTAGTAATGATTACTGTATTTTTGTCAGATTTTCTCTCCGTGTTACATCATTATTTGTAGAAGTTCTATTTTTTTTCCAGAAAATAACAATGCATAAAAACTACAACCCAAAACCATTCCACTGATCATAGATATAAGGTCGAAACTACATTTTGATTTAGGATATGACCAAATCAAAATATCAAACATAACAATAAGTTAGCTATCGATACTTGTTGTTATGTATGACATTAAAATAGTAAAACTTTAAATCAGGTTAATAAATTGCCTTTTTTTTACAAATCTCAATAAAATAACTTACAAAAAAAAGTACTAACTTAAAGTTTATTAAATACTAGTGGTCCCCCGCGACTTCGTCCGAGCGTTTCTATATTTTTAAACCTTCCCTCCACCTCCACGAATATTTCAAGACTAAGATAAGATAAATCCGTTCAGCCATTCTCGAGTTTTAGTGAGGCTAACGAACAGCAATTCATTTTTATATATATAGATAGATTAAGGATTTTTGGTACATCGCGTGCCAAATTAAAATGGCTTGTGCTATCTTTACGTTGTTTTAAGGCCCTCCAGCTTTTGGGATTTAGTTTTGTTTTTTGTATAAATAATAACTTGTGTTAGATCATGCAAAGTCTAATTACTCATGCATGATATTTTTTAATCTATAGTATGACTCGCACTTGACGGTTTAGAGATAATCTGTGGTTGGTTATCATGTTGCTGTGGATGGAAGTTGTGATTTGAGAATAAAAGAAAATTAATCAAGAGAAGCTGTTTAATGGGGAAGATTACGCAAAACTTTTTGGTAGAGGGCGCTGTATGATTGTTACATGCCAAATATTGTTACTTAGAATACTTTTTTGCTTTTGTGGATTTGCGAACTTTTTTGACTCTAAACCCCTTCATTCTGGACTTTCTACAATGTAATCCTTCTAGCGTGTAGAAAGTAAGAATTAAGAAAACGTTAAGCTTTGTTAAAACGGAAAAAAGCTTACCTAGTCGACGAGTAAGATAACATAGTGTTTTTTTTATACTTTTACACGTTTTCATAGCAAATCTAGGATTAAAGTTAATCAAATAAAGTCTAAACTAAAAGCTTCTTGTAAAAAAATACCAGTTTTAGCATTTGTAAAGGATAAAAAATTTAAAACTCGACATAACCTCTAAAATATAGTTATGTTTTTATCATTCCTAGATTAGAGGCCTGCGACAGGAACTTCAACTTTGAAAATCCTATACAAGATAATCCTGAACTGCAAATGGATTTACCGGCCGCTGTTTCAAGATGTTAATAGCAATACAATCTCTACCTCTTCTCAATGCCTTTTCCCGTTTTTTCCTTTGCTGTGGATCACTGGGGAATTTGTAGGAACCTATTTCTCCACACCCAATAGCTGCACAGCGCCCCATTTTCAAAAAACTTACTAATAACAACAAAACAACAAAAAAAAAATATTTGTATGGGTTTTGTCAGTTTCTGAGTAACAAACATTTTGCGCCCTCTATAAGAAACTAATTTGACAGTTGAGATATACGTCCCAAACAAATAAACTATTCAACAGTGGTAGCAGAGCGTAGTTGGCGTCGTGGTTCGCGTCGTGGTTGGCGTGGCTTGAGTCAAAAATACATTATGATTGTTGCGGAAAATGGCGGATCGACGTTTTCACAATATAAAGCCATTTCGTGGTGAAGATTTCTCAACGTAGAAGTTCCGAATATCGTCGATACTGAGAGAACATGAATGTTTAGATGCCATCAATAAGGCGGGATATGCTAGTGTACCAGAAAACAAAAAAATAGAAGCGAAGGCACAAAGCAACATCATATGCGCAATAGCTGATAGCCATTTGGAGTATGTTCGAGATGAGGCCTCTGCCTATAATATGATGCAGGTAACAGGTATAATATGAACAGGTAAGAAGATATTTTTATGAAGAAATCAACAAGGAGTAAACTTTTTTTGAGGAGACTGAACTGGCTGAATTTCTGAACGAATCGTAGTAGTTATTTTTTTTTTACACTAGCAACACTTATAGCATCTGTCGCTGTCAGAATTCTAACCGTCAACCATTTTGTTTTGTTTGTCATAGAACAAGTGAATTGGCAGCGTGTTTTTGTGATAAAAAAACTATTGAACTTGTACCTTGCGATTTACAAAGTAAGTTCAAGTTATTTTTCTACTTGTTTTTGTTAGATTAACGTTTGAGAACATAAGATTTGTGCGAACACAGCGGCAGCTAACAATTCCTCACCATTTTTTTATAAATTATGGTAAAGCTGTAGACAGAAGCTTTTTCTGTTACTCTTCCGTTGCTTTTCTACTCTTACGTTACCCCTTTTAGAAGTTTATGTTAAGTCACGTAAAAGCATTATAAAGGTAAGTGTATACCTTTAAAGGTTAATTTTCGATCCAAGAGTCAGTGTCGGTGTCGGTGTCGCTGCGTCAGTAACGCCGCGACGCTGACTGTTACAGTGCATTATTTAAGTTTGGATTGAGTATACTACAGCTAAACATTTTATATTTTTTAGGTAAGATGAATATATTTAATTTTTGTTTCGTTTGATGAGATATAATCCCTTCTCCTGAAGACTGCCGCATTTTTAAAATTATTTTTTATTTAATTATTTTCTTCATATATATTGCAGATGCCATTTAACAGCAGCTGAGAAAAAAAAAGTATAAAGAGAAATTAAAAAATGAAAGTCTAGATAAATACAATGAAATGAAAAAAAAAGATTGCGAAAAAGCTTTGAAACATTATAGAGCAAAAAGAAGTAAATATACAGAGACAGAAAAAGAGAAACAGCGTTTGAAATGGCAAGAAGACAGAAAGAAGGCAAAAGTACAAAATAAGAATATTACTAAGAATACAAACCAAAATGTAGACCTTGAAAAGAAAAGGAAAAGGTTATACAGATACATCGGATGAGAAATAATAGACATAAGATTGAGAATGCAAGATTGTGTTCTGAAACAAAAATCTTGAAGAAGAAGCTACAAGCTATGCAGAAGAAACTTAACAGACACAAGAAGAAGTTTGCTGAGGTGAATGAAAAATATAATAATGCCATAAAACATATTGAAGAAATTGATAGTGCTGCTACTAGTACTAATCCAAACAATTAAGAAACACCAAGAAAAACAGCACAGACATTTGTAGATGAAAGTTTACCAGAAGTTGCCACTCCCTGCAAAGAAATAGTGATGAAAAAAATATTAGAGTTAAATGTGTTGAAAGAAGCTTTGAAGGATGAATATGTAACATCTAAATCAAACGAACAAAAAAGGATATTGAAAAATATTGTTAACAACGACATAGTAAAGAAATATAATCTCAAAGGTAAGATGACAGCAACTATTGGACTAAAAACGAATATAAGAAAATACAGAGAAAAAAACTTAAGAAAACGGTATTGATGCACAAAGTAAGAGCATTTTCTTCCAATTAATAAAAAAAAATATGAAAGAGATGACGTAAGTCGAGCATCTGCTGGAAAAAAAGAATGCAAAACTTTTAAAAAGGAAAAGAAAAAAAGGCACCTACTAGACTCAATGAAAAACCTACATAAAAAGTATGTGCAAGAGGTTGAAAAAATAGCTTTAAGTGCTTTTAATCCCTCAAGCGTATGTGAACGAGACACAATAGGTATTCTATTGTTATGCGGTCGCATGCGACCGCTCGGGTGTTGAGGTATTAAAATGTTCAGAAGGAAAAAAAAAAGGTACCTACTAGACTCAATGAAAAACCTACATAAAACGTATGTGCAAGAGGTTGGAAAAATATCTTTGAGTGCTTTTAAAATGTTTAGAAGGAAAAGAAAAAAGAAGGTACCTACTAGACTCAATGAAAAACCTACATAAAACGTATGTGCAAGAGGTTGGAAAAATATCTTTAAGTGCTTTTAAAATGTTCAGACCATTCTATGTTGTTGCGCCGAAACTAGAAAATCGTGACACTTGTGCTTGCTTGAATGAAACATTCTAATATGAAATTCATGGTACAAAATGGTATTTCATATATTACCATGAATTTCATATATTATCCATTAATATGATACAAAATGGTACCATGAATATGGTAAAATCTTTAGGATACCTTGACAACGATGATTTAATCCGAATTAGTATGTGATCCTAAATCAAAGGATTGTATGTATAGTAGGTGCTCGACTTGTTCGGAAAACAAATTTCAAGGAAACGAGGATCGGGCGAAATTGATGGAAAAAATTAAATAACCTGTTTGGACTGTAGAAAAGCACGAGTATAATAAAGGTGATTAAGAGCGTTTGGCCCGGTTTGCCAAAAGGTTGCTGGTTCAAGTCCCGCCCGTGCGCAAATTTTTGGTTTCTTATTTCATCTTTATGAATATAAAATATGACACTGTGAGTGTTAAAAACATTCTAAAGCATAGATAGCGAAGCGACATCAATTTCCAAGTTGAATTTATTCTGTAAAGAATAACTGCTTGGGCCATCTGTTTCATAAACAGACGGCTAGATGGCGCTAAGCGTCACGCAATTGACGTTTTCATAAGAGACCACAAATTTCGCAGGGTCGGACTAACAGCACGGTAGCTCAATTGGTAAGAGCGTTTGGCCCGGTTTGCCAAAAGGTTGCTGGTTCAAGTCCCGCCCGTGCGCAAATTTTTGGTTTCTTATTTCATCTTTATGAATATAAAATATGACACTGTGAGTGTTAAAAACATTCTAAAGCAAAGGTGATTAAGTTAAATTTACAAACAGAATGACTAAAACGGAAATGGAAGGCACAGTACAAGACCTTGTGAAAATTGTCAATAATCAAATCCCAATATAACTGTTATTCACTTTTTTTCTGATAGCCCGACTACCCAATACCGCCAAAAAAAGGATTTCTATCTCTTTAGTACCAAAATTTGTGAGTATGGTTTTGAATATTCTACATGGAGCTTTTTTGAAGCTGCTCATGGAAAGGGAGCAGCTGATGGCATCGGTAGGGCCATCAAACGGACACTAGATGAAAAAGTGGCTCACGGTACAGACATACCTAACGCAAATATAGCCTTTGAGGTACTCTCCACTTCAGATATAACCATAAGACTATTTAATATTCCACCTGAAACAATACGTCTAATTGATAGTCACATTGTTAAAAATCTGATTCCGTGTTCCAACACGATGCAAATCCACCAATTGATAACAAACAAAAAACATATAATTAAATATCGAGAAGTAAGTTGTTTCTGCAATAATAAGAGTGGGATGTGTGATTGTGATTACCAAAAACACATAACTTACTTAAAAACTGTGACCAACCAACAACCTCAAGGAAAAGACGGTCAAGTAACCAAAAAAATAAAAAAGCAAACGCTGCCAAAAAAACAAAAAACAAAACTCATTTGACACTGACAGTGACACTAGTATTGATAGTTATATTAATACGCAGAAACGGATTATAGTAATACTTGGCCGGAAGAGAATCACGAAGATGATGATGAACATTTTGAAACAGACGGAATACAAATTAACACACACAGCGTTAACCCAAACAGTATGGAAGAGAAAGAATTGAAGCTGGAAGAAAGGAAAATACAAAAACTTAACGTAGATCATAAAAAGATAACTGAGATAGAAAAGCTAGACACAGACTATAAAGAGAAAATGGTGTTAGAAAAACTAAAAGATGATAAAGAAACGCCAGACACAGACTATGAAGAGAAAATAGAGGTAGAAAGGCTAGAAAATGATGAAGAAAAGCTAGACACAGACTATGAAGAGAAAATGCAGGTAGAAATACTAGAAAATGATGAAGAAAAGCTAGACACATGCCATGAAGGGAAAATGGAGGTAGAAAAGCTAGACGTAAATAATGAAGAGAGAGTAGAAACAGAAAAGTTACACTCAGGCGATAGCACGTTTTTCTCAATGGTACTGGATGAAGAAACTGGATTATTCAAGCTTAATAAACCTAAGAATGATGGCAAATTGTTAGAAGGTAGTGTTGAAAAAGTAGGGAAGTATATCTTGGCGAATTTTTATATCTACATTAGAGACGATGCCTAACCTGACCGTGGATAAAGTGAAGGACAGACTGCAGAGGATAAGAGGAAAAAGAATAGAAAGGAGGAAAGAAGTTACCCCAATGCATATATATCATGCTATTCATGCGGCAAGCCGGGCCATAAAAAATATAAGTGTAGGTAAAGAGGAAGAGGAAGCTACGCTGGACGAGGACAAACATCAAGAATTGGAGGAAATAATTCTAAAATTCAAAATTCAAATATTTTTATTCAATTTAGGACACAATATGCCGCTTATGAACGTCAAATGTACTGTGAAAAATAAAATAAAAATAAATGTGCCCTGAAGGGGCCAAATCATGGGCCCTACCAGCGCTTCGAGACAGAACACAGACAATTAGGCAAGTGCTGAGAAGAAACGCCGTACAAAATCAGTCACCACTAGCTGCCGTAAAATCAAAATCTTCAAAGGTAAGTACATCAGTCGGTGCAGGCTGGACGGACCACACATTCGTGTCGTTCAGGTAGTCTTGAACCTTATAATAGTCTTTAGACATAAGCGTGTTTTTAACGTGTTTCTTAAATTTATCAACCGGCAATTCGACAAGATTGTGTGGTATATTATTAAAGAATTTTATACAAATTCCCATGAACGAATTATCAGTTTTAACTAATCTGAAGTTAGGAACGACAAGCTTGTGTTTATTTCTTGTGTTATATGTGTGAATTTCGCTCTTCTTCATGAAATAATCTAAATTTTTACGGACGTACATTATATTGTCAAAAATGTATTGAGAAGCCACAGTTAATATGTTGATTTTCTTAAAGACCTCTCTCAGGGAGTCACGAATACTAAGTTTATAAATAGCACGAATGGCTCTTTTCTGCAAAATAAATATGGTATCAATGTCTGCAGCAGAACCCCACAAGAGAAGACCGTAAGACATAATACTGTGGAAGTAACTAAAATACACAAGCCTCGCCGTTTCAACATCAGTCAGATACCTTATTTTTCTAACTGCAAAGGCAGCCGAGCTTAGCCTCCTAGCTAGGGCTTTAATATGAGGTCCCCACTGTAATTTTGAGTCAAGTGTAATGCCCAGAAATACAGTGGAGTCTATTAAGACTAGATTATTACCATTCAGTACAATATTTGGTGTGAGTTGCTTTACATTAGGCAAAGTGAATTTTACACATTTATTTTTACTAGCATTCAGCAACAAGTTATTGGTGGTGAACCAATTCAATACTTTGGAGAGAGTATTGTTTACTTCGTCAAAATTTTCTTCACGTCTTTTATTTTTAAAATCAAAGAAGTATCATCAGCAAACAGAACTATCTCACAAAGATTTGTGGAATAAAATGGCAGGTCGTTAACATATATCAGGAAAAGTAAAGGCCCCAATATTGAGCCCTGTGGGACCCCCCATTTGAAGAGGGGCTCCGGAAGAGTAGGTACCATTTATGTTAACTGATTGTATTCTACCAGATAAGTACGAACTTAACAACTTAGATGAGTTTTCCGAGACACCATAGTATTCTTACTTAATGAGCAGTGTCTGATGGTCTACACAATCAAACGCCTTTGATAAATCACAGAATACACCTACGGCATCATGTTTGTCTTCATAAGCATCACGAATGTGTCTGGTCTGATGAGTGCTACTCCGGCATCAGTTGTATTTCTACCTTTAGAGAACCCAAACTGTTTTTCGTGTAGTAAATTATTGAGTTTAAAATGGGAAAGTAATTGATTATAAATGAGTTTTACAAAAATTTTACTTATTGTGGGTAATATTAAAATAGGCCTAAAATTGCTGAGCTCACTTTTATGCCCTGATTTAAATAAAGGGACAACCTTACTATGTTTCAATAAATTTGGAAACTGATTTTGGTCAATACATTCACTAGAGATATAAGATAAGTAAGGAGCTGTTAGAGGTATAATGGGTTTTATTGTGTCTATTGATATACCCGATTTATCCTCTGTTTTCTTTTGTTTTAATTCTTTAAATGTTTTTATGATGTCTGAAGGACCAATATTTCTGAATTTAAATGAGGATTCGCACCTATGAACACTCGACACTAGTAATGATTTCGCGTGACTTGAGCAAGAACTCAACAGTTTAGTCGTCTCTATAGGAATATTACAGAAGTAATCCTCAAAAGCGTTTGCTACCTCGTCATCAGATTTAATAAGCTTGTTGTTTATTTCTAGACTAAATTTGTTATCATGAGATTTCGTTTCACATGTTTCTTTATTTATAATATTCCATGTTTCTTTGATTTTATTACTAGATTTTTTAATTTTATCGCGTATGTAATTTGACTTAGCTACATAGCAAACTGTTTTGAAACAAATTTGCAAAATTTTTGAGTACCTCTTAACGTACTCATGAAACGACAGATCCTTTCTATATGCTTTTTTGTTATACAATTCAATATTTTTTTTCCTACTTGTATAAACTCCTCGTGTAGCCCAGTCACTGAATTTCGGTTAACAGTTATTGATAACTATTTTCTTTTGAGGGAAAGTAATATCAAATTGTTTTTTAACTACCTGAAATAATTGTTCATACAAGTCACTAGCATTTTTTTTTATCAAAAGGTATAAACGGTATTTTATCACTTACAAGGTTTTTAAATTTGTCATTACGAGATGCAGTGACCGGCCTGCATTTGATTTCTAGACGGGGTGGAATAAAACGGTTCTGTAGTGTAACTATCTGACCGCAATGATCCGATTTTACAAAATTAATAATAGATTGTTTGATGATTTTACAGTTGCAGAGAATATTATCTAAGCAAGTAGCTGTTGTAGGAGTTACTCTAGTGGGCTCAGCAAAAACCGGAGTGAGGTCAAATGATTTGAAAATGCTCAAAAATCGAACGCGATGTTCCTCCGTAATATCTATAATGTCCACATTGAAATCTCCACATATAACTACTTTCTTTGTAGTTTTACATATTTTGTTTAACACATTTTCTATTACAGATTCAAATAATTTAAAGTTTCCACTTGGGGGTCTATAAACACAGACAATAATGTAGTCGTCGTGTAGTGAGAGACACTATGACTTTTCGCTCTTTACATTTTAGTTTATTATTAATTAATATAAGTGTCCCGCCGCGAATGGCAGTCTCCCTAGTGAACGAACTAATAATATTATAATTATCTATCGATAACATCAGTTCATGCTGCTTGAGCCAGTGCTCAGTTATGCAGACAACATGAATATTCATTTTATTTAAAAACAATTCAATTTCCAAATCTTTTCCAGAAAAGCCTTGAATATTTTGATGTGCTATATTTAATTGATTTGATTCCACAATTTCTGATAAGCAAGAGTTATCCTCTATTGTCTGATCTACTAATTTAAATGATTGTTTGTTTTTGGAACTGATTCCAATGGTTGAATATTCATGTCAAAAATCTGCTCAATAAAAGCAGATTTAGTAGCCAAGTTCTTGGCTGAATAGTCAAAGTAATATGATAGCGACATTGCTATCTGTCGTTTGAAATAATCATTAACATAATAATTATCTCGCGTCAAATATACTTTGTTTTTAAAACAATTATTCATGTCAAGTAGGTGGAATTTATTCACCTCATATGATGTCAATTTATGCAGTTGCAAATTAATTTTATATCTTAAATCATTTTCTTCGTCTGGCAATCCACTACTGTAAGGTAATGTAAACAATATTGTTTTATTCACATTAAATTTTCTTAAACTGTCAAAGTATGTACTTAGGTTTTTCTTGTTCATATTACCTCTGTTTCCTATGAAAATAATTAAATCTGAATTTTCTTGAAACTCATAAGAAAGCACTTTCTGAACTATTTCTGAATATGATGCCCCTGGCATGCAATGGTTGATCACATTTTGTCCCATGTATTTTGATAATAAGTGACCCATGTTTTTCCCAATCTGATCCCTAAACAAACTATATTTTTAACAGACTTGCTTAGCGATCCACTAGGTTGAGAACAGGAAGGGTTTACATTACACTTAGTTCTAGTAATCTTATTGGTGAGTTGTGATGACTCATTTCTAGAGATATCAATGGAGTTTTTTGAAATCACATGTGAAGAGTTACATTCACAGGAAGCTATTATATTTGTCAAAGCCTGAATATGTTCACCACACTCCTTTTTTGTACAATTATAAGTTTCAGTCATTATTTTTAATGACTGCTTAAGTTCCCTAATTTGACATTCTAAACTCATAACATCTTTCTCATATTTTCCTACATTTTGTTCTAAAATTAAAGAATACATATCCAGTTCATCTCCAAGTAGTCTCCGCTCATTGATGTATTTTACTTTAGTGTGTAAGGATTTTTGTTTTTTGATTAATTTATTAGTTTTTTTTTATGAATCGGTTTATTCTAACATATTTCTTAAACTTATTTTTGCTGCACTTAGTAATACCTTTAGAAGGTGTGTCATGAGTTAAATCTATTTTCAAAATTGGTTGATTATTAGGTGCAGCTGTTGTCAGGCTGGGCGCACTACCAACCAACTTATTAAATAGAAGGGTGGTTTGGCTGTTTATTTGGTCCTGTTTCTCCGTCTCCAGCTGGTTGATATAATCAGGTTCCGTTCATACTCCTCACAGCACTCACCGAACCCTTCTATCACCAATTTCAATTGGACCCATTCTTTAACAACCAAGTTATAGTTGGTGTGCAGCTGAGCCATCTCTTTTTTTAGTTTAGCGTTTCTATCAAACTCACCTAACATTTCCCTTTCATTGTCATCTCTTTCCCTATGCAGTTTTTCGATCGATTCCTTGGCCGCCTGTAGTTCGCTCAAAGCCATCCTGAGCTTGGACTCTTTCTGGCGAGCGCAGGCCTTGCGAGTAAGAGTAATATTTACGTCAAAATACAAAGGATCAAAACAAAAACGTAAACCAAAGTGCCGCTCGACCAACTCGAGGCTATTTATAGAATGTAAACAAAGTTATAACCTCAACGCGATAGAAACACAAAACCGTGGCTCAGTTAATTGTTAGATATTCATAAAAATAAGCTTATAAACGCGTGATATATTGAATACACACGGTTATAATGCTAGATCGGATGAAATAAAAGCGATGACAACGATTAACAATTTGAATTTTTGCTAAGTCATTGACCGGTTATCACTAGCGTAGCACTTAGCACTAAATACGTATTTAAAACACTGATTATCACAAACGCACACAGAATACGATTATCAAACGTTTTTCTTACGCTTTTGACCTAATAAACACTTAAAAACTAATTAAATGACAATTATTTTATGGAACAAAAGCCGATCAGGTGTTAGCGGTAATGTTGCCAGACAAAAAAAACATACAGGACAGAGAAGAATATAATACAGGACAGGGACAGTACAGGCATGGACAAGAACAAGGATTTTCGGGACAGGTGCGGAACCTGGAACGGAGGACGAGGACGAAGTCAGCAGATATTCAGGAGTAGAGGCGGACGACCAAGAGGAGCCTAGATATTTTTCTGAATATGTGAAATTAAAGGAACCTAAAACAATAAATACGGCTAAAGTGGGTGCAACAGTAACTGCTACTGGAATTGGGAATATAGAATTTGCCTGTTTCATTGGTAGGAGACCTGTAAGATGTTTCATTAAAAATGTTTTTTATGTTTCTGACTTAAAAAAAGATATAGTATCAATTTCTATTATGGAGATGAATAAGTTGAAAGTTAGCTTTTGGAAAGGAAAAGTAAGAGTTTTTAAACATGCAGTATTAGTAATGATTGGACATGGTACACACGGCAGCACGTCAGACTACTACACTTTGACCTTGAGCGCTTTGAAAGTTGAACGGAGAGAATCGTGCGAAAGAGACAAATAGCCTATTTCAGTCCTACTTCAAATGAGTTGTGCAGTCGTGCTGCATGGCGCTGCGGGTTCGCGTCTCGTGTCATTTTGGCGGGAAGGATGGTGTGATTTATTGAAATGCAAGCAAGTGGTTGCGTATTTCTTTACTTTTCATAAAAAAAATAGATATATGATCAGTTTTGCGAATGATATATTTATTCCTTTTAGGGACTGTATATCCGGTTCCTGATAATAGTCCCAGATAGCTATCTGGAACTTTATCTAGAACCCGTGAAACAAGCCCTTTCCATGCTTTATGACTTTTATCTCATTTAAACTCATGATTCTTTATGTTAGATCAATTCTTAGAAACTAACCATGCCAACATATAAAATTATTTTTTATTCGTTACAGTTTCAAAGAAAGCTTTCGTCACCATATTATTAATTACCTACTGTTAGTTACGTCG
Organism: Pyrausta purpuralis; assembly: GCA_963924145.1. Lineage (NCBI taxonomy): Eukaryota > Metazoa > Arthropoda > Insecta > Lepidoptera > Crambidae > Pyrausta > Pyrausta purpuralis. The sequence continues at coordinate 20,765,460 of OZ001652.1, read as the reverse complement.
CCCGTTTTTTAGGGTTCCGTAGCCGAATGGCAAAAAACGGAACCCTTATAGGTTCGTGAAGTCTGTCTGTCTGTCCGCCCGTATGTCACAGCCATATTATTCTGTCCTTATAAGCATTACACTATTGAAAATTAGTAGGAAGATGTATTCTGTTAACCGCTTTACGATTCTTTTGACAAAAAAAAAATGATATTTAAGGGGGGCTCCCAAATTTAATTTATTTTTTTAAAAAAATATCAAACCTATGCATGTGGGCTGTCTATGGATAGGTCTTTTAAAATGACGTAGAGGTTCCTACAATCATTTCCTCTAAAAGTCTAACGTTTTAGAGATAGACGCGTCCTAATTGGTAAGATGGGCGATCCCCCCATTATACTTCTAAATTAAGGGAGTGTAAATTTTGAAAAAGTAATAATAATGTAGATCTTAGTTTTTCATTGACAAACACTTTCAATGAAAGTTGGTTTGGATGGGATCGAACGAGAAGTTTTTGAGATAAAGCACATTTTTAACAACCGCAAACGTAACTTTGTTGTTTTTACAAACACTATGGAAAACAAAGTTATATTTGCTGTCAAATAAATAAAAATACAATTCAATTCAACAAAGTATTGTGGTATTTTACTAAGTGGAAATAATTTGATTCCCTAATTCAGTGAAAGTTGGCACGGAACCCTCAGTGCGCGAGTCCGACTCGCAATGGCCGGTTTTTTAATTTATCAGTGGAAGAAATATTTATAAAACTATCGTGAGAAGTAATAATAGCGCTTATGCACTGAAAATGCATATTGGTTTTTTACTGTCTTTTGATATATTGTTTGAACCGTATAGCCTTAGATAAACCATATCAAACATTATGTAGAGAATACTCGCTTGGTATGCTAAGTGTGAGTTCAGTTCCAGCCTTGGACAGATACATTTTATTCCAAGCGATTGCAATAAGTGCAATGAAGTAAATGAATGACTGACTTATTAATACGCTATAACATTACCTTTTGTGCTGCATCAAGGGCAGGTTTACCAAAGACGATTACAAAATAGTCAAGCTGAAGGGCAAATTACACCTGTAAAGCTTTACTGGTCAGATTGACGAGTTCTGAAGGCACTCAGCTTAGCAGTTCGCGGTCATGCAACCATGAGGTTAGACTTAGCTTAGGCTAAGCAACGCGACGCAGCGAGGAGAACGAAAAGATAACAATTGAAACTAAGCCCTAACTTAATTACATACAGTTGAAATAGCAAACGGCTCGTTCGCAAAGACATCCAGCTGCCACAAGAGACGCCGCGCGATTCTCACGACTACAAGCTTCAACCGTATATCATTTTATTAAGGTTTACTTTACTTTTCTTTTAATTGTTATCTTCTCAATCTCTTCGCCGCGCCTCGCCAGCTCTCTGCGCGCAAGGCTAAGTTAACTTGTTTGCGACCGCTTCACGTTCGCTGCCGAAAAGTAGTGAACCAAGGGGTGAACCCAACAAGAGATGCAGTATTATAATCACAGTTTGAGAATTGACTCCAATTGAGCTCACGGGCTCCAATTTGGTGAGTCCGATTGCAAGAGGTAATATTGTTTTTTTCGAAACACGGGATGATTAAAAAATAATAGTATTGAAGGCCACAGAACGGACGATCGATGGGGTGACGACTTGACGAGTTTTGAAACGGAATGGGAGAATCAGAGGCTAGATAGGGTTCGGTGAAGAAACTTGGCAAGGCATTTGCCCAGAAGTAGGATAATAATGGCGCATCAAATGTTACTTTTAATTTTTGATATAAATAAGAAAGTATAAATTAGCTATTGATAAGAAAAAAATAATTACACCATAATAAGTGGAAAATATTTATTTATTAATAAATAAGTAACAAAACCTTAATTCATTATTTATATTATTATTTTAAAAAACTGCAGTTTAAAAATGAAAGAAACTTTCTCCATCATAAAATTTGCAAACTTTTGCTTCGATTTTTCAACAGAATGTATACCTATAGAAACAGAAGAACAAGCTTACCTAAGTAATTACAATATTTATTTCATAATAAAAACTCTCCATCATGTTATTACTAACACTAAAATTTCCAAAAACAATAATATCTTTAACACTTTTTAAAATTAATTTTAACGATTGACTAATAAATTAAACTTAGAAGTAATTTTAATAACAATATTACATTTTATAAAAAAGAAAATCCATGCGCATCTAAAACAGTGTCCAGTCGGTTCCTCATACCGGTCACCATATTCCAGCAGGTGTCAGTGCCTCTAAGTCGCTCGCAGGTTGTATGAGCCTCGCGCCGTAAGTTGTCATTGTTACGTATATATGAGGCATCTTAATCAAGAGCCATGAGACCCCATAGGTTCTCGATCGGGTTTAGGTCCGGTCTCTTTCCAGGCCATGGCAGGCGGACGATGTCTCCTTGTGAAGCGAGCCACTGCTCCACCACTCTGGAGGTGTGCTCTACAGCATGACATCCCGCAGAATCTCAACGTAACGTATCGTTCCATTCCATATCCGTTCATGCGCCCACTCACCTCCACTAATTCGCCCGGCCCCATGGAGCTCATCCAGCCCCAAAAATTCAGACTAATTCTCCCGCTCGTCCTGTTAGGGAGTATGTTACATTCTACGTAACGCTCGTTGCGACTGCACCATAATATTTTTCGTCCGTCTTTGTCTGATCTAAAACTTTTTTCGTCGACAAATATAACGATGTTATTCTCCCAATCAAAATTATGAATTTCTAAACAAAAACTAACTCTTGCCTCTTTGTGATGAGCATTTAATTCAATTTTCGGGGCTGGCCGGCAGCACTTCTTCCCCGCTTCCTTCAGTCTCCTCCTGACTGTATCCAAGGAAATCTAAAACAAAAAAACAGGTATTGGTTCCTTTTACATAGAAAATGATGATAGTGTAAACAAACGCTATACCGCTGCAACTGTAAAATATTGTATGGCCGCAGCTGTACAGGGATTGATCACACTATTCTATACCTTAGCAAATAAAATGAACACTTTACGATTTTTGGGATATTTATGCTACTTATTTTTACTTTTATTCTCATGATAATGAATTATATTATAATATAAATTTAACCATAGCAACCACTGAGATATCAGTTATGGAAAATAAATAAAATTTTATTACTATAAATTGCACTTGTAAAAAGCAACTTTGGCTGTGACAGACAAGGAATCGAACCCAGTGTCTTACGCTATCCGGGTGTTTGCCTATTCCACTCGGCCACCGTCACATTAGCAATCCCGTTTAATTATGCAAGCGCTTACTTTAACGCTGCTTTTAGGCTGCGTGACATCATCAGTGTTGCGAAATTGCCCTTACAATATCCGAGGGAAACATTTTTACAAATATTTAACAATCGGTTCAGATGAAGGAAGCCATTTTAAACTTATAATATAAATTGCACTTTATTAAGTTGGTGTAGTGACAAAACACTTTAAAAACAAAAATGTCATTATGATGGTTTAGAGTATTTATAACACTCAGTGTCACATTTTATATTCATAAAACGTCACGCATAATGACGTATCCATAGGAGACAAATTTCGCAAGGTCGGTCGACTGACAGCACGGTAGCTCAATTGGTAGAGCGTTTGGCCCGGTTAGCCAGAAAGTTGCTGGTTCGAGTCCCACCCGTGAGCAAATTTTTATTTATTATTTTTATTTTTCAGTTCTCTGATCTCGAAGACTGTTTGCCTTCGGTATTTATAGTGCCAGTGTCACGGGCTTAGGCCAAGTGAACTGCACTTTCGGTTGAGCCTGTGGAATTAGAGTCGTCCTGCAAGAACTTCCTAACTATTCGGCATGTGTTGAGAATCGCGGCCTTTTGCATTGTAATGTACGTGTTTTCCGGAATGTCGAGGTTATTTATTATTATTTATTACAATCATCATAAGAAAAATAAACACATATTAGCTTAATTAATAGTATCTTAAAGCCTATTAAAGGTTTGTCTGGATACTAGTTGTTTTCAGTGTTCGTTAAGCATCCATACTCGTATAGCAATAAAAATCACGAATGAATATTTATACAAAAAAACTATAGATTATTTTAGTCACACAAAAGATCACCAAAACATATTTTTTCAACATCACTTAGTAACAATTTCCTTGGAAGCGGTAACTTAAAATATCAGGTCCTAGTGAGAGGGCTCCCATTGATAGTGTGTCCTTGTCTAACGCCTTGCCAGCTCAACTAATCATTAATTGGGTTTGATAATAATGGTAGTTTGGTAAAAATGGTAATGGTGAATTTTAATATGATATTCTTACTGATTTATCAAGTCACACGATTTGTGAACTTTAGAATATATTGAATATGTCTAAATTTCATTATTTTCAATAACCCGTGTTGCTTAGAATATAATTTATTAAACACCAAGTACTTAATAGTAGTACTTAAAAGTTTGGGCCTGGTAATACGAAATGTAAGATGGCGGATTGCTTGCTCTGTGTTTGGTTGGTTTTCGTGCTTTGATTTGCTATTGTAAAAATATTACCCGTTAACCACGAAAATGGTGAATTCCTGTTGTGTGACAGGTTGCAATAATGAGTCGTATCCCGGTAGTCCCTTTTCTTTCCACGGGTAAGTAAAATTGAAAGTGAATTCTTTAGGGTAACCATGCATTTGGTTGAAGATTAAGAGAAAACTAAGATTTTAGTAAGTAGTTGGCAGGTAGATAGATATTATTTACAATAAGTACAAAAGGTAATTTTGAGTACACTTTGATTTGTATATTAAAAAAGTTATTATTTTTGTTATTGCCCTTCTTTCACTAACGACGTTTGTTATTAAATAAATATCTTGTAATGTAAATTTCCAAAGAATGAAAACCAGAGATCGAAGTGGGAAAATGCAGTACCAGGAAAAGTGTCAAAGTCATCAGTTGTTTGCAGTGCACATTTTAAAAGCAACGACTTTATTCCTGGTTATATAAGGAAAATGCTGAAACCTGATGCTGTTCCGTCAATATTTCCTAAGGTAAGAAAATAACAAATCATCGGAATGTATGCATTGCGTCATTGCGTGAATACTTCGTATTTTCTTTGTTTAAGCTATCATAAAGAAAATTATTTATTTTATGAATAAATAATATTGAGAAGACACGTGTTAACATTCATCTGTTACACTCTGCTCCAGTCTTCTCTTATCTTACTTCAAATCGTTTTACAGGTTCTGCCTTGCGAAAAAAGAGTGCATGTTTTAAGCAATACATGTATAGAAGAAGGGCCAGCTTCAAAAACAATAAAACTGCAAGGAAGTTTCACGGAGGAGACAATCACTTCGCAAAGTGTTTGTACGCAAACAACTGCAACTACTTCCACACCACGTAAAAAGAAATTACGTCGAGATATCAAAGTCTTACAACAACGTCTGAAAAGGCGTAATACAACTATTGATAATCTGAAAAGTTTGTTGAAATTATAAAAAAAAGTGTGATAATTATTCTGAAGTCGAACAGATGGTAACACATAATTTCGAAAACATTCACATAAGATTAAATACAACAAAATCCAAAACGTCTAATAAGTATTCAGATGAACTGAAATAGTTTGCTTTATCGTTGTATTATTACTCTGGTAAGGCTTATTTATTTTTGAGGAATCGTATCCCTTTACCTCACCCTGCAACTCTACGGAGGATATTGACAACTCATAAATGCAACGTGGGTTTTATGGCAGAAGTGATGGAATTTCTGAGGGTCAAAGCTGAAAAAAATGAAATGAACGTGGCTTTATTTTTTGATTCTATGGCCATAAAAACAGGAAAACAATATGATAAAGGGTCTGACAAGTATTGGGGTGACGTTGACTTGAGGGGAATATTGATTAGCGATTCTGAAATATTTGCTAGGTATGCATATATATATATATATATATATATATATATATATATATATATATATTTTTAATAGTCTCTTTTAAAAGAAAAGTTTGTCTGCCCTATTGCTTAATTTTTCATGGATAATATTTCAGCACACGTACAAGCTCAGCTCGTCTCTACAGCGATTCGTATGCTGGCGGATATTAATATAGTAGTGAGGTGTTTGACAGCAAATGGAACGCAAGTAAACACGAAAACATTTGAAATTCTGGGATGCAATTTTACGCTTGCAGATATGAAAACTTATTTTAATCACCCAATTAAATCTACAAAAGTATGACCCCGCCCACATGATAAAATTAGCTCGAAATTTATTTGCCGAAACTAGTATGTCATCGGAAAAAGAAGAGATTAAGTTCAAATATATAAAAAAATTGCAAGATTTTCAAGAAGAAGAGGGACTGAAATTGAAAAATAAATTAACTAGGGTACATGTCGACTTTTTTGGAAAGAAAATGAACGTCAGGTTAGCTGTTCAAGTTCTCAGTTCTTCTGTGGCTGATGCAATTGACTATCTGAGGTCAATTGGTCACCCAGACTTTGCCGGGAGCAAAGCCACAGTGGAATAGCTCCGGTACTTGACCAGACTATTTGATATTCTTAATGCCAAAAATCCTATAGGAAAGGGTTACAAATCCCCTCTGCGGCCTAATAATAAACATGTCTGGACACAGGTTTTCGAAGAGACAATAAATTATTTGACTAAACTTAAAGTCGACGGGGAAAATGTAATAGTCCCCCTAGCCGATTTCGACTACGGTGGCCAGTCATAACGACTAACCGACTGCGCGGGACATATTATAGTGCACAAGTGTGTGCGCAAACACAGGTGCACTCTCTATTCCTTTCACTCTCATAGCCCGATGGGACAACAATCTGACACGACCGGAGAGAGTTCAGGCGCAGGACCAACGGCTTTACGTGCTTTTCCGAGGCACGGGGGTGAAACACCACCAACTTCCAAACTCCGGGTTACCCTAAGAATTTCTGAACAGAAAAACTCAGGTATAAATTTTGCGCCCGACCCGGGGATCGAACCCGGGACCTCTGGCGCAGCCGTCGCTTTAAAGTGCGACCCTCCTACCGCTGCGCCACCGAGGCAGTTAACGAGGGGAAAATGTAATGACCCATAGAAGGAAGACGCCGGTTGTTGGTCTGATAATAGACACATTCAGTTTTGCAGGATTAGCAACTGACTTGTTTCATGCTAATATTGTCACCTACTTATTACCATACAAGGCCTCACAAGACCATATCAAAATGTTATTTTTTTATGTGTGAGAGCAAGAGGAGGGGCAAACGACAATCCTACTGCTCTTCAGTTTATGTTTATTATGCGTAAATTGTTATTTCGAAATAGCGTCAGACCAAGCATTAATTCAAACTGCACCAATCCTGATTATGAAAATTCTGCAATACCTATTAGAATTCCGAAGTGTCAAACGATCGATTGTGGAAGACAATAATATTACGGGGGATAATGAAAGCGATACGGCTGATGTTCTGATACACTTAGTGTACAGAACCGATTTATCAAACTATAAAGACAATATATTGTACTACATTCTGGGTACATTGTAATGAAAATATTGGATAAACTAACATGTCAGCATTGCCGAGCGTTGCTTATAACTCATCGTACACATAAAGATCATGACTACTTGATTGATTAAACAACTTGTGCCTGCTAATCGAAGTTCTGACGAATCTCACGAATTAAAATTGATTAAATGTATTAGTGAAAAATTCCTAAATTTAAGACTTAGAAGCTACGGGAAGTCCTTAACCCTGAAGCACGTAGGAGCAAAGGCTACATTACGACAAAAATTGCGTAAAACTGTATTGTTCAGTAATGTATAAAACGACCCCTTGTTTTATACAGTATTTAACAATACAGTTTATTTTTTAAAGATTATTTTTATGTATTCAGAGGGATACAAAAAAAATAAACGTGAATATGGATGCAAATTTTAAATTTGACGAGACCGGACCGATAGATATGACTTATGAAAAACAATGTCACTCTTTAATAGGATTATTGATGTATGGCACAGTAGGATCTCGACCAGACTTAGCTGCTTCTGTATATTATCTAAGTAGGTTTCAGTCAAGACCTAATGCTGATTTATTTAAAGCACTCAAGAGACTTTTAAGATATTTAAAAAGAATAGTTTATTTGAAATTATTGTATAAAAACATGAATGCAGTGAACCTCTGATAGGTTTTGCTGATGCAGATTTTGCTACACATTGTGATAGAAAGTCAACATCTGGTTATTTGTTTAAAGTTTTTGGTAATACAGTTGTATGGAAATCTAAAAAACAAAAGTCTGTTGCTTTGAGTATCTTTATGTGAAGCTATTATGGAATGAATGAACATCCTTCCTTCCTTTGGACATCCCCACACATCGCCATCTAGTCCCAAAGTAAGCTACTCAAAGCTTGTGTTATGGGTGCCAGACAACGGATATAATACTTAAATACTTTTTGTTTGTAAATACATACATGATATACATAGAAAACACTCAGACCAATACAAACAGACATGTTCATGCACACAAATGTTTGTATTGTGCGGGGATCGAACCCGCAACCCGCTGCGTAGTAGGCGATTTCTCGACCACTACACCAGACGGGTCGTCATAGAAGCATGTTGGATTGTAAAATTATTAAATGATTTGAATATTAATAGAGAAAGTATAACATTTTTTGAAGATAATCAAAGTACTATTAAATCTATTAAGAATCCGGAACAAAAAAGATTAAAACATTTAGATGTTAAATACAACTATGTAAAGAAAAATGTTGAAGAAAATTTTTGTGAATGTTAAATACATAAATACTAAAGAGCAAATAGCTTACATTTTGACAAAGCCTTTGTGTAAGAGTTTATATAAGAATTTGATATCTTTACTAGGCTTGTGTAATGATTGTGTAGAGTAAGATATTATAAGTGTAGAGATGAGTAAGTAAACTTTGAGGGAGAGTGTTGGATCATGCAGTCAAATAACTCATGCATGATATTTTTTAATATATAGTATGACTCGCACTTGACGGTTTAGAGATAATCTGTGGTTGGTTGTCATGTTGCTGTGGATGGAAGATGAGATTCGAGAATAAAACAAAATTAATCAAGAGAAGCTGTTTAATTGAAGATATACGTCCCAAACAAATAAACTATTCAACAACTTGTTTAAATAAATTAATAGACATATATAATTAATAACTTTTTTTAGGTTCCCTAAGGTCCAAACATAAAAGAAGCAACCGGTAGGCTAAATTGATTTCCCGGAAAAACATGCACCATTTGCTCTGAACATTTCTCGGAAAACTATTTTGACATAAAGAAAAGCTGCAAGTAATACATAGTCGATACGGTTATACCAAGCCGTAATATTTTACATTTTGTAGAGGTACGTTTTCTATCTAAAAATTTTTGTTTTAAAACTATACTATGGCACTCACATTTTGTGCAACTTGCCACCATATCTGTCTGAGCACATAATCTGAATAAAAACTACAGTTTTTCACCTTTGGCAGACGTTTATTTTTTTGGGAATGTACATTTTTTTTAAATTATTTTGATATTGCAGACAGACTTACAAAACAAGCCCACAACGTGACTGTATGAAAATATCTTCTACTATCATTTACATACTCTACTATGTATTTGCAATAAATAAATATACAGTATTTACATGAAGCAGTATTAATTTATTTTTTTTATTTTATCAGGTAAGCGATTTGATTACAAGGAAAGTAAAAAAGAAGTCTGGAGCAACCTCCACCAAAAAATATTCTATTGGGCTTCGTAGTTTTGCTCTTATTCTTCATTATTATTTACCCAAAGCATATGAATACGTCCGAAGTACATTTGACAATTGTTTACCACCACCAACCCGCAAACCCTGAAAAAATGGTACGCCAAAATAGGAGGAGAACCTGGTTTCACAAAAGAGTATCTTGTGGCTTAAAGTTAAAATCGGAAAAAAACTACTTCTGCTATTTTGCTACATTTTAGATATACTTAGATGAAATGGCTATAAGTAAGAAAATTGAATGGAATGGAGAGAGATTCCATAGATATGTCGATGTAGGAACCAGCTTAGATGGAGATCAATTACCAGAGGCCAAGGAAGCCTTGGTTTTTATGGTTACTACCTAAAAAGCAAACTTTAAAATACCTGTAGATTTTTTTCAGTAGACTGTGTAACCGGGGTACAGAGATCTGAGCTAGTAAAACATTGTCTGGAACTTGTCCATGATACCGGCATAAAAATAATTGCAGTAACATTTGACGGTTGTGCAGCCAATTTGCCCATGGCAAAAATTTTGGGTTGCATGTTTCAAGAAAGAAATACATAATTTGAGCATCCGATATCTAAGTACCCAGTTGTGGTTGTGTTAGAACATATGGTCAAATTAATAAGGAACGCATTCCAAGTGTTGAAGAAATTTATTGATGAAAATAATTCACATTAACTTCCAAAAGCAATGAATGAAAGTAAAACTGGCCACTTAATTATTCAGCCAAAGTGTGGAAGAAGCTACGGGATTTTGTAGAAAATATTTAAAATTGCAACTTTAAAAGACAGTAAAACTAAACTACTAACTTAAAAAAAAACTTCCTTTTAACAATATGTTTGATATTTTAATTTCACGAAATTTGCATCAACAGCTTTTAAAAGGCACTGAATGAAACTAACGCCACTCAGATTTTTGATTTTTTAAATCGGCGTGTTACATGTCCATTTGAAAAAATGGAAAACAGCACTTTTAAAAACAAGTTTTCGCAAAACCGGATTTTTGGGTTTCTGTGAGTGAACAACTTTATTCAAGATTTATCCAGGAAAAAATATCTTTTATTTTCCATTTTATAAATTGAGCCAGGATCACCTGGAACTTGTGTTTTATAACATACGTGCACTGAAGGTTTCAATAATAATCCCACAACGCGACAGTTCGTGGCTGCATACAAATAACTTTTAGTTCATGTGGAATTGAAAGATTCCGGAGCGGGTAACTGCACTGCTTTGGAACAATTATCTATACTAAATTGCTTTTGAGCAGTAGATAGGATCGATAAAACGACAAGACGTGTTACGGAGACGGACACATTAAACAAACTCAAACAGAAGAACACGGAGTTCGCGAACTTCTTCAGCAGGTATCTGAGTTTAGCTTATGTATACTCAAGCTTTAGCTTATATAACAGGGTACATTGCTGAAATTTAAATTTAAAAAAAAACATTGCGATATTAGTGTCGACATACTGCTGTCAAAGAACAAGAATTCTTAACACAAATTTATAATAGCAAAGGACAAAGGAGGTCTTACATATCCATCAGGGGATTTAGTAAAAGTTTTTAAGGTCACAGAGAACGTTCTTTGAACTTATTGCAGTCGGACATATAAAATAAAAGAAATATCATAAAATTCACAATTTAATGGAGAAATCATTTTTCATAACTTCAGTTTTCATGACATTGGTGAATATCCCGCATCAAACCATGTAGTTGATTTGCCGCTGCGCTATTGCCGAACGCTATATTAATATCCGAATACATCACAAACTAAAAATACAGTTTTTGAATAAATATGTTTTATTCCAAAGCTAACATTTTTTTTTATAAAAATTTAACCGCCTCAAAAACCGACTAAAGCCACGCTAATAGGAGAAACATCATTTGAAGTCGGTGCATGATGTGCATACGTAGACTGTTGTTGTCCGTCCTATCATGTCTGGGTTAATATTTTTCCCTGGTAGTTTACCATGTTGTGCCCATACTAAAAATTTATACTGTTGAATTAAAGCATCATATCATGGGCAACTTTTTTTCATTAGAATATGCCAGGTTTATGCCTCATTTCTTGAATGATATCCAGTAGGAGTGGATTATACAGGATGAATTATTTTATGCTACGAAAGGAAACAATTTAATTTTTAGATGAAAGTAAGAACTGTATTCAAGGATTTAGTAGGTCAATTACTATTGGAATTCATGACATCCCATATTAGTGTTTTTTTTGTATGTGTCTAATTATGAATATATTCAAAAAAAATCTATGTGATTAAAATTATCCAACCTGCATAACCTACAAGTTAAGATATATCAGTGAAATCTCTAAACATAATTTTAGTTGTTTATTAAAAAATCTAATATTAAGTGGGGCACATAAATGATTGTTTCAGTAATGAAGAACTCACGCCTTTAATAGAAGAACAAGAAGACCAAGAGGCACCTGTTTTAAGATTAGAGTCTGTGCAATGAAAGCAGGACTTGAAAGTTCCTAGTTGATTGACTAGGTATTATTTTAAAAACAATTACAATAAGATCACGTTTTTTTTCCTTTCAGTTATGAGAGACTTGCACCATCCCAACCAATTTTAATTAAAAAAAAGTGGGGGGCTTTATACAATTTGAAATCTATGAGATATCAAACTGTATATTGCTCAGCGTTGCTAGACATCCCGATTTCGGTACCCGGTCAGATACTACAGAATACAAAATTTAAAAAAAAAAAAGATACTGCAGACTACAAAATTTCTATCGGCCGATAGTTTGGTCGGCTTCTTAATCAGTATAAAGATGTATGCAGCTGCGCACATTACAGTGCTTCAGTATCGGCCGATAAAAAAGTTCGATTGCCTTCAAACTAAACCATCGGCGAACAATCGGCCGACCGCCTGACTAGTATGGCGCTTAAGCCCCGCCCGCACACTTGCCGATTGTTTTATCGTCCGACTCGGTCGATGGCTTCAGTTCACTCCGCGTCGGACGCGGGGACGGTCGTGCGCAGTACCTATTATACGTTCATGATGGATTCCGCCTCGTCTCTGCTTGTCGAAACGTATGTAGAAAAATTGATTTAAGAAATTGAAAAAAGACCTGCACTCTATAAAAAAAAAATCTTAAAAGAGTACTCTGATGTAAATAAAAAGAAAAAACTATGGGAGGAAGTATGTGAAGCAGTTGTAACTAACGGGAATGAGCTTAGTGCCGAGGATAAAACAAAACAAGGTAGACATCGATCAATTAATAACTACATTTTTTAAATCACTTTATTATATTGACAGGAAATTGCGCCCGCTGGAGAAATAAAATATGATGACATATACTGCCGCACATTATTCATATTATTTCATCCTTCGTTGTTTTCATTAATTGTTACGTTATTTATGGGACAACTGTAGAGAGTATCAGTGAATTTTACTCCATCTTTGATTTGTACGTAATTATGAAGGACACAAAGAGATTTAACAATTCTAATTCAAAAATTTATATTCACATCAATTTGGCGGTGGAAAATACGCCATTTGTTAGCGAGAATGTCAAAAGTACATTCAAACATGCGTCGAGCTCTAGTATGTCTATAGATGAAAATTCGCTTCGTGTAATTTAAATTTCTTTTTGCATATGGGCGTAATATATTATTACCAAGCCCAAAAAAATAAAATATTTCTGAATCACTTGATGTTCCATACGACCCAACATCAATGTATGCAAGTTTGTAATCTGCATCCGTCTATGCCATTAAAACGCAAGAATTTTTATAGTAAAAATATGATGATCCAGAATATTCCGGCAGTATTCATATTCCATATTTGCTCACATGTAATTTTAATAATATCTCGTATTGTAGAAGCGCCCATTTAAATAATCAAAAGACAACTCGTTGTAAGCTTCAGTAGCTAGATATCTGTAAGGTATAAATAAAGTTAATATTTTTCAGGTCACGAACTACAAAAAATGGGCAAATTTACGTACTTGCTTTCGTCGGGAATTCAACGCACAAAAAAAACACTAAATCGGGGCAAGCTGAAGAGTTTGTTTGTTTGAACATGCTAATCTTAGAAACTACTGGCCCGATTTGAAAAATTATTTTTACGTTTGATAGTTCATTTATCGAGGAAGGCTTTAGGCCATATAACATAAAGATACGACTTATAAGACCACAGCAGCAATGAAAAATGTTGCGAAAACGGGAGAAATATATTCCTTTTGAGAGCTTCCGCTGCGTACGCTGCGGAAACCGCTTAAGTTACACAAAAATCATGTATGACAGGATTGTTCAGCATCAAGAGTTCTATAATAAAGTCTGCGACAGCATATGTCTATCTTTTATGGTTGACTTACTACAACCATTTTTATGTTAATAAATTTGTAAAAAAAATATGCATTATTTTTAGAGGTGTATAATACACACAGGTATTTATTCTTATCAAAATAAGTAGATTTATCATCATGAGCATTTCATTTAGAACAAAGTTGCCCTGTATATCATTTGATTTCAATAAATATCTTAGGAGCTATCACAGTTTTAACATAACTCCGCACCAAAATAATGTTCGCAGCTAAAGTACGACCGACGTGCGCTTGCGCTAATTGCTATGGTTGCTGGTTTCTTAGTTACAATAAAACTGAGTATGTTTTGCGTTAAAATATTTTACTATTTTTATTCGAACATTATTTTTGAAGGTGTTTTATATACACGGGTATTGATTCTTTTTAAAATAAATACATTCATCATCACGAGCATTTCTTTTTGAACAAAGTTCACATCATTTGATTTCAATAAATATCTTAGAAGCTATCACAGTTTTGAAATAACTCCACATCAAAATAATACTCGCAGCTTAAGTACTTACAACGCGAGCTTGCGCTAAGTATGGTTGATGGCTTCTCACTTACATTAAAATATGTATTTTGCGTTGAAATATTTTCCTTATACATACCTATTAGATTAATTTAGTCGGCTCCCTACGGAACGGTTGTCCCGCGCAACTGCTTTTTTTGCGATACTTCAAGTGATTTCAGCGCGTAATACATAGTTTTCCTTTCGCTACTGAGTAGTAAAGGAATTGAGCTCATTATTTTGATTGCAGATATTTTCTATTAGGCAGATTCAGTAATACTTTTGGTTAAAATTCTTTCTTCAGATTTATGCAGGTTAAAGTTTTCTTTTCGCCACTGAGTAGGTTTTAAATTTGAATGCATCTATTTATTATTAAGTTTAATAGATTTAGTAGGTAATTTCTTTTGTTATTCTTTCTGCTGATTTATGCAGGTATAAGTATCTGCGATAGCTCATCTCAGCATGTAATAAAAAAAAACTTGACTTAGTAATAAGTACCATTTAAAGTAGGTAGGAGGTAGGTATTAAATCTAAATGTGCATTTATAATTTGATTTTGTAGTAGGTAATTTGATTTGATATTGTTCTTCTTATTCTCTGTAAAGTGATTGATTACATTAGGTTAATGCTTAATTAATAGGTTGGTTGACTTAATTTATATTTACCAATCTTAATGCAAAATTTGATTTCATTGTCATTGGGTATTGTTTTGTTGTATCTCTACAAAGCTTGGACGTTTTGGACATTTGTTATGACTAAATTGTTAAATTTTGTTTATTTTCTCACCATTTTTAAATTACCTACCAAATTATAATTTTTAATAAAAAAAGTATCTACTGAATTAATTAGTAGAATGCCTAGAAAAAGGACTCAGCTTTCTCGGCAGTCTGCCACGTCTACAACGTCCATCCGTCTCAAACTGAATGCTATTATTTGAGAATTTTGCTGCAACATATTCGCGGTATATCTTATTTGTAAAATAATTAGCCTAAATAATTAAAAAATCTACCCAAAGTCACTATTCCACGCGGACGAAGTCGCGGGCACAGCTAGTTTCTTATAAGATTACGAAAATCTTTATAAAAATGTCTCAATAGGTACTGTAGCAACTTCAATTTCTTAAAATAATAATTTTAAATAGTAGTAAATTATATTAAAATGAGAATTTGTTATTTGAGAGTTAATTATGCCTACAGTTAATCAGTCTTGCTATCAGTTGCACTTATTCATAAGGAATAGAATCATAAAATCTTCATAAGGAATAGAATCATCAAATAGAATCATAAAGTATTGTTATCAGTTGCACTTATTCATAAGGAATAGAATCATAAAATGGGTGGTAATCAGCTTCCATGACCATTTTTAACTGTTGAAGGTGTTCAAATTTAGACTTTTTAATTTACAATCTTTCAGAATACAGGTTTGGCAGGTCTTGCATTCTAACTGGATCAGTCAACTTTACTCTTAGTGCCAGCGGATTTTCGTCGTGCTCTTCAGTAAATCCCAGACGGTACAAGCTTTTACCCTCCGGTAAATACGTTAGTTGCCTCAAGTCCGTCACAACAGGATCCCCTGCCTTTTTTCCTGGTCTAATCGTTTTATAGGTTCTTAAATTATCAAATTGCTTGAAAAATGTATTCTCCAAATATTCAACATGATAGGGTTTCTTATTGCAGGCTGTTTTGGCAATATTTACATAGTCTGCCGGAACGTTAATCTTCTTATTTCTGATCTGTCTCTCAATTACTGAATGCATGGAATCAGCTTCCATTTGTGTATGCCCCTTCTCTAAAATTTTTTGCACAATTTTAATTTTATTTTGAACAACGAAGTTGAGAAGTGCATTTGACAACGTGACATTTCGATTTTGATATGTGCAACCGTCGCTGAGTATAATAATTTCTGCACCTTCAGTCAAATTGTGCTTCTGTATACACAAGTCCAACATTCTTATGATGACCGATGAAAAATCATTGGCTGTTAATGATCCTTCCGTTTCGTTCCAGAAGAAACAATAACCCTCTGATCGTTTTATGTCGTAAACTGTAAAGTTGTGTACAATCCATTTAGTTTTGTAGTACAAGGCTGAAGCATTTGATTTCGGACACAGCAACACAGATTGTAAGTCCATCGTCAGAACTTCTTTATCGCTTTTTTTATCGGATTCTTTTTCTGCTCTTGCTGCATCTTTCATTTTAATATGGTTTAAGTATTTCTCTTGCGAAACGTTTTTACATTTATGAGCTTCACAGATATCGCAAAGGTCTTTTTTCGGTCTGAACAATGATAAATTCATGTCTTGAAATACTTTAGATAAGTTTGTAATCAATACGGGTTCATATCCATTATCTTGTGCAAACACATTATAATATTCTTGTAACAATTGAGTTTTTCGTTCCCAAATAGGCTCCAAATACAATTTTGATGACTGTGATTTGCAATAATGGCTTTCAAGTTTCGGCAAGGAATAGAAAAACTGTTTGACCTTCTCGTCTTTCCTTGATTCTTCGTGTTGTTGTCTTGAGCCTGTTTTCTTCTTAGTTTCGTTTTGTATAGTTTCATTTTCTATGTCTTGTTTGGTCCAGTTAAGTAACATCCACTCTCCAATAGCCAAGGTATTTAAAAATATAGGTTTACAAACTCTTATTTTGACAGAGTCTACCTCCAAGTAAAGTTCAAGTGTCTGTTTTCTCCTCGAGTTTTGTTTTTCTGTCCTTTTTCTCTCAGTCGGTTTTACTATTATTAACGTTTTAACATACATTTTCTTTTCTTTCCATGACATACTACTCCAATTTTTTTTGAAAATCGTATTCCTTTTCTCTTCTGTAATACTTGAGCATTTGGACTTAGATTCCTGGCTACTTAATATACAATTGCACCTAGGTTTCAAAGTTTTCCCGTTTTTTATTTTATCGTAAACCCATATATTTTCTTCTTTTTTCTTCCCGTGGTATTGCAACCCTCTTTCTCGTAATTTTTTTTCAGTGCTCCTCTTCCAATTATTTTTGTCATTTTTTTTAGATCTCTTTCGTTATGGGATATCATCTAAATCTTCCGGTTCTCTAACATTAGTTTCATTCAAATTTTCTATTTCGTTAAAATTTCTATAGGTCGTTTATTAGTAGGTAGAGGCATAAGACAATTTATGTCGCCGCCTTCAAGGGTACTCTCATCCATACAAATAGTAGACGTTAATAAAATACTCGGTGAGGATCTGTTATTGTCTAAATAATTTACAGTTGTTTCTGGGGAACCAATATTTTCGAATTCTTTAACACCTGTGGTAACTGGCATAACAGTTGTTAGTGACAAGGAACACGCATCGATTTCTTTTTCTGCCAAGTTTATCTGTGTTATACCAGTAAAGACCGACGTTGTTTCACTGTTGTGATAATTTTCAGAAGGGTGCTCTGTAAGTGTCAAACTAAAATCCAATCAAGATCCTTTGTCTCAACTTTTAAGGAGTCTACTCCTGTCAACACATCCGGCTCTGAATGCCCCTTGTGTAAAGGCACACATCTACTATATGACTGCACATTATTCAAGTTCAAAACCTTCGCGAACATAGGAACCCTATTGTTGACTAATTCAATCTTTACCCAAACTGCCTTAGACCAGGGTTTATAAAAATCATGATTGTTGATGCAGAACTGCCTACGTACCGGGCCTGACACTAAGTGCAGCTGAAATTATGTCCAAATACGAATCTCTTTGTAACAAATGATCCCTTCTCAGCTGAGACCATTACAGCCGGCAAGTTCATGACTGAAATATCCGTAAACGGCCAACAAACGTGGATTGACCTAGTGGAATCTATGGATATGTTCCACAATAGTAAAAAAGAATGGGGTACCCTGAGAAAACTAACTAGAGATCCGCCTACGTTATATTGTAACTAGTAATATTGTTCTTCGGTTAGCTCGTGGTATACCCAGATTCATAAATCATTTCGTCTATTTTGACAATTTTTATACATCTGTGCCATTGGTGTACTATTTGGCCACACAAGGAATCCTGTCAGTAGGTACAGTTCAACAAAACAGAATACCAAATTTAAAATTACCTGACAAAAAGCAAATTATGTCTAAATCTACTCCAAGAGGCTCCCATAAAGAGAGAGTGACTTCTTTTCAAAATGTGGATATGAGTGTTGTTGCATGGAAGGATATTAAAGTAGTCACATTACTTTCATCCTATGTTGGAGCTTTGCCTTTATTAGATAATGTATCTAGGTATGACAAAAAACAGAAGAAAAAAAATACAGATCCCATGTCCTAAAATTATAAGAGAGTCCATATGCCAATGCCCATATGGGTGGGTTGCAGTTTTCTTGGGTGATACAGAATAAAGCTCAAGTCAAAAAAATGTTATGTTCGTATTTTTATTCACCTTTTAGACCTGGCAGTAATAAATGCCTGGATAATATGTAACAAGAATTTGATTACCAAGAATGTGCCCAAGAAAGATATCCCCAATTTGGGAACATTTAGAAATGAATTGGCCTTTACTCTCTCTAACTTAGGAGTAGTACACGGAAATAAAAGGGGTCGTCCAAGTTCTAGTGCTTTAGAGAATGAAATACAAGCAAAAAAAAAGAAGTGCTGTTGCAGTTGCTCCACCAAAGGAAGTTAGAAGAGATGGACAGGGTCATTGGCCTCTGGTTGGGGGATCCCTACAATGTAAATACCCTAACTGTAAGGGATATTTAACTATACATTGTTCAAAATGCAAAGTAAATCTGTGTCTCAATAAAAACAATGATTGCTTCAATGATTACCACAATGAGTAATTCGTACCTGTCAGTTCACTACTGACAACATAGTGATGGAAATTTTCATCAACCCATTTTCATTGAAAATATAATATTGTTCGTTCGTTGAACGATTGTATAAATTTGCAACCTTTTACGTTGACCGAAACATGTTTATTTATAATTATTTTTAATTCCTGGTCATTTATTCGAGTAAGGTGGCCTCGGAATAATTACAAAAGTTTTGAAACTTGGTTACAAACTTCGAAAACATCTATTCCGATGCATTTACAAATTTGCAACCTCATATACGCGATCCGGAACTTTATGCATTTGCAAAAATGTATTTTTTCATTTTTTCACCATCAAGAAAATTTCAAAAGTTCTGCAAATCGAGGAGACTGTTTAATTTTGGGATTATTGAAGATAGTGTTATGGGCGAAGAAACAAAAACGATTTACAACTTCAAAAATAACTTGGACTATATTTCTTTATCATTTGGTACTTGGAAGGTATAAGGTCTGCCTCCTAACACAATTTGTCCGGAACGAAAGAAAAAGAGGGCGGGAGTGGCGCGTAGTGGCATTATACATATAGGGATTACATCTAAATGTTACCATGATCAAATCATTGCCAGTTCTAATTCGAGTGATACAATATAATAAAAACAAAACCCATATCGAGTATCGATAAATTTTTGAAATAAATCATTACTAAATGCCAACACGCCCCCTCAAAAATTAATCACAAACTATTTACAATCATAGTTTTAAGTCTAACCAGAACCAGAACCTACCAAGTATTTTCTGGGAAAAATTACATCAAATAATGGTCCAACATTTGTTGCGAGGATTAGGGAAACCCAGTAAAACCTAATCAGACCATGAACCAATCTTAACTAATACTTATATTAATTAAATAATATTTTGTTTACAGAAATCATGACTATTATTTATAATAATAAGATTAAACCATTGTTTTATGTCAAAATCAATAACAATTTTGCAAATATACACCCATCTCATCTCTAAATTGCCGAAATGCAGCAGCTGGCAGCGGCTTGGTCAATACATCAGCGATCTGATTACCTGTGGGAACATACAGCAATTTAATTATATTGTTTTCGACCTGTTCCCTAGAAAAATGGTACTTAATATCAATGTGTTTCGACCTCTTATGGCTCGTAGGGTTGTTTGCTATGCTAATACAGCCATTATTGTCTTCAAAAATAGGTATAGGAGTGTCAATTTTAATATTGATACTATTTATGAGAGACTTTAACCATAATGCCTCTTTTACAGCTTCAAACAACGCCATATACTCGGCCTCGGTCGAAGAAGCCGCCACACTCATTTGTCTCTTTGTATTCCAGGCTACAGTACAACTGTCAAATAATTTAAATAAATAACCAGATGTACTTTTTCTGTTGTTTATATGACCACCCCAGTCTGAATCTACAAAACCACACAAAATATGTTCAAAATTATTACACCTTTTGTATGTTAATTTTAAATCTACAGTGCCTTTCAAATATCTAAGTACTCTCTTAAGACTCAGCCACAGCTCCTTATTGTTTTTGTTTGTGTACCTGCTCAAAATATTTACACTAACGCTTAGGTCGGGCCGTGTACACAACATTACATACATTAAACAACCAATCAGGTTTCGACAAGGTGCATTATATTCACTATTCATGTTGAGAGCTTCATAGTTAGGCTTACTTTCCATAGGTGTACTAATTGGATTACAATCAGATATACCAAATTTATCTAAAACAGTTTTTATGTATGAACTTTGGTCCAAAGTTATAGTGTCATTACTTCGAGTAATTTTAATGCCAAGAAACAATTTAATATCATTCAAATCAACCATATTAAACCGACTCATTAAATAAGTCTATAAGCTATCAATTACCGATTTTTCTGCGCAGGATATGACCAAGTCATCGACATATAATAGCACGTAAATATTCTTATTTACCTCACCGTTATTTAGAATATAAATACATCTATCTACCGATGAGTTGACAAATCCTTTTTCTTTCAAACACTGATCGAATAACTCAAATCAGCACCCGGCAGCCTGTTTTAAACCGTACAAGGCTTTATTTAACTTACATACTGTTACATAGTAAAAATGGAACCTTTCTTTTAACTTACCTCCTGCGATAGTTTAGGGTTTTTATTGCATTCTTTCGTCTCATTCCTGCACTGCAATTCGTTTTATCATTAAATAGATTAATTTATTTACTACATTAATTAGATTATTTCATTAATCTTGAGATTGATTTGTAGCTATCTTCCAAAACAAATATTTCATCAAGTTTGACACTGGCGTTGACAGCTTAGAAGTATTATTTTCCCGTTGCCACAGATTATGTAGCGATTCGGTTTGTTGAGCTCGTTAGCTCAGCAATTTCATCTTTCCAATTATTTTTGTTTTGATTCTTAATTTGTTTAATTTGCTTCCAATTAATTCAGAGTACAAATATTATCCCTTTTAAATATTTATTTAAAATTCAATTAGATTGTAATAGTTTTTATTCTACGTGTCTATGGTCGTTTGGTCAAATGCAGTGACAGTGACAGTTGTTGATATAAAAGTACTGGTCAGCAGATTCCGGGTCTTTTTTCTTGGATTTTGCGTCGTGAAGTTGAGATCAACCTTTCCACCGCCCAACAGTGCCACCAGCTTCATAGATCAGTCCCCGAGACCGTTACTCAATTTCAAATCTTTTAATTGTAAGTATTCTCGCATTTTGTGCGATTTTCCAATTCACTTTGAGTTCGTTGAGGTTGTGTTGTTTCGAAAACTAACTTTTTGTGGTATTTCCCTCGTCCTCGCAGAATTCTTGGAGGTCACAGGAGACGGCGTGGCAGGCGTGATACAGCAGTCGACTCGGCGCTGAAATCCGTCATTCCAACCCCTTTTGAGGTAAATTTTTCATTTTTATTCTTGCTGGAGGGTAGATAAAAAGGTCGCGCCCTATTGTTACAAATTTAGGTTTTCCATTCCAAATTCACTTTATTTAAGATTTCCCATAGCATTATCGAAGTAAATTCACATTTGAAAAGCCTTAATTTGAGATAATTTCCCCCTTTTTGAATATTTTTAGTACTGGTTGTGACAAACCATAAAATAGGTCTTTTGTCACTTTCCAGGGGTTTTTTTTGGTTTTGCTTTGATTGTATTACCTCATCTTCGGGTGCCTTCGGGATCTACGTTTGCGGAGAACCCCGGCCTGCCAAATCCGCTCCAGGGTCTCCGATTTCTCTCCGTCCCGAGGCATCTACCCCGGTAACCCGTATAGGGATCTTTACTCTTCCTTATAATACGGTGCTGCACCCAGCAGTGCCTGGCGCCCACACCTTCTTATTTATTTAATTTTGACATTACTTTAAATTAACATTGTGATTGCTCCCTAAATCATTTCATACGTATCGGCTCCGGTCTCACCCCAAAGTCTACCCACAACTCCCTTTGCGTTCTGCCATAGGCTAGACCGGCTCTTTTTTTAATATTGTTAAGTTTATCTATTTAATTAATTGTTTAACAAAGTTTGTAATTTAAATCAACTATTTAATAAACCAGATATTTAAAGATTATTTTTTTATCATTTAACAATACATAACCATCATTACAGACAACACCATCGGGCACTTTCATATCAATTTCTTCCTTTAATATGCCGTTAAGAAATGCGGTCTTTACGTCCATATGATGAATCAGTAAATTATATTGATTTGCTAAAGAAATCAACAATCGAAATCTTGCAATACGAGCAACTGAAGCAAACGTTTCACTATAATCGGTTAAATATTCTTGGCTAAAGCCCCTAGCAACAAGACGTGCCTTATATCTCAATGGATTACGAAACTCATCCTTTTTAATACTGAAAATCCATTTACAATCGACTATATTTTTATTATCAGGTTTCGGCACTATCGACCAAGTATTATTAGCCAAAAGTGAATCTAATTCTTCTTGAATTGCCCCTTCCCACTGAACTCTGTCATCCCTATTTTTAATTTCACTACATGAAGTAGTTATATTACAAGTAATCGATTGAGAACACAATAAAACATCGTCAATTTCATTATAAGATATCGGTGTACGACCCTTCAGCCTAGCACTCCTTCTCAATTTACAAGAATCATCAGGATTTAAATCAGGACTACAAGTTTTACTTGAACTGGTTTCATCTATCAAAGGCTCCGGCAGGTTATTTGATTCGTTTAACTTACGAATTTTTGGCACAGAAACAGACTCATCAGATTTTAAAATATCTGATTTCAAACTATCATTTTTCGAACTATCACAGCCTTGAGGTGTCATTGACCCTGACTTCGATGTCAGTTCATTAATTTGGAAATGTTCCATTTCATTCCCTTCTAATCGTAACTTAGGCCTGGATTGCAAGAAATTAACTTCATCGACAATGACATCCCTGACTGTTTCATATTTTTCTGTTTCTGTGTTCCATACCTTATAGCCATTTGGTAAATAACCTTATAATATACCCTTCCACGATTTGTCATCAAACTTCGTTTTTCGAATTTTATCATGCACATACACAGTAGCACCAAAAACTTTTAAGTGTTTGATTGTGGGCTTTTTGTCATGCCACATTTTAAAGGGAGTCTTATTTTGTTGCAAAGCGCGGGTAGGCGTAATGTTTATTAAGTGAACTGCAGCTAACACTGCATCTCCCCAAAAACATTTAGGTAATCTAGAACCACTAATCATTGCGCGGGCTTTTTCAACTATGGTCCTAACCATACGTTCTGAAACCCCGTTTTGTTGTGGCGTTCGAGGAACAGTAAAGTGGTATGAAATTCCTCGAGATGCACAGTATTCTTTCATTTCACTAGACAAATATTCTCGACCGTTATCACAGTATAAGTTTACTAATTTGGAATTGAATTTCGCCTCACTTTTTGCTACAAAGTCTTTAAACGCGGAAAACACATCCGATTTATAGGTTATCGGGTACACAACGCAATAATGTGTAAACTGATCGACAAACAACACAAAATAGTTCTTATTATCAATTGTAGAAGGAGTGATAGGCCCACAAACATCAGTGTGTACAATAAATAAAGGTCGTTTAATATGACTTTTGTCCTTAGACGTGTTAAACGGCAACCGAGTCTGTTTTCCATTAATGCAAGCTTCACACAGTTTTTCGTCAGGCGTTACCGACTCAATCAAGTTATTATCACTGGTCATGTCGTTGTTTTTCAAAGTCATAAACTTTTGTTTACTTATGTGACCTAGTCTTTGATGCCATAAACTGTAGTTATTTTTATCACTATTGCACAACTGGGAAACAGATCGATTGGCGTTCACTTTAAAATCGACAGAAATTAAATTATTTACTGACTTTCCTCGTATCAGTAAGGTACCGTTCTTACTGATATACGTTCCGTGCTGATCGAAGGTGACGGTCAACCCGGCACGCTGCATTCTCGACACCGACAGCAGGTTGTAAGGCGCCTCAGGACAGAACAGCACGTTCTCCAGAGTCCCCGCGACGCCAGTGTCGCAGACAACTTGCAAAGTTCCGCGCTTCGTTGCTGAAATGAATTCACCCTGTTTAGCAACTGTCAGTTTGAACGGTGAACTTAGAACAGTATAGTTACTGAAAAGATCTTCCCTGTTAATGATGTGGTCCGATGCTCCGGAATCCAACAGGAATTGGATGTATTCTCCATTATTGCCAGTTTCAAGATCACCGGCCATAAACGCAAAACCGACAGATTCATCGGGGACGGTCGCCCCCTCGGTCAGCTCCACCGTTTGAATAGTTCGAGGTCGATCCACGGTCGGTTTCCGCTGTTGGTTAAGTTGACTTGGGCGGTCGAACTTTTGTTGATAATTCTGCCGCTTAAAATAGTAGCAGTCCTTCTTAACGTGGCCCTTCCGCCCACAATGGTAGCACTTGGCAAGTTTCTTAATTCCCTTCGGACTTTGCCTTTTTCCTTGGTTATTAAATCGTTTTCCGTTGGACTCAGCGCGGACGTGAAGTACTTTTGCCGAAGTGTCACTACCCTCATTTTTCAATTTTACTTCGTGATCTAACAATCTTGTTTTAACGAAACCCAGCGTCAAATTATCTTCCGATAGTGTTTCAATAGCCGTAATGACGCCATCATATGAAGTTGGGAGCGTCAAAAGTAAATGGGACACCTTATCAGTTTCTTCCAGCTTCGCTCCGGCAGCCAACAACTCCGTCATGAGGTCGTCAAAGGTGTTGAAATGTCTCACTAACGGCGTATCTCCCTGTAGCTTCAAACCCAACAACTTCTTACGTATAGCTAACTGCGTCGCTAAGCTTTTTCTCTCGTACAAAGCATCAAGGTTTCTGAATATCTCTCTGGCGGTCAAGTCTTCTTTGGCAAAACTAAGAAAAGAGTCTGCGAGGTACTCGACGATCACACTCTTAGCAGTTCGGTTCTGTTTTTCCCATGCCTCGAGCCGCAACACAGGTTCTTCGTCAATAACTTTGATGACGTCCAGTTCGGTAAGTAACGCGCGAATTCGGAACTTCCACACGCTATATTTCTCGCCGTTGAAGGGCTGAATGTTTCTTTTGGTTTTGAGACTATCCATGACGAAAATTTAAAACACACCAGGTTTTGAAAATAATGAAGATAGACGTGTTTTACAGAACTACAGCACAGTATCGAAATGAACTGGCTGGGCCCATAACCTATTGAAGATAGGGTTATGGGCGAAGAAAAAAAAACGATTTACAACTTCAAAAATAACTTGGACTATATTTCTTTATCATTTGGTACTTGGAAGGTATAAGGTCTGCCTCCTAACACAATTTTTCCGGAACGAAAGAAAAAGAGGGCGGGAGTTGCGCGTAGTGGCATTATACATATAGGGAATACATCTAAATGTTACCATGATCAAATCATTGCCAGTTCTAATTCGAGTGATACAATATAATAAAAACAAAACCCATATCGAGTATCGATTACATTATTACATTACATTATAAGCCTTATTTCGAACAGTACAGTTGTTTCTACATTGATTAGAACTCTATTATATTGGTCTTTTTCTGCTGCAAGTTCGATTGCCCTTCGGCAAAAAAGGCCTCCTCTAGCCTTCTCCATTCATGTCTATCTCTGGCTACCCTATACCAGGTGTTGCCGGCAATCTGACGTATGTCGTCGCACCATCTTTTTTGAGGTCTTCCTCTCTTTCTGTGGCCTTCTCTGGGATACCATTCGGTGATTGTCCTACTCCATTTTTCTTTGCCCCTTATTGTGTGACCTGCCCACTTCCACTTAAAACGTCTGACTTTTTGTTCTATGTCGAACACTTTGGTTTTAAGTCTTATGACATCTGCTTTTATTTGAGCTGACTTTCTCACTCCTAACATGCTCCTCTCCATCGCCCTTTGACAGCTTCTAAGTTTGATCATGCTGTTGATTGACAGAGGCCATGTCTGACATCCATACATTAAAATAGGGAGTATGCATGTGTTGAAAAGTTTCCCTTTGGTAGTTATGTGTAATTTCCTATCTTTCATGACTTCCCTCATGCTCCAGTATCTTTTCCATCCATTTGCTATTCGCCTTTCTATTTCTTTCTTTGTATTTTCCTGTGTTGACATCAGCTGACCTAAATAGATGTATTCATCCACATAGTCAATTGTGATGTCTTCTACTTTTATGGTCTTTTTCTCTCCATTTGTCATTAATTTTGTCTTGTCTGGGTTCATTCTGAGTCCTACTTTTTCGCTCTCTTTTGCAAGTGTGTTTATCATAGTGCTCAATTCTTCAGGTTTTTTAGCGAACAGCACAATATCATCTGCAAATCTTAAGTTGCTTAGTTTGCGCCCTTCGATATTTAGACCAAAGTCCTGCCAATTTAAATTCCTGAAGACTGCTTCCAAAACTGCTGTAAAGAGCTTTGGAGATAGGGGGTCCCCCTGTCTGACTCCTTTCTGTATACTAAAGGTGTTGCTTTTCCTTTCCAGTTGGATGCAGGCTGTGCTGTTCTTGTACACATTCTTAATTAGTCTGATGTACTTGTGTTCAATACCTTGCTCTTTTAGCGTTTTCCAGATAGTTTCATGGATAATGGAATCAAAAGCTTTGCTGTAGTCAATAAAGGCGATGTAGTAGTTAAGTTGGTATTCGTGATATTTTTCTAATATTTGTCGAACTACATGGATGTGATCGGCAACGGAGTAGTTTCTGCGAAAACCGGTCTGTTCAATTGGTTGTTGTTCATCTAATCGAGTTTCGATCCTTTTTAGTATAACTTTGGCGAATACTTTGTACAGATTGGACATCAAACTGATTGGGCGATAGTTGCCAATGTCATGCGGATCTCCCTTTTTGTACAGTAGAATTATATTCGATTGGGTCCATTGTTGAGGTATCTTTTCACTGTGAATTATGTCATTAAATATTTCTGTTAATATGGGTACTAGTACTGTCTTTGATTGTTTTAGAATTTCGTTGCTAATTCCATCTGGTCCGGTAGCTTTGTCTTTCTTTTGAGTCAATATGGCTTTGGTAACTTCTTTTTTTAGCACACTTGAGACTTCTGTGGTGTTTTCTAGTATAACTTCCTCTTGTTCTGTATTTTCTTTATATAGTTCTTCGTAAAATCTTGTGGCCGTTCCCAATATGTCATGTCGTGTGGTTTGTATTTTTCTATTATTGTCTTTCAGTTTGACTATCCATTCTTTTGTGGCATTTAATTGTTTGTGGGCTTTTTGAATACCTCCTGATTTTATTATGAATTCTTCAATAATTTTCATTCTATGTTGTTTTCTATCTTTTCTCAAATTTTCTTTTATATTTTTGTTTATTTCTGCCATTTTTATTCTTCGGTTTCCTGTATCCTTTGCTTCAATCAGTTTAGCTCTCTCTTCCAATAAGTTAGCAGTTTCAAGTGATATCCAGCTCTTTGTTCCTTCTGTATTTGTTTTGCAATGGGCAATGGTGTCTTTTATTGCTTTTTCTATCCAGTTATATTTTTCTTGTATGTCCATGTTCTTGGCAGTGTTTTTATACTCTTTAAGTTTTTCTTCTAAACTATGAGCTGCTTCAGTTAGGTCACACTCTTGTATTTTGATTTTCCTGGGGTCACTTCTTGGTCTTGGTTGCTTTGATTGGGTGCTTTGTAGTTCTGCCCTGACCATCCTGTGATTTGTGTTGAAATTGAGTTTGCCTATTACATCAAAATTTGAAAAGTTGGTGGTTCTATTGGTCATTATGAAGTCGATTTCATTCTTTGTATTTCCATCAGGGGAAATCCAGGTCCACATTTTCCTTTTATTTTTCTTGAAGACAGTATTCAGAATAGTGTAATTATTTTCTTGAGCAAGGTTTATGATTTTGTCTCCATTGTTGCTTCTAGGTTTGTTGCTATATGTATAGTTGCCTAGTATTGATGTTTCTTCAGGCCATCTTGTCCCGATTTGACCGTTGAAATCCCCCATTATTATCTGGTTCTTGTGGGCGTGTGCACATAGCGTTTCCCTGATATCTTGGTAGAACTTTTCAACATGCTCTTCATCTGCTTGTTCCGTCGGTGAATAAACTTGTAGAATAGACCATGGTTCTTTCATCCCGGGTGGTTTTATATTCAGTAGTGCGACGCGTTCTGATGTGCCCACAAATCCGATAATGCAACTTTCTAGATATTTTTTAATGAGGAACCCTACTCCGTAACTGCCTGGGGTTTGGCCTATATGGTATAATATGTAATCAGCGTGGGCTTCTATCTTCTCCCCCATTCTTCTTACTTCGCTTAAGCCGAGAATGTCCCAGTTGATTTGCTTTAAAGCATGTGTTAGTTCGGTCAATTTTTCTTCTGATCTTAGTGTCGTAACATTTAAAGATGCTAAGTAGATTTTCATTTGATGGGCATTTGATGCATTATAGTTTTTGTTTGGGGGGTTATATTGTTTAGCGGTAGCTAGAGGGTGGTGGTCGCAATCCCCACGATGACCAATCGGCTTGGGGAGTGATATTTTTTTATGTAATTTAGTTTTAGAATATGTGTGAGTTCCGGTGGTTTCAATGTTTTTTGTATTCTTACATACTGTTTGAATTTGTTCTTTGGCGAAACATATCGTATCTTCTATTTATTTTCTTGGGTGCTGTTATGTTATTGCTTTGTGAGGTGGGAGGTGATTTAGTAGGTGACCTCTTACGTTTATTTTCTGTGGGTTTCTCTTTTACTATTAATTTGTCATATTGGATATACGATTGTTTTCCATTACTAATCTCTTCTTGTTGTTGAATCTGGAGAGCTTTCCTTTGTCCATGACATCTTTCGGGAAGTCCTCCGTAATGTATATGTTTTCGGGGAGCAGTTTTTTATTTATGAAAAGGTCTATCCTTCTCCATACAAGCGTGACCGATATAAGGATTGGTCTCGGCTTTTGTTTGTTGGGTTTTCCAAGTCTCCTGGCAGTACTAATCTCCCATTTGTCCCAGTTTTCACTGCTGTCTTTGCTTGTTGTGTTGAATGCATCTAAAACTAGAGACACCAATTCGGAGTAGCTTCCTTCAGTTTCTTTAACCCCATGCAGGATTATATTATTTTTTCTGGCACCTCTCTCTAGTTGTTGAATTTTCGATTTTAGCAATTTTACTTCTTCCTTGAGTTCCTGATTTTCTTGCACTATCGGCTTGAGTTTCTCATCTATTTTGTTTACCAAGCTTTTGGTTACATTTTCCGTTATTGTTATTGTTTGCTTTTCGAATTGTTCTTCCATTTTTTGGAGTAGTTTTTCCATTATTTGCTCCATGGTAGTTTTATTACTACTAATTGGTAGAAAGACGCAATATTCTGGCAACACTCGAAATGATAGTTTTACAACTGTCGGAAGTGCAGTTGTCAGAAGTGACAGGCGATGTCAATCTGACGCGTTTTGTTTATTTTCTACCCGCCGATCTTTTATCTGTATTCAGCAAGTTAACTATAGCTGTTAATGTTTATGTTTTAGTGCAACGGGTTTTGTGATAAATTCTATACGAAAAAGCTTGCGATTCTTCCCTGTTTGGTGTCATAAACATAAAATGGCCGCAAATTAGTGTTTGTATCGAGATATAACCGTTCACAGCACGTAATACACAGCACTTTTTACACAAAAACTTAGAGACCGTTTACTAACGATGTTTACTTGACAGACGCCAACCGGAAACCAACAACAATCGAGTATTGATTAATTTTTGAAATAAATCATCGTCACGCAATTGACGTTTTCATAAGAAACCACAAATTTCGCAGGGTCGGACTAACAGCACGGTAGCTCAATTGGTAAGAGCGTTTGGCCCGGTTTGCCAAAAGGTTGCTGGTTCAAGTCCCGCCCGTGCGCAAATTTTTGGTTTCTTATTTCATCTTTATAAATCATTACTAAATGCCAACAGGGATTAATGTTAGTATTTGAATTTGCAACCATATCCGGAATACGGAAATATTATTTAATCACTTTCACGCAAAATATTATTTCCGTACACATCGCTGTAATATACAGGGTGTCCAAAAAATGAAGGATAATCCTGTAACAGGGGACAGGTCACATTAAGGCCTATTATACGGCAAAAAAAAATTCAGGTAAAAGTCTCACCATTTTCAAGCTATGAATATTTTTAATTTTATTTTGGAAATTTTGTACTCGTTTATTATAATTCATGCCATTTTTACAAATGATGACTTTTTTGAGTCCTGTTTTTTTTGTAACCCTCACAAATGCTTGAGTCATCTAAAGCAATGTCCCTTTTAGTTTGGAAATGGTACGAAAACTAAAAAAAAAAACATGTTTTGCAAATACTTTAAAAAAAATTATTCAATAGCTGACTTTCATAGCCTGTGGTGTAAAAAAAATGTACCAAGCAGATTGTGCCAATTGGTTTAAAAAGTTGCTTGTTTAGTGACAATTTTAAAATGTTATAATTCTTTCACGTTCCTTTATTAATTATTTTTTTATTAAAATTTAAAGTTCTTAAAAAGTATTTCTGCATTTTAAACAATTCTTTGAAAATTGGTTTTGTAATAGTGTAAATGCAAATAAAAATACAGAATAACTATAAAATAATTTTTAATTTAACCAATACAATTTAGAAAATCACTTAAAATCACAGTAAATGTTCAAAGTGGCCGCCATTTGCCCTTATGCATGCCCTAAATCTTTTAATGCAAGACCGATTTATACGGCGAGCATAACCCTCGCGTGAAATGTGTTCCGCCGCTTCTCGAATTTTTGTTCTCAGCTGTGTAATAGATGTCATTTCTTTAGAGTACACCAAATCTTTTAAGCAGCCCCAATAAAAAAAATCCAAAGGATTCAAGTCCGGCGATCTTGCTGGCCATGCAATAGGGCCGAGGCGCCCGATCCACCTTCTTGGGTACCTTTCGTTGAGATAATCTCGAACCACTCGAGCGTAATGGGCTGGGCAGCCATCATTTTGCAACCACATGCGATGCCTTGTTGCAAGCGGCACGTCTAACATGAGACTTTCCAATTGGTTTTGTAAAAAGTCTAAATAAATTTCTCCTGTTAAGCTTGGTGGCAGCTCGTACGGGCCAATCACTTGTCCATTTATTATTCCGGTCCACAAGTTAATTTTAAATTGTGTCTGAGAGTGGTCTTCTCTTATGGCATGGGGATTTTCCATCTGCCAGCTATGTACATTGTGCATATTTAAATATCCGTCTTTTCGGCACGAAGACTCGTCGCTCCACAAAATCTTACTCAAAAATGTAGGGTCTTCATTAATTTTAGTAAGCATTGTCCTACAGAACTGAACTCTTCGCGGGTGGTCGGCAGGTAATAAAGTTTGCACCCGCTGCACGTGATATGGGTGCAATTCGTATCTTTTTAACACTTTATGTACGGTGCTTTTTGGAATTCCTGTAGCGCGTTGTATTTTCCTTACGGAAGTAGAGGGGTCTGCTTCCACTTCACCTAACACTTCATCATCGATATCCATTCTTGGTCTTCCTTGGCTGCCTCCTCTTCCTGGAGTCCGTCCTTCCGAGTACGTGCGATGGACGTTTATAAACACTCGGTAGCCTGGAGAATGTCGATTAGGATACCTACAACAAAAAGAAATAACACTAATGTTTGTGCAACGTGCGTTGTATCGTCGGAAAAGGAAATTTACCGTTTAAAGATGTTTTTTGCATAAAAACCCGTAACAAGACGTAGTTTGAAAAAGAAAAAGTTTTTAATTAACGTCCAAATAAGATTTGTAAGACTGCTCTGATTAATATGACTTGATAGAGAAGGCTAAGTAAAAACTATCTTACCTCTCACGATAGAGTTGAGCAGCTGCGGTAGCGATGCAACGGCATTCTCCATAAATTAAATGCATATCAGCATACTCGCTAGCCGTGTACACGTGTCTAGGCATAGTGGCCCAAAATAACCTCGAAGGTTAGATGTCCGTTGAAAAGCCAAGTCGTCGAGATCACCAGTATCAAAGTCCAAATCACAAAGCACAACAAGTCCAATTTCAAAGCACAAAACGTAAAAGAAACTAATCAAAACCCAAAAAAATCACGTGCGCGTCACAACTGAGCAGAGTCAAGCAGGACACTAAAACATTTTTTTGTTTATTTGAGATTCGGATCCCTTCCATTTCCAGTGCGATAGCGCCGCGCTCTACCAATCAGGTAGCTATTTTAAGGTCAACCTCGGGCCAGGTAGAAACCCTTTTTGCGATTTCATTGTTCATAATTATGAACAATGAAATCGCAAATAAGGTTCCTACCTGGCCCGTACATGACTCACACAACGACAAAAGACTTGCATAGTTACTTCGTTTCGATGTAACTTTTTTTAAGAGTCCGAAATAACGACGTTTGTTCATTAGAATTACAATAAAAAATTAATTTAAAAGTAATTGCTAAACAATAATACCTTTCTCAAATTGTCAGTAAACTAGCAACTTTTTAAAGTAATTGGCACGATCCGCTTGGTACATTTTTTTTACACCACAGGCTATGAAAGTCAGCTATTGAATATTTTTTTTAAAATTATTTGCAAAACATGTATTTTTTTTTAGTTTTCGTACCATTTCCAAACTAAAAGGGACATTGCTTTAGATGACTCAAGCATTTGTGAGGGTTACAAAAAAAACAGGACTCAAAAAAGTCATCATTTGTAAAAATGGCATAAATTATATTAAACGAGTACAAAAATTCCGAAATAAAATTAAAAATATTCATAGCTTGAAAATGGTGAGACTTTTACCTGAATTTTTTTTTGCCGTATAATAGGCCTTAATGTGACCTGTCCCCTGTTACAGGATTATCCTTCATTTTTTGGACACCCTGTATACAGGGCCGAAACTTTGTGCTACACGAAGCCGCCGCGACGTCGTATACCTGCGTTGCTATTGTAACGCGGCCAATGGTCGCGTTGCTATGGTAACAAGGCTACCGTGGCCACGGTAATATTATGTCTATCAGTATTGTAACTGGCCTGTGTCCTTGAAATAAGTACACACGGCAGCACGTCATGCTACCCATTATACATATCTATAACTACAACGCAGTATGGAGTGTTAGAAAGAAAGTCTCCTTGTTATTATTGGTGAAGTTGTCTATTTCATCAAAATTTGCCAATGTGCGATTAGACTCAAAGCTAACGGCCAATAGAGACAAAATCCTGGGGGTTCGCCACGCCTCCCTGTGCCGCCGCCAGTCTGCCACCGGACCCGAGCAGCCGAGTTCCTCAGTCACCTTTTCGGCATAACTTGTATTGTTTGCATGTTGTTAATACCAAATATTTTTAAAAATATGGCGCCTTCGCTATCCCAAGTAGAGAGGGACCGAATAATTGCGTGTTACGTGTGAAAGACATTTGTGATCAGACTGGAGAAACGGTAAGTTATTTATTTATTTACTTTTTCGTTATGTTTGAAAGTGTAAACAAAAACAACAGGTTAACTTAGCTATGATTTTCCTCACATCAATTAAAACCTCAAATTAGTTACCGAAGTGATATTTTTATTTGTTTTAAAGATTTAGGAAGGATTAATTTCATTCGAATTTATAGACACACAAACAGTTTTCCAACCACTTTACTTGTTTTCATGTTTACTCACTGTTTCGAAGCACTTTTAGCTAACTAAAGTTGAGTTTTAAAATTTTCATAAATAAACGTAACAATTATAACAAAAGACTCAATTCATTATTTGATTTTATTACGAGTGTTTGACTGCCAGATAACGATTCAATTTAAATATCACATTACAAAATAAAATGGATGAATGTTACGGATGTGTTTAACAACAATCTGTTGTTATTATCTTGTTTGTTTACCTACGCGACCGCCGGCGGCCATTTGATACCTGAGCGATGTGTTATTTACTTAGCTAGGTATCAATTTTTTTCTTGAGAAATGTAGATATATATATATATGTCGTAGGATTATTTGATGAACCGATTTTTTGCAAAAATTCTAGGAATATCGCGAAAATACGGATAATTAGACTATGTCTATGATATTTCTCAATGTTACTTGAAAACGGATAGGTTTTTTGCGAAAAAAAATTAGTTGCTTTAGTAACTTTGAATATACTTAACTCTGATTGGCTTGATTTTGGTTTATAGGCCAATACTTATTGTGATTGGTTACTTGTAAATTTGAAATATTATGTCATAGAGTTATAAAGCGTAAGAAAAGACATGTCTACTTATAGGATTTTCTTTAATAGGTTAGGTAAAATACAAACTTTGAACCTGAGGTACATTTCAATCACAGAAAGTGTATTAAGATAAATCACAAATCGGTGCTTAATTTTTAACGAACTAACGTGTTCTTAGTGTTCAAAAAATGTACTTAAATTAAAAGTTAACATGAATGTTTTGAATTAGGTACCCAAAAAAATCAGCTTAAAAAAATAAAGGGTGTAAGAGACAACCTCGCGCAAACTTTAACTATAAACTCAATCCATCGTCCATCAATTGATATAATTGGTACCGGTATCAAGTATTTCTGTTTAAGGCTATATATAATTTTATCTCGCCCTCCATGTCCGGTTGATATGTGTGCCTGAAGAATAATATCATAGTACTCATTAGATGAAGGTACTTGAATAACAGGAGAGCAAAGATGTTGTCTTTTCAAGATCAGATTTTTTTTCTCACCTACACTAATCACGTGCTTTAGAATGTTTTTAACACTCACAGTGTCATATTTTATATTCATAAAGATGAAATAAGAAACCAAAAATGACACTGTGAGTGTTAAAAACATTCTAAAGCACGTGATGAGTGTAGGTGAGAAAAAAAATCTGATCTTGAAAAGACAACATCTTTGCTCTCCTGTTATTCAAGTACCTTCATCTAATGAGTACTATGATATTATTCTTCAGGCACACATATCAACCGGACATGGAGGACATCAGATTTTTTTTCTCACCTACACTAATCACGTGCTTTAGAATGTTTTTAACACTCACAGTGTCATATTTTATATTCATAAAGATGAAATAAGAAACCAAAAATGACACTGTGAGTGTTAAAAACATTCTAAAGCACGTGATGAGTGTAGGTGAGAAAAAAAATCTGATCTTGAAAGACAAAAGGCCTTACCACAAATAAATAAACAAGGTTTGAACTACTGTTTAAATGTTATGCGCCTAAAGTGTAATGTATGACACCCTTATTGTCATTTGATTTGATTGACGTTGTTTTTAAACTAGCCGTATCATATTTAAACAGCTGTCCAAACCTAGTTTAATTATTTGTGGTTAGGCTGAAAATCTTTGCTCTCCTGTTATTCAAGTACTCCTGATATACAGGTTTCTTATTTCATCTTTATGAATACACTCATCACGTCGTATTTTTTGCATTTCTATACTGTTGTTGTGTTTTTGGTTTTTTAAATACAGTCGCAGAGTTAAATCCTTCTATTGAAGTTATCACACTATTTATCCGTTCTGTAGTCCATTTTGGTTTAGTAGATCCGTCGTGTCTATTAGCGTAAAACCTTCTTAGTTCTATGTTAAATCTTTCTTTATCTGACATAACCTCAAAATTGGTTTCCGATTCCGTTGAACGTTCAACATTAATTTTACTTGTATGTCATGTTGCACTTACAAACACACCTCTATATAACTTTTTGTATTATTTTTCAAGTTCAACCACACTCCTAACAACTTTTAAACATCATCAAACAGCTAAATAAAAAACAAAAACACAATAAGAAAACATCGCAAGCAAAGGACATGACAAAACGGATTGACAAGTGAAACGTCAAGTGCTCAACCAATCAGATAACACGTTGTTTTAGGCGATCCGATTGACCAATCAGTGCGCTTTGTTTTTAAATAGCCAACGGTTCTATTCGCAATCTTACTAAAGTGAGTGGCGTTTTTGCAAAAACCCTATAAATTTTTATTAACATTAAAAAATATCACAGACATTGTCTAATTATCCGTATTTTCGCGATATCCCAAGTTTTTTTGCAAAAAATCATTTCAAATAATCCTACGACATATATAAACCATCAACAATATTTTAAAATGTTATTAACTTTTACTTACGACCAACGTCATCGATGCCATTTTTGTTTTTAGTTTTGTGATGGTTTTACTAATAACTCTTATAATAGCAAATAAACTAAGTTTGACGTTTTGTTTTAGCGAAAAACTGTTTATTTCTGGTTGCGGCGGTGGTAAGAGTCAGGGACCATAGAAACCCACCACCGCCAGCGCTATGAGAGAGCCACGACGGCAGAGGAGGACGCGGCCATAGTCGCGGCACACTCCGCTGATCCCTTCCCCAGTACGAGAGCTACTTCTTCTACTTACAATGTGAGTTTATTGCAACAATCCTAGATTTATCTATAGAAATAGAATGAAAAAATATATATAGCATATTTTAAAACACTGGCATTTAGTTTGCTTTAAAATGCTTACTTATTTGATTGTTTCAAACTCTCAGGAAGTAGACCGACTATAAAAAAGAATTGATGGAAAATTTGCAAAGGCAATCCTTTGCCCAATGCATACTCTATAATAATTTATTGACTACCCCTGCTAGAGTTATTTCAAAAAAATATTTTGCTTTTAATTTAATCGAGTCACAAGTTATATTTATTAGTTAGGTCCCTCCTTAATAGGGAAAAAAGAGTAATAAAGTTATAATTATTTTTTTGTTTTTATAATGTTTTTTCACTATACAAACTTAATAATATAAATTGCACTTGTAAAAAGCAACTTTGGCTGTGCAAGTGCAATTTATAGTAATGAAGTTTTTATTTATTTTC
Organism: Pyrausta purpuralis; assembly: GCA_963924145.1. Classification (NCBI taxonomy): domain Eukaryota; kingdom Metazoa; phylum Arthropoda; class Insecta; order Lepidoptera; family Crambidae; genus Pyrausta; species Pyrausta purpuralis. The sequence goes on along the minus strand of OZ001652.1, from coordinate 20,727,909 downwards.
CATATCCGCCTGATATCTCAGTGGTTGTTATGAATAAATTTATATTATAATATAATTCATTATAAAAGTAAAAAAAAGTCTCAAAAATATCAAAAAAACCATAGTGTTCATTTGGTTTGCTAAGGTAAAGTGTGATCAGGGTCTGTACAGCTGCGGCCATACAAGCTTTTACAGTTGCAGGAGTATAGCGTTGGTTCACACTATCATGTTCTATGTAAAAGGAACCAACACTTTTTTTTTGTTTTAGATTTCCTTGGATACAGTCAGGAGGAGACTGAAGGAAGCGGGGAAGAAGTGCTGCCGGCCAGACAAGAAAATAGAACTAAATGCTCATCACAAAGAGGGAAGAGTTAGTTTTTGCTTAGAAATTTATAATTTTGATTGGGAGAATAACATTGTTATATTTGTCGACGAGAAAAGTAGTCCTGGGTTCATATTAATGGTGAGCAAACAAATTAATGTTCGGCTCTCACAAAGACATAATTGTATTAAACTTATTGTAAATCTTGAAAAAGTGGCAAGATAAAAAAGTCTGAGTTTGTTCCGCTCCATATTCTCGGTATAGGTAATCAAATCTCAATATAGGTAATTTTGTGTTATTTGTGACCTTTTTTCTCCACCTAGATGTTGTCTGGAAGAGGACGCTCCTAGCGATAAGATGGTTTTAATTGTAGGTATCTATGTCAACAAACCATGATGAATTTGACATTGAATTTCAGCCATATTGCTCGTTATTACTGTCATAATAATTTTCGTTCTTCTGTCTGTAAATCTTGGTAATCTTGTCCAATCACCAGTTGGACACACAAAAAGGTAAAAAAATATAAATAAATGGTAGTTCTGGTCCTAAGATGGTCAGGTTTGAATTGTTTAATCAGATTTATTTTTAGGTAAATAATAATTTAAAAAAGTAACTTTGGAAGTCCCAATCAAAGTTATAATAATATGAGCAAAAAATTATTCTTGCCTCTTTTTTCATGATGGTAAAACCATAATGAACGAGCGTAGAGAAGTTGTATATGTTTTTTTATTCTTACAAATTTTATTGTTAATAATGTTATCAAGAAGTTATCTTTTTTTCATAAAATGTAATATTGTAATTAAAATAACATCTATTTTTAAAAAGTTTTTGAGATATTATTGTTTTTGCAAATTTTTATAATCATCAATCAATCATGAATAAAGATATCATCGAGAGTTTTTATTATAAAATAAATATTGTAATTCTTTAGGTGAGCTTGTTTTTCTCTTTCTGTAGGTATTCATTTTGTTACAAATTGAAGCGATAATTTTGCAAATTTTATGATGGAGTATGTAATTCTCTTTCATTTTTTAACTGCCGTTTTAATAAATATCTTAGTATAAATAATTTATTATGCTGTTATAAGTTATAAATTAATAAATAAATATTTTTTACTTATTATGATGTTATTATTTTTTCTTATCAATAGCTAGTTTATACTTTGTTATTTATATCAGAATTATAAAAGTAACTTTCTTATGAGCCATTATCATGCCTCAGATTCTCCTATTGCGTTTCAAAACTCGTCAAATCGTCACCCCATCGATCGTTCGTTTTGTGGCCTTCAATACTATCTAATATCTTCTTTATAATATCCCAAATAATCAATATTAGCTATCCGATATTATTAAATATCCGAAATAATCAATATTAGCTCATGCGATCGGACTCACCAAATTTGGATGCCGTCAGCTCAATTGGACTCAATTCTCAGACTAGGATTTTTATACTTTATCGTTTGTTGGGTTCAACTCTTAGCTCACTAGTTTTCGGCACGGTACACAGTGGATCGACGCCATACTAGCAAAAGGACATAGGCAACTTAGATATACATGTGTCAGTTTTTGACAAACAAATCATTCCATCGTATACGCCTAATTATAAGCTGTAAAAAACTTATGAAGCATTTTCTTATTGGAATCTTATATTGAGAGTTATGGCACCAAACGTGATTTCTTAGTCCGGGAAATGGCATAACAAATAGTGTATCTTCGGATTTTCTTCGTGTTTTGACTTGATTTTTTGATATGGTATTATTTTTTTTTTTTTTTTTTTTTTTTTTTTTCATACATCGCCATCTAGCCCCAAAGTAAGCTACTCAAAGCTTGTGTTATGGGTGCCAGACAACGGATATAATACTTAAATACTTTTTTTTTCTGTAAATACATACATGATATACATAGAAAACACCCAGACCAATACAAACAGACATGTTCATGCACACAAATGTTTGTATTGTGCGGGGATCGAACCCGCACCCGCTGCGTAGTAGGCGATTTCTCGAACACTACACCAGACGGGTCGTCATATTAAAATATATATTTGATACATTTTCTCCAAACAAACATGGTGCGCCACACGCACCCCTTGCGAGGTACATGCGTTGGCCTATTTTTTACTTCTTATGGACAAATTGATTCATAAGTTATAGAACAAACAGCAGTGTTTCTTGTAACGAAGATTTACTACATAACCTTTTACTTACTTCAGATCCTGTTCTGACAACCATACGACCAAAACTCGATCAAAAAGAAAAGAAAAAAAAACAAAGAAGTTTATGAAATGTTAGTTTTGGAAGAAAACCTGGTAGAATTTTGTGATGTTACAAATTTAATTCCTGATAGCGATTCCGAAGAGTCGGAAATAGAATCTGAAGATGATATTTTCTGTGATTAAGAATTGTCTTTTTTTAGTTGATCTGATCGGTTAATTTATTTATTATATAGTTGCTTTTTGTTATTTTGTTGTATTGTGTTTTAAAACTGTTTAATTGATTTATGTTTATTGCCATTTGTGTATGGTTAGTTGATAGCCAGTTAAGTATATAGTTGGTTTTTATGATATCTTTTAAGGATTTTAATTTATTTGATTACAGTGACATGTTTTAGCAAAAGCATAATGTATGTTTCTTTAAACTATTACAATACAACATATTTACGTACTTGATCAAATAAGCCTTTTTTTAAAAGTAATAGCTAAGTCATTAAAGAAACAAAGCACCATACGTGTGTAACGAAAACTTAGCTAATTAGCTTAACGGCTAATATATAAAAACAATCTATTCCAGAGATTGGGTACAATAAAAAAAAAACTGGGAATCTGTTATCAGTGCACCGATGATCAATGCACCGATATTGCCTGACCATTTATTAGTAAGTCACCATTGAAGTGAAATTCGGAGGTAAAATATGTCGAAATAATAACTTATGAATCAATTTGTCCATAAGAAGGAAAAAATAGGCCAACGCTTGTACCCCGCTAGGGGTGCGTGTGGCGCACCATGTTTGTTTGAAGAAAATGTAGCAAATATATATTTTAATACCATATAAAAAAATCAAGTCGAAACACGAAGAAAATCCGAAGATACACAATTTTATATGTCATTTCCCATACTAAGAAATCACGTTTGGTGCCATAACTCTCAATATAAGATTCCAATAAGAAAATGCTTCAAAAGTTTTTTACAGCTTATAATTAGGCGTATACGATGGAATGATTTGTTTGTCAAAAACTGACACATGTATATTTAAGTTGCTTATGTCCCTTTGCTAGTATGGCGTCGATCCACTGTGCGGTAGTGCGAACGTGAAGCAGTCGCAAACAAGTTAACTTAGCTTTGCGCGCAGCTGGCGAGGCGCGGCGAAAAAATTGAGAAGATAACAATTTAAAGTAAACCTTAAAGTAATGATATACGGTTGAAGCTAGTAGGGGTAGTCGTGAGAGTCGCGCGGCGGCTCTTGTGGCATCGGGATGTCCTTGCGAGCGAGCCGTTTGCTATTTCAACTGTATGTAATTAAGTTAGGGTTTAGTTTCAATTGTTATCTTTTCTTTCGCCAAATGTGCGCTCTTAGCCTAACTTAAGACCCCAGATAATATAATACTACTAGACTAACCTCATGGTTGCATGACCGCGAACTGATAGGCTAAGTGCCTTCTGAACTCGTCAATCTGATCAGTGAAGATTATCAGTTGTGATTTGCCCTTCAGCTTCACTATTTTGTAATGGTTAATGGTAGGTAAACCTGCCGCTAATGCAGAACAAAAGGTAATGTTACAGCGTAATAATAAGTCAGTCATTCATTAGTTCACTGCACTTATTGCACACGCTTGGAATAAAATGTTTCTGTCCAAGACTGGAACTGAACCCACATTTCGCATATCAAGCGGGTATTATCTACATTATGCTTGAAATGCTTTACCTAAGGCTAAACGGTTCAAACAATATATCAAAAGACAGTTAAAAAAGTAATGTGCATTTTGACTGCATAAACGCTATTTTACCTCTCACGATACTTTAATAAATATTTGTTTTAAAAACGGGCGACGTAACTAATAGTAATTAATAAAAGGGGGGTCAAAGCATTCTTTGAAAGTGTAACGAGAGCGTAAAGAATTTAACTCAAAAAGTATTCTAAGGGTTGTTTCACGGGTTCCAGATAGCTATATGGAACTTTAACAGGAACTGGTTATACAGGCACTAAAAGTAATAAATATATAATCTGCAAAACTGCTCCTATATCATAAAAAAACGAAAAGTAAACAAATACGCAACCACTTGTTTGCATTTCAATAAATCACACCATCCTTCCCGTCAAAATCACATGAGAAGCGAGCCCGCGGCGCAATGCATGCAGCACGACTGCACAACTCATTTGAAGTAGGACTGAAATAGGATATTTGTCTCTTTCGCACGATTCTCTCCGTTCAAATTTCAAAGCGCTCAAGGTCAAAGTGTAGTAGTCTGATGTGCTGCCGTGTGTACCTACAGCAGCACAGTACCACGGTAATATTATGTCTACAGTATTGTAAAGCAGCCTGTAGACGTTCAAATAATTTGTCAAATTTTACGTGTTTGGCAAATTATTTGACAGTCTGCGGATATGTTTGACGTGTTTGTCAAGCAAACTACGTGTTTGGCTGTTTACTTGAAAGATTTGATTGACGGCATGCTTGTCAAACATGTTTGAAGGTGTACGGTCATGTTTGTCAAACAAACTCGCCATTTTCGTGCGACCGCCGCTGAGACAGGTTGTACGTTCGTCTAAGGTTATATTCGTATACAACAAAATCAAAATGGCTGAGTTGAGTGACAAGGAGTTTCAACTGTACTTTATATCTTTATTTAGAGATTTACCACAACTGTAGAAAGTAAAATCCAACGAATATAAGGATAAACATAAAAGAGACCTGGCTTTGAAGAAAATGGTTCAAGTATTAAAAGTTTGTCGTCCACAAATTACCGAAGAGGATGTTAAGAAGAAAATAAATATTCTGCGTACGACTTTTAATCGTGAGAATAAAAAAGTTAAAAAGTCTAGGGTTTCTGGCTCCTCCACAGATGATCTATATGTGCCTAGCCTATGGTATTTTTAAGGAATTGCAGTTTTTAGAGGATCAGATGGAACCGGAATCAGGAATTGGCACAACTGGAAACGAGGTAAGCAGTGTTATTTTTTAATAAGTGCTTAAGTGCTCATTTCATTAACATTTTAATGTAACACAATTTTGACTACACAGTAATTTTTATTATTTTATATTACTCATAATTTAATTTTTGTTTCAGGAATCATCAGCACAACCAGAATCTGCTACACAGTCAGATATTTTAACACAACCAGGGACTGCTACACAATCAGGGACTTCTACACTACCAGGGACTGCTACACAATCAGGGACTTCTACACTACCAGGCAGTGGCGGCTGGTGGGTTATCGAACTGGTAGTGCACTTTAAGAAAATCGAAGCAAAAACTAAAAACAGTTACGGTAATATAAATAAACGTAAACGTTACCCCAGCCAGATTTTGTCGAAAATCACATTTTTTTTAAAGTAGATAATTAGAAGTCCAACTTCTTCAATTGTTGTGCTGATTTTTAAATTTGTTTTGCTAATGGTTTTTTAGTTATTTGACAAAAACAGATCTGGCTGGCGTAACGTTACCCCAGCCAGATGTTTTATTAATTAAAGGGTTTATTGAAATAAACTTTAGGTACATAATTAGTATTCTGAACGAGGTAAATGTTGCCACAAAATTTGAATTTGTATCGTTTATGGTTTCGGAGATATTCAAAATCCTGCTGGTGTAACGTTTACGTGTTCGCTGTATCTCCGAAACGGCTAAGCGAATATGTATAATTTTTTGTACACAGCTTCTATGAATTTGTTATAATTTGTTTGCCAATAAAGAAAAACAAAATAATGCACCGTTTAGAAGTATTTTAATTAATAAAAAAACTCAAAAATAGCTCCTAGCTCTTCAAAAAAGAGCTCTAAAGCCTTATTTGAAACGTCATTTTGTAGCTTACAACTGCCTTCGAATGTTTGTAAATTTTCATTAGAATCCTGTAGGTATTTATTAAGTTACAACGATATTTAATTCAGTTCTCGTAACGATGCGCTCCGGAGATTTTAAGCCTCCGATTTACTGAGTTCCTTGTGGATTTAAAAGTTGAATAAGATATCATTAATTAGTATTTTAGTTCAATTTTCTACCTGTAAAATTTCAGCGTAATACGATTTGTAATTACCGAGATAATTAAAAGAAAGACATTAGGTAGTGCATGATCATGGCAACCCGACCAAGTATAGATGGTTACGAAAAAGCGGCCGCGTAGTACTTTATACTAACTTTTGAAATTAATAGGATAGTTTAAAACGTAAAGTACAGTTACGTACAGAAGTGTAAAACGAAAACAATATCATCTTAATTTGAGTATTTTTATTTACAAATCATGTCTTATAAACTTACAAAGAAAAATGCGAAGTACCTAAACACTTTAATTTAGTTATATATTTTCTTATAGCAGCATAATAAATGTTCATTGGCTCAACATAATTATAAATTAACTTCCAAAAGATTAACATTGATTTTCAAATCATGAACTAACAATCACATAATAAATTATTGACTGACATTATTATTTTAAGAGCACATTACGATGACTGGCTGGCTAGTATTCTTATAAAAATAGTTTTATTATTAAAATCACAGATCATTATTAAAACTAAATTAAATCACATTGTACTTAGTAAAATGTTCGATTTTAAATATCAAAATAAACTTTCGGACATAGATACAGCTCTAATATAGTTATATTGTTTTAAAATCACAGATCGATAATTTTAAAAACAAAGAAAATATTTACAATATGTACCAACTTTTTAACACCCTAAAAATCACAGATCATATAAAACTATACAAAATCACAGTGCGTTTCATAAAATATTTACAGTAGGAAATGGTTTGATTTCAAATATGTACTACAATAATCTTTCGTACATATATACCTCTATAGTTCTAAAGTAAAAACTAAATATAGTTATATTGTTTTAAAATCACAGATCAATAATTTTCAAATCAAATAAAATTCTTAAAATAGATATCTACTTTTTAACACTAGTTAATAGCTCTAGTGACAGTTGAACGACAGTGAACTTTTTACAGTCATAGTGCTTTTATTTTCACGTTACAGCTAGACCTCCAAGGATGTTTTGTTCCTCTAAGCTCAGGAGGAATTGTCAGAATAAGCATTTAAATCACATCAACATTTAAAAAATTAGATACAAATATAATCATATGTCATCAGATTGCAACGTATAAATAATCGCATGAGGCATTATTTCTGTTTTATTTTTTTGAATTTTGGTGTACATATCGTCATAACATTGAAATGTCCGATTATGTTTCCGAAAGCAATGAGCTTTATAGTGACCAATCCCTTCTGAGCTTAGAGGTGGATCAAATTCAATGATAGACAAAATCTCATAGAATCTTTCGTTGATCTCAATATTGACAGGAACGTCATTGAATAGAATACGGATATCATGAATCTCAAACATTATCAAACTGTTCAAATTATAGTTGAAGCTTACTGTTCCTTTTTTACAACAATAACAGAGGGGTGGTAAATCGTCCTTCATTCCCGATTCTACAGCCTCTTGTAATTTTGTAATACCTTTCTGATTTATTATATTTATATTTAGTGGCAAGTATTTACATTCAAAATGTGTTTTGTTTTCGTGATTAGTGCAATTTTCGTTTGAACAAGTTCTTTTTCTAGTAGCGGAAAAGTATGATGTGCAGATTTCTTCGAGTATTTTTGTGACGTTACAGTTATTATGCACAGTTTATTACATTGCACCTAGTTTCATCATTGATTTCAATTCCAGGGCAAAAAATACTTGATAAAAGTATATCTCGCGTGTCATAAAGTTTTTGATTAAATCTCTTTGCAGTAGCAAGGTCTGCGATGAACTTCGTAAAAGCATCAACACAATTATTAATTTCTTGCCTGAACACAAGTCTGTCTTTGTAAGCTATGGCAAATGTTTGCGAGATGGCGTCAAATGCACAAGTATTAGTAAGAATTAGTTTTTTATTTTTAGATATGGCAATGTTTCCATTTTGTAGTATATATATGGGTCTCAAGTTATAATTTGCTTTGTTATGAGGAACAGCAAGACCTCTCCAGTTTTCAACTTCTACAGGTTTATCCTGAAATATGGATTCTAATCCGAAATCTATATTGCTCGTTACGTTTTCTATTTTATCTATCTGTTTTTGCGACTCCTTCCTATTAATCAAATCCTTATTGCTCTTTTTGATTTGAACTTTATTTATCTTTTCCTCAGTAGTTTGAGATTCAGTTGTTTGCGAGATACTTAATTTCACAGTCCCATTTATAAAAGTGTAGTGTTGAATCAAAAATTCATCTAGTCGTATTCTCTCGTCTTTGGTGTTAAAATAAATTGTTTTTAAGTCCTTAAAATGGCTTTCAACATTTGAACTACTAGGAACATCTTTGGCATCGACAAAATAGTTGGTCATGACGTTACCCCACATAGGCAATTTTCGCAACAATCTTTTCAATGTCTCATTAACAGCCGGCAAATAATACTCATTTTGTTGTTGATATTTTACGTCAAATAATAATAAATATAACTTTTCAGTCTCAATAACGTCGTTGTAATATTTGATAAGAGGACAAATAGTACTGTCAGCCTCATAATTTTCAGGAAGTGTATCATTTTCAGGAAGAATATTTTCTTCCTGAAAATGATTATCTATGTCATCATCAATTTTGATATGGTCGTTTTTAGAAATTTTAGTTGACAAACGCTGTAAAGCTTCTTCGTATTTACCAGGGCTAATATATTCGGGTAGTGACACCGTAACAATATCATCAATAATCTTTTTAATTTCTTTGTAACAATGTTGTCCGTAAATTACTTTTATACAATTAATATAAAAATATTTACATTTTTCTGAGCATTTGTCAAAACAACTTTGTTTAGGCAGTTTTTTGAAAAAATGGGATTTGTCTAGTCTGACGTAGCAAACTGGCACATGCTCAACCTGCCCTTCCAAAAGTGAAAAACACTGTGCTAAGTATACATTGGTATCTGTTTTAAGGAAAGTACGACATATTGCTTTTAATAAAGCAGCTGAATCGTCACAGATTATTTCTTTGGGTAAATGTCGATTTACTGCCCATGTACTTAACCAAGTGGCTATACATTCAGTTGTGTGTGACTGTGATGCCATATAACATAAGGGAATGCTAGTACTGGTAGTGTATGCCATAACAACATATAAAAAAGTATGTTTAGCGTCTTTAGCGCTTACTCCTGGGGGCGCTATCGTTTGAAAGATCGAACCTGTTGCGTCTAAGGATAAAACAGTATGTGTATTTTTTAAAATCTCATCGTAATATTTACTTTGTTCGTTTGTCCAGAAGTAAACAAAAAACGGTACAAGTGAAAAATTGTGTATGTATGTATTAAATGGGGAACTCTGAGACATTGCATAAATAGATATAATTGTGTTTTTATCAAATTGTAGTGCCCTTTTAGCCTCATGACGTATTTTCCTCAAATTATTCAATTTTGGCATAGTTGGAGGTTCTTTTGGATTGTCTTTATCCATGAGTTCGTCTGCCATTAAAGTTCTGACTTTCAACGCCTTGTAATTCATTAACCTCTCAGCAATTTTTCGTTTTCGGTTTGATGTCAGTCTATTTTTAACGTTTTTATCGTGGACAAAGTTTTTCTCGAAACGATTTATTTGACAAACCACATTTACAAAATTTTCAGTCAACGGATTTAAGTACATAACAATATTCGCGCCACACTGAGTACATTTTCCCTTGCATACAATGTCGTTTAATTGAAAGTTCGTAGGTACATATCAATTTTTAAAAGCGAAAGTACAATCAAGTTCCGTTTTTTTCCATATTTGGTCTTGAAGCTCATTAGTCCAACTATTCTGTAACAATGTGTGGTTTTTAGGTGCGATACGTTTGAATTCATAAATGTCCATTTGAAACTCTATTTCCAAATCAGAATAGTTGTCGCAATTATCAGTTTATCGGTTATGTTGTTCGTCACGTCCGTTGTGTTATTCGTTAGTCCATCTGAGTTATTATTATCGTGAAAAAAGTATTTCTTATTACGTCTTACTGAAGCTTGTATGGCCATTTTAGACATTTTGTGTTGAAACATTTCGTTTAATTCATTCTGTATGCTTTCATATACATCATGATTAATTGGAGGACAAGTCTTAAAATTATCAAATACATAACCATATTTCGAAATAACGCGTTTTTGATCATGCAACGGTATAACGCTTTTTCTACCGGCCATTATGTTTATAAATTTCTTGTCGGATGCAGGAATCGATTCACTGGTGTGCGTTGCTCCAGCACAAAAATACGTGGCCAGATAAATAAATAAATATACAGCAGGCAACGAAGATACTTGGTGCTTGCACATGTCTTCGCTTAGGAGATTGTCGGAGCCATCAAATTGTCTACAACAAAAAAAAAATATAATTATTAAAGCACATCTAGTATACTCAGGTACTAGACGACCAATACTACGATACGATAATTCGTGGCTGCATCTTTTGTCGCACACGGCACAATAGTGCAGGAACTTTAGCATATCTTTGTATGGCGAAATCGCATTAATTCATAACTTCGATTTTTTTTCTCCTTGTATAGTTGATCGTATTGCTAATCGAATAATAAAGGAATCCAACTGATTTTATGACCGGAAAATAATAAAAAAAAAAATTTTTTCTTATTTCACCTCGTAACAAAAAAAGTAAAAATACTATAAGGTTATTTTTTTATCCAAACGCATTGTTTTATTTTAAGCTTAACAAATATGCTATAATCCAACTGTTTTTATTTACGGAAATATTATATTGATTAAATAACGTGTTTTTCGCCAATGTATTATTTTTTCTATGTTCCGGTCTTAAATTTAGGTGGATTTTTATTCCCTTGTGGTTTTTGATTTTATGCATATCTATATCAATAAAATAGTGATAGTATTTATGCTTTATTAAATAAAGTGTTTTTCGCCAATGTGTTTTTTTCTATGTTCCGGACTTAAATTTAGGTGGATTTTTATTCTCGAGCGGTTTTTACAAGATTTTATGCATACTATATCAGTTAAAATAGTGATAGTATTTATGCTTTGTTAAATAACGTGTTTTTCGGCAATGTATTTTTTTTTTCTATGTTCCGGACTTAAATTTAGGTGGATTATTAAATATAGTATCTTAAAATTGTCCTATTTAACGAAATTTAAAATATTACGCTGATAGCGAATTATTTTTTTTTAACTTGTATTTTTCCTACACTACAAGCCAGCGGCCAAGTTTGCGACCACGAAGCAAATTATACGTAGCTTGATTGCAACAATCAGTCGTGCCAGCCAGAGCTGGACTAGACCCATTCTGAGTATTGGGGGAAAATTAAAAAAACAATAACTACTCACCACAGGTAGATAGTCGCCAGATTTATGAGTGTGATGTGTGTCAAGTCAACATGCATCCAACTGTGATTTGCTTATATCTTCCATAGGCAGCCGGCGCCGCGCCGTCCGCACCGCTATTACCTACTCATCTCGCCACAGTCACCACCAAATTGCTGTGGTTACATTGTTATGCCTACATTAAAGAGAAACACTAAGTTAATTTGAGTCTTATTTTTTTATATTAAAGTCATCAACATCATTAGTTAAGAATTTTAATTAAAAGTGTATTATTCACGGTTGGTTCATGGCGAATCATTTCACATAATTCGTGTAATTTATCAGTGACTAGACTTCCGCCCCACGGTTTCACCCGCGTTCAATGAGTTTTCCCAATGTGAATTATACATAAAAACCTTCCTCTTTAATCATCAATCATCATCATCAAAAAAACCGCATCAAAATCCGTTGCGTAGTTTTAAAGATTTAAGCGTTCAAGGGGAAATAGGGACAGATAAAGCGACTTTATTTTTACTATGTAATGATTAAAAAGGAAAATTATTTTTATACATTAAGTAGCTTACCTTTTTCATTAGTAACTCACGAACTCAGGTATTATGGTCCGCAATAGAAGTACTTCATAGTAGTTCACTTTAAATTAAACGAAATTGCGAAGGAAGCGTATGCGCACTCATTCAACGAAACCAAATCTTTGACTAACTCTATCGAGCGACAAACAATCATCCGCCCTCCGTCCCTCGTCCCAAGGACGCGTTATCGACGCTCTCTTTCTTTCTTCAGTAAGTTGCAATGATGTCGTCTCATGTGCATAACTGTGAAGAATATAGAACACGCGCGAATGCAGCGCGCTAAGTACAAAGTCTTCTATCTCTCTATCTATATTATTTTAAAACTGCAACGGGACCGTGTTTGTGCCAATTAAATATTTCACTATTTTGTTAATAAATATATAAGTTTAGCGCTTACGTCACAACAGGTTAAATAAGAAAGGTAATGAATGGTACAGTATTTTAAGTAGGTAACATAAATAAGTAGACACAAATTAAAAATATATAATTTAATTCATTTCAAGATATATACTATGCTATAGGCTGAATAGTTTAATTCTGTACGCGACTGTATTGAGCATGTAGCGTTATTATACTATACGTTTTAAAAGGTAGGCATAAAGTACTACGCGGCCGCTTTTTCGTAACCATCTATACTTGGTCGGGTTGCCATGATCATGCACTACCTAATGTCTTTCTTTTAATTATCTCAGTAATTACAAATCGTATTACGCTGAAATTTTACAGGTAGAAAATTGAACTAAAATACTAATTAATGATATCTTATTCAACTTTTAAATCCACAAGGAACTCAGTAAATCGGAGGCTTAAAATCTCCGGAGCGCATCGTTACGAGAACTGAATTAAATATCGTTGTAACTTAATAAATACCTACAGGATTCTAATGAAAATTTACAAACATTTGAAGGCAGTTGTAAGCTACAAAATGACGTTTCAAATAAGGCTTTAGAGCTCTTTTTTGAAGAGCTAGGAGCTATTTTTGAGTTTTTTTATTAATTAAAATACTTCTAAACGGTGCATTATTTTGTTTTTCTTTATTGGCAAACAAATTATAACAAATTCATAGAAGCTGTGTACAAAAAATTATACATATTCGCTTAGCCGTTTCGGAGATACAGCGAACACGTAAACGTTACACCAGCAGGATTTTGAATATCTCCGAAACCATAAACGATACAAATTCAAATTTTGTGGCAACATTTACCTCGTTCAGAATACTAATTATGTACCTAAAGTTTATTTCAATAAACCCTTTAATTAATAAAACATCTGGCTGGGGTAACGTTACGCCAGCCAGATCTGTTTTTGTCAAATAACTAAAAAACCATTAGCAAAACAAATTTAAAAATCAGCACAACAATTGAAGAAGTTGGACTTCTAATTATCTACTTAAAAAAAAATGTGATTTTCGACAAAATCTGGCTGGGGTAACGTTTACTAAATAAACAATAATTAATGCGTCACACATACAGTAAAACATGTCATTATGTCAATCATGGCTGCCGTCGTCGCCTCGCGCCCATGCCGGCCGGCCAATCCGTCAAACATCGGGTGCTCTCGGCAATCGTCGGTTCGCCCGTGCGGCGCTCGAGAACCCGCTCATTACTCAGTACATTTCTATGAACTATCTTTTGTTTCACGCGTCAGGCGTATTACCTCGTATCTCCTACAAGTTATATTAGCAGTCCTCGTGCACTCGCCGAAGCGCACGAGAATTTGTCTTTACAGGAAAATAAGTCTTAATAGTTTAGTAAAGCGCTCAAACTGTTTTACCATAATTGGAGATTATATCTTTTATACGTTTTTGTATGTTTCAAAATAACAATTAAAATGGTAATTAAAAAGAAAGATGAATTACTCAATATTTTGTCATTTTTAAATCTTTTGAATTGGTGGTTCAGCGCACGAGCGCACTTAAGGTACAGCCGCCACTGCTACCAGGGACTTCTACACAACCAGAGACATCACAACAATCGACAGCACCACCAGCATCAAAAAAAAAGAGAAATGATTTTCAAACTGAGTTGATGTTGTTAGCTAAGGCACATTTTAAAACACCGGAGAGTGAATTTCAAATAATGGCGAAAAACTGGGCTTTTAAATTACAACGTATGTCAAGAGAGCAACAAAGACTTGCCGAGAAATTTATAAACGACATACTGTTTGAAGGTGAAAATGGCAATCTTAATAGAAATTCTGTGATGATAAATGCTGCTCCAGCTTCCCCTACCTGGTCCTTCAATTCTTCACCTATACCACCTACGCCATCACCCACACCATCACCCAAACCCTCTATAACATCAACCTTACCATTACCACATACGCAATCAGCCATACCACACACACCACCAGCCATACCACACACACAACCAGGCATACCACACACACCGCCACCTTCATTACACTCGTCGTCATCATCCGTGCAGGTGCCGGTACAATCATATTCATTATCTATTCCTTCTCCCATGCCAAATGTGCCTGATGAAATTGTGGAAACAACTGAAGATGTAATAAATACTTCGGACGCAGAAACTGATACTGCAGCAAGCTTTTTGCAATCTTTTTATGCTCTTTAATTATAATGTGTAATGAAAATGTATGCATGTTGATTATAATAATAAAACTTACCATTATATGTCTTTTTAATACTTCATTTATAGCTTCACATGTTTCCATGACAATGTCACTCAGAGTGCGAGGTGCAATGCAGGACTGAAATTTTAAATCTTCAAAATCGGCTCCAGTTGCTAGAAATCTTAGAGTTATTGATAGCCTTTGAGAAGCTGGAATAGATTTTCGCATCACGGTATCTTTTTTTCCTATCAGAGGACTAACTAACGCTAGCAAGTTGTTGAAAGTTTTATCGTTCATTCTAAGAAAGTTACGGTAGTCTTCTGGTTCTGTGCGCAATATCACATTCAATAAATTTTCATGAGTAAATCTATCTCTTAGTTTTAACCATTCTCGTGTCCAACGTCTTTTTTTCTTCTTTTTTATACACATCGCCAAAGTCAATGCAAGAAATGCTTTGTCAACGTTACTCATCGGAGCGTGATTTCACGGCGAAAACTGCTTTGAAACTGTCCTGTTTGTTTGACAAACTTGTTGTTGTGTGTGCGCTGATATTTGATGAAAACGTACAAACAAAACGTAAAGTTTGACAAACATGTTTGAACGTTTACAGGCTGCTTAACTTCATACAAACGGACGACGCGCGAGCTATACCTACTCGCTCGGATGTCGGCATGCTACAGTCGCGGACGTGCCGCAGTGACGACCGGACGGTGTGTTGGTTTTTAATCAGTAACCGCGCGAAGTTTTACTAGAAATAAGTGGAAATAAGTACAAGTAGCTATTTAATATGACAAGTAGAATATATTGTGCTGTTTTTGGTTGCATGAATTCTTCAATAACGCACCCAGAGATAACTTTTTTCGATTACCTGGAAACTCCGAAAGGTAAGACTATAAAATAATAAGACTTACTATTAGGTAAGAAGGTACCTACCTACTACGTAATTTGTGTCTTGTGTCTTAATGGATTGGTATTTCCAAAAGTAAAAAAACCGGCCAAGTGCGAGTCGGACTCGCGCACTGAGGGTTCCGTGCCAACTTTAACTGAATTTGGGAATCCATTTACTTCCACTTAGTAAAATCCACAATATTTTGTGGACAGCAAATATAACTTTGTTTTTCATAGTGTTTGTATGAAGTACAAAGTTATGTTTGCGGTTGTTGAAAATGTGCTATATCTCAAAAACTTACCATTCGATTCCGTCCGATCCAATTTTCGTTGAAAGCATTTGATAAGATCTACATTATATATTTTTTTCAAAGTTTACTATCGCTTAGTTTAGAAGTTAGATGGGGGGGACGCCCATTTTACCACTTTGGAAGCGTCTAGCTATGAAACGTTAGACTTTAAAAGAAAATGGTTTTAGGAACCTCTGTGTCATTTGACAGACCTATCTATAGACACCCCACACGTATTGGTTTGACCAAAAAATATTTTTTTTGGTTTTAGTTTCATGTATAGGAGCCCCCCCTTAAATGTCATATTTTTTGTTTTTTGTATGAGAATCGTAAAGCGGTTAACAGGATACATACTCCAACCAAATTTCAACAGTGTGGTGCTTATAGTTACAGAATAAAATGGCTGTGACATACGGACGGACAGACAGACAGACAGACAGACAGACTTGACGAAACTATAAGGGTTCCGTATTTTGCCATTCGGCTACGGAACCCTAAAAAAGGAATTAAATTACTCATTCAATGCAGTGAAAAAAAAAGTGATGGAAAAGCTGCTGCCCTCCTGGATTTAAAAACTGTAACTGTGCATAAAAAATCCGGAAAGTTATACTGCTTTTTTGTGGCTAAGATGTAACGAGTGAAGATGTGCGGTCAGAGAGAGAGGGATCGCTACCCTAATTAAATGTAGTGAAAAAAGATGTGATGGGAAAGGCGGTGATCTAGTTGGATTAAGTGCTGTAACAGTGCACGAAAATTGCACGAAATTATATATAAAAGAAAAGAGTATCAACGCTTCCCGTAAACGGCCAAGAGCATCAATAAGGCCAGTTGCACAAGAAAATCCGTTGGTAGAACAACTGTTCTGTTTTGAGGAAAAGTGTTTATTTTGTGGTAAAGAAATAACACCGGAATTTTTGACGAACGAGAGCAAAAAACCAGTCGGAAAACAAAATCGAGGAAAGCATCATTAACGCAGCCAATCAGCACGAGGACCATTGGAGCGAGGAGGTAATTATCAAACATTTATAATCATTCAAATATAAACAAAAAGTATATTACACATTTGTAATATACGTCAGAGTTGGGCAAAATTTCAATAGAAAATTATTAATTACAAATAAAAATTCTTATATATATATAAGATATATATACACCGTACACCGTTCTTCAGCGGCTTACAACTAATACTATTCGTGTCGGGAAAAATTCACAAGAACATATTTTTATAGTTCGAGATGTCCTGTTTCTAAAGGTGGCCATGAAAATTTTCCAAAAAAAAATTTATTATGGGAAAAAGCAGTTCGAATGGAAAAAAACGTGATTTTTTCGCACCTTTTTTTGTTTCAAATCGAAATCCGAAAGTGTTTCCGGGCTGCAATTTAACCCCCTAATGTATTTAAAATGGCGCCTACACTGTACAATTTTCGCTAAAACATTCATGATTCTTTCATTGACAAATGATGCACCTTTACAAACATAATCATAATCATAAATCGTTTATTTGCTCAAAACATCATGGTATAAATTGATATGACATACAGTGTAAGCTTCTCATGTTTCGCTGATAAAATAGCATGCAAATTGTTTACAGTGCTTGTAATCAAATTTCTTGAATAATAATTTAAAAGAAATAAGTCACTTAATCCTAGCGGTTGTCAATAATTTCCTTAACACAATATTTTTTTTTTCAATAAACCATTGAGATAATCGTTTTTTAAATAGGAAGCTATTTAACACTTTTAGTTCATTCGGGATCTTGTTATAGATTTTAACACACATCGCAAGGCAATTTTTCTTATATTTACTTGTTTTGGGAAAATTTCTTAAGACAATTTTATGTGTCTCTGCGCACTCTAGTACAAAATGACATACCTCATACAAGAAAAGCGATGGAAAGGGCAATAAAACTAGGTTTTTAAATAATGGTACGCATGTTTCACCAGGAATAACACCACAAATGGCTCTTATGCACTTTTTTGTGCCACAAACACTCTATTCTAATTTCTGCTATTACCCCATATCATCAAACGCGTATCTCAATACAGATTCTATGTATGCACGATAACATAACGACGGTTCCCGGGCTATTTGTATTAAGCGACATTTTGGGCGAAATTGACTTATATACATTTTCGGAATCAGCGAATTTTTCCGCGTCGTTTGAGCTGGGTTTTGTGACGATCTGAGCACTTTTTTTCGCTTCATACTATCGCATTTTCGGAGCCCATTTCGCACTGCGATGTATGTACCGACACAAAATTTTGTCAAATTTAGGAACTGTGTACTTAAGCTCACTATGAAATACCAAAGAGTTACTTAAACCCTCATTCCTGGATCAAAATTTACAGGCAATGTTCGTTAAACCAATTAGCCTCACCTTATAAATATTTTGAAATGTCGCTTCATACAATTGGCTTTACCTTATGATTATATAAGATTGACGCTTAATACAATTGGCCTTTCCTTACAGATACATAATAATGTCGCTTCATACAATTAGCTTTACCTCATAAATACATAAGAATGTCGCATAATACAATTAGCTGGATACTTGAATTTACTAGATGAGATCACTTGAAACATTAGGTTTTTATGTGAGTTTTTATGTGAATTTTAATATGACCACTAAAAACAAAGAAAATGGTTAAGGAAAATAAAGTGCAGGACCTAAAAAAAATATGGTGAATCCGTTGCCTAAAACAGTAACAGCTTTCGGAAGTCACTGCCCAACTGAGTTTAGAATACTAAGTACCCTTAATAAATTTAAAATAAGTATGTATGTATGTAGTTCGTTTAAATCATTTATAATGAGACTATAGGCTACTTAAATAAAATACTGTTAACTTGTGATTCCTATACAATTGTGATAAAAAGGTTAATCTGGTAAACTGGAAAGTTACTGTAGTTCCTAGCTGATGATAATTAAAATAAAAAGTACATTTGAGCAATACAATATCCTTCCTTATCCTTTGGACATTCCCACACATCGCCATCTAGTCCCAAAGTAAGCTACTCAAAGCTTGTGTTATGGGTGCCAGACAACGGATATAATACTTAAATACTTTTTTTTGTAAATACATACATAATATACATAGAAGACACCCAGACCAATACAAACAGACATGTTCATGCTCACAAATGTTTGTATTGAGCGGGGATCGAACCCGCACCCGCTGCGTAGTAGGCGATTTCTCGACCACTACACCAGACGGGTCGACAATCTGTTTTATTTCTCATTTCCTGGTTATTTTTAGGATAATAATTCCTAGGTTCCTTTAAATTCAACAATATTTTAACTGCCCCTTTCAGTAAACTTCATTACTCAGGCACGATTAGGAACAAATTAGTAATCGGCGTAAGTAAATCGGCGCTTAAACTGAACAGGACATACACGAAATTGTATAGTTAATGGCATTTAAATCATTTAGTTCAGCTATTAAATATGAAAAACTCTTCAATTTAAACCATTTAACCTGGAGCTATTACATCCAGTACTAGGTGGTTAGGTCATTTAACCTGGAGCAAGTATTAATAAACCTAGGCGGATAAGTCACTTAGGTAGGAACAACAAAAACTAATCTTAGGCGGTAAAATCATTTAGCCTGGAACAAAAAAATAAAATAAAAGGATCATTTTGCATTAAACGACATGTATCTTCGTTAATAATAGGAATATCAGAAAAAAAAAACCTATCAGATTATGCAGACTATGTAACCTAATCAATAAATATCCTTTTTTTTTCTAAAATTTTACAAATTGGGATAGTTATGATTTTTTTTCAAAAATCAAAACTTTTAACAGCTCTGGTATAAAGTTTACAAAATGTCGCTTAATACAAATAGCCCGGGAACCGTCGAATTAATATTGTGACAAGTGACAAAAAAACTTTTTGTCACTTTTTGAACTTGACTTAATGCACACACAAATTTAGTTATTTTATTGCAAATTCGTTCAATCTGATGTTTCCAGTCAAAAAAATTTTTCTATTGTAACTCTAAGAAATTTTACGTTTTTGACTTCAATGATTTTAGTGATATTTAATTTAAAATTATATTTCTCATGTTTAGATTGGTTGAACTGAATAAATACTGATTTATCCAAATTTATTTTTAGATTGTGTGGTTTGAGCAATTCAATTAATATGTCAATAGTTGTATTAATGTCAATTTCATGATAAGTCAATGAATTATTCCTCTTTTCAGTCGTCACTATTATAGAAATGTCATCTGCGTATAAAATGCATCAATGATTTGTAATTTTAAATATGTCATTATTATAAATTATAAATAAAAAAGGGCCTAGTATACTTCCCTGTGGGACACCTGTTTTATTTTCACGATTACTAGACGAAAAAGACACGAACTCACTATTGATTAATTTATCTACTGTTACATATTGTTTACGGTTAGATAGGTATGATGATAATAACCACTGAAGAGCTATGCCTCTCACGACTATATTTTCTAACTTTATTAAAAGCAGATTATGCAAAACATGATCAAACGCCTTGGATAAATCAAAGAAGAGTCCTGTTGTCCAAAAATTGACATAAACATTATTTAAAATTGTATTCATTAACTCAAAAATAGCCAATGTCGTGGATTTGCCATTCTGAAATCCATATTGGCTATTATTAATACTTTTATATTTGACGCAGAAATCTACCAGCCGCTTATATATGCACGAAAAGTTGTCAATATTGCGCGCCCTAAAAGTAAAAACAACTTTCAAATTAAAACTCAAACAGCACCTACTCCATATTCAATGTGAAAACAAAATGCACGCTTTTACTTACCAACGGGGTATGCGCGTCGAGCGAGGGGGTCGCAAACCAAGACAAAGGTAATCCGACGCCGTTCTCTTCGCCGAGGGGGTTAGCTTAGTTAACTGTACGCCCACGTGCGCACCCTAAACAGCTTCTGTCCTGCGTGGTCGTGACGCGTCGCGTCTACTCGTAACTCGATGATTGATTGTTCCTTCCAACTTCCTAGTTAGTTCTAAAGTCATCAATGCCAACGTGTCCAAAAACACGTCTCCTCTTTTAGTACGTGGCTGGATTGCGTGGCATGATTTTCGGTTTGCCTCGTATTTTGTCGGGAACACAGATTAGCAAGTGTCGGAAAACATGATGGCCGCCGCAAGCAAGGCCTTTCAAACCAAAGACTTTTTTTTTCTCTCTTTCTGCCTTTTCGCACGGCTTGTGCCGAAACAAATATTGAGCTCATAAATGATTCACAGCAGAGCTCATAAGATCTATGACCCGAAGGCTGAACACACATGTGTATTTAGGTGTTATATTTAAAGGTTATTTTACTACTATTTTTAGTCTAATATTTATTTATTGTTATTATTTTTTATTTTATTATAAACATTTTTTTTTCAATTTAATTATTTGTAATTGTGATGATTTATTAAATGATTGTATTTTAATAATAATAAGTCTTCTTTCTTTCTTTAAGAGTATGACACGCTGGTTTCTAACCTTGAAACTTTATGTATCTCATCAAAGCTTCAAAGTGAGCTCGTGCGGACCAGACTACTACAAGAAGCTCATAGGAAAGATGAAACTTATTCTACTACAGCGTTCATCGGCAAGAAGCAGTTGGTATGTAAATATTGCAACAAGACTGGCCACATAAAAACAAAGTGCTTCAAATTCAAGCGAGATAAACAGCACAAAAAGAGGAAGGATGAAAATGAGCCTGTCACCGCCTTTTTAGCTCACAAATTTTCGGAGTTTTACATAGACAGTGGATCGTCGTGTCATATGGTGAAAAACAAAGAACTTTTGTCCAATTAAAGAGAAACTAGTACTCAAATAGTCTCCTGTGCCAATGATGAACAATTGAAAAGTTCTTGTGTAGGAACAATGTCTATTATTTCAAATAATGAGGTAAGAACCTTTAAAAATGTAATGTTTGTCCCTAATTTGTCAGTCAATCTCTTATCAGTTTCTTAATTAGTTAAAGATGGTTTTCAAGTTCTATTTACTAAAGATGGCTGTTTTGTCAATCATGAAGAGTGTAAAATTTCTGGCAATTATGTATTTAAAGCTACTTGCACTAATGGCATTTATAAAGTGGGTGGGTATGTGTGTGAGGATAACTCGCTCCATGGGATGTGCATTCTATGCTTCTGCATGATAGGCAGGAGACCAAGAGTGCTGCAGCTACTGCCTCTGCCTCATCTAATATGGAACTTTGGCATTATCGACTTGGCCACTTACATTCAGCAGGTATGTGTAGGTTAAGAAAGCATGCATGTGGTGTGTTGTTTAAGATTAGTCACAATTAGGTAGACAAGAAGTCAATACCATGTAAATGGGTTTTCAAAACAAAGAGAAATGATGTTGGAGAGATAGTAAGGTACAAGGCTCGCCTAGTAATCAAAGGATTTAAATAGACAAAAGGCATTGATTACAATGATGTCTATGCTCCTGTTGTTCGCTACACATCAATAAGGTACTTAGTCGACTTGGCTACCAAGTACAAACTTCAAATACACCAAATGGACGCTGTCACTGCCTTCCTACAAGGTGAAGTCGAGGAAGAAATTTATATGTCTTTGCCGCCTTGTTATGATGAAGAAAATAAGGTTTGTCGGCTCAACAAAGCATTGTATGGTTTAAAACAAGCCAGTCGACAATGGAATAAGAAACTCAATGCTGTTCTTACAGAGATAGGATTGAAAAGATCAAATGTGGATCCCTGTATATATTACAGACTGAATAATAAACAAGTTATATTATTCTAGCAGTTTATGTTGATGATTTGTTTTGTTTTTTTAACAATGATGAAACGGTTAAATCCGATTAAAAGAAAAAGTTACAAGAAAAATTTAAAATGCAAGATCTTGGTGAATCTCTGCAATGCATTGGAATCAAGATATCACATAGTAACAATTTGAATGAAATATCATTAGATCAATCAATATTACTTATCACAAGGTACACGTCCAGATATAACATTTGCTGTTACAGTGTAAGCAGATTCAATAACAGCCCTACATTACAACACTGGACTGCTGTCAAGAGAATCTTTCGTTATCTAAAGGGAACAATTAATATGAAACTGACTTTCAAAGAAAATCAAAACAACATTGTTGGCTACTGTGATGCAGATTGGGCCAATGATATGACAGATAGAAGATCTTGTACTGGATATTTATTTATATTCCAGGGGGCATGCATAAGTTGGAATTCAAAGAAACAAACAACAGTTGCACTCAGCAGTACTGAAGCTGAATATATGTCCTTAGCTTCAGCAGTACAGGAAGCTCTCTGGCTTCAGCAACTTGAAAATGATATTCATCAAAATATTTTTCAGACTCCCATTACTTTGTTCTGTGATAATCAAAGTTATATTTCTTTATTAATAACAAACAAGAAAATATTAAACTAAGACATGCAACATAAAAAAATAACTTAATATTAATACCTATTCAAAAACGAAACCATTTCCTTGCGGCAAGGAGGCTATGATGCTGGCTGCGTTGCCGCGTTGGATAGCTATGCTGATCCTTTGGGCTAGGAACCAGCCAGCTTTATTATTGGCTGTTAAATAATTTAATTTTGGCGCAATTTTTCTAAACAGCAATTTAGCAGAGGGTCCCCACGGCCCAAATGTTTCAACGCCAAACGGCGCAAACACATAATCACTTGCAAGTGAAACGTACTTGCGACGCTTGGCGTTTTCAGCCAACTCCGCTGCTGCTCCAGCTTTAAGGGCTGATTCTCTGAGATGGGAAGGGGCCAAAGTATCGACACAAGTTGCATCCCAAACTAAGGCCCGACCCCGTTCCCAGGGAATAAGCGTTAGGCCAAAGAGCTATCAGTATTTCAGGTTCTGATGCTTTCCAAGCCCGCAGCATACACATAGATGTCAGGTATCACTTTGTCAAGGAGAAAGTTGCAGCTGGGCAAATTCATTTGAGTTACAAGCGCACCGACGAGATGGTTGCTGATGCCTTGACCAAGGGCCTACCCCGCTGCAAGCATCATATCTTCGCGGCTTCAATGGGTTTGCGTTTAAGGGAGGATGTTGGGTAAACGCAAACGTCACTACTGGGCTCACCGGACGTCGTCCCCTCCCTACCTATGGCCGACTCTCTCTATTAACGTGGCGCGTGTGTGAAACATTAATTTTGTAACTTATATAATAAAACGTACATTTGTTTACTAAAATACATTGCTTTATTTATAACACTGCCCCATCCATACGCGCTGGTAAAAATACTGGCTCCAGGATTTGGTTTCGTACTATGCCAGCCCAAACGTTATGCTTCCACCGTGTCTGGAAGCCAGTTTCTTGCGTCTGATGGGGATTCTCGGCACACCAGTAATGAGCATTACGACGATTCCACATCCCATTGTTGGTGAAGGTGCTCTCATCCGTAAAAAATACGTTCCTCACGAAGGCTCTATCCTGGCCCAATAACCATCGGCAGTACGCCATGCGACGGTAGGTGTCACCTGGCACAAGCGCATACATTTTGTGGATCTTTAAAACCCTGTGCACAGTAGTATGAGACACTAAGTGTCTTGCACGGTGGCCTCGCCTTCTGCGAAGCACTTTTGCCGCTGTTCGCACGCCCAAACGAGGGTTCGCCTGCATGACATCCAGTATTGCCTGCTCCGTGGTAGCGGTTATTGACCCGCGCTCCGTCTCCGTAACTGTTACAATCGGCTGATTGTCAAGAAGACGCTGAACTGCCCGAGTGATGACGCGAGGGTCGCGAGGCTGATGTGCGTTGGGGTATTCCGCTCCGTAAAGACGCAATGCTTCGGAAGCATTGCTATGAGCCATCCCATAACAAAAGACCATGTTCACCAACTCACGAGCACTGTTCTGATGCCAAGGCATCTTTAATAGCTTTCACTATTACAAAGAACACTTAACAATAACCGTAAAAAGCAAACCGTACGCGAAAACAGAATACTTGCAATTCACAAACGCATTCGATGACTAGAGATGTAAAAATACCGTATTATACCAAATGGTACTGAATCATACCGGTATTTTACAATAGAATTCAGTATTTTTCGTATTATTCGTATTTTATTATTTCTTATCACAAAGCAATTGGCTTGAGTTTTTCACGTATCACTGGAGAATGAATTTATATATTCTGAAATATCTATACATATTATGAACATAAACATTGAAAACAATGCTTTGTTAGTATTTTTTCGACTGAATTCATGCATATAAAATATTGCTCGCACCATCACACGTTGCACGAAGTGGCAACGTCGGATTTGTTTGTCTTACGTCCGCACGCTTATGTGTGTGTACATGTATTTATCACTGCACTTATGCACATTTTAGACATGGAAGTGGAAGAAGAAGATCCTCTTCATGAACACTAAACAATTCAGCACTATATTATACCTATATGATTATGTTTGCGATTATGTTGAAATTATCTTAATAAATCATAATATCTGCATAACAATTTTCATTGATTAATTACTAGCTTTGCTCCCCTAGTCGCTAACGCCGACTAGTGTGGGACTAATGAGCAGTTTTTTTTAGATACATATTAGTATTCTTTGTAAAATAAGAATCGAATTCGTAATCACTTTTCCTAGGAACCTAAAACATGAACCCAATATTGATTTTCTGAAAATTTAATGTCTGCCATCTTGGATTTATAAATGGGTGCCATTTTCGGAATGGGACGTAAGGGAGCTTAACCAAGACCTAAAGCTCCAAGCCAACCTCACCTTCACGCGGTGCGTCCTGTTTCAACAGACGAGGCTCTGGCGACCGACCGATAGCGGGATAACCATCCAACAAAAGGCGCAGTAAAATGTTGAGCTGTGACGGGCAGCAGCGTCACACCTAAAAGAGACTGCGCCTCTGCGCTCGCCAACCCGCCTGCCAAGCGTGGCGAGTACTGGCAAATACCCCCCCCCCCCCCCCTAAATGGTAGGACACAATATATATATATATAAAAAAAAAGCCGTGGGGGAGGCCTATGTTTAGCAGTGGACGTCCTTTAGCTGATAATGATGATGATGATCATGATTTTCGGAATCAGTAACCCTGTAAACCTGATTAACGATACCCATATCGTTTTTACTCCATACATCTATTATCTGTTAATTTCCACGTCTTAGTACTATTTTAAACACAAAGCATAATATAGACATGACATGACACGCAGTTCTCTCTGCGTAGCATAGCGTACGGACGTTCCACTGCTCCCAGCTTATTTAATTTCAAAAGTTTAATGAGGAGGTTGTCAATTCGACTTTTAATAACAAACAAGAAAAAATTAAACTAAGACATGCAACTTAAAAAAATTACTTAATATTAATACCTATTCAAACACGAAACCATTTCCTTGCGGCAAGGAGGCTATGATGCTGGCTGCGTTGCCGCGTTGGATAGCTATGCTGATCCTTTGGGCTAGAAACCAGCCAGCTTTATTATTGGCTGTTAAAGAATTTAATTTTGGCGCAATTTTTCTAAACAGTAATTTAGCAGAGGGTCCCCACGGCCCAAATGTTTCAACGCCAAACGGCGCAAACACATAATCACTTGCAAGTGAAACGTACTTGCGACGCTTGGCGTTTTCAGCCAACTCCGCTGCTGCTCCAGCTTTAAGGGCTGATTCTCTGAGATGGGAAGGGGCCAAAGTATCGACACAAGTTGCATCCCAAACTAAGGCCCTACCCCGTTCCCAGGGAATAAGCGTTAGGCCATCGGGTCTCTTGCCATCATCACGGACCAAACCACGTGGTTCCAACGTGGAAGGAACATTAATGGTCGCAAGAGCTCTTCTGATGGCGTCATTAAGGGTAGCGTGACGGGCAAAACGCCCAGCGCTTTGCTGGCAACAAAGGCAGTGGAGACCAAATTTATCAACCTCCTTGCCACATGGACACGTAAAAATTTCACATATAGGGGTACCAAGGCGGAGACCCACACACACCCGGAAAGACTCACTATCGAAAAGAGTGCCCAAATTTTTCGATGGTAAAGCATGAAGCCAATGACCAGAATCTTTGCAGGAAACTGCCAAGAGCCTTGCGCGACCACTGTCACTGACGGAATTTTGAAGTAAATAATTGAAGGTCTCTCTCGCAAGAGGGACATCCCAAAGTTTTTGCTGGTGACGTTCCTTTGGGATGTCTTCTCTAGGACAGAGGCCTTGCCAAAACTCCTCCGCCTCTCTCACCTCAGAAAGTTGGCGAGGATGTTCAAAGATTTTTCCGGCTAAAACGGAAGTGCTATGCAAAGAGGAGAGAAAAGCGGGGAGGGCTATACTAGAAATTTGGCGAATTCCGATACCACCAAAACGAATAGGAAGCGAAGCCTGAGCCCAAGAATTATTATCGAAATGTAAATTTAAAATTTTTTCCAAACTATTTTTAAGGGTGGTGTCAAATAGTTTTAAATAATTATTTTTTTTCCAGATAGGACTAGCACGTAAGAAATATGTAAATTTAGGCACAAAAAGACACGATTTAAGAATAGTAAATGCAATGTGTGAATTTAGGTGTTCTAATCTAGGGGCTGAAAGGGTGAAATCATTCAATTTTTTATCTAGAAAAGGTTCGATGCTGGCATCAAGAAGAGGGGCACCCAGGAGGCAAAGCGATTCAGAATTCAGAATTTTGATGTTAGGAGCAAGGGAATTGAATTTATCAATGATTGCCAGACGGGAACCAGACGAAACGTGATCATTAATAAAAAGTTCACATTTTGAAAGGTTCAGTTCCAAGCCTAATTTCTTAAATCCTTCTATAATCTGGACAAGGTCTTGGAAAACAACATCTGCTTTGCCTCCAAAGGACCCGTCATCCAGATACCAGGCATTAAATTTAGAATTTAAGGATGAAATGACAGGATGGATGCCTAAACTAAAAAGGGCTGGACCTAAAGGGTCGCCTTGCTGAACACCGACTGCAGAAACAATTGAATATTCATTGTAAAGTAATTTTGATTGATTATTGTAACACTGAAAAACAAAGGGAAGTTTAATTGTATATCAGCTTAAATAAGTAACTTACGACTAATAGTGATTAAGTGCAATTTTGATTATTCTCGTGTTGCCGCATTTGCTTATCAACGCGGCTAGCACATACCGCTGCAATTCTATCTCGCTTACTCAACCCGCCAGGTAACTCCTGCGTCGTATCTGAACGAGTGGGGCATCGCAGACTACTACAATACATAGACGCACATTATGTTACGATCACCATCAAAGCGTTGCGATTCCGATTCAGACCTTTCGAAGGTTAATGTCACATTCCGGAAAGGGAAACACGACGATGATATGGTGGAAAATTTCCAGTCATTTACTGAGGTTATTATGAGCAACTCGAAAGCTGGAAAACGGATCTCAACACCAAAATAACGAACATCAATGATAACTTGAACATCGTAATTAAGGAGGACTTATCAAGGCTTACTCAAACTTCCCTTGAAATGCGTACCGAAATTAACAATATTCGCAAGGATTACTCCGAAATGAAAAAATCAATCCAAAATCTACAGGATAAACTATCTATTGTACCTATTTATGTTTATCATTTAGTGTGGACGTGATGTTGGCGCCATTTTCCGTGTACCTCACTCAGCAAGGGTCCACTGAAAACCAGCGCCAGGGCCTCCCGGGTACCTGGCTTATGCTGAGTGGGGTCCTCTTGATTTGGACAACACCGACACACGGCACACTATGCCACGCACTACAGGGTTAATATATTTTTTCTACTTAGATTTTTTTTTCTTCTTTTTCTTTTTGGTTGTATTTTTCTGTTTTGTAATTTGTAAATTCGTTGTGTGATTGTGTATGTTATTGTTCTGTAAACTCGTTTTAATGTGTGTGTGTTTGTGATGTCCTAAATTAATAAACTCATTTTCTTTCTTTCTTTCTTTCTAAACAGGAGGCCGTACAAAATGACGTCGAATGTCTTCAAACTTCAATACAGTTTCAGTCTGATAGACAAGATGACTTTGGTGTAAGATTAAATTCAGTGGCTCAGGATATCAAAAAAGTTGAAGTTTTACAGAATGAACTTGCGGATGTCAAAATGCAAAATAGTAAATTGTCTGCCGTCATAAATGAAATTGAGCAAAGGGAAAGACACAAAATTTGGAGATTAGAGGAATACCTGAAATAAAAAACGAGAATACCATGGATATTGTATTCATGTTGCTCAAAAAAAACGATTTAAATATAAACACAAATGATATCATTTCTGCACATAGGGTATCTCCTAAAATAAAAATTCAAGGACGTCCCAGAATAATCATTGTGAAGATGAGCACTCGCCTTCTTAAGGATAATATTTTATCCAAAACTCGAAAGATCCGTTTAACTACAGCAGATGTCAACATTCCAGGAAACGCTACACCCATTTACATGTCCGAGCATCTCACGTTCTTTAACAAAATGCTACTGAAGAAATGCAAAGAAGTTGTCAAGGTAAAAAACTTCCAGTATGTTTGGACAAGAAACGGCAGGATATACTGCCGGAAATGCGACACTGCCCCTGCAATTTTAATAAATACAGAGGAAGATTTAAAGAAGTTGCAGCATGGTTGAGCTTCACTTTTTTGATGTTGATATAAGTTTTGTTAACTTTCTCATATATTATGTTCAAACATCGCATGGTAAACTCAATAAATTATGAAAAGGTAAGAACTGCTTTAACTATCTATAGTGGTTATTGGTCTGTCAAAAGCTGCACTCTGCTGATGCAGCAACATTTAACAAGTATCCGTATAACTTATCTGGATGAATCTCAAGCTGATAAAATGATATTTTGTTACTGTGGCCGCTTAGTGCCTTACGATAACTAGTCAATAATAGTAATTCAAACCGAGAAACTAATATTCATTTATAAATGTTTGTTATGGTCGAGTTGTTTTTGTGGTTTTATTCATGATTTAGCATATAAAATTTACCAATGTAGGCAGAGATTTATGTATGAAAACAAATACATCACGAAACATAAATTTAATTTCTCATTTAACTCAAACACTTGTCGATTTCACGATTGCACATGTATTTAGCTTATGCAGTTCTGACTTACTATCTATCACGGACGGTAGTTTTGTCGGACTGGAGCGGGCGAGCCGGTTTTTGGTGACTGATTTGCCGTAATTATTACATCTATGCTTTGTCTCATTCTTGTTGTGTTAAATAGGTTCTTGAATTGAAACAATTTCGTCATAATTTCTTATGGAAAACTCAGTTGCCCAAATGGCTAAGGAAATTAAGAATTTTTTACCAAGACGTAAGGGAGCTTAACCAAGACCCAAAGCTCCAAGCCAACCTCACCTTCACGCGGTGCGTCCTGTTTCAACAGACGAGGCTCTGGCGACCGACCGATGGCGGGATAACCATCCAACAAAAGGCGCAGTAAAATGTTGAGCTGTGATGGGCAGCAGCGTCACAGTTGCAAGGGGCTGCGCCTCTGCGCTCGCCAACCCGCCTGCCAAGCGTGGCGAGTACTGGCAAATACCCCCCTCATATGTTAGTACACAAAAAAACCAGGCCCCCAGTCTCCGGCAGCCCCGCTATTCCTGATTCCGGTAGCGGTCACGGTAACGGCGGGGCAGGGGGTGCTAAGAATCCCCGGAGGCGATCTCGCTACCACCCCCAACGACAACTGGCCCTGGTAACTTATAACGCGTGCACACTGAGGACAGACGAGAAGTTGCTCGAGCTGGAGGAAGAATTGAGCAGGTTACATTGGGACATTGTGGGTTTATCAGAAGTCCGTAGAGAGGGCGAGGACACGATAACTCTGAAGTCTGGCAACCTGCTCTTCTACCGGGAGGGTGACCAAAAGTCCCAAGGTGGTGTTGGGTTTCTTGTCCACAGGTCCCTCGTAAACAACATCGTAACCATCGAGAGTGTGTCGAACAGGGTGATATACCTTATACTCAGAATAACCGAAAGGTATTCGCTGAAGGTCATACAGGTATATGCACCGACCTCGAAACACCCGGATGAAGAGGTGGAGGAAATGTATGAGGACGTAAGTAGAGCCATACACACTTCCAAAACCTATTTCACTGTTGTTATGGGGGACTTCAACGCAAAACTCGGCAAGCGAGGCGAGGATGAGTTGAAAGTGGGACCTTTTGGATATGGTCAAAGGAACGCCAGGGGAAATAGGCTGGCCGACTTTCTGGAGAAGGAGGGACTCTTTGCGATGAACTCTTTCTTCCAGAAGCCGCCTCAAAGGAAATGGACCTGGCTGAGTCCGGATGGCAAGACGAGAAATGAGATAGACTTCATCATGACCACCAAGAGACGGTTATTCAATGATGTCTCCGTGATCAACAGGGTAAAAACCGGTAGTGATCACCGTATGGTCCGAGGCATATTGAATATAAATGTCAAATTGGAAAGGTCCCGCTTGATGAAGTCCACGCTCCGACCTACTCGTGCCCATATCCAAAATCCCGAGAGCTTTCAACTCGAGTTGTCAAACCGCTTTGATTGCCTAGAGAATTGCGTATCAGTGGACGAAATAAACAACGGGTTTGTGGAAACTGTCCAAACGGTCGGATCTAAGTTTTTTAGACCTGGCCGTAAAAATAGACCTCAAAAACTCTCGGTCCACACTCTCGACCTTATGGCAGAACGTCGATCTATGGCACTGCAGACCTCCGTTAATGCTCAAACCTACAGGCAGCTTAATAGACGAATAATGAAATCTCTGCGACATGACATTCGTTCCTTTAACACGACTAGTGTTAAAGAAACAATAGAGCGAAACCAAGGCTCCAAAGTGTTTGCAAGGGACATGTCTATTGGGCAAAGCCTGTTGACGAAGCTTAAGACGGAGGACGGCAGTGTAGCGTCGACGAAAGCAGAGGTTTTGAGGGAGATCGAAAGGTTTTATGGACAGTTGTACACCTCAGTAGCCAAACCCGTTGATAGCTCGACCGGAGACCCACGAGCTATCCTGACCCGACACTACACTGAAGACATCCCGGACATCAGCCTCTACGAGATTAGGATGGCCCTGAAACAGCTTAAAAACAATAAGGCACCTGGCGAGGACGGAATCACAGCAGAGCTCCTGAAAGCGGGTGGAACACCGGTACTTAAAGTCCTTCAGAGACTCTTTAATTCCGTTCTGCTAGAGGGCATCACGCCTGAGGCATGGAACAGGAGTGTGGTGGTGTTGTTTTTCAAAAAAGGAGACAAAACCTTATTGAAGAACTATAGACCCATCTCACTCCTGAGCCATGTCTACAAGCTGTTCTCAAGGGTCATCACGAATCGTCTCGCACGTAGGTTTGATGACTTCCAGCCTCCCGAACAAGCCGGATTCCGAAAAGGCTACAGTACCATAGACCACATTCATACGCTAAGGCAAATTATACAGAAGTCCGAGGAGTATAATATGCCTCTATGTTTAGCTTTTGTGGACTATGAGAAGGCCTTTGATTCGATCGAAACTTGGGCGGTGCTTCGGTCTCTTCAGCGGTGTCACATAGACTATAGGTATATAGAGGTGTTAAAGTGTCTATATAACAACGCCACCATGTCGGTCCGAGTACAGGAACAGAATACGAGGGCGATTCCATTGCGAAGAGGTGTAAGACAGGGCGATGTTATATCTCCGAAACTGTTTACAGCGGCATTGGAAGACGCCTTCAAGCTCCTGGAATGGGAAGGATTCGGCATCTCCGTCAATGGCGAATACATAACACACCTTCGGTTTGCCGATGATATAGTCGTTGTGGCAAAGACGCTGGATGATCTAGGCACTATGCTCGAAGACCTCGACCGAGTATCCCAACAAGTGGGTCTTAAAATGAACATGGAGAAGACGAAAATTATGTCGAGTTCCCTTGTTGTACCCACTCCAGTATCCATTGGGAACTCAACTCTCGAAGTTGTCGACGAGTACGTCTACCTGGGACAAGTGATCCAATTGGGTAGGTCCAACTTCGAGAAAGAGGTCAATCGACGAATCCAACTCGGCTGGGCAGCGTTCGGGAAACTGCGCAAGAGCGTCTTCTCGTCTCAATTACCTCAGTGTCTGAAGACGAAAGTCTTCAATCAGTGTGTGTTACCAGTGATGACATACGGATCCGAAACGTGGTCTCTTACTATGGGCCTTATAATGAAGCTCAAAATTACACAACGAGCGATGGAGCGGGCTATGCTCGGTGTTTCTCTACGAGATCGAATCAGAAACGAAGAGATACGTAGAAGAACCAAGGTAACGGACATAGCCTTGAGAATCAGTAAGCTTAAGTGGCAGTGGGCAGGGCACATAGCGCGAAGAACTGATGGCCGTTGGGGCAGGAAAGTTCTAGATTGGAGACCCTTCGACCAAAGACGCAGCGTAGGACGTCCACCAACAAGATGGACAGACGACCTTAAAAAGATCGCAGGATCAAACTGGATGCAGACCGCTAGTGATCGGTCGCTGTGGAAAGCCGTGGGGGAGGCCTATGTTCAGCAGTGGACGTCCTTTGGCTGATTATGATGACTATATCTTGTAAGACCCTTAAAAGTAACACTAACCTACATGTTATGTGCTCGTACATACCTACGGAGGATGAACTTATACCCGATTGTATTGATAATATAATATACGTGACAAATTTATTGTTTCGTAGAAATCCGCGTGACAATTTTTTGATCATAGTCGATTACAATCTCCCGTGTATACAGTGGGATACTAATGGCCCCACTCATTTAAAGAAGGGATCTAAAGAAATTCAGGACGCTGGTAAGAGATTGGTAAATGAATTCAGTCTTCTTGGGTTAATTCAATACAACACGCTTAGGAATAGCTCCGGTAATACCTTAGATTTAGTATTTTCTAATCTTGCACTGGATATAGACCCGAACACTTTGCCTTTCACGAAACTTGACACCACCCCGTTTTTAACATATACATCTCAGATCACGCTCTTTCATTTTTAGATGAACCCACTATACCTAGACGAAATTACAGGAAAGCAGACTACCAACAAATTAACGATGCTCTGAAATCAATTGATTGGCAAGATTTATTTAAACATCATTCAACTGAAAATGCAACAGCGGCCTTTTATAATTGTTTAAACAAAATTATCGAAAAGTATGTTCCATTACAAAAACTAAATACAAAAAAATACCCAGTTTGGTTTAGTCCTTCTCTAATAAAAATTATAAAAGAAAAAACTCGTGCTCATAAGCGCTGGAAAAAGTTTGGTAATCTGTCGGACTATGACGAATTTAAACTGCTTCGTAAAAGACAGCATCGAGTACAAGATACTGTTCTCGTGGTCGCCTTGTGCTTCTTTAGAGTGAACTGTATATATTTGCTGTAGGCACTGATTACGTGGCTGGTCTATTTGGTTGATTATAAAAGACTCCGTGAGGACAAAATTATATTTATTTCTTAAGGACACAACAAAAACCGTATAAACTTATAGAAGTCAGATGAGAAGAAAGTGTGGATAAAAGATAATTATTTTCTGTCATAGACAAGTACATATAAAAAAACATACAAAAAGTTTGTTATTGTTGGAGTTGCCAACATGCTGGGGGCGCCAGAGAAATTGATGTTACAAGTAATATATACTAATGTATTCAAGATATCCAAATTTTATATTATTGCATCCAGCATATCGCCACATAAATAGAGTGTAAAAATAAACATTAATCATTTTTGCATATTCCATAATAGTTTCTTTTAACCACTTATAAATAATTCATAGTTAGTAATAAAATTGAAACAAATGCAAGCTACACTTTAAATAGCATTTTATAAAATAAAAACATTTCATAGTTGAAAATAAAAATGTATTCTACGCTTAGTGCTTAGTGTCTTATTAGCATCGTTTAAAGAAAAGGTAAGTCACATAACAACTTATTCAAAGGGTAAAATACATATACCACTTAGTGATCTCTTATAGATCTTTCTATTAGGTGTTATGACATCCACAACACGCGTTTTGTTGTCTAACCCTGGATAGACCTTTATCACTCTGGCCATAGGAGTAAGAGGTGGGGCATTAGGCTCCCTTAAGATAACTAAATCGCCAACTTCAACGTTGGTTTCACTGTCACGCCATTTAGGACGAGACTGAAGAGCATTTAAGTAGTACTTATGCCAAATATTCCAAAAGTGGGATCTTACTTTATTACATAGCTCCCAAAATTTAATTCTGTTTGTAGGTACATCTATAACCTGTTTTTCAGGAAATGAAGTTAATGTTGTGGCTATCAACCAATGCCCCGGTGTAAGGTAGCTAAAATCGTTTACATCTCGAGCTGATACAGGTAACAACGGTCTAGAGTTTAGAACTGCTTCTATCTGACATAAAATTGTACTCAATTGTTCGTATGTTAGTACATAATTCTGTATTATGCGTTTTAGGTGGAACTTCATGCTTTTCACAGATGCTTCGGCAAGGCCAGCAAAAACTGGTGAGTAACTTGGGGTAAAATGAAAGGCTATACCTTGTTGAGTAACATAATCTAGCACCCGTGCTTGATGACTTTGTGAAGCATGAAGTTCATATTAACGGCTTAATTCGTTCCTTGCCCCCTTGAAGCAACCACCATTATCGCAGAACACGTCTGTTGGTAGGCCACGTCGCGCTATAAAGCGCTTAAAACAAGCAAGAAAAGCGTCAGTACTTATGTCCGATGAAAGCTGTAAGTGGACGGCCTTTGTTACGAAACAGACAAACACACATATGTACCCTTTTGTCTGTACAGCACGTCGCACGCGCGAGTTTTTGACAGGGATGGGACCCGCGAAGTCTACGCCTATCTTTTGGAATGGGCGGCAGGCAGTTACCCTCTCAGGTGGCAAGGAACCCATTAATTGTTTGGCGCATTCTGCTTTCATCCTAAAACAAATTAAACATTTATGAATTATCTTCTTTACATGTTTGTAACCATTTACAATCCAGTAAGATTTATTTAAGCTAGATAATAACAATCTAGGAGCAGCATGTAATAATCTTATGTGCACATGGTGTACAATAATCTCAGTGATACGAGATGCTTTAGGCAATATGATCGGGTGCTTTTGAGAGAAAGATACTGAGGAGTGCTCAATTCTACCGCCTACTCGAAGCATATCTTCGCCGTCTAAAAACGGGTGCAAAGGTTTTAAAGAACCCTTGATATTTTCACAGTTACTACATAAACTATTTATTTCATCTTTAAAATAGATGCCTTGCTCGTGTCGAATGATCTTATGCAAAGCTTTTCGATACTCGCAAGGTGATAAATAAGAACTCGAAACCTTGTTATTCTTATTTTTTATATCTATATTATGACAAAACCTGAGAATGTATGCCATTATTCGTGTCATTTTATTTAAATCAGAGAATTTATTAATAGCTTGGTAGCATCGGAGGACGCAGGGGGTTGCTTCATCTCAGGTACGTCATTTAGAGACAATGAAGTAATTCCATTTTTAAAATCGTACTTACTGTCATTCAGGAAACAAGGACCTGACCACCATTGTTCGCAGTTAATCAGCTCGTCAGGATCTAATCCTTTGCTCACATGATCTGCGGGGTTCTCCTTGGTGGCTACGTAGAGCCAGCGCCACCTAGCGGTGCTCTCTCGAATTACCTTAACCCTGTTCGCAACGTAAGCGTTGAGTTTCATGGGCTCTGTAGCTATCCACGCAAGCGAAATTTGTATCATAGACTCTGTTTATTAACTTTGTAAGCAAAAGCATTGCATTGAGCTCAAGTCGCGGTATGGTTAGTGCCTTATTATTGCGGGGGTTAATTCGAGATTTAGAGCAGAGTAAAGAAATAGTAACCTTACCTGAGTCATCTACCACCCGAAGGTATACACAGCAGCCATAACCGGTTGTGAATGAAGCATCAGCAAAGCCGATGAGTTGCACAGCGATTGTTTTGCTAGGAATAATAATATTCCTTTGAACAATAAAAGTTTTCATATCCGACAGTTTTGTTGCGAAAATAAGCCATTCAGTTTTAAGAGTTAGTGGAAGAAGTTCATTCCAACCTATTTTTTCTGACCATAGTTTTTGCATGAAGGCCTTTGCTTTCATTATAACAGGAGACATGAATCCTACAGGGTCATAAAATTTAGAAATATAGCTTAAAACCTGTCTTTTGTTAGGGGTTTTAATTTCAAAAGGTTCAGGACATGACATCACAAAGCAATCTTTAGAAATATTAAGTGTCATACCTAAAGTTTTAATATAAAAATCATTCTTTTGTAAATCGAAATTATCAAATTGTTGTTTATCTGGCGAAATCCCTTATAATATTTCTCGACAATTAGATGCCCATTTATGAGTAAAGAAATTACCTTTACATAGTAACTCGCATAACTGTTTCTTAGCTTCGATGACCAAATTAATATCAGAGTTTGAATAGCAAGCATCGTCCACATATGTGCAGTTTTTTAAAACGTAGGAGGCTAATGGAAATTCGTCCTCATGTATACAAGCAAGTTCGTACAAACAGCGTGTGGCAAGAAAACTTAAACTCTTTTGACCATATGTTACCGTGTCCACGTATGACAAGGATTTCCAAGGCAACAATAATATAAAGGAGCAACTGCAAGTAAAACCGCACACAATATCATCATATCACTCTTCCAACAAGTGCTAGAAATACCTCATTCATTTCACGCAATAGGACATACTTGCATCGTGCGAGAAAGAGGAGAGAAGAGGAGCACACTCATATGAGCGAGGAACGAGTGCGAAGGAGACAAAGAAATCAACACGAAGTTACTAATTTCTGCGCAGCCTGCGTAGCTTCTACCAGTGACGGGGCGAACTCAATCGACCAATCAGATTGCCCCATTCACGTCAACGACTTGTGACTGTCTACGTCTGTCTGCGTCTGTCTGCGTCTGCTGCGTCAACAGGACAGCTGCCAACTGCCATTTTATCGGCTCTCGTTTGGTCGTGATATCATTAATGTTTTTTATACCTAGTTTATACGTTTTTATGCGTAGTATTGTAGATATCAGTCTCAATAATGACCGAACAAGGTGATTTAAAAAGCTTAAAGGCTGCACGAGGTTACGCCAAGGCGTCACTAACAAGGGTGCACACTTTCAGTCAAGATGTAGCATCTCTTGCAAATATTTCGTTAGTGACAGCGAAACGTGACCACCTTGTAAAACTTTTTCGCCAGTATGAGGAATGCAATATGGCCATCCTCGCATTAGATGAGACAGATGCTGAGGATATTGCCGTAGTGGAAGAAAAATATTTCCTCTCGCTAACTCTTTTAAATGACGCCATTATGGCAAATAGCATGCCTTCAGGCCCCAATAATGAACACAAAGTGAGAACAAGGCTACCTGAAATTAAAATTCCAGCATTCAGTGGTAAGTACAGTGATTATACACCATTCATTAACTTGTTTAAAGCAGTCGTACATAGTGACTCATCTTTAGATAATATCCAAAAGCTTTATTATTTACGATCCTTCTTACAAAAGGAACCCTTGGACTTAATTAAAAATTTACCAATAGAACCATCGAGCTACAATGAAGCGCTGCGGCTTCTCGACTCTCGTTTCAACCACAAGTTTAAGATAATTAGTGAACATATTAGCACTTTGCTCGATCTTAACACGTTACCAAACTCAAACCCTAATAATATTAGAGAATTTGTTTCACTTGTTAAACAGTCTCTGTCAAGTCTCAGGAATTTAAACGTCAACATCACAACTTGGGATCCAATTGTTCTAACCATTCTTTTTCGCAAATTAGACATATACTCTGCACGTGCCTATCAACTAGAAAGGAGCAACGACACAAATCCCAGTGTTGAGGATTTTCTCCAATTTATGGACAAAAGAGCTTTGGCATTGGAGAATGTAGAGCCGCAGAAGTATGGGAAGATCTCCAAGGCAGTGGTAAACATTGCTGCAGCATCTACAAGTGAAGCAAGTTCGGCGTGTCAATACTGTAAGTCCAAAGAACACAAATTATTTGCATGCAACAAGTTTAAAACCTTACCTTCTGCACAACGAGTCAATTTTGCGAAAGAAAACGAACTCTGCAATGTGTGTCTGAACCCGCATCGTGGTAAATGCCGATTTCACTTTAGATGTAGTATGTGCAAACAAACACATAATACACTACTACATCACGAAAAGCAAGAATCAGGCCCGATCACATTAATTTCAAACACGGAGTCTAACAGGGTATTACTCCCCACTGTAAAAATAAAACTTTATTCCAGGACTGGCACTAGTAATGGAATTATTAGCATTAGCATATTAATTAGCAAGCTGTTTTATGATTAGCAATAATTCAATTAATTTAAGTTGCGAAATTTCGTGAATGCTAAAATTCACAGACATTGTGCGAAACGAAGCAGCGAACAGCAAGCCGTCATACTACTTTCATAGATTGGCACGCACTGCTATTTAGCAAGATTAGCAGGCAAGTTAGCTAATCCGCGTTCGGCTCCGGTTTAACTTGCGTTAAGTGAACTGTCTATTTAAATAAAATTGTTTGTCTTTGTCGTTTGACTAGAGTATAAATAAACAGTCAAATTAGATTTACATTATTAAAGATCAATAATCATTTTCATAGTTTGCATAGCATTCACGATTTCTCTATTTGATTATTTGCTATTTCTCATATTTGATGAAATTTCATATTAGCATAGCAATAGCACGTAGCATGCTAAGCTGTGGAATTTAGCATGCTAATTAAATTAATGAAAAATAGCAATAATTGCCATTACTAACTGGCACCGAGGTTCAAGTGAGAGCTATTTTGGACTCTGCTTCACAGATTTCTTTGATAACAAGTAAAGTAATTGATATTTTGGGTATAACACCTAACAAGGATGGTACTAATATAGTAGGAGTGAGCGAGACTACTAACATTTCTAACTATTCTGTTCCTTTAGAAGTGTTCTCACTGGCTACACCTTACCGAGTCACTGTAAACTGCCATGTGCTAGATAAAATAACTTGCAAAATACCCCAATACAAAGTAGATACAACTTCTTTGTTTATACCTTCCGGTGTGTCATTGGCTGATGCTGATTTCCATACACCAGCTGAGATAAACATGTTACTTGGAGCCGATGTATTTTTTCAGGCGTTACTACCAGAGCAACGAGCTACTCAGCAACCTGCTTGGCAATCTAATAAAGAGCAATACCTGCAACCATGCTTCATTAACACAAGGTTTGGTCATGTCATAGGCGGTGCTCTACCACAGTCTACAAATCAGAATACAAGTAAGGTCTCACTTTTATGTCTAGATTGTAAATCTGATCTTCATGATACCTTACAACATTTTTTCGAAACTGAAAAGGTACCTGAAACTTACACTGAGAAACTTTCCGAGCATGATTTGTGTGAAAATGTTTTTAAAACAACAAAAATCCTGAAAGATAATAAGTTTTAAAGTAGATTTACCTTTAAAATTACCATTGAGCAAAATTAATAATTCTCTTGGTAATTCATTAGAATTTGCCTATTATAGGTTTCTGAATCTTGAAAAAAAGTTGCAAAAAAACCCCAACTTACTTTCCGAGTATGAAAAGTTTATTTATGAATACATAGAGTTAGGCCATGGTCACTATGTCGATTTCAATTCATTAGATTTTCGCAACGATCCTATGTATTTCTTACAACACCATGCTGTTTTTAACGAAAATAGCACGACTACTAAGACAAGGGTGGTTTTTGATGCATCTATGCAAACTGATAAGAAGATATCTCTTAACGACTTGTTACTCAATGGGCCTCCTGTTCAAAAGGAGCTGTTTGACATTATGCTTTTGTTTCGCTTTGGTAAATATACGTTTTCCACTGATATACGTCGCATGTTTCGCTGTGTCAACGTTAATCCTGCTCACACTTGCTTACAAAATATTTTGTGGAGGAACAATGTTAATGATGATATAAAATGTATACGGTTTTTGTTGTGTCCTTAAGAAATAAATATAATTTTGTCCTCACGGAGTCTTTTATAATCAACCAAATAGACCA
Organism: Pyrausta purpuralis; assembly: GCA_963924145.1. Classification (NCBI taxonomy): domain Eukaryota; kingdom Metazoa; phylum Arthropoda; class Insecta; order Lepidoptera; family Crambidae; genus Pyrausta; species Pyrausta purpuralis. The sequence continues at coordinate 20,686,832 of OZ001652.1, read as the reverse complement.
GCCACGTAATCAGTGCTTACAGCAAATATATACAGTCCACTCTAAAGAAGCACAAGGCGACCACGAGAACAACTGGTCCTTCGAGCCACGGTTACGTTATCCGGCTCGAAGGACCAGTTGTTCTCGTGGTCGCCTTGTGCTTAAAAAAATAAAAAATTCATTAGCAAAACTGAGCTGTCTCTTGCAAACAACCGCAAAGTTTTCTGGTCCTATCTTAAGTCGATGCGTGGCTCTTCTAATTATCCTAAAAACTTTACGCATAATGACATACATTATTGTAATGGTAAGGACATATGTGACGCATTTAACAAGTTTTTTCAAAGTGTTTTCGGCGACCCCACCACTGGAGGTAGTACTCCACCCCAAGAGTATCAATCATGTGATTCATTATCGACTGTAAATATATCGGTGGACGGCGTCCAAAAGGCTTTAAGTTCTCTTAATATTAATAAAGGAGCAGGATGTGACGGTATCCCACCGTTTTTTTGGTCATTGTGCTCAGACGCATTGGCGGAACCGATAACTATTACTTTTAAATTATCATTGATAGAAGGCGTATACCCTAGCTTATGGAAACAGGCTAACATTGTGCCTATTCATAAAAAAGAGTCCAAAACAGAAATTGAGAACTACCGTGGTATATCCATACTTTCCACTGTAGGTAAATTGTTTGAAAAAATTGTCTACAACTCTATTTACCCAATTATATGTAAAGGTATTCCTGATACTCAACATGGCTTTTTAAGGAGGAGATCAACCCTCACAAATCTAACATGTTTCACCGAATATGTTCTCACCAACATGGACCGGGGTGGTCAGGTTGACGAGATCTACACGGACTTCGAAAAAGCTTTTGACCGCGTGGATCACGTCATTCTACTACAGAAACTTCAGGCATTGGGAATTTATGGCGATTTGTTGAGATGGATCAAATCGTACCTGTGTTACCGCTCACAAGCCGTTGTAATGGGTGGATTTAAATCGGACTATGTAAACGTACCAACAGGGGTCCCTCAGGGCTCGCATTTAAGGCCGTTATTCTATAATGCTTACTTATTTGATATCGTTCACTGTTTTAGATCTGCTAAACATCTTTTGTATGCTGATGATAAAAAAGTTTTTCTCAAAATTAATAACGCTCAGGACGCTTTGGCTTTGCAGTCGGATTTAGATGCGTTACATCAATACTATGTAAAAAATAAAATTAATGTCAACATTAACAAATGCCACATTATATCATTTACGCGCAAAACAAAACCACTGTTTTTTACATACAATTTTAATGGAGTGGTCATTAAGAGAACAAACGTGATGCGTGACTTAGGGGTACTTTTAGATGACAAGTTCATCTTATCTAAGCATATTGACACCTGCACCGATAAAGCCTTCAAAAACCTTGGTTTTGTTTTGCGTGAGTGTAAACCTTTTAGTAATGTTAAATCACTTCATACAGTATATAGTGCATATGTTCGAAGCGTTCTGGAGTATGCGTGTCCCGTGTCGAACCCCATGTACGCGACTTATAAAACTCAACTGGAGCGTATTTAAAAAATATTCGTGAATCATCTTAACTTTAGACGTCGCCTGAAGGTTACAACTTACGAAGAAAATTGCTATCGCAATGGCATGTTGACCTTGGAACAAAGACGTATAGATAGCTATACGCTATGCAAATCTACTATATGACATAGTAAATGGACTTGTCGACTGTCCGGAACTTGTGGCTCGTGTGGCGTACCGCACTCCAGCGCGCCGCACGCGCCACACTCGTCTTCTTGGGGTACCATTATCGGCCACCAAATATGCTCGCAATGCTCCTATCTCAAGAATTGCTCAGTTTTATAACGACTTTTTAAGTGAAATCGGCATGTTTTCTAGCTCCAAGTCTATTTTTAGAACTCGTGTACTTAATATTCTGAAAGATCTTAATAGGATTGACAGTGACAATTCTTAGCTTGTTGACTTAACTTTATTTCCAAATATGTTATACGAGTTGATATTACTATTTTCTTATCAAGTGCAATTTCTCTATTTTATAAGTTTGGTTTGCATAGTGAAATCACATTAAAGCAAAAATCACATCTTAAGTTATATTTACCTATTTTACACAATGTTTGTCTGGGAAGCGGTTCTTATTTTATCTCACCTTAGTGATTTAGCTACGTATTCACTATTAGTTTGTCTAAGGAAACCTTGTAATTGGCTTTACCTTTTGTTATTACCTTGACTAAGCATATGTTATGTAACGCTGTATGGTTTCTTAAATAAATAAAAATAAAATAAAATAAGACATATTTTTAAGTGTCTATCTACAAGAGTAACGAATTGCACACGTTCTTTCAACCCATATTTTTCCCCATCAGGGATGACTTATTGCACATCGTAATAATAAGTCTACCTTTTGTACAAACTGAATTGTGTAAAATCAGTGAAGGTTTTGTTATTGTAATTTAAAAAAGTGTTGACTATGATCACTCTTTTTTTGGTGATTGAAGGTAAAATTAAGACCTCCGTATCGCTTGGTGTTGAAGCGAAATGTGACGGGAAGAATACAACGAGTAAGAGAACAATGTGTAGAAGATGTGTCAGGATGTCAACTTCTTTGCTGGCAAGCGACCCATTATTTGGCCCTTCCAAGCTCGATCGGTTGTAAAAGTCAGCGTTATGAATTTGCTTTGCATTTTTGCTAAGGGTTTTCATTAAAGGAACATGGATTGTTAAAGCCTTTATGGATACCACCATTATCCGTACGTGTTATCATTTGTAAATACTTATTAATAAGTACTTAAAACCGAAGGAATTCAGTCAAACGGCGGTACCATTACTGCCTTAATGCCTGTTTATTTAGGTACCTACATTAAGTCGAGCAAATTCGAAAACTTCACTTCACAACAAGCGATTTTGGTATCCTTAAGCATGCAGATTTATTTTTTGCTAGTTGTAGTTATTTAAAAGGTTATAACATGCAATCAATCTTCATTATGCTTTTAGTTATTAGGAGCTTAATTTACGAAAGTAGAAGAAACGTGAACGAATGTTTGGTCGGTTAAGGCGTTTGGGGAATGTTGCTATTCTTTTTATCTAGGCGTACGCCGTATGCATACTTATGTATTCCTTTTTCCATGACTTATAACTTTCGTAAGTATCTGCTTATGGTTAAGCGAAAGACTTTAATTTAAATGTTCTGCTTATTGTGAAGATAAATAAATTAATTGCTTTTTTAATTAATCGATCATTTTGTTGCTGAAAGTAATCATTCAAATAAGAATTAGAAATTATTGTTGTTGGAGTAAAGAGCTTGACTTAATACGTCTACCTTTTGAACCAATTGTATTGAGTAGAATCAATGAAGGTTTTGTTATTGTAAGATAAAAAAGTGTTGGATTGATCACTCTTTTGTGGTGATTGAAGGTAAAATTAAGACCTCCGTATCGCTTGGTGGTGAAGCGAACTGTGAAGGGAAGGATACAACGAGTAAGAAAACAATGAGTAGAAGATGTGTCAGGATGTCAACTTCTTTGCTGGCAAGCGGCCCATGTATTTGGCCCTTCCATCCAAGCTCGATCGGTTGTAAATGTCAGCGTAGTGACTTTGCTTCGCATTTTTGCTAAGGGTTTTTATTAAATCATGGATTGTTATAGCCTGTAAGGATACCAAAATTTTCAGTTCGTGTCTTCTTTTTAGCGTGTCGATGGTAAAAGCGACTTAAATTTGTTGTGCCCAGTAATTCGCGACGCGGATTGCCTTGTCATTTGCACACATCAGGTCCTCCAAAGAGCAAGAATCAGGGCACACAGGACAAGACAGAAGGTGGAGCATGTCTTGTGGGGTGAAACCGCAGATGCAGGACAGATCGGTACCATCAGAAAAGACCCACCGACCGGAGTCGGTTAAGGGACTTCCACGTGTGCCATGGCAGTCTGTGTCCTGGAGGGGGGTGCTCTGAAGGAGGAACGAAAGGAGCAGGCGGCAAGGAACCGTTCTCCCACAGGACACGTCTTGCAGTGGCGGGGTCGCGGTCAAGAGGCGAAACGCACTTCATAAAGCTTCTGCGACTTTTAAGCCTTTGGGGGGCCATGCAGTAAGCGTGCAGTGGATGAAGTGCGCTTGTCTCCAATTTCCGACGCTCCAACTCACTTGCCACCCGTCTGCGGATGCCCGGAGGTGCGATGCCAGCTAATGGATACAGCATTTCAACCGGGGTAGGTTTAAGACAGCCTGTAATATTACGGCACGTTTCATTTAAGGCTGTATCCACTAGTTTCGAGTGGGCAGATCGACCCCAAACCGGACACGCGTATTCGCCTACGGAAAACGCAAGGGCTAGAGCTGAAGTCCGTAAAACATCTGGCGATGCGCCCCAATTCGTGGTGGTTAGGCGACGAATCAAATTGTTACGGGCATGTATCTTGTTCTTGGTGTTCTGACAGTGTTTCTTATAGGTCAGAGATCTGTCCAGGGTGATGCCTAGGTATTTAGGGTAATCATTGTGTGCTATAAGCACCCCCCTCCAATAGATGTTTAACTTGCGCCTAGCGTCTCTATTGCGCAAGTGGAAGGCGCAGGACTCCGTTTTCAACGGATTTGGTTTCAGTCCATTTTGCACGTAGTACCGATCGAGGTCTTCCAGAGCAGCAGTCAAGGCTGCCTCAACCTGCACGAAGTTCACGGCTTGTGAGGTCAGTGCTAAATCATCGGCGTACAGGAAACGGGTCGTATCTCCAGACACGGGTTGGTCATCAGTGTAGATATTGAACAGCAATGGGGCCAGTACACTCCCCTGAGGAAGACCATTTTTAATTGTTCGCCATCTACTTTTCTCTTCCAGAAGGTGGACCTGGAAGCGCCTGTTATGGAGAAGTTCCCTAAGCATTTGCGCAAACCCAAAGTCTTGAGTAATGGACTTTACTTTCCAAATAAGACGCCTAATGTTGACCGTATCATAAGCCGCAGACAGGTCAACAAATACTGTGCCTGTCACTTTATGCGTCTCGAAACCATCTTCAATATGTTGGGTCAGTTTCAAAGTCTGATTGCAGCAAGACCTTCCCTGACGGAATCCAGCCTGCTCGGGAATTAATTTTGGGTCAACAAAGGGAGACAGACGCGCCAGCAACATCCTTTCAAAAAGCTTGTAGGTGTGACAAAGTAAAGAAATAGGACGAAAGCTCTTCGGGTCTGATTCTGGCTTACCCGGCTTGAGAATTGCAATCACTTTAGATTTTCGCCAGAGGGACGGGATTTTTACCACTTCTAAGCAATTGTTAAAAAGCCGGAGAAGCCAGGCCACCGCATCCGGACCCAGATTCTTAATCTGTTCCACAGACACATTATCAAAACCCGATGCTTTACCGAGTTTTAAGTTACGAAGTTGAGTCATCAGATCATCTAGCTCAAAAGGGCGGCTTATAGGGTTTATATCTGTTGTACTATTCGTAACAGGGACTTTTTCAGGTCTTGATGCCGGTTTTCCATTGAGGAGAAGTTGTGTGGCTATTTGGTTGGCTGTCACTTTACCAATCGCCTTTGGAGGGGGTGGATCACTCGTCAGTTTCCTGATTGTAGACCAGGCTTTCTTACTATTATGGGTCAGATCAATACTAGTGACCATATTTAGCCACTTATCCCTACGGCTTTCATTTACTGCAAGTAGCAGCCGTTCGCCCATGTCAATGGTTTCTTGGGAGAAAGGATCAACTTCATAAAGTTTTTCATATTGTCCCAGCAGTTCTGCAGATTGTTGCGTAAGGCCCGGGATGAGGGAGGTTTTGCAGCCTCTCGGGATGTGTCGCCGTGATGCAGTAGACACCACTGAAACGAACTGGTTATAGTTTTCCGGGACCGCAGGGATAGATTTAAGATTTTCATCGACTGCTCTTCGGTAGTTTTTCCAGTCCGCTTTCAAGTAGTTGAAACGTCTTTTGAATGGGACATTGATTGGGCGAACAGGGGCAACAACAGAGCACATGATTGGCCGGTGTTGAGTTCGAGGGATTGGTGGGCACACACCTTTGTTACACCAAGAGCTAAGGCTAGAACTCACAAACAGCAAGTCGGGGTTATAGTCACGTTTCCAACGCCCGCTGTTAAATGACGGTGGTAGTTTATGGTTGTGGACTAGGGTAAGGTCGTTGTTGTCAGCCCAGATTTCAACGGCGTGCCCGTCATTGTTACTGGAGGTATAGCCCCAACGTGGACTGTGGCTGTTAAAGTCTCCTATGACGATGTGGTTGGACTGGCATAGGTCGGGAACAGAGAGCTCAAATGGTGTGTTAGGTGGTTTGTATACCGAAGTAACCTTGCATTTTCCGAGGTCTACTGTGATCGCTTCTATTCCATTCTCAGTGGAGCAGTTGGTAGAGAGTACGCCTACGCCGGGAGCAGCAAACACTGCGTTACCGTGCTTCGGATGTAAGATCTCGGCGATAAGCGACAGTCCAGGAATATGAGGTCGGTTCTGTTTATCATCTCGATGGGTCTCTTGGACACATAGTATATCACAACGGTTAGTTTTGCACAAATCAGCAAGAATTTGAGCTTTTTCATCCGAGAACCCTTCGATGTTAATTGAAATGACGCACAGAGCCGGCTTGGAGAGTGGACTGCTGGGACCTATTGGAGGTCGCTGTTGGTTTACCATCGTGGTGAAAGAATTCGTCAGTCTGCGTGGGAACTCGCTGACTGTCCAGGGTGCACCGGACGTATGATGGACTAGATACGTCACGCGGGGAGGTTTCTTTCATGCACTTTCGTGTTATCATTTATAAGTGCTTATTATGAACTGAAAACAGAAGGAATTCAGTCAAACGGCGGAACCATTACTGCCTTAAAGCCTGTTTTTTTTTGATAAATTTAAGTAACATTAGTCGAACAAATAATTCGAAAACTACATTTGCAACTTGCGATTTTGATATCCTAAAACATGCAGTATTTTGTTGCTATCTGTAGTTATTAAAAAGGTAATAAAACGAAGTGATTCTTCATTAGTTTTTTTTAGTTATTAAGAGCTTAATATACGAAAGTAGAAACCTGAACAAATGATTTGGTCGGTTTAGCAATTTGGGATGTTGCTATTCTTTTTACCTAGGCGCACGTTGTAGGTAGGCATACTTAAGAATCCCATTTTCAATAACTCATAAATTCTGTAAGTATCTACTTTTGGTGAAGCGAAAAAGACTTTAATTTTAGCCTAGTTGTGAGGATAAATTAATAAATTGCTTGTTCAATTATTCGATCAAATTCTAAATTGCAATGCAATCATTTTGTCGCTGAAAGTAATTATTCAAATAAGAATTAGAAATTATTGTTGTTGGATTGAAAGAGCTTGACTTAAGATAATTAGAATCCAAACTAATCAATTGGTTGTTTTATGGGATCTGATATTGCTGCCCTATTTTCCTAGGCGCCTTTATCAACAGGGCTTGATTTTACGTAACTCATCACTTTTTTAAAACAACTTAGTCTTAAGACATGTGATACAGCAAAAGTCTTTAAGATTGTTTCGATACCTACGTTTAATCCACCTAAATTATCCGAGAAAGTTAGCGATTTCTGAAATTTTGGTAGACATATCGTAAGAGAGTATGGCCGCCAAAAATTGAAAATGAAGGAAAAAATATCTGTCCTTCTCGTTCAAGTATTCATAATTTCTTATGTAATTTTAATTAAGTGATAAACTGTAACTGATCCTGGTTTGCAGTATTATGTTTATTAAAGTAAATACTTTAAGTATAATATTAGTTGCCTATAAGGAGTTCATTGAATTATTTTTGAAACGAGTTATTTAGTCTCCATACAAAATTCGTTTGTCCCACTACACATCTCGTACTGTGAAGTCACTTTAAAAATACTTATTTTTTTATAAACTGTTTTTGTTGGTATTTCTAAATTATTTTATCAATATGCTATATGTGACGCTTAATTTACTTGAATAAATAACGTTAAAGCAATAATAAAACTTATTGTAAAATATGTCTCATTTTTGTTTCCCGAATGTTACATCACGTAAGTTACCATTAATACAACTAATATAAAGAGATTCCCGGTCCGTCAAACATGATTTTTGATATAGCAACACCATGTTATAAGTTGGCCAACTTAAGGAAAGAAATCGCCATTTTGTTTTCTGTCAAAGTGTTGTTGAAGGTGGTCGGTATTTTTGTCTCGGAAGTTTTTTAATGTTTTTATGCGAGGATATCCACGGTAAGAATGAAAGTTTTACATATTATTTCAAAGTTTGTGTGTAGATTTGAAATTCCTTTTACGAATTGAACTAAAGGGCGTCCTACTACATCAAAACTTGCAGAAATAAATATGTTGTAGGTTATGTCCACGAGTATTTTGATTCACGAATGATACCATGTGTTACCATTACGTAACATTCGTGAACAGTTGTAAAGAGTAGTACACACTATCAAATTGACAATTATCAAAGGCACTACCGGTAATTTTGTGACAAATATTGACACTTTTTACCAGTCACTGTCAAGGAAGGGTTATGTTTTTTGCGCGTATCTTATATGTATGTATGCATATATCTATGTACTGATATTTCTTTATTACCTCGTATCTCCGAAACGGTCGGATGGAATTCAACAGTTAGGTTATCCTTCGGTTGGTCTCAAGCACCCGAGTGTTCTTAGATAGGTGCAATTTTTCAAAATTCAATATGGTGAATTTTAGGCGCTAAATTGTAAGTCTTAAAATATTTTTTTCGTCTGAACCTATCGAGTGATGTAACAAAATAAAGGTAATTAAAAGGAGATGACAAAAATACGTTAACGCTCAATTTTAGAAAAAATATGCATTGAAACATGTTTTCATAGGTACTACAGTCGGGTTGTTTGAATTCTTCTTTAAAAATACTTGTTTCACTCAGCGAATTAGAAAATTTAACCAATTTTAAGATAGCCTAAAAAATAAAGTTATGAGTTTTAGTATAAGTACGTTGCGTGTAATCTAATAAAGTAAAAATGTATATTATTATTTTCAAATTATTTATTTATCTTTTAGATGGCACTTACGGCGGCAGGAAAACAAAAACGGTATTGGGAGCGAATGCGAGCCAACAACCCTGACAAGTTTCAAGAAGCTAAACGAACAAATTCGGCGCGGAATAAAGAAAGAAAAAAAATTGCGAATGTACAGAGAATGAAAAGAAGAAACTACGGAAACAGTGGCGAGAAAGGAAAAATAGAAAAAAAATTAAACTAAGTGAAAATTGTGAAGAAATCAGAGGAAATGAAAACGAGACCATTGATGATAAAATTAATAAAGCACGATTAGCAGAACGAAAAAAAAATTGAGGCAATTTGCTATTGAAAAGGAAAGTTTTCACACCAAAATAAATAACTTGTCAAATACTATTAAAACACTTAAAAAGAAATGTTGTTGCTTGATAAAAAACCAAAAATCATTACTTGAATGTATAGAAGAACTCAAGGCAAAAAATACAGCCACTGAAAAAGTTCCAACTAGGGATGGGTAAGCACTGTAGTATTTACTAGTGATGAAACGGATATCCGGCAACTATCCGTTATCCGGCCTATCCGGCGTAAAATTAGTATCCGGCCGGATAGTAAACCAAAATCCGGCCGGATACCGGATACAATAAAAGGCTAAAGTATTTAGACATTGTTTAATTATTTCACAAAAACAAAAATAAATTTACCACCAAAACATAATGTATGCGTGAAAATTACAATTTACATCGTAAGACAATTATTCAAATATAAGATTTATCGATAATATTTATTATATAAGAGATAAATCGACCATTTCAAATTGAACATCATATTCTATTTAACTGCTATCGAATTTGACACCTTTAAACAATATTGTGTTATACTTGGTCTGCGTTCGGAAACGGGTAGATTTTTTTACCCTTGGTCGTTCGGAAACCCGTGCAAATTTTATCTGACAGGAGTAAATAACCTGACAGCTAACTTGACATTACTCTTGTAATACTGTATCCCGTGTAAGACATCACACTTGTGACTGTCGTTGTGTGGTTTATTTTAGTTACCCTCGGTTTCACTCGGATGGTTTTACAAACGGATTAGGGTAATTTAATTTTTACTCGATATCATGTAAAAAGTACCCGGTAACGCGGTTTCCGAACGGACCCTTGTTTAACAATACAACGGGAATCGATCTAGATGGCGCTATTTACTTACCAACCAACACAACTTGCAACTGGAATGACAAGGTGTATCAAAAAGTACACTTTAGGTGCACAAGATGGCTCTGCTGAGACAATATCGAACGGCCGGATATCCGGCCATCCGGCCAGGAGGGCAGCCGGATAACCGGTATCCGGTATCCGGCCAAACAGCTATCCGTTTCATCTCTAGTATTTACTCAGGCCAGAGTAAATACTCAGTAAAAACTAATTTAAGGACATAGTATTTACTTTTAAGTGAGTATTTATGTTTTACTAACCAGAATTGAAATATGTAAGGTTTTTCTTTATTTTTTATATGATATGCCAATTAAACACGGGTTTTAACTATAAAATAATATAATATTTAAATGTAGGTTTACGTCAAACACAAGAAAAAAATTATATTGATTTAACACTTATCCGAAATAGATGTGCTTTTAATCTGATTCACTCCTAGGTTCTGTAAAATTTAGTTCAGATGTCATTACATTTGTAGAGGGCTCATTGATATTTAATGGATCTGATTCGGTGGTTACGTTTTCATCTTCTTCTTGATTGTCATCTCGATCAATATATTTATTAATCAATTTCCAATTATACGATACAAATGTACTCTTAGCAGCTCGTTGCGTCGCGAGTCGATTTCGGACTTTAGAATGAATAAAACTTTGAACACTGAAGGACCGTTCAGTAGCTGCGGTTGTGCATGGAGCTGTAAGAATTCTTATAGCAACTACGCTTAGTCCCGTCGAACCACACAAGCCTTTCCACCATGTGACTGCGCTAATTTTTTCTTCTTTAAGGCTCTCCCAAATAAATCTTTTGGCCCACAATCCATGTTTAGCTCTGTAGTTTGCCAGCTCAGATAAAACCTCTAAATTCATTTGCTGAGACAGTTCGAATATAAATTCCATAGCATCTGCAATTTCTGATTCGGTCAAATGATTCCCTTGTGAATATGGATTTAACAAACATGCTGCTAAATGTATTGGCTTTACAGCATTCTGCACTCTAGCTTCAAAAGACGACAACAAATTTTGTTTTTCTGACTCTTCTATAATGGTGTTCAAAGAGCCATATGCAATTTTATTCTTATGTCTCTGAATGCAGAATGTACACGATGAATGCTGCTATCATCCCCTTCTAATTTGAAAATCCATGTAGTGATTGGGTCTAAAATATCAAGAATTTGGTCAATCCAAGTCAGCATCTTCATGAACAACCAAAGTTTGTAGTGTAGATTTGCTATTTTTTATACTTTGAAATGACTTAAAGTAGCTGCCCCAGCGGGTTTTGCATGGCAGTTTTAATTCTTCATTGCAGTTTTTATCGTGTATAATTTGTACAAAAAGTGCACGCAAAATTTGACTCAATCGTATTTTTTTTATAATCTTAATAACAATATTTATAACAGTGATTATGCTTTGATTTTGCAAAAAGTCATTACATAACAGATTCAAAGTGTGGGCAACACAACCCAAAGGCACAACATGAGGATACTGCATCTTTATTAGACGAAAAGCCTTTTGCATATTGGCAGCGTTATCACCAATCAATACTAAAAATTTGTGACTGTTATAAGCATTTATTAAATCTTTTATTTGTTCTGCGATATATTCTCCAGTGTGTCGATTTGTACTGGTGTCAAGACTTTTAATAAAAATTGGTTCTGGTGTAGAAAACAAAAAAAATATAATGCCTTCATTGCGAAGGTTGCTCCAGCCGTCACACTGTAAATGCAGACACGGTGATTCTTTTATTTTGGATTGAACAATTTTGTTCATGTCGTTGTAACTTTTATCTAATAATGTGGTAGACAGTGTTTTTCTTGTTGGTGGTCGGTAAGTAGGATGTAGAAGTTTAAATATTTTTTTCCACAACGGATGCTCTACCACAGAAAATGGAGTACCGGTTACCAAAATTGCATTAGTTAGTTGTTTATCTATTTCTTCTTTGGATACAACTTCGATAACTGTTTCATTTGAGGGACCTTGATCATTATTACTAGGTGTAGATACACGAGATAAAATTGTTTGTGACTGAGGCTGATCAAACTGCTCTTTTATATCAGATGGACATACAGAACACTTTTTTAAATGAGTTAACATCCTATTAATATTTGCAGACTTGTAGATTATACCACAATGTTTACACGTAACTGATTTGTCAGCGCCTTTTCGATACTGATTCCACACTCGTTCATTTCTTGGTCTTCCCATCTACAAAGGGAAATTGATAAAAATAATGTAATCGTTGAAATAAATTGTTATACGAGTAGGTATAACTAAAACATAATGTCCCACTTATCATTTTAAGTTTTGAATAGATACAAAAAACATATGTGTATAATATATCTAAAAATAAGTTACTGAAGCCCGAAATCGTAAGAACTAGGCATTTAATCTATACTAATATTATAAAGCGGAAGGGTTTGTTTGTTTAAACGCGCTAATCTCAGAAACTACTGGTCCGATTTGAAAGATTCTTTTTTTTTGTTGGATAGTCCATTCATAGAGGAAGGCTTTAAGCTATATAACATTAAGCTGCGACCAATAGAAGCGAAGCGTCTGTGAGAAATGTTGCAAAAACGGGGAAAATTATTCACATCCCGTAAAAACGCGGGCGAAGCCGCACGCGGAAGTCTAGTATAATATAATCTGACTTACCGTACAATCATTGAATGTATATTTCCCCTATATTCCAATTTTAAAATAAATCACTACATGTAAGTGTTTATATGAAGTAAAACTACGCAAACTGACGTCCGAACTGTGGGAGACCAATCACGAATTTGTTTCCCTCCGTTCCGTCAAAATCACGATATTTCAGTCAGGGAATCCCCGTCATTAAGCTCAACACAGACTATCGGACAAAACGTCCGAGAACGAAAATGGATTGTCTCAGGTGAATGAAAATTATCTGAGTTATAGATATTTCTGATATGAGTTTGAGGCGGCACATTTCAAACATATTAATGATTTCTCGATATATTTATTTATTTAAACTTTATTGCAAAAAAAAAAATACAAATGGCGGACTTAATGCTAGGGAGCATTCTCTAACAGTCAACCGGAATAGACAGACATATATATAGACAGACACATACACATATATATAGACAGAGGAAAATGTTTTAATATTTAGGCATACGTATTTTCGACCGAAAGTGCTATATAAAATATATGGCATAGACTGCCAATTTGAAGATCACGTTTAAGTTTTAAAGCCTGCGCAGACGAGGGATTTTTTCTAGCGGACTTTTTTCTCCGCCAAAATAGATCGCTTGTAACTGTATCGAGTAACGCGAACGAGGTAGAGCGGAGAAAAAAATACGCTTCCGCCACGCCACGGCCGCGGAGCGGGCCGGAGCGTAGCTGAGCGTATTTTTTTCTCCGCTGCGCTCCGTCGCCTGCGCAGGGCTTTAATGATTTTTTGAACTTTGAATATACCGCCCGAAACAGAAAATTTTCATTCACCAGAGACAAATCATTCGCGTCCGATAGTCTGCATGCATATCTATTGACATTTAAGGGGCCCCGAGACGGTCAAAAGGTTTGATTCGAACACGTAAATTTTGGTTTGACTCAAACCATTTTGATCGTTTACAAAGCTAGTTTGAACGGTTTGTCAAACATTTACGAGTTTGAAGCTCGTTTGATGGAATTTCATATTTTTGCTGTGTTTGATCGTGTTCCGACGCGTTTGAACAAACTCGGCTTAGTTTGACAACCGTTCAAACCAACATCAAGTGGTTTCATCAAACACATAAGGTTTGAATCAAACCGTTTGACCGTCTCGGGGCCTCTTTACGGTATCTATATTTCAAACCATAGACTATAGACTAAGGTAACGGGGAAGTCCCTAGTTCACGGTCTTGTATGTGTGTGTCGATCGTATGAGTCTATTTAGGATTAAACGCATCATAAAACGTTGCGTTTCTTTTCGAGTCTGTGTTTTTTTTTTCTCTTGAATTTATTACATTGAATTTGTATAATTTTATTTAACTTGCCAAATTAAATCCAAATGGACGAAACTGTAAAGAAACTAGTCAAAGAAAAAATACGTAAGTATAAACTCTTTTATTTCTTTTTTTGCATATTCGAATTATAAAGCTGTTCCTTTAAGTATGTAATTTGTTTTAATTTAGAAAAAAAGCGGTCTGTTAACTTTTCACCGAATATTTTCGGCGATGAAACTCAATGCTCAGATGATTTACCAGCACCTAAAAAAATTAAAGAATCCCCTACAAAAGAAGAAAAAAAGTCTAACTGTACTGAATGTTCATTATATGGAGAAGACAAGAGAAACAAATTGTTTGGTCTATTGGTTGCTGAAGAATTTAAATACATTCTGCCATGTGCGCGAACAAGGTGCTATGAAGAAATACTACGATATTTAAGAGCTGCGAAGGGACAACATATTGATAAACTTCAACATGAAAATACATTGTCTTAGTAATTTTAGGTACTTAAAATTATGAACCTGTTCAATTATGTCTTTTTAATAAGTATGCTTAATTGTTCTGTAATATTCTGTATTCCTTTAAGTGTAATCACTTAAAATATTTAATAAATCGTTTTTACTGTGTCCGATGAGTAAATACTCATACAAAAAAGTAAATACTCAGTATTTACTAAAATCGAGTTTTAACTCGACTCAGTTTTTACTGCCTTACCCATCCCTAGTTCCAACAACTGAAAACACAGCCAGTATGGTTCCAAAAACTGAAATGACACCACTATCGAAAACAGAAAATTTCATAGAGAACAACTTACCCAACATAACGACGCCCGAAAAATAAAAAGTTAAAAAGCAACTACTGACCTTCAACGTTTTAACTACTGCTTTGCAGGATACATATGCATACACAAAGAATAATAAAGACCGCAATATTTTCAAAACTGTAGTTGAGAATAAAATAACAAAGAAATACAAGGTGAAAAGTGCAACTGCAGCTGCATTGGGTTTAAAAGGTAGTGCTCGTCGCAGAAAAAACATTTTGAGGAAAAACAACATAATTATAAACGAAATCAAACAGTTCTATGAAAATGAAGACGTCAGTAGGGCAACAGCTGGAAAGAATGAAGTTAAGACTTTTAAGAAAAACAAGAAACAGCGACGCTATTTATTAAAAACTCAGAACGATCTTTACAAAAAGTATAATTTGGAAGGCGGCAAAGCTGAAAAATCGTCATTCAAAAAGTACAGGCCCTTCTATATTTTGCCTGCTAAACTGTCAAATAGAGAAACGTGTGCATGTATAAAGCACGAAAATATTATGCTAAAAATTAAAAAAAATTAAATGCATTGGAATGATGGACACTGACGATTTAGACAAAACCTTGAGTAAAGTACAATACGACTAGTCCATTGAATAAAAAGTTCTAGAGTGCGTGAGTTAGTAACGTAAGATGTTTCTTCAGAAACATGTCAAGAGTCCCTAGGTAATAAACATACTAAAACCCCGGGACACTAGGAGGAGCCCCGGAGTGGGGGGAGGGGGGGAAAGGGTCCATTTTTTCATTTTTCGCTTAAAACTCAAAAACGGTACATGTTAGAGAAAAACTTTCAAGGAAAAGTTAAAAGGCCATAAAATTATCTACAAGTTTTACCTAAATCATTTTTTTCTATTCACAGCCGTTTCTGAGTTACACGCAGTAAAAAATGATTTTGGCTCAAACAATTTCCCCATACTAAATACCCATGTTTATCACATCAATCGATCAAAAAATATTTATTTCTTCCAAAAAACTCAAATGTGCAACTTGTGACCGGTACTGATAGATTGCTCTTAATTAGGTCTATAATTAGTAAAATAAACACATTCCTCCATGGAAGCCTTTAGGAGGAATCGATTGTCAAAATATTATATTAGGGTAGTTTGAGTTACTGAACTTGATCTTTTTATTTTTTTCTTCCAAAAAACTCAAAAGTGCAACTTGTGACCGGTACAGATAGATTGCTCATAATTAGGTCTATCATTGATAAAAATACCAGATTCCACCACGGAGGCGTTTACGGGGAATTGAATTTTATTAGGGTAGTTACGATACTTGAACTTTTTATTTTTTTTCTTCCAAAAAGCTCAAAAGTGCAACTTGTGACCGGCACTGATAGATTGCTCTTAATTAAGTCAATCATTGGTAAAAAAAACACATTCCTCCATGGAAGCCTTTAGGAGGAATTGATTGTCAAAATAGTATATTAGGGTAGTTACGCAACTTGACCTTTTTATTTTTTTTCTTCCAAAAAGCTGAAAAGTGCAACTTGTGACCGGTACTGATAGATTGCTCTTAATTAGGTCTATAATTAGTAAAAAAAAACACATTCCTCCATGGAAGCCTTTAGGAGAGTTTAGGAGTTCGAATTTTTCACCTTTCATGGGATGTAGCTCGAAAACGGCTGCGAATAGAAAAAAATGATTGAGGTACAACTTGTAGATAATTTTATGGCCTTTCAACTTTTCCTTGAAAGTTTTTCCCTAACATATACCGTTTTTGAGATTTAAGCGAAAAATGAAAAAATGGACCCTTTCCCCCCCCTCCCCCCACTCCGGGGCTCCTCCAAGTGTCCCGGGGTTTTAGTATGTTTATTACCTAGGGATTCTTGACATGTATCCGAAGAAACATCTTACGTTACTAACTCACGCACTCTAGACCCCCCTTGGAGGGACTCATTCAATGGACTAGACTTAAATTCAAAAGAATGTGCATATGAAGAAATAAGAATGCTCTGATTGTAAAAACAAGTTGTTTATTAGTAAGGCCGAGAATAGATGTACTTTTATCAAAATATCATGTCTCCTAAGTTTTGTTGTTAATTGTGTTACATCGGACATTTGAGTTGAGACATCGAAATTGGATTCAGATTCAGTCTTTAATCTTGTTTTAACAATGTTGAAGTAATTTAATTGAAAGAACACTCATTTTAGTTAAAAAATGTATCTTTTTATAATTCAATAAATTTTGGCTTCATACTCAATTCACTTGTCTCCAGTACGCACCACCTTGCAATTTTAGCTTTATTTTAAAAAGTATTCAATTGAGATGTTTGTTTGTATATTTTAACACTTACAATAATATTAATGAACAATAAAAACATATAATTATTTCGTTTACTAAGCTTACGCTATTCCAAAATTTTATATAACTTTTTGTCTCCATTTTTCTATCGGTTGTGTTACGATTAATGATGTTACCAATATTTGGTATTATTTTACCTTTCTAAGCTGGCAACATTCCTCGCTTTTGTAAGGTTGGTACCACTGTTCAATATGTCATAAATGCAATAGCGGCTCCGCCATTTTGCGGCTTAACACATCGTGTTGTTTATCACAGGTCTGAGTGTAAATTTTAAATAACAGAATTTACAGAAGCTTTTTCGTCAAGGTAAGTAGATATTTTTTTAAGTCTCTTTATATTATTTAATAAGACGTTCATATATCTAGTGGTTATTTGTTAAACCTTGTGTTTGGCTAGTATTTAAATGTATGACTTTTAGGTTATTGTGCCTCGTGACACAGGTAACACAACCGAAAAAAACTTCGGTTGTGTTTTTTTCACAGTAACACAATTTCGGTTTTGTTACCTAAAGCTTAGTGCAGACACCAAAAAGTAATTACCGTCTGGTTATTTATTTCCGGGAATCAATTTTTAACTATTTCTAGGTGTTGGAACAAATGATAAGAAGCGACTAATGACTACTTATGTCAGTCAGGGGATGGGCAACAAAACTAAACTATTAAATTCCAGCAAGCTGTCTGCGATTATACAACATTCTGCATTTAAAAGATGTCTATGTCCAGTGTTATGATGAATTTAAATATGCCTCTAGTTATAGTTAAGTCTAAATACAGGAAGAATGTCAAACTTAATAAGAACTTGTTATTGTTATAGATGCCTCTAACTGCTGCAGAAAAGCAACGTAAGTATGGGGAGAGACTGAAGATGATGGATCCAGAAAAATATGAAGCTACTAGCGGTCCCCCGCGACTTCGTCCGCGCGTTTTGAGTTTGCTCCCTCCCCTCCCGTCGCAGCGTGATGTTTTATATCCTAAAGACTTTCTCAATAAATAAGCTATCTAACACAGAAATATTTTTTCAAATCGGTTCAGCAGTTCCTGATATAAGCGCGTTCAAACCAACAAACTCTTCAGCTTTATAATATTAATAACGCAAGCGCACGTTGTACTTAAACTGCGAACATTATTTTGGTGCGGAGTTATGTTAAAACTGCTGATAGCTCCTAAGATATTTATTGGAATCGAATGATATATAGGGCAACTTTGTTTTAAATGAAATGCTCGTGATGATGAATGTATTTATTTTGATAAGAATAAATACCTGTGTGTATAATACACCTCTAATAATAATGCGTTTTTTTTTTTACAAATTTATTAACATAAAAAAGGTTGTAGTAAGTCAACCATAAAAGATAGACTTATGCAGTCGCGGACTTTATTATAGAACTCTTAATGCTGAACAATCTTGTCATACATGATTTTTGTGTAACTTTAGCGGTTTCCGCAGCGTACGCAGCGGAAGCTCTCAAAAGGAATATCTTTCTCCCGTTTTCGCAACATTTTTCATTGCTGCTGTCGTCTTGTGAGTCGTATCTTTATGTTATATAGCCTAAAGCCTTCCTCGATAAATGGACTATCCAACATAAAAATAATTTTTCAAATCGGGCCAGTAGTTTCTGAGATTAGCGCGTTCAAACAAACAAACAAACAAACTCTTCAGCTTTATCTATACTAATATTATAAAGCTGAAGAGTTTGTTTGTTTGTTTGTTTGTTTGTTTGAACGCGCTAATCTCAGAAACTACTGGCCCGATTTGAAAAATTATTTTTATGTTGGATAGTCCATTTATCGAGGAAGGCTTTAAGCTATATAACATAAAGATACGACTCACAAGACCACAGCAGCAATGAAAAATGTTGCGAAAACGGGAGAAAGATATTCCTTTTGTACGCTGCGGAAACTGCTAAAGTTACACAAAAATCGTGTATGACAGGATTGTTCAGCATTAAGAGTTCTATAATAAAGTCCGCGACAGCATAAGTCTATCTGTTATGGTTGACTTACTACAACCTTTTTTATGTTAGTAAATTTGTAAAAAAATAATGCATCATTTTTAGAGGTGTATTATACACACAGGTATTTATTCTTATCAAAATAAATACATTCATCATCACGAGCATTTCATTTAGAACAAAGTTGAACTTTATATCATTTGATTCCAATAAATATCTTAGGAGCTATCACAGTTTTAACATAACTCTGCACCAAAATAATGTTCGCAGCTTAAGTACAACGTGCGCTTGCGCTAATTATATTATAAAGCTAAAGAGTTTGTTGGTTTGAAGTTGAACGCGCTTATCTCAGGAACTGCTGGACCGATTTGAAAAAATATTTCTGTGTTGGATAGCTTATTTATTGAGAAAGGCTTTAGGATATAAAACATCACGCTGCGACGGGAGGGGAGGGAGCAAACTCAAAACGCGCGAACGAAGTCGCGGGGGACCGCTAGTAATATAAGTATAGATGAAAAAAAAAGAATGCTGAAAGGACCAAGAGTAAAAAGAAGAAGATCTCGGACTGCACCGAAGAAGAAAAAAAGGAAAAACGTGAGAGATGGGTAGCCGAAAAAAGAAAAATTCGAAAAAAAGTAAATCTAAAAGATGACGAAAGCCAAGAAAATAAACGGGAGGAAAAACGGTCATATCAAAAAGTGTATCGTAAAAATATCAAATTGCAAAACACCATAGTTTTGCAGAAAAAACACATAAAAAAAATACAAAAACAGCTTAACAGATACAAAGCAAAGTGTGAGCGTTTAACCAAGAGTATTAATGCACTTTTCGAAGAACAACTCAAACAAAAACATGAACTTCATAAACAAACAAATCAAGTTGAAAATGAACTAACGCCATGTAAAAAAACAGACACATATGTGCAAGACAAATTTTTCAAGTGTACCTGATGCAGAGAAACAAAAAATTAAGAAAAAAGCTTTCGAACATAATGTTTTAGTACATTCGCTTACACAAAAATACAACAATGGCTCGAATAAAGAAAAAGACGTTCTTAAAAGTATTGTTGAAAATGACATAGTGAAGAAATATAAATTAAAAAGTAAGATGGCGAGCTACTTAGGACTAAAAGGAAAAATACGTCATAACCATGATAATAAAAAAAGAAGAAAAAAAAGAAGTGCTATAATAAAGTCATTAAAAGATTTCTATGAGAGAAACGATGTAAGTAGAGCGACAGCTGGGAAGAAGGAAGTGAAAACTCTAAAGAAACAAAAGCGACAGAGAAGATATCTACGAGGGTCAAACTGAAAGTTCTTAGAACTGGCCACTTATAAACAATATAATAAAAAAAATATTCTAAAATTTGAAAATAGAACTCTTTGCCAATATTACTGAGTATATATTTCATTCATTTGTCATTTGTTTTACGATTTGGCGGCAAATTGAAAATTGTCTGTGTCACGTCAACATGAATTTAACACGAGAAAATTTTCGTGCAATGATTTTTTATGACTTTCGATGTCATTTAAGTCAACAAGAAAGTTATGATAGACTACGATTGGCCTTTCACGATGAAGCCCCATCTCGTGCGACTGTTTACAACTGGTTTAATGAGTTTAAACGTGGTCGCACTAATCTCACTGATGATGGACGGCCTTCTACGGCGACGACTGAAAATAACATCGTGTTGTGCGGCGTATGATAGAGACTGACAAAAGAGTGACCTATCAGCAGATTCGGACAAGCTTAGGCATCGGTATGAGTCAAGTGCACAAAATCCTCCACGAACATTTAGCGGTCAGGAAGCTTTGCGCCCGGTGGATACCTCATAATTTGACTAAGGCTCAAAAACTCCATCGTGTGGATTGGTGCCGTAAAATGATTGAAAGATTTAACGGAGGTGACTCAAATGCTGTGTTCGACATACTAACAGGTGACGAAAGCTGGATTTACTGTTATGATCCTGAAACCAAAAGACAATCTGCTCAGTGGGTGTTTCCTTTCGAGGAGTTGCCAACTAAAGTGAAGAGAGATCGAAGTGCGGGAAAAAAAATGGTGGCCTCGTTCTTTGGAAGGATAGGTCATTTCGCAACAATTGTGTTAGAGGATCAAAAAACAGTTTCTGCAGAATGGTACACTACCAATTGTTTGCCACTTGTCTTGGAAAAAGTTCGAGAGAAACGACCTCGCAGTAGGATCCTCCTTCACCAAGACAACGCCTCGTCGCACACCGCCAAGCGAACGATCGACTATTTGGCGACATCAAACGTTGAATTACTGGGTCACCCGCCGTATAGCCCCGACCTCGCGCCTTGTGATTTTTATTTATTTCCAAAAATTAAAGAAAAACTTAAAGGAAAGCGGTTTATGAATGCTGAAGAAGCGGTGGCTGCGTATCGCGATGCCATTGAAGAGACCCCTAAGGACGAGTGGGCAAAGTGCTTTTCCCAGTGGTTCCATCGCATGCAGCGGTGTATTGACGTCAATGGACAATATTTTGAAAAGATATAATAAAACTAATAACTGGCTAATGTAATCAGTTTTTGATTTTCTAAGAACTTTCAGTTTGACCCTCGTAGCATAATTTTGTTTTGCGCGGAAAATAATTTACCCCTCAGAGTCTCTCATGAGCATATTGGAGAATCAGGATCTGGAGTTTTCTTAAGTGCCATGGATATGATTTCAAAATTCGATCCTGAACTTAGAGCGCACATCGAATCGCTTAATAAAGGAAATATTTCATATTTTACGCCTTATATTCAAAACGAGCTTGTACATATTCTTGCCTCTGAGGTCAAAAAACAAATTTTAGACGACGTTCGTGCGGCAAAATACTTTTCCATACTTTTTGATTGTACGCCAGACGTATCGCATCAAGAACAGATGTCACAAATATTGAGATTCGTAAAAGTATCCGAGCAGAAAGTTACAATCGAAGAACGATTCATAGATTTCATCCAGTCTCATGAAAAATCGGGCGAGGGATTGTCGAAAGAGATTTTAGAGAAATTAGAAGTTGATGGATTGAATATTCAAGATCTTCATGGCCAAGGCTACGACAATGGAAGTAATATGGCCGGTAAATATAACGGAGTCCAAGCCAAAATAAAACAAATTAATGAAAATGCTGATTACGTGCCGTGCGCAGCGCATTCTTTGAATTTATCTGGCGTACACGCTGCTAGTGTGACACCTGACATGATCACATTTTTTTGATTAATCCAGAAAATATTTGTGATTTTTTCGAGTTCAACGGTCAGATGGGAAACTTTAATGAAACACTTAAATATTTCATTGAAAAAACACGCCGACACTAGATGGGCCTCTAAAGCTAGGGCCGTCAAAACTTTGAACACGCAAATACCCCAAATCTGGTGTGTGATAAAGATTCTAACTACCAATGATTATAATGCGGAAACAATCGCTACAGCTAAAAGTATAATGGACCTAATTAATTATAAATTCATATGTACTCTGCAAATTTCGGATCAAATTTTGGAATCTGTTGACAGAGTGAATGTAGCTCTACAGTCTAAAACCATTACTATCGACAAAGCCTCTGAATTAATCAAGGGATTAACAAGCCAGATTCAGAATATTCGCGACACTGTGGACATTGTTTTCGAAAAGGCAAAAAGAATTTGTGAAAAATGTGACATTGAAGACAATTTTCCTGAA
The DNA here is from genome assembly GCA_963924145.1 of Pyrausta purpuralis. Taxonomy (NCBI): domain Eukaryota; kingdom Metazoa; phylum Arthropoda; class Insecta; order Lepidoptera; family Crambidae; genus Pyrausta; species Pyrausta purpuralis. The sequence goes on along the minus strand of OZ001652.1, from coordinate 20,663,956 downwards.
AAGCGACGAAAGCGAGTAAAAAGACACGATTTAAGTGAAAGTTCAGACGCCGGCTACTACGTAATGTAGTAGCCGGCAGCAACAAAGTCAGCAACAACGTTTCAAAACTCAGATAAATGAAGCAATAGATACAATAATTTCTGAATTAAAATGGCGATTCGAAAAACTACGCGACATACACCACTCTTTCGGTTTTTTGGCCGTAAAACACATAACTACATATTCGGTTGAAGAACTAAAAAAACATGCAGCTGATTTGAGTATCAAATATTCTGCAGATATAAATGCCACAGAATTTTGGGCCGAAATAGAAACTTTGAAGAGTCAAGTTGAAGCGACTACATTATTTGATAAATGTGAATGTCAGTCAAGTATGGGTCTTCTCAAAGCTATAGTGGAACTGGATTTAAAGGGAAATGTTTCCCAATGTAGTAGTCGCTATAAAGATATTTTTAACGATGCCAGTGACTGTAGCTTCCTGCGAGAGATCAATCAGTAAGCTCAAATTAATAAAGACGTACCTGCGCTCGACGATGGGCCAAGAAAGATTGTCTGGCCTAGCGATTTTGTCGATTGAACGCGACATAGCACGGCTCCTGTCGTATGACAATGTAATCAAGGACTTCGCAATGAGAAAAGCGCGGAAAGGAAATCTTTGAGTAGGTAGCTGTCCTTTTCTTATGATTACGGTTTACCTTAGCCTTGGGTCTTTACTATCGAGTACTTTGTGTCATTTCTGTATTTGAGCAAATATTTTTGAATAAACAATTTTTATCTTAAAGAAATCTACTAAGTACCTATACCTTCGTAAACAAAAAATAGATAGATTTATTTTTATGCACATTTGTCCACTTGCTTTTTTAGAATGTTTTTAACACTCACAGTGTTATATTTTATATTCATAAAGATGAAATAAGAAACCAAAAATTTGCGCTCGGGCGGGACTTGAACCAGCAACCTCTTGGCTAACCGGGCCAAACGCTCTTACCAATTGAGCTACCGTGCTGTCATTCCGACCCTCACAGTGTTATATTTTATATTCATAAAGATGAAATAAGAAACCAAAAATTTGCGCTCGGGCGGGACTTGAACCAGCAACCTCTTGGCTAACCGGGCCAAACGCTCTTACCAATTGAGCTACCGTGTTAAAAACATTCTAAAAAAGCATTAGATAGCGAAGCGTCATCAATTTCCAAGATGAATTTATTCTGTAAAGAATAACTGCTTGGGCCATCTGTTTCATAAACAGACGGCTAGATGGCGCTAAGCGTCACGCAATTGACGTTATCATAAGAGACCACAAATTTCGCAGGGTCGGAATGACAGCACGGTAGCTCAATTGGTAAGAGCGTTTGGCCCGGTTAGCCAAGAGGTTGCTGGTTCAAGTCCCGCCCGAGCGCAAATTTTTGGTTTCTTATTTCATCTTTATGAATATAAAATATAACACTGTGAGTGTTAAAAACATTCTAAAAAAGCATTAGATAGCGAAGCGTCATCAATTTCCAAGTTGAATTTATTCTGTAAAGAATAACTGCTTGGGCCATCTGTTTCATAAACAGACGGCTAGATGGCGCTAAGCGTCACGCAATTGACGTCATCATAAGAGACCACAAATTTCGCAGGGTCGGAATGACAGCACGGTAGCTCAATTGGTAAGAGCGTTTGGCCCGATTAGCCAAGAGGTTGCTGGTTCAAGTCCCGCCCGAGCGCAAATTTTTGGTTTCTTATTTCATCTTTATGAATATAAAATATAACACTGTGAGTGTTAAAAACATTCTTAAAAAAGCATTAGATAGCGAAGCGTCATCAATTTCCAAGTTGAATTTATTCTGTAAAGAATAACTGCTTGGGCCATCTGTTTCATAAACAGACGGCTAGATAGCGCTAAGCGTCACGCAATTGACGTTATCATAAGAGACCACAAATTTCGCAGGGTCGGAATGACAGCACGGTAGCTCAATTGGTAAGAGCGTTTGGCCCGGTTAGCCAAGAGGTTGCTGGTTCAAGTCCCGCCCGAGCGCAAATTTTTGGTTTCTTATTTCATCTTTATGAATATTTGTCCACTTTATTGTCAGAGCCTGGTTAGAGCATTTTTCAAAGGCGCAGTTTTGAAAGCTCACACGGGGCGCATAAAAGGCTAGTTACGGCACTGTCTATAGGTCGGCTATTTAACACTATCAGTTCAGCGACATCATCGCGACTCACACAATGATCAGGGGTGCGATTGTGTAAAGCAATCATATTCATTTGACAATTCAAAACGTACGGTATGATCTGTCAAATGGCAAAGAACAAAGGATTTGACAGATCAAACCGTACGTTATGAACTGTAAAATGAATACGATTGCTTTACACAATCGCACCCCAGATTTTGGCAACGATGCTGTCGAGTGTTAGTATCGATGCAGATAGATAGTCGTCAACGGCCAGCTTCTGCATCGATACAAACGCGCGTCAGCATCGATGCAGTATCATGACAGTATCGCGACTGCATCTCTGCTAAAAGAAGCAGAGCGTAAAGGGTATATTATAAGGGTCAAAACTATCAGTTTTAACGGATAGTGTCGCTTAAATGGCAACACAGTTGCCGCCGCTCTGCCTGCCACCGCCAACCTCAAGACCATTGCCTTAAAAAAATATAAATTATAACACAGTTAGCCTTGGAACAAGTTTATTATAAAAATAATTATGTACATTATTATTCCTCGTGATGGCTTTCGAGCAGCAAACTTAGCTAAGTAGACCTAATCGTTTTTATTTTTATTTAAAACTCAAAACATCATGCACAAAAAACATAAGACAACAAAAAAGACTAAAAAAAACTAAACGAGTATACCATACATTAAGAAGACTCCATTACTGTTATAAAAAGAACATGTGCAAAGAAAAATAACTACAAACAATGACCTAACAAATGTAGGAAACATTCCTTGCTTGAAACTTTGCGGTTCGGACCCAGGACAGTCTTTATCACCTAAACCAGTACATACAGTGGCTACACCACACAGTTTTCTTGACCTTCACAGCGAAGTGTTACACTATAGGGTCCTATCACACTGGATGATGCTAGATGTTCCGGGCGAAGCATGTGCGCTGTCCTTTACCCTTTGCAAGGCGAGAAATCGTTGAGTGTCAGCTACGAGCCCGCGACGCCAACGCCGCGCATGCGCTGCGCCCGGAACACGCTCAAAACCCGCCAGTATGAAAAGGCTTAAGGATGATCTTAGTTGCCATGTACTGTCGACTAAACATGAGGTATTTAACGAAATAAATTTGACATAGGTAAAATTAATAATAACTCTATTTTTTTAAAAACAATTCAATTCCTAACAGAAATAGTAAATTATAAAAGTACTGTAATAACTCAGGTGAACATTCTCAGTGTATATATTTTACTTTATGATTTAACTGTAATTGCAATGATGATGTTAACAGATCATATCCTCCGTCTTCTTCATCCTTCTTTCTCTTCCTCCTTCAACTGTTCAATCACTGTAACAAAAAATATATATTTGAAAACAAAATAAAAGACAGTCACATCTATCACAAATTGAATTAAAATAAACCCACTATAGGTATGCAAACTAACTCTCGTGTTATGTTCTTGTTTTAGTACTAGTAAAGAATGAATAGCCGGAATGCGCAAAAAATACTTTCTCCTTTCGGCAAATAAATAATAGTCATTTGACCGCGTCAATGCATTAGTTACACCACTCTTTTTTTCTTTGAAATAACCACAAAAATGAGCCCCTAAACTCACGTAAATTTTACAAGTTAGACGATTTTTGTAAAAGTTAAAACAAGTCACTGCAGTATTGTGGGTTTTTAAAGTGATTGATATGGGGTATTTTCCTCAATGAAATTCATTGGAGATATTGGCCTTAAGTTTTATAACTACATGCCTGGACAAACTGTATATACAGGATGTCCAGAAAGTCAAGGTCAAGCCGAAACCGTTTGATAGGCTAGGCCATGGCAATCACTAGAAGAAAAAAAACTTAAATGTACTTTTCGATTTTGGACTTAAGAAAAAAATTACTTAAAATTGACACCTTGTTTTGGTTTCTAGACTACTGTGGCTACAGTACGGTTAATATGTTACGGTTTATCTCGCAAAATTGCACAGCGCCTCTAGCGGTTACTGACAGAACTAGAATTTACCATACAAAAAGTTACATCGTCGCTAGCGAGTACAACCGCCGTCGCTAGCGAGTAAACTCATGGTAAAGGTACGGATAATAGATTTTTTTTAGATTTTTTTCTTGACTTGTAAGCCTGAATAGCTGTTCTATCAACGTTACTTTAAAATTTTAGCACAGCTACCTCAATTTTCATTTCATGACACATGTAAGACCAACCAAGAATTCAAACTTATTATAAGACCCAATTTAACTCGCTGTACTTAAAATAAACAGGGACTATAACAGCAACTTACTATAAAAGATGGCGCATTTAGTCCAGATTCTAATATAGTGTAACACTTGCTAATTCAATTAGTAAAAATACGATTCTTATTTATTTTTGTTAGTTACCGGCTTTTTGCCTAATTTAGTTATCACTTTGTAAATGCGTTTAGTGCATACCAGAATGTCCTTACCATTATAATAATAATAACAACGTACGTGTTTCTAACCGACTTCAAAAAGGAGGAGTTCCTTAATTCGAGGGATATCGATACCTTAAATTTCACAAGCACGTATTATAACGTTTTAAGACTAGTATCTTAATTTTGACAGACATTTACGTCCGAAACTCATCATTTTGCAGATCCCAGCTGATGGTGGAACTAAATTAAGGTAGCTGTTTAATTTTTTAATGATGCAAGAAAAAATCTGAAAAAACTAAGTCACAGTAGTCGACAAACCAGTAACCATGTACTGTTTTAAGATTTATTGAGTCCATAACTAGAAATATTGAGTTTGAGCGCTAAACTTGAATCGCCATAAATAGGTATAGCGTCTTTTGTAATGCCTAAAAACATAATATACGAACAAATTTCAACTTACTTCGACTTAAGCATCTCGCGAGTCACCAAATAACGTGTGTCACGTTTCGACTTTGCTAAATTGTCCATTATCTTCCTCCACGAACACGGTCTCAGTATGGACTTCCATTTCCAGTTCAGGATCCCCCGAATCATCTTCAATCTTAATTTCATCATCATCAGATGCCGCAACATGCATTTTCGGTGCTGGGACAGTACGCTCCTGTGCCTTTACAATGTCTAACCTCTCGAACTCTACAACAGGGTCTAAACTACTGGATACTTTTTCAGTTTCGGGTTTCGGCAAGTTGGTTTTTGATGACAGTCGTATAATCTTGCCTCCCGGCGAAAGCTCCACAGCCGGTTTCAAACTACTAGACACATTTTCAGTCTCGGGCTTTTTTAATTTAGTTCGGGGAAGCGGTCGTAAAATTTTGCCGTCTGGCGAGATGAATATGAGTTTCCCACCCAAAGTAGAGGGCTTAGCCGCACGTATAACTTGGCTGCCTGGCGCTTGAGGTAATTGTAAGATAGTATAAGATTTTTTTGCTGACGTAACTTGAGTGCTAGACACTGTAGGTGTAGTTTTGGGTTCCGATGGTGCTTGCAAGTTTGCTCGACGATAAACTCTTTGAGGCCCCTCTTTGGGGAAGACAAACTCCGGTGGTTTTTCTGGTGCTACTTTCTTGTCTGGTTCTTCTTTCTTTTCTGGTGCGAATCTCTTTCTAGATTCTATGATCTTTTCTAGTGGAGATGTATCCATAAATAAGTTGGAAGGTTTCGAAGGTAAATCATCGGATTTCGTAGAATCTCCATCATCGGATGGACACGGCGATTCCGAAGGTTTATTAGATTCCGGACCCAAGGACGCATTTTTCATTTCGTACCGTGAAAATAACTTGGCTATATCCAGTTTTAACATAGTTTGAAACTGTCTCGCGAGCGATCGAAAAGTTTTAGCGTAGCTAAGAAATAATAAATCAATGTCATCGAGTTTCAGTTTGAACTCCCGTTCGAACATTTTTGATGGAGTGCATGAATCCTGGCGTCTCTTCATGTCTGCGCTGTCGTCTGAATCGGCAGATTCGTCTTGTTCTAAATACTCAATTTCTGTGCAATCGCCTTCAACATCTGCAATGAAGAAGATTAATTTAATTAAGGTCAAGCCAAATACTTGGTTCAGGGTTCATAACGATTTATTATTACATACAGTGGTATGCACAAAATTAAGAACGGATGGTGCTGCTCTGCACTTGTAAAAGAGGTATAAAAAATATCATTAACAACTTTTGAGTTATTTTCAGCATAAAATAATATGTGCTTTATTTAATTTAATACATCAGATATAATATAAATACTTTCTATATTTACGACATTACAGTTAGAAGTTATAGAAGGAATGCGAATGAGCACACGGGCGGGTGTGCAAATAATGAATAACGCATTTTCCTTTTTTTAGGTCATAAATAAAATGTAATCTTACGTAAAATTATTATTTGTAGTGTTAAAAAGTTATTCTATTACTACAAAATATGGCGTCTAAAACGTTTACTTTTGACACGTTGAAAGTTCTAAAATGTTATTTACTAATAAATTGTTTTCTATAAAATATGACAGTACGAAACGTAGTCCTTCAACCAAAAATATAAGTAACGTCATTAGTACAAAGTTGGATATAAATGGTTTTTATGAAAATAATAATGAATGAATAATGCACAGACCGTGGTGTCCGTTGAATGACGAATCATTCAATGGACACCACTGTATACCGAAAATGAAGATTAATCCTGTAACGCACACAGGTCACATTATGGACTATTATATGCCCTTTTCTTTAAGTAAAAAGTGACACCGTTTTCTAAGACCCGCGCACTTTTGATATATTTTTGTAAATTGCGACTTCGCTCATCAAATAACATGCCAATTCCTCATGGAATCTTTATCTTTTTTCACGATTTTTTTTTCGAAACTAGTTCTATTTTGGAAACTCACAAATTATTAAGACATCTAAATCATTGGCCTTTTTGACATAAATATTTTCGCGTAACCCTAAAAAATTCAAGATTTTGCAATAATTTTGTAAAATATATTTTTAAAATCCAAATATCATAGGCCATAATGTGACCTATTTTCATTTACAGGATTATCGTTTCTTTTTCGAGACACCTGTATACTGTTATAAATAATGAGAGTTCTAAAATTTGTTATACCTTTTTATGTGCTGAACTTGAACTAATAGAGCAGTTTATAAGCAAGGGAGCAGAGGTCGGAGCTTATTTATTTCAGATTATGACTTTGAGCTCTGAAGCTGTATATTCAGGTTGATTCACAATTATTAACAAAGTCGCCATAGTTTCGGCCACTACGAAATACTATTTCATACATTCTGTAACAAAAGCAACCATACTTAACGGTGTCAGTGACGATTAGGTGTTTCCAGAATACCGATAAATACGTCAGAAAGAAGGTATATTATTCACTGTGGCGGAACCTTGATTTCAATGCTATGTGTGAATCGACCTTTATGACCACTATATATGGACATATTGTAGTTACCAGGTAGTTGATGCGTTGAAAAAATTAAATATGTCTTCAGAACGTTACCTGATTCCTCCTTCGAGTGCCTCGTCTGGTCTACGTAATCATCATCCAAAAACGTAGTTTGATCTAGAACAATTAATATTCAATTTTATTTTTTATGTTATATTGCTACAACACGGTGCGGGTATATTTTGAATTGACCGCAGATTTCACCCAGTGTGACAATATCTATCAATTATTTATAGAAACCTTTTATGACTAAATAATAAGCTTAGTAATTATAACTACGAATTATACTGCTGTGATAGTTAGGATATTTTAAAGCATAGATTTAGATTTTACACTACTTACTTGGTATAGAAACATTGGTTTTGGTCTCGTTTTTACCTGAAACAAATATAAAAATATTTAGGATGGCTTTGTATGAAAAACGGCAAAATATGTGTGGAGGTGCCACGTGTGGAGGTTATCGAAAGTTGAGAAAAAGTACTAGTATAGCAATAATATCGATAGGACTATCGATACCTAAGTTTGGTATAATGCTATCGAGCACAGCAATTTTATCATGGCCTAAGTCTGTGTCATCTTACCGGTAGGGCAAAACTAGCATAGGGGACGGGCGGGCAAAAAGAACATGGTAGGCAAGAAGGGTATATACTATTATACGCCATTGACACAAAAGCGAGACAAAACATGTCTAGCGCTGGCGCCGTCTGCTCGCAGTCAAATCAGTCCGCCGCCAGTGTTGCCAACGTAGGCGATTTATCGCCGTTTAGGCTACTCAGAACGAGAATCGGCGACGAAAAAATCTAAAAGGCGACTGGTTGCCAATTAGGCTACTCAACTGTAGTTTTTTTTTTTTTATATATATACTACCTACTAGGTCAAGAGGCATGTGGCCATGCGTGTGTGTAATGTTGGTACAATTTGATATTAAGATGGTCACCCTGTTTGTTTATGGTTAGTTTCCGGCGGGAATACCCTGAATTTGTCTTACCTATTATGTAACCAAATTTATGATGCAACCAAGATAGAGTATTCGCTTGGTTGTTGATAACCATTGTAATTATACGTATTATACTAAACGACTAAGTAGTTTGGGAAAACTTCAGTTCAGTAAATTTTAGGTCCCTTATCCTGCTGTGCGTGTTCAGTCAGTTCATTTTTCGTTCGTCGTCTGATTTTAAAGTGTGTTGTAGTTACACAATGTGTATTGTAGTTGTGACAAAAATGGGAAAGCACGGAAAATACGTGAAGCATTATCGTGACGAATGGGAAAAAATTCCAGCATTTAAAAGTAAACACTAACCTTCTTACGAGATGTTTTATCTTTATTTCTGACTATTTTAAATATTATTTAGATGCATTGTTTATATGTGAAAGTTTGTGAGGATGAATGGATGGAGGCCATGGAGAGATATTTTTTGCTCCATTAATGATTAATTGATTAAATAACTCATTTTAAAGCTATAAAGTTCCTAAGGGCACAGATAATATAATACTAAATACTATTCTACAAGAAAATTCTTGCGGAAATTTCGAACGCAGGCGATACCTCTCTCTAGTCGAAGGGTTTATTAATATGATAATATTAATAATCTCCAACTAACCCACACTTTTATTTTACAGATTGGCTAACTCGAGCACCCGTGGAACTGACAGATAGTGGAAAAGGTGAGGCATATTGTAAATTATGTGTTTCACCACTCCGTGCACACAAAACTGATTTAGAAAAGCACATGAAAAGTAAAACACATAAAGACAAGGAATTAAGATTTGCAAAAACACAACCCAAACTTGCATCATTTGGCTACTCTTCAGTTAAAGACACTTCAACAAAAGAAAAAATAATGGACATAAAAATTTCTACTTACATCGCTGCTCATAGCTCCATCCGTAGCATAGACCATTTGACAGAAGTTTTGAAAACCTGTGGTATGGGTAGTCCTCTTGAAAATATACAATTACACAGAACAAAGTGCTCTGCCATTATAAAGAATGTCGTTGAACCAGCCATGCTTAAAGAACTGTTAGAAGAACTTGGTGGGCAAAGTTATTCTATAATACTGGATGAATCCACTGATGTTGCAACAGTAAAGTACATGGCGTATTGCATCCGATACTACAATAAAAAATTAGAAAAAAATGTTGTAGATTTTTTAGGCTTTCAAGAAGTGTTCCAAGCAACAGCTGATGACCTGTATACATCCTGAAAAGAGATTTTTATCTGATATGGGCTTAAATATTCAGAATCTCATCGCCATAGGAACAGATGGAGCTAGTAATCTTTGTGGCAAAAATCACTCTCTTTTCACTCTTTTAAAAGCAGACCTACCCCATTTGCAGTTGTTGAAGTGCGTGTGCCACTCCCTTAGTTTGTGTGCATCCAAAGCGTGCACTGAATTACCATCTTCCCTGGAATATTTACTTAGGGAAACCCGAAATTGGTTTGCTCACAGTCCTTTGCGAATGAAAGTCTATCAGAACTTATTTGAAACTATTAATGATGGCAAAAAGCCCTTAAAACTAACTCAATTGTCTGCAACTAGATGGTTGGCATTTTATGCAGCTGTTAATACAAACATCAATCAGTGGCTTGAGCTAAAAACCCATTTTAATATGATTAAATCGTCAGAAGAGAGATGTTACACTGCTAGGGAGCTTGCTGCTATGTATAATGATGACACGAATTTATTATACTTATTGTTTCTATGTCCCATACTAAAAGAAGTAACAAATGTGAATGTTATATTTCAAGCAAGTAATGCAAATATAACAAAAGTATACAACGACCTTCGAATTCTTCTTCTGTCCATTGCAAGACGTCTATTTAAACCACTATTTTTGAGAGGTCAAAGTCAGTCCGAAAACGCCTCATTGGCAATGCTTCATGAAGCGGATATAGCAGCTGTCAGGCGAGCTTTAGAAAAAGTCGAAGCACCATTTGAAAATTCATTACTTCCACAGGACTCGATCGATTTTGGAGAAAAATTCAATTAATTATTTGCAAAAAGATCTGTTTCTGCAAACAAAGCCAAAGAAGTCAAACAGCGATGCACGAACTTTCTCGTGCGCTTAGTGAAGGAATTAGTTAACAGGTTACCAGTCAATGTGTCGGTGGTGGAAAAAATTGATGTTTTGTCACCCAACCGCTGCCTCTAAACCAGCAACAAGCCTAACATAGATGATTTTCCATGGCAATTAGGTGAACCTAATATTGATAAGGAAACTATAATAAACCAATTTCGCACTTTAAGTACGATGCGAATAGAGGAAATAATTGGCACTGCTTCTCCTGATGATATTATAAATTTCTGGGTACAGGTATCGAAAATGCAAAATGCGGGAGGCAATCCCATATTCAAACATTTGGCGGAGTTTTCTTTGCGCTGTCTTTCATTACCTTTAAGTAATGCAGTCGTTGAAAGAATTTTCAGTGTCATGGGTACGATAAAGACAAAATTAAGAAATAGAATGCAACTACCTATGCTGATCGCTATTCTAAGAATTCGTACACATATGAATGTAAGAAGCATTTGCTGTAACAACTTTGAACCAAGTAATCACATGATAAGTTTACATGCAGGAAGGAAAATGTACTATTCAAGTCGAGCTTGCGCCAGCACTAGCACAGCATCTACAGTAAATGTTGACGACGGCGAAGTTTTTCTTGATGCTTTGCTATTGCTCGCAGCAGATGAAGCAGAATCGGAGTGTATATAAATAAATAAATTGTTAAAAAACTGTCTTTTATTTTAGTTTCGGCGTTTGGGCTACTTTAGGCTATTTCATTTCAAATTCGGCTACTTTAGGCTACTCAAGCTCTCAAAATGGGCGACACCAGGTCCCGACTTGTTGGCAACACTGTCCGCCGCGGTGAGCCGCGCTAGTTAGTTGCACAGGAGACCATGGTAATTTTCCCGCGCGAAAATTTAAATATTTCAACGTAAGTACGATCAATTATTTAAGGTTAATGGAAAATACATTGTAAGGTAATGCTGATAATCACAGAGCTTGCTTTGTGTGTTAACGAATGTGGATGCTTTCAAGTGAAAACATTTTGCATTTAATTATGTTTTAACTGTGGTACGCTTAGAGGGGTGTCGGGCCAAACAAGTGCGGGCAAAATGGGTAATACCCTTTTTGTCCGCCTACTGAGCCCGTTTGTAGAGGCAGATTGAGCTCATTTCCAATTAACGAAGAAAGGAGGACAATGTTTTTTATTATTAATATCTTATTACAGATGGTGTTTAATTATACAAGAAAAACCCAGGGCTTCTTGGTCAGAGCTCACAATGCGAGAAGCAATTGACGAAGCTAAGAAAACTAGCATCATAGGGGCTTCTATAAAATATGGAATACCTTATAGTACACAAAATGTGTACACGGCATGTCAATACAGGATCCTGTAGTAAAAAAACTTGGTACCTATTTTTACAAAAGCAGAAGAGTAAGAAGAACAAGAGAAACATTTAAAGGATCTTGATGCACTCTTCTACGGTCTCACGAAGACAGAATTCTTGCAATAAGCTGATGAGTTGGCCAAACGCAAAAATAAAAGTTCAAAATTCAAGGACAACGTCGCAGGCAAGCAGTGGTTTAAGAACTTCAAAAAAACGACACCCAGAAATTGTACGGTGGACCCGTGAATCTTCATCTATAGCCAGGCTACAAGCCTTTAATAAACCAGCGGTGAATAGATTCTATGATTTATTAGAAAGTATCATGGAGAAAGAACATATCCGTCCAGACATGATCTTCAATATGGACGAAACAGGCGTAAGAACGTCATGTTCAAAGCGCCCCAAGGTGCTGTCAGTTTATAGAAAGAAACAAGTAGGGGCAGTAAGCAGCTTGGAAAAGGGAATCCTCACTACAAACGTCTGCTGTTGCAGCGCCTCTGGTAATTTTACCCCACCGCCTTTCTTTATTTTTAAACGGAAAAGATTTCCAGCTCGATTACATGATGGTGCCATGACAGGGTGTGAAGGTGACATTCTGTTTCTGACAGGGGCTGGATAAGTGGCGAAATATTTTTGCATTGGCTTAGACTTTTTGTGAGTTGTGTCTGATCAACTCCATATTGTAAAGCTTTACTCCTTCTAGACAACCACGAGTCGCATAAGTATTATCCTGCCTTGGAATACGCCATCAGTAACAATGTAATATTTTTGACGATACAGCCACACACCTCGCACAAGTTGCAGCCACTCGACGTGAGTGTATATTCACCGTTTCAAACTTTTTTTGAAATAGAAATAAATAAATTCCAAAAAGCTCATCCAGGTCGAGTGATAACACAGTACGATATTGGGAAATTGGTAACTCAAGCTTATTTAAAAGCAGCGACACCAAACAACGCTTTCAGTGGCTTTCGCGCAGCTGGAATCCAACCATTTGATAGGAATGCCATTCCAGAAGAGTATTTTGCACCACCTGCTGTGTACCGTCAAGAACAAGAAACACAGCCAGGAGTTCAGGATCATGTCATTAGTATTTTAATTACAGAAACTGCAGATGTAACGTTGTATATTTTTGTCTAAGTTCGCGTGAAACGAAAAGCTGAATGGATGTAGGACTCCAGTCCATATTTTGGCATAGATATAATGGATGCTGACACTGACATTTGTCAAGTGTGACAGCTGCTGTTTCTTCCGGTTCCGCCACTGTTGGTCGTGCGTCGGAGTGGAACGTTTGTTATAATGTAAAAAAAGTGAAAATTTTAATGGGGCACGCCCCAAATTATTTTGTAGTTTGAAAGTTATTCCTGGTAAGTATCTGCAGAAAGGTTGGCGTTGATTTTTGTTTGTTGCGAGACATTTCTTAGAGTCTGAGCACATGGTTCTTTTTATCGTTTCATACGCCGCCAACATGTCAATTTGGATGAATTAATTTCGAAAATGATTTGATATAAATGTCTGGAAAATGGTGAGTACTTTGAGAAACTCCTTTGGAAATCCTTGTAAAGAAAATGTAGCCTACCTACATCTGGGCATATTGTATTGAGAGTTGAAATTTTTATCATTTCAGGTCTCAAATAGAAAAATTAGCATAAATGTTTAGTAATTAATTCAGAAATTATATGGCGAGCCAGCTTTTGCAGGTATTAAATTGGTTTATTATAGATTTCATAAATAGGGTGATGAAAAGTATAACCACCCTCACTTAGAAAAAAAATTTGGTTGTTAACTAGAACTTTCTTTTATTTCTAGGTTTCGCTTTTGATATGTGTCTGTAAGTTGAACAGTCACAATTTGGTGATCATGTTGTAACCTCAGGTAAATATTTATTATGAAAAGTTAGTGTTTTTTACTTTTACTTTGGTTTGTGCGTTGAACTAACATTTTGTAAATTTTTTTCAGTGACCTTACTTAGACCTCATTTGGATTATTTTGAAGACAGATTTTCCTGATGGATTGATTTGCTTCTTGTCTGCTGTTTTGAGGATGGATCGGTATCGGTGAAATTTTGGGGTAACGTTGCAGAGTTGTTTGTAGTTTGATGCAACAAAGATTTGAAATGGTAACCTACGTTGAAATCCAAGGTTGGTTTTCCTTGTATTTACTTTAACTGTAGTGAAAAGTGGGATAATTTAGCTATTAATTTTAGCATAACTTAGGAATTCCTTTGAGGATAAATTTTGGAATCAATTATGAAAATAAAAACTTAAATTGGTGGTTTATCTTTATTTCATTAGAAATTTGTGAACATAAAGATTTGTAATAGTATAGATATAGATAACTAAATTAGAACCTAACCTAGTCTCAACTGAGTTCTGAGCTATTATGTTTTGTATTTGATTTTCTTGAAGGTGTTAAAAGGTAATTGTGAAATAGCAAATTTGAATAAACTTTTGTTGCCAAATGCTATACCCGGATTTCTTTATTTCATTCGAATATTAGTACCTTTTAAACACCCTTTGTCCACGCTAGCCGGGAGTGACTGCGACACAGAGATGCTATCTGCTACGTCTTATTGCGAAACTTGAATGTAGAACAACAGCCGATAAACATTTCTGAGTCAGTACCAGTTGTTTCACATATCGTGTATTTCAAAGTGTGCAAAAGCAACAAGAATATGTTTCTGAACAAATGCAGACAGCTTTTGCATCAAATAACCAACCTGATATTATACAAGTTCCAGTTATTTCTCTAAGTCAAAATGTTCATGGATCATATGGATGGAACAACTACACCTACTATTGACATTCCTAAGAGTATTTCTATTCTTCAGGATATACATCCGTTGCGTCAGGGCAAGAGATGTAAGCCCGGTATTATACCAAACTTGCTCGAAGGGAAAATACCGTATTATACTATTTCATATGGTATTTTTGGTATTTAATGTTTTGCATTGTATGTGTTTACAAAAGTGTATTTTATTTAAAGTCATCCCTGATGGGGAAAAATATGGGTTGAAAGAACGTGTGCAATTCGTTACTCCTATAGATAGACACTTTAAATTATGTGTATATTATGCTTTTTGTTCAGAATAATACTAAGACGTGGAAATTAACAAATAAATAGATGTATAGAGTTAAAACGATATGGGTATCGTTAATCAGGTTTACAGGGTTATTGATTCCGAAAATGGCACGCATTTATAAATCCAAGATTGCAGACATTGAATTTTCAGAAAATCGATATTGGTTTCATGTTTTAGGTTCCTTGGAAAAGTGATTACGAATTCGATTCTTATTTTACAAAGAATACTAATATGTATCTAAAAAAAAACTGCTCATTAGTCCCACACTAGTCGGCGTTAGCGACAGTAAAGGTTGCTTTTTATGGCAAAAAATAGTCTGTAAGGTGATTTAATAGGGGAGCAAAGCTAATAATTAATAAATGAAAATTGTTATGCAGATATTATGATTTTTTAAGATAATTTCAACATAATCGCAAACATAATCATATAGGTATAATATAGTGCTGAATTGTTTAGTGTTCATGAAGAGGATCTTTTTCTTCCACTTCCATGTCTAAAATGTGCATAAGTGCAGTGATAAATACATGTACACACACATAAGCGTGCGAACGTAAGATTTGTCAGCAAACAAATCCGACGTTGCCACTTCGTGCAACGTGTGATGGTGCGAGCAATATTTTGTATGCATGAATTCAGTCGAAAAAAATACTAAGAAAGCATTGTTTTCAATGTTTATGTTCATAATATGTATAAATATTTCAGAATATATAAATTCATTCTCCAGTGATACGTGAAAAACTTAAGCCAATTGCTTTGTGATAAGAAATAATAAAATACAAAAAATACTGAATTCTATTGTAAAATACCGGTATAATTCAGTACCATTTGGTATAATACGGTATTTTTACATCTCTAGTCAGGGCGTTGAAAAAAAATAAACGAAACGTAGAAAGAAGCAACAGTCTGAAATATTGACAAGTACGCCTTTTAAAAAAAGACCAAAGAGAAAAATTTGAAAAGTCTATAAAGAAGGAAAAGACACAGAAAAAGACAAAGACAATAAAAACAAGAAGTTAGGAAAACCAAGAGAAGAGAAATCCATTTACGTCTTGTTTGCAACGGAAGAAAACTGTAAACCAACCCAAGCAAAAAGAAAAATGCCATTATTGTTTAGTCTGTAGAGAATTATATATAGAACCTCCGACAGAGGATTGGTATGTGTTCACAATGTGTGGAATGGGCACACGAATCTTGCACATCATACACGGTCACGGATCCTACTATTGTGACTGGTTTGATTAGAACCTAATGTTTTTTTTGCCCGCCTAGGGTAACCTTTAACCCGCCCCCTATGGGCAAAACGGTTTTTTTACCACATTTTTAAAAAATAATTATGCCTTTAGAAAATTGATTACTTTTTTATTTATCTTTCAAATTATTGTCAAAGAGATAATGTTACTTTGTGTTCAGTTAAATATCTTTCGATTTATGTGTATGTTATTGTGTATTTTTATTAATCAGCTTTAACATGCCCTTTATACCCGACCGTCCCCTAGTCAGAGCATTTAAATATATGCAAATAAAATTACAAATTATGTTAGGGTCCAAATTTATTTTTATGTTATATGCACACAAGACAAGTATTTAAGAAAATGTTATTGTAATATGTTTTCCAAATTGATTACCAGCGATCCTAAGACAGGGGACCATTAGGTATTAGGACCTTGAGACTATATCACCCGAACGGCCTATAACCGATGACACGGAACGGAAGCCTCCGAAGAAAGGCAAAGGCAAGCTGTCGACAGTTAACGCTCAAGCTTTTTATCTACAGAAACTGTCAACGTGATGGCTACTACATACAGCGTGTTATCAACTGAGTCGTGTCAGACATAAGTCTGTCTCGCTTGCACTAAACGTTTAAGTGGCGCGCTGCATACACTTATCTCTATTAACAATACCTTATAGTCTTTTTCATTTGCATCGCGATCGCTTGCAACTTTCAAATATTTGCATCTTTATTTAACACAAAGTACGCTAACAACGCTACGATATATCAAGTCCGTACCAAATAATTAAAGTAAAATAATGTTTTTAACACTCACAGTGTCATATTTTATATTTATAAAGATGAAATACGAAACCAAAAATTTGAGCACGGGCGGGACTTGAACCAGCAACCTTTTGGCAAACCGGGCCAAACGCTCTTACCAATTGAGCTACCGTGCTGTTAGTCCGACCCTGCGAAATTTGTGGTCTCCTTTGAAAACGTCAATTGCGTGACGCTTAGCGCCATCTAGCCGTCTGTTTATGAAACAGATGGCCCAAGCAGTTATTCTTTACATTATTCTTTACGCTAAGCGTCACGCAATTGACGTTTTCATAAGAGACCACAAATTTCGCAGGGTCGGACTAACAGCACGGTAGCTCAATTGGTAAGAGCGTTTGGCCCGGTTTGC
Organism: Pyrausta purpuralis; assembly: GCA_963924145.1. Taxonomy (NCBI): domain Eukaryota; kingdom Metazoa; phylum Arthropoda; class Insecta; order Lepidoptera; family Crambidae; genus Pyrausta; species Pyrausta purpuralis. The sequence continues at coordinate 20,646,547 of OZ001652.1, read as the reverse complement.
CAAAAGGTTGCTGGTTCAAGTCCCGCCCGTGCGCAAATTTTTGGTTTCTTATTTCATCTTTATGAATATAAAATATGACACTGTGAGTGTTAAAAACATTCTAAAGCATTAGATAGCGAAGCGACATCAATTTCCAAGTTGAATTTATTCTGTAAAGAATAACTGCTTGGGCCATCTGTTTCATAAACAGACGGCTAGATGGCGCTAAGCGTCACGCAATTGACGTTTTCATAAGAGACCACAAATTTCGCAGGGTCGGACTAACAGCACGGTAGCTCAATTGGTAAGAGCGTTTGGCCCGGTTTGCCAAAAGGTTGCTGGTTCAAGTCCCGCCCGTGCGCAAATTTTTGGTTTCTTATTTCATCTTTATGAATATAAAATATGACACTGTGAGTGTTAAAAACATTCTAAAGCATTAGATAGCGAAGCGACATCAATTTCCAAGTTGAATTTATTCTGTAAAGAATAACTGCTTGGGCCATCTGTTTCATAAACAGACGGCTAGATGGCGCTAAGCGTCACGCAATTGACGTTTTCATAAGAGACCACAAATTTCGCAGGGTCGGACTAACAGCACGGTAGCTCAATTGGTAAGAGCGTTTGGCCCGGTTTGCCAAAAGGTTGCTGGTTCAAGTCCCGCCCGTGCGCAAATTTTTGGTTTCTTATTTCATCTTTATGAATATAAAATATGACACTGTGAGTGTTAAAAACATTCTAAAGCATTTTGGAAATAAATAAAAATCACAAGGCGCGAGGTCGGGGCTATACGGCGGGTGACCCAGTAATTCAACGTTTGATGTCGCCAAATAGTCGATCGTTCGCTTGGCGGTGTGCGACGAGGCGTTGTCGTGGTGAAGGAGGATCCTACTGCGAGGTCGTTTCTCTCGAACTTTTTCCAAGACAAGTGGCAAACAATTGGTAGTGTACCATTCTGCAGAAACTGTTTTTTGATCCTCTAACACAATTGTTGCGAAATGACCTATCCTTCCAAAAAACGAGGCCACCATTTTTTTTCCCGCACTTCGATCTCTCTTCACTTTAGTTGGCAACTCCTCGAAAGGAAACACCCACTGAGCAGATTGTCTTTTGGTTTCAGGATCATAACAGTAAATCCAGCTTTCGTCACCTGTTAGTATGTCGAACACAGCATTTGAGTCACCTCCGTTAAATCTTTCAATCATTTTACGGCACCAATCCACACGATGGAGTTTTTGAGCCTTAGTCAAATTATGAGGTATCCACCGGGCGCAAAGCTTCCTGACCGCTAAATGTTCGTGGAGGATTTTGTGCACTTGACTCATACCGATGCCTAAGCTTGTCCGAATCTGCTGATAGGTCACTCTTTTGTCAGTCTCTATCATACGCCGCACAACACAGATGTTATTTTCAGCCGTCGCCGTAGAAGGCCGTCCCTCACGTACATCATCAGTGAGATTAGTGCGACCACGTTTAAACTCATTAAACCAGTTGTAAACAGTCGCACGAGATGGGGCTTCATCGTGAAAGGCCAATCGTAGTCTATCATAACTTTCTTGTTGACTTAAATGACATCGAAAGTCATAAAAAATCATTGCACGAAAATTTCTCGTGTTAAATTCATGTTGACGTGACACAGACAATTTTCAATTTGCCGCCAAATCGTAAAACAAATGACAAATGAATGAAATATATACTCAGTAATATTGGCAAAGAGTCCTATTTTCAAATTTTAGAATATTTTTTTTATTATATTGTTTATAAGTGGCCAGTTCTAAGAACTTTCAGTTTGACCCTCGTAGGTGGTACCCGTAGCGGTCTTCGGGAATGAAGGTTCACTTCATGCAAGCGGTTTCCGACTGTTTGGTCGCTAATTAAGTTCCCTGAAGAGTGATGAAGCCTCACGGCTAACATCATGGCGGTTATTGTTGGAGCTCTTCGAGCTGTGATTTGAATGTATCGGTCTTGTCTCCGTGTGGTGCAGCGATACCGTCCTCCATGGCGCTCAGCCACGGTACCAGTGCTTCGGTAACGTGTCCAAAGTCGACTGATAACACTCTGACTTTTATTCAGAGCTAAAGCCACAGTACGTTGCCGGGAACCAGCTTCTATCATTCTCACGGTTCTGAGCATTTCTTCCCTGCTTAAATGACGTCGCCGCTCTATAATAACGTTGGTTTTAATCAGTAGTAGGGAAACAGTAGCACTAATAATGTCTTCAATGCGTTGTATGTTTTTATAGGGAAGATATTGACAGCTGATTTTCATCTTTTACTCGAATTTGACAGTTCCTGTTTCAAATTATGAAATGCACCAAAAAGGATCCATATAAATTTATAAAATCATAAATTTATAACAAAGCCACATCTCAATCTCAAGAAATCCGTATAAAAATGCTTGATCTCTAGACACTTTTGATGTGTGTAGATAAAGTTACATTTTAAATAAAAATATCAGCCTACGCTAGTGATCACTTCTATCTGCTGAGTGAAGATGATAGGTGGAACTACAATGTACTTACCTTCAGGCGATTGTTGTACAGAAGTAGATTCTTCGTCAACGTGTTTGGGCTTTTTGCTACCTGAAACAAAGAAAGAACAAACTAAGTATTGCCTTAAATGTTTATATAACAATATTAATGGTACTTAAATAAACCTAGGGGAGAGGGATATGCCTTCAGCATGTGACGTCCTATGGCCGATTATGACTGATTTAATAAAAGTTGGTCATTAATTGACCTAATAAATCAACTCGTCTTAGGTATTTTTTATCGTTATAATCGAAATAGGCAAAAATGGGAATGTAAATGATGGACTGTAAATAAAACTTTAATTGTTCTGCTTTTATTTCAATTAAATGGTACAGTATGGCAGAATACATAATACACAGTGCCTTGAAACTTCCAAAGCAGATTATACGTTAGCACTGTCAAATCTAAAATAGCATTTGTAGTAAGTAATAAACACATAGTTTTTTTATGACATGGTAAATTTACTCAGGTCTTTGATAATTTATTTTCTACGAGACATTTGGCGGAACAAATGTCGCAACCCGTTTGTGGGAAACATTAAGTTGACCTATAATCGATTTGTCATTTTACGGTGTGGTAGGTAGTCTCACGAGTCAACCCCTGTTCTTTACAATATTTTCAACACACTTGCTCAAAACGACGTTTTATTCCACCGATTTTTGGCTCATACTTTTTTATAGATATTAAACACGCGTGCTTTTTTAGTATATATTGCACTAGTGCCTTTAATTTATTAACCCGACCAATTTACATTTGTACCCTGTACCAAGTCGTAAGTAAGAAGAAGAAGCAATATAATGTAGTCGGGTTGTAACTGTTATTTTAGCAACAAACAGTATTTATGCGAAAAATATCTATATTTTTATTTAAATTTTTTAAATTAAAGGATCCAAAAAATAATCACCACCTCAATGAAACAGGTTATGTTTTATTTACTGCGTTAAGCAAAATTAACTTTAAATATAATTAGGTATATAAAACTTCATTCAGTCTAAAAATACATATAGGAGAGACCGGGACAAGAGAAGCTCGGCGCAAGACGGGAAGTGAGTATGTGTGCGTGAACAGTAATCGTTTTCGGACCGACGACAGCGCCATTTGCACGAACTTCACTCTCCGCAAGTGCGACCGAGCAGAGCGAACACGTTGGAACTCATTTCTACGTAGCTGCGAGAAAAAAATGATTTTACAAGTGTTTTTATGCGGTATTGGGTTCAAAAACTGATGTGTAGACATGTAAGTACCTGTGTTCATCGAATGTTTTAATCATAAGCTTATTGTAGTACTATCTGGGGGCACGGCAGTGCCCCCACCAAGTCGAGCAAAAAAGCGTCACGGCCGTACCATCCTTTTCTCGAAGCAATTCAGACCATTTTCGACCCCTTGTAACTTCGTTGTGGATAAAACTAGAAGACTGAAATTTTCAGTAACCGTGCAGCATTGTAAAGACACGGTATATTTCAAATTTCATTCAATTTGAACCAGTATTTTAAGAATTAGAACGGGTCAAATTTCTTAATTTTGTCACTCACTGACTCACCGATCATCAAAACTCTAAGGCACTTCTAGCAGACCTAGAAACTTCCAATTTGGAATATAAGTAGTGTTTGGTGTATGAATCAAGGAAAAACTAAAAAATCTAGAAAAGACCGCAAAGAAAATTAAGCCCATACAGCCAAGTCTTCAGTTAAATTTTTCAATATTGGCTTTATTCGTGTTTTACGGCAGTTATTATTATTGCGTGAGAAGCCGCGGGTTTAAGCTAGTCCCATATAAATATAGGCGCATGGTAGTGCCCCTGCCAAATCGAGCAAAAAATGGGTATTCCCGTCATGGATACACGAGTAAATTAAATTATTTAATGCAAAAAACGTACCTACGTACGTATTCGTAATTATTACGAGTGCGTAAGGTTGTAAATTAATTTTTATACCACGCGCTGCGATGCTAGCGAGTGAGCGCGGGCCGTTACTACGCGCTGCGCGGTGTTAGCGCGAGGGCGCGGGGCGGGGACAGTGGCGGGGCGCGCGGAAAGGTGAATGTCGCCGAGCGAGCTGTTGCGGTGCTAGCCCGAGGCGAAAAGTTCATAAGTCAGAGAGAGGGCTTTAAGGAAATTCGTTGCTGGTAGATATACATATATACAATAAGGAGAAGGTACCGAAAAGGAAAAAAGTAGAACTGTCTACAAAATACAAAAAGAAATGAGATCCCATCAAAAACAATACTTGTCAAAAAAACCAAGTCTCGCAACTCAGTTGTTCTGCGGTAAAAAGTTGTGAGATCCATGTAATACCAAGTTGGTTATTAATTTATTCAGTCTCTACTTAAGCGACTTTCTGTCTTAATACGTCCAGTCTCTAGGACCACAAAATTCTTTAATGTTTTATATAAATATATTGAGACTTGAATTCAGACAATTTTTTTTTACCAGAAACGTTCTACTGATTCGAATACAAAAAATAATCGGGGCATAATGGGATACTGTCCCGTATTGCCCCGTTCTTGTTCTATGTATCGATACTAAATTTTATTGTATTTTCTTGTTTAACTAGATTAAAAATACCTTAGGTTTTTGGTTTCTTTTTCTTTATTTAGACTTTCGTAACTACTATCTATTTAAGCTAAGATACTGTTTTTTTTTTGTTTTAAGAGTTTTCAGTTATTTGCAAGAAGCTCACGTTCAATGCAATGTTCACGGCCATAAATGGTTTTCGCAAATGTGGGATATGGCCGTTTGATAAAAAAGTATTCACGGATGCGGATTTCATAGCTGCGGAGACGACTAACACAGAAAACCTGGTAACAAAAGAGCCGAATGTGGAAAATGCTCTATCAACTCAAACCAATCTAACATCTGAACTAGCAATTACTGAAGAAAATCAACCAAGGCCATCCCCATTAGCTTATCTTGGATAAATACCTCCTGCAACTTAACAAAATAATGGACTTTATTCAGCTACGTCTTCTCAGACTGAAAATGTTCCTGAGTTGTCAAAAGTTCAGAAATATTGTTACTAATCCTAACTTAAATTCTGATAAAGAAAATGTTCCAGAGCCTCTGATGTCCTCCGAAAACACTGTCTATCCCATCTTGTCATATAGAAAGGAAAACATTGATGAGCAGGCCGCATCCTCTTCGAATAAAAATGTTATGTTCGTATGTAAAGTCTCTTTGAGTTCCCGAATTGACATTTCTAAGACTAAGCAGCAAGCTTCGACGTCATCATTTGTAGCTTAAGAAAAAACTCCCGAAAGACAAATAAGTTCTACTTCTTCTCCTTTTCTATAAGTCCTGAAAATATTATGGCGATTCCTAAAGAAGTAAGGACTCAAGAAAGAAAGTCTAGGAAACGAGGGAAGACTGCAATATTAACTGAATCTCCTGTAACGTTGTATTTTTTTTGTGGTTGTCTAAGTTCGCGTGAAACCAAAAGCTAAATGGATGTATGACTCCTGTCCATGGTCGTGAAACTTTTGCTTAGATATGACGCATGCTGACCCTGACATTTGTTAAGTGTGACAGCTGCTGGTTTTCCGGTTCCGGCACTGTTGGTAGTGAGTCGGAGCAGGAACATGGTCTGAAGACGAGAATATATTCCTTGTCGGTTTATGGCTCCGGGGCACGCCCCAAAAATGTTAACAATTTAAATTTTACAAAAGACTGACGCCGCCAGCATGTCAATTTGGATGAATTCATTTTAAAATTAATTTGATAAAAATGACTAGAAAATGGTCTCTAATAGAATAATTAGCATAAATGTTTTGTAATCAATTCAAAATTGATATGGCAAGCCAGCTGTTGCAGGTTTCGCTTTTGATATGTGTCTGTATGTTGTACAGTTACAATTTGGTGATCATGTTGTAACCTCTGTGACCTTTACCCGTAGACCTATACCCAAAGTTTGTGTTGGAACTTTCAAGTTAGAACTTCCTTTGCCGGATGGTTTTGCTCCCCGTCTTTTAGTTATGAGGATAAATATTCTTTGGACATTCCCACACATCGCCAACTAGCTCCAAAGTAAGCTACTCAAAGCTTGTGTTATGGGTGCCAGACAACGGATATAATACTTAAATACTTTTTTTTTGTAAATACATACATGATATACATAGAAAACACCCAGACCAATACAAACAGACATGTTCATGCACACAAATGTTTGTATTGTGCGGGGATCGAACCCGCACCCGCTGCGTAGTAGGCGATTTCTCGACCACTACACCAGAAGGGTCGTCAAAGATCAAGGATGGATCGGCATTTGTGAGGAATTTAGGTAACATCTAATTAAAACATGAACCTCCGTTCATATTCAAGGTTGGTGTACTTGTATTTCTTTTTTGGAAACTTAGTTTGATGGAAAGTGGGATAATTTAGGAAACAAATTAAAAAATAACTATTACAATTTGATTTAATGAAACGTTATAAATTGGTGGTCGATCTTTGTTTTTATTAGAAGGTCTGCAGCGTGAAATTATATTAGATTTTTCATACTTATTACATACAATAGAACATAACCTAGTCTTTACTGAATTCTGAGCTATTAAGTATTGTTTTTGTAAAATAAGGTATTAAAAGGTATTTGTATCATAGCTGAAATAAAGAACTTTTGTTACCAAATGCAATACCCGGATTTTCATGTCTTTACATTCCATCATGATACCTTTGAAACACCCTTTGTCCACACTAGCCGGGAGTGACTGTGAAAGTCCTTACAAAAATGATCTCATTAAAGATATTAGTATTAAAGACGGTAAGAATAAGAAAAAGACTGAAAATCAGAACACTAAAAAAATATAAAACAAATTAAGGAAGTTGAAAAAAAACTGTAAAGAAGATTCGAAAGAAAACTGCCAAGACAAACCCTGAGAAAAGCGTCACACCAAAAAGCTTAAAAAAGAAATTGAATCGGAAGATAGTTCATCCCAAGAAGAGGATGATGACTGTGCTTGCATTTACTGTAAGTACTTATACTCAGAGTCCACTGAAGGTTAGGTTATCTGTAGCGTGTGCCATTGCTGGGCACATAATTTATGTGCCGGAGTAGATGAGGAGGACGAAGAGGCACATGTTTGTTAACGCTGTCCGCCCGATTAAAATCTATACTTGTTTTGCCCCATAGCATTTTCCATCTTACCCCGGCTATGGGGCAAGACAGGAAGTTGGCAGAGTTTACATTAATCATAATTTGCCAAAAAAAACTGTGATTTTACATGAAACAATGTTTAATTATAAGAGACAAATATGTAAGTGTTACCTCCTTTGTTAAAGAAATTCATTAAAGAGTTTTATTTTCTTTTATAACGAGTTTTGTCTTAGCTATCTCTGGGTTCGCAATGGGTGATTATTTCTGCTTAGACCATTGGTATGTATAAAAAGTCGTGGACCTTGGTCATTCTGACAAACCATAGAGCACTGGATATTTGCTTAAGTATGTAGTTTTGGGCCGTTTGCAGTATTGATACATTGGAAGCACTAGACAAGAAATTTACGGATACATAACGCTTTTATGGGATATACGATTTAGATTGGAAAATCAAGCCTTTCTAAAATTGCAAGTGTTCGGTGTTTTTGTCGATTTTCTCAAGCGTTGTAAGGAAATGTGAAAAATATCAACGACAATCCTGTTCCCTCAACGTCGGGAATTAAACGAAAGCAAACAAAATATTTTAAAATGAGAGTTGAAGACGAAAAATGTATCACAGAAAAAATAGAAATCGACAACTACAAACTTAACCCTAGAACCACAATATGGGGTCATGATGGGTGACCCCCACACACAAGTATTTTTATTATAATTTAGCGAATTTTGCACCTACAATACTGTGCGTCTAGGTACCTTTCGTAAATGGTAATGACCAGTCATGCATGGCAGGGTGCACACGCTCATTAGGTTCTGAGAATTTTCAGTTTGGGGTCGCCTGCGACTCGTGTTGTGGTTATTGAAAATTTATTTATGAGATTAAGTGTTATGTGTGTATTTTACGTTTATTTCACGGATAGTCTTTCAATATGGCCTCAACGGCACGAGTTCTTGGAAGTAATGAAATGAAGAAAATTTGGAAGAATATGAAGGTGAAACTTCCAGTTCTTCAGACGAAGATTGATCTGAAATTGCGGAAATCGAACATATATACGAACACTCCGATGAAAATGATTTGTTTGATGTTGAATCTGGATCATATGACGATGATGTCCTTCTGTCCGATTTCTTTATGGGCAAAAATGGTTAAACTAGGCGTAAAACTCCGCTTACTGTTCCTAATACACGCACTGCAAGTAGAAACATCGTGATAAAAGAACCTGGTCCCAAAGAATCGCACGCGACGCAAAAACTGAATTAGAAGCATCGAAGCTATTTTTTCCAGACGAAATATTGGATATTGATATGATATGTATTCTAATCCACAAACTGACAGAATTTCTGAGACCATAAAACATCAGCGTTACACTTCTAAAACTGATAAAGTGGTGTTGATGGCTTTATTTATATTAATGTATGGTAGTGGTTTATACAAAACGGCTAAAACAAACTTGTCAGAATTATGGTTGATTATGGATGGTCCACCTATTTTCAGGGCCACAATGTCAAAGAACAGGTTCAAATTCTTAGTGAATCACTTGCGGTTTGATGATCGTGAGACACGTGAAGCAAGGAAAGTCAATAATAATTTTGCACCGCTGCGTGAGTGTGAATATGTTACAGTAGACGTAAAAATACTTGGTTTCCGTGGTCGCTGTAAATATATTGTATATATCACGTAGCAATATCATAATGACCGTGCATTATAAATAATGCCCGCATTAATCACCTGGTCCATAACATACATATGCTACAAAAACCTGCTAAATCTGATATTATGAAAGTTGTTATGATGTGTGTGATGCTTAGACTGCTTATGTGGTATCTGCAATTCCATATGTAGGTAGTATGACAGAATGTCCTATCGGAGTCTATCCTATCCTATTATGTTTTGAAGGTATCGGAACCGATTCATCATACAAACCGGAACATCTCTTAGATAACAGGTTCTCCTCGATTCAACTTGCAAATGAGTTACGCAATATTGGACTAACAATGATAGGCACGCTGCGAAAGAACAAACCCGAAATACCTCCAAAGTTTTTAGAAAAGAAAAAAGATTTTCCTACTTCGGCATTTGCGTTTGATCAAAACATTACATTAGTATCTCATGTCCCGAAGAAAAACTTATGTGTTATCTTGATTTCTACAAAGCACAACAGCGGTGAAATTGACCCTTAAAGACAAAAGCCCGAAATAATACGACAACAGAAAGAATATCATGTAGGTGGCCGCTCATATTTTTCTACGGCATGCTTGTTATTAATATGTAGCGGTAAAATTGACCCTTAAAGACAAAAGCCCGAAATAATGCGACAACAGAAAGAATATCACGTAGGTGGCCGCTCATATTTTTGTACGGCATGCTTGATGCTGAAGGTATATTATTAATATGTCGACACCCACATAGAACAAGGTAATATGTGAGATTACGTCCAAATTGAGTTTTCACCATAGGCGTCATCTACGTGAAGAAAGCTACACAACAGTGTTAACGACGTATCTATAGCATTAGTAGTTACAAAGATAGCCATTCGAAAAAGGTAGTAACTCTCATGCTATCTCCAGAAGAAACTGAAGTATGTATTTCGAATTACGTCTCCTACTGGTTTTCGACTAAAAATTTGAAGCAATAATAAAATGAAAAAAGTAATAAACAAAACTAGTTAAGCTAACCAAGGAATAGTCTAATAGACAATGCCAATACTTACAGGGTTTCGTTGAATAGATAGATAGTGAGCCCCGTCAAGAAGAAGCATTACTTTTTAACCTTCATCCAATATACACTCATCAAAAATGTCTAGGGATCAAGCATTTTAATGCGGATTTCTTGAGATTGAGATGTGGGCTTTGTAATAAATTTATGATTTTATAAATTGATATGGATCCTTTTTGGTGCATTTCATAATTTGAAACAGGAACTGTCAAATTCGAGTAAAAGATGAAAATCAGCTGTCCATATTTTCCCTATAAAAACATACAACGCATTGAAGACATTATTAGTGCTACTGTTTCCCTACTACTGATTAAAACCAACGTTTTTATGGAGCGGCAACGTCATTTAAGCAGGGAAGAAACGCTCAGAGCCGTGGGAATGATAGAAGCTGGTTCCCGGCAACGTACTGTGGCTTTAGCTCTGAATAAAAGTCAGAGTGTTATCAGTCGACTTTGGACACGTTACAAAAGCACTGGTACCGTGGCTGAGCGCCATGGAGGACGGTATCACTGCACAACACGGAGACAAGACCGATACATTCAAATCACAGCTCGAAGAGCTCCAACAATAACCGCCATGATGTTAGCCGTGAGGCTTCATCACTCTTCAGGGAACTTAATTAGCGACCAAACAGTCAGAAACCGTTCGCATGAAGTGAACCTTCATTCCCGAAGACCGCTACGGGTACCCGTACCACCTATAGCAATGCACAATCGTAGGATTCGATATCAATGGGCTCTTGAACACAGAAATTGGGCAGAAGAACAATGGCGTTTCGTGTGCTTTTCTGATGAGACTCGTTTTGGTATGAGACCTGATACAAGACGTATACGACACTGAAGAACCCCTGGGCGCCAACAGCGATTATAATCCTGCCAGGAAGTCCATCCTTACAGTAGTGGAACCATCATGGTATGGGCGCGGGGTATTTGGTTTGGTTTGGTTTTAAACTTCTGATATTTTTTTTATATCCAAAACACTGCTCACCATTTGCAAAGAAATGATAACACTTGAGCAATAAATATATATATTTTTTTTAATTTTATCTAAAACAATACTGATGGTAATGATAAAAATGTAATGCTTAAATATTTCATAGAGCTGTTTTCATAATTCTGTTTTTTTGTTTTAGTGTGTACATTCGCGGGTGCGCCTATTAAGGCCTTGTTTTTATAAAACTTCTGTTAATTTTTTTCTATCCCAAACACTGCTCACCATTTGCTACACTTCATCTTCTAAATCTGACATTGTGTTTTTGTATTTTTTTCTAGCATCCTTGTACTCCGGACTCTAACAACTTAATGATTTATGCAATTTGCATATTGCAATTGCCAGTTCTAAAACACCCTGTAAATCCGCCTGAAGAGCCGTTAACAAATGCTATGATCATAGACCTAGACAAAGAGGAATGCGATTGTGTAAGTTGTTTGTGTTTAATGATAATATTCATTATTTTAAAGATTCTGTACTAAAAACAAAAAAGTTATAATTTGATTTGGTACACTTTATAATATGAGAAGAACATATCAATTTAACTGAGTTGACGTTTGGCTGCTACTAAATTGTAATGTATTCAGCTAAAATCTTTTTTACTGACTCTTAAACTTTTTTTTACACATTGTATGATTTTTATTTTATTGTATTTATGTGTTTTCAGGAATTATTTGGAATTTTAAGCTCTTTTAACGAAAGCAAAAGTTTTTTGCTGAAATACCAAGAGAAAGGACTGCTGAACAATGCAGCTAGGAGATTATGTAACTAAGGGCCGATTGTTCAAACTTCAGATTTAATGTCTAATAACTATCCAGCGAATGGAGTTATATGTCTGTTTATCCTACAGACAATTTGATTGCAGTTTTTCAATATGTTTTGTTACATAGTAAAAATGGAACCTTTCTTTTAACTTACCTCCTGCGATAGTTTAGGGTTTTTATTGCATTCTTTCGTCTCATTCCTGCACTGCAATTCGTTTTATCATTAAATAGATTAATTTATTTACTACATTAATTAGATTATTTCATTAATCTTGAGATTGATTTGTAGCTAGCTTCCAAAACAAATATTTCATCAAGTTTGACACTGGCGTTGACAGCTTAGAAGTATTATTTTCCCGTTGCCACAGATTATGTAGCGATTCGGTTTGTTGAGCTCGTTAGCTCAGCAATTTCATTTTTCCAATTATTTTTGTTTTGATTCTTAATTTGTTTAATTTGCTTCCAATTAATTCAGAGTACAAATATTATCCCTTTTAAATATTTATCTAAAATTCAATTATATTGTAATAGTTTTTATTCTACGTGTCTATGGTCGTTTGGTCAAATGCAGTGACAGTGACAGATGTTGATATAAAAGTACTGGTCAGCAGATTCCGGGTCTTTTTTCTTGGATTTTGCGTCGTGAAGTTCAGATCAACCTTTCCACCGCCCAACAGTGCCACCAGCTTCATAGATCAGTCCCCGAGACCGTTACTCAATTTCAAATCTTTTAATTGTAAGTATTCTCGCATTTTGTGCGATTTTCCAATTCACTTTGAGTTCGTTGAGGTTGTGTTGTTTCGAAAACTAACTTTTTGTGGTATTTCCCTCGTCCTCGCAGAATTCTTGGAGGTCACAGGAGACGGCGTGGCAGGCGTGATACAGCAGTCGACTCGGCGCTGAAATCCGTCATTCCAACCCCTTTTGAGGTAAATTTTTCATTTTTATTCTTGCTGGAGGGTAGATAAAAAGGTCGCGCCCTATTGTTACAAATTTAGGTTTTCCATTCCAAATTCACTTTATTTAAGATTTCCCATAGCATTATCGAAGTAAATTCACATTTGAAAAGCCTTTATTTGAGATAATTTCCCCCCTTTTTGAATATTTTTAGTACTGGTTGTGACAAACCATAAAATAGGTCTTTTGTCACTTTCCAGGGGGTTTTTTTGGTTTTGCTTTGATTGTATTACCTCATCTTCGGGTGCCTTCGGGATCTACGTTTGCGGAGAACCCCGGCCTGCCAAATCCGCTCCAGGGTCTCCGATTTCTCTCCGTCCCGAGGCATCTACCCCGGTAACCCGTATAGGGATCTTTACTCTTCCTTATAATACGGTGCTGCACCCAGCAGTGCCTGGCGCCCACCCCTTCTTATTTATTTAATTTTGACATTACTTTAAATTAACATTGTGATTGCTCCCTAAATCCTTTTATACGTATCGGCTCCGGTCTCACCCCAAAGTCTACCCATAACTCCCCTTTGTGTTCTGCCATAGGCTAGACCGGCTCTTTTTTTTAATATTGTTAAGTTTATCTATTTAATTAATTGTTTAACAAAGTTTGTAATTTAAATCAACTATTTAATAAATCAGATATTCAAAGATATTTTTTTATTATTTAACAGTAGCGCCCGTACGTGAGGCCGGTAGATTTTGGGAAGTTTGTGTCTTTGCTGCAAACTGAGATCGGTCCCGAAGACCCCGTGTGGTTCTCGGGTTAGAATAAGGCCACCCCGGCACTTGCTCAGGGAGTCGTAGGAGGCGACTGAGAGCTCACCTGTTTTTAACAGCGTGCGACCTTAGGTCTGTTTTATTTCTTTTAGGCCCCCAAGGCTTAATTTTTTTTTTTGTTTTTGTAAGCCCTTACTTTTCCGTAAGGCTTAATTTTCTTTTTTTTCTTTTTTAAGCCCTTACTTTTCCGTAAGGCTTAATTTTCTTTTTTTCTTTTTTAAGCCCTTACTTTTCCGTAAGGCTTAATTTCTTTTTCTTTTTTAAGCCCTTAGGGCGTTATTTATTTTTTCTTTTACGCCCCTCAGGCATTTATTATATGAAACTTAATTTTCATTTAGGGAGCAAGTTTTTTTTAAACGTCTGTACTGTTGTTATTGTATTAAGACTGTTCTTGTCTGTATTGTGAGGGACTTGAGCCGACTTTTTTGATTTTTAAATTTTAATTCATACTTATCAATTTGAAATGGAGCATCCAATTAATTTTAATCTTTTGAATAAGGACGAGTTAATTTATGAGGTAGAAATTCGTGGAGAAGTACCTGAGGCCACTGTTGAGGCACTTAAAAAACAAATTCGTGTCCTGGGAAAGGAAATACCCTCCGATGATATTGACACTACGTCGCGCGCCCCGGACGCGGAATTAGAGTTTGTCACCACCAGCCTCTCAAATATTGACGTCCTTATGACTGCTTCATCTAATCTTAAGAAATTTAACCGGGTCAAAGCTTTGGCTTGTCACCTATACCATCGTTTGTCGCGAATTGATGTGAAGCCAGACATCAAGGATCAACTGTCGACTCTGGAAGCGAGAGTTAATTCCCTCCTTTCTAGGCTCGAGAGGATGACCTTCAGCTTCCACAGTACCTTTAGTTCGGTCGACGAGGCTCCTACTACCACCCCTGCCACCGCTCCATTGTGTTCGCCATCTCCAGTTTTGGTTTCGTGCAGTAGTGAGAAGTCCGTTAGAAACTTGAATCATCGTTTTGACGGCCACTCGTACCGTTCGCACTTACTTCCAGACGCTGGAGGAGCTCGCGCACTCCAGGGAGATCAGCGAGGCGACTTTGTTTAGGTCAGCTTATGAACTTTTTACAGGTATTGCTTTGGTGTGGTACCGCAGTGTTAGAGATACCGTCTGCGATTGGTCTTCGCTAAGATGTCTCTTGATCGAGGAATTTTCTCCCCCCGATTTCGATAGGCGTCTAATGGACGAGATCCGTAAGCGTACTCAAGGCCCTACCGAACCAGCTTTCATCTATATCGCTATAATGGAGAATTATTTTAGTAGGTTGTCCTATTCAGTCAGTGAGTCTGAAAGACTTCACATTATAAGATTTAATACGAGGGTCAAACTGAAAGTTCTTAGAACTGGCCACTTATAAACAATATAATAAAAAAAATATTCTAAAATTTGAAAATAGAACTCTTTGCCAATATTACTGAGTATATATTTCATTCATTTGTCATTTGTTTTACGATTTGGCGGCAAATTGAAAATTGTCTGTGTCACGTCAACATGAATTTAACACGAGAAATTTTTCGTGCAATGATTTTTTATGACTTTCGATGTCATTTAAGTCAACAAGAAAGTTATGATAGACTACGATTGGCCTTTCACGATGAAGCCCCATCTCGTGCGACTGTTTACAACTGGTTTAATGAGTTTAAACGTGGTCGCACTAATCTCACTGATGATGTACGTGAGGGACGGCCTTCTACGGCGACGACTGAAAATAACATCTGTGTTGTGCGGCGTATGATAGAGACTGACAAAAGAGTGACCTATCAGCAGATTTGGACAAGCTTAGGCATCGGTATGAGTCAAGTGCACAAAATCCTCCACGAACATTTAGCGGTCAGGAAGCTTTGCGCCCGGTGGATACCTCATAATTTGACTAAGGCTCAAAAACTCCATCGTGTGGATTGGTGCCGTAAAATGATTGAAAGATTTAACGGAGGTGACTCAAATGCTGTGTTCGACATACTAACAGGTGACGAAAGCTGGATTTACTGTTATGATCCTGAAACCAAAAGACAATCTGCTCAGTGGGTGTTTCCTTTCGAGGAGTTGCCAACTAAAGTGAAGAGAGATCGAAGTGCGGGAAAAAAAATGGTGGCCTCGTTCTTTGGAAGGATAGGTCATTTCGCAACAATTGTGTTAGAGGATCAAAAAACAGTTTCTGCAGAATGGTACACTACCAATTGTTTGCCACTTGTCTTGGAAAAAGTTCGAGAGAAACGACCTCGCAGTAGGATCCTCCTTCACCACGACAACGCCTCGTCGCACACCGCCAAGCGAACGATCGACTATTTGGCGACATCAAACGTTGAATTACTGGGTCACCCGCCGTATAGCCCCGACCTCGCGCCTTGTGATTTTTATTTATTTCCAAAAATTAAAGAAAAACTTAAAGGAAAGCGGTTTATGAATGCTGAAGAAGCGGTGGCTGCGTATCGCGATGCCATTGAAGAGACCCCTAAGGACGAGTGGGCAAAGTGCTTTTCCCAGTGGTTCCATCGCATGCAGCAGTGTATTGACGTCAATGGACAATATTTTGAAAAGATATAATAAAACTAATAACTGGCTAATGTAATCAGTTTTTGATTTTCTAAGAACTTTCAGTTTGACCCTCGTATGAGGCCTAATTATATTTTGGCGTTGGCTCTTCACTCTATAGACAATATTTCTCAATTAAAACACAAATGCAAACTGTTAGAACATAGTCTTGCTTACGCTGGTGATTTTAAAGAACCCCCTGAACCAAATGACGCCACGCTCGCGAGTGACTTGTCATATGTTGCGCCAAAGACTCTACTCAAGCTAGAGGAAGTGAAACAGGTAGATGATAACTACTGTAAAAGGTGTCGCAAAGAGGGTCACACACTTAGCGGGTGTAATTCCAAAGAATGTACTATTGTACATATTGTATTATGTGTAATAAATTGAGTACCTTAATATTTTTAGTATTCATCGGATCCACATTAACATTTTCATCACATTATCTTTGTTTTTCCATGCTTTCATTTCCTTTTTGCTGGTTCGTTTGCTGTAAACACGAACATAAGAGTTAATCATAGATTCTATCTACCATAACGCAGTTCGTATTTTCTCCCTAAAAAGTCGTACTGTAGACATTAAACTATAGGCATTACCTGCCTTTCTACTCTTCTTATTACTATTACTCTGTATTTTTGGATTATTGATGTTTTCTGAACAATATTTATTGTGAATCTAAAAATGTCAAACTTTCGAAGCTCTGTTATACTACTTTTCTGTACATAATACTGTAAAAATAGCTGTGTTTTACCTTTGTTTGCAATTTTCCTTTAATTTGCATTGGGTGATGATTCGTTTTCCTGTATTTTCGTAATTTGCTTACTTTTTGACAGTATTTTTATCTTTATTGACATCGTTGTTATGACAATATCTTTCAAAGTCTGACAACTTCTATCAAAGTTTATTACTTTTTCGGGTTTAATCCTCTGTAAACCACCAGTATTCATGTTCTATTTTTGAACCTACCTCGATCTAAATTTGAACGGCCCCGGCCCCCTATATAAGCATTAATTTTTTTCATTCATTTCATTCGATTCCGAGTTCTAAGCTCGAACAGTTCTATTACACTCCAAGAAATAAATACTCTACATCTTCCCTCAAGAAGTCTTGAAGAACCGCCGGTGACTACTGAAACACCTCCTCACGCTAGGGGAGGGACCGGACACCGGAGGAGTATCCAAGCACATTGACTGCAGTAACACCTCCTCGCTCTAGGGGAGGGACCTGTCTCCTTCTCGGAAGAGGATCCGAGACCAAGTACTTCTGGCACTCCAACTGATCACAACATTTTCTATATAGTGCCCGTTACCCTCATTACTGCACATCGGCGTCTCTGCTCTTCACGGCGCCTGTCACCGCTGCACATCGGCGTCACTGCTCTTCACAGCGCCTGTCACCGCTGCACATCGGCGTCGCTGCTACCTCCGCTGTGTCGGCCCTGCACTCCGACGCCGCCCTTTGCTGCCCCAGGACAATACTTATTGAAGATTTGAAGATACTTACTCACGCCCACTGCACTTTACTTACATTCATACAGACATCACCTCATCTCATTTTTCGGTACTGTATTCTTTTTGTTGTAATATAAATTCTATTCCCTCTTCTACCTCTTTCTTTAACCTTCTTCTACCTCTCCACATTTGTCGTTTCACGACAAGAAGTCGTATGCTTCAAATGCGGCAAAAAAGGAGCGTACGCCAACAATTGTTCTAATTGTCTGCCTAGTTCTAGCAAGTCTCAAAAATCCGACTCTCCCCAGTCAACAAAACTTGTAGGGCTGAACAGGTGTAATAATTTAAAACAAGATTGTGATTCTCGTCATAAAGTTGCTTCGGTTCATTATTTAACTCATGGGGATGAGCGTCCTCATTTAACGGTTTCCATTTGTGGTTCTAAATATTTCGGTTTACTAGATTCTGGATCCGCGATTTCTATTTTAGGTTCCGATGCGAGTTCGCATTTTTTCCGAGCAGGACACACGTTACACAGTGACAATAATATCAAGAATATTGTCACTGCTAACGATTCTGTGGCTTCTGTCTCGGGTTATATTTCTTTGGTGGTAAGCTTAAAGGAAACCACAAAAGTAATTAAATTTCACGTCGTTCCCGACATTTCCACTCCAATTATTTTCGGAGTTAATTTTTGGAAGGCTTTCAATTTGGCCCCAAGCATTTTTAATGATCTTCCTCTTGAAGTTTTTCCTTCTGATAAATATTCTGTCTCTGAAGTTCGTAGACTTGACGCATTCGTTGACCTAGACCCTGATCAGACTCTCCCGGCCAATGAGATTATTGAGCGTTATAACCGTACGGTTATGACTGCTGTGTCCATACTCGTCGAAAAGGATCACAGATCATGGGATTGCAACTTGCCGAAAATACAGTTTGCTATGAACACCGCCACTAGCAAAGCCACTCGTTTTACTCCATTCTTTTTAGTCCACGGGCGAGAAGCTGTCAGCTCGGGTGAAGTGTTCGGTACAAATACTTCTTCTCTTCCCCCTTCTGATTTTGCATCTAGAGACTCTTATGCCCAAAACCTTGGTGTCTTGAAAGACATATTCGAGCAGGTTGAGCAAGCCTTGGTCACCGCCCATGGTCGTAGCGCCAAATATTATAATAAGGGTAGGCGACAGTTGGAATTTAAAGTAGGTGACACTGTGTGGAAGAAAAATTACCCGCAGAGTGACGCTTCAAAGTTCTTTATGGCCAAATTAGCTCCCAAGTACGAAAAATGTAAAGTGGCTCGAAAAGTTTCACACCTGGTGTATGAGTTGGAGGACGCAATTACGGGCAAGTCACTCGGTTCTTGGCACGTCAAGGATTTGAAGTCAAGCAGTAGTAGTACTGACATAACTTAGTTATTCTATCATTTAATTCTTTGTTTTAGCGTCTTGCGCTTTTATTTTAGTTTAGGGTCGCCGGTATGTTATCGACGGACGTGTGGCCCGCAGGTCATTCCTCGCTCGCCACACCGCCGCCGACGACACCTCCTCTTCATTTCTGTCCGTCCTCTTTGTGGAGGGTATCTTTTAGTCAAGCTTCGGCTGTGCTTTCTCGAATTTTACTTACGTAAAATTCTCCTAATTGGGGGAATACTGTTACATAGTAAAAATGGAACCTTTCTTTTAACTTACCTCCTGCGATAGTTGAGGGGTTTTTATTGCATTCTTTCGTCTCATTCCTGCACTGCAATTCGTTTTATCATTAAATAGATTAATTTATTTACTACATTAATTAGATTATTTCATTAATCTTGAGATTGATTTGTAGCTAGCTTCCAAAACAAATATTTCATCAAGTTTGACACTGGCGTTGACAGCTTAGAAGTATTATTTTCCCGTTGCCACAGATTATGTAGCGATTCGGTTTGTTGAGCTCGTTAGCTCAGCAATTTCATTTTTCCAATTATTTTTGTTTTGATTCTTAATTTGTTTAATTTGCTTCCAATTAATTCAGAGTACAAATATTATCCCTTTTAAATATTTATCTAAAATTCAATTAGATTGTAATAGTTTTTATTCTACGTGACTATGGTCGTTTGGTCAAATGCAGTGACAGTGACAGATGTTGATATAAAAGTACTGGTCAGCAGATTCCGGGTCTTTTTTCTTGGATTTTGCGTCGTGAAGTTCAGATCAACCTTTCCACCGCCCAACAGTGCCACCAGCTTCATAGATCAGTCCCCGAGACCGTTACTCAATTTCAAATCTTTTAATTGTAAGTATTCTCGCATTTTGTGCGATTTTCCAATTCACTTTGAGTTCGTTGAGGTTGTGTTGTTTCGAAAACTAACTTTTTGTGGTATTTCCCTCGTCCTCGCAGAATTCTTGGAGGTCACAGGAGACGGCGTGGCAGGCGTGATACAGCAGTCGACTCGGCGCTGAAATCCGTCATTCCAACCCCTTTTGAGGTAAATTTTTCATTTTTATTCTTGCTGGAGGGTAGATAAAAAGGTCGCGCCCTATTGTTACAAATTTAGGTTTTCCATTCCAAATTACTTTATTTAAGATTTCCCATAGCATTATCGAAGTAAATTCACATTTGAAAAGCCCTTATTTGAGATAATTTCCCCCCTTTTTGAATATTTTTAGTACTGGTTGTGACAAACCATAAAATAGGTCTTTTGTCACTTTCCAGGGGTTTTTTTTTGTTTTGCTTTGATTGTATTACCTCATCTTCGGGTGCCTTCGGGATCTACGTTTGCGGAGAACCTCGGCTTGCCAAATCCGCTCCAGGGTCTCCGATTTCTCTCCGTTCCGAGGCATCTACCCCGGTAACCCGTATAGGGATCTTTACTCTTCCTTATAATACGGTGCTGCACCCAGCAGTGCCTGGCGCCCACCCCTTCTTATTTATTTAATTTTGACATTACTTTAAATTTACATTGTGATTGCTCCCTAAATCCTTTTATACGTATCGGCTCCGGTCTCACCCCAAAGTCTACCCACAACTCCCCTTTGTGTTCTGCCATAGGCTAGACCGGCTCTTTTTTTTAATATTGTTAAGTTTATCTATTTAATTAATTGTTTAACAAAGTTTGTAGTTTAAATCAACTATTTAATAAATCAGATATTCAAAGATTTTTTTTTATTATTTAACAGTTTTTATTCCTGCAATAGTTATCTGAGTGAATATTTGAACTCTATCAGCACGAACTTCAAACTGGTGAAACAAAAATACTGCAAACTTATAGGTAAGAGTGGGACAGAATTTTGTCATCATTGCCTGACAAACAAGGGTCAGTGTCACTTCACTTTTTAGGTTATGTCATGCTTGATGTTTGTTTTTTGGTGCAAATCGTCTATTTGTTTACTTTCTGAATTATTTGTAGTAAAAGAATGTAATAAAAAAGGAGAGCGTTACAATTAAAAATAAGAAAGATATTACATTTGAATTTGGATTCTCGATTGTTCGTTGTGTTTTGTAATTTTGGCGCCAATACATTTAACAATACTTTGCGTATTGAGTCGCACGAAGAGCAACTTGATTATTACGCATTAACATCGCTACCTTTCCTAAAGAACACAGCAAATATAATGTCGACTAAAAAATCGACAAAAAAGAAACAATGAAGACCATCCAAACATGAAGTATTGGAAAGCATTATTCTTTAAGTACAAAGTTTAGCTGAGGTAGCCGCAACTATAACGAGAAAAAGGGAAAAGTATATGGGAATGGAACTTCAAATGCATGTCTGGCAATTCATTCAAACTGCAATTTTTAATATAAAACATAAATAATGACAAAAGCTAACTGCATTAAATACATTTGTGGCAGATCTCGGCATAAAATTCAAAATAAAAATCGCATTTAAACCAAACTAAAATGCCAGGGTGTTTTCCTTGTTTCAAAGACATGAGAACTCCAAATCACACCTCCAAATCCATCAATCCTCTCATGTCTCAAAGCAAAAAGTGTTTGCTTTGAGACATGAGAGGCAAAATTTTAATATGTGCCTTTGCATTGAAAATTGTAATCGTTCTTTTCATTTAAACCGGTCGCGCTCCACTGCAGCGCAGACATATTATGGCTGCTGTCAAAATGTTGCAAACTGCAGACCAGACATAATATGTTCGCTCTCAGATCTGATCTCAAATTTCTGCTTTAACCACTTAAACGCTTGGCGCGTGCCATTACGTCAAACACGAAGCGGTCGCATGCGACCGCTCTCCCAAGCGACTTTAAACTTTATTATTCCGTAATACAGGCTATTTTAGTATGAAGAAGTTTAGCCATAGACAAACTACAATGCCTCACATGTGTATCCGAACGCACAAAAATGATATAATCTGTAAACATTCTTTCTGCTCAACAAAAAAAAAATTGTGAAATTTTGGCGCGTCGATTTGTGTGTGTGTTTTGTTTTCCGGATTTTCGTAAGGTAAGTGCTGTTTATTACTTATGAACTTATATAAAATGTGTAACTTGGCTTATGATAAATCTGTTGAGGTAATATTTTGTATGATATACAGGGTGTCCCAGAAATCAACGATAAACCGAAAACGGGTGATAGGCCAAGTCATGACAGTTATTAGAAAAATATAAAAAAAAATCTTTGTCGTGTATATTTCATATTATAAATATTTTAAAAAATATCGGAAAAACTGACATCCTGTGATGATCTTTCAAGTCCTAAGACTACAAATATTACTTTTTTGAATATTTTTTTTCTGCATTGTAGTCATGACTAACCCTTCTTTAAATAACAGTTCATATTTTAAACATACCTGCCTTAGTTTTAATAAAATGGTGTGTTTTTGCCCAACAATAAATTCAAAATAATTACTACACCCAACTTTAATCGTCTGTACTGTAAAAAAAAAATACTACCATATTTTGGCAAGTAACTTTAAAAGATGGCGCATTTAATCTGGATTCCAAAATGGTATGATACTTGTTAGGTTACTTCTTAATTGAAGAAAAAAAAAATTTTTTTAACGGAACCGGGTTTCAAGCCAACTGTTTAATTATTTAAAATGTTGGAATTAAGTTGTTATGTGACGACTATGAGTGACGTCATCTTGTCTAGAGTGAGCGAGACAGATTGTGACGCTAAGTGCGAGTGCTTTTTTATCAAAAAAAAAAAAAAAAAAAAAAAAAAAAAAAAAAAAAAAAAAAAGCACTCGCACTTAGCGTCACAATCTGTCTCGCTCACTCTAGACAAGATGACGTCACTCATAGTCGTCACATAACAACTTAATTCCAACATTTTAAATAATTAAACAGTTGGCTTGAAACCCGGTTCCGTTAAAAAAAATTTTTTTTTCTTCAATTAAGAAGTAACCTAACAAGTATCATACCATTTTGGAATCCAGATTAAATGCGCCATCTTTTAAAGTTACTTGCCAAAATATGGTAGTATTTTTTTTTTACAGTACAGACGATTAAAGTTGGGTGTAGTAATTATTTTGAATTTATTGTTGGGCAAAAACACACCATTTTATTAAAACTAAGGCAGGTATGTTTAAAATATGAACTGTTATTTAAAGAAGGGTTAGTCATGACTACAATGCAGAAAAAAAATATTCAAAAAAGTAATATTTGTAGTCTTAGGACTTGAAAGATCATCACAGGATGTCAGTTTTTCCGATATTTTTTAAAATATTTATAATATGAAATATACACGACAAAGATTTTTTTTTATATTTTTCTAATAACTGTCATGACTTGGCCTATCACCCGTTTTCGGTTTATCGTTGATTTCTGGGACACCCTGTATATCGTAAAAATATTGTTTTACAAGTTTAAAACTGACAACCATTTTTGCAATGATTTCTCGTGATTTCTTACGATAATAAGCTAGTTAGTACAGTAAATAGATAAATAAAATTAAAAGAACCGTATTGAGTAGTTGTAATGCTATCAAGTGCATTCTTATTAGTAATAATTTGCTGAAATAAAACTGTCTATTTGAAGTTCATTACATACAAAATGGTGGTAAAGTTAGTAAATTATTGGCGAGCCATTTTGACCTTTATGTGTACGTCGCTACGGTCGTAATTTGCAGTAAAACATTTGTGCGCGTTTAGCGTAGGGATGTAGATAGTGTAGAAAGTGTCGATAGTTTTTTAAAATTATCGAATGATAATAATTATGGTGGTAATTTTTACCCTTTTATTGTAATGATAATTCATTTTGTTTTCGTTTTGTATTATAGATTGTTTATGTATTTATTTTTGTATGTAATTTTTTTTTGTAATAGTAATTAATTTTCTTTTTATTTGTCACAACAACCACATTTTTTTCTGCTTAGCCTCTAGGTATGACTGGTAGAGAACACCATATGGCGTTAAGACTACCCTTTGAACAAACTCTGGTTGTGCAATCAAGTATATATAAATAATAATGATGAGGTGTATTTTTCAATTATTGATTGCAGTGTTTGCAATGCATAATGAATAACTATAAATACACGTTATTGCTTCTTACTATAGAATGTCATCTTGGCGAGTGGGCGAGAACGAGGAGCCACCAACGGATTTCGTTGCGCAGCTCTATAACGAGGATGAGGAAGAGAGTGAGGATGATGATGATGAGTCGGATCAGAGCGACGATGAGGTAAACCTTCAATTAGTATTTTTCACTTTAGTACATTATTAAATATGTATCGTTTGTTTTCCACAGAAAAGAGTAAAAACGTCTTATGTAAAAGGTATTTAAAATAATTCGAGTGTTTACATGGTGACGGCGGATACTAACATCATTTTTCAAATTTTGATTTTCTCTTCAGTTTGGATTAAAAATGCTTCAAATTCTAGTGTTCTTTTAAAATGGGATTAAATTGATCTTTTAAGGTGGTTTTGGTTATTCTATTCATTGCGTGGTTTTGGTGATTGTGCATTGTGTGGTGACAACATGTTATTTGTATTTGCATTGAAATTGTTCTGTTTTTCCTTTAGGAGAATACCGATGCAGAATACGAAATACCAGCACCCGCATATTCGCCGTTAACCTCGCCACGACGTTTTATTGTTTATGATTAACTATTTTTATGTAATCAAATTACAGAGCAGTTTATTATATGACTTTAAATTGGGTCATAAACATAATTTTTACAACAAATAAAAAAATATTTTATACAAATGTATTTTTATTTCATAATAACATAATTCACTATGTTCACTCTGACATCCCTACTAAGTCTCATATTTCGTCAGGCTTGATTTCAAGTGGTGTTTTTATAACCATCGTGTTGTATTTCGTCACACAACTTATAACAATGTAATGAATGAATGTCCTTGTTTCTTCTTGCTTATCAAATTTGGACTCTATTCCTGGAAATAGAGGTAGCAAATTAGTCTGCAATGTTTAATCCAGTCAAACAGTTGGTATTTTGTAAATATCGCCCTAAGTTTGTTACTGGGAGTAAAAGATATATCTGTTAGCTTAATTTTGCTTACAGATTCAATAAATAGGATTTTGCTGCCAAAAATTAATTATTTTAGTGAAATAGGGTATGTATACATTTCATTGTCTCACTTCCTGGTGTCAATGGTTAAATTACATTACCTGTGAACGCAGCCGTGTAAGAATGAAACGGAACACAGTAAGATTAACAAGGACGGCATATTTAGCGCCAGCGGACCGGCCGCAATTATACTTTTTCTTAGAATTCAGTCATTCCCGCAAACGATTTGTAAGCGCGACGCGAGAATTTTGTCTGGCCAGTTTTTGTGTTTTTGTAGTGGATTTTGTGGATTCCTGACTAGGAAAACGATAAAAAGGTAAACTATAAACTGTTTTTAGTTGTTAAACAGTCTAAAAAACAAGATTCCAATAAGAAATTTGCTAATTAAATAGCATGCCATAACCCAAAAAAATTTTGAAATTCCCGATATCTTTCCTAGTTTCGTTTCGTAATTAAATTGTAGTATTTTGTTCCAAAACTATTTATTTTAACTGGTTCTACTAATATTCTAGTTAGAATAAGTGTTTAAATGTCAAAATATCAACAATATTACCGAAATTAGGCATACATTCGATCGACGGTATCGAGCGAACATAATAATTCGCACGTTCATAATCAAACCGTCCCTACACGAAATTGGGCAAATTTGGTTTGATAACGCCATCTACCAGCGCTCGTCAGAAAGTCTGTGCTGTAAAAATCCCACACTTAAAACACGTATAGTTCGGCAGATGTCACTAGTGTCGTTATGGCGTTTGGTGTGGAGGTGGAGAGCAGCAGTTGTTGACCGCAACAGCGACACGTTTTTAGTAGTGACGCGGAGGTGATCATTATGTAAACTCTGTGTTAAACAACGTAATTTTTAGCATGAGGACACTTTTCTTTTAAATTAGAAGGTAAGTTACCCTTAAAATAACACGAAAAATTTAAACAAAAAGTGACAGTACTTCTATTACATTTTTAAAGGACACGTTTTTTTGTCCATACATTTTTGCCTAAATGTTGTACCTAAAGTACAAGTATTAGACGTTGATGGAGAAAAATCACTTATTCATGAAAAATAATATCAGATTTTTTTATACATGTGTACCACCCAAAATTATCAAGTAAAGATACAATACTTAATTAGGCATGGCAATATTTAACTGGGTGATCCGCACAAATGCGTTTCGTTCAAAGGCGTGTTAATGATGTTTTGATAAATAAAAAATAAAGTACAAAATAAATCACAATCTACTGGTTTATATTTTGTTATTTTAAAGATATGTTTAATAATAAATAGTTTTATTTTTACTTGTAAATATGTTTTTCAATAAATATTTTACGAGGAATGAAACGCTGTTGAAAAAATTGGCTAAAACATCTTTGCTCCTAACACAAAATAGCTTATCTGTCAGAGAAATGCCATGACATGACGTTTCTCTAGACGCATAGTACCCATATTTAAGCTGTTTTAAATCATTTTTTTATTCGGTATCCATTTGATATTTAAAAAATTTAATTATACACATCTTTTTTCTTGTAATTCAAGGATTTGCACCTATATATTTTGTAGCGAGGTACAAGCTTTGGGCAAAAATCGAATGTGTCCTTTTAAAAAATATTGGTTAATTTCTTCCCATAATATTGTATTTATAAAAATAATGTCAATTTCCTATTATTTTTAAATTCAACCATGTTTAATATTTAAACCAATAATATATGTTAACTCAAAACGTCAGTGTTTCTGCTATTTTTGTTGGATAAATAAAATAATAGTGTCCGCGAAAAATCTTTCTAAACCAAAATTGTCGCTGTTCCTATAATTTGCCTATAAAGCAAAATTGTTGTAATGAATTTAGTGTCTAAACGTAAAATGACGACTTTTTTAATTTGCGCGTAAATGAATTAGTTTTATTATTATGAACATAAACGTCGTTTAACTAACATTTTAGAATAAAGAAGAAAATGTTTTCAGTTAGACAAAAACAACAGCCAATTGTTTTCGGACCTGTTGTTGAAGAGAAGCTTGAAGTCAAATAACCTATTGATTTTTATGAATTGATTCCAAATTAATCTAATCTTATTTACATACGTTCCCGCGTTAGTAAATATTAAAATAAGATTATACCTATATTTTTGCATTTATTAAATAGTAATTAATCCAAGAACTACTAATTTTAACAAAAATATCAAGGATATTAATACACAAAGCTTTCAATAGCTTACTATTGTTTCAACTACCCAATTTCGCTCGATTACACCAACGGAAGAAGAAGTAATAAATGGAGCTGTTGCGGACCAAACTGAATATAGGTACAGCTGCTGCAGGTCAGTCAAATGCAAAGTCTCCCAGCTGCGAAACCAGACGACGCGTACGAAATAGAAAATATTCTCAGGATTCAAGTTGTAGCAAACAATCTGTAAAAGAACCGATGACTGATTCAATCAATAAATCAAACCGGCCTGTGTGCTTTAGAGCAAATAGCTTTTGAATACAATAATACTTCTGTTGCGTCACCGATTGCACAATCCTGACTAAACATTTTGTAGCGCTCGAAGGAACGCGGTCACAACGCGCCAGTCGCACATCACTCCCGGTCCCGTCAGGTTGTTAGGCTTACTCTAAGCATAGTATCAGAATCAGAATCAGAATCATTTATTTGCCTTAATTGGGGTACAAAGGATTATAAATACATTTTATGTTCAGCCCATTTAGCCACTAACGAATAGCATGCAAATATTTTAACAATTACACAAGTTTTAGTCATTTTTGTTTACATTTGAATTAATTACATTTTTATTATTATTAAATCATGTTTCATTCCTTTGCTTTTGGTCAAAAAATTCTTTCAAATTATAAAAACATTTCATTACAAGCCATTTCTGTAGCGTTATCTTAAACCTTCTTAAATCTAACGTTCTGAGATGTTTAGGTACATTATTAAAAATTCTCACATACATGGTTAAGCAGCTCCTATTGTATTGCGATGTCCTAGGTGTGTTATTTATTACAAGTCTGTTGGCATTTCTTGAATTTCTGGGATAGATATTACACGCCTGTGAAAACAAGCTATTATTTTTCCTTACAAATGAGCATATTTCAAGAATATACAGGGACGTTAATGTAAGGAGACCATGTTTTTTAAACCATGGGCGGCATGTTGCGTCGGGTGCAAGACCAAATATTGCCCTTAAGCATTTCTTTTGAGCAACAAATACTTTATCAATGCCTGTGCCATTGCCCCAAAATATTAGACCGTAGCGCAATATGGATTCTATGTAGGCATGATAAACTACTAAAGAAGTTTGGACATTAGTAACGGTTCGCACTCGTCGCAAGGCGTATGTAAATTTGTTCACTCTCCCAATGACGTTATTTATATGAGCTTTCCAGTTAATATCTCTATCAACAGTTAAACCTAAGAATTTAATTTCATTTGCTTCGTCAATGTCTGTGTCGTTATAGTGAATGTCAATTTTTTTAGATTCAATATTTTTGTAGTTATTAAAATGAATGTAATTAGTTTTGGTCAGATTGATTTTTAAATTGTTCATGTCAAGCCATTTAATTAATTTAGAAAGATTATTATTTATGTCATTTACGTGGTCAACAATTGTGTTGTCCTTTTTATTAGATGTCACTACGATTGAAATGTCATCAGCGAACATGATACACTGATGGTCAGTTATTAAGTTTATGTCATTAACATATACAAGAATTTACGTGAGTCAGATATTCGTCATGTAACTTTAGGATTTTGGACAATAAACCCGATTATCGCCAGCGAAACTTAGTTATCATTTATCAGTCCCAAATAGCCGACCTAAATGAACATTCACTAAGAAAATAGTGTAAAGTGGTGACCCACGCGTTTCCGGTGTGCGGTTCGGTAAAGACACGTTACCTGTCGGGGGAAACGAACACGCGTTATCGGACTGCAGTTTTAAAGTTTTTAAATAAGAAAAGACTTTCACGTAAACCAGTGTGTGTCAACTTTACAAAATGTAAGAAGACGTCTTGCCCACCGCAGAGCAAGTACTAGCGGTACCAGCGGCCAGCCAGTCTAGCCACACACATGTCTCCATAGTAACAGTGCAGGCAAGTATCCCGGAATTTTGGATGGATATGCCTAGAGTATGGTTCGCGCATTTCGAGATGATCATGAGCCCTCCGAAACAAGGTGACAGTACGAAATTAGAAATGGCCGTAGCGAAGCTCAGTCAAGAAGCACTACGCCAAGTCAGCGATTTGATACAGTCACTCACCGCCGCCTACCGGGAAGTACAACGCGTTAACGCAGTGATACCTAGCAGTATACGAGGAGAGCGCGGAATCACAATTCCAAAAACTAGTAAGTGATATGGATTTAGGCACTCAGAAGCCATCCCAACTAATAAGGCGTATGAACGAACTAGCCAAAAATGTAGGAATATCCGGCGACGCATTAAATAAACTTTGGATCAACAGGCTACCGCCGAACGTAAGAGCAGTTTTAGCTGTCAGCGGAGATACAACTAGAAGACCTTGCAGCAATTGCGGACAAGATTTTGGAGAACCTGCGAACTAGAGAAGTAGCAGCTGTAAATAGCTCGCCGGCAGAGATCAACACTGAGCATGTCAAATACATGCGGGACCTGACAGTCGAAGTAAGCAAGCTTAAAGCAGAAGTGAACGAAGTGCACTAAAGTGCTACCTTTAATGATATATGGAATCTCTCTACCATACCGTTACTCTGTGGATGATAAGCTGTATGTAGTACGTATTTTTTGAATACACCTAGAAATTTTAACAGTGACGTATAGAGTTCGCTTTCGAACTGTCTGCCTTGGTCACTCGTAATTTCCTTAGGACAACCAAACCTACAAATACAATTTTCATAAATAACTTTGCTTACTGTTTCTGCCGTTATGCTAGTTATAGAAATTGCTTCTGGCCATCTCGTGAATCTGTCTATCATTGTTACTAAATATTTGTACCGTTCGCTGGTAGTTGGTAAGGGGCCTACTATGTCCACGTGAACGTGATCGAAACGTTTGCTCGGTGGAAAAGTTCCTAAACTTGATATTGTAATGACGTTGAACTTTAACTTTCTGACATGACCCTCGCCTCGCCCTCGCCCGCATTGTGAGTAAATTACCAATTTTCTTACTCAGAAATACAGACAGAAATTAATAATAAAACTGTTGCGACCCATGGGAAAAGGTTTCAGAATTCTGGGCGATTACTACAAAATATCGCTTGAATCTATTACAATCAAAAGACTTAACGATTCAACAATTTACTATGATTTCAAAGCACTGAACCAGCAAGGGGGCGTCTTCTTGGTAATCATTCTCTTATGTTGTTCTTATATTTTCTCTCCCTCTCATTCTAATATTCTACTAACCATTGCAACACTTATTGCAACAGTCTTCGAAGCCAGAGGGGGAATTATGTAAAGCAATCGTATTCATTTGACAGTTCAAAACGTACGATATGATCTGTCAAACCTTTTGTTCTTTGCCGTTTGACAGATCATATCGTACGATTTGAACTGTCAAATGAATACGATTGCTTTACGCAATTCCATACCAGGTTCAAATTAATGGTACAACAAGTTTGTGTAGTATTGTTTGTAAATATAATTCATTTGTCTTACAGCTATCAAAAGACTTCAAATCTATCTACCCGGATTAGGACCAAAAACTATTTGAAAATTGGCTTACAATAAAACCAAAAATTATGGATCTAGCCAAAAAACGTAATGATACAATGTTGAAGGATCATGAGCTACCGAAGAAGTATATTGTTCCTATTGAGAATTGCTTAGACGGTAACAATTTTTATTCAGAGACCAGTACTATCTACAGATTGATGGTGTTGCCATGGGTAGCCCCTCAGCACCTGTGATTGCCAACATTTGGATGGAGCATTTTGAGGAGATAGCACTAGCTAGTGGTCCATGTACTGTCAAGCTCTGGAAAAGGTACGTCGATGACATCTTTTGTGTTATTCATGGAGGTCAGCAGAAAGTTAAACAATATGTACATCATCTAAATTCAAATTATGCTAAAACAAGGTTTACATACGAAATTGAAAGGAACAGATCTTTGGCATTCCTGGATATCCAAGTGTTTGTTAAAACTGATGGCACATTGTCTCAATCTGTATATACAGTTGAGGTCATATAATTAAGAACGATTAGAAGTTCTAGCTTTGTTTATTTCAAAACATGTCATACTCAGAGATGTGTACAATTTTAAAAGCAACTAGTTATGTTATAAAATAGCTACATTACTAGAGCAGCGTAGTTTAGGAATAAAGAATAAAATAGCAAACATTTTTGTCTAAATTTTAATTTATTTTACCAAAGTAAAACATTTAAATAGAACTGAATCTGGACAAATAATTAAGAACGATTTATTCAACTGCCCAATATATTTTTTTTGTATAATACTTACATTTAAAAAATCACAACAATTTGTAGCGCCGCAAATTTTAAAAGCTTTTTCATACATTTTAACTAAAATTAATTGTTAATAGCATATGCACGACTTTTAATTACTGCTTTACACCGGTGATGCATTGACTCTATAATTTGTTTATATTTCGCAACAGAAATAGGGTTCTTTTCTTCTAAAAAAACGTCGTAAAGCTTCTTAAATTCCCACACAGCGTATTTGAGATCTAATTCTTAACTTTAAACCACAGATCATCTATTGGGTTTCGATCCGGACTTTTAGCTGCCCAGTCTAAAACAGAAACTGATTCCGCGGTAAGAAATTTATTTACGGTACGTGCAGTGTGTTTTTGATCATTGTCATGCTGGAATGTCAAAATAACCGGTAGAACGTTATCAGCATAAGGCACCATTGTTTCTTCCAGTATATTTTTGTAATGGAATTGATTCATGTTGAGCTTCTATAAACTTTACAAGTCTAACACCATGCCCAGAAAAGCACCCCCAATTTTTCTCATTTCTACGACCGTGCTTTAATTAGGTCTCGTGTACTTAGGGTCAAATCCTGTATTTGGGGGACGAAATACTTATCCTTTTCTATCAAAATATACTCTGTTAATTTTTGTCTCGTCACAAAAACGATCATTTGTCCACTGTCGCACATACTTTCTTGCTATCCTCCCATGCAATTTTTTCTCCTAACAAACGTCTTCGAATAGTGCGTGCTGAGATTGCTGAAGAGTTGTTTTCACCAAAATATTATTTACTTATCTCATTGGACCCTTTAAAAGGATTTTGTTTTGGTCATCTCAAGGAGCTATTTTTCTATGTCTAGGTACACGAAGAACATTCGAAGTAGTAAGATACGTAGCAAAATGCTTTACGGCATGGTAAACCATCGTTTTTAACATTGCAGATGGTCGGCAATCTTTTATCAGACCAATTCTTCCGGCGAAGTTTTATTATAACTTCCCTGGTGGATTTATCACAGCTTTTATTTTTCCCGATTATTTTTTTACTAGCGGTCCCCCGCGACTTCGTCCGCGCGTTTTGAGTTTGCTCCCTCCCCTCCCGTCGCAGCGTCATGTTTTATATCCTTAAGCCTTTCTCAATAAATAAGCTATCTAACACAGAAATATTTTTTCAAATCGGTTCAGCAGTTCCTGAGATAAGCGCGTTCAAACCAACAAACTCTTCAGCTTTATAATATAACTAGCGGTCCCCCGCGACTTCGTCCGCGTGTTTTGAGTTTGCTCCCTCCCCTCCCGTCGCAGCGTCATGTGTTATATCCTAAAGCCTTTCTCGATAAATAAGCTATTCAACACAGAAATATTTTTTCAAATCGGTCCAGCAGTTCCTGAGATAAGCGCGTTCAAACAAACAAACTCTTCAGCTTTATAATATAATTAGCGCAAGCGCACGTTGTACTTAAGCTGCGAACATTATTTTGGTGCGGAGTTATGTTAAAACTGTGATAGCTCCTAAGATATTTATTGAAATCAAATAATATAAAAGACAATTTGGTTCTAAATGAAATGTTCGTGATGATGAATGTATTTATTTTGATAAGAATAAATACCTGTGTGTATAATACACCTCTAAAAATAATGTATTATTTTTTTACCAATTTATTAACATAAAAAGGGTTGTAGTAAGTCAACCATAAAAGATAGACATATGCTGTCGCGGACTTTTTTATAGAACTCTTAATGCTGAACAATCCTGTCATACATGATTTTTATGTAACTTAAGCGGTTTCCGCAGCGTATGCAGCGGAAGCTCTCAAAAGGAATATCTTTCTCCCGTTTTCGCAACATTTTTCATTGCTGCTGTGGTCTTATGAGTTGTATCTTTATGTTATATAGCCTAAAGCCTTCCTCGATAAATGGACTATCCAACGTAAAAAAATAATTTCAAATCGGGCCAGTAGTTTTTGAGATTAGCGCGTTCAAACAAACAAACAAACAAACAAACAAACAAACAAACAAACAAACTCTTCAGCTTTATAATATTAAGTATAGATTAGCGTAAGCGCACGTTGTACTTAAGCTGCGAACATTATTTTGGTGCGGAGTTATGTTAAAACTGTGATAGCTCCTAAGATATTTATTGGAATCAAGTGATATAAAGGGCAACTTTGTTCTAAATGAAATGCTCGTGATGATGAATGTATTTATTTTGATAAGAATAAATACCTGTGTGTACAATAGACCTCTAAAAATGATGCATTATTTTTTTACAAATTTATTAACATAAAAAAGGTTGTAGTAAGTCAACCATAAAAGATAGACTTATGCTGTCGCGAACTTTATTATAGAACTTTTAATGCTGAACAATCTTGTCATACATGATTTTTGTGTAACTTTAGCGGTTTCCGCAGCGTACGCAGCGGAAGCTCTCAAAAGGAATATCTTTCTCCCGTTTTCGCAACATTTTTCATTGCTGCTGTGGTCTTATGAGTCGTATCTTTATGTTATATAGCCTAAGAACTACCTCGATAAATGGACTATCCAACGTAAAAAAAAATTTCAAATCGGGCCAGTAGTTTTTGAGATTAGCGCGTTCAAACAAACAAACAAACAAACAAACTCTTCAGCTTTATAATATTAGTATAGATATAGATAAGGAGCAATCACTTTTAATCTTTACAAATAGTCATAATACTGCCAAAACTAAATAAACAGTGACTAAAACCACAAATCTATTCAGTGTTCTCTTTTAAAATTCGAATAAAGTTATAAACTATTTAGCGTCCTTAATTACGTGACCAGCCAGCTAATAGGAATATTATGCGATACTTTATTTAGAAGTAGGTTAATAAGTTTATCTTTTTATTTTTAGTTGATCTTGTGTTTTGATTGAATAAAGCTTTGTTAAATGAACAGATTTACGAAAGCGAGACAAATAAAAAATGCATGCAATCAGATTTACGATTTACTTTTTAAAAAATCTTACCCATATAATCAGCGTTCTTAATTATATGACCACCACTGTAGAAAACCTACACACACTGACAGGTATACTAGCACGCCACATCTCACCACCATCCTCGGGAGCTGCAGTCCGTTAGAACCTCACTAACCAACAGAGCGCATAGACTTTGCGACCCTGAGCACCTACAGTCAGAATTGGCGCATGTTCAGGAGGTACTGAGCCGTAACGGGTATGATGCGCCAGGACAAGGAGGAAGGAGAAAACAAATGGTTAAATATCCTGAAGTTAGCCGTCAAGCAACGTTCTTGCCATATATAAAAGGTGTTACGGATAAAATTGGAACAGTCCTCAGAAACTTCTCCATCAAGACTGTATATACGCCGTTAGCCAAAGTGCCAAGATTTCTGCGAACTCCTAAGGATATTATACCCTTTCAAACACCAGGCGTCTATAAGATTGACTGCAGTTGCGGTAGTTCTTACATCGGACAAACTAAGCGGCCAATAGCTGAAAGAGTGAAAGAACATATCGCAGCTGTGAAAAATCTACAGGTGAGTAAGCCCGCGGTCGCTGAGCACATACTACGACAAGGTGTTAACCATTACACGATCCAAAAATCCTCTTCACCGATCGTCATTATTATAAAAGAATAATACGTGAAGCGATTGAGATTAGTAAGTACAGAAATTTCAATCGGGATGATGGGTATAAGTTGTCATCAGTATGGAACCTAGTGATCAATAAATGTAGGCCGCGAGTGTCACCGATAAATACGAACCGCGATACCGTGAGTGTTTTTTGTCGACGTGACTGTACTGACAATAATGTAACTAGTGTGTTGTGAGGGTGGCTGAAGAAACTTCGAGCCGCGATACTGACATTTTATCAAGTGATGTGAGGGTGGCGAAAGAAACTTCGTGCCGCCCACGCAGGCGATGCCGCGGTCAACCAGTTAGCTCGTGACCAAGGCTGTTGCAACACAGCCGAAACGTGGAGCAGTGAGTAGCATTTACTCATTTTAATATTTCGTGTTTAGACCCGTCACGTTAAGTTCTTATTATTTATTACATTTTATCTTATAATCTGGCAATATATATAATAATTGTTAACAATCACACATAATCTTAATACATTAAAATTTCTTCATAGGCACAGACGGAGCCCAACAGTTTTGTACCTACGAGTAGTATAAGCGAGGCAAATAATACTGGAATTGAAGTCATAAAAGTAGGACTTTCCGCCCCCCTGTGACGCCTGCGAGACTGGCAGAAACACAAGTTTCCTATTATCATTGGATGATTTTCAAGAATTGAAACATCGAACATATTCGAGAGCATCCCAAGGAAAACATTCCCAAATTTTGATTTGGATACTTTGCTGCAAACGGCACCGGGAGGGAATAGCATAAAAAAATATTATGAAACCAATGGCTTTTTAGACAATATTAAGAAAAACCAGAAGGTAGACACATTATTGTGAAGCATATTTACACATACATTGTTAATTGGTAAGTAATTTTATTATTTAATTTCATATCATTTATGGAAAAAGAATGTGAGGAAAAATAAAAGAGCTAGAGGTGAATACTAAAGGCTTTCTCATTTCCGCTAAACAAATAGATACAGGTCTTCAATGCACCTGTAATCAAAAATGCCACGAAAAAATTGTACATGACTGACAAAAACAACTTTTTACAAAGTTTTATGATCTTGCAAATTTTTATTTGTAAAGTGCATATCTATATTCTCTCATTAATGTCGTGATAAAAGCAAGGTCTTATGTTAGAGTTAGAGACACCACATCGGAACGGGCAGCTGGAAACACCTCATCGAAGCCCAAGGAGTTTTATCGATTGTATCACTTACCAGAGGCGAATGGAAAACATATTCGTGTGTGTAAGTCATTTTTTAAGCAAGTTTTTAAAGTATTAGACGGACGCCTTACAAGGTTTCTGAAAAATAAGCCTCTTGGCGATCCCGCTCCCATTGATAAAAGAGGTAGGCACATTCCGTCGAATAAAACTCCAGAAATAAAGTAAACGAAGTAAAAGATTTCATCAATACTTTTCCGAAATATGATTCTAACTACACAAGACACAAAAGTGAAACGAGACAGTACTTGCCTCCTCACTTGAATTTGTCAATAATGTATTCTGAATACAAAAGTAAGGTTGCAGGACGATGACGATGTGAAAATTTCAAAGTTAAAATTGACGCTTGCGATGCCAACGAGCTTTCTAAAAAAATGAGCTTACTATCGCCAAAGAACTTCATTTGCGGAAAGCAGAATCGGCGATGACAAATTTAAAACTTGACATGCAAAATGCGAAGCAGTATAACGATACTACTGTCATAATATTTGACTTAATGAAGACTCCCAACACCAGTCATTTCAACTGGTATTTGCTACTACAAGCGTTAGTTGTGGACCTACTGTTTAGGCATTCACAATGCTGGTACATACGAAATGTTTATGTATGTCTGAGATGAATCGACAGCATCCAGGGGACCACAAGAAATGGGTTCATGCCTTCTAAAATTTATCAAAGAACATGTACATACAAAGAGGCTTATCATGTACTCTGACCAGTGTAGCGGGCAAAACCGCAACATAAAAGTTGCAGCGTTATGTATGCACATTGTCTCTAGTCCTCAATTTACAGTGGAAAATTTAGATCACAAATTTACAGTCAGCGGGCATTGTTTTTCATCTTGCGACCTGGGTTTGGTGGAAAAACAAAAGAAGTATTTCCCAGACATATACGTTCCCGAACATTGGAACAATGTGATACTAGCAGCAAGAAAAAAGAAACCTTTCAAAATTGTGGAAATGAAACAAGCCGACTTTATATCCACCAAAGCCTTGGAAACTAATATCACAAACAAGAAGATAGGGTTGATCGAATTAAAGTTGAATGGCTTAAAATACAGTGGATTTTGTACAACAAAAGCAATCCATTCTCGATGTTCTTCAAATACTCCAACGAGCCAGAAGTTCTTTTCACGGAGGTCAATTTCAGCAAGAGGTCATCCCAAAATACTTCAAACTTTGAACTAGAGGTTTTATTTCTAGAAGGAAGAAAAATCAGCCATGAAAAGAAAAAGGATCTTCTATGCTTTTTGGAATATGTTCCATCTATCTATCACCCTTTCTATCAACAACTAAAAGTCTCGTCCAATGCGGGGAACGAACTAGATGGTGCAATTAGTGATTCTTCGACTGATTAACTGCCTGGGTAATTAATTACTTTATGTTATGCCTAAAATAGTCTTTAGTTGAAGTAATAACTATTATAAATTAATAATGTATGAGTTTACAGTAAAACAAGAGTTTAATTAAAATTAGTAAAGAAGCTAGTTCTAAGCTAAATTTGTACTATTTAAGTTGAAAATGGTAATTTGCATTTGAATTAATAAAAACGGTGATAAGGTTCATACATATTATTTTTGGTATACTGATTATTTTTGGAGTTCATCTAAATTTCATCAATCACTAGTATCATATTTTACAAACTCTAAACACAGTGTCTATGATTTTTTTTAAATTACATTTACTTAAAAATGCACCTCTACTATTTTGGCATATATCCACATAATTGTAGTTTGTACTCTGGTTCTGGTGGCCTCATTTTTAACCCCCGCCCGACACAAAACGAGTGGTCTTATTGTACGTATTCGTTTGTATGCTACTCAATCACGCTGAAATACTAAACCGATAGGGATGAAATTCGGCACACAGGTAGATAATGATCTGGAGTTAAATATAGGATAGGGGAGGGTGGAGTGATTACGGACAGCGGGTAATTGCGGACAGTGCCTTGTCAGCCGACACAATCCGCCCGCGCCCCGCAAACTGTCCAGCGTGGCTCATTCCGCCATCTTTAGTGCCCGGCAGGACGTCAACACAGGAGGCCGCGCACCCGTTTCAAGGTAATAACTCTCGATCAATTTAAAGTAATTCTTATAATATTTGTAGATTTTCAATAACGTGCATATGAGTCGTTTTCAAAATATGTGTACTTTTACCACTAAATGTTGGTCCTCATAAAAAAATATTTGAAAAAAATATTATTTCGACTAAAATCAATCGTTTTTTAAATTCCACATACAATTCTAAGCATAACTGCATATTATTCTTAATTATAAGCAATGAATTACGATTAAAATCCTAGCATAAATTAAATGTGAAAATTAAGTAACAAAAAAACACCATACATTTTTTAATGTCCCCTAGTTGGACGACATTCGAAACATAATTTTTAATCAGAATTTTTGTACTAAACTTACTAGTTTTATGTACCATAATTTAAAAAGCAATGTTTATTTTTTAAGTTGGATGGATAAAATATTTAAATTTACGTTAAATAAACTAAGAATGAACATTTTTAAAAATGTCTCCATCAATCGTAACAATTTCGTGACACTGATTTACTGACATATTTAACCAACTTTTTGTACCACAAAGAGTAGGAATCTAACTTT
This sequence comes from Pyrausta purpuralis, assembly GCA_963924145.1. NCBI lineage: Eukaryota > Metazoa > Arthropoda > Insecta > Lepidoptera > Crambidae > Pyrausta > Pyrausta purpuralis. The sequence goes on along the minus strand of OZ001652.1, from coordinate 20,607,459 downwards.
AATCACTGACAACACTGGTCATGTAACGAAGAGTAACATCACAATGACGCGCTGCCATTTTTTTTGTCATTGAGACACGGCAGAAGTTCAGTGTGTGGCGGTGAAAAAATTATCAATACATTTTCGTGACGAGATCTTCTCAACAAAAGTAAGTAGATTTTTAAGAATTCACCTACCGCAGTTATAATATACTTAAATTATGACAAGTACAATAGATAACGCTTTCAATCTACTAGTAAACGTGATTATGTTTTGTGTAAAAATATTTTTTAGTATATGTTTTACATGTTAGTGACGAACAATTTCCTGACATTTACTGACGTCAGTAAATTGTAGACGATAAAGGTGTGGTCTCATGTGTAAAGTATGAAAGTAAGGTATTAAAATGAGTTTATATGAAACGAATAAAAATAAAAGAAAAATAAAGGAGAGAAACGGTATTATAATTTAGGTACTGCGCTCAAAATTAAATTAATAAAAAAATACTTTTTTATATATACCTACTTAGTGCTTCATTTTTATTTAATGCTACACAAAGTCTTCTCAAGTCAAATATTAATTATTTAATATTTGTTTTGATTTTATTTTTTCTAATAAATATCACAATTTGTGTGTAACAAAAATTGGATTTAACTAGAAAGTAATAATGAACGCTTACCTTATTGCATTTAGTGTTGATCGCTTTCCCACCCACACTAGCGATGTTTACTTTTGTTTTTAGTTTTATTCAAAAGATATCCAATAGCTTTTTTGGTTTCAGAATGCCACTGACCGGTGCCGAACGGCAAAAAATATATGTAGAAAAACTTAAAAAGCAAAACCCTGAAAAATATGAAGAAAAAAGAAAAAAACACCTGGAGAAAGTGAAACAAAACAAAAAAAAAAATCAACTCTTACTGATAGTGAAAAAGAAGCTCTAAGACAAAAATGGAAAGAAGCTAATGATAGAAGGAAACAAATATCGAAATAACGTCAGGATTTTGTACTAGCCAACGAAGAAGACAATATATATTTTTGACTTGTATTTCTTAATTTTTGTTTTCTAGTTACAGTGGACCCTATGGTCAATGTAGCACTGCAGCTTTTTTGAATAAACAATGATTCATTTTCTAATTCATTTTTCTTTCTTCCAATGTTCCTAAGTGCTTAAGTTTTTAAAGATATTTGTCACAAATTATAGTCTGACATTAAATATCTTGTACTACTACAATATTACCTAATTCTGAATACAGCCTTACTTCTACAATTTCCTGACATCAAATACAATTTCCTAACGAAACAATTTACTGACAATTTCGTGACGTGCAGATATTTTGAAAACGACTCATATGTAACAATAACTGTTATATGTAAAAACTACACTCTAAAACTATACTCATGGCTCATTAAGATGATAGTTAAGTTTAAAAAGGAAACATTAAAAGCAAAAAGTGTAAAAACATAACCGATGTTTTTTTTGCTTTAAATCTTTTAAGAGCCAACGCACAGTGGATCGACGCCATACTAGCAAAGGGACATAGGCAACTTAAATATACATGTGTCAGTTTTTGACAAACAAGTCATTCCATCGTATACGCCTAATTATAAGCTGTAAAAAACTTATGAAGCATTTTCTTATTGGAATCTTATATTGAGAGCTATGGCACCAAACGTGATTTCTTAGTATGGGAAATGACATAAAAAATAGTGTATCTTCGGATTTTCTTCGTGTTTCGACTTGATTTTTTTATATGGTATTATAATATATATTTGCTACATTTTCTCCAAACAAACATGGTGCGCCACACGCACCCCTTGCGAGGTACATGCGTTGGCCTATTTTTTCCTTCTTATGGACAAATTGATTCATAAGTTATTATTTCGACATATTTTAACTCCATATTTCTGACAACATCGAAGACATGCTGGTCATGATAGAAGATTTGCAAAAGGAATCTGCAAAAGTAGGTTTAAAAATGAATACCTCTAAGACGAAAATCATGACAAACATCCCGGATGCAGGATTACACCAAATGCCAGTAGAAGTCGTCGACCATTACATCTACTTGGGACACAAATTAACCTTGGGCTTTACCAACCAGACAGTCGAGGTTGATAGACGTATAGCACAAGCATGGTCAACTTTTGGTGCAAACAAGCAAAACTTCCGATCCAAAAATATTCCACTATGACTTAAGAGAAAAGTTTTCGACCAATGTGTCCTGCCAGTGTTTACCTACGGGATGGAAACAACGACCCTTACAATGAACTCAACTGAAAGCCTGCGCGTTGCGCAGAGGGCAATGGAGAGAGCAATGTTGGGCATAACTCTACTCGACCGGATAAGCAACGAACGTATTCGTCAAATAACAAAGGTCAGGGACGTTGTTCATACAATAGCCAGACAGAAATGGAAATGGGCAGGACATATAGCCAGAATGGACAAAAATCGGTGGACCAGAAAGGTTATGGAGTGGCGACCATGGGCCAAAACGCGCGGTAGAGGCCGCCCACCACTTCGTTGGGTGGACGATATTAAGCACCACGCCGGACGGAACTGGATGAAAGTGGCACGGGAGAGACAGAAATGGATAAATATGGAGGAGGCCTATATCCTAAAAGGACTGAAATAAAGGCTGCGATGGATGGATGGATGGATAGATTTTAACTCCGGATTTCACATTCATAAAGATGAAAATAAGAAACCAAAAATTTGCGCACGGGCGGGACTTGAACCAGCAACCTTTTGGCATACCGGGCCAAACGCTCTTACCAATTGAGCTACCGTGCTGTTAGTCCGACACAGAGCGTTTGGCCCGGTATGCCAAAAGGTTGCTGGTTCAAGTCCCGCCCGTGCGCAAATTTTTGTTTTCTTATTTTCATCTTAATGAATATAAAATATGACACTGTGAGTGTTAAAAACATTCTAAAGCATCCGAATTTCACTTCAATGGTGACTTACTAATAAATGGTCAGGCCATAGATCATGGGTGCACTGATAACAGATTCCCAGTTTTTTTATTTTTATTGTACCCAATCTCTGGAAAAGATTGTTTTTATTAACGATTCGTAATATATATTTGTAGCGAAGTCTATGAGCAACTACTGTCACTACATTTCAACGCAACACGCTGACTCGGCTCGACGCGACTAGATGGCGCTATAGTCGACGTATAGGAACTGAACCGCGATATTAGAGATTTAGAGAGGACTAACTACATATGTATAAACCAAGACGGTGATCATCGGACCTTGGTCCCCGGCCATAACACCCGGTCGGTAGGAGTCGCTTCCCTTTGCATTCCTAAAACAGTTGCGCCAAATATTAGCCGTTAAGCTAATTAGCTAAGTTTTCGTTACACACGTTGATCATCGGACCTTGGTCCCCGGCCATAACACCCGGTCGGTAGGAGTCGCTTCCCTTTGCATTCCTAAAACAGTTGCGCCAAATATTAGCCGTTAAGCTAATTAGCTAAGTTTTCGTTACACACGTATGGTGCTTTGTTTCTTTAATGACTTAGCTATTACTTTAAAAAAAAAGGCTTATTTGATAAAGTACGTAAATATGTTGTATTGTAATGGTTTAAAGAAAAGTACATTATGCTTTTGCTAAAATATAATATGTCACTGTAATGAAATAAATTAAAATCCTTAAAAGATATCATAAAAACTAACTATATACTAAACTTGCTATCAACTAACCATACACAAATGGCAATAAACATAAATCAATTAAACAGTTTTAAAACACAATATTAAAACACAATACAACAAAATAACAAAAAGCAGCTATATAATAAATAAATTAACCGATCAAATCAACTAAAAAAAAGACAATTCTTAATCACGGAAAATATCATCTTCAGATTCTATTTCAGACTCTATGGAATCACTATCAGGAATTAAATTTGTAACATTACAAAATTCTACCAGGTTTTCTTCCAAAACTAACATTTCATAAACTTCTTTGAACATTTTTTTCTTTTCTTTTTGATCGAGTTTTGGTCGTATGATTGTCAGAACAGGATCTGAAGTATGTAAAAGGTTATGTAGTACATCTTCGTTACAAGAAACACTGCTTTTTTTCCACCTACCATTGAAGTGAAATTCGGAGTTAAAATATGTCGAAATAATAACTTATGAATCAATTTGTCCATAAGAAGGAAAAAATAGGCCAACGCATGTACCTCGCAAGGGGTGCGTGTGGCGCACCATGTTTGTTTGGAGAAAATGTAGCAAATATATATTTTAATACCATATAAAAAAATCAAGTCGAAACACGAAGAAAATCCGAAGATACACTATTTTTTATGTCATTTCCCATACTAAGAAATCACGTTTGGTGCCATAGCTCTCAATATAAGATTCCAATAAGAAAATGCTTCATAAGTTTTTTACAGCTTATAATTAGGCGTATACGATGGAATGACTTGTTTGTCAAAAACTGACACATGTCATGTATATTTAAGCTGCCTATGTCCCTTTGCTAGTATGGCGTCGATCCACTGTGCAACGAGGTGATTGTGGACATTTCCTTGGGTTAAATACGGACGTCCGTATTTACCCAAATGGGTTGGGGAAAAAACGGAAATAAATAATTATCATACTAGTTGTATTCCGTTTCAGATGCCTCGTGTATACAAAAGGAAAACTGAAAAAAAAAAATACACGCTTGAAACTATAAAAATAGCCATCAAGAAGATACAAGAAAAGAATTTAAGTTTTAGAAAAGCCGAAGAAAAGTGTAATGTGCCCAGAGCTACGTTATTAGACCAAGTCAAAAAGTCTTCTGAAGATATCAGAGATCCTAAACGCGGTAAGAAACCAATATTTAATGAGTCTCAAGAGGAAGAGCTTGTTCAACTCATTTTAAAATCGTGTTAAAATTATTTTGGAATAATTCCACTCACCCTTCGAAAAGTGGCATTTGATTTTGCAACAGCTTATGGCTTTGCACACAATTTTAATCGAGAATCAGGTTTAGCTGGAATGGATTGGTATTATTCGTTCATGTCAAGGCACCCCGAAATATCACTTCGCAAACCAGAAGCTACATCCTTAAGCCGAATGACTGCTTTTAATAAAACTGAAATAGATATATATATTTTACGAACTTAACACAGTTGATGACTAAACATAACTTCAGGCCAGATGCTATTTATAACGTTGATGAAACTGGCATTAGCACTGTCCAGAGAAATTCTAAAATTCTAGCACCCAAAGGTCTGAAGCAGTAATAAGTGTCGTGCGTGTTTTATGTATGTAAAACTATTAGTGAATTCGCGAGAGAGAACCATGGCCGAGCGGGACCCAGATCCTCTTTAAGATTACCTGCGGCAAAGGGGGCTTGAAATGTACAGTGCAACATTCAAAGGTAGGTTACCTAGTTATTTTCCTAATCATTTCCTTGTCTTGCGGTAAGCTAATGACGAATGACATGCCAAGCTAAAGCAAAAGAATAGCTACGGAAGCTAGGGCTTTTTTATCGAACCTATCTATATGCTGATATATTTACCAGAACAATCCATTGATCTAGAAACATTACAAATGCTTTCTGAAAATGACATTAAGGAGCTTGTTCCCATAGTTGGCCACAGAGCTAAACTAAATACACAAATAAAATTGTTACAATCTATAACACCCAGGGAGGAAAGTATGACTATAGAAATAGTAAGTATAACAATGAACAGTATCTGAATACCTCTACAACTATTAGGCGACCTATTTTCTTATACATTTAGAGACATCGCACTCGAGTGGATAACATAGATGTTTTCTCTTTTTTAGATATCTGAAGATCAGTCGACTCAACCAAATACGACACAGGGTACAAGGTACGTCCTACAGCCAGTGGATGAAACATTATATGATTTGGAAAATATGGATATTATGATATGAAATATGGATAGCAGCCAGACACAAACCCTGACTCGTCATGTATGAGTTTTTATTTATTTTACTATCAGAACAACAGAGCTATTATATTTATACCAGAATTTTATGTTTATTTCCATAAACATGTTAATGACCTTTAAGTTCAGAAAGTCCAATTCCCAAAATGTCCAACGGTTTCAAAATTCCCGAAATGTCCAATTCTCAAAATGTCCAATTTTCTAAATGTCCAATTCCCGAAATGTCCAATTCTCAAAATGTCCAATTATCGAAATGTCCAATTCCCAAGATGTCCAATCTACTTTTATGGCGAGAAAAAGTCCAATCTACTTTAATGACGAGTTTGTTGAATAAATCCTCATAGCATTTCTAAATAATAAGAAATACTAGCTTGTGCCCTGATTTTTTTGCGACTTCGCTTGTTTAAACAAATCCGAAACACTAAGACATTTTTGTTTATAAATCATATATATTTTTTGTGACATTACAAGATTGAAGAATTATTTGTTAATAAATAAATATGATTATTCATGCATGTTTATATTCTATGTTTAATACCTACCTAACATAAATAGAAGTTCACGAGGGTGAAACCGCGGGCACAAGCTTGTATTTAATATTTTTAAGAAATGCTATGAGGATTTATTCAATAAACTCGTCATGAAAGTAGATTGGACATTTTGGGAATTGTACATTTCGAGAATTGGACATTTTGAGAATTGGACATTTCGGGAATTGGACATTTTGAAAATTGTAAATTTTGCAAATTGGACATTTCAGGAATTAGCCATTTTGAAACCGTTGGACATTTTAGGAATTGGACTTCCTGAACTTAAAGGGTTAATCCTTCCTTAATAAGAAAATGAAGGTTTTCACTTAGGTAATAAAGTTCGAGCAGCTGACATCAAATACAATAAACAAATAATGAAAGTCAAATTAGCGGCACAGTTATTTAGTGAATCCGTGGCTACATCAATAGAATACTGTAAAGACAATCTTAAACTGGCTCAATTTCAAAACTCAGAAGCGACTATAGAGTTCATCCGAATTTTTATCACGTTGTTCGACATTCTAAATTCAAGAAATTTCAAAAGCTACGGTTGTAAAAAGCCTCTCAAAATTGATAATTATGAAAAAAGAAGTAAATTTAAAATGAAACTTAGGATTATATTAAATATTTAAAAATTGGTCCAACCAATATCTTGCAAACCAACAGAAAAACTGGATTTTTCAGATTTTTAATTGCCAAAAAACCATCCTATTTCTGTTTAATGAATATGTCTCAAGTGGAATTTTACAGTTTATTAGTTCATATAAACTTAGCCAGGATCACTTAGAAATATTTTTAGTGCAGTTAGAGCAAAAGGAGTCTTCAACAATAACCCGACTGCATCGATGCTGCATGCTGCCTAAATAAAAAGATAAAAGCAAAGCCTACCAAAATCATGGATCACTCGACTCTATAATATTAAATCAATTAAAAAATACATAAATGAACTGTTGCATCTTATCTGTTCGATAAGAAGCTACTGAGGCTTAGAAATGCATTTTATATTCATGACTCATATTGTAGAGTATGATTAAGTCGTAATGAGTCGTATCTAATAACGGTAGCTTCCTCAGCGATTCTTAATTCTTAGGCACTTGATGAACTACCTATATTTATTTGTTTTATCTCATCGTAAGATTGTTCAATTAAGGTCGGCTTTTAAGAGATTGTTGGTGCATGGTGAACTGAAGCACCTAACGTCAGGCAATTGCGTACCGCTCACTGATATTAATATTTTGGTGTATAGCCAGCCGGAAATTGCGATTAATAAAACAACAGATCACTACAGGCTGTTAAAAGAAGACATAAATCTAAGGCACAACTTAGAAACTGAAGTAGTTGTCGACAAAGACCACGTATGTGACAACATATGTGATCCTTCACGACTGACAGAATTGTCCCGCACAGTAATTGTTTATATTGCAGGCTTTGTAGAGAAGAGCTTGAAAAATCAAATTAAATGCCAAGATTGCTAATCACTACTCACAACAGAAACAAAAGATGTTAACACGTTACAATATAAAAAGGACAGGGGTGGTTTACACTACCCTTCAAAATCTTTGATAAAGTTGTGTGAAATAGCTGAACAAACCCCTTCGGCCGCATTCGAAACCAAGGTTCGAAACCAGTTTCTAAACAAGAATAATGTTTCTTCTTTCGAAACTAGTTTCGATATAAGAATTATATTTCTTATTTCGAAACTTGTTTCGACAAAGGAATTACATTTCCTCATTCGAAACTGAAAAAATAAAATCAAAACCTCTTTAGAAATTTAATACTAGGTATATCCCAAGAAATTGCTGGCCGCTTACACATAAGAAAATGATTTTAAAATCATATAGAATGACATAATATTTTCATGTACTTCAATCGCTTATAGCAAATGATACGGAATATAACGAGGTTTTTTTTTAAAAAAAAAATAGCATTTATTGACTAGATTTGGTGTGAACAATATTTGCCATGAATACAACCCAAGTTGAGTTTGTAAGCACAAAAAGAGGAGGTGTGGCAGCTCTATACCAGGGACGTAAGTACCATAGAAAGAAAATCTACAAGTCCGGTAACACGTTTTTTTATTGCGAGAATGAAAATTTGGGATGTAAAGGCAACTTTACTATTAATTCAAAGAATGAAGTTATAAAACAAAACCAACACGAGATACATTGCAAAGGAGATATTGTAAGTACAGAATTCCTTAAAAAAAATGATAATTTAAAACAAAAAGTAAGTGCTAATTTTACCTCAATAAAAAAACAATATGACGATATGAAGTCTGAAATAGAAAATGAAGGAGTTGGTTTGATCAATAAATTGCCAAATTTTAATAATATTAAAACAGGACTTTACCACGAACGTAACAAAGTATTGGGTGTTACAAAACAAAGATTTACATTAGCCAGCGAAGTAACTGTACCAAAAAAATTTGAAAAATTGCTCTTAGCTGATTTCATTGATGAAGGCAATCGAATTTTATTATTTTGCACAAAAAGTTCCATACAAAAAATCACAAATTATAAACACATTTATTGCGATGGTACCTTTAAGTCTCCCCCACGATGTTTCAAACAGCTATATTCCATACACGGTTATGATAAAGACACTCATTCATTAACTCCTTTAATTTTTGCCTTTCTTGAAAACAAAAAATGCAAAACCTACGAAATATTGTACAGATTAATAAAATCGCAGATTCCATCCTTTAAACCTCAGAAAGTTACTTTGGATTTTGAGAAAGCAGCAATGCAAGGTATTAGAGATGTCTTTCCATTGATCAAAATAAAGTTATGCTACTTACATTACAACAGGGCTTTATTTCGAAAGGCAAAAAACCTGGGCTTGAAATCTAGCGTCAAAAAGAGACACTTAGCCCGCTGTGCTGGTTTAGCACGATTACCACAAGCGTTTATTGATAAAGGTTATAAATATGTTATGAATAAAAGTCCAGTCGGCACAGAAGTACAAAAATTTAACAAATACTTTAAAAAGCAATGGTTTGAGCACAACGATTTTGCCAAACTTTGCTGCTGCAGCAAAGAAGACATACGAACAACAAACCACTTGGAGGGTTGGCATTCCAAAATAAATAGATTTATCGGGCGTACAAATCCAACATTAGCTCAAGTTCTAGATGTTTTAAAAATGAAATATGTGTAAGCAAGAAAACTACAAAAAAAAACAAAAATTACATGGAAATAGATGAAGAAATTAAATTAGCGATCTTGCAACTTCAAAAAAAAGAAATCTCCGTTGGCCATTGCGTTGAAATAATCGCCCCCTTTTCGCATTATTAAGTCTTGCTTATTTAATTACTTCAATAAAATATAAGTGTATGTATGCAATTGCATCGTTTTTTTTCCAAATAGTTACATTAAAATATTTTATTTGACACTCAGTGTTTCTTTTCTATAGTTCACCAACCACCATACGCCATATGTGCATATACCTGTGCATATAAAGAGGTTTTGATTTTATTTTTTCAGTTTCGAATGAGGAAATGTAATTCCTTTGTCGAAACAAGTTTCGAAATAAGAAATATAATTCTTATATCGAAACTAGTTTCGAAAGAAGAAACATTATTCTTATTTAGAAACTGGTTTCGAACCTTGGTTTCGAATGCGGCCGAAGGGAAACAAACTCACAAAACAAATAAAATTAGCATCAAAAATGATCATATGCATTATCTGGTGCAGATATGCTTTAAAAGATCTTTGGGTTTGAATTTATTTTCCAGTGAGCACAATTCACACCCAAGAGGACACTATCCGTTTTTAATCATTAAAGCCATTTGCAAGAAATACTTAAATGTTAGAATTCATTATAGTACGAAATCAATGATAAGATAAATAAAGGAGAATATGTTCGAAATATGTATATTAAACTTACGTCATTTTAAGGTCAATAAATCTTGTAGTAATTTTAATAAAACATTTGTATCTGGAGACTATTTGTAGTTTTATTCCAAAAACAACCTAATGGTATAATCGTATGGTAACCATGGTACTCTATGTCTATTTCAAATGGTCATAGGCAGTTTTCGAGTCTAGAGGATACTAGGTCTGACATTTTAGGCTCGCAAAAAACAATGTGACTTTATAATTTTCATATCTCAATAAGGATTCGCGTTAACAAATTATTTATTTTCATGATGTGTGTATTGAAGACCAATGATATATAATTATTATCAATTTTTGTATATGCGTACAATGCACATAACTAATTTAAACTAAATTACTAGATTTTATTCCTAATGTGGGGTAATTTTAATAACATGGTCACCCCGCTGGCATGATGTACTTTGTCCCTTACGGGTGTACGCAACTGTCAAGTCTATGGGATTCTTAGTCTAAGATTTAGACATTAACAGTTAGCAGATCATTTTTTATATCAGTTTAACGGCCTCTAAACATATCCATACAGCCAAAGGTGACAGGGCAGACTATAAATAGTGCGATACGTATCCTACTAATGATACAACATAAAATCGGTTTATTTTTGCTGTTGGCTATTGCCATTTTGGGTAAGATTTAAACAGGGTGTTCTAGCAAAAATAATCATTCTTTTGGTATATGTTTCATGCCTGTAACAATCAGGCCCAGATTAGGGTTTCTCCTTTGTATAGCTTGACTATCTATCTATAGTTTACCTTAAAACTAGTTACAATACCGATACTGTTTTAATAGTATTGACACTATTGAATGGAGTCAAGTCTGACGTCAAATATCCATAATTTAAATGTACGTTTTTATTACAGGTTTTGAGCACTTTAAAGTCGTCTATTGATGGCAGAGCAATTCTTAATAAAAAAACATACAGGAAAATTAGAAAAAAGTCAGCGCAACATATTAGTTAAATTATTACTTCAACCAATATTCGAGAAAGACCCGAATGCAACAATTTCAAACACACAACTCTAATCATGGTCACTAGCAATTCAAGAAATTTTTGTAAAGGAATCTGCGGCATTATACTACACTCCTTACATTTCGGCATTAGTACAGACAACGGCGGGTAATGCATCTGGAAAGCTACTGCGTTATGTCTATGATAAAAGGCAACAGATGCGAAATCGTGGAATCATTGAGAGGTCTCGTTCCCGTTCGTCGACAAGAACGTCGTCTTCCACGTCGTCAAGTTCTGAGGTGGATGCATTAATAAGATTACCAGCGGCATCAGCAGGTAAAAATAATTTATCTTATAGGATACGTTTTAGTTAGATAATAATTCCCTGGTCATTGCAAAACTACTTGTTCTCCCGTTTTACGCTTAAGGTACACGCAGAGAAATTGGTGACAAACAGAACTACTGAATCGAATAGTAAAATAAGGTTACAACATTTCTAGTTTGAAATACTTGGTTCTTGTTAGCTCTACGACTAATTATTCACTCTTACTAATCGTATGTTTCATTATATTATTTGATTAATGTAGCACACAAAAAAATATTATTGAACTAAAACATCAAAAAATATTGCACCTAAAAAAATAATTATGTTAATAAGTACTTAATGTATTTCATGTACTAAGAAATAGTGATTCGCAGTAACTATATGATCTAGTTTCGGTTAATGATTTACAATGTAACTGGTGGACTACGAGTGTGTCTGTAATCAAAACAATAAACTTTTTATTACAACTACATTATTGTTTGCAGTACATATCGTCGTATATGTCGTATAATAATCGTTTAGTATGGTTTACGTTTTAAGTAGTGATAAGGCTTAGGCCTCCTACGCACTGGCGACCATGGTCGCCGCGACCTGGCCGCGGCGGCCAGTGAATTCTGGACTTTATATGGCAATCGCTATAGCCCCTACGCACTTAGCGGCCAGCGACCAGCGGCCGTGGCGTCCAATTTGATGCCACGCGACCAGCGACCAATCGTGGCCGTCGAGAACATCACTTCTGTATTAAAATTCATCAGTGCTACCGCATCGGCCGCGGCGACCAGACGTGTAGCTAGCTACAGAGTGATTATTTTACAATGGCCAATTTCGACACGGAAAGGTTCATAATTGAAGTTGAAAATAGAAGAGGTTTATGGGATTTAGCATCAAATGATTACTCCAAGAAAGATGTTAAGCGGCAGTTGTGGCTTGAAGTGGTCGATATATTTGGCGGTGAATCCATGGAAGATAAAGAAAAGGCAGAACTTGGTTAGTATTTTATTTTATTATGCCTAAGTAAATTAATAATGCGATGAACTACAATAAACGCAGCAGGTGCTGTAGTAGCATTCGACACGTATATGTGACATGAGTGATTTTTTTTTAAAGTTGTTCCGTTCATTCAAAATCTAAGAAATTTTAGCAAATAGGTAATTGTCAAAAGTATAACTATTTTATTTCTACTATTTTTCGCTTTGCACATGAGTTTTGACAATTATTTGCTAAAATTTCCCAGGTTTTCGTAATGATTGGAATAACTTTTTAAAAAGATTACTCATACCGCATGTGCGTTCGACGCCATTTTGTTTACGGCGCGCAATGGCGGCTCGCGGCGAGCAAGTGCCTCAACGCACAAACTGAGCAGCCGTCGTAGGTACGCACCCATATATTTACAAATTGTGCCAGGGCAAGCGACCATCGGTACTGAAGTAGTTTGCGATTATATCTCGATATTCGGTTGATGTTCTATTTGTTCTATTAGGTAAACATGCAGGTATTTCTAATAAAGCCTCTGGTACAGTTAACGTGTCCTTGAAATCATATCCGTCTCTTTCTCGCACAAAATTATGAAGCACACATAGAGCTTTTATAATCACAACTGCAAATTCTTTCTTGACGTTTAGGGGTCGGTGAAGAATCTGCCATTTATTGGCTAATATTCCAAATGTACATTCAATATAGCGGCGGGCACGGGATAGTCGATAATTAAAATTAGTCTTTACATTATTCAAGTTTCTCCCAGCATACGGTCGCATCATATGTTCCGATAGTGAAAACGCCTCATCACCCACTAAAACGAACGGCATTGATTGGCCATTTTCTTTGATGGGGTTATTGCTCGGAATATCGAGATCATTATTTAAAAGCCTATGATAAAATACAGAGTCTTTGTAAATTGACGAATCACTGCATTTGCCGTATGCTCCAATATCTACGTAAAGAAATTTATAATTTACATCACATATTGCAAGTAACACGATTGAAAAATAATTCTTGTAATTGTAATAAAGAGATCCCGAATGTTGTGGTTTGATAACTCTAATGTGCTTGCCGTCGATGGCTCCGATGCAATTAGGAAATTGGGCGTATTTTTGAAAACCTTCAGCCGTTTGAATCCACTTATCTCTGGTCAATTGTGGCATCACAATTGGTTTTAATATCTCCCATATTGCTTCACAAACATCAAATACTATTTCCGATACTGTAGGAAGCCCTATACGGTATTCATGACTTATATGAGATAAAGAACACCCAGTAGCCAAATACCTGAAAATAAAATTCACATTAATAAACATAATATTAGTTTTGTAATATGTACTACATTTATTTATTGATTTACAGGCATTACTTTCCAAAAAAGATGGAAAAACCTTAGAGACTGTTTCACAAGAGAGCTGCGCCGTCTTAAAGATGTCAAAAGTGGTTCTGCTGCAAAACGTAAATCACAATACACCTATTTCAACCAATTACTGTTTTTGAAATCAGTGCTGGACACAAACGCAACAGACAATAGTCTCGAAGAAGCAAGTCAAGAAAATGAAAGTGCAAGATTTTCTGATCTTGAGACTCAACAGTCTGCATCAAAGTCGCTTAGAACAAAAAGGAAGAAAAAAATACCAAACGAAGAATCCGATACAGACCCTCTAATTTCAGTTCTGCATAAGACCATAGCGACTACACAGAATGATTCAAATTGTGACAGACTGTTTCTTTTATCCCTCCTCGAAAGATTTCAAACAATCCCTGCTGCAATGAAGACCAAAGCGAAAATGGAAATCATGGAAATTATAGAAAAATACCAACTGAACTGTACACCTACAACAGCGCGCATAAACTATTCAAGTAATTTCAATACTCTTAACGACCAAGAATATGACCCGCATCGACCGAGTTATTCAGGTTATTCTACTACCAACAGGATATCAGATGATTCAAATTACAGCGATACTCATACTCATTATTCTGATATTTCTCAAAATTCAGAAATGATAGACCTATTTCCCAATTTGAATGATTAATTGTTCACAATTGCCATTTTTTAAGTTATGAAAATACAAATAATTTGATTATCTACTTCAGTTTTTTAATATTTAAAAACATGTTATAAGCAAGCCCTTTTCCTCTCCTTTTCAAAGTCGTAAAGTAGAATACTACTGAACAATAGTTCATAAATTTTTTAAAGTGGCAAAACCTTGGTCAATGAATTATACAGGTTGTTGTGAAAAACACAACAGTGGTGGTTTAGGGTGATTCAGAATCGAGTCTTGTATAATTCAAATTTACAAAAAAATCCATTTAGCAGTATAAGTAAAAAAAAGGCCCTATCACATTATTTTTATTTTTCCTGTACACAATACTCCATTCCGAAACACCCTTTAAAATATATCACGTATTTTTTAAACATTCTGTATTTAAAAAAGAAAAAGCTTACCTTATTGTTATTACTAATTTTTCTTCTGCTGGAATGCATTTCCGATAGTTGTTACCAGTTCCAGTAATTTTTGGTTTTATTGCATCCAGTAACAGGTTAAAAGTATTCGTTGACATTCTCATGTAATTAAAGAATTTCTTTTTTTTTAATTTTTAAATCCAAAAAATAAGTATAATATAATCCTTTAGTCTTTCTCTCGCAAAGTAATGGATGCACCCAAAACTGTCTTTTACGTGAAATCTTCCGTTTTCGTTTTCGTAGTAAATACACAAGCACAGTTAGCGTGATTATCTTCTGCACGTCCATCTTGACACACCCTTGGAAGTCGACTGCAAAGTTTTCGGCCGTCCACATGTCGCGCTTGCCTACGCACCGGCGACCATGGCCGCGGCGGCCTGGCCGCGTCTATGGTCGCCAGTGCGTAGGCAGCCTTAACAAGAATTTTATAGTAAAAACCACCCCGGAAAAAGTAAAAGGTACAATGTATGTATTAATCCGTGCTATTCTGTTATCGTGTTTTAAAACATTAAAAATAATAATGTTACAATAACAATCGAGGTGGTATTCATCGCTAAGTATCTTGTTCTGTTTATTTAAAACTTTGTTTTTGTAAACAATCAAAAAACTTGCATGACAAAACGATCAGTTGACAGTCCACGCCGCCACTCTGCTAGCCGTCATTGTGTTTTCGACCGCGCTCTGAGACATAGTCTCTTAGACATAGACATCTCTGAGAGTTTGCTTATTAAATTTATTTTTGTGTTATTATATTTGACGGCATGTCTGATGACGTGGATGAAGATATCCCACAGTTATTGCAGCAGTGGGGTTTGCCACAATACATCGATACTTTTGAAGGTAAGTTGGTACCTCGATTCCATAGCTTATTAAATGATTTGGTTGATTTTGTATCGGCTATAAGTATATTATTGTACCATGGTGCCATTTGTTTACGGCCACGGAAACTGCTTTAGTAGGTAGATACTTTCTTTGACACAGGCAAAGTGAATAACTAGTCAATAGGCTTGTCCTCCATCCTGGAGGAGGCCTATATCCAGCAGTGGACATTAATAGGCTGGTGATGTGAGGCTTGTTTTATAAAACCTAGGTTACCAGGTGTTTTAAAAAGCGACGAAGGACTTATCCGAGAAGTGGGCAGCAGCGCCTGCCGTGAAGACAACACAGTCTCTACAAATATTCTGGTCACCAACCCGCCTGCCCAGCGTGATGACTATGGGCAAAACCCTCCATCCTAGAGGAGGCCTATGTCCAGCAGTGGATTGTAATAGGCTGATGTTGTGTACCAAGCCAAGTAATCGATTCCCCCTAGGTCAAAAATTATGCTTTTTGCGTTGGGACTTTCTTGCATGAGTGATAATAATCTTTATATTTTTTTATGTTTTTTAAGTAAATAACATAACACTATCGACACTATCGATGCTAGACAGTAGTCTAGTTAAAGAACTAATCCCACCAATTGGAGATCGAGCCAAATTTTTAAAAAACTTGGAGAATTGGAACAAATTAACTAATCCAGAAGAGTGCCCAGAAATACCATTTACCAGCAGCAGCCCTGTAAGTATCTCCTATTTTTAACATGCTTTTATTAGCTTCACAAAGTAATGTTAACAAATCATAGAAGTTAAATTAAGCCAAGTTATACTGTCAAATCGATTTGAAAATTTGCAAATGTATGTAATACTGATAATAGTAATGTAGGTACAGTCAAAGACAAAAGTCCATGGACATCTCAATTCGTTTATCCATTGGGCCATGTGCTCGTCTCGTACGTATTCGTACACATTACACACACACATGCAAAAGTTATGAATTTGGACCCAGGTGGAACGAGGTGCCGAGTTTCGGCAGCTTTTCTAACAGCCTTTCTAAGGTGGAACGCTTCAACAGTTACTAGTAAACCGTTCGAGTTTAGGCTCATTTGGTTTGATTTTACGAGTATACTTACCTATTTTAAGTAGTAAGTAATTCTAATTACTCACAATTTTATTTTGCAGGCCCCTATTTTTGTAGATAAGCTTAATCCCAAACACAAACAAATAAGGAGTGTGAGTGAATTTCTGATCCCTCTAAACGATAATAATACCTCATCCCAACTAAATGATCATAATACCTATATATATTCCTATCTAATTATTATTTAAAAAATATTTTGTTTTTTTTCTTCAGCCGTTGAAAAATCTACTCTTAGAATCTAACGAGGGACGGGGCCTGCTAAATTTATATTCAGAACAAGGCAAATTATCTAATAATTGTCGAAGAAAAGTTTGCAATATAATAATAAAAGACCTAATGAAATCAGACCCAAATAAAAGAATAGACAGTTCTATACTACTTACAAAAGCACAAGAAATAACTGAAGTATTCAAAAAGGAAAATATAAGTACATATTTCATTCCATATATTAATGATACTAAACTTAAAATAAAAAGATGTGCAAAGGGCAAATTATATGATTGTCTACAAAATAGGCGCCGCGAACTTAGGGAGGCTAAGGTTATTAAGAAGAAAAATTGCAGCAACATCGACAATAACAGCAACGAGCCACTAGAAGTCGATCAATCAGGCAAGTTTTAAAATTACCTACCAAGTTTTTTTTATAGCCAATAGTGATCTCACTGCTGGACTAGGGCCTCTCAAAAATAGGCAGACAGGTTGTCGTCAGTCAGCCCAGGTGGTATAGGCAGTAGGTGTTCTGGTTATAAGTGGTTTTGGGTATAATTACAAATATTAAAGTTAAGTGCGTAAAAAGTGCGAAAACACTATGTTTTCGCACTTTTCCCCTTTTTGTTCTTGTTAGTAATGACCTCAACGTTAAGTTGGTCTCTTTCTAGCAAAAACTTTAATAACTTGCAACTTATTTTATTAAATTAAATTATTTTAAAATCTGTATTTTATGATTTATTATTAGTTCATGTATCTTTCCAGAAAGTGGTACAGATGAAGATATTCAGTGGCTCCAGAACTGTACGGAACCCTGGCATTTAGTGGTAGAGAAGTGGCATAAAACAGCCAAAAATAGATTGAAGGAAATAGAGACTTCTGAAATGACCATCGACACATACATTAACAAATACCCAGTGCTAAAAACGCCACGTGGACATGAGCTTCTTACTGATGATTTTAATTTTTTATACCCGTCGTCAGGAAATAAAATATTTGAAACATTCCCGACGATAAAAAGAAAAATTTTCAAATTGGCTCTTTCTAAAAGCCAAGTACCTGAAGTAAAAGACATAATGGAACAACTTCAGCTTCTAAACAAAGGTGAGCACCTGCTAGGTTTTATAATTAATATAATAAGTTACATATACTTGTAAAAATGTAAGTTACTTATAATTATGTCTCCTTGTTTCTAATAGGTAATAAATTGTACTACTTTGTTCAAATTATGTTTATAAGGTATATTTAAATAAATAAATTAAATAAATAAATATCCCTGGACATTCTTACAGCGTCATCTAGCCCTAAACTAAGCAAAGCTTATACTACTATATGTGCGAATAGCTAAGATACTACTTAAATACTTTTTTTTGTAAATACATATTACGCACAAACAAAACAACCAAACTTCACACAAATCTTTTAAAATTAGATTCACAATTGTGTTTGGTGGGATTCAAACCCACGGCCCTTGACTCAGGAGGCAGAATCACTACCAACTGAGCTGTTGGGCCAGTCAAAAATATTTTTATTTTATTTACTTAACGTCTTTAATTTTTTTAGATGATGAAAATTACGAGGAAATCGAATCAATATTAGCATTCATGCTTTTGCCGCTGCTTCTGGGAAACCCAACACACAGGACAAAAAAACAAGTATGGCGGCCATCCAAAGCTGAAGTGAAGGATGGCTTCATTACACACGTGCTGAGACCAATGGATGTGCAAGTTGCAATAGCCCACCGGCGTGAGAAATATTTAAAATACAACTTAACGCTCCAACCGGTAATTGTGATTGTTGGTTCTTCTTATATGGACATACAAAAATACTATGTCGTAGTTAACGATTTATTTTTCGAAACAAATTCAATTTTAAAAACAGTGGATACATGTTTTAAAATTTTCTATTCTCTGCACTGTCAATATCCGACAGAGAGTATGTGCGTGTGGAACTTCATACAGCTAGGACTATACCAGTTAAAAACAAAGTGGGACAAAAACTATAGCACTGTTAATGCTTTCATAACTGATCTGGACATTGATCCTTGATCCTTAACAACTTAAACAAATACTTACTTATTTTAAAAAAGAAACCTGTTATAATGCCTAAATGTTTTGTATGTTCCGTAGATTTGTCAACTTACAAACAATTGTGTACTCATATAATATTATATCACCAGAAACGGGGCTTACCTTTAAATCATTTTATTTGTCTGGAAGAAGATTGTAATAGGAAATTTTTTCTCTTTAATTCGTTTAAAAAGCATGTAAAGAGTCATCAAAAAGAATCAAATTCCTTAGCTACTTCTACCAATGACATGGTATTAACAAAAAAAACATTGAATACAGACCCTCCAGTGACAAATACAACTACTTGTGTATATTCTATGGATACAAATTCTTTAACTGACAGCTCGTGTATTTTAAATATTGAACATATTAAAAACATCGAATCGGTTACCAACCCTCTAGCTAAGTTTGCTTCATTGTTATATGCCAATTCGGTTATACCGCTTAATGTCGTTCAAGAAATAATGAACAACTTAAGTAACAATATTATTAAGCCTTTACTTGATCCCTCAAAGCATAATACCTTAAAAGAGAATTGTTACCAAACTACATATAACAGAGTTGCATCTTTAAATGAGTCTATGAAAGATTTTGAATCAGAACATAAGAGGCTGTCTTACTTTAAACGTCTTGGTACATATATAGAGCCCCAGGAATATACTGTTGGACAACGACTAGAGACAAAATATGATAGTAATAATCATTGCAATGTTACTACAGTAGAAGTAACAGCAATGCATATTCCTATAAACTTAGTACTCAAAAAGTTTTTCGAAATGGATGGTGTATTGGAGGAAACATTGCAATTTTTTACAAAAATATTAAACAGTAATAGCAATTTAGTTCAAAATATAATTAAAGGGTCTGAATGGCAAAAAAAGCTTGCTTTACATGAAAAAAAAAATTGTATTTCCTTTGTGTCTTTTTTTTGATGATTACGAAGTTGGTAACGCTTTAGGCAGTCATTCAGGCATACACAAACTTGGGGCTGTTTATATTAGTGTTATGTGTATTCCTCCTCATAAAATATCACATCTAGGTAATATATTTTTATCACTATTGTTCCATTCTTCCGATCGACAAAAATTTGGGAATAATGTTATATTTGCTCCAGTAATTTCAGATTTAAATAATCTACTAGAAAATGGAATAGAGGTTAATAATTCTGGAAGAAAAACTAAACTTTACTTTGAATTAGCAGTTATTATAGGAGATAACTTAGGTATACATACAATCACAGGATTTACGGAATCGTTTTCATCCAATTATCCATGCCGTGTATGTAAGATTGCTAAAGAAACTATGAGAAATGCTTATGAATGTGATGAATCATTACTACGTACTATGCCTCAATATTTGGCAGATGTAGAATTACAAAATGTGTCTGTTACAGGCATTAAAGATGAATGTGTTTGGCATAAAGTAAATGGGTTTTCAGTTATAGATCATGTTGGAGTTGATATAATGCATGATCTCCTAGAAGGAGTCTGTAAATACGATATGAGTTTCATTGTTTTAAGTTACATTACCGACCTTAAATATTTTTCTTTACAAACCTTAAATAATAGAGTAATTTCTTTTAATTACGGACCTGATAGAAGGAATACACCTCCAATGATTACTTTTGATCATTTGCAACGCTATACTCTGAAAATGTCAGCAGCAGAAACACTTTGTTTTGTAAGATACTTTGGATTGCTAGTCGGAGACCTGATACCCGACCATGATGCAATTTGGAATATTTATATTTGTTTGAGAAAGATAATGGACGTTGTCATGTCAACTGTTATTAATAAACCAGATTCAGATTTATTAAAAAGTCTAATTTCTGAACATAACTTCTTATATTTGAAATATAGTAAAAAATCATTAACTCCTAAATTCCATTATCTTACTCATTATCCAAAGATGTTAATTAAATTCGGTCCCTTAGTAAATATCTGGTCGATGAGGTATGAAGCTAAACATCGCATATCTAAGTTATATGCAAACGTGACCAATAATAGAATTAATATTTGTAAATCACTTGCTATTAAACATCAACTTCAGTTAAATAATAAGTTTATCAGTAATACCTTCATTAAACAGTCATTTGACTGTGGAAGAAAAACAACTGTAAGCGATCTGAGAATTACTGAAAATATTGTACGTCAATTACAGTTAGAGTTGACAAGTTTATATAAATGTAGTTGGGTCCAAGTTAACGGAATTAAGTACACTGTTAATATAACGTTAACGTTAGATTTTTATGAAAATAAATTATTACCAAAGTTTGGCTTGATCGAAAATATTTTTATAGCCGATGATTATGTGGTTATTTTTGAGTGTTCTTTGTTTGATACGTTATGTTTTAATGATCATTTATATTGTTTTGACGTAGAATTATTAAGTGATAGAAATACTTATTTCTTTTCCATAGGAAACATTGCTAGTTACGTGCCAAATAATTTGACGCTTAGTGTTGATGGGAAACATTATTATGTTACGCCACGATCTTCAATTTAAATATTTAATTTATCTCAATTTAAGATATTATAATAAATCAAGTTACTACCCAGATGACTGTGTTGAGAAGAATAATAACAATAAATGATCAAAGTAGGTAAATACAAACTATGTTAATCGTACGGTGAAAACATTGTTATCTATATGTCAGTATTGGTGAAGATTGTGATGATTATAAAATAAATGTAATTTTTCTATTTACTTAATATTTTTATTTTGATTCCAGGAAACCTAAACCTGCCTATGGAGCCGTAGTGCGTGCGACGTCTTAACAAAAATGCCGATAAATTAACTCTGTGTTTGACTTATTTTTATTATGATACTAGATAGTCGGAGTCTTTGGATATTGTAATGAAAAAGGCATTTTTTAAAAATATATTTTTAAGACGTCACACATACTGATGGATCTATACACCGCGTTTAGATGAAGAGCCTGCAATCCAGTGGACTGACAGCACCAACAACGGATCTCTTTAGGTTTTTAATGAAGAAAGTACAGTTTTGTTTACTTTTACTAATAAAATTGTATTTTCGTCCACTAAAAGCCTGAGAGGACCCGTTAGTACTGGAAGTGCACTAGATTGCAGGTCTCATCTAAACCAGTAGGCACTGCATACGAAATAGTAGCTGTAACAATACCTAGGATGCTAGCATTACAATGTGTATTGTACTTGTCACAAAAAACATAAAGCTAGCATTGCAATTCGATTAGTTATCATTAAAGTTCGTGTCGTTATTACAGCAAAGTATTTAGTACACACAAAAATAATAATAATTTACGTTTACCAGATTGCATAGTAGTCCTTACAATCGATCTAGTAATGTCTACTTGACGTTTGGTTACAATTACATTGGTATTGTAACAGGCACGATATTTACCTTGTAGTGAGTAGTACATTGTTTTGTCAGTTACACTAAACATCTAGTAGTCATTAATAAACCGATAGGTAAAAATAATAACAGAATGGTTTTTGTAAAGTCAACTCGCGAGTCTTCCTGTCACGGTTGCAAACAGAAGTCCTAGTTATAGTAGCGTTTTTTCTCGTATAGGTAGCCAGATATTTCTCTGCGTGTACAGAACCCGAAAAAGGGTCAGAACAGGACAGGTTAAATACTTTTTTCGGTCAATGAGCAAAAATTTAATTTAATTTAATACATAAAAAATAATATATTTTTTTCTGTTTCAGAATCGGATGAAGAAATCCGAGAAAATATACGAGGGGCACTCAATAATTACTTGGCCTCGCCGCCCGATGGCGCTATCGTTACAAAAGAGTTTTACCATCGTGCAGTAAATACTTTTTGAAGTCTACTATGTAGTTTTCAGTCTTTCCCTTCATTTGTTTTGTTTTGACAGCCTTTGGAAGCGAGCATGTCGGTCGGTTTAACAAAAATGGAAAAAGAACAATATCGTTCAATGATAAGATTCTTGTTTTTGGAAGGGAAAACGCGCAGCGAAATCAAAGAGCGGTTGGATGCTGTGTACGGTGACTATTCTCCTTCGATGGCGACCGTCAAAAATTGGCTTAGAATTTGCTCGTGGCCGCACGTCGGTTTTTGATGAGCCACGCCCAGGTGCACCAAAAACGGATAATACGGAGGATAACGTAAAAAAAATCCACGATCTCGTGTTGACAGACCGGCGACTGAAGATTCGCGAGATAGCTGAGACTGTAGGTATCGCAGAAGGGACAGTGCATCATATTCTGCACGAAGAACTGAGTATGAAAAAGTTATCAGCGCGATGGGTGCCGCGTTTGCTCACACCAGACAACAAGCGCAACCGTGAGACCACATCGGCGATATGTTCGGCGCTGTTTCAACGCAATCCTGCAGAGTTTTTGCGTCATTTTGTGACCATCAACGAAACATGGGTTCACTGGTACACACCAGAGACCAAAGAACAGTCAAAACAGTGGACCTTACCCGGCGAACGTGCTCCAAAGAAGGCAAAGACTGCTCAATCGGCCGGAAAGGTGATGGCCAGTGTTTTTTGGGACTCGCAAGGTGTGATCTACATCGATTACCTTGAGAAGGGTAAAACAATCACGGGGCTCTACTATTCTGGCCGATTCGACGCCGAATTAAAACAAAAACGGCCCCATTTGAATTGGAAAAAAGTGCTGAACAGTAGCTATAAATGCCGAAGCAATAAAAAATTTCAAGCTTCGGTGTTTGGAGTTCTACATTGAGGCAATTAAACAACTATTGCAACGATTTCCGTTTCAAGGTGATATGGAAATTTTACAAAAAAATGGAATTCATCGATCCGAAAATAGTGTGCAGCCGTAAAATATCATCTATCGCTGACATATTGGGAAGGTTCCCAAATATTGTATCTTCAAATGATATGCAAAAAATTAACACCGAATGGTGGCTTCTTCGTAATACAACATAAGATTCTCCCGATGATGACTTGGAGATAGAAGCTTTTTGGAAAAAAGTTGCAAAGATGCAACTTAGCGATGGCAACAAGATGTTTCCAAATTTTACTTCGGACGTTTTTACTTATATGTGCTTGCCACACTCAAGTGCATCTGTAGAAAGAGTTGTCTCAGGTAAATATAACAAAAACAAAATTACGTAACAAATTATCGACGCAAGCAATTTCAGGGGTCCTGCTCTCAATTTTTTTTAACAAAAATAGGATTTGCTACGATTTTGAAATGAAGGAAAAAAATATAGAAAAATAATAAAAACATTTATTGAGAGACGTTGTTTAAATTAATTTTAAGGAAAAAAAATCTCCCGATTGTTTTCATAATGTCGCCATACATCTCCCGGATTTTTATACAAACACCTCCCGTATTTCAAAAATTGGATCTGGCGACACTGAATTCGGCTAACATAGATATTTTTTTGGTTTGATGCAACAACAAATTAAAACATGAACCTCCGTTCATATTCAAGGTTGGTGTACTTGTATTTCTTTTTGTTTTGTTGAAAAAGGGGGTTAATTTAGGAATCAATTTGAGAAATTAAATACATATTACTCTTACTGCTACTACTTACTTATTAATGGGTTTAATGAAGGATAATAAATTGGTGGTTTATCTTTGTTTTTATTAGAAAGTTTGTACCGTGAAATTGTATTAGATTTTTTATATTTATAACATTCTG
Organism: Pyrausta purpuralis; assembly: GCA_963924145.1. Lineage (NCBI taxonomy): Eukaryota > Metazoa > Arthropoda > Insecta > Lepidoptera > Crambidae > Pyrausta > Pyrausta purpuralis. The sequence goes on along the minus strand of OZ001652.1, from coordinate 20,582,566 downwards.
AGCTGATTTCTGAGCTTTGTTTTTTGTGGTATAAAATTAAGGTAATATATCATAGCACAAATAAAGAACTTTTGTTACCAAATGCTATACCCGGCTTTTCTTTTTTCCATTTTATCTTGATACCTTTTGAACACACTTTGTCCACATTAGCCGGGGGAAGATTGGGACAACATGGAAGTGACGAAGGTCACATTTATGAAAGATTTCATTTATAGGACATACGCTACATATAAGTTATGCTTTCTTGTCTTTTCAGAAATAAATACCTATTAGCCACGCCGTTGTCAGCAGCTGAAAGGCAACGTCGTTGCAGGTTGAAAAAAAAGCAAGACAAGGAAAAATATGAAGAATATTTACAGAACGCAAGAGATCGCTATCATGAAAACAAAACGATAGTGAAAGATATGAATGACAAAGAAAAAGATTGGCGAACAGAAAGTGGAAAATAAAAGAGAAAAGTACAGAGATAAACAAAAGGAATCAGAAAAAACGTTAGGAGCTTATACTCCACCACCATCACCGCCAGCCTCGCCTATCGTAAGTAGCGGAAGAAAAAAAGTAAGACGAGATAGAAGTAAATTATATCGAGAAATTTAAAGCTACAAACTAAAAATGACAAATGGAGACGAAAGTATGAAAAGTACAAAAAAAAAACTACAAAGGACTCAAGCAAAGTTTGAAGAAAATAATGTTCTCTGTAACAGCATTAAAGAAAATGACAAAAACTTAAAATGCCGAAAAGATAGAAGAGTACTTAATGAAACTATAATGTCAGATACAGTGAAAGAAGCGGGACTTGAAAATGTAATAAGATGCACTGGGTATACGCTACAAAAAACAACTGAGAATTAAGGCAGTTGATAGGATATTGAGAAGAATGATTATAAACTTCTACATTCGTGTCGACAATAGTCGTGCGACTGCAGGTAATCCTTCTTACCGTACAAAAAATAAGGTTAAAAAACAGAAAAGGTTTCTCTTGAATACAGTTAGCAATTTGTACAGTCTCTTTCCGGAGCCAGCGTTGTCAATTTAGCCCTTTCGGGGCTAGATCTAGCCCTTTTTATGCTTTTTCACCCCTAAAATAATTATTTAGCCCCTAGCCCAATTTCTAGCCCCAAAATTGTGTAAGAAAATTAGGCACTCAGTTTAAAAACGTTTTGAACAACGACGACAGAAAAAAAAAATTAGCATTAACTACGGAAGGTTTTCGAACGCAGCCGAAACGTCAGTCAGACCTTCCGGGTTGGTTTATGGTCAGACCACCTGTCTCATTTCCTCTTATATGAATCGTAGATACAGGTGTTTTCCGAACGCAACCTAACGTCTGTCAGACTACTTGTCTCTTTTCCTCTTACATGAATCGTAGAAACATTTCACTTTATTAGGGAAATGCCCCGAAAATGAATCTACGATTGTTTTGTGGTAGTCTACTGTCTAGCTAGCTGTTGCGAAGTTCGTTACATATTATTTTAAATATTATAATAAGCAATTCAGTGAGTTTACGAGGTGATACGTGCTGCAAATTGCGGAAATGGAATTTCCATCAAAGAAGAAGACTAATTACGCTCAACATTATAGGAAAGAATGGGAGAATGATCTTGGTTTCAAAAAATGGTTAAAACCAGTCAGTGGAAATGATTCTAAGGCAATGTGTATTTATTGTAAAACAGAATTTACAGCAAAGTTATACGAAGTGAAGCGACACTCTTGAGTCGCAAAAACATTTAGATAAATTGAAACCATTTTCGACGGGCCAGAGCACGATATCTATACAAAAAGAAGTGGAATCGAAAGGCAGTGTACATAATGCAGAAGCATTACTTTCGCTCTATATCGCAGAGCACGCAGCTGTTATGCAAGTTGATCATCTAAGTCAAATGTGTGCAAAAGCCTTTCCAGACTCCAAGGCTGCTTGTACTATGCAACTACATCGTACAAAATGTGGTGAAATAATAAAAAATGTGTTAGCGCCCCAATTTAAATCTGCGCTGAAAGAGGATATTGGTGATACCAACTACAGTCTTAAAATTGCGGAGTCGACAGATATTTCCGTTAAAAAATATTTTTAGGACTTGTAATACGATACTACGGTAGATCCATGAAAAAAAATATTACAACTAGAGGTGGAAAAAACTGCTTAAAAATTTTAAACGTTTAATTAAACGTTGTACTTATTTAAATAAGCGTGCATAAAAAAACGCTTTTTTGCTTAAACGCTTTTTGTTTGTCACGTTTGGAAATCGTTGAAGTGAAATGCTTGTTGCGTTGTGTTTGCTAAAAGCGGTTAGCTACGCGACAAATACTCATTATATACACTTTGTTTGATTTTCAAATGTTGTTTCAGATTTTTAATTGAAAATTTAAAAGAAATGTTTTTTACACATATTACACTCTCCAATTTTGTCCTCTACATGTCTGTGGAAGTAGTCCCAAATCATATTATTACTGTTTCTCGTCATTTCTATATTTACATACACAACCCTAAAATTTATAGTTCAATATTAAATTGATAAAGTTTTATTTACACAAACCACCACCAAAACATCAAAACGTATTTATATCAACAATGTATATTAGTTTACAACGAAAAAAGCGCACAAGGTAACATAGCAAACAAAAAAAATGAGCGACACACATTTACTCTGCAAAAACAAAAAGCGCACTGCTTAAACTGCTTTTTTAAGTTTCGTTTAAAATTTTTAAAAGCATAACGAATCAAATAAAGTTGTATGGGTTGCTATACATTTTAGTTGCTGTAGAAAGTGCTGTCACAACAATACACGTAAAATGGAACATTGCCACAGAAAATATAATAGTACCGGAGCGCCGCATCGCGGACGCACGCCGTTTTCGAGCAGAGACACGTGATTTGTTTTGGTCTCAAGTGAGTAATATTTTCACATTGCATATTTTTTGATCTGATACCTACACATTTTAGGTTAACCATTTGCCTATTAGCCAGAGTGTTTTAAGAGTGCATATTTATCATATTTCATGTATTGTTTCTTTCTGCCCAACTCTACTCCGCACCAAAATATTGCTCGCACGTAGCTTAGGCAACTTACACGCGTTTGCGCTTACCGCTATGGTGTTTGGCCGCTTACTTACATTGAGAATATGTATTTTGCGTTGAAATATTTTACGGGATATTTAACATTTACGCGGGAAAACGCTAGTGACTCTATAAATATTAACTACTTGGGACAGACAATTGAAATAACTAACTCAAGTCTCAACTAAATAGGACGTTATATTAACGATAAACTTCAATGGAAAGCACATATTGAGCATATCTGCTCTAAGATAAGATTGCTTTCCCATCGGGCTATGAGAGTGAAAGGAATAGAGAGTGCACCTGTGTTTGTGCACACACTTGTGCACTATAATATGTCAACGACTAACCGACTGGTTAGTCGTTGACTGGCCACCGTAGTCGAAATCGGCTTGGGGGACTATTAGTTCACTGGGGAATTCAACTGACAGGGAAAAATATTTAAAGCGCAAAACGCCTATGTCGGACACACGCTAGTGTGAATGCGCCCTGAGAATGATGTACAGGCTTAAATCTGATGACTTCTGTGCGTCTTATTTCATTGACAAAAAGTTCTTAACCCTGCCTTGCGTAACGTAACGTTTTTGAATTTGCTTTGTTTATACTAGGTTATTAGATTCATAAAAAACAAATGATTCCAAGATAAAGTAACATTAAAAAAAAATAAGCTTACACTAGTGATCACAAACTTTCTATCAGCCGTGTGAAAATAATAAGCAAAACTAAAATGTACTTACCTTCAGGCGATTGTTGTACAGAAGTAGATTCTGCGTCAACGTTTTTGGGCTTTTTGCTACCTGAAACAAAGAAAGAACAAACTTAGTATTGCCTTAAATGTTTATATAATAATACTTATAAATGGGACTTAAATAAACCTAGGGGGCGGGAGGTCTATGCCTTCAGCATGAGACGTCCTTTGGCCGACTATGACTAATTTTATAAAAGTTGGTCATTAATTGACCTAATAAATCAACACGTTTTAGGTAGTTTTTTAATGTTATAATCGACATTATTTAACATCTAAGTAAATTCGCAAAATCACAAGTAATGAATTAAATAAATCAAATCAAAATAGGCATTAACTGGATATTAAAATGGGAATGTAAATGATGGACGGTAAATAAAACTTCAATTCAAGTTTTGTTCTGATTTTATTTCAATTTAATGGTAGAGTATGGCCGAATACATAATACACAGTGCCTTGAAATTTCCAAAGCAGATTATACGTCAGCTCTGCCAAATCCATAATAGCATTTGTAGTAAGTAATAGACTGATACACGTGACATTAGCGGACAAATTATGTCGCCCCCCTTTTGTGGGAAACATTACGTTTAAACGCCAGAAGAAGCTGGCTTATATTCGGATTTGACATTTTTCGGTGCGGTAGGTAGTCTCACAAGTCAACCCATAGTCAGTTCTTTACACTATTTAAGCACTAGCGGTCTTTCTCTCGCGACTTCTAACAAACCATATGATTTTGATTCTGATGGTTCATAGCTAAATAACATCTTGCTACGATCAGTTTAATCACATCGGCTTTCAATATTTATCTAATTATGTTCACATTGAAGCAGAATCCTGCTAGATTTGACCGGACTGCAGTAGGTAAGCACGCTGTGCTGCACGCAAGGTTGCCTCGCTACCCACCGTAAAATCTGACTTTGGAAGACGGCAATACTATACGCAGTCAGCCGCAATTTATAATAAAATAAATAAATACCTTAACTTATACCCCCTTAATAAAAACAAATGTAAAAACACGGTCTTGGAATGGTTAAAATCTTTGAGTTACATGGAGACTAAATTGTTGCTTAAAACTAACATATCATTATTATTTTTATCTTTTATGTACCTGTAAGTTATTCATTGGTCTTTACGAAAATGAAGGTGAGTTAATGGGTTGCAAGACATATACGCGCAGGCACGCACACGCTCACACACACGCGCAGGCACGCACACGCTCACACACACACACACACAGGCACGCACACGCACACGCACACGCACACGCTCACACACACACACACACACACACACACACACACACACACACACACACACACACACACACACACACACACACACACACACACACACACACACACACACACACACACACACACACACACACACACACACACACACACAGGTGAGCAGTAAGAAAAATTAAATTAAATACATTTTATTTTAGTATGTTATGAACATGATTGATAAAAGAGCCGTTCTTCCTACCACAGGCGATGTATTGCCTAAATGGAAATTCCCACAACTAATGCTTATATTAGACTAAGTTACACAAATAAAATATTTGTATTTGTATTTTGTATTTGCTGTGTGTTAAACAATTTGTTTGCACTTACAGATCAACAATTTGGTCAGTTCCACACCTCCGGTTTGGTACCGTGATCACGATCGAACAGCTGAGTTATCCTTTAGGTGCCGAATGACAAATGCTGATTTTCTTAAATTATTTATGAGCAAAAATCAGTAAAGCCGAAATTGAATTGATATAACATATTTTGTTAGGTTGAATATTGTGCCTTTAACCGTGCCGAGGCCCGTACACACTGCGACTTTTAGCAATCGTTGCAGAAGCGCTTAACGCAATAAACATATTTTGACATGAATGCTGTCACGCGTTAGTATCGATACAGTTGGCAATATTCAGATACAGTTTTCACTGGTCAGCTTCTGTATCGCGACGCGTATACGTTACCCCAGCCAGATTTTGTCGAAAATCACATTTTTTTTTAAGTAGATAATTAGAAGTCCAACTTCTTCAATTGTTGTGCTGATTTTTAAATTTGTTTTGCTTATGGTTTTTTAGTTATTTGACAAAAACAGATCTGGCTGGCGTAACGTTACCCCAGCCAGATGTTTTATTAATTAAAGGGTTTATTGAAATAAACTTTAGGTACATAATTAGTATTCTGAACGAGGTAAATGTTGCCACAAAATTTGAATTTGTATCGTTTATGGTTTCGGAGATATTCAAAATCCTGCTGGTGTAACGTTTACGTGTTCGCTGTATCTCCGAAACGGCTAAGCGAATATGTATAATTTTTTGTACACAGCTTCTATGAATTTGTTATAATTTGTTTGCCAATAAAGAAAAACAAAATAATGCACCGTTTAGAAGTATTTTAATTAATAAAAAAACTCAAAAATAGCTCCTAGCTCTTCAAAAAAGAGCTCTAAAGCCTAATTTGAAACGTCATTTTGTAGCTTACAACTGCCTTCAAATGTTTGTAAATTTTCATTAGAATCCTGTAGGTATTTATTAAGTTACAACGATATTTAATTCAGTTCTCGTAACGATGCGCTCCGGAGATTTTAAGCCTCCGATTTACTGAGTTCCTTGTGGATTTAAAAGTTGAATAAGATATCATTAATTAGTATTTTAGTTCAATTTTCTACCTGTAAAATTTCAGCGTAATACGATTTGTAATTACTGAGATAATTAAAAGAAAGACATTAGGTAGTGCATGATCATGGCAACCCGACCAAGTATAGATGGTTACGAAAAAGCGGCCGCGTAGTACTTTATGCCTACCTTTTGAAATTAATAGGATAGTTTTAAACGTAAAGTACAGTTACGTACAGAAGTGTAAAACGAAAACAATATCATCTTAATTTGAGTATTTTTATTTACAAATCATGTCTTATAAACTTACAAAGAAAAATGCGAAGTACCTAAACACTTTAATTTAGTTATATATTTTCTTATAGCAGCATAATAAATGTTCATTGGCTCAACATAATTATAAATTAACTTCCAAAAGATTAACATTGATTTTCAAATCATGAACTAACAATCACGTAGGTAACATAAATAAGTAGACACAAATTAAAAATATATAATTTAATTCATTTCAAGATATATACTATGCTATAGGCTGAATAGTTTAATTCTGTACGCGACTGTATTGAGCATGTAGCGTTATTATACTATACGTTTTAAAAGGTAGGCATAAAGTACTACGCGGCCGCTTTTTCGTAACCATCTATACTTGGTCGGGTTGCCATGATCATGCACTACCTAATGTCTTTCTTTTAATTATCTCAGTAATTACAAATCGTATTACGCTGAAATTTTACAGGTAGAAAATTGAACTAAAATACTAATTAATGATATCTTATTCAACTTTTAAATCCACAAGGAACTCAGTAAATCGGAGGCTTAAAATCTCCGGAGCGCATCGTTACGAGAACTGAATTAAATATCGTTGTAACTTAATAAATACCTACAGGATTCTAATGAAAATTTACAAACATTTGAAGGCAGTTGTAAGCTACAAAATGACGTTTCAAATAAGGCTTTAGAGCTCTTTTTTGAAGAGCTAGGAGCTATTTTTGAGTTTTTTTATTAATTAAAATACTTCTAAACGGTGCATTATTTTGTTTTTCTTTATTGGCAAACAAATTATAACAAATTCATAGAAGCTGTGTACAAAAAATTATACATATTCGCTTAGCCGTTTCGGAGATACAGCGAACACGTAAACGTTACACCAGCAGGATTTTGAATATCTCCGAAACCATAAACGATACAAATTCAAATTTTGTGGCAACATTTACCTCGTTCAGAATACTAATTATGTACCTAAAGTTTATTTCAATAAACCCTTTAATTAATAAAACATCTGGCTGGGGTAACGTTACGCCAGCCAGATCTGTTTTTGTCAAATAACTAAAAAACCATAAGCAAAACAAATTTAAAAATCAGCACAACCATTGAAGAAGTTGGACTTCTAATTATCTACTTAAAAAAAAATGTGATTTTCGACAAAATCTGGCTGGGGTAACGTATACTCGCGACGCGAAACTCTTCATGATAAGCTAATAAAGCGCCATCTAGCTTACAGATATCAAAACTTAACTTATCCTATCCTATCCATAGTTAGTTAGCTAGATTTAAAAGTCCTACCATTAATATTTATTTGTGTACTTGGTTACAAGTTTATCCTGTTATTTAAATCACAATTCGTTTTACAAAAATGAACAAAAACAGGTCTCATAACAAATACTTCAACCACACTTAAAAGGTCTAAGTATAACTAGACATAAAGGTCAGGTTTGAGTATAAAATGAAAAACAATAATGATTTGTATTTATATTGTTTTTTTTTGCATTCACAAAATTAATAATTTAAAATGTTTTATTTTCTTACGAACAACATATATTTATGATTTTATTACACAATTATTACTACTAATACAACCCATATTATCCCTCCTCCCATATTGAGTATAAATATTAATATAATTACTGAGTTTCCAAATAGTCACAATATTGTAGGCAATTCATTTTAATTTTACCTGATAAATTCAGTACAGGTGTTGCTAAGGGGCAAAGTCTGTCTTTAGAATATTTATGAACATCCTTGAAATTGCGATGACATACACGTTTATTTAAAATGTTTGCAACATCTAATGTTGTCAATTCGCCACCAATATTTGTAATCCAGACATCTAACTTTTCTCGATTCCTTTCTGGATTAGGAAATCGATGTAATGGAACACCTGTAATGTAAATAAAAATTGTAAGTAAATAAAAGGATCCAAAAATAAACGCTATCTCAATGAAACAGGTTATGTTTTTATTTACTGAACTAAGCAAAATTAAATTTAATTAGGTATAAAGAACTTCATGCAGTCTTAAAATACATACAAAAAGAGAAGTATTAAGTGAAAAGCAATAACAAATACTAAAATAGGTTTAAAATCGGTGATCACATCATTGTTGAAACTTAAAGGATATTATATTTTATCCAGCTTTCAAGACCTTTCCTCCTTTAATCCTTTCGAATGTTAGTTTGTTTGCATAGGTTCTTTGTTTAATGTTACAAAGAATAGCAAAATCTATTTCATTTCTGAGTATCCGGGCATTCATGATAGTTAATTATTAGTAAGAAACTGCATTATTGCTTGGAACAAGTAAAAACATACATACCATCTTCCTTTGTTATTAAACACCCAGGTACACAGCATGCCTTCGACATGACTAAAATTTTAATGATCACTTTGTTGCAATTATGGGTAAAATTTTATTGATCACTTAGTTCCAATTATGGGTACTTCACTGAAAAAAATATGTAACCATACTATTTTGGTTAAAACAGTTTTCAACAAACTTTGGTTATACAGTGCAACCTTAATATAACGGACCTCAATATAACGACTTCCTCGATTTAACAAATTCTTCATAATCCCCTTGAATTATCCATAAGAGTCAATATAAAATATACCTTTACATTGCGAACATTCTTTGCGTACAACCTCTTTATAACGAATTTTCAACTATCAAGAAAAAGTATTCATACCTCTAATTAACGAATTTTGCCAACCCAAAACCTTTATATAAAGTTTCCACCAATAATATAACTCTTAATCTTATAATGTGATTCATGTCTCGACATGTTTCGACACGCTTTTGTTTGTAAATTAATCATTGTTGTTTTGGTGGAAAGTAATGTAAACACCTCTGCTCATCACTATTGTTAAAAATTTTAGTTAAAATGGCTCAGAAACGTAAAAGGCGTTCATCACGAAATTAGATTGCGCTATGGATGTCATAACTCATACCGGTGGTAAACAGACAACTATCAATGACTTTTTAAGACTAATCAATGAACAAAATTGAGATTAAGCTACTATATAACCACGTTGTTAATTGTTTTTGATTATTAATGTAAGAAAAAAAAATATTATCTACCTAATTTTTTTTAAATACATACCAAATACATATAGTAATTTGATAAAAATGTATTATCATTTATTAGTAGAAGTTGTTCGCTATAACAAGATAAGTACGTAATATTGAGGTGAATAAAACTATTCTTTTACCTCTTTATAACGAATTTTAGACCAATCTAACCTTAACATAACAAACCTCAGTTCAACGAATTACTTGATATTACGAATATTTTCTTGTTCCCCTCCGATTTGTTATATCGAGGTTGCACTGTACTAGCTTGATTTAGCAATACCGGTTTATCCTTATAGAGCTTTTGTTATTATGTTAGATTAATCCAGATCATACTACTGGCCACCTTTGTTATTAGAAAGGACGTGTAGTTATATCAAGTATAGCTTACTTTTTATCAGTTAACATTTATTTAAAATTCAAATTAGTAAAAAAAAAATTTTTTTGAACCTGAAACTCATAATTATCTATTTTTAATTAAACGTAGTTTTGAAAAATATAAATAGAAGAAGTAATAACTATTTTTAACAACCAAGTTTTGTTCCTATTTTGTACATAGGACCTTATGTTTCTAAGGCGAATCTTGTCCGTATTGACTGGGTTAATAATCAAATATTTGATTAGATTTAAACATTCTAAAAGAATAAATGTATAAGGTTATATGTAAGTCAACAGTTAAGTTAAACTTTTACTTTGTTGACGAATTTCCTTTCAACCACTTTTGACATCAAAATAAATGATTACACTTTGTTTCCCTTATGAAACCAGGATTTTTTATTGACTGGCAAAAAAATTATACTCGAGGAATTTTGGTATCACTTAGATTACACACATAATTTTGTGTTTATTTGGTACATATCCATCAAGGCATGAGTCCAACTTGTACTTGGTCACTTTACAATATTGAATTGAAAGCCATATAATATTGAAATTTACATAAAAGATCACACAAATAATACCAATTTATGTTTATCAGTTTTATGTGGTTCATAAGTTGAAATATTTAACTTGATTTCGGTAGAATGTTAATATTTAACTTGTTATGTCAATTTGTCCAGTAAATACTGTAAAATATGGAGTTGTTCAATCATGAACAACAAAGATCTCAATCATATTGAAAATTATGGTTCGACATTTTATTACCTGGTGAGTCTTAGGCATAAGATAATAAAAAAGAATGCAACTCCATGGATTAGAGCGTAATTAATAACTTATATATAATTTGCTTATTAACAAGAAAATGTTTTTACATTTAAGTTATAAAGGCGAAGTATGGTTTTCGAACATCTTGATATCAAAAATTAAAATTCAGAAGAAGAAATGCAGTAGAAATTTAACCGTCATTTAGTTGATCGTATTTTCTAATATATATTTTATAAAATCAGCGACAATGTTAGAGGGACATGGGTACTGAACTGAACTGATTGAAGAAACACAACAGTATTAGGTTATGATGGAATCAAATAATCAAAGTCATGTAACTTTATCAAACTTTATCATACAAATAATCATAGTCATGTAACTTTATCAAACTTTTAAGTCTGAATTATCTAAAATACACATTAACAGCCACTTACAAACTTACCACTCCATATAACAACAGAAATATCGATTCTCAGTAGTTAAAGACGAACTACTAATGGTAACGCATTTATCAAACAAACCATAACAAGTATTTTACGTCCAATTGAGTGATACATTTTATTTGCAAATATCACTAATTTAAAACTTTTCGAATGTAAGTAACTACGAGACAAACAAACATGGTTATGTTGTTCTCGACGAATGAAAAAAATTCATAGGCGAGAGGCGAGTGAGGTTAGGAGGGAGGATAGCGAAGCGAACCACAGCACAGATGATGCTTCGTTTAAAATGGGCGCGAATCGCGAGGCGAGTTGGAGAGCCGAGTGTCGAGCACAAATGTGAGACGCTCGCTACTCGCCTGGTGACTCGTGTACTCGCGCGAGTAAAGGGCTTCCAGCCCCCTTACTCTGGACACAAAACCCGATCCAATGAATATAGCCATTCCTGTCACACGCGTACACGGCCTGGTATGAGTGACAGGGATAGGTATATTCATGGGATCGGGTTTTGTGTCCAGAGTAAGGCCTCAGGGCTGGTTTTTTTTAGTTGTCCTGATTTTATTTTTGTCATAGCGTCAATGCTGTTTTAATTACAAATATAATTTAGATATTAATCTAAATAGAACCTCTCTTTGATTCAGATTAAATTATGAAATCTTGGCTAATCCTTAAAAATTACATATTGTTTATTTTTTTTCCGACTGGTACTACTTTTACTCCATACTAAAACAGTTTGTCCAACTACTACAATGTTATCGAAACATGTCATTTAAAAAAACTTTTGTGCTATTTGCATTTGAGATTTGGGTTCGAATTCTGAGCACGGACGCGTGATTCTGAGTTACTTTTTCAATCTTTTGAGAAAAGGTAACTATTATTAATAATTAAATATGTAATACAGCATAAATACCAGAGTTGCATGAAATTTTAAACATGCCCATTGTTAATGCTGAAATAGAAAGTCATGGCTCCAAATATAGAAAACGATTAGAGAAGCACCCAAACCATCTGGGGGGGCAACTCACTATCCAGGAAACCATACACCGACTCAAGAAAGTCGGAATATATTTGACGCAAATTGATACCTGGAAGAGAATTAGTATTGAGGAGGGGTTGGCTCCACTTGGAGCAGTACTCTTCAGGCCAAAACGCACGCAACACATCTGCTAATAGTCTGTCAGACTGATCGCAAATGAAATGCTAGGAAAATAAAATGTAATACATTTTTATCAAATTCAAAAATGTGTCCAATTTTTGTTGCGTGGGTAACGTCATGAATATAACGATTCTATTCTTGCCATCCTATTAAACAATTTGTTTGCTCTTGCCTTTTATTTATTGGCAACACTATTGCACTAGATGCCAACATTGAAAACAAAATCGGCATCACAGAGTACCTACCTTTTTATAATAGGATGTGATGTATCAGAAACACAATGTTGCTTTTACCTTTCTTTCAGTGGGTGAAATTAACAAGACAATTTAAACTAAAGTTAACTTACAGCCACTCAATATCTGACTTGCAGGAGCATTTTCCTGGTTTTCACTTGTAGCTATACTTGGCTCATATGAAAACATTATAAATAATATCTTTTATGTTGGTACATAATTCATAATTATTTAGTAAATAAGTTTTATTGGAAAAACAAACAACTAGAAATTGCTGAAAAGTATGATACGGACTTTTTAATTAAACTTTGGGAGTATTGGGAATTGTAAGAATATTGCTGATGCAAAGAAACAGGTATTCAATGCGTAAGCTGGGTAGGTCTCAACAACTATTTTTGATTTCCCGACGGTTCAACCAAGTTGCATTGGCTGACTGTAATAATAAAGCCCTTTATGTTCCGTGATTTTTCACTGTTGATTGCTGCTTTAGATTGAAGATATGACTAAGTAAGAGATTCCTAACCTCCTAAAAGTTTGTTTAACAATGTTTACATCATCTAATAATGGTCATATTTATTTAATATCAACATGAAATCTATAACCTAAAAAAGTAAATACTTACATCAAAGTGATCTTCACAAAAATAAAGCTAAGTAGTGGGTGATATTCCTTTCAATTCATGTCTTGCAAGTTTAAGCCACTTATTGTAGTCGTACTGTCTTGTAGAAAGGAACAAAAATAAATAACTTTTCAGGAGTTTTGATGGATGTGTTAGTACACACAGGGACGGAACACCATCTATATGCTTTTGAATTCATATTTATGTTATAAAATTTCAAAATTAATCAAGGATGTATCAATGTTTACAACTGTCGGATGATTCCTGTCACAGAACACTTTTATTCAGAGAAACTTACATTGAAAACCAGGTACTGCTGTTCGGAACAACTTCTTCTCAATAAAGCATGTGCTTTCAAAATGTTTGCTGCAAAGCATCACATGTTTAGAATGAAGTCTATTCTGGAATTTTGGTGAAGACCAGTCTTCATTTGGGAAGCAATACTTTGCCCATAATTCACAACTGAAAATTAAAAAACATGGAAATTACACACCTTAATAATCATGTTCACAAAAAAAACTATACTTATTTAAATAAAAGTCTATAATTTCTGTATTGATGTAAATACGGGAGTGGTAGCTAGAACATTTTCTTAGTAAGTACAAGGGGTATCAAATAGGTGTGTATACATATTAGGTTAGTTTTTAGTAAGTAGTTAAAGGCTAGGTTATCAATAATTGGTCTAAAACAAATTAGGAATAAGTATGTTACATTAGGAAAATATACATTATGTACATACCGCAAAGCATTTTTAGAGCCAGGCTTTGGAAACCGATGTAAACTGATGGTGGAATCTTTAGATGGTGAAGATCCACACATGCAACAGGTTCTAGTGTTTTCTTTTTGCGAAGTCATCGCAAAAATTATACACAAAACAAGAGTCACTGTCTCATCACATCACCGAGGATATATCTCACAAATACACAGTTAATTTCACCAAAACACAGCCACGGAGGAGTAAGCTCAACTTAACGCTACCAATGTTAGTAAAATCAAATGGAACTTATTACAAATAAACGTAGTTACAAGAAAAAAAGCAAAGTTGCAGCGCGGCAGAGGAAGACATTTTTCCTTGTGACGACAACTGTCATCCAACCCAAACGTCATCGAGAGGTTGTAAGAGTTGCCATTTGCCACTCATTATAACCTGTTTTATGAGTAATATGTAAAAATAAATATGTAAAAATAATATATGATTTGTACATTTAATCTATTTGTTTCGTTTCTAATTAATAATACAAGGTATTTTCAAGGATAATTACGCTTCGGAACAATTTAAAAAACTTATTATTAATAAGATACGAAATTTTATTTTAGTTGGCAACATTCTATATATACTCTTTTCACTTTGATGCCGTTGTCTCTCTCGTGTTTACAAGCCCACCTTCATTGTGTTCGTAGAACAATCTTGATACCCCCTGATTCCTGAGTGCTTAGTTTGACTTTTTTCATCTCACGTTCGATTGCGAGCGCGTTAGAATTTTGTATGGGAAAAATAAAGCGCCACCTTGCGGTCACTTTAGGAAATAAAATTGTGATTCTGAGTTTTTACGTACCTACTCAACTCGAGCAGTGAAAACTGACTCGCAATCGAAAGTGAGGACGTAAGACATCGTTTTGCTAGTACGAGTTGCTTTTTTGACAGCTTTTGTCACGAAAGTCAGTGAGCTCTTCACTAACGCAAGTGAAAAGTTTTCACGCGAGTATTTATGGTGAGAGGTGTGGTACAACTACAGTAAACTCGTGAAAATTGAAAAAATCTGAATAGGTAATGGCGGCTCGACTACATTTCGTCTGGAAAATGTTTTCCACAGCTGAATCCAGGGACACCCGTGGATTTACTGCGAGGAAAAATATGATAGCTAGAGCATCGTTTTATCCACTAAAAGATCTGACTGAGACACAATTTCGAGCGCGATACCGTATCTCAAAAAAAAAATATTTCAAAATGCTCGCTATGGAGCTCAAGAAAAAAAACTAATTTGCGATCTTCTCAAAGGGTTTCACTCGAACTAAAGGTTTGATTTATTTACACAGTGCACTACGAAATTGCTGTGATTTACTTCCTATTTTTAGGTGTAAAAACTTCTGTTTTGTTTTGATTATTTATAGGTCCTCACTTTTTATGCAACGGGGTTTTACCAGAGGCCTGGTAGGTATGACAAAAAACATTTCGCAAAAAATTTGCAGTGCATATATACAGAAGAGTTCACACAGGCTCTGACACTCCCGAATAATATTAACAAATATATAAGTTTCCGGAAAATCCTGCAGACAGACAGGCAGTCAGTCGAAGGTAACTACCGATTAACCTTTGTAACATATATAACCTAACAATATATACTAATATATTTTTTTAGATTTTGCAGATTCTATGGTATTCCAGGAGTGATTGGTTGTGTGGGTGGTAGCAATTTTAAGTTTGTGGTTTCAAGAAATGAGGCGGAACACTTGTTCTACAGCAAAAAACATTACCATTCTCTCAATGTACAGATGGTAAATAATTCAACATTTTGTTGGTGGGCAAACAACACAGCGGAAATCCTATGAATTTATAGATGATTTATGTGGTATTTTTTTTTGCTTATTGACAATATGTCATTGAATAAAAAATGTGAGATAATGTATGTATAATGTAAAACTTTGTATTTTGTAGATATGTGATTATCAATACCTCATTATAAATGTAAATGCTAAGTTTAGTAGAGCAAATCATGACTATATGCACATTGTTGGTTGGTGAATGAATGAATAAGTAAGGATGTAAAATAAAACTAAAAGATTGGGATTCAAACAAGAGGTAATGCCTTGTAAAAAAAACACGATAACTGTATTTATTCACACTTACTACTCCATATACGTCACAAACATATCGAATTGAGCTGCACTTGTCTCCATTTTCTTTCAAAATGGATACTTTAAAAGCAAACAAACAAAAGGCGCGCCGCGTCAAAGTGTTTTTGTATTTGACGTATCTAAAATACTCGAACAATTTCAATAGACAGTTAGATTACATGAGGGTTACTAAAGGATAATGTACCCTCAAATCTGGTTGGCTTATCTTTAGAAGTGAATGTCTATGGTAGCTGAACTTTCAAATGACCAACATAATAAAAACAATGCTCACCTCTCGCAGTGAGTAAACGCGGATCGAATAGTTTGCTTCGATTGCAACTCATACTCGCGTGTGATCGATAGTCGATGCGTTTGACATTTGTTCGATTAACGCGATGGTAAAGTCATTCGATGAACTTTGTGTCACTCAAACTAAGCACTCTGTACTGCTGTATTCTAGACTAGAGTGACATTCACAAGTGACGCCATGACACTTTGAAGTGTTTTGGTGCAAAAGGACATCATTTTTTTGGGCCTAAAATACGTTAATATTTAACAGGGTCATATTTAGTTGTGGATTACTTATAAACTTAAATACTTTCATTGAACATTATATTTAGATTTTTTAATACGCCCGTTTTCTTTTTGAAAACATTTTGTTATTCTTGAAAATGCGTAGAACAGAACGTTGATTTATACCGCCTTTGACATTTGATTTGCTGGCACTGACATATGACAGATGTCAATATTTACGAAGAAGTGGATGGAACCAAAACAGCGTTTTGTTCGTCGAATTTAAAAAAAAATAAAGAGTAAAAATCTTTGTTTTAGGATAAGTATCAAGCTGATTGTAAAGTGGGAATTTTCTCTTTTTGGATTTTTTATGTAATTTAAGTATTTTTGTATTCGTTTTCTCAAAAATAAACAAAATAAAATGTTTCTATAACTGTGAACGAAACGAACTTACTGCGGACAGTGTTGCAACTCTCTGCTGTACATGCCAGTAACAAAAGACTTAGATTGAAAATAAAAACAAAACTCATATCGAAAAATTTTAAAAAATGTGTGTTTTTTGTTTGTATGAATTTATTCTTTCATTTGGTGTATCATTTGTTTCTGTCAGTTAGAATTGTATTTTAAGCCCAACTCCCATACAAAAAAAATATTGTCCTTTAAATTTATGAATTAAAAAGTAATTTTTAAATACTAAACCATGATTTTGAGCAGAAATATTATGTTTGTTGTAATTAATATATATTTCCGAGTATTATAGAACAGTTCCTCAAAATTTGTGATGACAAATTCATCATTCCTATTATAAAATTTAGTGAGCCAACCCAAAACAGCATTTAAATGATTTAGTCAGCATAGAAAGATTTTGTCTGCAATAATAAAAATCAGGACAATCTTTGTTTCGCAAATAATTTTGATAATGGTCAAAATTTAAATCATTAATAGGCAGCATACCACTACCATGAATTTGCAATTTGCATAATAAACATTCGGTCCGCAAAATAACTACTTGGTCAGCAAGATTTTATAATTGATCAGCAGAGAAAACATGTTTATATGCATTCTATTTGATTGGTATGCATATTTTAAACATGCTACCAACTTTCCATCAACCAATAACGCATTGGAGTCTTTTAACAAAGTAATAAAGGATAGCAACACACTACGCAAACGCTCTTTAAATCTTCAATTCAAATTTGAAATCGTCAATTCAAGAAACAATATTTCAGCAAGTGGTTTGTATCATTGCCAACTGAAAGAAACGATTGGCTAAAAGGGAGATGTGACTGTCCAGTTAAAGTTATATATATGCAAGCTCGTGATTGGTTTGGCGATTCGCTTAAAGTATGTGTTTCCCCCACTGGAAGCTAAAATTATTCCCACATGGAAAAATAGGAAACTTGGCCGTCCGTCAAAAGCAAAACAGGCATTGATAATACAAAAAAAAATCTTTCTCATCGTTTGATTCCTTGTTGATTTGATATAGTAATTATGAGAATTAAACATTTTGTTAAAGTACGTTTTATTTTACAACTTGTGTATAAGAAGTCATGTCATACTCATTGTATGTATAAATTTAGTAAATAATAATTATTATAGCTTAAGTGCATGGGTATCTTCTTGATTATCTCATATTTTGGAATCACCACAATTAAAAAATAAGAATAATGAAATATTTTATTAATTTACATTTCTACTACAAACACATCCACTCAGAAAGTAATTAAATTACATAATATTTGTAGTGTACATCCGGCCGTCTGAGCCAGGCTTCTCGAGATCTAGCATATCTAGGCTGATAACGAATCGTTAGTGACGCTGATATTTCCAAGTTTCATCGTTTGTGACGCAATAGTTTTCTTGGAAAGTCAAAAAAACTAGGCTCAGACAGCCAGAATTTCGCATTTTCCGACTTTCCAGATCTCAACTATCAGAGGGTTTCAGGGCGCTGTTTCTTATAAAATGTAATGTGACGCGTAAGTGACGGTCATCCGAAATAATTTCATCAATTTTTATCCAGTACTTTTTGAGAAATCGTGATAAACGTGTGGCTCAGACAGCCTGATATCCGGTCGTCTGAGCCAACTTGTTTTTTTTTCTATATAGCACGAAATGTTACGTTTTGAACAAATGTTTTTAGGATTTACTGATGTGACGACGTTCGTGACAGCTCTCGACCAGATTTGAACCTTTGTGACGCACGCGTTTTGGAGAAATTGAGGAAAAGCTGTTGGCTCAGACAGCCGGACGCTGGCTGTCCCCTCATGTCAAGGCGGATGCTTTCTCCTGCTATTTAAATATTTAATTACGTAGTCAATAACTACGCCTATGAAGGAAAATATGTTAATTATTTATGGTCTCAGGTAGTTCAGGGAAAAAAAAATGTTAGATTACTATTTATTTGAAAACAACCGCTAATTTAATTAAGGTACTACAATATTAGAGAATTTTGGTAAGGTACATACTACTTACATATTACTCGACTCTTTCCATGTGATTACGGCCTACTTAGGACAAGATACAAAAAATAAATATAAATAGTAACTTCATTCTGCAAGTCTTTTCCTACTTTTGTTTGGATGGAAAATTTAGTAATTCATTAACTCGTCCCACCATGCAGGGTGTATCGGGCAGAGTGTAGGTAAATTCAACTAAAAGTCAAATGAGAAGTCTAGATAACAGAACAAAAATAATCATTGAATAAATTTAAGCGTGTATGAAATTATCTCACCGGGAACCATTCCGCGTAACGACTGAAAATCATGGGCACACAGTACACACATACTGTGTCCCGCGCCACGCGACCGTGATCGTTTAATTAACTCAGTTTCTCCTTCGTACTTTTTCCGGACTTAGGACCGGCAAAGAATCTTAAACTCGAAACTTATGTTCATATCAAAATCTGTCATTTTAAATAATCTTCGAAACAAAAGAAAAGAGGAAATTTACAGTAAAAACTGTGAACTCGATTAAGATGCTTTGGTGTAGTTAAAAAACTGAATCAACTTATTTACAACCATTGAATTAATTAGCTAGGTATCTACTTAGTTTATAACCTGTAGTTAGGTATAAAAACTTATATTTTTCAAGCAGTAAGTGTTTGTAATGACGTCCAATTTGCACTTAACACAATGTCACAAGATTTTGTAAAAACAGTTCACTGCTTTTTACTTCTTCACTTTTTTAACGTCTTAATTATTACGGTCATTGACCTTACCGTCTCTGTCAGAATACTGAATGAATGAGAATCAACTTAACTACAATGATTGAGTTCCTTACGTTTGTAACTATGTAAAAAATATGTAAATTGCAACAAATGTTCGAAGTGCCGTCCGTTTTGCGATAAACACAATCTCACACGTCGTCGAAAATTGTTTGTTACTACTCAGTTCAATGTTTGTTAAATCACCTATGATGCACCCACGAAAAGTTTTGTATTGCGACCGTAAAACTCTGTTGCGCGTTTTCACCTACGTATGCGAACAGTATCGAGTCTTGACGGCAACTGAGAGAGCGAGAGCTGCACGTGCGCGCGGCCGGGTGCGCGCCTTATCAACTGGCTCGGGGTGAACAATAGGCAGCGCGGGCGCTTGGAGTCGCCGACAAACGGAGCCGCGGCGTGTCGGCAAGCCATGTGCTACAATGCAACGAAAATGTAAATAATTTCATGAAAAAAAAGTCCAGTTTTTTTTTTATTGATTTATGATCAGAATCGTTTAATGAGTTCTCTCCTTAATTTACCTACAGGCCGCCTGATACATCCTGTATAATATTTGGGACAAAATGCAAAAAATTAAAGATATGTTTACATTCTGCAGCTCGTCCTCAGTAATTCTTAAACTTTCTTAATGTTTATAAGGAGGCTTTTATTTTTCATTTCTAGTTTAAATGAGATAATCTTACAAAGATCATAGTTTATCAGACCATGTACAGGCTCATATTTTATTCACCATTTAAAAAATCAGGAATATGCTATCAAGTTAAAAAAAAAAAGTTAAATGAGAACTTTAAAACACTTTTTAATCACTGTTAATTCGACATGTGAGATAGCGTCAGACGAAAAAGTAGACATTTACAGTGATGACAGTTGCTGAAAAAAAATCCGCACTACTGATTAGTGACTAATGTACTGACAAGGAAAACCTGCACTCACGAAATTAATCATTAAAAAATGCATTTAAATAAATTTATAGTGATGATATTGGGCTAGTTATACTAAAAGGGGGCACAAAGACTTATGACAACAATTTAGTTGAACTACTTACTACTTTTACTAGGCGTAGTCAGCGTTCTCTTCAAAAAAGCTAGGCTCCAGGCTGACTAGGCATACTCAGCGCTTCGCACTTACTTTTTTACTCGGCGTTTAGATAGCTGTTTACTGATAATTCTGATCACACCCAACGTCTAAGAATAACGATGTGGAAGTCTTCTGTTATTGATATTTTAGTAAATAAAAAAGTTATTTTAAGAATTGTTTCTGGTGTAGCATTTATACGAATAGTAACTTATCAATTCATTCCATACATGTCTACAGCTTATTTTAGACGAAATGCAGATAATTTAATCAAATGATTTTTTTAACGTCATTTAAAGTAATCAATTAGTTAAAACTATCAATATGTATTAGTAAAATGAGAATAAAATCAATAATATTGTTATAAAAATGTTAACACAATTTTGTTGTACGAAAGGAAACCCTTTTAATGATTACAAAGTAAAATATAATATACATCTGATAAAACAATTTTAGTCAAATATGAATAATACTACTCGTAAATAGGTATACTGTACTAGTCATAAAATCAATAAAGTCTACGAACTAAGTAAAAATCCACGAGCACAAAATTTATTTCATTTAAACTTTACAAGAACATAAACACTACAACCTGTGGTAATAAACATGACAGGTCCAAAACAAAAGATTTTATTTCATTGTTTTCGTAAGTTGGTTTCTACGCATCTCTCTAACCGCCATATCCATTGTTACTTACTTAAATTTTTATGTATTATGTATACATTTTGTAACATACATTTAAACTTTCTTGTTAAATTCAACAACAATCTTTTGAGCTATAAAATAAATGATATTAAGTGGATGATTTCTTTCCAGCCTGCATAATTTTATAGTCTATCTATATATTTTTATATATATGATCAGCCATTTGACCACTATCACACCTGGTGGTAAGTGATGATGTCGTCGAGGATTGATCATGTCTGATCAGTAATTGCTTAATGACTCTTCTCTTGAAAATGCCCAAATTAAGGGTTTCAGGAACACTTCAGCCGGTAGCGCATTCCATTCGTTATTCCTCCGCATCAGAAATATTGATCGAAACTGTTTAGTGCGCATTGGTGGCATGTCAACGACACCAAGATGGCGCGCGTCTCGTGTTCCGAAGGTGAAATAAGGATGGCTTAGTAATTTTTGTTCGTAATAATAATAAGCGGTCCCAGCGAACTGCGTTTCACCTTAAGCGCCGTTTTATGGTTATTATTTTGCACCCAAAAAAGCAGGCGACGATTTGCATAATGACTAAAATTGATGATTGCATCTTGTCCCAAATGGGCCGTAATCATATGGGACGAGTTGAGTAATGAGTACGTAGTATGTATTTAATACCGAAAAAGTCTTATATTGTAGTAACCAGCTGGAGCTAGCGGTTACTTTTAAATATAGAGTACCTAATTAAAAAAAAAACTGGAATACCCCATACATAATTAACATATTTTCCTTCATCAGCGTAGTTATTGACTACGTAATTAAATATTTAAATAGCAGGAGAAAGCATCCGCTTTGATATGAGGGGCTTTAGCTTACATTTTCTACTAAATTGCCTTTCCGTTTCCATAAAGAATGCGAAGTGTAGCCACCCAAATGCATCATTGTATGGGAAACTTTTGATTGGCGGCATATAGAGCCGTCACTTACGATTTTTTGTACTTAGAGGCCGCGTCACATCAGATTAGATGAGTTTTCAGCTTCGTACAACACCGTTTTCAGCTTCGTACAACACCTGGAAGTGGTAGAACTGGGTGGCTCAGACAGCTCAGCAGCTTTTTCTCAATTTCTCCAAAAAGCGTGCGTCACGAAGGTTCAAATCTGGTCGAGAGCTGTCACTAACGTCGTCACATCAGTAAATCCTAAAAACATTTGTTCGAAACGTAACATTTCGTGAAATATAGAGAAAAACAAGTTGACTCAGACACGTTTATCACGATTTCTCAAAAAGTACTGGATTAAAATTGATGAAATTATTTCGGATGACCGTCACTTACGCGTCACATCACATTTTATAAGAAACAGCGCCCTGAAACCCTCTGATAGTTGAGATCTGGAAAGTCAGAAAATGCGAAATTCTGGCTGTCTGAGCCTAGTTTTTTTTTTATTTTCCAAGAAAACTATTGCGTCACAAACGATGAAACCTGGATATATCAGCGTCACTAACGATTCGTTATCAGCCTAGATAAGCTAGATCTCTCCAGAAGCCTGGCTCAGACGGCCGGATGTACACTATTTGTAAGGATTGCGTCCATTTTGCGCATGACAAGTAAAGCATTTGTGCTACGTTTATAAGCAGCATAAAATTAATTATTTTGCTTATTCTCTGAGTGCTTACCCAAATTTTATAAAACAGAAACAGCTGCTGCTTATATAATTACTATGCAGTTCAAAAATAATTACAGCCATCCAGAATGACATAAATTGCTGATTGATTTTGAATTGTTTGCTGGCCATGAGTTGCTGTGCTGACCAATTAGCTATTTCTGCTGACAGATAATATTTTCCTGCTTTCAAAAATACTAATAGGTACTATGCTGACCATTTAAATAACACCCTTAAATTATTATCCCTTAGAGGATTGTACTTCTATGGTTAGGAGGGAGGAGAGCTAACCACAGATTATGCTTAGTTTACAAATGGGCGCGAATCGCGAGGCGAGTGTGATCACAAATGTGAGACGCTCGCTACTCGCCTGGTGACTCGTGTACTCGCGCGAGTAAAGGGCTTTCAGGCTGGTTTTACAGCACACAGATAAATTAAATGTATTAAGAGCCGATTTTTTAATGGCCAGATAAAACTTATCAGACTGATAAATTATTAAGCGACAGATTTAAAAAAATGACAGTTACGTATGATTGCTGACTACTTGGTGACGTTTTCAAATTAGCCATATTGTATTTTGTTCGACGAAAATTTTTATGTGACTATGGAAAAATCAGCCATAAGTTAATTTTTATTATGGTTATTTAGATGTGAGTGTTGTATTTTGTGTGATATAGCCAATAAACGATTTTTCTCTTTCGTTTCGTTAGGTACATGTTTTATATTTCTACCGACTAAAAAAAGGAGGTTATTAATTTTACCTGTATTAATTTTGCCTGTACGTATGTGATATACTTACAATTCGAAGTTTGAGTTTGTTTATTTATTAAGGCTTCCAAACACGTACTCGCTTCGCGCCGCCAGCTTTTTCTCTCTTTAGACCTATGGTTGACTGGTAGAGAATGCTTTTAGCATTAAGTCCGCCGTATATACCTTTTATTTCAGCATGAAGTGTTTTAAATATATATATATATATAGTATGTTTCGATGTGTGTCCACGGATTTCTCAAAATCGAGAAGTCATAGCGAGCTGAACTTTTTTAATTCAATTAAAATATGTAAACGGAAGGTATGTACAGTGTCAGTTTCTTCAAAATCTAAAGAATAACGTATTTCAGGTTAAACAAATGATGTGCCTTGTCGGTTTATCGGCCACCACCACACATAGTATCACAGCTTGGACAGCGAGCTCTTGGAACGACTGCGTTAAGGGGCTACCCGGATTTTTAACGCGCACACTAGCGCCACTTTAGTAGAAAAAACATAACTCGTTAAATAAAAGACCAATCAAAAATCTGGTAGATACGATTGTAGTACAGGTTCTATAGTTTATTTAGTACGTTTAAATTGTTTCTTAAGTAGTTTACTGTAGTTAGAGTTAGAAAAACTGCTAAATATGGTCATTTTTAGCAATTCTTCTGTAACTGTAACTGCAGATAACTTTGCGTTATTGAACTTAGATATTGTATCTAAAGCACATAATCAGAGCTACAATCGTATCTACCAGATTCTTGATTGGTCTTTTATTTAACGAGTTATAATTTTTCTAGCGAAGTGGCGCTAGTGTGCGCGGTAAAAATCCGGGTAGCGCCTTAAGAAAGACCCATAAATGTTTTAAGCCGCTACCTGTGGTGGTCACTAGCGTCGATATTTTTTATGCTGACTTTTTTCAGGCCAAGGAATAAAATCATTACCGATTTCCTTATGAAAAAATATTTCTTAATCATAACCGACTAAGCTTTTAAACGACCCCCTTATTATCACACCTATTACAAGAAGTTAGGGCGGGATGAATTAACCCACATGTTTTTATTTTTTTACCGAACCATGGCTGTAATACATACTGTCATAGACTATGATCAATGCTTTGGCTCCCGAGCGGTCTGATGACAGTGAAAACAACTGCTAACAAAAGGATTTTTAAGGGGGCTGAGGAATTAAATATGGCCCTTAAAAAATAATAATATAGAATTGGTGCTACAAAAAATTTTTTTTCATCTCTTCAATTCGGAAAATTGAACTTTCATGTGAAGATAGACGGGTGGAAAATAGCTTTTCCATCCCTAGGGTGGGAAGTAATTCAGTTATAATTTAGAGTTAAAGATAATTGAGTCACATCATATTATTAAAATAAACAAGCTTTCCATATTTTTAAGATTAGCTAAACATTAAAAGCGTGTTTACTATGGTCACCGATGTTTAAAAAATACAATTGGTCTAATTTTTATTACCACGCTTTTATTAGCTTGAGTTGTATCTATATATGTATGTATGTATGTATGTATGTATGTTTGTATGTAATGGAATCTTTGAGCATAAATTTGACCGATTTGCAGAAGTTTGATTAACTTAAAACTTTGCACACGTATCAAGGACCGATGACAATTCAATAATTTAATAACAGTTTCTCAATATGACAATGCAATAATTTAATAACAGTTTCTCAATATCCTTACAAGGATCGCCAGGATTAATAAATTCTTTCGTGGATCTTCTGTAAGGGAGTAAGAAAGAGAGAGCTATCGCGTGTCGCATGTCCGCAAATAATTAATTAAAACATCGAACTAAAAAATGAAAAATAAATTATAGTTTAAAAAAACTAAAAAACCACGCTTTTATAGCTAACCGAACTAAAAAGTAGAAAATATTTTTTAATTACAAAGAGTTAGAGAATAATTCAATTCAGAGTAAAAAGCGTGGGGTGCAACATTTAATATATTAAGTACCCCCCGTTTATTTGTTTTTTTAAACTATAATTTATTTTTTTACAATTTAAAATCTACAGAGGTGCTCTTAGCGCAGTGGTAGCAGCGCTTTAGTAGTGATACCGAAGTGAAGCAACCTACGACGCGGTCGTGTTTGGATGGGTGACCATTCCGACCATATAAATGACGTACAGCTGGAGCATCTCCGTGTTTCGGAAGGCACGTGACGTTAAGCCGTTGGTCCAGGCTAATATTGGTTGATATTAGTCGTTAAGCCTAGTCAAAGGCCTTATGGGCGGCTTGATAACATCTGACAGCAGGGTTAGTCGCTTGCCTTGCAAACACCCCTCCAGCAACCCGCACTGAGCCCGCGTGGTGGAGTATGGCTCAAACTACTACATAGTTGAGGTAAAGCCTTTGCCCAGCAGTGGGATGTTACAAACTTTACATTTTTTTTTTAAATCTACAAATATAATATGCGGTTGCCCGCCATACATAGTGTCATTTTTTTCTTTCATTTTAAATTGTCACATGTTGTTTGTCTTTGACGATATACAGGGTGTGGCGTAAATAGTGGTCCAAAGCAAAGGTGTACACTGAAGCACCATATACCAGTATTTAAAAAAAATGTATGTACAGGGGTTTCAAAAAAATTTTTTTTTAAAAACCGGCCAAGTGCGAGTCGGACTCGCGCACTGAGGGTTCCGTGCCAACTTTAACTGAATTAGGGAATTCATTTACTTCTACTTAGTATACACTACAATATACCACAATATTTTGTTGACTGCAAATATAACTTTGTTTTTCATAGTGTTTGTATGAAGTACAAAGTTATGTTTGCGGTTGTTGAAAATGTGCTATATCTAAAAACGTTGTTCGATCCCATCCAAACCAATTTTCGTTGAAAGTATTTATTAAGATCTACATCATATATTATTTTCAAAATTTACACTTGCTTGGTTTAGAAATTAGATGGGGGGAACGCCCATTTTACCACTTTGGAAGCGTCTAGCTATGAAACTTTATAAGAAAATGGTTTTAGGAACTTTGATGTCATTTCACAAGTGATTAAAGTGCATAAAACAGTGTAAGAAAAATTGACCAAATACGAAAATAAACAGTCATTCTCTAAAGACTTGTGTTGTGGTGACTCATAGTGTGTGCTCGTGTTTCGAAACATTACCATTTATGGGCATAGATAAGTAACTGCTCGCTGCAAACTCTAATAATTTTTCGACGCTCCGTCTAACGGCCGCTTTGGCGCAGAGGCAACTAAGATGAACTGAACACTATTTATTGTTCGAACTCGGAGTTCAAATCTCGGACAAAATATATTTTAGAATTTTGCTTTTTACTTTTTTTGGGTTTTATTTTATTCTTTTTTTTTGCTTTTTTTGTACATTTGAGTACATTTATTTTGGAAAAAATAATAATGGCTTCTTGTAAGAAATGTAAAAAATCTATAGCTGGAAAACAATACCTAAGTTGTTTATCTTGTAAAAGTATATTTCACGTCCTATGTACGTCAGTTTCGGAACAAAGGTACTACTCATTTTATGCTCTTAATAAGGCAAAGAAAAGTACATGGATGTGTGAAGCCTGTCTTAACAAATCTAAGAAAAATTGCAGCTCGTCGTCACCCTCTACATCCTAAGTACTAACACTACCAACAAATTCGACTCATGAGAATGTTACTAACCGAAAAAGAATTATTGCTAATATCACCACGGAAAACTCTTTTCAATCTCTTAGCACTGCTGATGAAGAAGAAGACTGCGATGACTAAAATATTCTCAATAGAAGTTGCCCAGTGCGGCAAAATTCAGATCAAAATCTTGATGAGATGAAAAAAATGCTGTCTGATTTGCAGCTGAAATTAGATGTTGCGGACAATGAAATTAGTAACTTACTGCAAGAGAATTCACTTCTTAAAAAACAAATGGGGGATTATGAGATTAAAATTGAAAACCTGACGCGAATTTGCAAATCAGTGCCAAAGAAAACTCCAAGTAAAAAAGGAAATAACTTTGACCTGACAAGTACACCTACATCACAGCCTAAAAATCAAGGAAAAAGCTTTCCCACTATAGGTGTTCAAAACAAAATTGAGTGTTCGCTACAAAATAATGACAAGTATGATACTTTAAGAGACGGCAACATGAAATCCAGCACTGAAGGTGGTCGGAAACCGAAAATAGGTATTTCCGATCACGAAACAGGACAGTCCATAACATTGAAAATTAACAAAAAGTCAACCTACACTTCATGGTGTGAAAATAAACGCGACTATAGCAAACACAATATTCAAATTTTCCACGAATGTATTACAGCACTGTCCTTTTCTGAAGTCTTCGAATGTACCGATCTATCGCAAGCGTTCAATAATTTCTACGATCTAGTATGTCTTTTTTACAACCTGTGCTTCCCGACTATAAGAGTTAGAGTAAATAACCGACCTGTAAAAATAAAATGGCTTACAAGAGGCATAAAAAGGTCGTGTAGAACCAAACGCTCGCTACAACTGAAATACAGACAAGAAAAATCAAAAAAATAAAATTATTTATAAAAGATACAATACAATTTTAAAAAAATGTATAAATGATGCACAGAAAGTGAATAGCAAAAAATATTTGCTAATGAATGATAATAAGTGTAGAGCTACATGGAGACTGATCTCCTCTTCTGTGTCTGAAAACGCTTATAAGGATGACATCACGAATATCAAATTTAAAAATAAAATTTATTCAAATCCTCTTGACATTTCCAATATATTTAATACTTTTTTTATTGACTTGACTTATTCTGATTTTGACAATAAAACTAAAACACAATTATCTGACAATCTAAATGAACATACCATATTTTTAATCCCAGTAAGTGATGCAGAAATTTACAACATAATAATGGGATTAAAAAATACTAAATCATGTGGGTACGACAATGTAACCACGAACATTTTAAAACTGGTTGCCCCCCATTTATGTACTGTGCTCGCCTTTCTTTTATGGAAGGTATATTTCCAGACAAGCTGAAATTATCTATAGTTAAACCTTTACATAAAAAGGCGATAAGCTTGATCCAAATAACTATAGACCCATAACGTTAGTGCCAATTTTGTCAAAAATCTTTGAAAAGGCTTTTCTCATTCGACTTAATAGCTTTTTAGCTAAACACAGCATATTGCACCCACATCAATATGGATTTCGGAAAGGTAGTTCAACGACCCTTGCTTGTTTCGAGCTCCTAAAAATAATAACTGACAGCTTAAATAACAAAACACCTGTTGTGTCTGCGTGCCTTGACATGAGTAAGGCATTTGATTTTGTTAACCATTCGTTGCTATTAGAGAAACTAAGTGTTTACGGGATTCGAGGCAAGGCTCTAGAGTGGGTCGAGAGCTATCTAAAAAACAGACAACAATGTACAGAAATTACAAAAATAATTGAATCGGATAACAAACTGACCAAACAAACTTTCCGGTCCGAACTAAAAGTTAGCAGTAGTGGAGTTCCTCAAGGCAGCGTTCTTGGGCCTCTACTGTTTTTAATTTACATAAACGACCTACCCAAATCTCTCAGCCAAGAATCAATTCTTTTTGCAGATGATACTACTTTAATTATTAAATGTAAAACTAGACAAACCTTTGAAGCAGATATAAACAAGGCGCTTAGCGAGACTATCAATTGGATGAGCAAAAATAACCTTAAAATTAACGTAAATAAAACCAAACTGATTCAATATTCATCGTATAATTCACCACCGATTCCTCTTCAAATTAGACACGAAAACCAAATTGTTGACATGGTAGATAATCATAAATTTCTTGGTATCACTATCGATAAACACCTTAATTGGAAGGATCATGTAGATCAAGTTTGTTGTCGATTGAATAGATTTGTTTTTGCAATAAAAAAATTGAGACAAACAGTTTCAGTCGAAGCTGCCATGACAGCTTACCACGGCTATGTCTCATCAGTACTAAGCTACGGGCTTATAATATGGGGAAATTCTGTTGATGTAGAGAGAGTGTTTATAATCCAGAAGAAGTGCATTCGTGCTATTTGTAATGCTATGTTTGATGACAGCTCTAAGCCACTCTTCAAAAGGCTTAATATACTACCCCTACCATCAATGTACATTAGGGATATGTGTCTGTTTGTGGTCTCTCATCCAGAATATTTTAAAAAACGAATGGATGTGAATGAAAGACAAACTAGAGCTAAGATAATGAACCGACTGTACCACCCTTCTTGTCACAAACAAATATATAAGAAAAATGTTTTTAATATGTGTATTGTATTGTTCAATAATCTTCCGGATGACATCAAAGTATTCACTGACAAAAACAATTTCAAATCTAAATTGACAAAATGGCTGTGGCAACATTGCTTCTATAGTGTTAAGGAATTTATGGAATTTAAAATTAAAAATAAATAATTGTAATTATGTTATGACATACCTATTTAATCAAATCTGTTACAATTAAATTAACCAAACTATGTTGTACCTTTGTAATGTTAGCTTTCACAAACTATTTGCATACCATTGTATGGTTGAGTGCACTGGGCTTGTAATATTATTATTTTTTCACCAAAAATGTACTGTACTCTGGCAAATAAATGTTTTTACTTTACTTTACTTTACTTTTAAAAGACCTATCCATAGATACCCCACACACATAGGTTTGAGTAAAAATTTGTTTTTTGGTTTTAGTTTCATGTATGGGAGCCCCCCCCCCCCTTAAATATCATTATTTTTTATTTTTTGTATGAGAATCGTAAAGCGGTTAACAGGACACATCGTCCTACCAAATTTCAATTGTGTAATGCTTATAGTTACAGAATAAAATGGCTGTGACATACGGACGGACGGACAGACAGACAGACTTGACGAAACTATAAGGGTTCCGTTTTTTGCCATTCGGCTACGGAACCCTAAAAATCGTTACCTTGCTTTACAAATTTGGTTATAATTTCCATGACGGTATTTATTTTTTATGCAGTTTTTTTTAGTATTATTGCTTTTTACATGTACTTAGTGTTTCATTTGTTTTTTTTAACAAACTGAATTAAATTTAAAAAAAAATAAGTGTTTTTCAAAATTCAATACTCACTGCTAGCAAATCGTTTGACTTTAAATGCTTTTGGTGCAAAAAAAATGTACCACACTGTCAGTGCCCATTATTTTAAAAAAAATACCATCTTTTGCAGATTCTAAAATGGTGCAACAATAAGTGTTACGAAAAAAAGTTATTACTTTTCGAAACAAAAAGGAACCTAATTAACGAAAACATTTTTTTAAAAGTTAGGTACATTACAAGTGTTGTATATTTTTCTGGACCTATTATTCAGTTCTTTCTTAAATTTTAGGTTACTTTAGTGTCAGAAAAACATTTTACTGAAATCGTCTTTATTAAAAACAAAAGTCTTAAATTAAATCTTAAACTTAAACTAACAAATTTAACTTAAAGTAAACATTTTGCCTGAAGATAAGACAAAAGGTAGTCATTTTGAACATTTAGTTTATATAAATCTATATAAGTCTATACTAAATGTTCAAAATGACCACCGTCAGCAGCGATGCACGCTCTGCACCGTCTAATAAAAGAACGTTTGATTCTGCGTGCATGGGTATGCACATAGAAGACATAGATGCTAGCGGGTGCTAGCATCTATTTCTTGGGCTGCTCTTCTAATTCTTTGTCTTAATTGACTTACTGAAGTGATTTCATCGTGATATACCTTTTCTTTAAGGCACCCCCAGTAGAAAAAGTAGAGGGGGTTTAAATCATGGGACCGAGGTGGCCATGTTATAGGCCCTAGTCGGCTAATCCGTCTTTGAGGAAATGTCGAATTTAAAAATTATCTTACGATAACAGCGTAATGGGCTGGACAGCCGTCATTTTGCAGCCACATCACTTCTCTCACCTCCGGATAGATCCCTCCGAGCAGTTGTGGAAGTTGGTTCTGTAAAAAAGGTTAGGTACCTTTCGCCATTGAGAGTTTCAGGTAACTCAAATGGGCCAATTATTTGCCCGCCAATGATCCCAGTCCATAAATTGATCTTAAATTGATACTGGGATCTGTCTTGTCTAATTAGGTTGGGGTTTTCAAGTTGCCAACTGTGTAAATTATGCATGTTAAAGTATTCGTCTTTTTGACACGATGATTCGTCTGTCCATAACATTTTATCGTAGCAGCTAGAGTCGTCTCGTATTCTGCGTAACATTTCTCGGCAAAACCGAACCCGACTCTATGAATTATGGCCCCAAACCCGACTGAGAACACGAACACTCGCTATGAATTATGGCCCCAAACCCGACTGAGACGACGGTACTACTTTTATTGTTTGAGTTGCTATGTCTCTTTCCTTTTTAAATTTGGCCTTGAACTGAACTGTAAAGTCCCATTCGTCGCATTCCTTTCATTACGAAAAGAAAGGAATGCGACGACAAATTGCTACGACTGAAAGTTTCATAACCTGACACAAGTCGTCGTGGTAATTTTGAAAATGCTTAGAACTTTTTATGGATCCACGTTCTAAAAATTTTAAACGCCGTTTGAATAATCAAAATTAAAGAAAAACTAAATGATTGGTTAGAAAAAAATTACAACCCTTGTAAACAAACTCTTGAACTTGAAATAAATAGTTTTCCTTAATTAGGTTCCTTTTTGTTTAGAAAAGTAATAACTTTTTTTCTGTAAGTCGTAACACTTATTGTTGCACTATTTTAGAATCTGCAAAAAATGGATTTTTTTTTAAATAATGGGCACTGACAGTGTGGTACATTTTTTTTGCACCAAAAGCATTTAAAGTCAAACGATTTGCTAGCAGTGAGTATTGAATTTTGAAAAACACTTAATTTTTTTTTAAATTTAATTCAGTTTGTAAAAAAAAATCAAATGAAACACTAAGTACATGTAATAAGCAATAATACTAAAAAAACTGTATAAAAAAATACCGTCATTTATGGAAATTCTAACCAAATTTGTAAGGCAAGGTAACGATTTTTAAAAGAAAATTAAAAAATATTTTTCTTTGAAAACCCTGTACATACATTTTTTTAAATACTGGTATGTGGTGCTTCAGTGTACAGTGTATCCACACCTTTGCTTTGGACCACTATTTACGCCACACCCTGTATTTTTTTTGTTTGGTCTATTATTGCACAGATTATTTAGCAGGCGGAAGCGACTTCTCGCGCTTTTGTTGTTATTAATCTTCTTACTCACTCGCACTTTAGCTGTCACTCATAGCGCTATCTCATGAGGCAAAATTGAACCCTGAATTTGACATAACCTGTGGAAGTTTTGGTGTCAAGTATTTTAAGGTTGCGTTCTTTTACTATTATTATTGTCCGTGAGAAAAAATCTACCAATATTTTTAACAAAGATTTGAAATATATGATATCGTTCGCGTTTTATGTACTCTGTTGTCTTCCGTGCCTTCTAATAGCGTGTTTTATGTATAACGACAGTCAACAAACTGGTATGTGATGTAAAAACTTGAGTAGGGTGGGGTGGTCGACAATGAACCAGAGGTAGTAAATGAACCAGGCAAATAACTTGGAAACGCGACGTTACCAGTAGGTGCACTTCACAGTAGGCAAGCCTTTGATAGAAATATCCCTCTCTTCCCAGTTAACAGCGAGCTAGCGTTGAAGACGCGTGTGCGCGTTTGTGCTAAGTGTTTTGAACTCGAAAATTGAGGAAAAAAAACGTGAGTAGAATTTCGTTTTATTTGATATGTGTAAATAGTAGCTTAATATGGATGAGCATTAAAATATCGCTTGGTTTAGACTTCCTATCACAATAGTCGCAAAAAGCGCCACGTGTTTAGACTTGCAGCTACATAACCTCAAACTTAATAAATGCGAGGTAGTACCGAATAAACCACTCGAAAGAGGTACTGAATGAACCGGTGGTTCAGTCAGTACTACCTCTGGTTAATTTAGTGCCACTTCTGGTTAACTCAGTAATTACCCTTATTTACTGAAACGCTTTATTTTATATTTTGCTTTATTTTTGCATGTATTTTTTTAGATGGGGCGAACAAAACTAGATAGATCTGAAAGGAAAAAAGGATCCCACTTACCTGAAGTTATGAAAACCGCTGTAAATTTACATCTTGGTGGCATGAGCTTAAGAAGTGCAGCAAAAACTTGCTATGTACCCAACACTAAAAAGGTACGTGATTAAATATTTACAAAACAATTCTGCTTCGATGGAGCCGAATTACAGTGTTACAAAAAATATTTAATGACGCTCAAAAAAGTAGTTTGAAGGAGTATATCATTGATTGCGCCAATAAGTTTTATGATTTACCCAACAAGTTGGAAGGAAAGCGGTATGGCTGGGAAAGACTGGTTGCGTGGATTCAAAAAAAGACACCCCGATTTGGCAATTAAAAAAACAGAAGCGAGCAGTATTGCACGAGCTATGGCTTTTAATCCTACAAATGTAAAATCATTTTTTGTCAATCTGCAAGACGTGTGTGGGAGATTCCCGCAATTCGGTGATAGGACAAGGATATTTAATCTAGACGAAACTGCCACGACTACTGTTCAGCGACCAGGTAGAGTAATAGCCCAGAAAGGTCAAAATGTATCCAAGGTAACAAGTGGTGAGCGGGGAATACTGGTAACTACATGTTGCATTGTTAATGCAACAGGATACGCGCTTCCACCAGTCATAGTGTTCCCACGTAAAAAATATGTTCCACATATGATTAATGGGGCACCTACAGGAACGCTAGGCCTGGCCACTAAAACGGGATGGATGAACTGCGATCTTTTTACCGAGGTGATGAAACATTTCGTGAAATTTACAGCATCTTCAAAACTCAACCCATCATTGCTCATAATGGATAACGGGTCGGGTCGGGTGTCGGGAGTCACAATACTGACCCTGCACTCACACACAACAAGTAAATTACAGCCACTTGATGTTGGCCTGAACGCACCTTTAAAATCATAATACAACTCTGCTCTTGACTCGTGGCTGTTACGCAATCCAGGGAGATCTTTGTCGATATATGAAGTGGCATAATGTGTTGGACAAGCATATCAGAAAGCAATGACCCCAACTTATATAACAAATGCGTTCCGAAAGTGCGGAATCTTCCCGTTCAATAGTGAGATATTGTCAGAACTTGACTTCTTGCCGAGCAGCATAATGTCTGTTCAGACCAGAACCAGTACTAAATCAAACAAATGATAAAGATGACGATGATCAAGATGCAACAAGCCTATCTGATGTATCAATTGTATCTGGAAGAAAACAATCTGAACCCGGAAATGTTTTGGTTGACTCTTGATCTCCTTCACCTTCTCTTCTTTCTGTTGACAGTTTCCACAAAAAGCATGAATCCAAAAAATTAGTTCATTTATGCTTAGAAGTGGCGCAAACCTTTTTATCTCAGAATAATCTCAAATCGAATTTACTTAACCCGAAACAATCCTTAGTTAAGCCATCTGCATAGACTAAACCCAACCTAAAAATAAAAAAGATGTTTTGAACCAAAGCACTCCTACGAAAAGACAACATCATTCTCAAACTTCTTCAGAATATTTAATTTCTTCAAAAGAGTTTCGACTACAACCAAGTACAAGTCAGCCATTTACATAAACTGCTCAAGACTTAGAAAAAAGTATAAATATTTTGAACCCAAGCACGCCCAGAAAAAGAGTAAACAATTCTCAAATCTGTTTAGAAAGTTTTATTCCTCCAAAAGCGTTCCGACCAGCTTTAAAAACAGTCCAGAGAAAAATTAAGCAAGGTAAAAAAAGGTTGGCAAGAGTCTAATAGCCACGGATACCCCTGTGAAGAATGCTTTGGCTGAGATAAAAGCTCAGACGGCTGATAAAAAGAAAAATAAGGGAAAGAAAACAAGAAAACTCAAGGCTGTAAAAAAGTGACCAAGAACTTGTTCAAAAAAAAAGGAATTAAACAACGGAAAAAACGGACCTTCTTCCGAGTCTTCAGAGGAAGATGAGGAAGAATTTCGTGCAAGTGGATCATCGTCTGGTGGCGAGTTACATGAGATCGAAAGTGACTCTGACAATGATGAAATAGTTTAGAAAGATGATAATCTAAAACTTCATCGTTCTCCCCGTGTAAATGACTATGTAATAATATTTTTTAAAACGAAAAATGAAAAAAAATATTACGTTGCTAAAATTTTAGAAATATTGGATGATGATGAAGATTGTGATTATTATGTAGCAGACTTAAAATTTAAAAGTAAAATCCAACAGAAATTTGTAAGGCCACAGGAACCCGACACGGCAGGTGTCAACATTGCTGACATAAAATTTATCCTGCCTGAACCTAAAATTGAAGATGGCAATAGTCGTTGACAGACTACTTACAAATTTCCTATTGATATGTCTTTATTGAATTTACGTTATTGAGCTCAAATGTTTATTTTTTCACAATTTTTTTACTATGTTTAAGATTAGAAAGACGAAAGCAATGATTGTTAAAGCAGTATAATGGTTATTTCAATAAAAAAATGTTATGATAAGCTTAGTTGATTAAGGTTGAGTCAATTAAATGATCTCTTTATATTAAGAACTAGATTTATAATATTTTACACTTAACTTGACGTTATATAATGTGTTCAATGTTGATTTTTCTTTTTGTTTAATTGTTTTTGATAAGAGTTATTACAGTTCTGTTAATAATTTCAATTGACTGATATAAATATGGTTTCTAATTATATTTTTTATAGGTTATATATCTATAATAAATATTTCGTCAGTAAATTTACAGTTTTTATTTCATTTCCATTACAAAAATAAAAAGATATGCTTGTTTTGATATTCTTGATTCATAGTGTACACCCCCGGTTTATTGAGTACCAACCCCCGGTTCACTAAGTACCATAGGGTGTACACATTGAACCAGTTCTCTTAAAATAAAAAAACAAGGTTTCACAGCAAATTCTAGTTTTTGGACCAAAATAAACTACTACAGCTACACCCGGTATGTATTTTTTATAACCCTGTATAAAAATTATAAAATTTGCACCTACAAAACCAGAGTTACAGCTCTTTGAAATTTAGGTGGTTCAATGTCGACCACCCCACTTCATCTCTCACCAAACAACAAAATATCTCATCATCACATGTACAATCACATAGAAAATTATGTCGAGTTCCCTTGTTATACCCACTCCAGTATCCATTGGGAACTCAACTCTAGGACAAGTGATCCAATTGGGCAGGTCCAACTTCGAGAAAGAGGTCAATCGACGAATCCAACTCGGCTGGGCAGCGTTCGGGAAATTACGCAAGAGTGTCTTCTCATCTCATCTACCTCAGTGTCTGAAGACGAAAGACAAAAGTTCAGCAGTGGACATCCTTTGGCTGATAATGATGGTGATGATAATGATTGATATAGTCTGGTGAGTATCCACATTTTATGTAATTTTTCGGCATACATCATTAATCTCTACTTCCATGCATGACTCGGAACGTTTTATATGTAAAAACATCACGACATAAAAGGATTCGTCGCAATTTAACGAGTTAATTTTATTTTGTTTTGAAGAAAGAACATCTCTGTAACGTCTAATTTGTAACGTAACTATATGACGCAAGAATCGTTTCAAAACGGACATGTAAACAGGCGATATCAGAATATTAGATTTAAACAATATTAATTTCCTGTCTATCTATAGGTTATTGATAACGTATGATGCAATTTTCATTTTTATTATGCCTGCGCCATTTTCTAAAACTATTTATTACAAGTTTTGATTTTAATATACTAATTCGTATTTTAATATATAAAAGAAAATATTACTTTTAGTTAATTCTAAATCTATCAAAATCTTAGTCTGGTACTCTGTAAAACAAATTTTCTATGGGACCAAATGTGATCTGTCAACTTTCAATTAGTTTTTGGAATTGTTCCTATATAGTCGTTGTGTTGTTATACAAGAAAGATATCAGATTTAATTATATAAAAATAAAGTTGTATAGAAGTGAAATATTATCAATTATTTATAAGTTAACGCGCCTGACTAAAAATCTAATAGCTTTACTTTTTTTCGTTTAAGATCAAAATGGCTTTAATATCTGCAGAGAGAGTAAAGAGGTCTAGAGAAAAACTGAAAAAGAATCCCGCAAAAGCCGAAAAAACAAGAAAAAAAATTAGAGCTAATAAAACACTTTTTCCTTTTTAATGTCGCAAGCGTATAGTGTTGTAACCACACGATTTCACACAATGAGCAGATTTCTCCCATCTTTAAAGTGATGGGAGAAATCTGAAAACTCTCACAAGATAGTGTTAAGATTGCTTTAGGAACATAATTTATTCATGTTGACGGAAAACCATAGACACAGATAAAAGAGAATAATGTTGTAAAATACGTTAGAATAACTAAGATTCTTATTTTAACAATAACGAAGTCCTTTATTTACTTAACACATAAATATTGTTTAACTATTTATTATTTACGTCGGCGAATAACCAATTTCCCTCTATAGTATTGAACCGGTAGGTTAAAAAAAGTTCTAAAGTTATCTCCTAACTAAAGTGACGCAATAAATAGTGTGTATGTATTCACATGCGTAGGGGTGGATACTGCTGGGTGCGTATGGAAAGATTAACTTCCTGACCATGTTAATTTATCTATACATTTTCTGTTAAATTGAAAACTTCTTTATGCAATTCTTTAGGTAGCTTAACTTCTTAAGTAAACAATAATTTGTCACATAGTATGATTTAAAATAACTCACCTGGCAATTGCAGGGTAGGAACAGCATTAGCGCTTAGCCTTTTGCTTACAGTACAATATCTTGATACAAAATGTAGATGACATATTCTTCTATATTTGTGAATTACTTTATTGTCCAAATTGAGAATTTCACCACCCACAGCATACACCCATGTACGAAACCTCTCTGTGTCACGGTCTGGCTTGGGAAAATTATGCAAGATAACTTCTGGACCTGCAATAAATAAATGAAATAAAAACATTGCCAAAGAGTTTGTAATAAATAGTTATGGCTAGCTAAGCTAAACTGTGTTGCAGCTCTATCAGCATCCTGAATATATAATTATATTGAGTGCATAGGGCTCTACATGCTGTTCAGATATATTAATCCACAGGTTGAATGTGTAAAGTGAATGACAATTGGCTTTATAAAACTTAAACATGTTAAGTACAACACGAAAACATGTGAACAAGCATATAGAAATTAATTAATATTGACCTTACGAAATTAAATGAATAATAAGTATTTAACTCACGTGATTTTCCACAGTTAGGAACACAGCACTTTTTATTTACCGGCACAGACATTGTAACCAAATCAAGAGGAAATCGAATCCTAAAAACGTAGCATAGGTTAAAGGCAAGGGCAGCGAACAGTTGGTTATAAAGGAAAAAGGTAGGTAAATATGAACATAAATATGGAAAATAGCGCAGCGCAGGAGTACTTTTAAGTAAGGTACGCAGAACAACAGTAATTTTAAAAGTTTTAAAACATTTG
Source organism: Pyrausta purpuralis (assembly GCA_963924145.1). NCBI lineage: Eukaryota > Metazoa > Arthropoda > Insecta > Lepidoptera > Crambidae > Pyrausta > Pyrausta purpuralis. The sequence goes on along the minus strand of OZ001652.1, from coordinate 20,543,053 downwards.
TCAGCTAACACCATATTTGACGTTCCTTTCCACAGTTTTGATATTTTAAGTCAAATCGGTTTAAAATAACCATTTTAAAGCATAGGTAGAATAATAGATAATCATATAGAATACTTCACAAGCTACATATAAATAGAGGTATTTTACGTTATTTCGTCATTAGCTGCGTAGGACGAAACACATAAAAACATTTAAGTCATTGCCAGTGCAAAAAATATACCATATAAAAGAAAATAACACCATCTATTGCTACGTATACAAAGGGCACGGTAGAGACTTATTTTCATTTTACTTGCTCGATACGCTAGCGCTTTCATCGTATTCTTCTTTTGCTTCGAAAGTCAGTTGAAAACTGTATTGTGTGGTTTGATCAGAGTCAAAAACCGGATTCGTGCCGAACCGCGACCGCGACGCAAACCGCGTTCGCTTCGTACGCACAAGCACGCTGGTTTCAAGGCGTCGCCGCTCCGAGGTCTCGGGTTCGATTCCCGGTCGGGTCAATATAGAAATCAAATTATTCTATATTGTCTCAGGTCTGGGTATTGTGGTACCACTATTGTGTATGATTTCCATGACACAAGTGCATTAGCTACTTACTTTGGAATCAGAGCAATGTATGGGTGAGGCCGCCAAAAAAATACTAGTTTGAAGAATGACTTAGCGTCCGGCAACTTTTTATAAATAAAAATTATAATTACCAAATTTTATAATTTTTCCCATAAACGTAACATTTTTATTAGTATTTCAAATACACAAACTGCTGTGAATCTACTTTTTTCCATTTAATAAAATGCTTTTTATTGCGAGAATACACAACTGCTAGAACAAAAAAGTGTCCTAATTGATACCACTACATAATGTTAGCACCTATAGTAATTATTTTTCGGTTCATTCTATTGACAATTTAAATATTTTTTATTAAAAATCACATAATTTAGACAATATTTAATTACATTACTATAGATTACCTGATAAAATAGCAATATTGTTTAACAATAACATAATGTCCTTGTATTTTATGATTTTAAGTTACCATTATTTTTTCTATTTGTTCGCAATTGAGCTGTAGAATCCGTTTTTATAGATTGGTAACACCAGTATCTATCTTGTCTATGGTATGTCATTGGCTTGTTGGCCATTAAGGTGCTGCATCAGTTAGTTTCGTCAAAATTGTGGTTTCGTTCGCCGAATAAAAAAGTTTTATGTGATTATAAGGTACGTTTGTGTCTTTTTGCTTTAATAGACAGATTATCTTATTAATTTCATGTTTGAATTATTGATTAGCTCTTAGTTACGAAAGTTATTAATTACAGTGCCGTTAATTGAGCGTGTTTCTAAAATAGGTTAGGTTTTAAGTTACTCTGATGTTACCATTGTTGTTTATTTTTATGTTACGTAATATAAAAGTGAGGTAAAGATTAATGCACATTCGGAATTTCATAATAAAATCTGCATCTTAATGCATTCCAAGTTATATTTTTTGTGTTATAAATGATAAGAAATATCCACTTAGTCCTGAGACCATCACGTACGAACAAAATTCATTCAGACTAGACTTGTTTTTGTCAAATCAAGTCGAGATCATAAACTCTCCACGACCGTGGAGAGTTTGTGATCTCAAACACGGGTGTTTGTTATGATTCAGTAGAAGTTAAGTAAGTACTTAGGACAAAAATTTACTAACATTAACATCAAGTTCTTCACTATTACTGTGCTACAGGATACAGGTTTTAAAAATTGTTTTGTTTTTCTTGCAGAAACTTAACCTAACCTCAATCTCGGCTCATCGCAAAATATATCCAATATGTTAAATATAAAGGAGTCTTGATCACACACAAGTAAGTCATTTAAATGGTGTTCTACTGTGAGCATTTTAATATATGAGTTATAGTAATTCAATATTATATTTTTCATGTATACTCATATCAACTTCATAAGGGCATAACATTAAAAGGGGCGCCTGCGGCGCTCCGCTGAGGCTGAGTAGAGCAGCAGTGTAAAAGCAGTCCGTTATCAAATTAGTGCTATCCATGATGCTTTAATTACTTTGGCGATTGAAACTCAGAAAACTGATGTTCAAGTGTCTCATGAGGCTACTACTCTAGCGGAACAGCTAAAAGATTTCAGCTTCTTAGTCTCATTGGTTATTTGGTATGATATACTTTTTCAAATAATTATCGTAAGTAAATCTCTACAGTTAACAGACATGGATCTTGGTAAATGTACAGAAATGTTGAAAAAATGCTGCAATTTCTTGGAAGACTACAGAAATACAGGCTTTAAAAGCGCTATTTTAACTGCGAAGGAGTCAGCCGAAGAACTAGAAATTGAACCTGTGTTTTGAGCTACAACAAAAATTCGACGTATTAAGCGTCAAGCTGGTGAAATTGCACACGATGACACTATAATTTCTCCAGAAAAAAAATTGAGGTTGAATTTTTCAACTGTCTTTTGGACACTATATTCAATTCAGTCAATGAAAGGTTCGAACAGTTAAATGAGTACTCGGAATCTTGGTCTTTTTTGTACAATATTAAACAGATTCCAGAAAAACCCGATATTATCAAGCTCTGTAGTGATCTCCATTAAAATTAACTGTAGGCTCTAAACCTCAGACATAAATGGTAGTATGTTGTGTGATGAACTTATAAGTCTGATATCCTTTTCGTCTGATCAGAATGTTACTCCCATTTTTTTTTTTAATATTAAAAATCGCAACTTACAAGAACTGTATCCAAATGTATGCATAGCATTGTGAATATTAGTGACTATACCTGTAACGGTTGCTAGTGGGGAGAGGAGTTTTTCAAAGCTGAAGCTGATAAAAGCCTATCTTCGATCAACAATATCTCAATCTGGATTGACAAACTTAGCAACTTTGTCAATTGAAAACGAAATTGCTGAAAACATCGACATTGACTTATAAAAGAGGTCGCTGACAGAAAGGCCAGAAAAGTAAAATTTTATTGTTTTTTTTTTTTCAATAAACGGTTATTTTTGGTAAAAAATAATTATTTCTTTTAATAAATGGTTATTTCATTTTTTCGTGCTTTCCCTTTTTTCGTATGGGTTTGAATTGCAGTTGGAGGGTGGTCTAGAAATCTCGCCCAGGGCGCTTGTAGTGTTAAAACTGGCACTGTTCGTACATAGGATAAACTAAACGCACCATTACATGCCGAATAAATGAACATATAAAAGCGGTCAAAAACAATGACAAACAGAAGTCATCAATTGCGGAACATTTGTTAGAATCGGGTCCAAATCACTGGATTGAGTTTCATAACCCTAAGATAATTTCGACGGAACGCCATTACATACCAAAATTGGTTAGGGAAGCGATCGAAATCACAAAATACAAAAATTTCAATCGTGAGGATGGACATTAGAAAATTTAAACCCATCCTCACGATTTCTAATCCTGACGGAATCCAGTGATTCGTATATGCAAAAACCATGTAATTCGGCAAAATGTTGTTTTGCGTGCGGATACTGTGAGTGTTGTGTGTCGAGAACAGGTGCGAGAAAATAGTGAGTTTGTGAACAATGGAACTGCAAGTGATCGCAATAAAAGACTTCGAAGGAGGGTAGGCCGATATGTCTGCCAATAACAACTTACCCGCAACAACTTCAGTTACGCCGTCACCATGGCACTTGCAACAGTGCCGAAATATCGGAAACTCTAAAATAATTAGGTAAGTACATGGTAGCAAACCCGATACAATCAATTCTAATGTTAATGACCATGTTAGTTTAAGTCAGGACATTGTATTTTATATGTTTATACTAGCGGACCCAGCGAACTTTGTATCGCCCCCAGACCCGTCCCGCCCCAGCCCCGTCCCGCCGAGTCCCGTAATTTTAAAAGTTAAGGATTCCCAGTGAATTTAGTTTCGCCCTTAAATTACTAAAATGGCTATTAAAAAATAAGGGTTGATCGTAGAAGGATGAAAATTGAGGATTATATGTATTTTTGTATGTTGTATCATAAAATAATAGAAATTTTTGACTAAAAAATAAAAATAAAAATTTAGGGGTGGACTACCCCTAACATTTAGGGGGATGAAAAATAGATGTTGGCCGATTCTCATAGATACCGGATAAGCACAAAAAAATCATCAAAATCGGTCAAGCCGTTTCCGAGGAGTATGGCAACGAAAACTGTGACACGAGAATTTTATATATTAGATAGATAATGTAGCTTTATATTTTATAAATGACTTAGTTACGGAGACATTAAAGTCATAAACATAAACCTGAGCTTTTATTGAAGCCTTGCGTTCATTTTAAGACTCTTTTCACCTCTCAAGTTCTTTTGAAGGTTCGAGCTCTCTCCAAGGTTTGAGCTCTTTCGAAGGTTTGAGCTCTTTTGAAGGTTCGAGCTCTTTTGGAGGCTCGAGCTCTTTTGAATGCTCGAGCTCTTTTTAAGCCTCGAGGCATGGCTCAGAGAGCTCGCAGCTTGGCTAAGCTCGGGGCACCAAGCCTACCGAGCTCACTGAAAAGGGCTGCCGATGGCATAGGCGGAGGTATAAAAAGAAATTTAGACGCAAAAGAGGCCTACGGTGAAAACATACCTGACGCAGAAATAGCGTTTACAGTGCTCAGTCAGTCTGATACTAAAATTAAAATATTTTATATTCCCGAAACCGCCATTAAACCGGATAGCGATGTCATAGAAAAGTCTATAGAACTTACGCCAATACAAGGGACAATAAATTTACACCAGATTAGAAACACTGCAATGAAAAATACTATAGCATATCGCGATTTGAGTTGCTTTTGCGAATCTAGTTCTCCGAAGGGATACTGCCAATGTTTATGTGTGAAAAATCATAACCTTCAGAGAACATTTAAAAGAAAAGCTCCTGCTGCAGATTCTGCAAATAAAACGAAAAAGACAAGGAAAAATCAAAAAGAATTAGAAGATGAAAGCAATTGTGAGACTGACTACTCTGTACGTGATACATCAGATGACGAGTCATACGAACATTGGAAGGTAAACAATGTTAAAGAGAGCAACAGCACTACAATTGAACCAAGAATATTTAAGTTGAAACCTATTAAAAAGACCCAGGGATCGTATGTAATATTTAAATACGATGAAAAATTATATCCCGGTGTTATAGTTTCAGTAAATGAGGAAGGAGCTTTGATTAGTTCAATGAAAAAATCTTTGAAGTCGTGGAAATGGCCGGAAACTCAAGACGAATTGCTTTATTCTTGGGATGACATATTAGGCTGCATAGAACCACCAAAACGTGTGTCAAAAAGAGGATTATTTTTGGTACCTGAATTAGATTGTTTAGAGAAAGACACTTTTCAGTGATACATAAGAAATATTGATTTTAATTTTCTTTGATTTAATATAGTACCTATCTGTGTGGCTATTATAATTTTGTATGTCTGTTGGCTACTGTGTTTGGTCACTAGTGTATTGACTTGTATGGTCATTAGACCGATCACATGGTTGTATTAGGAATTATATGAAAAATAAACCTACACAATCAATAGGTAGGTAATATAGGTACAAACCAAATTGACAGTAATGCGGCCACAAACACGTTCTTTTTTTCTTTCACTATGTGACCTAAGCCTTATAATTCGGTTGTGTTACATCTTGTCTGTTGTGTTACCCAGAGCAGAGTGTGTTACCATGTCGGTTGTGTTACGGTACAATCATAGTCGGCCTTACCCATAAGCATCACACTGTTGAAATTTATTTGGTAAGAAGATGTATCCTGTTAACCGCTTTACGATTCTCTTACAAAAAATAAAAATAATGATATTAGAGGTGGGACCTCCCATACATGAAACTAAAACCGAAAAAAAAATTGTACTCAAACCTATGCATGTAGGGTGTCTACGGATGGATCTTTTGAAATGGAAGGAAGGTCCTTGGAAGGTCTTTTAAAATGACATAAAGGTTCCAAGAACCATTTTCTTTTAAAGTCTTCCGTTTGATAGATAGGCGCTTCCAAAGTAGTAAAAATAGTTGTCAAAATAATCAGGACACCCATTAATAAAGAAGGTAATGCAGTGAGTAATTTTTGTCGAGAATAAACCCTATCAAAAAAATCCATTGCCTTATCAAGTCTGGAAGGAGGAGTTAGGGGTGTTAAGAATTCTTCATCAGAACATAGCTGGTCCTTGTAGCAAAACAGACTAGACTAGACTAATTTAGAACAGTGCCATAAGGAAGTTGATATATTATGTTGTAGTGAAACAAATATTCAACTGAACAATGAGAATAACGTAAATCTAAATAAAATTAAGCTAGTTTCATCATATTGTGGAACTGATAAATCTAAGGGGGGTCATGTATTTTAGTAAAAAAAACATTAAACACTAAAGCTATTACTATTCCATCAAGTCTACTGACAAAATATGTCTTTGAATGTTGTGGTTGTGAGGTAAAAGGTCTAAATATTTCTTTTGTATTTACAGGATAACCGAAGATAAAAATTCCTAAATTCCTTAGGAAAAAGAAAATAGTAATCTGTAGGGACTGGAATATGATTATATAAATAGATAACGAAAACACTACAGAGTTGTTAAATATACTACAATTTCATACCTCACATGAGGCAACCTACGCACTTAAATTCCTATTTAAATCAGACATTGAGTAACATAAAAAACGTCTCATCAGAACTATTTAAATCTGGGCTATCTGATCATGAAACAGCTCAAATGATCTCTTTTCCTATCAACAGAAAGAAAGTCCTTCATGTCTGGTTTGAAAATAGGTGTGATTACAATAAAGATAATGCGAGAAAATTTTGCAAATGTATGTCCTCTCTTTCGTTTGCAGATGTTTATGGTTTTAAAACTATTAAAGATTCTTTTGAAGCTTTTTACAGTACTATAGTGATGTTCTATAAATTGTTTTCTATTAATCAAAGCTAAAATTACCAATAAATGCGTACGCGTTTATTGGTAATTTTAGAGCTTAAACAGCTTAAATGCATAACTTTTTACAGCCTAAATGGATAAATAGAGGCATAATAAAATCAACAGAAACGAAACGCATGTTGTATTTAAAATACAGGGGAACTAGCACAGACAAGATACAATCAGTAATAGCCATTCTGAATTTGACATTAACAGAAATTAATTTTCATTATATTTTGGGAACAGGTTCAGAGCATGCTGCCCTGTCATAGATTTGTTCATTTCTTCATTCAATTTAGGTACAATGAAGTCTTCAGTCAGTAAAAGACCTCACTCACAATACTATAGTTCAGATGAATCATTAAAAGACATTGCTGCCAAGAACTACAAAACTTTAGTCTGTATGGCAATATCCGCTTCAGTTAAAAAGAAGAACAAAATTCTAAGAAAGATCCAGTTTACTACATAACTCATTGTTAGCAAATCTGTCTTTAACAAAGCTCATCTAAGCGCTTATAAAGAGAATAATTTTTTTAATGAAATATGTCAAAATAGTTACTAAAACTTTTAACTGAATGTAACAAATTCTTTACTGAGACCACATCAAAATCGGTTCACCCTAACACAAGATAATCATGGACAAACATATGTGCTGTATAGCACTAACTTTTCAGTTGTAAAACATGTCCTACTAAGTGTACTAGTTACATGTTTTAATGAATGAGATGGTAATAGTACAGGAGAATGTATTTAAACACTTACCTAACATCAATGAGGGGACTGCAAGAGCATTTAGTCTGTTGTTTCTATTTTGGTCTTTTGCTGTAAAATGTCTGTCACATAATCTTCTAGTCGTAAAGTAGGTATAATCCTGGGATGTATTTAACTTGCCTCCAACAATCTCAACCCATTTCTTGAATTGATCAAATTTTTTTTTTGGGTTTGGGAATACATGGCAGTGTACCGTTAAGTCTGAAAAGATTTATCAAAATAAGGCATGAACAATTTTCAGGTTATACTTCATATGGAGGAAGAAGATGATAGTACTGCGATAATTCACATAACTACTGTACATAGCAGTTAAGACATTTCATAGTGATCACAATTTCAAATAGGTTATTAGTTTGATGTAAAAATTAATGATTCTCTAAAAATAATAAAATAGCGTTACCGATACTATTAAGTCCCTACCAAGTATACAGGCAGAAGAATTTACCATTTTTGCATCCCAAATAACATCGGCGGGGCATTGCAGACAGTGACGGATTAACCCTTAATCAAATTAAGCAATTGCTTAGGGCATCACGTCTGAGGGGGCACCAGAAGAAGCACAAAAAAAATCCGTCCTTAGGGCATCACGTCTCACTCTCACGTCACCAAAAACCACACCAAAAAAAGTTTCTAGGACTAATTTGAAAATTCGCGCGTTTTAAGTTGACATAGAGTCTGACCTAGAGTCATAACCCCACTCCCGCTTGCCCACTCGCTGCCCGCTAGTGCATTCGATAATTCGAATGCCCCGGAATTGCGATCAGCCAATCACAAACCACTCCTTCCCCGCGGGCCCCAAGCCTGGCGCCTCCGCAAATCTGTTTCAATCAAATGTTTTGTTTTTTGAGTAATTGTGCCGGCCGGCTTCTATGCGTACGTAATACAATTTTTGTCGACAATTCATTCAAGTTCTGTTTATAATATTGTGTTCGCTTAGGTACGTAAAGTTTTATTTTGTTTTGTTTTGATAATGTCCAAAGTCAAAAGATATAAAGTATTTTGTTTCATTTAAGTAATTACTTTTGGTTATGTAAATTTACTCAAACCAATCGAAGCTGAAGGTTTCTGCAAGCTCCGAAATAGTTTTTTCTAGGTAGGTAAATTAGTCTGAGAGGTCAATGACACGCACGTCAAATGATACCTACTGAAAAACGACTACCGATATCTAGCGGTCGGGCATGTTTCTTTAATTTACAAGCTAATAGATATTGTTACAAGCTTTTACTACACTTCACGTCAAGTAAGTTTATAAATTTGTACAGGCGGAATATTGCGATCGATTTTTGAGCGACTTCCAGCGGTCCGATTGAGCTGAAATTAGGTATGAAGGACAATAAATACTCAAAGGTATCAAGCTGTATTCCCTCCCGCCCGGTGACAATAGGTTTTATCAGGAGTTGGTATTGATCTGATGATCAGGTCCAGAGAAGGAGCTGCATTTACCCAATTCGTCAATTGTTTTTACCGGACTGCGGGAGGGTAATGTGTTTGTCAGTCTATGTATGTATGTATGTATGTTGTTTTGTTGACCAAAGATACAAACTACCATTGCCTCCGACTGCGTGTAATGTAAAGCAACTTGCAATTTTAACTTGTTTTTTCTTTTTTAATTCATTAATTTTAAGCAGTCGGGTTTTTTGTTTTAATAATAATAATTTTTTGAGTTTAAGAATATCGCTATTTTGAACACTTCGAGCCACGTCAGTGTGGTGTAGTGGTCTGACTGCATGAATTATAAGTAGAGTCTCGGGTTCGATTCCCGGGTGAATGCATTTGCTTTTTTTTCACAATATCTATGTTTTGTCATATTTTATTAAATTTTGTTAAAACTGTACACTTAAGTAAAAGCTTGTGACCAAAAATTTTTTTTTCGATAATTACTTGTTTTAAGATAATAATCATAAGGATGATGAATAGAGAAGTTCTTACCGTTGCGGTTTCTTTCTTTAGAATAGAATTTCCGGATGTCGCTAAGGTAGGCATCGAATGTTTTTCGTTTGCAAAATAATAGGCAAGAATACATAGGTAAAAAAATATCACTAGGTATACCTAATTATTTAATTTTAGCTTGAATTGAATTGAATTGATAAGGGCTTTGAAGCCTTCGGCTTCGGAGTAATTAGATTCCACTTTACAGCGTTTAGGTACTCTTTTTAATCATTTATTTCTTTACATACCCCTAGATTAAATCATGAAGCGTTCGCAATTGAGTGGTGCACAAAAACGAAAACACGCAGAAGAGAATAAAAGAAAAATAGCAGAAACAATAAGTAAAACAAAAAAGTTAACAAGTTTTTTCCGTCCTCCTCAATCTGAACCACCGCCATCAGTTGATATTCCAATTCCAGGGACGTCAAAAAACAGTGAAGAAAATTTTACGATTCAAAAACCTTCTGATTCTGAATTTGAAACCTTAAATAATACTGAAGATATAATAGACGAAACTGAAATTAACAGAGCACCAAATCAAGAAAATGACCCAGGGCTATGGTGTGAATTTTCAAACGTTGACGTGGAATATTGGCTATCTTGCGGACCAAATGACTGTCAAAATCATAATAGTTCATTTGAAAAATCCCGTCGAACTTATGGTTCAACGTCGCGTTACTGCCATGAAAAAGTATTTATTGGCCGAAAGCCTAATGGCGAAAACTACAAAAGAGAGTGGCTACTTTATTCGCCGTCTACAGGATCACTTTACTGTTTTGTATGTAAGCTTTACGAAGAGTTGATTATGATAATGGCCCAAGAAGTGCATGGTAAAATTATATCGCAGATAAAAGATTCTAGATATTATAGTCTTTCAGTAGATTCTACGCCGGATTTGACGCACATGGACCAGCTCAGCGTAGTTATTCGCTATATAAAAGATGGGCAGCCAGTAGAGCGATTTCTTACATTTATTGAGTTGAAAACGCATCACACAGGAGATGAACTGGCAAAGCAGACTCTTCAATACCTTGAAGAACATTGTGGATTAGATTTTTCAAAATGCAGAGGCCAGTCTTATGACAATGCTTCAAATATGTCTGGGCGTTACAATGGCATGCAGCAGAAGATTCTAGAGGCGAATCCGTTTGCAATATATATCCCATGCACAGCCCATTCTCTCAATTTAGTAGGTCGAAGCGCCGTGGATTGTTGCCTAGCAGCTGTAAATTTTTTTTCATTAGTTCAAAATCTATACAATTTTTTTTCTGGTTCAACCATAAGGTGGCGCATATTAAAAGATCATTTGGATAATGAAAGTGTTTTGAAATCTTTATCAGAAACGAGATGGGAAGCACACGCTAAAGCGACATCAGCTATTTCACAGACATATAATAAAATTATAGATGCATTAGACGTCATTTCTGTGGATGACATGCAAAAAGGAGAAACCAGAAGAGAAGCAGCTAATTTGTCAAATAAACTACAAGAATTGGAGTTCGTACTCATGTTGGTCATGTGGGACGAAATTTTGCAAACCTTCCGGAAAGTCAGCAAGGTATTACAAGACCCAGAAGTTACTCTAGAGACTGGCGCTAATCTCTACAAATCACTCGTGAATTTTTTAGAAAAATTGCGGTGCGACTTTGATTCTTTAGAAGCCCGCGCAAAAGAAAAGCTACCAGATGTGGAATACAAAGACACCCGTCAAAGACGAAGAAAGAAAATGCCCAATGATGGTTAAGCTCCTGAAGTAAGTTTCAGCCCAAGAGAACAATTCAAAATAACGTGTTATTATAGCATCATTGATAAATTAAATGCAGAGATGCGAAAAAGAGGAAAAATATACAAAGAAACAGCAGACAAATTCTCATTCTTGAATAAAATACCCGATGCCGATAAAATTATGTGTCCCGATCAAACTGCAGAATACAGTCAGCACAGTACAAATCTAGTAAACACATATCCAGAAGACCTTAACACCGAATTAATAACAGAAATTCAACAGTTTCATTCATATGTCATAAGTAAAATAAGTTCCAGACCCAGTGATTCGGCTCGCACAAGTTTACATCAAACTCACGCACAATTGTATAAAATAATACATGATGATAAGATTGAATCAGCTTTCCCTAATGTGGAAACAGCCCTGCGTATATTTTTATCGCTTATGATTACAAATTGCTCAGCGGAACGTTCTTTTTCAAAATTAAAAATATTAAAAAATGAAAAAAGGACAAAGATGATACAAGAAAGGCTCGATAATTTATCGATATTGTACATAGAGTCCGATATGTTAAAAACGTTAGACGTTAATACTATCTTGCGTGAATTCAATGCTCGGAAAAGCCGCAAGGCGCATTTCAATAAATAAATAAATTATGCTTTGGTTTTTATTATTGTCGCACCTACTCCACTCACTTCTAAAGTACGTTACATCTCATCATCTTATTTTACAAAAAACTAATGTTTTTAGGCGGTAAAGGTTTAAAGACCGATTCTAGTTGACATACGGATAGGGGGGCCCACAGGCATGGATTGCTTAGGGCATCTAGTAGTCTTAATCCGTCACTGATTGCAGACAACACTAATAGACCAATATTCCGAAACCTTTAATACTAAAGTTACCAGAATGAAGCACTGTTCAACACAGAATACGACACCGATACCTAGTTCAATCAAGTCTTCTGAGGAGCCAACTCTCCTGAGTAATGAAGATGAGTAGGTACCTACGTAGAAATTAATGCACCCAAATTACTTTTTTACCTAATTTAGTCAGTGGTGATTGATATGTTTTAGAGTTAGTTCGTTTATTGAACAACACATAGGTAATAGAACGAACCTTTTTTCCTACATTTAAGTGAACAATACAAAACAAACTACCTACCCTACCACAATACACCACAGATTACAAGAGTCAAGACTTTTTTTTATATAAGTTTATTTAACGTCTTTGGCTCTTCGCCATACAGACTATTCTTTAGTGATTTTTCATTTTAAACACTTTAGCCTAGGAACAGCATAGAGGAACTAGATCCGGGTAAGACTCGCTTCACTTAATTCCCCACTTTAATTGTATTGTTTTCTTCAAAAGCACAAATTATCATGACAATTCCAGCAAACAATCACGAAAATTGACTCGAATAAAATTAATTCTTCCCTTATCGTTTCCCGCGCAAATCTCCAAGAGTCGACTATTATATTACAAGACATTTGGCAAGTACCTACAGGTGTCTTTGGCGGAACGGGAACGGTACAGCAGGCAGCTGGTAAACTTATGTTCGTCGCCACAAAAGAAAAAAGAAGAAGAAGTACCTACAGGTGCGTTGCACTTGCTTTCATTTACGATGAAAACGGCCACGCCCTACGTCGATTCAAGTCAGATTCGATACAATAGTTACTAACATGGATTAATATCTATACTAATATTATAAAGCTGAAGAGTTTGTTTGTTTGTTTGTTTGTTTGAACGCGCTAATCTCAGAAACTACTGGCCCGATTTGAAAAAATATTTTAATGTTGGATAGTCCATTTATCGAGGAAGGCTTTAAGCTACATAACATAAAGATACGACTTACAAGACCACAGCAGCAATGAAAAATGTTGCGAAAACGGGAGAAAGATATTCCGTTTGAGAGCTTCCGCTGCGTACGCTGCGGAAACCGCTAAAGTTACACAAAAATCATGTATGACAGGATTGTTCAGCATTTCTGAGTTCTATAATAAAGTCTGCGACGGCATAAGTCTATCTTTTATGGTTGACTTACTACAACCTTTTTTATGTTAATAAATTTGTAAAAGAATAATGCATCATTTTTAGAGGTGTTTTATACACACAGGTATTTATTCTTATCAAAATAAATACATTCATCATCACGAGCATTTCATTAAGAACAAAATTGCCCTTTATATCATTTGATTCCAATAAATATCTTAGGAGCTATCACAGTTTTAACATAACTCCGCACCAAAATAATGTTCGCAGCTTAAGTACAACGTGCGCTTGCGCTAATTATATTATAAAGCTGAAGAGTTTGTTGGTTTGAACGCGCTTATCTCAGGAACTGCTGAACCGATTTGAAAATATTTCTGTGTTAGATAGCTTATTTATTGAGAAAGCCTTAGGATATAAAACATCACGCTGCGACGGGAGGGGAGCAAACTCAAAACGCGCGGACGAAGTCGGGGGGGACCGCTACTTTATTTATAAACGCTACGCTACGACCTACGAGGGTGGTTTAGTCACGAAGTATCGTTAAATTATCATAAAACTTGTTTACTTAGTTTTACTATTTTTCTATTTATCTTTTTCTTTATTTAAATTTTTCACACAAAATTACTCGGATAAACTACCGATGTAAAACATTTTCTTATAAGTAACACAACATCGCATTCCTTACCTCATCTAATACCTTCTTTTCCGTTTCCGTTCCTATCACTCACTTTTTATAATCTTTAATCTATACTAATATTATAAAGCTGAAGAGTTTGTTTGTTTGTTTGTTTGTTTGAACGCGCTTATCTCAGAAACTACTGGCCCGATTTGAAAAAATATTTTACCGTTGCATAGTTCATTTATCGAGGAAGGCTTTAGGCTATATAAGGTTACCTCGTTTTAAGTGATAATATTTAAAGGGCCGATATAGCATGATAAAAGAAACATTTTTTGTAGAAAACACTTAGGGTTTTCATGCGCTAGTTTTTGAGAAAATTTGAGATGAAGGTGATTACAATTTTCAGATTTTTATTTTTTATTAATTAAGGTTTAGAATAGAGCAAAATAGGGAATAGGCATTGAATTCAGAATGGCGATGCCAATGAAGTGGATTACTTTTAAAATCTACAGGAGGCTATTTTTAAAATATAAGTTTTATTTGTTCAAGATAATTTAAAAAAATAAAATGTCGATTTTCCAAGAAATAATAACAGTATCGTGTTGCTATGATGTTTACAAATTCACAGTTAAAATATTATCACTTAAAATGATTTGACCTTATATAACATAAAGATACGACGCATAAGACCACAGCACCAATGAAAAATGTTGCGAAAACGGGAGAAAGGAATTCCTTTTGAGAGCTTCCGCTGCGTACGCTGCGAAAACCGCTTAAGTTACACAAAAGTAATGTATGACAGGATTGTTTAGCATTAAGAGTTCTATAATAAAGTCCGCGACAGCATAAGTCTATCTTTTATGGTTGACTTACTACAACTTTTTTATGTTAATAAATTTGTAAAAAAATAATGTATTATTTTTAGAGGTGTATTATACACACAGGTATTTATTCTTATCAAAATAAATACATTTATCATCACGAGCATTTCATTTAGCACAAAGTTGCCCTTTATATCATTTAAATTCAATAAATATCTTAGGAGCTATCACAGTTTTAACATACCTCCGCACCAAAATAATGTTCGCAGCTTAAGTACGTGCTTTTGCGCTAATAATATTATAAAGCTGAAGAGTTTGTTTGTTTGAACGCGCTTATCTCAGGAACTGCTGGACCGATTTGAAAAATTATTTCTGTTTTGGATAGCTTATTTATCGAGAAAGGCTTTAGGGTATAAAACATCACGCTGCGACGGGAGGGGAGCACGGAGAAAAAAGACACCACCAGAAATTAAAAAACTGTTTTGTATTTGATGCAAATACTAAGTTTTAATATTACTTACAAAAGTTTTGCTTTTTTTACAAATATTAATGATTTTTAGCAAAGCATTTGTATTTGTTTTTGTAATTCCTAAAAATCGGTTTTAGTCAATGCCAGATATTACATTATTTCTTGGTTATCGCAAATTAGTGTACATCCGGCCGTCTGAGCCAGGCTTCTATAGAGATCTTGCATATCTAGGCTGATAACGAATCGTTAGTGACGCTGATATATCCAGGTTTTATCGTTTGTGACGCAATAGTTTTCTTGGAAAATCAAAAAAACTAGGCTCAGACAGCCAGAATTTCGCATTTTCTGACTTTCCAGATCTCAACTATCAGAGGGTTTCAGGTCGCTGTTTCTTATAAAATGTGATGTGACGCGTTAGTGACGGTCATCCGAAGTAGTTTCATCCATTTTAATCCAGTACTTTTTGAGAAATCGTGATAAACGTGTGGCTCAGACAGCCTGATATCCGGTCGTCTGAGCCAACTTGTTTTTCTCTATATTTCACCAAATGTTACGTTTCGGACAAATGTTTTTAGGATTTACTGATGTGACGACGTTAGTGACAGCTCTCGACCAGATTTGAACCTTCGTGACGCACGCGTTTTAGAGAAATTGAGAAAAAACTGCTGGCTCAGACAGCCGGATGCTGGCTGTCTGAGCCACCCAGTTCTACCACTTCCAGGTGTTGTACGAAGCTGAAAACTCATCTAATCTGATGTGACGCGGCCTCTAAGTACAAAAAATCGTAAGTGACGGCTCTATATGCCGCCAATCAAAAGTTATAAGCATTTCAAATGTTTTCCATACATCGATGCATTTGGGTGGCCACACTTCGCACTCTTTATGGAAACGGAAAGACAATTTAGTAGAAAATGTAAGCTAAAGCCCCTCATATCAAAGCGGATGCTTTCTCCTGCTATTTAAATATTAAATTATTACGTAGTCAATAACTACGCCGATGAAGGAAAATATGTTAATTATGTATGGGATATTCCAGGTTTTAAAATTACTCTTTATTTAAAAATAATCACTAGCTCCAGCTGGTTACTACAGTATAAGACTTATTCGGTATTAAATACATACTAAGTACTCATTCCTCAACTCGTCCCATATTTGTACGGCCCATATGGGACAAGATGCAATAATTAATTTTAATCATTATGCAAACCGTCTCCTGCTTTTTTGGGTGCAAAATAATAACCATAAAACAGCGCAGAAGGTGAAACGCAGTTCTCTGGGACCGCTTATTATTATTACGAACAAAAAATACTAAGCCAGCCTTATTTCACCTTCGGAACACGAGACGCGCGCCATCTTTGTGTCCATCTTTGTTCGAACAATATTTCTGATGCGGGGAAATAAAGAGTGGAATGCGCTACCGGCTGAGGTGTTCCCGAAATCCTTAATTTGGGCATTTTCAAAAGAAGAATGATTACGCTATTACTGATGTAGAAGATGTTATGTTAAAAATATAATATATGTTATGTACTTAAAATAATAGTTAAATAGCCCCATAATGTTGCTATGCCCTGCGCAGGGCGTCACATGTACCTACCTTTAAAACTTTTATACCATCTTATGTAATGTGACATGCAATAAATGATTTGATTGATTGATTAATTGATCAGACATGACCAATCCTCGACGACATCATCACTTACCACCAGTTGTGATAGTGGTCAAATGGCTGATCATGTATATAAAAATATATAGATAGACTATAAAATTATGCAGGATGGAAAGAAATCATCCACTTAATATCATTTATTTTTATAGCCCAAAAGATTGTTGTTGAATTTAACAAGAAAGTTTAAATATGAATGTTACAAAATGTATACATAATAAATAAAAATGTAAGTAAGTAACAATGGATATAGCGGTAAGAGAGGTGCGTAGAAACCAACTTACGAAAATAATGAAAAAAATATATTTTGTTTTGGACCTGTCACGTTTATTACCACAGGTTGTAGCGTTTATCTTCTTTTAAAGTTTATGTTCATAGGACAAGTAATAATTATTTTGTTTTAATAAAGCAATGATATAAGTTTTGTGCTCGTGGATTTTTACTTAGTTCGTAGACTTTATTGAATTTATGACGGGTATAGTATACCTATTTACGATGAGTATTATTCACATTTGACTAAAATTGTTTTATCAGATGTATATTATATTTTACTTTGTAATCATTAAAAGGGTTTCCTTTCATACAACAAAATTGTGTTAACTTTTTTGTAACAATATTATTGTTTTTTTTTTCTGATTATACTCATATTGATAGTTTTAACTTTTTGATTACATTAAATGACGTAAAAAATCATTTGATTAAATTAGATAATTTTACAGCTCTATTCTACAGCTTATTTTGGACGAGATGCATCTGCATCTCGTCCAAAATAAGCTGTAGACATGTATGGGATGAATTGATGAACTACTATTTGTATAAATGCTACACCAGAAACAATTCGTAAAATAACTTTATTATTTACTAAAATATCAATAACAGGAGACTTCCACATGGTAATTCTTAGACGTTGGGTGATATCAGAATTATCAGTAAACAGCTATCGAAACGCCGAGTAAAAAAGTAAGTGCAAAGCGCTGAGTATGCCTAGTCAGCCTGGAGCCTAGCTTTTTTCAAGAGAACGCTGACTACGCCTAGTAAAAGTAGTAAGAAATCCAACTAAATACTGCTCTGCTTACTGAGGTCTGAGTCTGGAGCTCACGTCAAAACATGCCTGATTGTTGTCATAAGTCTTTGTGCCCCCTTTTAGTATAACTAGCCCAATATTATCACCATAAATTTCTTTAAATGCATTTTTTTATGATTAACTTCGTAAGTGCAGGTTTTCTTGTCAGTACATCAGTCACTAGTCAGTAGTGCGGATTTTTTTTCAGCAACTGTCATCACTGTAAATGTCTACTTTTTCGTCTGACGCTATCTTGCATGTCGAATTAACAGTGATTAAAAAGTGTTTTAATGTTCTTATTTAACATAATTTCTTTAACTTGATAGCATATTCCTGTTTTTTTAAATAACGAATAAAATATGAGCCTGTACAAGTGTACATGGTCTGATAATCTTGGTAAGATCATCTCTTTAAACTAGAAATAAAAATAAAAGCCTTTTTTTAAACGTTGAGAAAGTTTAAGAATTACTCAGGACGAGCTGCAGTTTGTAAATATATCTTTGATTTTCCGCATTTCGTCCCAAATATTATATAGGCATGGTGGGACGAGTCAATGAATTACTAAGTTTTCCATCCAAACAAAAAAGGAAACGACTTGCAGGATTAAGTTAGTATTTATATTGTTTTTTTGCATCTTGTCTCAAGTGGGCCGTAAAATCACATGGGAAGAGTCGAGTAATATGTAAGTAGTATGTACCTTACCAAAATTCTTTAATATTGTAGTACCTTCGATAAACTAGCGGTTGTTTTCAAATATATAGTAATCTAACGATTTTTTTCCTTGGAATACCTGAGACCATAAATAATTAACATATTTTCCTTCATCGGCGTAGTTATTGACTACGTAATTAAATATTTAAATAGCAGAAGAAAGCATCCGCTTTGATATGAGGGGCTTTAGCTTACATTTTCTACTAAATTGTCTTTCCGTTTCCATAAAGAGTGCGAAGTGTGGCCACCCAAATGCATCGATGTATGGAAAACATTTGAAATGCTTATAACTTTTGATTGGCGGCATATAGAGCCGTCACTTACGATTTTTTGTACTTAGAGGCCGCGTCACATCAGATTAGATGAGTTTTCAGCTTCGTACAACACCTGGAAGTGGTAGAACTGGGTGGCTCAGACAGCCAGCATCCGGCTGTCTGAGCCAGCAGTTTTTTCTCAATTTCTCCAAAACGCGTGCGTCACGAAGGTTCAAATCTGGTCGAGAGCTGTCACTAACGTCGTCACATCAGTAAATCCTAAAAACATTTGTCCGAAACGTAACATTTGGTGAAATATAGAGAAAAACAAGTTGGCTCAGACGACCGGATATCAGGCTGTCTGAGCCACACGTTTATCACGATTTCTCAAAAAGTACTGGATTAAAATGGATGGAACTACTTCGGATGACCGTCACTAACGCGTCACATCACATTTTATAAGAAACAGCGACCTGAAACCCTCTGATAGTTGAGATCTGGAAAGTCAGAAAATGCGAAATTCTGGCTGTCTGAGCCTAGTTTTTTTGATTTTCCAAGAAAACTATTGCGTCACAAACGATGAAACCTGGATACATCAGCGTCACTAACGATTCGTTATCAGCCTAGATATGCAAGATCTCTATAGAAGCCTGGCTCAGACGGCCGGATGTACACGCAAATTATAGTAAATATAGCTAAAGTCTTGTAATTACTGCAAACCTATTTAGTATGTTTTAAAAAGTTCATTCATACTTTCAAGAAATGAATTTAGTTAAAGGCAAAATAACAAACTTTTGTTATAATTAATGGTTACATCTTAGTATTTACATATGAATTACTTGAAGTTACTAACGTATTTCTTATAATAATATTACTGTAATGTTTTGTTATTCCAAGTAAGCACATCTTTGTTTTTACAAATGGTTTACTTAAAACTACAAGCGTATTTCTTAGAATAATAAAAACTTATCTGTTTTGTAATTCCAAGTAACCATTTTGTCAATTTTTGTCAATACAAGTGATGCTCACGGCACAGGAAATATATTGTCTGCCATTTCAAGTTTGCAAGCGCTCCAGGTGACACGTTGTGGTCAACATTATTAACGTAATAAAAAGAAAGAAAATTTGATTGTTTTAGTACAATTTATGCCCAATTTATTCATAATAACTATGTATGTGCTAAAACAATCAAGTTGTAGGTTGTGTGATCTTAAAGTTTCAGTGTTTATAAAAAGTGTCAAAAGCAAAAGATTTTTTTTGTGATGGACAATCTTACGAGGGATCTCTTGGGAAACTGGGGTCTCAGAGAATATGTGGGAACATTCTGTGGTAAGTTTATTAACAAGTAATTGGTGCTTTAGAATTCTAATTAAGACTAATATTAGACTAACATATAGGTAGATAGGTTAGCTACTTGCCTCGGCAACAGAACTGACTACATACTTATGCCAGTTTAAGCTGCCCTCCACCGCTATAAATTACATAATCACAAGCAAGACCTCTTTATACTGGTAAACTTTCATATAGCCCTCACTCGCCTGTGTTATCTACTGCTATACGATACGACACCAATTTAATAACAACATATAAATAATATTGTGAGTACTCAATGCTTCACAATAACGTACTTTTGTGTGGTATAAGTAGGTACAAGTGCTAAGTGAGTCCAAAAATATGTAGGTAAAATAATACTTGCGAGTGGAAAATATATCTATATTGTTTTCAGTAGGCACCTTCTTACCTACGCTTTTGTTCTGGCACATGTTTTGACCTTTTACGTATGTGTTTACCATCAGTCTATTGTTATTCTTCTGTTTACGCGACTGCCGGCAGTCTTGTGATACCTGACTGATTAATTAATACTTATTTTCTGCTAGAAAAATAGATGCAGGCACACTAAGGCTGCTCTCAAATGACGAGATAGCTCAACTTATTCCTGTTCCTGACGATAGGGCAAGATTTAAGGCCAACCTTGAGAATTGGAAGACAGAATTTAGGGATATTAACACATCAGACTTTTCATTCAACGCAACTGAAAATGTATACTTTAAAATATTATATTTATATTTTAAGTTCTGTTATC
The DNA here is from genome assembly GCA_963924145.1 of Pyrausta purpuralis. Lineage (NCBI taxonomy): Eukaryota > Metazoa > Arthropoda > Insecta > Lepidoptera > Crambidae > Pyrausta > Pyrausta purpuralis. The sequence goes on along the minus strand of OZ001652.1, from coordinate 20,522,067 downwards.
ATATTGATGTACAAAGTGTGGCATTTTTAGAGTTCCATATCCATACCTCAAAAGGGTTTTAAAGTTTATTGTGTAAGTTTAGCTGCCTACACTATTAACAAGCGATTATTTTAACGACGATGCATCATTATTGGACCAAGAACCAGTGGAAGTTGCACCAAATTTAGTTTCAAAAGCATCCAATGCTTTGACTACTTTAGCATCATCTACTCGAGATAGGCAGAACCAGCCAGCCAGTCAGCTAGCTAGCCAACAAGCCAGCCAGCCAGCCTGCGAGCCAGCCAGCCTGCAAGCCAGCCAGCCAGCTTCTGCCTGGTACTTCTACTCCGATTCAAGCCAGTCCACAACAGTCAGACTACGTGGGTATAAATATTTTTAGTGGCTTTATGTTTCCTTTGTATTGACTAGCTTCATGTAGGTACTTATAGAACTATTTTATGTTTTAGGTTCTTCAAACACTAAAATGCACACATGATGGTAAAGCCATACTAAATCAAGGTCAAAAAACAGGGAAATTGGATGATACCCAGAGGAACCGGCTGGTGAAATTAGTTATTGGCCCTCTCTTTGAAAAAAATCCAAATATAGTAATTTCTAATAATCAGCTCTTCAGTTAGGATTTAGAAATACAAGAGATTTTCCCCAACGAGTCAGCTGCATTTTACTACACCCCTTATGTCTCTGCATTAGTAAGAAACACAGCTCGAAATGCATCGGGGAAATTATTAAGCTATATTTATAATAGACGGAGAAAATTGAGAGAAAAGGGGATAATTGAAGGATCATCTCGTTCCCGATCTTCATCAACTTCATCACAAAGTAGTAAACCGCAGTCGGTTCTAGCACATTTAAAAGAGAACACAGTTTTTTTTTTAACAATATAAACAATGTTTATTTTAACTCTGAAATCGCGAAATAAATCTGCTGTTTCATAGAAAATTTCAATCAGTCGATCAAAATGTATCTTTTTTTTATTATATTCGGGAAGCTAACAGCATTATTGACATTATAAGCAATTTAGCAATAAACTACATCTATAAAAGCTATAAATTAAAAAATATACACATTTTGCAGATTTGGAGGAAATTGGAGAAAAACTTGCATTTTTGAAAAGTTCCTTATAACCTTGGCATCTCGTTGAGGAATATTGGACTGCAACTAATTACAAGTTGATAAAAAATATTCGCAGTCAGGAACCCTGCAGGAATATTTCAACGCATATCCAGCACTAAAACATCCTGCAGGATATAATTTGCTATTGCAAGACTTTGACATATTACATCGCGATAAATCGAATGCTCTATTCCTAAACATAGTCACACTTCAGATTAAAGTCAAAGATTTCGCTTGCATTGCAGCACAGCTTGCACGAAAAAAGTTTGCAAATATAAGAGACAAATATTTTAAACAAACCATAGAGAGTTATTTGTCTGCAGTGACCGGTTAGTATTGCTTAGTCATCTGGTTAAAAAAGAGACTTTCCAAAGGTCTAATACCTCTTCGGCTAAAATGTATGAAACTTTTTTTTGTTGCTAGTTTGAAGTTGTTTCCATAGCAAATTGTTTTTAGTTATAAGTAGGTACTGCAAGTATTATATTCAATTTATTTTCACATTTGCAAACTTCATGACCGTTAATAGAATTCAAAATATTTATATAAGTATTTTCCTAATTATAAGTGGCTAATGCAAAAAAGATCATAGTAAATATTTTCATTTCAGAAACTGCCTCCAATAAGGTATATAATAACGCATGTTTGCTGTTATTGCCGTTTTTGACTTCCAGTGTTCCCTTAAAGGATAAAAAGAAAACTACGTGGAAACCATCTAAGACGGAAGTCAGGGATGCATTCATTACACAAATTGCCACAAGCGCTGACTTAAAACCTGCTATTGAAACGCGAATTGCAAAGCTCCACTGGTTTGGAAAATCAATGTAACCTTTTATAGTATTTGCAGGAACTTCAATATCTGAAATTTCAGAGTGTTATGTTGTAGCGGGGGATACTTGCTATAAATTTGATAAACTATTAACAGCTGTCGATGTTTGTTTTAAAATAGTTCACGCAACTGGTGCTTAATACCAAGTAGAATTATTTGTAGTCTGGATGGTTATACAAAAAGCATTTTACTGACTGCAAACTGAACACGATAAAGAATTGACAACTGTTAACAGCCTTCTAGTTGACTTAGGTATAAAATAAGTGATTTGTAATTTGTTAAGTTACTGATCAACATGTATACATTATGTATGCAATGTAAACTTAAATTTAATTCTATAAGCCTATTAATTAATCACCTACGTTCACTGTGCTTTGCGTAAAAAGACTCAACAAAGTTTTGTTGTGGAGAAGAGGGCTGTTTTAGGTATTTTAGTTGCATTGGATCTTTGCGAAACCTTTAAATAAGTTACATAATGAAAGTGACCATAATATTGAATGTAGTGAAAAAAATCGATATTTTTTTCACTACTATCATCTTTTTCCTCATTGCAGCAACAAAATTTCAGTTCACTATCATCACCAGATAATACCCATGACCAAGACTTAAATCATCAGGTTGCCTTGTTTGTATCTTCCTTATATGGTAATCCATTGATCTCAAGTTCAAATGTGCAGGTTGTCATAGACTCTATGCTAATTTTTTTGTCAACTCTGTAGAGAATATGTTGCGATCGCGGTTAACACCGTTGATTAACCAAATACCGGAAAAAGGAAATATTACATCAGCGCTTAATTAAATATTATCACAATTAAAAAATATATTGTCAGACTTTAATACAGAACATAAACGGTTTCAAAATTTGGCTAAAATTGGGTCATACATTGCTCGAAAACAGGTTGTAATTGGACAAAACAAAACAACAAAAACGTACGCGTATGGGTCTTTCTTATACACCAGTTGATGTTCACATGCAGGTTATTCCTATGGGAATAGTGTTGCAGTCTTTTTTTTTTCCATAGCGGGTGTTTTACAGACACTTTAAACTATATACATTCATTGTTAATGTCCCCTGCTGAAGATATTTGCAATTTTATTCAAGGTTCTGTTTGGTCGAATTTATCAGGCACATCTAAAACAAACGAATTTTTATCACCCCTTGTACTTTATTACGATCATTTTGAGATTGGCAATCACGCCGGGATCCATAAGCTTGGGGGAGTGTACGTTTCATGCCGTTGTTTGCCCCCAAAGTATATATCTAAATTGAAAAATATTTTCATGATTGCTTTATTTCATTCTTCAGATAGGATATCATATGGGAATAAAATGATATTTCACAATGTCATAGATGAACTAAATTTTCTGTCTTAAACAGGAATAACAGTGGACACAGATAATTTTAAAGGTACCATCGAATTTCGTGTAGGTACTTTTACAATTATGGGGTTTAAATTCTGTGTTGGGCTTTGTAAAAAGTTTTACGGCTAATCATTCTTGCAAAATATGCAACGCAAGTAGAGTCCAAATCCAAAGTATGCTTGTTGAAGACAGTACGTTGATGAGAAAATATGAGAGCAATTATGAAAATATGCTGCAAATTGCAGGAACATTTGATACTGGTATTAAAGAACGATGTATTTGGTCTTCTCTTGATGGTTTTAACTTATTTGAAAATGTTGCAGTTGATTTGTTGCACGATAATGTTAGAAGATTGTTGTAAAAATGTTATGTCTCTTATTTTGACCTACTGTATAAAAAAATTAAAAGTAATTCATATCAATACTATCCAACAACGTATTGAAGCTTTTGATTTTGGCCCGGATACAAGTTCCAAACCGAAAACTGCATTATTGTTTGAAGAAATCTGTGTTAAAATTTAAAGTGACAGCAGAAACACTTACGTTTGTTCCATATTTTGGCCTTCTTATAGGATACTAAATACCAAGAGAAGACCAATTCTGGAAATTGTATATTTTGTTAAGGACTATATTAGAACTATTATTATCACATCGAACATTCAAAGACACATCTGACCAACTGGCTGGTTTAATATCCGATTTCAATGAGTCATACATGAGATTAAGTAAAAAACCATTAAAACCCGAATTCCATTTCCTTATTCATTACCCAAAAATGTTACAAAAGTTTGGACCAGTTGTTCATCTCTGGACTATGAGATGTGAGGCTAAGTACATTGTTTCTAAAAAAAAATTCTCGTTCTAGTTCAAGCAGAGTTAATATATGTAAAACAATATCAATTAAAAGGTCTTAAAATGAACATGGAGAAGACGAAATTTATGTCGAGTTCCCTTGTTGTACCCACTCCAGTATCCATTGGGAACTCAACTCTCGAAGTTGTCGACGAGTACGTCTACCTGGGACAAGTGATCCAATTGGGTAGGTCCAACTTCGAGAAAGAGGTCAATCGACGAATCCAACTCGGCTGGGCAGCGTTCGGAAAATTGCGCAAGAGTGTCTGCTCATCTCATCTACCTCAGTGTATGAAGACGAAAGTCTTCAACCAGTGTGTGTTACCAGTGATGACATACGGATCCGAAGCATGGTCTCTTACTATTGTTACATAGTAAAAATGGAACCTTTCTTTTAACTTACCTCCTGCGATAGTTTAAGGTTTTTATTGCATTCTTTCGTCTCATTCCTGCACTGTAATTCGTTTTATCATTAAATAGATTAATTTATTTACTACATTAATTAGATTATTTCATTAATCTTGAGATTGATTTGTAGCTAGCCTCCAAAACAAATATTTCATCAAGTTTGACACTGGCGTTGACAGCTTAGAAGTATTATTTTTCCGTTGCCACAGATTATGTAGCGATTCGGTTTGTTGAGCTCGTTAGCTTAGCAATTTTATGTTTCCAATTATTTTTGTTTTGATTCTTAATTTGTTTAATTTGCTTCCAATTAATTCAGAGTACAAATATTATCCCTTTTAAATATTTATCTAAAATTCAATTAGATTGTAATAGTTTTTATTCTACGTGTCTATGGTCGTTTGGTCAAATGCAGTGACAGTGACAGTTGTTGATATAAAAGTACTGGTCAGCAGATTCCCGGTCTTTTTTCTTGGATTTTGCGTCGTGAAGTTCAGATCAACCTTTCCACCGCCCAACAGTGCCACCAGCTTCATAGATCAGTCCCCGAGACCGTTACTCAATTTCAAATCTTTTAATGGTAAGTATTCTCGCATTTTGTGCGATTTTCCAATTCACTTTGAGTTCGTTAAGGTTGTGTTGTTTCGAAAACTAACTTTTTGTGGTATTTCCCTCGTCCTCGCAGAATTCTTGGAGGTCACAAGAGACGGCGTGGCAGGCGTGATACAGCAGTCGACTCGGCGCTGAAATCCGTCATTCCAACCCCTTTTGAGGTAAATTTTTCATTTTTATTCTTGCTGGAGGGTAGATAAAAAGGTCGCGCCCTATTGTTACAAATTTAGGTTTTCCATTCCAAATTCACTTTATTTAAGATTTCCCATAGCATTATCGAAGTAAATTCACATTTGAAAAGCCTTTATTTGAGATAATTTCCCCCCTTTTTGAATATTTTTAGTACTGGTTGTGACAAACCATAAAATAGGTCTTTTGTCACTTTCCAGGGGTTTTTTTGGTTTTGCTTTGATTGTATTACCTCATCTTCGGGTGCCTTCGGGATCTACGTTTGCGGAGAACCCCGGCCTGCCAAATCCGCTCCAGGGTCTCCGATTTCTCTCCGTCCCGAGGCATCTACCCCGGTAACCCGTATAGGGATCTTTACTCTTCCTTATAATACGGTGCTGCACCCAGCAGTGCCTGGCGCCCACACCTTCTTATTTATTTAATTTTGACATTACTTTAAATTAACATTGTGATTGCTCCCTAAATCCTTTTATACGTATCGGCTCGGGTCTCACCCCAAAGTCTACCCACAACTCCCTTTGTGTTCTGCCATAGGCTAGACCGGCTCTTTTTTTAATATTGTTTAGTTTAGCGATTTAATTAATTGTTTAAGTAATTTTGTAATTTAAATTAAAAATTAATTATTCAATAAATCAGATATTTAAAGATTATTTTTTTATTATTTAACAGTGGCGCCCAACGTGGGGCCAGTAGATTTTTGGGAGTTTGTGTCAGTTGCTGCAAACTGAGATCGGTCCCGAATACCCCGTGTGGTTCTCGGGTAAGAATAAGGCCACCCCGGCACTTGCTCAGGGAGTCGTAGGAGGCGACTGAGAGCTCACCTGTTTTTAACAGCGTGCGACCTTAGGTCTGTTTTATTTCTTTTAGGCCCTCAAGGCTTAATTTTTTTTTTGTTTTTTTTAAGCCCTTACTTTTCCGTAAGGCTTAATTTTTTTTTCTTTTTTAAGCCCTTACTTTTCCGTAAGGCTTAATTTTCTTTTTTTCTTTTTTAAGCCCTTACTTTTCCGTAAGGCTTAATTTCTTTTCTTTTTTAAGCCCTTAGGGCGTTATTTATTTTTTCTTTTACGCCCCTTAGGCATTTATTATATAAAACTAAATTTTCATTTAGGGAGCAAGTTTTTTTTAAATGTCTGTACTGTTGTTACTGTATTAAGACTGTTTTTGTCTGCGGTTTTTTATTTAAACGTCTGTACTGTTGTTACTGTATTAAGACTGTTTTTGTCTGCGGTTTTTTATTTAAACGTCTGTACTGTTGTTCTTGTATTAAGACTGTTTTTGTCTGCGGAGATTTTTTTTAAACATCTGTACTGTTGTTATTGTATTAAGACTGTTCTTGTCTGTATTGTGAGGGACTTGAGCCGACCTTTTTTTTAAATTTTTAAATTTTAATTCATTTTTATCAATTTGAAATGGAGCATCCAATTAATTTTAATCTTTTGAATAAGGATGAGTTAATTTACGAGGTTGAAATTCGCGGAGAAGTACCTGAGGCCACCGTTGAGGCACTTAAAAAACAAATTCGTGTTCTGGGAAAGGAAATACCCTCCGATGACATTGACACTACGTCGCGCGCCCCGGACGCGGAATTAGAGTTTGTCACCACCAGCCTCTCAAATATTGACGTCCTTATGACTGCTTCATCTAATTTTAAGAAATTTAACCGGGTCAAAGCTTTGGCTTGTCACCTATACCATCGTTTATCGCGAATTGATGTGAAGCCAGACATCAAGGATCAACTGTCGACTCTGGAAGCGAGAGTTAATTCCCTCCTTTCTAGGCTCGAGAGGATGACCTTTAGCTTCCACAGTACCTTTAGTTCGGTCGACGAGGCTCCTGCTACCACACCTGCCACCGCTCCATTGTGTTCGCCATCTCCAGTTTTGGTTTCGTGCAGTAGTGAGAAGTCCGTTAGAAACTTGAATCATCGTTTTGACGGCCACTCGTGCGTTCGCACTTACTTACAGACGCTGGAGGAGCTCGCGCACTCCAGGGAGATCAGCGAGGCGACTTTGTTCAGGTCAGCTTATGAACTTTTTACAGGTATTGCTTTGGTGTGGTACCGCAGTGTTAGAGATACCGTCTGCGATTGGTCTTCGCTAAGGCGTCTCTTGATCGAGGAATTTTCTCCCCCCGATTTCGATAGGCGTCTAATGGACGAGATCCGTAAGCGTACTCAAGGCCCTACCGAACCAGCTTTCATCTATATCGCTATAATGGAGAATTATTGTAGTAGGTTGTCCTATTCAGTCAGTGAGTCTGAAAGACTTCACATTATTAGATTTAATATGAGGCCTAATTATATTTTGGCGTTGGCTCTTCACTCTATAGACAATATTTCTCAATTAAAACACAAATGCAAACTGTTAGAACATAGTCTTGCTTACGCTGGTGATTTTAAAGAACCCCCTGAACCAAATGACGCCACGCTCGCGAGTGACTTGTCATATGTTGCGCCAAAGACTCTACTCAAGCTAGAGGAAGTGAAACAGGTAGATGATAACTACTGTAAAAGGTGTCGCAAAGAGGGTCACACACTTAGCGGGTGTAATTCCAAAGAAGTCGTATGCTTCAAATGCGGCAAAAAAGGAGCGTACGCCAACAATTGTTCTAATTGTCTGCCTAGTTCTAGCAAGTCTCAAAAATCCGACTCTCCCCAGTCAACAAAACTTGTAGGGCTGAACAGGTGTAATAATTTAAAACAAGATTGTGATTCTCGTCATAAAGTTGCTTCGGTTCATTATTTAACTCATGGGGATGAGCGTCCTCATTTAACGGTTTCCATTTGTGGTTCTAAATATTTCGGTTTACTAGATTCTGGATCCGCGATTTCTATTTTAGGTTCCGATGCGAGTTCGCATTTTTTCCGAGCAGGACACACGTTACACAGTGACAATAATATCAAGAATATTGTCACTGCTAACGATTCTGTGGCTTCTGTCTCGGGTTATATTTCTTTGGTGGTAACCTTAAAGGAAACCACAAAAGTAATTAAATTTCACGTCGTTCCCAACATTTCCACTCCAATTATTTTCGGAGTTAATTTTTGGAAGGCTTTCAATTTGGCCCCAAGCATTTTTAATGATCTTCCTTGTGAAGTTTTTCCTTCTGATAAATATTCTGTCTCTGAAGTTCGTAGACTTCACGCATTCGTTGACCTAGACCCTGATCAGACACTCCCGGCCAATGAGATTATTGAGCGTTATAACCGTACAGTTATGACTGCTGTGTCTTTACCCGTCGAAAAGGATCACAGATCATGGGGTTGCAACTTGCCGAAAATACAGTTTGCTATGAACACCGCCACTAGCGAAGCCACTCGTTTTACTCCATTCTTTTTAGTCCACGGGCGAGAAGCTGTCAGCTCGGGTGAAGTGTTCGGTACAAATACTTCTTCTCTTCCCCCTTCTGATTTTGCATCTAGAGATTCTCATGCCCAAAACCTTGGTGTCTTGAAAGACATATTCGAGCAGGTTGAGCAAGCCTTGGTCACTGCCCATGGTCGTAGCGCCAAATATTATAATAAGGGTAGGCGACAGTTGGAATTTAAAGTAGGTGACACTGTGTGGAAGAAAAATTACCCGCAGAGTGACGCTTCAAAGTTCTTTATGGCCAAATTAGCTCCCAAGTACGAAAAATGTAAAGTGGCTCGAAAAGTTTCACACCTGGTGTATAAGTTGGAGGACGCAATAACGGGCAAGTCACTCGGTTCTTGGCACGTCAAGGAGTTGAAGTCAAGCAGTAGTAGTACTGACATAACTTAATTATTGTATCATTTAATTCTTTGTTTTAGCGTCTTGCGCTTTTCTTTTATTTTAGTTTAGGGTCGCTGTTATCGACGGACGTGTAGCCCGCAGATCATTCCTCGCTCGCCACACCGCCGCCGACGACACCTCCTCTTCATTTCTGTCAGTCCTCTTTGTGGAGGGTATCTTTTAGTCAAGCTTCGGCTGTGCTTTCTCTTAGTGATGAGCTGGGGGCCAGCTCGAATTTTACTTACGTAAAATTCTTCTAATTGGGGGAATACTGTTACATAGTAAAAATGGAACCTTTCTTTTAACTTACCTCCTGCGATAGTTTAAGGTTTTTATTGCATTCTTTTGTCTCATTCCTGCACTGCAATTCGTTTTATCATTAAATAGATTAATTTATTTACTACATTAATTAGATTATTTCATTAATCTTGAGATTGATTTGTAGCTAGCCTCCAAAACAAATATTTCATCAAGTTTGACACTGGCGTTGACAGCTTAGAAGTATTATTTTCCCGTTGCCACAGATTATGTAGCGATTCGGTTTGTTGAGCTCGTTAGCTCAGCAATTTCATGTTTCCAATTATTTTTGTTTTGATTCTTAATTTGTTTAATTTGCTTCCAATTAATTCAGAGTACAAATATTATCCCTTTTAAATATTTATCTAAAATTTAATTAGATTGTAATAGTTTTTATTCTACGTGTCTATGGTCGTTTGGTCAAATGCAGTGACAGTGACAGTTGTTGATATAAAAGTACTGGTCAGCAGATTCCCGGTCTTTTTTCTTGGATTTTGCGTCGTGAAGTTCAGATCAACCTTTCCACCGCCCAACAGTGCCACCAGCTTCATAGATCAGTCCCCGAGACCGTTACTCAATTTCAAATCTTTTAATGGTAAGTATTCTCGCATTTTGTGCGATTTTCCAATTCACTTTGAGTTCGTTAAGGTTGTGTTGTTTCGAAAACTAACTTTTTGTGGTATTTCCCTCGTCCTCGCAGAATTCTTGGAGGTCACAGGAGACGGCGTGGCAGGCGTGATACAGCAGTCGACTCGGCGCTGAAATCCGTCATTCCAACCCCTTTTGAGGTAAATTTTTCATTTTTATTCTTGCTGGAGGGTAGATAAAAAGGTCGCGCCCTATTGTTACAAATTTAGGTTTTCCATTCCAAATTCACTTTATTTAAGATTTCCCATAGCATTATCGAAGTAAATTCACATTTGAAAAGCCTTTATTTGAGATAATTTCCCCCCTTTTTGAATATTTTTAGTACTGGTTGTGACAAACCATAAAATAGGTCTTTTGTCACTTTCCAGGGGTTTTTTTGGTTTTGCTTTGATTGTATTACCTCATCTTCGGGTGCCTTCGGGATCTACGTTTGCCGAGAACCCCGGCCTGCCAAATCCGCTCCAGGGTCTCCGATTTCTCTCCGTCCCGAGGCATCTACCCCGGTAACCCGTATAGGGATCTTTACTCTTCCTTATAATACGGTGCTGCACCCAGCAGTGCCTGGCGCCCTCACCTTCTTATTTATTTAATTTTGACATTACTTTAAATTAACATTGTGATTGCTCCCTAAATCCTTTCATACGTATCGGCTCCGGTCTCACCCCAAAGTCTACCCACAACTCCCTTTGTGTTCTGCCATAGGCTAGACCGGCTCTTTTTTTTAATATTGTTTAGTTTAGCGATTTAATTAATTGTTTAAGTAATTTTGTAATTTAAATTTAAATTAATTATTCAATAAATCAGATATTTAAAGATTATTTTTTTATTATTTAACAGTGGCGCCCAACGTGGGGCCAGTAGATTTTTGGGAGTTTGTGTCAGTTGCTGCAAACTGAGATCGGTCCCGAATACCCCGTGTGGTTCTCTATTCTTCTAATTAATTATTCAATAAATCAGATATTTAAAGATTATTTTTTTATTATTTAACACTATGGGCCTTATAATGAAGCTCAAAATCACACAACGAGCGATGGAAAGGGCTATGCTGGGTGTTTCTCTACGGCATCGAATCAGAAATGAGGAGATACGTAGAAGAACTAAGGTAACGGACATAGCCTTGAGAATCAGTAAGCTCAAGTGGCAATGGGCAGAGCACATAGCGCGAAGAACTGATGGCCGTTGGGGCAGGAAAGTTCTAGATTGGAGACCCTTCGACCAGAGACGCAGCGTGGGACGTCCACCAACTAGATGGACAGACGACCTTATAAAGATCGCAGGATCAAACTGGATGCAGGCCGCTAATGATCGGTCGCTGTGGAAAGCCTTGGGGGAGGCCTATGTTCAGCAGTGGACGTCCTTTGGCTGATAATGATGATGATGATGATGATGAATATCAATAAAAAATCAACTCCAGTTAAATGACATTTTGATATTGAAACAGATTAACACAGGTTTACTGCATGGTAAAAATCAGTTTCTCCTTATTCAGACTTAAATAAAAAGTTTCATCTGGCAAATGATACATTTGTCACATATTCTATCTCTTGGGCAAATATAAATGGTGTAGAATTCAAGGAATCGCATATTTTAACGGTAAGTTTGTCTAGTGAAACATTTTTGCCTTCGTTTGCAATAGTTAATAAAAATTATCTTGATAGTGTTGATTGTGTACTATTTAAGTGTATATCTTTAAATACTCTGAATTTTGACGAGAATTATTATGCTTTTTAAGTGGAAAGGGCGAGTAACGTAATTTATGTATCGTTTGATGATTTAATTGCCCCAGTGCCTAACAATATAAACGTTCTATCGAACATGACTTCTTATGTAACATCTCGTTGGTGTCTTGACTAGATCATTTAAGGAATTTTGATAATTTGTATTTTATGATGTTTTGTATATTTTTTGTCATCTAAATAAAAAGAGTTAGCGACGCTTAAATATGCAGGGTGTAACAAAAAGATCCACTTTTTAATATTTTATTAGGTATATGTACCTATTAATATGTTACGCCCTGCATGTATACACCAATAAGTTTTAGTGATAGAACTGAAGTGCCCTTTTTATTTAAAGATCCCTTTTTTATAAGAAATTGACATCTAATATGCAGATATGTATATGAAATAACAAATATGTAAATTATTTATGGTTTATATATATTAAACTTTAAGAAATAAAATAACAATAGTTAAATCAGTATTTCATTGCTTTAAACATAGTAAACACCTATAACTAGTGTTGTAGGTAAATACTATTTTTTTTATGAATTTTAGTGCTGTAGTATTGGTAATTTATCTAGTTTAGTACCTTTTTATAAGTAAAGACTAACGTACGTACGTACTGGATTTGCTAACAGATGTGTCGAAAGATATTTAAGTCGTGATATTATATGTCATTTTGCACAAAAATTACTCACAATGACAGTGACGATAGAATCACCCCTTTAATGCTTCAACACCCGAGCGGTTGCAGGCAACCGCATTACAATAGAATTTGCATTGTGTCTCGTTCACATACGCTTGAGGGATTAAGACCAGAGATTTCTCAGTTAGAACATCCTGTATAGGTGTTTACTTATAACTAAGTAACTAAACTAGATAAATTACTAAAACTAGAGCACTAAAATTCACAAAAAATGAGTATTTACATATGATGTCATAATTTCCGATATTACGAATAAAACTCTTAAAATTACAAAACACTTAGTAAGTGTCTAGGACATCATCATTTCCAATATTACTACTGAACTCTTAAAATTGCAAAACATTTAGTATTTGTTTATGACGTCATCATTAAAGAGTAAATACTAAACACTTGAAATTACAAAAACGTTACATGTAATCTTTACTAACAGCTTTTACAAAAATCCATTACCAATTGTTACTGAACAGGACAACACCTCGGATTGAGGAATATTTTAGTAATGATTACTGTATTTTTGTCAGATTTTCTCTCCGTGTTACATCATTATTTGTAGAAATTGTATTTTTTTTTCAGAAAATAACAATGCATAAAAACTACAACCCAAAACCATTCCACTGCTCATAGATATAAGGTCGACACTATATTTTGATTTAGGATATGACCAAATCAAAATATCAAACATAACAATAAGTTAGCTATCGATACTTGTTGTTATGTATGACATCAAAATAGTAAAACTTTAAATCAGGTTAATAAATTGCCACTGCCTTTTTTACAAATCTAAATAAAATAACTTACAAAAAAAAGTACTAACTTAAAGTTTATTAAATACTAGTGGTCCCCCGCGACTTCTTCCGAGCGTTTTTCGATTTATTCTCGATTTTTAAACCTTCCCTCCACCTCCACGAATAGTTCAAGACTAAGATAAGATAAATCCGGTCAGTCATTCCCGAGTTTTAGTGAGACTAACGAACAGCAATTCATTTTTATATATATAGATAGATTAAGGATTTTTGGTACATCGCGTGCCAAATTAAAATGGCTTGTGCTATCTTTACGTTGTTTTAAGGCCCTCCAGCTTTTGGGATTTAGTTTTGTTTTTTGTATAAATAATAACTTGTGTTGGATCATGCAAAGTCTAATTACTCATGCATGATATTTTTTAATCTATAGTATGACTCGCACTTGACGGTTTAGAGATAATCTGTGGTTGGTTATCATGTTGCTGTGGATGGAAGATGTGATTTGAGAATAAAAGAAAAATTAATCAAGAGAAGCTGTTTAATGGGGAAGATTACGCAAAACTTTTTGGTAGAGGGCGCTGTATGTTTGTAAGCTTTGTTAAAACGGAAAAAAGCTTACCTAGTCGACGAGTAAGATAACATAGTGTTTTTTTATACTTTTACACGTTTTCATAGCAAATCTAGGATTAAAGTTAATCAAATAAAGTCTAAACTAAAAGCTTCTTGTAAAAAATACCAGTTTTAGCAGTTGTAAAGGATAATAAATTTAAAACTCGACATAACCTCTAAAATATAGTTATGTTTTTATCATTCCTAGATTAGAGGCCTGCGACAGGAACTTCAACTTTGAAAATCCTATACAAGATAATCCTGAACCGCAAATGGATTTACCGGCCGCTGTTTCAAGATGTTAATAGCAATACAATCTCTACCTTTTCTCAATGCCTTTTCCCGTTTTTTCCTTTGCTGTGGATCACTGGGGAATTTGTAGGAACCTATTTCTCCACACCCAATAGCTGCACAGCGCCCCATTTTCAAAAAACTTACTAATAACAACAAAACAACAAATATTTGTATGGGTTTTGTCAGTTTCTGAGTAACAAACATTTTGCGCCCTCTATAAGAAACTAATTTGACAGTTGAGATATACGTCCCAAACAAATAAACTATTCAACAGTGGTAGCAGAGCGTAGTTGGCGTCGTGGTTGGCGTGGCTTGAGTCAAAAATACATTATGAGATTGTTGCGGAAAATGGCGGATCGACGTTTTCACAATATAAAGCCATTTCGTGGTGAAGATTTCTCAACGTAGAAGTTCCGAATATCGTCGATACTGAGAGAACATGAATGTTTAGATGCCATCAATAAGGCGGGATATGCTAGTGTACCAGAAAACAAAAAAATAGAAGCAAAGGCACAAAGCATCATCATATGCGCAATAGCTGATAGCCATTTGGAGATGAGGCCTCTGCCTATAATATGATGCACAGGTAAGAAGATATTTTTATGAAGAAATAAACAAGGAGTAAACTTTTTTTGAGGAAACTGAACTGGCTGAATTTCTGAACGAATCGTAGTAGTTATTTATTTTTTTACACTAGCAACACTTATAGCATCTGTCGCTGTCAGAATTCTAACCGTCAACCATTTTGTTTTGTCTGTCATAGAACAAGTAAATCGGCAGCGTGTTTTCGTGATAAAAAAACTATTGAACTTGTACCTTTCGATTTACAAAGTAAGTTCAAGTTATTTTTCTACTTGTTTATGTTAGATTAACGTTTGAGAACATAAGATTTGTGCGAACACAGCGGCAGCTAACAATTCCTCACCATTTTTTTATAAATTATGGTAAAGCTGTAGACAGAAGCTTTTTCTGTTACTCTTCCGTTGCTTTTCTACTCTTACGTTACCCCTTTTAGAAGTTTATGTTACGTCACGTAAAAGCATTATAAAGGTAAGTGTATACCTTTAAAGGTGAATTTTCGATCCAAGAGTCGGTGTCGGTGACGCTGCGTCAGTAACGCCGCGACGCTGACTGTAACAGTGCATTATTTTACATTACAGTTTGGATTGAGTATACTACAGCTAAACATTTTATATTTTTTAGGTAAGATGAATATTTTTTTTTTGTTTCGTTTGATGAGATATATAACATAGATTATTAATCTATGCTTAACTTAATCCCACACTACTAATCCCTTCTCCTGAAGACTGCCGCATTTTTAAAATTATTTTTTATTTAATTATTTTCTTCATATATATTGCAGATGCCATTAACAGCAGCTGAGAAAAAAAAAGTATAGAGAGAAATTAAAAATGAAAGTCTAGATAAATACAATGAAATGAAAAAAAAAAGATTGCGAAAAAGCTTTGAAACATTATAGAGCAAAAAGAAGTAAATATACAGAGACAGAAAAAGAAGAACAGCGTTTGAAATGGCAAGAAGACAGAAAGAAGGCAAAAGTACAAAATAAGAATATTACTAAGAATACAAACCAAAATGTAGACCTTGAAAAGAAAAGGAAAAGGTTATACAGACACATCGGATGAGAAATAATACACATAAGATTGAGAATGCAAGATGTGTTCTGAAACAAAGATCTTGAAGAAGAAGCTACAAGCTATGCAGAAAAAACTTAACAGACACAAGAAGAAGTTTGCTGAGGTGAATGAAAAATATAATAATGCCATAAAACATATTGAAGAAATTGATAGTGCTGCTACTAGTACTAATCCAAACAATTAAGAAACACCAAGAAAAACAGCTCAGGCATTTGTAGATGAAAGTTTACCAGAAGTTGCCACTCCCTGCAAAGAAATAGTGATGAAAAAAATACAAGAGTTAAATGTGTTGAAAGAAGCTTTGAAGGATGAATATGTAACATCTAAATCAAACGAACATAAAAGGATATTAATAAAATATTGTTAACAACGACATAGTAAAGAAACATATTCTCAAAGGTAAGATGACAGCAACTATTGGACTAAAAACGAATATGAGAAAATACAGAGAAAAAAAACTTAAGAAAACGGCATTGATGCACAAAGTAAGAGCATTTTCTTCCAATTAATAAAAAAAAATATGAAAGAGATGACGTAAGTCGAGCATCTGCTGGAAAAAAGGAATGCAAAACTTTTAAAAAGGAAAAGAAAAAAAAGGTACCTACTAGACTCAATGAAAAACCTACATAAAAAGTATGTGCAAGAGGTTGGAAAAATATCTTTAAGTGCTTTTAAAATGTTCTAAAGGAAAAGAAAAAAAAAGGTACCTACTAGACTCAATGAAAAACCTACATAAAACTGTAAGCAATTATAATATTATATTTCTAAATACACCCTATTTTATCATTTAATCAACTATGCATGAACAAATGTTAATAATTTTATCAGTATCGAATATTTATTAACACGGAAACTCGGTTGACTCGCGTAGTACACGTCACGGCCGCCGCACCCCACCTCGCCACCGAGTGGGGATTGCAGCGGCCCGGTGAGTTACAATGGCAGGCAGCGCGGCCATTCTGTTCGGAATCTTCGCTCAGAGCGGTGGTCTTGAAATATACTGTTATTCTGTCCGATGCGATATTGGATAGCTATCTAGCATTTATATTCAAAGTACTCAATGTGAAAATAAAATAAGAACAGTGTGAATGGTGTCAGTTTGAAAAATAAATAAGTTTGCAGCAATAACGTGTTTTCACTTCTGAAACGATCCCACTGTTTCAGAAGTGGGATCAATCGAGGGCTCTAAACCTTGATATTCACTGCGCTCGCAAAAACGTAAGTAACCCGCTTTATCTTTAACACATTTAAAACAAAAATTAAATAAATTGCACGTGCTATTTCATACATCCAGCCAGGGCTACTCCCTGGGGTTGTATGTTATTAGTTCTGCACGATATGTATCATGTCAAAGCTACACTTTGAGGTACATATCCTTAAAGTACTTTTTTTTTCTCCTCTTTTATCTATCTTTTCTTTGTATACGTCTGATTATTTTTACAGATCTATAATAATTACGTATGTTAGTACTTAGCATGAGCTATTTCATACACCCAGCCAGGGCTACTCTCTGGGGTTTGTATGTTATTGGTTCTACTTGATATGTATCATGCCAAAGCAACACTTTGGGGTACAAGTCAGTGATTAAGTTTTATTTAATTTCCTTTTTTTTTTCTTTTTCATAAACTTACGTTTAGTACTATACTCATAGATAGTTACGTTTAAGTAGTACCTAGCATGTGCCATTTCATACACCTAGCCAGGGCTACTCTCTGGGGTTGTATGTTATTGGTTCTCCATAATATGTATCACGCCAAAGCTACACTTTGGGATACATATCTCGAATTTAAATATACTTATTTTATAATTTACCCCTTCTAATATCTAGCATGTGCTATTTCATACACCTCGGCCAGGGCTACTCTCTGGGGGTTGTATGTTATAGTTCTGCATGATATGTATCCGCCAAAGCTACTCTTTGGGGTACATAACGAAAGGATATTATCTAAAGCTGTCTTTTATTTTTCTTCCCTGCCCTAGTCAAAAATATTTGTATCCATTGGGTGTAACAGTATTCTTTAGTTTAGGCTCTGACATAAATACAAGCTCTTGCATAGATCTAGCCAGAGCTTCTCTCTGGAGGTGTATGCAATAGTCCTCATTGATATGTACCATGCCAAGGCTACCCTTTGGGGTACATATCAGGCTAGCTTTTAGTAATGTACCATACATTTGATTAGTTGCTTTTTCGTATCGTAATGGGGCAGGTTTGCTTTTACTCAACTGCCAATAAAATGCTTCTAGTACATAAATAAGCTATGACTTGGTATGATTTACAGTTATATAACCTGGAAACATAGCAGGATCATGATTGCTGTATAGTGTTAATGGTCTACTAAGCTTTTTAACGTCAGTTTCAGCGATGGAACGTAAGCGGGACAGCCATGAGAGAAGGCTTCTAAATGATATGGATGACCTAGGAGCACCTGGTACAGGTCGAGGTCCAGACTTAAACGTTACATCTGATCGTGACGGTCGAGGTGCAAGCCTAGGAGTACCCGATTGTGAGGGTCGAGGCTCTGGCCTAGGAGTACCGGATCGAAATAGTCTGCTTACTCACCCAGGAGTGCCCAAAGCGTCGGGCCGGGGTGACGATTCGGATAATTCACCGGTATTGAGACTTAGACGCGACAGCAATCAAGTACGTGAATCAGCTAGATCCAAAAGAAGATATTGCAGCTCTTCATCCGACGATGATGAAGACCCCCGGTACATCCATTCAAGTAAGCGCCCGCGTATTTCTAGGTCTAGGAGTAGGCAAAATGATACTGACATCTTGGACAAGTTTCTATCAATATTGAATCGGGTCAAGAGTTCAGATAAGCCTCGGTTGACATTTAATACTAATGTTATTCCTGAATTTGATCCCATGTCAAAAGAACAAACTATATTGACTTGGCTTACAAAAGTTGAAGAGTGCGCGGAGATTTACGGGTGGGAAGATAAAGAAATTATACATTACGCTTTGTCTAAATTAACGGGGGTTGCGAAATCGTGGTATCAGGGGTTACCATCCTTACTTCATTCATGGTCTGAATGGAAAAAGAAATTAATTGAATCTTTCCCTTGTCGCGAGGATTATGCTGAGCTCTTGACCGAGATGCTGAATAAAAAAGTACGATACGGGGAATCTCTGGAGCACTATTACTATAGCAAAGTAAATCTTTTGAACCGATGTAAAATACACGGAAGGCAGGCAGTTGACTACATTTTATATGGGGTAGAGGACAGGGCCGTTAAAGTAGGTGCTCAAGCAGCACAATTTACGGAACCAGAACAGGTGCTGAAATATTTCAGAACTGTGAAAGTAGGATACGTCAGGGATAGGGATCAGTCTAGTTCTCGATTTCGAAATGATAGGCGACAAGCTCCAAATGCAAGGCCTGGCACGAGTAGGGACGGAGTACCGAACAATATCAAATGTTTTAACTGCAGTGAAATTGGTCATCGTAGCCTTAAATGCGACAAACCAGCTGTTAAATGTACATATTGCGACAAACTTGGACATCAATTAGAGTATTGTTACAAGTATAAATCTAATAAAGCTTTGGAGAGGGAACAGGGTCAGGTTAAAGATAAGAATGAAAAGCAAGTATCGAGACTTAGTGTTGATGACGCCAATGATAAATACATTATCGATATAAAAGTTGACAATACTGTCGTTAAATGTCACGTGGACTTAGGTAGCCAGTGTTCTCTGATAAAAGCTAGTAAGGCGAAAGAACTTGGGCTGAAGCTGGTAGTCTCTGAAAATTTACCGGTGTTGAAGGGTATAGGAGGTAACTTGGTCGTCCCAGTAGGGGTAACCAAAGGAACGGTAGAAGTCCAAAACATAACCGAGACTATAGACATGTACGTTGTTGAAGACTATGTAGTGAACCAACCAATCTTATTAGGACATTCATTTACAGAAAAGCCAGATCTGATTATAACCAAAACGCCATCGGAACTTATATTTCAGAAGATAATAAATTTTAAAATACCCCTAAAACTTGTTAAAGAAGTAAAAATACCCAGTAAACTAACAATTCCTGTTCAAGTAAAGTCAGATTCACAAGAAACTGGCCACGTATTAGTTCATGGTTCGCTACGAGGTTCTGAGGGTAACGAATATTATTTGCATCCCGGACAGTATGAAATTAAAGACGGTAAAAGTACTCTGTTAATTTACAATGCCTCAGCTAGCCCCATAACTTTCAATGAAGATTTTCTCTTGACTCGCGCCACATATAAAAATGATGCCAACGGTTTCGGATTTCTTGAAACTTTCAGTCTTCAACTGAATGAGACCAATTTAGACGATATAAAATGTGGGGAGTCGTTAACTGAAGATGAAAGACTTCAACTCCAGAAGTTACTTTCGCAGTACGGTGATCGCTTTTCTCAAAGCCTTAAGGACCTAGGATATACGAACGTAACTGAGATGGTTATAGAGTTAGAAGATACACAGCCCATAGTCTATAGACCGTACAGGCTTTCCCAGTCTGAACGTGCCTTGGTTAGAAACAATGCTCGATTCAGGTATAGCCAGGGAATCATGCTCCCCTTATGCGAGCCCAATCGTGCTAGTTCAAAAGAAAACTGGAGAAAAACGACTATGTGTTGACTACAGGGCATTGAATAGAAAAACAAAAAAAGGATCACTACCCGCTTCCCCGTGTCGAGGACCAATTGGATGGGTTATCCGGCAATACACTCTTCACATCCCTCGACCTGGCCTCAGGATATTACCAGATACCCATTTCTGAAGAATCTCGTCATAAAACCGCATTTGTAACGCCCGATGGACAATTTGAATACAACCGCATGCCTTTTGGATAAGTAAATGCAACGTCGGTTTTTCAGAGAACTATAAACAAAATATTACAGGAAGCAAAAATTAAATACGCTATTGTCTATATGGACGATATTCTCATTCCCTCCATAAATTTTTCAGAAGGCTTACAAAGGCTAGAGGAGGTACTTAAACTTTTACAGAACGGAGGACTAACACTAAAACTGAGTAAATGCAATTTCTTTCAATCCAAGCTTGACTTTCTCGGGTTCGAAGTTAGTGCTGAAGGCATCCGACCAGGGTCTAGGAAAACGGAAGCGGTATCTAAATTTCCTGCGCCACGTAATCAACATGAGCTTCGTCAATTTTTAGGCCTTTCTGGTTTCTTTCGACGCTTTATCAAAAACTATAGCAGCATCACTTCACCACTTACAGATTTATTGAAGAAGGATGTACTGTGGACCTGGAATAGCTCTCATGAACAGGCTTTCAACGAAATTAAAGAAATGCTGACACAACGCCCGCTTCTGTCTCTGTACAACCCAAAGGCTGATACCCAATTGCATACAGATGCCAGCAAAGACGGTCTAACTGGGATCTTACTGCAGTCCAACGATAGTGGTATTTTTCAGCCTGTTTCTTACTTCAGCCGTAAGACTACACCCGATGAGCGTAAACTGCACTCTTACGAATTAGAGACTTTGGCCGTAATCGCATCTTTGAATCGTTTTCGCGTTTATTTGATCGGTGTCCCATTTAAAATTTTCACCGATTGCAATGCCTTGAGGTATACTCTCACGAAACGAGACATAATTCCGCGAGTTGCTCGTTGGTGGGTTCAGCTGCAGGAGTATGATTGCTCGATAGAATACAGGCCCGGATCACGCATGACTCATGTAGATGCCCTGAGTCGTAATCCTGTAGAACAAACCCAACCAGATTGTCACGTTTTAGACTCTTTCGCAGTAGAGGAACTAGGTCAGGATTGGCTTAGTACCGTACAAAGCGCTGACGAAGAAGTTAAGCGTATAAAGGAAGTACTCAGTAATCCAAACTCTGAGCAGGTAAAAGATTATTGCACTAATTACAAGCTCAAAAATGACCGCGTCTACCGTTTAGTCGGAGACGAGCTTAAATGGTTAGTGCCCAAAGGAGTACGGTGGCAGATAGTTAAAAGAAACCACGATGATGTTGGACATTGTGGCTTCGATAAAACGCTTGAACGAATAAAAAAGCATTATTGGTTTGCAAAGATGCGACGCTTCATAAAAAAATATGTTGCATCATGTCTCGAGTGTGCTCATCATAAAGCCCCTGGTGGTAAACGGGAAGGCGAACTCCACCCCATAGAGAAAGTTAGTATCCCTTTCCATACCATCCACGCAGACCATCTTGGTCCATTTATCAAAAGTAAAACGGGAAACTGTTATTTATTGGTAATTATTGACGGCTTCACCAAGTATATCAATATAACCCCAGTTAGGAACACCAAATCTTTGACAACTATAAAAGTCCTAAAAGAACACATTAGCTATTTTGGCGTACCAGCTCGTCTTATAACTGATAAAGGGACAAGTTTTACTAGTAAAACGTTTAAAGACTTTGTCACCTCGTATGGTATAAGACACATTGAAAACGCTGTCGCAACACCTCGTGCCAATGGGCAGGTTGATAGGTATAATAGAACTATTCTCGACGCTCTGTCAACCTCATCTCACGGTAGTAACAGTAAGGAATGGAAAAAACACATTGCAGATATACAAGTAGGTTTAAACACAATGACAAATAAGACAACACAAAAAACTCCATCCGAGCTACTTTTTGGTTTTAACATCACGAGTCGATCCCAGGGAATCCTAAGTGATGTCATTAGTGATACGACTCGTGTCTCTAACCCCGATGAAATAAAAGATATTCGCGAAAAAGCAAGTCATAAAATCAAAGAACAACAAACTAAAGACGCTCAACGATTTAACAAAGGTAGGAAAGTAGGGACACAGTATTTGGAAGGTAATCTGGTAAGGGTAGAAAGGCAAGTCCCACACGATGGTCAATCGCAAAAGTTAGTTAATAAATACCAAGGTCCGTACCGCATAGTAAAAGTGCTCCCGAACGATAGGTTTCTTATAGAAGACACCCCTCTTACGCGAAAACAAGGCAAACGTTACGAAAATGTTGTAGCTTTAGATAAAATACAACCATGGATGAGCTTTAATAGGGATATGGAAATTGACGATGATGATAATGATGTAAATGAAAATAGTGATAGTTCATAGATACAATAAGAATATCATGTAACCTTTTTTTTACCTAGAATGTAGAAATCTCTAAGTAGGTAATATTATAATTTATGTAAGGAATATGATAATTGTTAAATCAGGAGTACCAAGTATGGGTATAAATGAGCAAAATAAATAAGCATATAAATAAAATTAAATATGTATAATGATAATAATTATCTCGGACATTGCCATTTTGTTTTAAAGAATAATTAAAATATGCTGGTTTATTTAAACTAAATATGATTTATTAAAACGCATGTTTAAGTAAAAACTCATACATAGTTATGTTCAGTATATAAGATAAAATGTCTAGTACTAAACGTGTAAACCTAATGTTAAATATTCAGTATAAGAAGGTTCGATGAATCAACTAAAAGCGAAGGGTCTCGCTTTGAGCAGGATGGCCGAGCTGTAAGCAATTATAATATTATATTTCTAAATACACCCTATTTTATCATTTAATCAACTATGCATGAACAAATGTTAATAATTTTATCAGTATCGAATATTTATTAACACGGAAACTCGGTTGACTCGCGTAGTACTCGACGTCACGGCCGCCGCACCCCACCTCGCCACCGAGTGGGGATTGCAGCGGCCCGGTGAGTTACAATGGCAGGCAGCGCGGCCATTCTGTTCGGAATCTTCGCGCAGAGCGGTGGTCTTGAAATATACTGTTATTCAGTCCGATGCGATATTGGATAGCTATCTAGCATTTATATTCAAAGTACTCAATGTGAAAATAAAATAAGAACAGTGTGAATGGTGTCAGTTTGAAAAATAAATAAGTTTGCAGCAATAACGTGTTTTCACTTCTGAAACGATCCCACAAAACGTATGTGCAAGAGGTTGGAAAAATATCTTTAAGTGCTTTTAACATGTTCAGACCATTCTATGTTGTTGCGCCGAAACTAGAAAATCGTGACGAAACTAAATCAAAGGATTGTGTGTATAGTAGGTGCTCGACTTGTTCGGAAAACAAATTTCAAGGAAACAAGGATCGGGTGAAATTGATGGAAAAAATTAAATGGCCTGTTTGGACTGTAGAAAAGCACGAGTATAATAAAGGTGATTAAGTTAAATTTACAAACAGAATGACTAAAACGGAAATGGAAGGCACAGTACAAGATCTTGTGAAAATTGACAATAATCAAATGCCGATATTCAAAAAACATATATATAACATATATCGTCAATACCAAGAGTACAAAACATGCATAAGCAATTTAGACAACCACGAAGCTGCTATCCACATCGATTTCTCCGAAAATTACCTATGCAAACATTATGAAGTTCAATCGATGAATTTCAATTCGGCCAAAGCTCAAATCACATTACATACCGGGGTCCTCTATATGAAAGCTGAAAAGGCTATATCTTTTTGTTCCATTTCACCAAGCAATTTACACAACCCAGAATCGATATGGGCACATCTGGATCCAGTATTAAAGTTTTTGAGATCTAAGTATCCCAATATAACTATTATTCACTTTTTCTCTGATAGCCCGACTACCCAATACCGCCAAAAAAAGGATTTCTATCTCTTTAGTACCAAAATTTATGAGTATGGTTTTGAATATTCTACATGGAGCTTTTTTGAAGCTGCTCATGGAAAGGGAGCAGCTTATGGCATCGGTAGGGCCATCAAACGGACACTAGATGAAAAAATGGCTACACGGACGGTACAGACATACCTAACGCAAATATAGCCTTTGAGGTACTCTCCACTTCAGATATAACCATAAGACTATTTTATATTCCACCTAAAATCCTCGTCATCAGATTTAATAAGCTTGTTGTTTATTTCTAGACTAAATTTGTTATCATGAGATTTCGTTTCACATGTTTCTTTATTTATAATATTCCATGTTTCTTTGATTTTATTACTAGATTTTTTAATTTTATCGCGTATGTAATTTGACTTAGCTACATAGCAAACTGTTTTGAAACAAATTTGCAAAATTTTTGAGTACCTTAACGTACTCATGAAACGACAGATCCTTTCTATATGCTTTTTTGTTATACAATTCAAACATTTTTTTCCTACTTGTATAAACTCCTCGTGTAGCCCAGTCACTGAATTTCGGTTTACAGTTATTGATAACTATTTTCTTTTGAGGGAAAGTAATATCAAATTGTTTTTTAACTACCTGAAAAAATTGTTCATACAAGTCACTAGCATTTTTTTTTATCAAAAGGTATAGACGGTATTTTATCACTTACAAGGTTTTTAAATTTGTCCTTACGAGATGCAGTGACCGGCCTGCATTTGATTTCTAGACGGGGTGGAATAAAACGGTTCTGTAGTGTAACTATCTGACCGCAATGATCCGATTTTACAAAATTAATAATAGATTGTTTGATGATTTTACAGTTGCAGAGAATATTATCTAAGCAAGTAGCTGTTGTAGGAGTTACTCTAGTGGGCTCAGCGACAACCGGAGTGAGGTCAAATGATTTGAAAATGCTCAAAAACCGAACGCGATTTTCCTCCGTAATATCTATAATGTCCACATTGAAATCTCCACATACAACTACTTTCTTTGTAGTTTTACATATTTTGTTTAACACATTTTCCATTACAGATTCAAATAATTTAAAGTTTCCACTTGGGGGTCTATAAACACAGACAATAATGTAGTCGTCCAGCTCCGCACACGATATCTCAATTGTTCGCTCAATAGTGAGAGACACTATGTCTTTTCGCTCTTTACATTTTAGTTTATTATTAATTAATATAAGTGTCCCGCCGCGAATGGCAGTCTCCCTAGTGAACGAACTAATAAGATTATAATTATCTATCGATAACATCAGTTCATGCTGCTTGAGCCAGTGCTCAGTTATGCAGAGAACATGAATATTCATTTTATTTAAAAACAATTCAATTTCCAAATCTTTTCCAGAAAAGCCTTGAATATTTTGATGTACTATATTTAATTGATTTGATTCTACAATTTCTGATAAGCAAGAGTTATCCTCTATTGTCTGATCTACTAATTTAAATGATTGTTTGTTATTGGAACTGATTCCAATGGTTGAATATTCATGTCAATAATCTGCTCAATAAAAGCAGATTTGGTAGCCAAGTTCTTGGCTGAATAGTCAAAATAATATGATAGCGTTATTGTTATCTGTCGTTTGAAATAATTATTAACATAATAATTATCTCGCGTCAAATACACTTTGTTTTTAAAATAATTATTCATGTCAAGTAGGTGGAATTTATTTACCTCATATAATGTCAATTTATACAGTTGCATATTAATTTTATATCTTAAATCATTTTCTTCATCTGGCAATCCACTACTGTAAGGTAATGTAAACAATATTGTTTTATTCACATTTAATTTTCTTAAACTGTCAAAGTATGTATTTAGGTTTTTCTTGTTCATATTACCTCTGTTTCCTATGAAAATAATTAAATCTGAATTCTTGAAACTCATAAGAAAGCACTTTCTGAACTATTTCTGAATATGATGCCCCTGGCATGCAATGGTTGATCACATTTTGTCCCATGTATTTTGATAATAAATAAATAAATATCCTTTGGACATTCCCACACATCGCCATCCAGTCCCAAAGTAAGCTACTCAAAGCTTGTGTTATGGGTGCCAGACAACGGATATAATACTTAAATACTTTTTGTTTGTAAATACATACATGATATACATAGAAAACACCCAGACCAATACAAACAGACATGTTCATGCACACAAATGTTTGTATTGTGCGGGGATCGAACCCGCACCCGCTGCGTAGTAGGCGATTTCTCGACCACTACACCAGACGGGTCGTCAAAATAACTGACCCATGTTTTTCCCAATCTGATCACTAAACAAAACTATATTTTTAACAGACTTGCTTAGCGATCCACTGGGTTGAGAACAGGAAGGGTTCACATTACACTTAGTTCTAGTAATCTTATTGGTGAGTTGTGATGACTCATTTCCAGAGATATCAATGGAGTTTTTTGAAATCACATGTGAAGAGTTACATTCACAGGAAGCTATTATCTGGATATGTTCACCACACTCCTTTTTTGTACAATTATAAGTTTCAGTCATTATTTTTAATGACTGCTTAAGTTCCCTAATTTGACATTCTAAACTCATAACATCTTTCTCATATTTGCCTACATTTTTTTCTAAAATTAAAGAATACATATCCAGTTCATCTCCAAGTTGTCTCCGCTCCGCTCATTGATGTATTTTACTTTAGTGTGTAAGGACTTTTGTTTTTTGATTAATTTATTAGTTTTTTTTATGAAACGGTTTATTGTAACATATTTCTTAAACTTATTTTTGCTGCACTTAGTAATACCTTTAGAAGGTGTGTCAAGAGTTAAATCTATTGTCAAAATTGGTTGATTACTAGGTGCAGCTGTCGTCAGGCTGGGCGCACTACCAACCAACTTATTAAATAGAAGGGTGGTTTGGCTGTTTATTTGGTCCTGATTCTCCGTCTCCAGCTGGTTGATATAATCGTGGGCATTACCAAGATCTTGTTCAAGAACAGATATGCGTTTCAGGTTCCGTTCATACTCCTCACAGCCCTCACCGAACCCTTCTATCACCAATTTCAATTGGTCCAGTTCTTTAACTACCGAGTTATAGTTGGTGTGCAGCTCAGCCATCTCTTTTCTTAGTTTAGCGTTCCTATCAAACTCACCTAGCATTTCCCTTTCATTGTCATCTCTTCCCCTATGCAGTTTTTCGATCGACTCCTTGGCCGCCTGTAGTTCGCTCAAAGCCATTCTGAGCTTGGACTCCTCCTGGCGAGCGCAGGCCTTGCGAGTAAGCATATTTACGTCAAAATACAAAGGATCAAAACAAAAACGTAAACCAAAGTGCCGCTCGACCAACTCGAGGCTATTTATAGAATGTAAACAAAGTTATAACCTCAACGCGATAGAAGCACAAAAACCGTAGCTAGCTCAGTTAATTGTTAGATATTCATAAAAATAAGCTTATAAACGCGTGATATATTGAATACACACGGTTATAATGCTAGATCGGATGAAATAAAAGCGATGACAACGTTTAACAATTTGAATTTTTGCTAAGTCATTGACCGGTTATCACTAGCGTAGCACTTAGCACTAAATACGTATTTAAAACACTGATTATCACAAACTCACAAACGCACACAGAATACGATTATCAAACGTTTTTCTTACGTTTTTGACCTATTAAACACTTAAAAACTAATTAAATTAAAATTATTTTATGGGACAAAAGCCGATCAGGTGTTAGCGGTAATGTTGCCAGACGAAAAACTCGAACTCGAATGGCAAAAAACGTAACCCTTATACTTTATTCTGTCATTATAAGCATTACACTATTGAAAATTGGTAGGAAGATGTATCCTGTTAACCGCTTTACGATTCTTTTTTACAAAAAAAAATAATGATATTTAAGGGGGGCTCCCAAATTTAATTTATTTTTTTTAAAAAAATTTAAACCTATGCATGTGGGCTGTCTATGGATAGGTCCTAATTGGTAAGATGGGCGATCCCCCCATTAAACTTCTAAATTAAGCGAGTGTAAATTTTGAAAAAGTAATAATAATGTAGATCTTAGTTTTTCATTGACAAACACTTTCAATGAAAGTTGGTTTGGATGGGATCGAACGAGAAGTTTTTGAGATAAAGCACATTTTTAACAACCGCAAACGTAACTTTGTTCTTTATACAAACACTATGGAAAACAAAGTTATATTTGCTGTCAAATAAATAAAAATTCAATTCAATTCAACAAAGTATTGTGGTATTTTACTAAGTGGAAATAATTGGATTCCCTAATTCAGTGAAAGGGCACGGAACCCTCAGTGCGCGAGTCCGACTCGCAATTGGCCGGTTTTTTAATTTATCAGTGGAAGAAATATTTATAAAACTATCGTGAGAAGTAATAATAGCGCTTATGCACTCAAAATGCATATTGGTTTTTTACTGTCTTTTAATATATTGTTTGAACCGTATAGCCTTAGATAAACCATATCAAACATTATGTAAAGAATACTCGCTTGGTATGCTAAGTGTGGGTTCAGTTCCAGCCTTGGACAGATACATTTTATTCCAAGCGATTGCAATAAGTGCAATGAAGTAAATGAATGACTGACTTATTAATACCCTATAACATTACCTTTTTTGCTGCATCAAGGGCAGGTTTACCAAAGACGATTTCAAAATAGTCAAGCTGAAGGGCAAATTACACCTGTAAAGCTTTACTGGTCAGATTGACGAGTTCTGAAGGCACTCAGCTTAGCAGTTCGCGGTCATGCAACCATGAGGTTAGACTTAGCTTAGGCTAAGCAACGCGACGCGGCGAGGAGAACGAAAAGATAACAATTGAAACTAAGCCCTAACTTAATTACATACAGTTGAAATAGCAAACGGCTCGTTCGCAAAGACATCCAGCTGCCACAAGAGACGCCGCGCGATTCTCACGACTACAAGCTTCAACCGTACATCATTTTATTAAAGTTTACTTTACTTTTCTTTTAATTGTTATCTTCTCGATCTCTTCGCCGCGCCTCGCCAGCTCTCTGCGTGCAAGGCTAAGTTAACTTGTTTGCGACCGCTTCACGTTCGCTGCCGAAAACTAGTGAACCAAGGGGTGAACCCAACAAGAGATGCAGTATTATAATCTCAGTTTGAGAATTGAGTCCGATTGAAGGGCACAGGGGCAAAACAAGCAATGTCACTGAATGAATGAACTGAGTAATTGTGAAATTAATGTTTGAATCCTTAAAAAAAGACATTTTAGCTTGAAATAAAAGACAACTATATTCAATTATGAAGAAAATGTATTTGTTTCAATGATGTATCAGTACAGAAAACTCTTTTCTTTTTTATACTTGCTGAGTAAATGGGATAAAACAGAAGTAGGTCAGAAAATACAGGCAAAAAACAGGCATAGTCCATGTAATAGTCTTTATTTAAACATCATTATATTTTATTTGTGAAAAGTATTGCTTAGCCTTTGGTCCACAAAACTTTGACAAGACCTGGATATCCATAAATTTTGCCTTTGAAACTGGAAGACTCCTTATATGATTGTTCCGTCAGTAAAAACTCAGAGTCACCCAGACTATCAGAGTCATTTCGGGATTTGATCTTTTTTTTAGGTGCCCTGAGAACAGCTGATGTCCAAGGTGAATTGTAATGTTCTCTGTGAAAAATTAATCTTGGATGATCCTTTTCAACTCTTATTTCTCTTATGAGTCGAGATAGACATGTCTTCTTAAACATTGGTGTTAAAAAATCTGTCCATTTTCTAACAAGTGGTTGGTCAACTTCAATCACATTGAAAGGGCATGACTTCTGTCTAGCATCACGAATAACTTTAACCCAATCATCAGGCGTTTCACAAAGTGATTTCTAGTTTATGCAACCCATATTTCTGTCACACTCTAAATAGGAGTGTCCACGAATGGGAAATATGATTTTGATCATATCCAAACGTCTTGCACTGTGTACAACATAGTGTATAAAACGAAACACAGTTTTTATTTTGTCCACCGCAAGAATCACAAAATATCACAAGCTCTCGGGTATTTTTATTAAGGATGTTAAATATATAATGATGGAGAAATGAACACACTTCATCAGATCCTTTTTTTGCCACTGTTTCTGGATAGCAGAAGAAATGTGCATCGGATGTAGATAGTTCATGGATGTTAAAAAGATTTAAGGTCAATTGTCTTTTATAATAAACATCATTTGTGGTAATGTTTGGCATACTTAATTTTTTTTGAAAGTCCATTGCTATAGGAAAGCACCCTTCCCTTTTTTAACCGACTTCAAAAAAGGAGGAGGTTATCAATTCGACTGTATGTTTTTTTTTTTATCATTATTTTTTTTTTGTATGTATGTTACCTCATATCTCAGTCGTTTGTCGACCGTCGAAAAATTTTTTGGCCTACTTAGAGGGTGTACTTTCTAGTTGGTCCCATTTTTTCCATTTTGGGATCTGATGATGGGATCTTGGTGTAATCGAGGGAAACCCTCAAATATTAAAGGCACGTATAGTATTTCTTTACTAGAATCTTAATGTTGACGTGTTGTTACGTCTGATAGTCAACATCTTGTGGGGCTGAGCTGATGGTGGAACTCCTTAATGCTTAGGAGTTCAGTTATTGTAATGACGAAACTTATGATAGGTAATTTGTAGCTTCTTAAAAAAATTAATCATAAGGTGCAACCCCCCCCCCCCCCCTCTTATGTAATCACTAAAAATGAAGAAATAAAATAAACTTTAAAAAAAAGTAAAAACCGACTTCAAAATGCACTTAAAAGTCTTAAATAAACTCTTCACCATTGAAAGGAAAGGAATCCGTTTTAGGCAAACAATTTATTTTTGGAGTCGGTGCCATCACTTTGACCATCAAGCATCAACTATCACAGCACCGACTCCAAAAATAAATTGTTTGCCTAAAACGGATTCCTTTCCTTTCAATGGTGAAGAGTTTATTTAAGACTTTTAAGTGCATTTTGAAGTCGGTTTTTACTTTTTTTTAAAGTTTATTTCGTTTATAGAAAATACTAGCCTTCATTTTATGAGCTAAATTCTCATTATCTAAGTTTTTTAATTCTTTTTCAATGCCTTTTTTTTTAAGTTCAGAGGCATTCTTCAGATCTGCTTTAAGAGCCTTTATCTTTGCCTGATATTCATCACATGTACTACATGTATCACTTCTTGGATATCCTATATTAAAGTTATTTACAAATATTGAACGATATGTCTCATAGGATGGGTCATTTTTGTCTTCGAACATATCATACATTATCTTGACATTTAAATCTTCTGGTAAATAAATTTTTGAGTTGTCATGTAAGCTATAATGACTTTTTCTTCCACGAAATGACCTTATGTGATCCATCACCTTAGATTTAAGCTCTGGATTCAGTTTTTTAGGACGGTTGCTATGTTTTCCTCGCATGTCGGTTGGAGCTTTTCCTGTGGTGAGTAAAGATTTTTTAGTTGTACATACTCTTTGTCTCGTTATTCCATGAATAGCAATAAATGCTGAGGCGCACACAGGAACATCATTGTGCTGGTTTTCTTCTACAATTCTCACTCTGTAGGCGTAATTTGCTGCATGTAACTTCGCTTCAGTCTCCTCTTTCCTGGGTCTTCTTCTTTGAATTTCCAAAACGGTGATTAAATCACATAAATAAATGTTTTGTTTATCTCTAGATGGCAAGAGGTTTGAAATCTTTCAGAATTCTGGCCCTATGTTCCTCATTAACAGCTTCAAAACACTTGTATCTCTTGCAATTACAACTTGGGCCAGTTTCATGACTTTGAAGTCTAATCTTCTTGTTAACGTCCGCCAATCGACCGTTATGTTTACGTTTTCTGGTAGTTTGCTTCAGATTAAGCTCACCTTCTTCTTCTGACGACATTTCACAAATAGTTAATAATGAAAACACGCCGCACAATAGAAAACAGACGAACAAAATAACCTCGAAATGTCAAAGTGACAACCAACCATGGACAATGCTTGTTTTTTTCCTGCACGACTTGGACATTGCTTGTTAATGCACTGTATGGATATTTGTCTAGTATGATTACTCCGTGACCCTGCATGTTACTGCAATGTGTTTTTGCGTTTCGTTCGACCACATTTGTACTAGACCATGGTATTGCCAGTTCAAAAAATACAAAAATGTGACATTGCTTGTTTTTCCCCTGTGCCCTTCAATTGAGCTCACGGGCTCCAATTTGGTGAGTCCGATTGCAAGAGGTAATATTGTTTTTTACGAAACACGGGATGATTAAAAAATAATAGTATTGAAGGCCACAGAACGGACGATCGATGGGGTGACGACTTGACGAGTTTTGAAACGGAATGGGAGAATCAGAGGCTAGATAGGGTTCGGTGAAGAAACTTGGCAAGGCATTTGCCCAGAAGTAGGATAATAATGGCGCATCAAATGTTACTTTTAATTTTTGATATAAATAAGAAGAAAGTATGAATTAGCTATTGATAAGAAAAAAATAATTACACCATAATAAGTGGAAAATATTTATTTATTAATTAATAAGTAACAAAACCTTAATTCATTATTTATATTATTATTTAAAAAAACTGCAGTTTAAAAATGAAAGAAACATTCTCCGTCATAAAATTTGCAAAACTTTTGCTTCGATTTTTCAACAGAACGTATACCTATAGAGACAGAAGAACAAGCTTACCTAAGTAATTACAATATTTATTTCATAATGAAAACTCTCCATCATGTTATTACTAACACTAAAATTTGCAAAAACAATAATATCTTTAACACTTTTTAAAAATAATTTTAACGATTGACTAATAAATTAAACTTAGAAGTAATTTTAATAACAATATAACATTTTATGAAAAAGAAAATCCATGCGCATCTGAAACAGTGTCCAGTCGGTTCCTCATACCGGTCACCATATTCCAGCAGGTGTCAGTGCCTCTAAGTCGCTCGCAGGTTGTATGAGCCTCGCGCCGTAAGTTGTCATTGTTACGTATATATGAGGCATTCTAATCGAGAGCCATGAGACCCCATAGGTTCTCGATCGGGTTTAGGTTCGGTCTCTTTCCAAGCCATGGCAGGCGGACGATGTCTCCTTGTGAAGAGAGCCATTGCTCCACCACTCTGGAGGTGTGCTCTACAGCATGACATCCCGCAGTATCTCAACGTAGCGTATCGTTCCATTCCATATCCGTTCATGCGCCCACTTACCTCCACTAATCCGGCCCCATGGAGCTCATCCAGCCCCAAAAATTCAGACTTAGGCCGTTTCCTGACTGGTCGGTGCGGTATCGGTGCGGGGACGCACGCTCGGTATACAGAAACAGTACCGTACTGCTTTCGTATACTGACTTGCCAGTAAAAATTGTACAGTGCTGCATTAGTCTTCGTGAGAAAATGTCGTCTTCAAGTGATGACGATGTTGTGGCGTGTTATATTTATCGTTTGAGAAAAAGACGAAAGCGCTATTGGCGTCATCCGTACATAGAGAAAAATATTAATTGTCGTCTATTCGTTGCTGCGACAGAACTGTCTCAAGATGATCCTAAATTTCTATCCATGTATAGGATGTCAAAGGAAACATACAAAGAGCTTCTACATCTTATTGGTCCAGCAATTACAAAACAAAATACTTCATTTAGAGAATGCGTAAGTGCTGACGAAAGGTTGCTGATTACATTGCGGTAAGTAAATAATCAACATTTTTCACTGAATATTATGAAATTAATAATAAAAAAACTATGTTATAGGTAGTTTTATTAACCAATCAGTTTACATTTCTTGTTGCTCATACTGAGTAAGCCAATCATTCTGAGAAAAATTCACCGCTGTTTCCTGTGTTTCATTAGTAGGACTTGTGTATGGATAGGACGCAGCGGCAGGAGTGGCCACAGATGATATTGGAGAGTAAGCACTCAAGTTAGAATACGAATGACACGACGCAGAGGTGGAAGGCATCCTTTGTGTTTCATCTTTAATATTCTCCAGGAGTTCTAAAACTTTAATTTTAAATGAGCGCATTTGTTGAATTGACATGTCATCAAACTCAGGAAGAATACTCAGAAAAAAATGGTTCATCATTGATTGATTTTTAGTATAATTTTTGGCAACATCTTGCTTTTCGATTTTTCTTTTCAAAAATACATTCATAGTATCATCAACGTTATTTTTGCGTCGTCGACGTGTGCCATGAGACTGAATAATACTTGACGTCGATGAACCCTCTAATACAGAATCGTCACGTGTTTCTTCAGTAGATTCAGTCGGTATTTCTTCAATAGAATCAGACGTGGCTTGCTCTTCTTGAACCCCTGCTTGGCTTGAATTGTCACCTTCTTCAGCAGGCGGAATGTTACCAGGTTTTTGTGACTCATTGAGTGGTTTGACATATGGAAGAATAAATTCCAGAACATCTTTTAGATAATATGGTTTTTTAGGTTTGGAACCACTTGGTGGTATTTTCATACTTCTTAAGAATGTAGACCTTATATTGCGCCATTTTTCCTTGCAGTCCGCAACTGTAAAAAAAACATTATATATATATATATATATATATATATATACAGGGTGTATTTAAATTAATGTCGGGCCTTTCAGGGGGTTGATCTATAACGAAAACTGATCAACTTTTGTTCTACGACTTTTGGAAATTCGCAAGTTATTTTTCATCGTTCTCATACATTTTGAGGTTAGGTTTTTTAAAAAATGTATGGAGAAGACAAAAAAATTTTTGCGAATTTCCCATAAGTCACAGAACAAAAGTTGTTCATTTGTCGATATGGATCAACTTCTGAAAGGCCCGACATTAATTTAAATACACCCTGTATATAACACAGACCATCATTGATATGATAACGCATCCTCACTCACACTCTAGAACCTTTTCACTCAAATTCGTGTGATTTTTTTTAGGTATCTTGGTACGGGGGCTACTTACACCTCATTGGCGCTTTACTTTGCAAGAGGTATTAGTACTGTGTCAGATATAGTTACTGAGACAACTGAAGCAATTTGGAGAGTACTACAACAAGATTATATGTCCATACCTTCTAAAGAACGATGGAAAGAGATATCAAATCGTTTCTACGAACTCTGGAATATGCCAAATTGTTTGGGTGCCATGGACGGGAAACACGTAAGAATCCAACAATTGCCCAACTCTGGGTCAACAAATTATAATTATAAGGGTTACCATTCCATCATATTATTTGCTATTTGTGATGCTGATGGTCTATTTACAATGATTGAAACAGGATATGCTGGAAGAAATAGCGACGGCGGTGTTTTTAGGTCTTCAGCTCTAAGCTACTGGCTAGAACGAGATGGTATTAATATTCCTACAGCGGCTCGATTACCCCATGATAATACGCAACAAGAAGTGCCATATTATTTTGTAGCAGATAATGCATTTCCATTGACACGCAGACTGATGCGTCCATATCCGATGGCCAGAATCACGAATGAAAAACGAATCTACAACTACAGACATTCTAGAGCGCGAAAAACTATTGAATGTGCTTTTGGGATGATGACACAAAAATTCCAAGTTTTTTTGACTCCTATTCGTTGTTTAAGATATGAAACAATAAACAATATCATAAAATCAGCATGTGTCCTACACAATTTTATCAGATCAAAAGACGGAATATCATATTCTCCTGTTGATATTGAGAACACCGCACAAACTCGTAACTTTGAACAGAATGTAATTCATGTAAATGCCGTATCATCCGGACTGGTTGTACGAAAATACTTAACTAACTACTTTACCACTCCGCAAGGAGCCCTTCCATGGCAAAACAATTATTGTGTATAAAATATTAAAAGAAAATACGTACCAGACAAAGATATTTTACTTGATATTTCACTCCATGCCTTTTCTGTGATGTCCTTTTTGGAGTATTCTGCTAATTTGAAGTTGTATAAAGCAGGATGCTTTTCAATTTCTTGCACCAAAACGACTTGAATATCTTTTTCCGCCGCCATTTGTTTTCAAACGCGATCAAAAAACATGCGACAACTCTGTAAATGCCGAGCGCATACTGGACAGTGCATACCGAGGCGCGGTAAAACGAAACGATCCCGCCCCGCTCCCGCGCGTACCGAGCCAATCAGGAAGCGTTGATTGAAATATAGGCGCTCGGTAAGTTTGCGGTACCGCGTATACCGAGCACACCGATACCGCACCGACCAGTCAGGAAACGGCCTTATTCTCCCGCTCGTCTTGTTAGGGAGTATGTTACATTCTACGTAACGCTCGTTGCGACTGCGCCATAATATTTTTCGTCCGTCTTTGTCTGATCTAAAACTTTTTTCGTCGACAAATATAACGATGTTATTCTCCCAATCAAAATTATAAATTTCTAAATAAAAACTAACTCTTGCCTCTTTGTGATGAGCATTTAATTCAATTTTCGGGGCTGGCCGGCAGCACTTCTTCCCCGCTTCCTTCAGTCTCCTCCTGAATGTATCCAAGGAAATCTAAAACAAAAAAACAGGTATTGGTTCCTTTTACATAGAAAATGATGATAGTGTAAACAAACGCTATACCGCTGCAACTGTAAAATATTGTATGGCCGCAGCTGTACAGGGATTGATCACACTATTCTATACCTTAGCAAATAAAATGAACACTTTACGATTTTTGGGATATTTATGCTACTTATTTTTACTTTTATTCTCATGATAATGAATTATATTATAATATAAATTTAACCATAGCAACCACTGAGATATCAGTTATGGAAAATAAATAAAATTTTATTACTATAAATTGCACTTGTAAAAAGCAACTTTGGCTGTGACAGACAAGGAATCGAACCCCGTGTCTTACGCTATCCGGGTGTTTGCCTATTCCACTCGGCCACCGTCACATTAGCAATCCCGTTTAATTATGCAAGCGCTTACTTTAACGCTGCTTTTAGGCTGCGTGACATCATCAGTGTTGCGAAATTGCCCTTACAATATCCGAGGGAAACATTTTTACAAATATTTAACAATCGGTTCAGATGAAGGAAGCCATTTTAAACTTATAATATAAATTGCACTTTATTAAGTTGGTATAGTGACAAAACACTTTAAAAACAAAAATGTTATTATGATGGTTTAGAGTATTTATAACACTCAGTGTCACATTTTATATTCATAAAACGTCACGCATACTGACGTATCCATAGGAGACCACAAATTTCGCAAGGTCGGTCGACTGACAGCACGGTAGCTCAATTGGTAGAGCGTTTGGCCCGGTTAGCCAGAAAGTTGCTGGTTCGAGTCCCACCCGTGAGCAAATTTTTATTTATTATTTTTATTTTTCAGTTCTCTGATGTCTTATAGATTGCTTGAGCTTGCCTTCGGTATTTATAGTGCCAGTGGCTTAGGCCAAGTGAACTGCACTTTCGGTTGAGCCTGTGGAATTAGAGTCGTCCTGCAAGAACTTCCTAACTATTCGGCATGTGTTGAGAATCGCGGCCTTTTGCATTGTAATGTACGTGTTTTCCGGAATGTCGAGGTTATTTATTATTATTATTATTTATTACTATCATCATAAGAAAAATAAACACATATTAGCTTAATTAATAGTATCTTAAAGCCTATTACAGGTTTGTCTGGATACTAGTTGTTTTCAGTGTTCGTTGAGCATCCATACTCGTATAGCAATAAAAATCACGAATGAATATTTATACAAAAAAACTATAGATTATTTTAGTCACACAAAAGATCACCAAAACCTTTTTTTTTAACATCACTTAGTAACAATTTCCTTGGAAGCGGTAACTTAAAATATCCGGTCCTAGTGAGAGGGCTCCCATTGGTAGTGTGTCCTTGTCTAACGCCTTGCCAGCTCAACTAATCATTTGGGTTTGATAATAATGGTAGATTGGTAAAAATGGTAATGGTGAATTTTAATATGATATTCTTACTGATTTATCAAGTCACACGATTCGTGAACTTTAGCATATATTGAATATGTCTAAAATTCATTATTTTCAATAACCCGTATTGCTTAGAATATAATTTATTAAACACCAAGTACTTAATAGTAGTACTTAAAAGTTTGGGGCTGGTAATACGAAATGTAAGATGGCGGATTGCTTGCTCTGTGTTTGGTTGGTTTTCGTGCTTTGATTTGCTATTGTAAACATATTACCTGTTAACCACGAAAAATGGTGAATTCCTGTTGTGTGACAGTAGTCCAGTCAAAATAGACTTAATTATGATTCCAATTTGCATTACTTCCCAACAAGCTGGATTTTTGTGCAGGCCTTGAATACGTCATTACAAATGATATGTCAAAAGTCCCCATCGATCCCGCTTGTGTGTTGTTTTTTATTCGAGGTCAAAGGTCACAAATTTGCGTTTTTTGCGTATATCTCTGAAACAACGAGAGCTATCGAAAAATGGTTTAGACAAAGTTTATAGATCGTAAAATTGTCTACAGAAAATAACTCAACACTTTTTCTTCTACGGTGCACTGTTCTCGAATTATGGCTATTTTTAACATAGAAAATACGAATATACACTCATACGTGGCCAGTATGCATCATCGGGTTAACCATTTGAACACAAAATATTAGAACATAGTTTTATTTGCCCCATGCACGAAATATAAAAAAAAATACAATACGTGAAAAATATACAATTCTGAGTGAGTCATCGTCCGTTCCTAATTATATTGGGCAGTTGGCCTTGAGAAACATCTGCCTGCGACACTCCATTTTTCGGGTCGAAACCTGTTTATACCTGCTTTCCGAAGGAAATAGCTCTAGTAAATGCAGTCAGTTTTGAACGGTTTTTCGTAGTGAATAGACGTGTTTGTGCATTATATTCTCTTTTTAAACAGTGCCGTTACAAAATTTTGTAAAAATGTCAGAAGTTTGCTTTATTTGCAATGAATCTTTGACTGAAGGTGAAATTGTGGTTGTTGATCGTGGGCTATAGACTTTAATGGATTCAAGTACTGAAAGGGGTGATGGGTTCGATGAATATTTGAAGGACAAAACATCTGTAACGATACATAAGCAGTGTCGTAAAGCATACACCCGGAAGAGCAGCATCGCTGCAGCTAAAAGACAGCGTGAGGCGGAGATAGCTACCACATCTGGGATTAGTCCTCCTCGTACTAGAGTACGAAGTAGTGAATCGTCTTTTTGTTTCAAGAAATACTGTTTGTTCTGAGGCAATAAAGCAGATAAAACGGCTGAAATGAAAAAAAGCACAGCATCTTCGACGAAGAGTGTCTCAAGTTTCAACCCTTGACTTCAAGAAAACCATCTTGAAGGAAGCTCTGACTCGTTCTGATGAGCTAGCAAGAAGTGTAATTGCCCGCATTCAGTATGAATATGACTTAGTTGCTGCTGAGGCTATGTACCACAGTGATTGTTAAGGTGGGTACTGACCAACGTTACGAGGTGTAATGTAACATGTTACACAGCGAGCATTCGTGCAGTCAGTACGTCGTGTTACGGGGAAACCAGCGAGCAACGAGCCGCTCGTTGCTCGCTTTGAGTGCTCCACCCGGCTGTCGGTTTTTTGGCGAATCCTTTGAGCGTTACGCGGTTCGATCAGTACGCACTTGCAAGTCGTCCCGAGCGCACGCGCGTTGCGAGTAATCACACGTCGTTTCTGTCGGATTTATTTATGGAGTGGGACAGAGAAAAAACTCTGTATTTTATAGAAAAATACAGAGAAGAGGAAGTCTTGTGGAACCCA
This sequence comes from Pyrausta purpuralis, assembly GCA_963924145.1. NCBI lineage: Eukaryota > Metazoa > Arthropoda > Insecta > Lepidoptera > Crambidae > Pyrausta > Pyrausta purpuralis. The sequence goes on along the minus strand of OZ001652.1, from coordinate 20,482,010 downwards.
TCTCATCCAGAGCATTATAACAAACTCAAGAAAGAAGACGCTTGGAATAGATTGGCTTCGTTACTCGACAGCGAAAGAGAAACATGTAAAAAGAAAATGACAAGTTTACTGGCATCATTGAGGAGGGAAAAACAAAAAACTAAACAATCAACTAGTACAGGAAAAGGTACGTAATTATTTATTAAGTTTTTAAGTACGAGTATAGTTCTTGCTTGCAACTCAAGAGCGCGCGTGGCCTTTCGATGTAGGTATAATTCTGTGGATCCGTATCGTATACTTTTCATTGTGTGCGTGCGCTCGCTACTGAACTGACGGATTAGTCTGGTTAGGTTAAAACAAGAAGAAACTTAACTACTTCTGATGTTGAAGTAGACAATAAGTCTGAAAAAATCTACATAAATGAACGTATCTACATAATATCAGCCTCGTGTGAGGATAGTTCAAAGAGTTTTCAGTGAAAATGATTATGTCATTTAATTAACTAATGTACAAAGTTCATTGTGGATGTCTAATTTGCTTGATTCTTACGAAATGTCATGATTTACGTTCGATGAAGGTTTGTTGAGCAAATTTTTCAAGTATAAAAAAATGTACTTGTTTAACTACAAAGAAAGCTCACGCACGCTCGTGAATTGCAAGATCTATAAATAAGCCCACAAGTAACAGATACAATTTGGTTTTTTATTTATTTCTTTTACAATTATTTTGCTAGTATAGATTACGATATTCTCGAAATATACTACTTTGGGTCGACATTTGTAAATTTCAACTTCAATTTCAGGTGCAGATGAAGTGTACCATAGTACTTGGTTTGCATACAAAGCTATGATATTTCTACTGGATAGGAATACACCTCGTGCTACAACAGATACTGTAAGTTCATTTTAAGCATAATTTTCTTGCCAGCTTACAGACCCTTGCTGAATGCAGTATTCAGCAACTTCATTACGAATATTGTGAGCAGATCTTGTAGCCCTTCGCGGTCTTATTTGCAAGGGTAACATACTAGTCATGTCATTGTTACCTTCTTTCCAGTTTCCTAATCTGACCTGGCCGTTCGATTCTTCGTCGAAACTACCTGCAGGGGTATATACCTGAGCATTATTACCTTTTCTTAAAAAAATGTGAAGGCATGTTATTGCTGTTACGACAGATGTTGCGGTATTCGGTTCTAACAACATAGGTTTCCGCAAAACTCTTAACACTGCAGACAATATGCCGAACACATTTTCCACCACTCTACGAGCTCTGCAAAGTCGGTAGTTATATATTCTTTCCTTAGAACCACGTTCATGATATCCTGCATATACTTTCATCATATTTTCGGAAAGAGCAAAAGCTTCATCGCCAACAAAGTAAAACGGAATTTCTTCTGTTCTTGCTGGCAATGCAGTGGGTTGAGGGATGTTTAGTGCATCATTTTTTAGTTTTTCGTTTAATTCACAGTTGTTAAAAACTCCTCCATCAGATAATGTTCCTTGACATCCAATGTTTACATACAAAAAGTTATATTTCGCGTCAACAACTGCCAGTAATACGATGCTGAAGAAACCCTTGTAATTATAAAATTCACTTCCACTGTTGATCGGTGACTGCAGTATAATATGTTTACCATCAATTGCGCCTAGGCAATGTGGAAAATTCCACAAAGTATCATAGTCATTTGCTACAACCAGCCATTGTTCCGGTGTTTCTGGCATCTGAAATAATGATTTATATTTATTTTCAGCTACGTGAAGGTGAAGGTGCTTTAGTACAACCGCCTGATGATTGCCCTTCGCCTGCCAATAAAAGCGACAATGAATGCCCTCCGTCTGCCAATAAAAGCGACAATGATTGCCCTCCGCCTTCAAAAAAAAGGAAGAAAGCAGTCGCCCCAAGCCCGGAAGAGATAATGGCATCTACTTTCAATATTTTAAAAAAGAAAACCGAGCAAACGGAGTCAACTTCGCACAAACTTGACGAATGTGAAGCCTATAGTATTTTTTTGGCAAATAAATTAAGATCTTATTCAAAGACAACAAAAATACATGTGCAACATTACATATCAAATATATTGTTTAGTGCTGATCGTGGAGAATATGACTATGTTGGCATGAATACTAACAATTATTATTTACAAGGATACTCTACACAACCAAATGTTGGCATGAATACTACCCAACCAATTTCAAGAGCCTCACAGATGCCACAGCCAAGCCCTGAAACACCTGCATCAAATACATCCCATCAAAATGACTGTGGGTCACCAGCTTTAAGTGAACAATTTATTGCAGAATATGGTGATTTAATTAATTAAATAATTTGATATGTAATGACAATTTTTTTCTGATTTAATTAAAACAGTACATACCTTAACATATTCTTTTAATGCTCCAATAAGGGCTTCGCTGACCTCTTTTACTATAAATCCTATTCGTTGCTTTGATATCTTGAAAAGATATTGCATACTAGTATAGGAATCTCCTGTTGCATAAAAACGAAGCGTTAGTGCTAATCGTTCCGTGACACTGATTGCTTTTCTATAATTTGTATCCTTTTTATGTACACTTGGACCAATTAAATTCACGAGTTCTTCAAAATCGATCGGAGACATGCGTACAAAGTTTTTATACTGTCCAGTAATCATTTGGTTTTTTAAAATTGCTATCAATGACAAACCACCACATATGCCTCTGTTTTTAAATAAGTTTGATGTCCAGTAACGTTTTTTCTTCTTAATTTGGATGAAACAATAATTAATTAGAATCAAAGATACCAACGCGTCCTCACTGTCGGCCATCTTGAGTGAACTGACGGCGAAAGCGGAGCACAGAGTTTTGGCGAGCATGTTACGCTGATTTTAAAACACAGCGTAACATGCTCGATGCGTAACACGCTCGATGCGAATGTTACATTACACCTCGTAACGTTGGTCAGTACCCACCTTTACACTTCGTTTCTAAAACCCATTAGTGGAGGTAAAATCGGTCGTCCTGAAAATGATTCTATTACTTTAGCGATGGAAGAAATATTTGCATTTATTGAAAATCATGATGATTGTCAATTTTCAATACAAGAATTGAAAGATATTTGCAAAGAGCCATCGATCGATAATAGAACAATTAAGTCAAAACTCAAGTTAAAGTATGGTAATAGAATCATTATAACTGAGAAGTTGGGAAGTTCAGCATTCATTTGCTTCGTCGACAATCAGCATGACGTCCTCAGCAAAGCTTGGTATGAGAAGAAAAAGCAAAATGAAAAGGAAGAGAGGTAGAGAATACTTGAAGCAGCTGCAGCAATCGTTCGAGAAGATATTCAGTCGATAGTGTTTGACACTGATAATTATCCTCCACCTACTCAGATGTTCGAAGATATCAATAGTGATATTCCAGAATCTTTGACTTACTTGTTAGAGCAAATAATTTTGAAAAATAAACGGTGCAAATTGGAACACTTGAAATTAATATGTACAAATGTCAGCCACTGTATTATGGCTGCTGTTCGGCCTAGGTCTTTCAAATCACGGTTACAATTGGGTCTCTCAGTATTTTTTCATCGACGGTTTGGATCAAAACGTCTTATTCAAATTTTTTCATCTTTTGGTTTGTGTGCATCGTATAATGAAACTATATTGTATGAGGCAGCAGCAGTTCTTCATCGTCCACCTCATATTCTACCATCAGAAACTGGAACAATTATTCAATATGCTGCAGACAATGCTGACATCAATGTACATACCCTAGACGGTCATAATACGCTCCACATAATGGGTATCATTCAAATTATAACTCCAAAAGCAGCAGTTATAGCCGAAAAACCCATATCACGAGTAAACAGAGTCCTTTCAGCGAAAGATTTTGCAGCAAAAGCTCATGTACCGATAAAAGTCTATCAAAATGATGGCGCAGTTGGGTATAGTAAAATAGTTGCACAAAATTTTGATTATGAAAGTAGCACAGCAGTATCTTTACTGAAAAAAGATATTTTGTGGTTGTATGGGAAATGGAAAGATTTACTATTACCTGGTTGGAACGGTTACATTGAACGTTTAACGAGTAATATCATGGATTTTTCAAAGTCTTTTTACCATTCATTCAGCAACCAGCAAGTAACTACAATACTATCTACACAACTTTACTCTGCGCTTTGGAAAATTCAAAACGTTATAATCACGATGTATGCATTATTACTTTTGATCAGCCTTTGTATGCAAAAGCTCGAGAAATCGTATCAGCAGCACCTGAAGGATCTGAGGTATCGAAGATCGTAGTAAGACTTGGAGGTTTCCATTTACTCATGTCTTTTTTTGGAGCAATTGGTCAAATTATGCAGGGAAGTGGCATAAAAGAGGTGCTCTCTTTGATTTATGCCACTAATTCATTAGACAAAATATTGAATGGCCATGCTTATGCAAGAGCAGTTAGAGCACACACATTACTCCATCTCACTTTAGCAACAATAATATCAGAAGAACTTGTCATCGATGACGAGATGCATGCTAATCTACAAGATACTGTTGACCTTATAATGAATAACACAATTTCGTACGTTGATATTGAGAATGGCGATGAGATGGCTGAGGCATTACTTGAGCAGTTCAATCAAAAATTAAAGGAATATGAACAACGCGGACCAACTGCAAAATTGTGGACGCAATATTTTCACATGGTATCAATTGCTAAGGAGTTTATAAGAGCTGAACGTATGGGAGATTGGAAAGCTCATTTGAATAGCATTCGAGAAATGCTTCCTTACTTCCATGCATCAGGACATTTTCCGTATGCCAAATCTGCACATTTATATCTACAAGATATGTTACAATTGGAAAACTTGATTGATGATCCTGAGGTTTTCGAGAGATTTACATTGGGATTTTTCACAATTAGACGTTCTGATAAATTGAGTTGTGGAACTTCAACGGATATGGTCATTGAGCAATCGATGATGAAGTCAATGAAAACAGATGGAGGTGTTGCTCGAGGAAGAAGTACGCAAGAGAGCGTCATAAGTAAATGGATTTATGGCATGCATGCAATGAATACTGTGTGTGAAAGATTGGAGGATTTAGCGGGTGTAAGCATGGACACGACAGATCAGCATGTCGATGCAAGGGATTCCCGCGTAAAGAGAGATTCTGGAGACATCAAGAAACTTCGTGAATGGTTTTCGTCACATGATCCTTTTCCTGAATTGAACAAAATCATGTCCATTGCCAATGGAGTCGTCGGGGATGATAAAATCAATTGCCATAATGCTCGTGAAGTGGGTATTGCATCTATGAGTAAAATGATGGGCCAAACATTTAACAATATTAAATTGAAACGTGCTGACAAAGTACTACCTCTATTATTTATTCTTCTCATCATGAATCTTCATGGTGAAGATTCATGATGAGAAGGTACCAATAGATCCTGCATTATTATTTCAAATGAGTATTACGAAGACATTTGAAGATGAGCTTGAAAAATTCTTCGAGTATGAATTAGCCCCTTACCCTTTATCGCTCTTTGATGCAATTGGAATGCGTAAGACACAGAAGTCAGCCATTTATGATTGCTTTGAATGTGTGAACATTGATATCGAAAGTGCAAATGCTACCTATATCATCGATGGAGGATACCTGTTACATCGTGTTGTGTGGGATCGAGAGAACACATTTGAGGATATTTTGGACAAATATCTTCAGTATGTTCGTAGACACTTTGGTCACAACGTTACTATAATATTTGACGGTTACACTGATTATACAAAAAATATCAAAGCTGCAGAACAACGTCGTCGAGCTAAACAAACATCTTCATCGTCTGATATCGTTTTTGATCGATCAATGACTGTTCCGACAAACCAACAGCAGTTTCTTGCTAATACTCACAATAAATCTCGTTTGATTTCGATGTTATGTAAAAATTTGCAGCTGCCAATGTTGTTGTGAAACAAGCTGAAAATGACGCTGATGTCCTCATTATTGAAACCGCAATTGAACAATTCAGTAGCACCAATCCAACTATCGTTGCTGGAGAAGATGTAGATTTGTTAATAATATTAACTGCACGAACACCTAGTGATAAGATCATTTACTTTTTAAAACCTGGGAGAGCTCAAGTTCAAACAAAAATATATTCTTCACAAAGTTTAACTGCATATCCAAAATGTCAGCCTCATATATTATTCCTTCATGCGATAACTGGCTGCGATACGACATCAGCAATTTTCAAAAGAGGCAAAAATACAGTATTCAAATTGTTTGAAAAACGTGAAGACTTGATTGATAACGCAAAAGTATTTACAAATATTAACTCGTCAGCAGATGTTATCCTCACCAATGGAATTCGTGTTCTCCTTGCTATGTATGGAGCTCCAAAAAAAATGGAATCGATAGACAAGTATAGATATTTGAGTTTTGTGAAAAATACAAAAAACAATAAGAGAGTGCAGTTATCTTGTCTCCCTCCAACATCTGCTTCTGCTAATCAACACTTATTTCGTGTGTTCTACCAAGTGCAAGTGTGGCTAGGCAATGATCTAAATCCTGAAGATTGGGGCTGGAAATTGATGAATAATAGTTTGGAGCCAATCCAGACTTTACTGCCACCTGCTCCAGAAAAATTACTCAATACAATTTTTTGTAATTGCAAAAAAGGCTGCACAAACAATTGCGGGTGCAGAAAAGTTGGATTGTATTGTTCATCGGTATGTACCAATTGTCAAGGCCAATCTTGCACCAACATTGAATCAAATACAACAGATGAAGATTGTTTCGAAATTGATGAGGATATAACTGATATATCTCTCTTCTTGGAGCAGTCTACACAAATCGAGCAAGAAGAGGAAGAAGACAGTGATGAAGAAGAAAGACAGTGATGAAGAAGAAACAAGTGACTATGAAGAATTTGATGTTGAATGATAATGTAATTTTCTTGCTGTTAAAATTTTCATTAAATTTAAATAAAAAAAAAAATTCATCAATAAAATAGTGTCCCATTACATTCCCTCGATCAAAATATATTGTGGAGTATTCCTACTGGGGAAACCACGTTAAAAAAAAAGCGCCGTGTACACTACCTCAGAGGTGGTGCGGAAATGTGTGCATATAGTCGAAAGTACGACTTTCCTGCGTTCTAAAGTCACGATATCTCGAAAGCGATGCTTTGTAGGAGAAAAGTGTTGAGATATTTTTTGTAGACAATTTTACGATCTACAAACTTTGTCTGAACCATTTTTCGATAGCTCTCGTTGTTTCAGAGATATACGCAAAAAACGCAAATTTGTGACCTTTGACCTCGAATAAAAAACAACGCACAAGCGGGATCGATGGGGACTTTTGACATATCATTTGTAATGACGTATTCAAGGCCTGCACAAAAATCCAGCTTGTTGGGAATTAATGCAAACTGGAATGTCTATTTTGACTGGACTACAGGTTGCAATAATGAGTCGTATCCCGGTAGTCCCTTTTCTTTCCACGGGTAAGTAAAATTGAAAGTGAATTCTTTAGGGTAACCATGCATTTGGTTGAAGATTAAGAGAAAACTAAGATTTTAGTAAGTAGTTGGCAGGTAGATAGATATTATTTACAATAAGTACAAAAGGTAATTTTCATTACACTTTGATTTGTGTATTAAAAAAGTTATTATTTTTGTTATTGCTGTTCCGTCAATATTTCCTAAGGTAAGAAAATAACAAATCATCGGAATGTATACATTGCGTCATTGCGTGAATACTTTGTATTTTCTTTGCTTGAGCTATCATAAAGAAAAGACATATATTTATTTTATGAATAAATAATATTGAGAAGACACGTGTTAACATTCATCTGTTACACTCTGCTCCAGTCTTCTCTTATCTTTCTTCAAATCGTTTTACAGGTTCTGCCTTGCGAAAAAAGAGTGCATGTTTTAAGCAATACATGTATAGAAGAAGGGCCAGCTTCAAAAACAATAAAACTGCAAGAAAGTTTCACGGAGGAGACAATCACTTCGCAAAGTGTTTGTACGCAAACAACTGCAACTACTTCCACACAACGTAAAAATAAATTACGTCGAGATATCAAAGTCTTACAAAAACGTCTGAAAAGGCGTAATACAACTATTGATAATCTGAAAAGTTTGTTAAAATTAATAAAAAAAGTGTGATAATTATTCTGAAGTCGAACAGATGGTAACACATAATTTCGAAAACATTCACATAAGATTAAATACAACAAAATCCAAAACGTCTAATAAGTATTCAGATGAACTGAAATAGTTTGCTTTATCGTTGTATTATTACTCTGGTAAGGCTTATTTATTTTTGAGGAATCGTATCCCTTTACCTCACCCTGCAACTCTACGGAGGATATTGACAACTCATAAATGAACGTGGCTTTAATTTTCGATTCAATGGCCATAAAAACAGGAAAACAATATGATAAAGGGTCTGACAAGTATTGGGGTGGCGTTGCCTTGAGGGGGATATTGATTAGCGATTCTAAAATATTTGCTAGGTATATATATATATATATAACAGACATGTTCATGCACACAAATGTTTGTATTGTGCGGGGATCGAACCCGCACCCGCTGCGTAGTAGGCGATTTCTCGACCACTACACCAGACGGGTCGTCAATAACTGGCTGCGATACGATATATATATATATATATATATATATATATATATATATATATATATATATATATATATATATATATATATATATATATATATATATATATATATATATATAATATATACATATATATAAATATTCTTTGGACATTCCCACACATCGCCATCTAGTCCCAAAGTAAGCTACTCAAAGCTTGTGTTATGGGTGCCAGACAACGGATATAATACTTAAATACTTTTTTTTTTATAAATACATACTTGATATACATAGAAAACACCCAGACCAATACAAACAGACATGTTCATGCACACAAATGTTTGTATTGTGCGGGGATCGAACCCGCACCCGCTGCGTAACTAACACAGTATATATATATATATATAAAAAAAAAAGTATTTAAGTATTATATCCGTTGTCTGGCACCCATAACACAAGCTTTGAGTAGCTTACTTTGGGACTAGATGGCGATGTGTGGGAATGTCCAAAGAATATTTATTTATTTATTTATATATACATATACGTATATTTTAAATAGTCTCTTTAAAAGAAAAGTTTGTCTGCCCTATTGCTTAATTTTTCATAGATAATATTTCTGCACACGTACAAGCTCAGCTCGTCTCTACAGCGATTCGTATGCTGGCGGATATTAATATAGTAGTGAGGTGTTTGACAGCAGATGGAACGCAAGTAAACACGAAAACATTTGAAATTCTGGGATGCAATTTTACGCTTGCAGATATGAAAACTTATTTTAATCACCCAACTAAATCTACAAAAGTATATTGCATACTTGACCCCGCCCACATGATAAAATTAGCTCGAAATTTATTTGCCGAAACTAGTATGTCATCGGAAAAAGAAGAGATTAAGTTCAAATATATAAAAAAAATGTAAGATTTTCAAGAAGAAGAGGGGCTGAAATTGAAAAATAAATTGACTAGGGTACATGTCAACTTTTTTTGAAAATGAACGTCAGGTTAGCTGTTCAAGTTCTCAGTTCTTCTGTGGCTGATGCAATTGACTATCTGAGGTCAATTGGTCACCCAGACTTTGCCGGGAGCGAAGCCACAGTGGAATACCTCCGGTACTTGACCAGACTATTTGATATTCTTAATGCCAAAAATCCTTTAGGAAAGGGTTACAAATCCCCTCTGCGGCCTAATAATAAACATGTCTGGACACAGGTCTTCGAAGAGACAAGAAATTATTTGACTAAACTTAAAGTCGACGGGGAAAATGTAATGACCCATAGAAGGAAGACGCCGGTTGTTGGTCTGATAATAGACACATTCAGTTTTGCAGGATTAGCAACTGACTTGTTTCATGCTAATATTGTCACCTACTTATAACCATACAAGGCCTCACAAGACCATATCAAAATGTTTTTTTCATGTGTGAGAGCAAGAGGAGGGGCAAACGACAATCTTACTGCTCTTCAGTTTATGTTTATTATGCGTAAATTGGTATTTCGAAATAGCGTCAGACCAAGCATTAATGCAAACTGCACCAATCCTGATTATGAAAATTCTGCAATACCTATTAGAATTCCGAAGTGCCAAAAGATCGATTGTGGAAGACAATAATATTACGGGGGATAAAAAAAGCGATACGGCTGATGTTCTGATACACTTAGTGTACAGAGCCGATTTATCAAACTATAAAGACAATATATTGTACTACATTTCTGGGTACATTGTAATGAAAATATTGGATAAACTAACATGTCAGCATTGCCGAGCGTTGCTTATAACGCATCGTCCACATAAAGATCATGACTACTTGATTGATGTTTGTGAATTTTCTAATTTCACAGCCTTTGTAGACAGAGGGGGGTTAAAATATGCTTCGACATTTGTGTTCGAAGTATTAAAATATTAAGAAAAACTTTTTTTGATAATGTCTCCTGATTTACAGAGTTTATCTATAAAAAAGATGCTTAATATGACGTTACATCAATTCTCCCCAAAAATTAAACAACTTGTGCCTGCTCATCCAAGTTCTGACGAATCTCACGAATTAAAATTGATTAAATGTATTAGTGAAAAATTCCTAAATTTAAGACTTAGAAGCTACGGGAAGTCCTTAACCCTGAAGCACGTAGGAGCAAAGGCTACATTACGACAAAAATTGCGTAAAACTGTATTGTTCAGTAATGTATAAAACGACCCCATGTTTTATACAGTATTTAACAATACAGTTTATTTTTTAAAGATTATTTTTATGTATTCAGAGGGATACAAAAAAAATTAACGTGAATATGGATGCAAATTTTAAATTTGACGAGACCGGACCGATAGATATGACTTATGAAAAACAATGTCACTCTTTAACACGTTCAATGCGGATCACTCATAATCAGCCCGACGCGGTGTTAAATCAGTGTGCGTACTTGAAAAATAGGTCTGTCGCGCTGGTGCGGCACCTGTTTCTTAGTCGTTTTTACGAGTATGAAAGAGACAAATATAGGTTTCGATTTGTGACTAACAACATAGTAATATAGCAATTTAATACCACGTCGGGCTTTTTTTGACCTCCGCCGCATAGAACATTAAAAAAGTTATTTCAGTGCGGGAGAGGGCCTGTTTTGGTGGATGACCGCGAGCGACCTGTTGCCGCACTGTGCTGATGCGTACGCGTCGAGCCGCCAGTAGTGTTGTGCTTGCAACGGTAGGAGGACGCGCTCTTCGCGCTCGTCGATTTCTTTGCGATGGCACGTCGTAAAAACAAAATAATACTAGACAATGATAGTGATAACGAAGAAGAATACGATGGTTCACATTTTGGAGTCCCTAAACAAAATATTAATAAATACAGAAAAATATTTCAAAAACAAGAAGTTATCCCATCCACCAGCAAAATTACAGTTCTGGAAAATAAAATAATCCGCCCGGCAAATAAACATCAACGTTTCTTTACCGACGACAGTGAAAGTGACGAAGAAATTTTCCCTAAAAGAAAAAGATATGGTAGTCCTGGTTCAAGAAATAGTATTTATGTCAGCCCTAGTGGGACAAAACTTCATGTTATGAAACCTGTCTCCATCCATACTAAATACGTAAGTTATTTTTATAGGTACAGTCGAACAACGAATCTTCTTCTAAATAGATTTTGTAAGGATTCATGTAATTTCTAAATTAATAATAAGATGTGATTAAGACTTTTCACGTTTCTTTATTTCACAATACCACTAGCCGCAAATTCAACTGAATCACATTCGTAGTTTAGGAATTATTAAAATATATTTTCAATTGCGAAGGAGATTCGTTGTTCGACTGTACCTACCTATATAGAATACAAATACCTATACGTAAATAAAAAAATACCTAAAGGTACTAATAATATAAGGTTATAATAATAAAGGTTATAATGTTATCTATCAAGCATAGCATAACTTGCGTCTAAATGACAATGAGTTAATTGTCTGGTGATGTTTATTTATTTATTAAGTTTTAGTTTTAATTTTCTTTGGCACTTTTATAAAATGTAATGTGTGTAGCGCATAAATTTTGTGGATTTTAAAGGGTTTTTGACCGTCCCTCTTTAAAACCCTGTGCACAGTAGTATGAGACACTAAGTGTCTTGCACGGTGGCCTCGCCTTCTGCGAAGCACTTTTGCCGCTGTTCGCACGCCCAAACGAGGGTTCGCCTGCATGACATCCAGTATTGCCTGCTCCGTGGTAGCGGTTATTGACCCGCGCCCCGTCTCCGTAAATGTTACAATCGGGTGATTGTCAAGAAGACGCTGAACTGCCCGAATGATGACGCGAGGGTCGCGAGGCTGATGTGCGTTGGGGTATTCCGCTCCGTAAAGACGCAATGCTTCGGACGCATTGCCATGAGCCATCCCATAACAAAAGATCATGTTCACCAACTCACGAGCACTGTTCTGATGCCAAGGCATCTTTAATAGCTTTCACTATCACAAAGAACACTTAACAATAACCGTAAAAAGCAAACCGTACGCGAAAACAGAATACTTGCAATTTACAAACGCATTCGATATATAATATTCGCTTAGTATTTTTTCGACTGAATTCATGCATATAAAATATTGCTCGCACCATCACACGTTGCACGAAGTGGCAACGTCGGATTTGTTTGCTGACAAGTCTTACGTTCGCACGCTTGTGTGTGTACATGTATTTATCACTGCACTTAGGCTGCGGCTCCATTGAGGCGGAGACGAGCGGAGCTGAGAGGAGACGTGTGGGGATCGACCAATCGTATTACATGAAATCCACATCTCGTCTCCGCTCCGCTTCAATGGAAACAGTCAAGCGGAGACGAGCGGAGCTGAGAGGAGACGTGTGGGGATCGACCAATCGTATTACATGAAATCCACATCTCGTCTCCGCTCCGCTTCAATGGAAACAGTCAAGCGGAGACGAGCGGAGCTGAGAGGAGACGTGTGGGGATAGACCAATCGTATTACATGAAATCCACATCTCGTCTCCGCTCCGCTTCAATGGAAACAGTCAAGCGGAGACGAGCGGAGCTGAGATGAGACGTGTGGGGATCGACCAATCGTATTACATGAAATCCACATCTCGTCTCCGCTCCGCTCCGATTCAATGGAAATAGTCAAGCGGAGACGAGCTGAGCGGAGAGGAGACGTGTAATCACGGGCCCAGAGGGGCGAAGCAGAGTGGAGGGGCGGGATTCTAATCGAGCCGCACAGTCAGTTGGACCGGTAGCGTCACCGATACTACACACCTGCGCACGATTCACAATGGGTGACGAATTGTTCATTGAAAGTGTCAAAAAGTACCCATGTTTGTGGAACACTCAACTTACTACTTACAAGTGTAATGAGACGAAGGATGCAGCGTGGCAGTTAGTGGTGAATGAAACAAATATTCAGAATGGTAAGTACAATACGTATTTATTTAATTTATAAAATGCTCAGGCGTCGCAAAATACGGGTCTCCTGCCACGGGACTTTACCCTCGTTGTTGAAGTAATCACAAAATATATCTCGGATCCGGTAAATTTCATTTGTACTTGCATTATTTGTTATCATCAATGTATTGCTATCCCTCTCGTCTCTTGGTACTGCATCTGCATTTATTTCATTTAAAAAGTTTGGCTGGTTTTCAATCAAATAATTATGTAAAATGCATGTTGCTTTAACAATTATATCGACAGTATCGACTTGGCATTCAAATTCTCTGTGATACACATACCATTTCCTTTTCAACACACCGAATGTCGCCTCTACAATACGACGAGCTCTTGATAGCCTGTAATTAAATATTTTTTTGCTTGCATTCAATTGATCTCTAGGATATGGACGCATTAAATTATAAGACAGAGGAAAAGCTTCGTCCCCAATAAATACGAATGGTACTGGTTCACCATCTTGAGTTAGTGGTTCAGGTGGTGGTAAATCTAAAGCATTGTTTTGTAGTCTCTTTCCAAATTCGCTATCAGAGAATATTCCTCCATCACTGAACCTCCCCATCGACCCAATATCTGCCATTATTATTTTCCTTCTAGCGTCGGCTACACACATTAAAACGATTGAAAATCTGTGTTTATAATTAAAAAATGAAGACCCTGAATTTTTTGGTGCATTAATGTACACATGTTTGCCGTCCAGCGCACCAGCACAATTCTTGAATTGCCACAAGTCTTCAAAATCTTTTGCTATTCTATACCAATCATCTTTATTTGGAACTGGCATGTATAACGGCTGCAGCACCTTCCAAATGCAATCACAAACTTCTGGAATAATCTTTGATACAGTACTTTTTCCAATTCTAAAATTTTCTGCAATGGTTGAAAACTTGCTGCCAGTCGCTAAATACCTGTAAATATATTTTATTATATTACTTTCACAAAATTAACCTTGATTTTATTCTCTTTCAGTTAACAGAGCTAAAGCCAAGTGGAAAAAATTACACCGACAACCACCGCGACGCCATAAAAAGACAAAATTCTACTAGCAGTGGTCAAGCAACAAAACAAATAAAATTATGGAAGTACCAAAAACTTATGGAGTTTTTACTGCCGTATATGTGTAACAGAAACCGAACGACGAACTATGAGCAACAAGAAATAAGGAGCCCAGGAACTGACGATACACGAATGTCCGCAGGTTCCAGTACAGAAAATAACTCGAAATCACAAGAAGAGCTGCTATCAGATATAGAAAGTATTCTGTCAGAGCCTACAACTGATAACTCTCAAAATTCGACAACACAAAATGCTGCTCCTTCGCCATCTCATTCTTCCCACGCTTCTTCAACAACTACCAATAAAAGGAAAGCTGATGATATTACTGAGCTACTACAAAAACATCAAGAAAATCACCAGCAATTGATGAAAGAACGAGCTGAAATAAAAGAAATTCTGACAGCACCCGATAACGTTGACGAAGTAGATCATTTTTTTCTGGGAATGGCAAAAAGTGTGAAAAAAATTCCGGCTTATTTGCAACGCCAAGTTAAACGGAACGCAATGAACGCTCTTATGGAAGCCGAGGAAGTAAATGAACAGCATTTATGGACTGCTCCGAATTATGGATACTGCACAAGTACAGATTCAAATACTTCGGCCAATTACTCAAACACGGAAACTTTGCGAAATAAAGAACCAGCTACACCCGGGAATGACGATCAGAACGATAATACTAACATAAACAGAAACCTAGATGCCACAGCCTGACTTACACTTTCCCGCTCGGTTTTATACTGCGTTAAATATTTAAAAAAAAGTCTCTGTCATTATTCTGTAACAATAAATAATTACTAATAAATATTATTACAAGCGTTTTGTTGCGAACATCATCTTATCTCAGCGCGCGGGCGCAAGAGGGGAGCGCCAGCGGAAAGCCCCGAGCACCGACGACATCGCACGAGCACAAGAACGAGCGCGCGCAGCGAACGTTCTGGACTCGCCTTCAGGAAGCCATCGTCGCCGGTCATATCCATGTCGCGTATTTGAATTAATTTGTAATAACGAGGGCGAGAATTACAGCACCTATTATTTAATTACAGTCCGCTTTTTATTGCTATCGATAGGACCCTAACAATGGTCCTTTAGGATTCGCCGTCTTATTTCGGATTTTTTAAATACGTGAAACCGTGAAAACGACATCATCTTTCGGAGCTCTTCAAATTGTGGACTTCAGCAACGCTAGACACCTGCCGGAGCCTTCATATTCATCGGCCAAGGATACTACGCACGCATCTATAATCGCCCGAATAAGTCGTTTGAAGGACAGCGCGCGACGGACTTTGGACCCCGCCATACTTTGCGAGTCATCGTGGCACCGTGGCATCAAAATTGCACGATCATCGTCATTGGTGATTTGAGCCAAAAATTTAGTGGAAGCCTTAAGATACGTGAGTTCGTTCCAATTTTCCTTTCTTCATCTTTTCCTTTCCACTGTTTAAAAAGCCTTAATTTTAGTGTTAATTTATTTTTTCAAAATTTAACCTCCACCCTTTTTTCATCGCCACACTTTATAGTCTTATTCATATTGTAATTTATTTATTTTATTATATAAATATTAAACCATCTTGCTGCCGCTTCATTTTTACGCAATAATCAAAACAAAATTTTATTGCATTCATTAAGTTCCCACGATCACCTGTTTTACGCATTCATTCATTGCACTCGCTTCTTATCAGTAAAGCTAACGGTATCCGTTCGATCGGCCCGTCCTTTCAATCAGCTGTTCCTTTGTTGTCACTGCTAGCCCATTAAATCATCGCATAATAAACATTACGTTTTTGTTCGCATTTCAATAGCGTACAAACCTTTTGTTTGGCTTATTTTCATCGCAATTTCAATTATGGCTGATCAAAAACTTATTAAAAAACGTAGTTGTATGAAAAGCAAGCTTACTATCTTTGCTAATTATTTAAAAGTGCTTAAAAGTAATGACGAACCAGGAAGCTTGCAATTAATAGACTTGGAAAGCCGTCTTAGTAAATTCGAAAGCTTATATGCCAAATTTGACGCGTTACAGTGCAGCATCGAGGAGTTGACTGAGGATACGGACAACGAGTGCACGGAACGCGAACAGTTTGAAGACACTTACCACACTCTGGTGGCAGAAGCGCGTGTGCTGCTCGGCGCCCGGCCTCGCCAGCTTCGTGACCCTCGAGGAGGAGCAGCGACGAGTCTCAATGATGAACAGGCGGGTGGTTTTAAGTCTAACTGTGTGAGATTGCCCAAAATTGAATTGCCCGTTTTTGACGGTAACTATCAGCACTGGTTAGAATTCAGGGATACTTTCATCTCACTTATTCATTCTCGAACCGACATAGACAACATTAATAAGTTGCATTACCTTCGCGCGTTTTTAAAAGGCGGCGCTTCTCTTGTCCTTGATAACTTAGATGTACGCGCAGATAATTATGAGTCAGCTTGGAAGTTAGTTTGCGAGCGATATGATAACAAAAGGCTGCTCGTAAACAACCATATTAATGCATTATTTAAAGTTGATTGCATTCAGAATGAATCATGTTCCGCACTTCGTCATTTAATTGATCTTACTAACAAAAATCTTAGAGCTTTATCCATTTTAGGTCAACCTACTCAACATTGGGACACGCTCATTATTTATATGATGGCAGAAAAACTGGATCCTATTACCCATCGGCAATGGGAGGAGCATAGAAACACATTAAGTGACTTTCCCACTTTAAATATTTTCATTCAATTTTTAAATAACAGAGCTGATTTACTGGAATCTTTGCAAGAAAATAAAAATAATAGCAACTATACAACTAAACTACAAAAAACAGTCATAATAATTTTCAAAAAAAAAATAAAGACAAAAAAGACTTAAAAATAAACAATAATAATTATAAAAGAACCTTACAATGTCCCTTATGCAAACAAACTCATTACTTATTTAATTGTGAATTATTTAAATCTCTTCCTATTGAAACTCGGATTCAGAAAGCCTCAAATGCTAAAGTTTGCTTAAATTGTCTTAGACCAGGTCATGTAGAAAATAAATGCAGCCTTGTGCCTTGTAAATATTGTAAGAAATTGCATAACACACTTTTGCATCTACATGAATCAACTCCTACCCCTGAACCTTCTGTCCCCACACAAAACTTTGCAAATTCTATAAATGGTATTAAGCAGGTTACTACTTCTCCACATGTTTTGCTTTCCACAGCGATGGTGAAGGTGGTGGACAGCAAGGGCGACGTGCACCAGGCTCGAGTTCTGCTCGATAACGGTAGCACGGCGAACTTCGTCACAAAATCGTTGTGTGGTAAGCTGGGTTTGTCTACACGGAGTGCTAGCGTCCCGGTAACAGGTATTAATAATAATACTTCTTATTCTACACACTCTTGCAGTCTTACTATTATGTCACTTCACGATGATAGTTTTAAAATTACTCTTGACTGTCATATCTTACCGGCACTTACAAATTCATTGCCGACTTCATTCATAAACATCGATAATATTTCTCTTCCATTAGGAATTCATCTTGCTGATCCGACTTTTAATATACCGTCAGCGATCGACATCTTGGTCGGCGCCGATATATTCTGGTCAGTCTTATGTAGCAATTCCATTGACTTAGGAAAAAAACAACCTAAATTATATGAGACCAAACTGGGTTGGCTCGTTTCAGGTTACGTTGCGCGGCCTAAAGCTCAACCATCTTCTCCTGCCTGTCATTTCGTAGGTCAACAAACTGACCCAGACATAACTCGTTTCTGGGAGCTTGACAGTGTTCCTAGCAAGCATTCCCTGTCCTTAGAGGAGCGTAATTGTGAGCAACATTTTTCAGATAACGCTTTTCGTAAGGAAGACGGCCGTTTTGTTGTCAAAATGCCGCTGAAGCAAGATCCTTCGGTCTTAGGTGACTCTTATCAAAAGGCAAAATGCCGTCTCTTATCATTAGAGAGAAAACTCGTTCGTGAGCCCGAATTTAAGGTTAGGTATGTTGCTTTTATGGACGAATACGAACGTTTGGGTCACATGACCTTAAATAAAGAACTTTCACCCAGCCCTCTTCAAAACCTTAACTATTTTCTCCCTCATCATGGCGTAATTCGTGAGGAGAGTCTTACGACAAAGCTTCGTACTGTCTTTGACGCTTCGGCCACTTCTAGTTCAGGAGTTTCGTTAAATGATCTCCAGATGATAGGCCCCACAGTACAAGAAGATTTGACTTCGATATTGCTTCGCTTTCGTCAGCATAAATATGTAGTAACGGGCGATATAGAAAAAATGTACAGGGCGATTGAACTACATTCCTCACAACGCTCTCTTCAACAAATTCTGTTTCGCTCAGACACTTCTCAACCCATACAAACATACACACTCAATACCTTGACCTACGGGACGTCATCCGCACCATACTTAGCGACAAAGTGTTTAGTCAGTTTGGCACCCACTGCTCTTAATGCCGATGTGCAACAAGCAATCGAGCGAGATTTTTATGTCGATGACTATTTAGGAGGATCTTCGACCAAAGAAAAAACGATTGATATTTGTAAAGGCGTAATTTCTACTTTAAAGTCAGCACAATTTAATCTCCGAAAATTTAAATCAAATGATCAATCTATTTTACAAGAAATTTCAGATACAACTCTAAATCAAAAAGATAAATTAGATTTTTCAGACATAAATAAAAACATTTCTTCTAAAACTCTTGGTTTACATTGGGATTGCAATAAAGATACTCTATCATATTCGATAAATATAGAGCAATATAAAAAACTTACAAAAAGACATATTTTATCTGTAATTAGTCAGATCTTCGACCCCCTAGGTCTTGTTAGCCCATGCATAGTTGAAGCTAAGCTTATCATGCAGAGGCTGTGGGTTGATAAATATGAATGGGATGATGACGTCTCGTCGGAAATTAAAGAGTTGTGGGATTCATTTTCGAATACTTTACCTCTCTTAAATAACTTACAAATACCCCGTTGGGTTCTTAATAATCATTTGGATCATTTTGAAATACATGTGTTTTCAGACGCATCAGAGCGAGCATACGGCGTCAGTTTGTACGTTCGTTCAGTAAGTCCGTCAGGTCTCGTGACAGTACATCTTTTGACATCAAAGAGTAAGGTAGCACCAATAAAGCCAACAACAATACCGCGTCTTGAGCTTTGTGGAGCTTTGCTGGCTTCAAGATTGTGTAGCAAGGTATTGTCTTCGTTGAGCATACATATTTCCAATTGCACGTTTTGGTGCGACTCTACCATCGTGTTAGGGTGGCTTGACACTCCACCTCTTCAACTTAAAAGTTTTGTTCGCAATCGTGTTAACGAAATTCAGGAAAGTACTACTGGTTACTCGTGGCGCTACGTACCTTCCAAAGACAATCCGGCGGATCATGTTTCTCGGGGGCTGAAGGCCGATTCCATCTGCTTTTCATCGTTGTGGTGGTCAGGCCCTAGTTTTTTGCTTAAAGGGGAGTCAGAGTGGCCGAAACATCCTAATACTAAAACTGAGAAACATGATCTACCTGAATTAATTGTGTGTTCTACCGTAACTGATGATTCTAATGTTGATCCAATTGCTAAGTTAATTAAAAATAAATCAAACTTTACATATTTACAAAAAACAATGGCATATTTACAGAGATTTATTCATAATTGCAAACTTAAGAATAATAAACTAACTGGTCACTTATCTGTACAGGAACTTAAAAAATCATTAAATTTAATAATTCAAAAGGCGCAGTTGGAAATGTTTCCTACTGAATATGCCATTCTTAAAGCAGGTACAGCACTTCCAAAAAAGAATCGTCTCTTATCTTTTTCTCCCTTCCTCGACGACAACAATATTATTAGAGTCGGTGGAAGAATTGAAAATTCCCCATATAGTTATGATGTCAAGCATCCTATATTGCTTTGTTCAAAACATCACTTAACTCAAATCATCTTTAATTATTATCATTTAAAATTCATACATGCTGGACCTCAGCTTCTTTTAGCCAACATAAGGCAATCTTATTGGCCACTAGGTGGCAGAAACCTAGCTAAGGCCACAGTTCATAAATGTGTTCGGTGTTGCAGGTTTAAGGCAGATATCATTCAACCGATCATGGGCCAGTTGCCAACATCACGAACAGAGCTAGAGTTCCCTTTTCTTCATTGCTGCGTTGATTACGCAGACCCAGTGCTGATAGCAGACCGTAAAGGACGTGGTTGCCGACTCATCAAGTCATTTTTGGCAATTTTCATTTGCACTTCAGTTAAAGCCTGTCACATTGAGCTCGTTACGGCTCTATCTACCGAAGCTTACATAGCCGCTTTAAATAGGTTTATAGCCCAAAGGGGAAAGCCAGTTAGCATAACTTCCGACAACGGAACCAATTTCGTTGGCACTCATAATGAACTTGCTAAATTCCTGGTTCAGTCGGATCTTGAAGGCCATGTCGCTCAAGAAGGCATAGAATTCAAGTTCGTGCCCGCTTACAGCCCTCATTTTAATGGGTTAGCAGAAGCAGCTGTTAAATCCACTAAACACCATTTAAGACGTTTGCTAACAACCACTAATTTCACTTTTGAAGAAATGGCTACTTGTCTCACTCAGATTGAGGCTATTTTAAACTCACGTCCTCTAACACCTTTGTCTTCCGACCCTTATGACCTTACAGTCCTTACTCCTGCCCATTTTCTTATTGGACGACCGCTGTCTTTTGTGCCTCATCCACAGATTCCGGAAGAGACCGACATCAGCAGGCTTCAGCGTTACAAGAGGATAGAGCTGATAAAGCAACATTTTTGGAGACGCTTTTCTCTTGAATATGTCTCCCTCTTGCAGCAGAAGGTGAAATGGCGATCATCAACGAAGGATCTTAAGATTGGGTCCCTTGTACTCATTAAGGATAGAGCTCTTCCTCCTTTGCTCTGGTCTATGGGCCGTGTCACCAATCTCTACCCTGGCATCGACAGTGTCTCTCGAGTCGCTGAACTCAGGACAAAGAGCGGCACAATCCGAAGGTCTTTTATTAACCTTTGCCCTCTTCCAGATCATTGAAGTCCTCTTCTGATCTTCAGACTTCAAGCCGGGGAGCATGTTGCGAACATCATCTTATCTCAGCGCGCGGGCGCAAGAGGGGAGCGCCAGCGGAAAGCCCCGAGCACCGACGACATCGCACGAGCACAAGAACGAGCGCGCGCAGCGAACGTTCTGGACTCGCCTTCAGGAAGCCACCGTCGCCGGTCATATCCATGTCGCGTATTTGAATTAATTTGTAATAACGAGGGCGAGAATTACAGCACCTATTATTTAATTACAGTCCGCTTTTTATTGCTATCGATAGGACCCTAACACGTTTGATTCAGTTTCACCTGTCCCGCTGTTTATGTGTGGGTTTGTACAGTCAGCATCATTTTATATGGTGTACCGAACTATTTGACTATTTTTACATGCTACGAATGACGCTGACTGTATTACACATCATGAAAATACAACAATAACCATAAAAAAAACAACAATACTTGTCAAAAAACCAAGTCTGGCAACTCATTTGTTCTACCGTAAAAAGTTGTGCTGTGATATACGATGTTAGGATAGATAATTACGTAACAATTTAATACAGAAGGTTGCTTAAGTAGGGACTGAATAAATTAATAACCGACTTGGTATTACATAGATCTCAAAACGTTTTACGGTAGAACAACCAAGTTAGAGACTTGATTTTTTTGACAAGTATTGCTTTTTTTTTGGATCTCATGTTTTATTTTTACAATTAAATAGCATACACTTACTTCAGACACAACGCCAACCTTTCCTCACTTCTAATTGACAACCTGCAGTTAGTGTCATTCTTCCTTAAGTGAGGTCCAAGCAGGCTATGCAATTCATAAAAAGCCTTCCTGGTTACTCTATAAGAACTTTCAAATGTTTCGTCGTCACATGTTTGAAAAAAAGTTGCGAATTCTCCTTGTGTTGAATGATATTTTATGTGTTCTCTCACCCAGATCTATGGTTTCTCTTAGTGGAGCTCAAGTATTTTGCGGCAATCAAAGCAATTTTCATTGCTTCGATTTTTTCGTCTTCTAGCAATGTTAGATACATAATGGCTTTTTTTTTTACTTAGCACCGACATGACGTGTGCACTCTCCAAATAACTAACTACAAATAAAATGTATTGGGTCTCCCCCGGCTCGCTATACACCGTTCCGCTCGTCTCCGCCACAGTTTTCACAGCTCTGCTCCACTCAGCTCCGCTCGTCTCCGCCTCAGTGGAATCACGTACCTCTTTTCACAGCTCTGCTCCTCTCAGCTCCGCTCGTCTCCGCCTCAGTGGAATCACGTACCTCTTTTCACAGCTCCGCTCCTCTCAGCTCCGCTCGTCTCCGCCTCAGTGGAATCACATACCTCTTTTCACAGCTCTGCTCCTCTCAGTTCCGCTCGTCTCCACCTCAATGGAGCCGCAGCCTTATGCACATTTTAGACATGGAAGTGGAAGAAGAAGATCCTTTTCATGAACACTAAACAATTCAGCACTATATTATACCTGTATGATTATGTTTGCGATTATGTTGAAATTATCTTAATAAATCATAATATCTGCATAACAATTTTCATTGATTAATGACTAGCTTTGCTCCCCTATTAAATCTTCTAACAGACTATTTTTTGCCATAAAAAGCAACCTTTACTGTCGCTAACGCCGACTAGTGTGGGATTAATGAGCAGTTTTTTTAGATACATATTAGTATTTTTTGTAAAATAAGAATCGAATTCGTAATCACTTTTCCAAGGAACCTAAAACATGAAACCAATATTGATTTTCTGAAAATTTAATGTCTGCCATCTTGGATTTATAAATGGGTGCCATTTTCGGAATGGGACGTAAGGGAGCTTAACCAAGACCCAAAGCTCCAAGCCAACCTCACCTTCACGCGGTGCGTCCTGTTTCAACAGACGAGGCTCTGGCGACCGACCGATGGCGGGATAACCATCCAACAAAAGGCGCAGTAAAATGTTGAGCTGTGACGGGCAGCAGCGTCACACCTAAAAGAGACTGCGCCTCTGCGCTCGCCAACCCGCCTGCCAAGCGTGGCGAGTACTGGCAAATACCCCCCCTAAATGGTAGGACACAAAAAAAAATATATAAAAAAAAGCCGTGGGGGAGGCCTATGTTCAGCAGTGGACGTCCTTTGGCTGATAATGATGATGATGATGATGATTTTTGGAATCAGTAACCCTGTAAACCTGATTAACGATACCCATATCGTTTTTACTCCATACATCTATAATCTGTTAATTTCCACGTCTTAGTATTATTTTAAACACGAAGCATAATATAGACATATTTTAAAGTGTCTATCTACAAGAGTAACGAATTGCACACGTTCTTTCAACCCATATTTTTCCCCATCAGGGATGACTTATTCCACATCGTAATAATAAGTCTACCTTTTGTACAAACTGAATTGTGTAAAATCAGTGAAGGTTTTGTTATTGTAATTTAAAAAAGTGTTGACTATGATCACTCTTTTTTTGGTGATTGAAGGTAAAATTAAGACCTCCGTATCGCTTGGTGTTGAAGCGAAATGTGACGGGAAGAATACAACGAGTAAGAAAACAATGTGTAGAAGATGTGTCAGGATGTCAACTTCTTTGCTGGCAAGCGACCCATTATTTGGCCCTTCCAAGCTCGATCGGTTGTAAAAGTCAGCGTTATGAATTTGCTTTGCATTTTTGCTAAGGGTTTTCATTAAAGGAACATGGATTGTTAAAGCCTTTATGGATACCACCATTATCAGTACGTGTTATCATTTGTAAGTACTTATTAATAAGTATCTACTTAAAACAGAAGGAATTCAGTCAAACGGCGGTACCATTACTGCCTTAATGCCTGTTTATTTAGGTACCTACATTAAGTCGATCAAATTCGAAAACTTCACTTCACAACAAGCGATTTTGGTATCCTAAAGCATGCAGCATTTTGTTGCTAGTTGTAGTTATTTAAAAGGTTATAACATGCAATTAATCTTCATTATGTTTTTAGTTATTAGGAGCTTATTTTACGAAAGTAGAAGAAACGTGAACGAATGTTTGGTCGGTTAAGGCGTTTGGGGAATGTTGCTATTCTTTTTATCTGGGCGTACGCCGTATGCATACTTATGTATCCCTTTTTCCATAACTTATATCTTTCGTAAGTATCTGCTTATGGTTAAGCGAAAAAGACTTTAATTTAAATGGTCTGCTTATTGTGAAGATAAATACATTAATTGCTTTTTTAATTAATCGATCATTTTGTTGCTGAAAGTAATCATTCAAATAAGAATTAGAAATTATTGTATTGGAGTAAAGAGCTTGACTTAATAAATAAATAAATATCCTTTGGTCATTCCCACACATCGCCATCTAGTCCCAAAGTAAGCTACTCAAAGCTTGTGTTATGGGTGCCAGACAACGACATAATATAATAATACTTAAATACTTTTTGTTTGTAAATACATACATGATATACATAGAAAACACCCAGACCAATACAAATATTATATACAAATGTTTGTGTTGTGCGGGGATCGAACCCGCACCGCTGTCTTAATACATCTACCTTTTGAACCAATTGTATTGTGTAGAATCAATGAAGGTTTTGTTATTGTCATCATCATCACATGACTACCTCAACATTTTAGCTAGCCATAAGATTCTACCTGGGCATGTACTGCAAACTCATGATCTCACTTGTCTAGATCACATGTTGCTCAAAACCAAACAGGACGCAACTTGCTTTGTCTGCGATACCTCTATCACTGACCATGATAGTGTCGCCCTTAGCTTAAATCTAGCTCGTAAGCCTTTTATTGAAACTATTGGTATTCGCATGGACTGGGTTGGATTGGATGAGTTCATGGAAAACGCAGACTTTAGTTCAATATTTTCCTGTCAGGACGCCGATGAAGCGGCAAACCTTCTCGTGACTATACTCTCCTCTGCTACTACACATTTTAGAAATATAATACGTATCCCTACCCGTAAGCAAATAAGTAAGCCTTGGATAACAGTGGGTCTATTACGGTGCATGAGGAATAGAGATAATTTACATAAAAAATTAAAGAAAGAGCCTAATAATGAGATCATGAAAATTACCTACAGGCGATATAGAAACTACTGCACGTCACTACTAAAAAAGGCAAAAAGGAATTATGAGAGTCAGGAGATAGAGAAAGTCCGCGATAACAAAAAGAAGTTGTGGGAAGTGATAAAGGGAATAACAAGCGCAAACACTAATGTAGATCATTCGCTGTCTCTCATCACACAGAATGCACAGTCATGTGTAAACGATGTGAATGCTTACTTCGCCGGGATATGTCAGAAACTCTCTCAAAAGCTTTCCTTGTGTAATCCTGCTATTCACACGTTCGAAGGAAGTTATTTTCTATCCCCGTCTAATTCTCTGGTGATAATGCCGGTTGACGAGGTAGAGATAGCGAAAATAATAAGAAGCTTAAAGGATAGTTGTGCTGCTGGTATTGATGGAATCTCCAGCCGAGTTGTTAAAAGATACCTCAGCATACTGACTACCTCCATAACTTTTATCTGTAACCTGGCTATATCCACAGGAACCTTCCCATCTGTCTTTAAGGTTGCGCTTATAAAACCTGTACATAAGGGAGGTAAAAAGGACCTTGTTGATAATTACCGATCTATCTCAATCCTGCCCACCCTATCCAAAATATTAGAGCGGATAATGAATGATGCATTGACTAGGTTCTTGGAGGCAAACAAGTTACTTGCCTCGACACAGTACGGTTTCCGTAGTGGTAGGTCCACTAACGGCGCGGTCCTTGACCTCGTGAACTGCGTAATCACCACCCTGGATCAGGGGAGCAAGTGTTTGACTGTTTTCCTGGACCTCGCGAAGGCTTTCGACACAGTCTCAATACCACACCTTTTATTTAAACTAGAAAACCTGGGAGTGAGAGGCCTTCCTCTTGCACTGTTCAGGAGCTATCTCTTAGGTAGGACTCAAAGAGTTAAGATAGGTAGCTGGACTAGTGGGGCGGCCGAGGTCAAAATTGGAGTTCCCCAGGGTAGTATCGTTGGCCCAACCCTATTTCTGGCCTACATTAATGACCTTTGCCTTATGCAGTTGCGAGGAGGTCAAATATACACTTCGCTGATGATACTGCCCTCTTCTTCAGTGGTGACTCCTGGAATGAAACTTTTCACAATGCCCAAGAAGGCATGAACAGAGTAGTGGCCTGGTTGCGGAACAATATGCTTACGCTGAATGTGGGTAAAACAAAATATGTAGCTTTTGCTTTGAGATCATGCTCCCTGCCTTCACTTAGTATGCAGTTAATTGCTCATGTCTGCCCCGCACAGTCCCCTTTTTGCCATTGTAGCCCACTAGAACGAACTCCTAGTATTAAATACCTCGGTGTGACTGTGGACCAATGCATGACATTTAAGCCTCATGTTCAATCTCTCGTCCCCAGGATCCGTAAACTTATTTTTATATTCAAAACCCTGCGACACGCGGCTGATAGCCATGTCATCAAAACGGTGTACTACGCCTTGTGCCAACCGCTTCTGGAGTATTGTATTTCCTCCTGGGGTGGCACTCACAAGACTATTCTGCTGGAAGTGGAATGGGCCCAGAGAGCAATCTTAAAAGTTGCAGTTGGTCTCCCAATTCTATATCCTACAGAAGACCTTTTCAGAAAATGGAGCGTACTTTCAGTGAGACAGACGTTCATTCTTCGGACAATCTTGACTAAACACTCAGAGTTAAACTATGACCCTCGTTTGGTGGAAGGGAAACGACGTTATGGCCTTGTATGTGATAGGTTACCTCTAAAAACTGCAACTGCACAGAACTTCTACTGCTACCTGGGAAGCTACCTCTATAACAAACTTAACGAGCTTCTTAACATTTACCCACTAACCAAGAATAAATGCAAGTTGACAGTTACTACTTACCTTAAGAGTCTGGACTATGAATCCACCGAACTGCTTCTTTCAGCTCCTCAGTAAACAAATAATTAAAATGCTATGAATACAAATAATACCTATCCTTTTATCATCACTAAAAATCAACGTAATCAATTCTATGACAGTTCGAGTTTTTACCTTAATGGAGTATCTGATCCGTTAGTTGTTTTCTCCACCCACGAATGCAAACACACACATACACATAAACACACATACACTCACATTCAATCTAATACACTTACACTCTCACAGTAAGGCCAGTATTATTTAATTTCTAATATGTTTCATTTCTCTTTCTCATATTGATCCCTAGTTATATACTTTTAACCTATATAGTATTATGTATCTACGGGCGGGGGCCTGGCGACCTGTATCACCGGTTTTTTCAGACCTATTTCAGGCACCAGCCTCTCGCACGTTGGGAAACTGATAAATTAAGAACAACTATTTTTGTACTTGCTACTTCCCTAATGTGCCAGAGAGAAATAAATGATTTATTTATTATTATTATTTTATTGTAAGATAAAAAAGTGTTGGATTGATCACTCTTTTTTGGTGATTGAAGGTAAAATTAAGACCTCCGTATCGCTTGGTGGTGAAGCGAACTGTGAAGGAAAGGATATAACGAGTAAGCAAAACAATGAGTAGAAGATGTGTCATGATGTCAGCTTCTTTGCTGGCAAGCGGACCATGTATTTGGCCCTTACCATCCAAGCTCGATCGGTTGTAAAAGTCAGCGTAGTGACTTTGCTTCGCATTTTTGCTAAGTGTTTTTATTAAATCATGGATTGTTGAAGCCTGTAAGGATACCAAAATTTTCAGTTCGTGTTATCATTTATAAGTGCTTATTATGAACTGAAAACAGAAGGAATTCAGTCAAACGGCGGTACCATTACTGCCTTAAAGCCTGTTTTTTTTTTTTGATAAATTTAAGTAACATTAGTCGAACAAATAATTCGAAAACTACATTTGCAACTTGCGATTTTGATATCCTAAAACATGCAGTATTTTGTTGCTATCTGTAGTTATTAAAAAGGTAATAAAATGAAATGATTCTTCATCAGTTTTTTTAGTTATTAGGAGCTTAATATACGAAAGTAGAAACCTGAACAAATGATTTGGTCGGTTTAGCAATTTGGGATGTTGCTATTCTTTTTACCTAGGCGCACGTTGTAGGTAGGCATACTTAAGAATCCCATTTTCAATAACTCATAAATTCTGTAAGTATCTACTTTTGGTGAAGCGAAAAAGACTTTAATTTTAGCCTAGTTGTGAGGATAAATTAATAAATTGCTTGTTCAATTAATCGATCAAATTCTAAACTGCAATGCAATCATTTTGTCGCTGAAAGTAATTATTCAAATAAGAATTAGAAATTATTGTTGTTGGATTGAAAGAGCTTGACTTAAGATAATTAGAATCCAAACTAATCAATTGGTTGTTTTATGGGATCTGATATTGCTGCCCCATTTTCCTAGGCGCCTTTATCAACAGGGCTTGATTTTACGTAACTCATCACCTTTTTAAAACAAATTAGTCTTAAGACATGTGATACAGCATTAGTCTTTAAGATTGTTTCGATACCTACGTTTAATCCACCTAAATTATCCGAGAAAGTTAGCGATTTGTGAAATTTTGGTAGACATGTCGTAAGATAGTATGGCCGCCAAAAATTGTAAATGTAGGAAAAAATATCTGTCCTTCTCGTTCAAGTATTCATAATTTTTTATGTAATTTTAAATTAAGTGATAAACTGCAACTGATCCTGGTTTGCAGTATCATGTTTATTAAAGTAAATTTAAGTATAATATAAGTTGCCTATAAGGAGTTTATTGAATTATTTTTGAAACGAGTTATTTTAGTCTCCATACAAAATTCGTTTGTCCCACTACACATCTCGTACTATGAAGTCACTTTAAAAATACTTACTTTTTTTATAACCTGTTTTTGTTTGTATTTCTAAATTATTTTATCAATATGCTATATGTGACGCTAAAGTAATTTGAATAAATAACGTTACAGCAATAATAAAACCTATTGTAAAATATGTCTCATTTTTTGTTTCCCGAATGTTACATCACGTAAGTTACCATAAATACAACTAATATAAAGAGATTCCCGGTCCGTCAAACATGATTTTTGATATAGCAACACCATGTTACAAGTTGGCCAACTTAAGGAAAGAAATCGCCATTTTGTTTTCTGTCAAAGTGTTGTTGAAGGTGGTCGGTATTTTTGTCTCGGAAGTTTTTAATGTTTTTATGCGAGGATATTCACGGTAAGAATGAAAGTTTTACATATTATTTCAAAGTTTGTAAGTCGATTTGCAATTCCTTTTACGAATTGATCTAAAGGGCGTCCTACTACATCAAAACTTGCAGAAATAAATATGTTGTAGGTTATGTCCACGAGTATTTTGATTCACGAATGATACCATGTGTTACCATATGTGTTACGTAACATTCGTGAACAGTTGTAAAGACTACACACAAGTGTGTACTACACACACTATCAAATTGACAATTATCAAAAGCACTACCGGTAATTTTGTGACAAATATTGACACTTTACCAGTCACTGTCAAGGAAGGGTTATGTTTTTTGCGAGTATCTTATATGTATGTATGCATATATCTATGTACTGATATTTTTTTATTATCTCGTATCTCCGAAACGGCTGGATGGAATTCAACAGTTAGGTTATCCTTCGGTTGGTCTCAAGCACCCGAGTGTTCTTAGATAGGTGCATTTTTTCAAAATTCAATATGGTGAATTTTAGGCGCTAAATTGTAAGTCTTAAAATATTTTTTTCGTCTGAACCTATCGAGTGATGTATCAAAATAAAGGTAATTAAAAGGAGATGACAAAAATACGTTAACGCTCAATTTTAGAAAAATTATGCATTGAAACATGTTTTCATAGGTACTACAGTCGGGTTGTTTGAATTCTTCTTTAAAAATACTTGTTTCACTCAGCGAATTAGAAAATTTAACCAATTATAAGATAGCCTAAAAAATAAAGTTATGAGTTTTAGCATAAGTACGTTGCGTTGCGTGTAATCTAATAAAGTAAAAATGTACATTATTATTTTTAAATTATTTATTTATCTTTTAGATGGCACTTACGGCGGCAGGAAAACAAAAACAGTATTGGGAGCGAATGCGAGCCAACAACCCTGAAAAGTTTTAAGAAGCTAAACGAACAAATTTGACGCGGAATAAAGAAAGAAAAAAAAATTGCGAATGTACAGCGAATGAAAAGAAGAAACTACGGAAACAGTGGCGAGAAAGGAAAAATAGAAAAAAAATTAAACTAAGTGAAAATTGTGAAGAAATCAAAGGAAATGAAAACGAGACCATTGATGATAAAATTAATAAAGCACGATTAGCAGAACGAAAAAAAAATTGAGGCGGATTGCTATT
Organism: Pyrausta purpuralis; assembly: GCA_963924145.1. Taxonomy (NCBI): domain Eukaryota; kingdom Metazoa; phylum Arthropoda; class Insecta; order Lepidoptera; family Crambidae; genus Pyrausta; species Pyrausta purpuralis. Next base: position 20,451,101 of record OZ001652.1, on the reverse strand, counting down.
GAAAAGGAAAGTTTTCACACCAAAATAAATAACTTGTCAAATACTATTAAAACACTTAAAAAGAAATGTTGTCGCTTGATAAAAAAACAAAAATCATTACTCTTCTAATATCTATCTATCTTGAATGTATAGAAGAACTCAAGGCAAAAAATACAGCCACTGAAAAAGTTCCAACAACTGAAAACACAGCCAGTATATGGTTCCAACAACTGAAATGACACCACTATCGAAAACAGAAAATTTCATAGAGAACAACTTACCCAACATAACGACGCCCGAAAAATAAAAAGTTAAAAAGCAACTACTGACCTTCAACGTTTTAACTACTGCTTTGCAGGATACATATCGCTGCTTAGCTAACATCACCGCTCAAGTCAAAATTTGGCGGTTTTGACATTTGAATGCCATCGGATAGATCTTTTCATTGCGCGTCAAACCACATATCACAATCTAAACATTTCAGCCAATAAGCGGTCAGTATTCAAAAAATAGTAACAGCGCTCAAGTCAATTTGCCTCCCATCACCGCGTAAGTCGTCATACCGCCGTTTACTGTGTGCTCCTTGTTTATTATTGTTTTAAGTGAATGTTATCGCTATATTTAGGTAAAAGATAATGTCATTAAAGAATAAAAGAGGTAAGCTATTGATATCATGTAACATTTCTCTATTTTACATTTGTTACCAAGCCAAAAATCTAATTAAAAATCTAATAAAAAATACTATTGACTTAGGCGGTGATAATGATAACTTATTTTTGACTTAGGCGTTGATGCACAAGTTATATTTGCAGAAACTTTTAGTAAAATACAGCATGGATGAAGAAGATTCAGTTATAAGTGATTGGAGTTTAGACGATGAGTTGTTATATCAACAACTGCGTGATGCTGGGCTGTCGGTTAAACTTAATCTTAATGGAAATATAACAGATGAAGAATACAGTACACATGTTATGAAGAAGGATCGAGCCAGGAAGGAAAAAGATAGTGACAAATGTAAAGCACTTTCAGGATCTTGTTATGTTTTCACACAGGATGTTGAATCGGGCTCCGAATGATTTACAGAATTAACCTTTCACGATATAATTGTACATAGAAATCACTGTTCATCGATCATCGATACAAATACTATTTTTTTTACAGACAGCTTGTTTCGCCGAAATAATTACTTAACATTCTTTCGGCGAAACGAGCTGTCGGTAAAAAAATATATATTTGTATCGATGAACAAAGAACAGTGATTTCTATGTACAATTATATCGTTCAAGTGTAATTCTGTAAATCATTCTGGGTTCCATTGTACAATTTAGCAAAGCAACCAAGGAAGTTATGTGCTATTGGTTTGACGAGTCCGCTAAAATCCTCAGTTTTTGCTTCATGCTCATTGATTATTAAGAAAAGGTTTTTTTGAGTCAGAAATTATTGCCAGTCATTTTATTTCTGATGGTGCCTGGATCTGGTAGCTGGATCTGGATCTGGAGGCTGGATAGTTCTGAGACTGTGCACAGAATAGCAATTCCACATTGAGAAATGCTTTGTTACGTTTATCGATAGAGAAAAATATTGTGATTACCCAAAAGTACCTTGAAAAAGGTCACACTTAAATGGAGTGTGATTCTGTGCACAGCGCAATTAAGTGTAAGTTAAAAGGTAAAGAAATTTATCTACCGAGGCAATACACGACTAAAACAAAGACCGCTAGGAGTAATCTTATGCCATACGAAGCTTGTAATTTAGAATACACATTCTTTACCGTTTTTTCCAAAGTACTAATCCAGAAAACTATACGCCCTGGGATGAAGGCAGGTGAACCTATTGTAACAGACATACGTGTACTCTTGCCTGTTGTAACAGAATACAGGCCTAACGGCACGATCTGGTACAAAATTTACTATAATAATGAACTACAGCCCTTACCGCATCGTCCCGTACCGTTAAATCGTATCAAACCAATAAACCAACTGGTCAAATTATGTAAAACAAAAAATCCTATCTCAAGAGAAAGTACCAAGACTTGCAAGATTTAAAAAGTGTATTACCACCAAGTTGTCATTCTTTTTATGACGAATTGGCGCATACCAAAGTCTGAACACCACTTAATACTCCTAAGATTAAAGTTTACGTAATAACTGATAAGCGTCTAATAATTATTATTAACAAAAAGCTGGTAAGCAATTGATCTCATTAATGTGATTGTAAGTGGCATAATTTAGAATTGTTGCTTGAAGACTGTTGTTATATTTCTAATTGTTGATTCAATTTGTAATGATCAAAATACTAGATAAGTACATACTTCTTATATGATTATAAAATAGTCTTTCTTTGTCATTTATAAAATGGTTAAACAATTAATCTCAATAATTTGATTAAACTAAGCAAGAAATATTAATGTTGGTACTAATATCAACCCATATATGGGGCTTAACCCATTATATTAGGTTTTTAATTAATGTTACCATTATTATAAATATAATATACGCAAAGTACATTTTTTTATATGAATTAAATAAAAAACTTTCTATGATATGCTTTTTTGTATTACTTCATTATCCTTATAATATTTTGAGTAACACCGCCTAAGTCGAGAAAAATCTAGTGCATAACCGCTTAAGTCAGATAAAAACGTTATTGTTAGTCTAATTGTTAAAATAATTATATGTTATCATTTGTTATCCTTAAAAGTACCTCTTATTACAAAAAAAAAACATAGGAACTCTAAAACTTTAGAAAATAAACAGTTTTTTTGCTCTCCTGTAAAGTAGGCAAAAACGACTTCAGCGGTGATGTTAGCTAAGCAGCGATATGCAAACACAAAGAATAATAAAGACCGCAATATTTTCAAAACTGTAGTTGAGAATAAAATAACAAAGAAATACAAGGTGAAAAGTGCAACTGCAGCTGCATTGGGTTTAAAAGGTAGTGCTCGTCGCAAAAAAAACATTTTGAGGAAAAACAACATAATTATAAACGAAATCAAACAGTTCTATGAAAAAGAAGACGTCATTAGGGTAGGGAAAGAATGAAGTTAAGACTTTTAAGAAAAACAAGAAACAGCGACGCTATTTATTAAAAACTCAGAACGATCTTTACAAAAAGTATAAGTTGGAAGGCGGCAAAGCTAAAAAATCGTCATTCAAAAAGTACAGGCCCTTCTATATTTTGCCTCCTAAACTGTCAAATAGAGAAACATGTGCATGTATAAAGCACGAAAATATTATGCTAAAAATTAAAAAATTTAAATGCATTGGAATGATGGACACTGACGATTTAGACAAAATCTTGAGTAAAGTACAATGCGACTTAAATTCAAAAGAATGTGCATATGAAGAAGAATGCTCTGATTGTAAAAACAAGTTGTTTATATCTTTTAACTGGGAAAGTCATAACAGAAGTGACAGTGTTACTTATGAAGAGTTTAAACTGGAGAAACAAGAGTACATAAATAAAAAGGATAATAAAATATCAACGACTAAAAAAAAAATGAAAAAACAAAACCAGGAACCCTTGGAAGCGTTGACTGAGAAATTTAACAAAGATATTAAAATAATGAAAAAACAGGTTTACAATGTAAAGCATCAGTACAACCGTAAAATGCATAAAAAAAAATACAGGACAATGAAGTGGCTGTACATATTGATTTCAGCGAAAATTATACATGCAAACTTGCAAAAGAAGTTCAAAGTATGAACTTTGCTGGATCTAAACCACAAATAACTCTTCATACCGGAGTCTTATACACTAATAGGAACAAGCCACAAGCATTTGCTTCCATATCGCCTAGCAATGAACATGGTCCAGAGGCGATTTGGGCCCATTTGGAACCAATTCTTAACTATATCAGAACAGAATATCCGGCCATCACAGCTGTACACTTTTTTCAGATGGGCCCACCAGCCAGTACAAACAAAAAAAGAATTTTATTTTGTTTGCAAAAAACACATAATCGTTTGGATTCCCATATTCTACATGGAACTCCAGCGAAGCATCCCATGGGAAAGGAGCCGCTGATGGGGTTGGCGGCGGACTGCAACGCAGACTTGATGGCTTAGTTTCACACGGAACTGATATACCAAATGCCGAAACAGCGTTCGAAGTTCTTAAAGAATCAGATACATCAGTAATGATGTTCTATATTTCAGAGACAGATATTGCCAAGTACTCAATATCAGAAAGTCTTACGCCAGTACCACAGACCATGGCTTTGCATCAAATCGCTAACACGGAAGAAGCAAATACGATTAAATACAGATGTTTGAGCTGTTTTTGCTATGACACGTTGTTCCCAAAAGGTTATTGTGGATGTCTGGATGTTCAAAACCACTTGCTTGTTCAAAATAAAGAAACTGATAAAGGAAATGAAATCGAAGATAATCCCGAACAGAAAGATAAATCAAACCGAGGTATGAAGCGAAAAAGGAAAACTTCAGAATTAAGTGTTACTACTGATTCAGAACAAGAGCAAAAGAGAACAAGAATGAGAAGAATATGATTTGTAAAACGAGTGAAAATACGAAGAAGTAAACAAAAGTTACAATATTATCAGCAGTAAGATATAGACCAGAAAATCGTGCATTTTATAACATAAATTTGGGTCCACTTAACCTCACAAAAATGCAAAAATATGATAACATAAAGACATTTAATATACATGACAATCCAACCCCATCTACGGCAGGACTATGTAGAAGACAAAACATAACACATAATAAGAATTCTGTTCGTAAAGCGCAACCAGCTATTGATTCTGATGCAAGCAGTACAGACGACGCCGAGTACTCAGTACACGATACCTCAGATGACGAAATTTGAATACCCGATTATGACTCTTTTTTGGATGATACCCAAGAAATTGAAGAGAACACTGAAAACCAAAAAAGCATAACACTAATGACAGTGAAAAGTAATCCCTTCTGCGAACAGAAAAAAGTTGAAGAAATAACTGAAAGAGAACAATTTATTAAGACTAAAATAAAAAATACTGATGAAGACTCCAAAATCGCAGATACCATAGAAAACAGACAGTTTAGTGTGGATGACAGCGTAAAAGTACCCGGAAATGTCATTTTTGTACAATATCCAGAAGAAAATTCGGCTCTTGTCTGGGTGCGTGCGGTCGATTCAGGCGCTTAGTATGAAATTCAAGTACTCTCTATTCGTTTACTCTGGGTGATAGGATAGGTGACAATATCTAAATTTAATAATTCCCTTTTTTAGTTTGTTAATTACAAATAATACAATTTACTTATTATCTTATACAATTTAATTATTTTATCCATCTGTGTTGTCTGGAAGAGTTTGCTTATAGCCGCCGCTATATAAGGCCGCCTAAATTGGTGTTATTATTTTTACCTGGCTGTTATCATAATTTTATTTGTGTGCAATAAATTTGTTTGTGTTTCTTTTCAGGTTGTTTCGTTCAACTGTCAACCAGGAAGTCCAGGAAACTTCAACAAGTGCTATAAGACCTAGTACCAGCGCAGATGAAGTTACTTTGGTGTCAACATCACCACCTACGAAAAAAAATGCTAAAACCATTGTCTACATTTGTTTTAAGGACTTCAAAAGAGCTAAAAGAAAACTAAGATTAACAAATTGCGAAAGTTATACACCTATGCTACAAACAGCAGCTTTCGGTGTGTTGAGAATCCTTAAGTTTGGGAAACAGGTTACTCGATGAAATTTACAAAGATTAAAAGCATAATGCTTTAATACTGTGAAAGATCAGGCGGTTAAATCAATTGATGGGTGGTCAAATGTTCACATGGATCCTATTATTTGCAGCTGTGTTACTACTGAATCTAAAAAAGGGTACTAATTCGAAAGCAAAGACACATCTGGAAAATCTCACACAGCTAATTATGTATATAAAAGAAATATATATATAAAAGAAATATCAAAGGAACTTATTAGAAAATACAAGGACGAGTACAACAGTAGGGTGGGAAGTTTCGTAACTGATAATGCATCGGCCATGATCAGAATGCAATAGAACATAAGAGCTGAAGATGAGAATGAAGAACAAATATTGGCATTGGCTGCGCTGCTCACATTTTGAATTTATTGTCCAAAGATTTGGATGTAAAAGAGGTGCGAGAGCATGTCGTACAAATTGTAAAATATTTTAGAAATAATCACTTTGCTGCTGCAAAATATATGAATGTGGGAGAGCTTTTATTGTGCCGTAAGAAGTAAGGTGTAAAACTGTTTCATGTTGTTTTGAAGTATATGTATGAGGATGGCATTTTTTTTTTAATTGAAGATTATACATATATCATACATAGCATTATATACCAAAAATGCACATACATGATTATAAAGAGGTCGGCCGAGGATTTGTTAAAAAATTACAAGCCCATTGCGATAGCATTAGATACATTACGAAAATCAAATTCATCATTGTCTGATGCTGTAAGTCTTCAAACAGCTGGAGAAAACATTTGAAGAACGGGATGCAAATATAAGTCGGTTATAAAAGTAGATACGAAACGGCACTAACACCTGTTCATTTTTTTAGCCTATTTGTTAGACCCTACAAATGTAAAGTTCCAATAAACAACAGAACAGGAGACGCAAGCTTTAAACTATGCACAAGATGAGTATTCGGGAACAAGCCTACTGCCTTTAATAATAAAATTGAAGGCCAATCCATTCAAGCAAGTAATATTTGCTCAAGAAATATTAAATAATGTAAAACCCTTGCAATGGTGGAAATCTCAGTTGGGCAGCCTAGGTGAACAACATGTCTTATTAAGCCAATCTTTCTTTCAATCTTTTGAAGCTGATGAAGCTGTAGCTTCCTCTGCATCAGTAGAAAGGATATATTCTAAATTTGGGCTAGTCCAGTCCAAACTTCGAAACAGGTTGGGCAATAAAAAAGCAGCGAAATTGGTGTTTATTTTCAAATACTTTAATAATAAATAATTGTATTAGTTCTGAAGTGAATAATATTTCTTTTCATTACATTTAAATTTTAAATAAACAATTTATATGGAAAAAATAAAGTTTGATTTTAATCAATCAAACCTGTTCTGACTTAACATATTTTCTTTAAATTGATAGCGTATTCCCGATTTTTTAAATGGTCAATAAAATTTGAGCCTGTACATGATCTGATAAAATATGATCTTGGTCAGTATATCTCATTTAAAGTAAAAACGAAATAAAATCCTCCATTTTTAACGTTGAGAAAGTTTTAAAATTACTGAGGACTGCAGAGGCTGCAGAATGTTAATATATCTTTGATTTACCGCATTTTGTCCCAAATATTTTATAGGCATGGTGAGAAAAGTTGATGAATTGCTAAATTTTCAATCCACACAAAAAAAGGAAACGACTTGCAGAATTAAGTTAGTACTTAAATATTTTTTTTGCATCTTGTCCCAAGTGGGCCGTAATCACATGGGAAGAGTCGAGCAATATGTAAGTAGTATGTACCTTACCAAAATTCTCTAATATTATTGTAGGACCTTACTTAAACTAGCGGATATTTTCAAATTAATACTAACCAACGATTTCTTTCTTGAAATACCTGAGACCATAAATAATTAACAAATTTTCCTTCATCGGCGTAGTTATTCACTATAGTAGTAGTATATGGCTTATATCCGCCTTGATATGAGGGGCTTTTAGCTTACATTTTCTGCTAAATTGTCTTTCCGTTCCCATAAAAAGTGCAGTGTGGCCACCCAAATGCATCAATGTATGGGAAACATTTGAAATGCTTATAACTTTTGATTGGCGGCATATAGAGCCGTCACTTACGATTTGTACTAATAGGCCGCGTCACATCAGATAAGATGAGTTTTCAGCTTCGTACAACACCTGGAAGTGGTAGAACTGGGTGGCTTAGACATCCAGCATCCGGCTGTCAGATCCAGCAGCTTTTTCTCAATTTCTCCAAAACGCGTGCGTCACGAAGGTTTAAATCTGGTCGAGAGCTGTCACTAACGTCGTCACATCAGTAAATTCTAAAAACGAAAAAGCGCCCTGAAACCCTCTGATAGTAGAGATCTGGAAAGTCAGCAAATTCTGGCTGTCTGAGCCTATTTTTTTTTTACTTACTAAGAAAACTATTGCGTCACATACGATGTAACCTATATATATCAGCGTCACTTAAGATTCGTTATCAGGCTAGGTATGCTAGATCTCTCTAGAAGCCTGACACAGACGCCCGGATGTACACTTACATCAGAGCAATACTATAATGATTTAGAATGTTTAATTACGCCAAACAGTGTAATTTTGTTATCTTATAAAATGAAATAAGAAAATAAAAATTGCGCACGGACGGGATTCGAATGTTTGCCCGGTTTGCCTGAGGTTGCAAGTTCGAATGCCGCCCGTGTCCAATTTTTGGTTTCTTATTGCATCATATAAGAATACAACAATACTATCGAATAGCATCGAAGCTCAAAAAAAGGTCCACTATCGATAGTATCCATAGTAGCTATTATTGTACCATAACTATCGTATTGGCTCTTCTGCTACAACAAGTAGGTAGCTTCTGCTTATTGTTAGCAGAAGAACCAATATGATTATAAGTGAATTCCATATTGAACTTTGATACTATTGACAGTTCTGCTGTGTGATAGTATAAACCAAACTAATCTTTTGGTGCCATCGGTAGGCCTATCAATAGAATAGATGATCTTTGCAGTTACCTATCGACAGACAAAACCTTCTATAGGTCGGCTATTTACTATCAGATCAGCGACATCATCGCGACTCACAAAATGAACAGATTTTGGCAACGATGCTGTCGAGTGTTAGTATCGATGCAGATAGATAGTCGTCAACGGCCAGCTTCTGCATCGCGACTGCATCGATACAAACGCGCGTCAGCATCGATGCTGTATCATGACAGTATCGCGACTGCATCTCTGCTAAAAGAAGCAGTGCGTAAAGAGTATATAAGGGTCAAAACTACCAGTTTTCATAGTGTCGCTTAAATGGCACCACAGTTGCCGCCGCTCTGCCCGGCACCGCCAACCTCAAGACCATAGCCTTAAAAAAATATAAATTATAACACAGTTAGCCTTGAAACAAGTTTATTATTATAAAAATAATTATGTACATTATTATTCGTCGTGATGGCTTTCGAGCAGCAAATTTAGCTAAGTAGACCTAATCGTTTTAATTTTTAATAAAAACTCAAAACATCATGCACAAAAAAAAATAAGACAACAAAAAAGACTAAAAAACCTTTCTTAAAAACTAAACGAGTATACCATACATTAAGAAGACTCCATTACTTTTATAAAAAGAACATGTGCAAAGAAAAATAACTACAAACAATGACCTAACAAATGTAGGAAACATTCCTTGCTTGAAACTTTGGGATTCGGACCCAGGACAGTCTTTATCACCTAAACCAGTACGTAAAGTGGCTACGCCACACAGTTTTCTTGACCTTCACAGCGAAGTGTTACACTATAGGGTCCTATCACACTGGATGATGCTAGATGTTCCGGGCGAAGCATGTGCGCTGTCCTTTACCCTTTTCAAGGCGAGAAATCATTGAGTGTCCGCTACGAGCCCGCGACGCCAACGCCGCGCATGCGCTGCGCCCGGAACACGCTTAAGGATGAGCTTAGTTGCCATGTACTGTCGACTAAACATAAGGTTTTTAACGAAATAAATTTGACATAGGTAAAATTAATAATAACTCTAATTTTTTAAAAACAATTCAATTCCTAACAGAAATAGTAAATTATAAAAGTACTGTAATAACTCAGGTGAACATTCTCAGTGTATATATTTTACTTTATGATTTAACTGCGATCAATTGTAATTGCAATGATGATGTTAACAAATCATAATATCCTCCGTCTTCTTCATCCTTCTTTCTCTTCCTCCTTCAACTGTTCAATCACTGTAACAAAAAAAATATATTTGAAAACAAAATAAAAGACACAGTCACACCTATCACAAATTGAATTAAAATAAACCCACTATAGGTATGCAAACTAACTCTCGTGTTATGTTCTTGTTTTAGTACTAGTAAAGAATGAATAGCCGGAATGCGCAAAAAATACTTTCTCCTTTCGGCAAATAAATAATAGTCATTTGACCGCGTCAATTTATGCATTAGTTACACCACTCTTTTTTCTTTGAAATAACCACAAAAATTTAACAAATTAGGCGATTTTTGTAAAAGTAAAAACAAGTCACTGCAGTATTGTGGGATTTAAAATTGATTGATATGGGGTACTTCCTCAATGAAATTCATTGGTGACATTGCCCTTAAGTTATATAACTACACACATCAAAAGTGTCTAGGGATCAAGCATTTTTATGCGGATTTTTTGAGATTGAGATGTGGCTTTGTAATAAATTTATGACTTTATAAAGGACAATATTTTTTTTGTATGGGAGTTGGGCTTAAAATAAAATTCTAACTAACAGAAACAAATGATACACCAAATGAAAGAATAAATTCAAACAAACAAAAAACACACATTTTTGTTAATTTTTCGATATGGATTTTGTTTTTATTTTCAATCAGTCTTTTGTTACTAGCAAGTGCAGCAGAGAGTTGCAACACTGTCCGCAGTAAGTGCGTTTTGTTTACAGTAATAGAAAAATAATAATTTTTAGAAAACGAATAGAAAGATACTTAAATTACATTAAAAATCCAAAAAGAGAAAATGCCCACTTTACAATCAACTTGATACTTATCCTAAAACAAAGATTTTTACTCTTTCTTTTTTCTAAATTCGAAGAACAAAACGCTGGTTTGGTTCCATCCACTTCTTCGTAAATATTGACATCTGTCATATGTCAGTGCCAGCAAATCAAATGTCAAAAGCGGTATAAATCAACGTTCTGTTCGACGCATTTTCAAGAATAATAAAATGTTTTCAAAAAGAAAACAGGCGTATTAAAAAATCTAAAAATAATGTTAAATGAAAGTATTTAAGTTTATAAGTAATCCACAACTAAATATAACCCTGTTAAATATTCACGTATTTTAGGCCCAAAAATAATGATGTCCTTTATATGGATCCTTTTTGGTGCATTTCATAATTTGAAACAGGAACTGTCAATCAAATTCGAGTAAAATATGATAATCAGCTGTCAATATTTTCCCTATAAAAACATACAACGCATTGAAGACATTATTAGTGCTACTGTTTCCCTACTACTGATTAAAACCAACGTTAATATGGAGCGGCGACGTCATTTAAGCAGGGAAGAAATGCTCAGAGCCGTGGGAATGATTGAAGCTGGTTCCCGACAACGTACTGTGGCTTTAGCTCTGAATACAAGTCAGAGTGTTATCAGTCGACTTTGGACACGTTACCGAAGCACTGGTACCGTGGCTGTGCGCCATGGAGGACGGTATCGCTGCACCACACGGAGACAAGACCGATACATTCAAATCACAGCTCGAAGAGCTCCACTAATAACCGCCATGATGTTAGCCATGAGGCTTCATCACTCTTCAGGGAACTTAATTAGCGACCAAACAGTCAGAAACCGTTTGCATGAAGTGAACCTTCATTCCCGAAGACCGCTACGGGTACCCGTACCACCTATAGCAATGCACAATCGTAGGATTCGAATATCAATGGGCTCTTGAACACAGAAATTGGGCAGAAGAACAATGGCGTTTCGTGTGCTTTTCTGATGAGTCCCGTTATGGTATGAGACCGGATACAAGACGTATACGACACTGGAGAACCCCTGGACGCCAACAGCCATTAAAATCCTGCCAGGAAGTCCATCCTTATAGTGGTGGAACCATCATGGTATGGGCGGGTATTTGGATCGGCGGAAGAACTGATTTGATTTGGATCAGAGGCAACCTCAACGCTCAAATTTATGCTTAGACGATTGTATCAGACGTCATCGTTCCTCTACAAGTGCAAATCGGTCCCTCATGTCAGTTAATGCATGATAATGCACGACCGCACACCACAAGAGTTGTAAGACAGACTCTCGCCGCAGCCAACATCAATTTCCTGCCCTGGCCTGCTCAGTCGCCAGACTTGAACCCGATTGAGCATGCATGGGATATGCTACAGAGAAGAGCTCTGCCGAATATGGAGGGTATCCAGTCACAAGAAGACCTTTTTTTGTTGTTGCAACGAACATGGACGGCCATTCCACAGCGTGATTTGGATGAACTTATTTTGAGTATGCCAAACCGATGTTCTTGTGTTGTTAGTGTTCGCGGTAGAAACACGGATTATTAATTGTTTAAGTTACCCAGTAAATTTGTAAAGAAAACTGTTATTTCAGTCTTTTTTCGAACTTTAATGTTAGTGGTTCAAATGTCAAAAATCCCTTTATTAGGAAAATGGCAAATTTCTTTATAAATAAAAAGGTCACTTGGTTTATCGTTACAGTAGACAAACGAAAACACTTTATTTCATGAATCCTTAAAGAAAATTTTAATTAATATCAATCAGGAGAAAAGTTATTGCAAAAACATATGTTGATCCCTAGACACTTTTGATGTGTGTACATGCCTGGACAACTTTATGTACAGGCTGTCCAGGTCAAGCCGAAACCGTTCGATAGGCTAGGCTATGGCAATCACTAGAAAATTAAAAATACTTAAATGTACGTTTTGATTTTGGACTAATAAAAAAATACTATAAATTGACACCTTGTTTTGATTTCTAGAATAATGTGGTACAGTTAACATGAGTTTGCGACGGTTTTACGGTTACAGTTTATCTCGCAAAATTGCACAGCGCCTCTAGCGGTCACTGACAACTAAAATTTACCATACAAAAAGTTACATCGTCGCTAGCGAGTAAACTCATGGTAAAGGTACGGATAATAGGTTTTTTTTCAGATTTTTTTCTTGACGCATAAGCCTGAATAGCTGTTCTATCAACGTTATTTTAAAATTTTAGCACAGCTACCTCAATTTTCATTTCATGACACATCTCAGACCAACCAAGAATTCAAACTTATAAACAGGGACTACTACGGCAACTTACTATAAAATATGGCGCATTTAGTCCAGATTCTAATATAGTGTAACACTTGCTAATTCAATCAGTAAAAATACGATTCTTATTTATTTTTGTTACTTACCGGCTTTTTGCCTATTTTAGTTATCACTTTGTAAATGCGTTTAGTGCATACCAGAATGTCCTTACCATTATAATAATAATAACAACGTACGTGTTTCTAACCGACTTCAAATAGTAGGAGTTCCTTAATTCGAGGGATATCGATACCTTAAATTTCACAAGCACGTATTATAACGTTTTAAGACTAGTATCTTAATTTTGACAGACATTTACGTCCACTCATCATTTTGACCACCAGCTGATGGTGGAACTAAATTAAGGTAGCTGTTTAATTTTTTATGATGCAAGAAAAAATCTGAAAAAACTAAGTCACAGTAGTCGACAAACCAGTAACCTTGTACTGTTTTAAGATTTATTGAGTCCATAACTAGAAATATTGAGTTTGAGCGCTAAACTTGAATCGCCATAAATAGGTATAGCGTCTTTTGTAATGCCTAAAAACATAATATACAAACAAATTTCAACTTACTTCGACTTAAGCATCTCGCGAGTCACCAAATAACGTGTGTCACGTTTCGACTTCGCTAAATTGTCCATCATCTTCCTCCACGAACACGGTCTCAGTATGGACTTCCATTTCCAGTTCAGGATCCCCCGAATCATCTTCCATCTTAATTTCATCATCATCAGATGCCGCAACATGCATTTTCGGTGCTGGGACAGTACGCTCCTGTGCCTTTACAATGTCTAACCTCTCTAACTCTACAACAGGGTCTAAACTACTGGATACTTTTTCAGTTTCGGGTTTCGGCAAGTTGGTTTTTGATGACAGTCGTATAATCTTGCCTCCCGGTGAAAGCTCCACAGCCGGTTTTAAACTACTAGACACATTTTCAGTCTCGGGCTTTTTTAATTTAGTTCTGGGAAGCGGTCGTAAAATTTTGCCGTCTGGCGAGATGAATATGAGTTTCCCACCCAAAGTAGAGGGATTAGCCGCACGTATAACTTGGCTGCCTGGCGCTTGAGGTAATTGTAAGATAGTATAAGATTTTTTTGCTGACGTAACTTGAGTGCTAGACACTGTAGGTGTAGTTTTGGGTTCCGATGGTGCTTGCAAGTTTGCTCGACGATAAACTCTTTGAGGCCCCTCTTTGGGGAAGACAAACTCCGGTGGTTTTTCTGGTGCTACTTTCTTGTCTGGTTCTTCTTTCTTTTCTGGTGCGAATCTCTTTCTAGGTTCGATGATTTTTTCTAGTGGAGATGTATCCATAAATAAGTTGGAAGGTTTCGAAGGTAAATCATCGGATTTCGTAGAATCTCCATCATCGGATGGACACGGCGATTCCGAAGGTTTATTAGATTCCGGACCCAACGACGCATTTTTCATTTCGTACCGTGAAAATAACTTGGCTATATCCAGTTTTAACATAGTTTGAAACTGTCTCGCGAGCGATCGAAAAGTTTTGGCGTAGCTAAGAAATAATAAATCAATGTCATCGAGTTTCAGTTTGAACTCCCGTTCGAACATTTTTGATGGAGTGCATGAATCCTGGCGTCTCTTCATGTCTGCGCTGTCGTCTGAATCGGAAGATTCGTCTTGTTCTAAATACTCAATTTCTGTGCAATCGCCTTCAACATCTGCAATGAAGAAGATTAATTTAATTTAGGTCAAGCCAAATACTTGGTTCAGGGTTCATAACGATTTATTATTACATACAGTGGTATGCACAAAATTAAGAACGGATGGTGCTGCTCTGCACTTGTAAAAGAGGTATAAAAAATATCATTAACAACTTTTGAGTTATTTTCAGCATAAAATAATATGTGCTTTATTTAATTTAATACATCAGAATACTTTCTATATTTACGACATTACAGTTAGAAGTAATAGAAGGAATGCGAATGAGCACACGGGCGGGTGTGCAAATAATGAATAACGCATTTTCCTTTTTTTTAGGTCATAAATAAAATGTAGTCTTACGTAAAATTATTATTTGTAGTGTTAAAAAGTTATTCTATTCCTACAAAATATGGCGTCTAAAACGTTTACTTTTGACATGTTGGAAGTTCTAAAATGTTATTTACTAATAAATTGTTTTCTATAAAATATGACAGTACGAAACGTAGTCCTTCAACCAAAAATATAAGTAACGTCATTAGTACAAAGTTGGATATAAATGGTTTTTATGAAAATAATAATGAATGAATAATGCACAGACCGTTCGTCATTCAATGGACACCACTGTATACCGAAAATGAAGATTAATCCTGTAACGCACACAGGTCACATTATGGACTGTTATATGCCCTTTTTCTTTAAGTAAAAAGTGACACCGTTTTTTAAGACCCGCGCACTTTTGATATATTTTTGAAAATTGCGACTTCGCTCATCAAATAACATGCCAATTCCTCATGGTATCTTTATCTTTTTTCACGTTTTTTTTTTCGAAACTAGTTCTATTTTGGAAACTCACAAATTATTAAGACATCTAAATCATTGGCCTTTTTGACATAAATATTTTCGCGTAACCCTAAAAAATTCAAGATTTTGCAATAATTTTGTAAAATATATTTTTAAAATCCAAATTTCATAGGCCATAATGTGACCTATTTTCATTTACAGGATTATCGTTTCTTTTTCGGGACACCTGTATACTGTTATAAATAATGAGAGCTCTAAAATTTGTTATACCTTTTTATGTGCTGAACTTGAACTAACAGAGCAGTTTATAAGCAAGGGAGCAGAAGTCGGAGCTTATTTATTTCAGATTTTGACTTTGAGCTCTGAAGCTGTATATTCAGGTTGATTCACAATTATTAACAAAGTCGCCATAGTTTCGGCCACTACGAAATACTATTTCATACATTCTGTAACAAAAGCAACCATACTTAACGGTGTCAGTGACGATTAGGTGTTTCCAGAATACCGATAAATATGTCCGAAAGAAGGTATATTATTCACTGTGGCGGAACCTTGATTTCAATGCTATGTGTGAATCGACCTTTATGACCACTATATATGGACCTATTGTAGTTACCAGGTAGTTGATGCGTTGAAAAAATTAAATATGTCATCAGAACGTTACCTGATTCCTCCTTCGAGTGCCTCGTCTGGTCTACGTAATCATCATCCAAAAACGTAGTTTGATCTAGAACAATTAATATTCAATTATATTTTTTATGTTATATTGCTACAACACGGTGCGGGTATATTTTGAATTGACCGCAGATTTCACCCAGTGTGACAATATCTATCAATTATTTATAGAAACCTTTTATGACTAAATAATAAGCTTAGTAATTATAACTACGAATTAAACTGCTGTGATAGTTAGGATATTTGAAAGCATAGATTTAGATTTTACACTACTTACTTGGTATAGAAACATTGGTATTGTTCTCGTTTTTACCTGAAACAAATATAACGATATTTAGGACAGCTTTGTATGAAAAACGGCAAAATATGTGTGGAGGTGCCACGTGTGGAGGTTATCGATAGTTGAGAAAAAGTACTAGTATAGCAATAATATCGATAGGACTATCGATACCTAAGTTTGGTATAATGCTATCGAGCACAGCAATTTTATCATGGCCTAAGTCTGGGTCATCTTACCGGTAGGGCAAAACTAGCATAGGGGACGGGCGGGCAAAAAGAACATGGTAGGCAAGAAGTGTATATACTATTATACGCCACTGACACAAAAGCGAGACAAAACATTTATGTCTAGCGCTGGCGCCGTCTGCTCGCAGTCAAATCAGTCCGCCGCGGTGAGCCGCGCGAGTTAGTTGCACAGAAATTTCCCGCGCGAAAATTTAAATATTTCAACGTAAGTACGATCAATTATTTAAGGCTAATGGAAAATACATTGTAAGGTAATGCTGACAATCACAGAGCTTGCTTTGTGTGTTAACGAATGTGGATGCTTTCAAGTGAAAACATTTTGCATTTAATTATGTTTTAACTGTGGTACGCTTAGAGGGGTGTCGGGCCAAACAAGTGCGGGCAAAATGGGTAATACCCTTTTTGTCCGCCTACTGAGCCCGTTTGTAGAGGCAGATTGAGCTTATTTCCAATTAACGAAGAAAGGAGGACAATGTTTTTTATTATTAATATCTTATTACAGATGGTGTTTAATTATACAAGAAAAACCCAGGGCTTCTTGGTCAGAGCACACAATGCGAGAAGCAATTGACGAAGCTAAGAAAACTAGCATCATAGGGGCTTCTATAAAATATGGAATACCTTATAGTACACACAATGTGTACACGGCATGTCAAGACAGGATCCTGTAGTAAAAAAAACTTGGAAGGTACCTATTTTTACAAAAGCAGAAGAGTAAGAAGAACAAGAGAAACATTTAAAGGATCTTGATGCACTCTTCTACGGTCTCACGAAGACAGAATTCTTGCAATAAGCTGATGAGTTGGCCAAACGCAAAACTAAAAGTTCAAAATTCAAGGACAACGTCGCAGGCAAGCACTGGTTTAAGAACTTCAAAAAAACGACACCCAGAAATTGTATGGTGGACCCCTGAATCTACATCTATAGCCAGGCTACAAGCCTTTAATAAACCAGCGGTGAATAGATTCTATGATTTATTTGAAAGTATCATGGAGAAAGAACATATCCGTCCAGACATGATCTTCAATATGGACGAAACAGGCGTAAGAACGTCATGTTCAAAGCGCCCCAAGGTGCTGTCAGTTTATAGAAAGAAACAAGTAGGGGCAGTAAGCAGCTTGGAAAAAGGAATCCTCACTACAAACGTCTCCTGTTGCAGCGCCTCTGGTAATTTTACCCCACCGCCTTTCTTTATTTTTAAACGGAAAAGATTTCCAGCTCGATTACATGATGGTGCCATGACAGGGTGTGAAGGTTTTGTTTCTGACAGGGGCTGGATAAGTGGCGAAATATTTTTGCATTGGCTTAGACTTTTTGTGATTTGTGTCTGACCAACTCCATATTGTAAAGCTTTACTCCTTCTAGACAACCACGAGTCGCATAAGTATTATCCTGCCTTGGAATACGCCATCAGTAACAATGTAATATTTTTGACGATACAGCCACACACCTCGCACAAGTTGCAGCCACTCGACGTGAGTGTATATTCACCGTTTAAAACTTTTTTTGAAATAGAAATAAATAAATTCCAAAAAGCTCATCCGGGTAGAGTGATAACACAGTACGAAATTGGTAACTTAAGCTTATTTAAAAGCAGCGACACCAAACAACGCATTCAGTGGCTTTCGCGCAGCTGGAATCCAACCATTTGATAGGAATGCCATATCAAAAGAGTATTTTGCACCACCTGCTGTGTACCGTCAAGAACAAGAAACACAGCCAGGAGTTCAGGATCATGTCATTAGTATTTTAATTACAGAAACTGCAGAGATGCTATCTGCTACGTCTAATTGCGAAACTTGAATGTAGAACAACAGCCGATAAACATTTCTGAGTCAGAACCACTACCAATTGTTTCACATATTGGGTATTTCAAAGTGTGCAAAAGCAACAAGAATATCTTTCTGAACAAATGCAGACAGCTTTTGCATCAAATAACCAACCTGATATTATACAAGTTCCAGTTAGTTCTCTAAGTCAAAATGTTCATGGATCATATGGATGGAAAAACTACACCTACTATTGACATTCCTCAGAGTATTTCTATTCTTCAGGATATACATCCGTTGCGTCAGGGCAGGGCGTTGAAAAAAAATCAACGAAACGTAGAAAGAAGCAACAGTCTGAAATATTGACAAGTACGCCTTTCAAAAAAAGACCAAAGAGAAAAATTTGAAAAGTCTAATATAAAGAAGGAAAAGACACAGAAAAAGACAAAGACAATAAAAACAAGAAGTAAGGAAAACCAAGAGAAGAGAAACCCATTTACGTCTTGTTTGCAACGGAAGAAAACTGTAAACCAACCCAAGTAAAAAGAAAAATGCCATTATTGTTTAGTCTGTAGAGAATTATATATAGAACCTCCGACAGATGATTGGTATGTGTTCACAAGGTGTGGAATGGGCACACGAATCTTGCACATCATACACGGTCACGGATCCTACTATTGTGACTGGTTTGATTAGAACCTAATGTTATTTTTGCCCGCCTAGGGTAACCTTTAACCCGCCCCCTATAGGCAAAACGGTTTTTTTTTCCACATTTTTTAAAAATAATTATGCCTTTAGTAAATTGATTACTTTTTTATTTATCTTTCAAATTATTGTCAAAGAGATAATGTTACTTTGCGTTTACTTAAATTGTGTTCAGTTAAATATCTTTCGATTTATGTGTATGTTATTGTGTATTTTTATTAATCAGCCTTAACATGCCCTTTATACCCGACCGTCCCCTAGTCAGAGCATTTAAATATATGCAAATAAAATTACAAATTATGTTAGGGTCCAAATTTATTTTTATGTTATATGCACACAAGACAAGTATTTAAGAAAATGTTATTGTAATATGTTTTCCAAATTGATTACCAGCGATCCTAGACAGGGGACCATTAGGTATTAGGACCTTGAGACTATATCACCCGAACGGCCTATAACCGATGACACGGAACGGAAGCATCCGAAGAAAGGCAAAGGCTAGCTGTCGACAGTTAACGCTCAAGCTTTTTATCTACAGAAACTGTCAACGTGATGGCTACTACATACAGCGTGTTATCAACTGAGTCGTGTCAGTGTTATGTCTGTCTCGCTTGCACTAAACGTTTAAGTGGCGCGCTGCATGCACTTATCTATATTGACAAAACCTTATAGTCTTTTTCATTCGCATCGCGATCGCTTGCAACTTTCAAATATTTGCATCTTTATTTAACACAAAGTACGCTAACAACGCTACGATATATCAAGTCCGTACCAAATAATTCAATTACATTACAAGAATCGATCTATTATTGATTTCGTTGGTACCTCTAGTTCCACTAAATGTACAAGTGCCATCATCCGCCAGGCAATCTGTTGGATCATACATAAATTCAAAAATGTGATCGTGACCTATATGTTTTATCTTCTCAGCTATATTTTCTAACTCTGATGTAGGTGGGTACAATACGGTGAATAATTGAGCCAAAATAGATCAAATCAAATTCTTTATTTCGCTCAAAAAGTTTTACACAAGGATATTGAACAAGAAACGGTTTCTCACTTTTTATATTATTCATTATTAGACTTTTTATACATCAAAATTAGACTTAGGGTGTTACAATTTTATCAGAAGAAACATATGCCTAAAAAGCAAAGGACTCTGCAATCACAGCACACCATTTTAAGGGTTCCGTAGCCGAATGGCAAAAAACGGAACCCTTATAGTTTCGTCAAGTCTGTCTGTCTGTCTGTCTGTCTGTCTGGTCTGTCTGTCTGTCTGTCTGTCTGTCTGTCTGTCTGTCTGTCTGTCTGTCTGTCTGTCTGTCTGTCTGTCTGTCCGTCCGTATGTCACAGCCATTTTATTCTGTAACGATAAGCATTACACAATTGAAATTTGGTAGGAAGATGTATCCTGTTAACCGCTAACCGATTCTCATACAAAAAATAATGCCATGTAAGGGGGGGGCTCCCATACATGAAACTAAAACAAAAAAAAAAATTTTTTTAGTCTAACCGATACGTGTGGGGTGTCTATGGATAGGTCTTTTAAAATAACATTGAGGTTCCTTAAACCATTTTATTTTAAAGTCTGGCGTTTCATAGCTAGACGCTTCCAAAGTGGTAAAATGGGCGTCCCCCCCCCCCCCATCTAACTTCTAAACCAAGCAAGAGTAAATTTTGAAAAAAAATATGGAATGTAGATCGTAACAAATACTTTCAACGAAAATTGGTTCGGACGGGATCGAATTAGTAGTTTTTGAGATAAAGCACATTTTCAACAACCGCAAACATAACTTTGTACTTCATACAAACACTATAAAAAACAAACAAATATTTGCAGTCAACCAAAAAATGTGGTATTTTACTTAGTAGAAGTAAGTGGATTCCCTAATTCAGTTTAAGTTAGCACGGAACCATCAGTGCGCGAGTCCGACTCGCACTTGGCCGGTTTTTTAGTAGTTCAAGAACTAGAGGCTATTTTCGATATTCAGAAAAACGCGTCTTATTGATAAACCGTGCATTTTGTCGGAAAAAAATCTACGGCACTTAGGACACAAATTACAACCATAAAATTAATATTCCTATCGGAATAGAAGGACAAGTAAAAGCTGTCAAACGAAACCGATTTAAGATGTCAGTAACTAACTTAAGTATGAAACATTTGTAGCTTTATATGAGATAACCTTTCGATCAGGTGATTTGTAACAATGTTCCTAAGTAAAATATAGTAGTTTACTGCATGATAAACAATCGACACAAAATATTGAACATGCAGCTCTAGTGTAAAACTAAATGTTATTTTATTATACAAAATATTCGTCGATATACATTCCCTGTGTTATTCTGTCCTTAATTTTTTACGTAAATTAACGTTTGTAGAATAGAATAATCAAACTGCGTACTTTAAATTTGTAGGGCATCTGTAAATATTAGTCGTGTATTGTGTATTATTATTTATTATTGATTTATTTTTGTAATAATAATAAAAAATTAAAAAATTAAATACTTATTTTATTTCTATGCCTTTCTAGCTTACAAAAGTTAATACAGATAGCATGTAATAGTTCTGTGGCACCGAGGCCCAGTTAAGGGTTAAGAGGCTTCGATTTGGACTAATGTAATGGGGTTATGCCGCTGTAATGCATAATAATCAATCACCGATCAAGTCACCATGTTTCAGACGCATTATTTCTCCAAAATATACACAATTTCACTTTTAAATATAAAAAATCAAATGCACGTAATTTTCAGCGAGCTTCTGCAGGGCGGTCAACTGTTTGACATCCGACAAAAATGGTTCTGCTACCCATCTCTTTTTATCACAGTTTGCTGTTAGTGACATCTCGCTTTTGTCGTTCTATTCCAAAGGGATAATAATTTTATGATTACAACACACCAGCTGTCAAAACATCGTTCGTCCAGCCGTTCCGCAGATATGGAAATCCGCCAAACGTTACTCCAGAGGCATTTGCAATTACAACAAATCCATAAGGGGCATAAATGCCGCTACTTGGCCATGAGAGGGCACATATATAAGATACCCTTTAGGCTACTTTAAATTTGGCTAGGGCCAATAGGTAAAAATCATGCCGCAGTAGTAACGTTGTCAGACGTTACTCCAGCGGCATCTTATTTCCTAAATATTCTCATCTTGATCCGAGTCGACATGCCGCCCCAGTAACGCACACAATACTACTAGTACTGTAGCTTATAAAAATATTATAGTAAATAAAATTACAACTAATTATTTAAAAGTCATTAAAAATTTAGGCAAGGTTTAAGGTAGTTAATTAAAAAGTGTTAAGATATTCGTCAACTGAGTAGAAACCACTTCTTATGAGCCAGCATTTTAATTTCTTTTTGAATTCAATCCAATGTTAAATTCTTCATATCATCCGTAAGCCTGTTAAATATCAGTACGGCCATTTGATAACTATTGTAACTATTCACTGCCGTGGTCATATGTAGCAGGTTAAGTTTGTTGGGATGCCTACAGCTGTACTTGATGATCCACTTCGTTTCTTGAATAAGCTTGAATGAGTTTCGACAAATACACATATCTCGAATATACACACATCAAAAGTGTCTAGGGATCAAGCATTTTTATGCGGATTTCTTGAGATTGAGATGTGGCTTTGTAATAAATTTATGATTTTACAAATTTATATGGATCCTTTTTGGTGCATTTCATAATTTGAAACAGGAACTGTCAATCAAATTCGAGTAAAAGATGAAAATCAGCTGTCAATATCTTCCCTATAAAAACATACAACGCATTGAAGACATTATTAGTGCTACTGTTTCCCTACTACTGATTAAAACCAAAGTTATTACGGAGCGGCGACGTCATTTAAGCAGGGAAGAAATGCTCAGAGCCTTGGGAATGATAGAAGCTGGTTCCCGGCAACGTACTGTGGCTTTAGCTCTGAATAAAAGTCAGAGTGTTATCAGTCGACTTTGGACACGTTACCGAAGCACTAGTACCGTGGCTGAGCGCCATGGAGGACGGTATCGCTGCACCACACGGAGACAAGACCGATAGATACATTCAAATCACAGCTCGAAGAGCTCCAACAATAACCGCGCCATGATGTTAGCCGTGAGGCTTCATCACTCTTCAGGGAACTTAATTAGCGACCAAACAGTCAGAAACCGCTTGCATGAACTGAACCTTGGTGGTGACTTGGTTTATCGTTACTGTAGACAAACGAAAACACTTTATTTGATCTAAAAGATGCTTAGCGAAATGAGACCTCTCAGGATGGTTGTTTCGGTAAGCGGAAATATGCTCTTTATAACGTGTGTTGAAGCTACGGCCGGTCTGTCCTACATAAATGGCGTTACATGCACTACAGTTAAGCCTATAAACACCAAGATTTTTGGTGTTTATCAACTCCACTTCTGAATATATTTTCAAATCAACAATCTATTAATAACACTAGTTTACACGGTTTTCATACCCCAGCTGAAAGTTGTTATTTTATTTTGTGTTCAGGTAGAACTATCCAGAAAAAATAATAAAAAAAATCTGTCACGTCTGGTTTAAAAAATATTTATTTTCTTGAAGGGAAATACAAAAATTTTAGGATTAATACAAAAATAAATTAAAAATGACTAATTTTTGCTTTCTTTTTATAGTTATTTGAATCAGTCTCTCTTATGATAGACCAACAATAATCCCCTAACATATTTTTCATCCCAAAATCCTTGATGTCGTTCTTCGAAAGTCCTTAAATCTTGGTGGAAACGTTCACCCTGTTCGTCACTCATACTTCCTAAGTTTTCAGGAAAAAAAATCAGATGAGAGTGTAGAAAGTGAATCTTTAATGACATGTTTACTCCCATATCATGAAAGTTTTTCAATAAATTATTAACAATTTCTTCATAATTTTCACTTTTTTTATTTCCCAAAAAATTTTCTACAAGCATTTTAAATGAGTTCCAAGCAGCATTGGCGAACCAAATGGAAGGTAAACTTTTTCTCCTGATGACCACTGGAGTAAGATGATTCTACAGCTTTCGCAAAACACGTGAGGCACCCACTTTTTATCTTGATTTGCAACAGGAAATCCAAAATAATGAATATATGCAGTTTTTAACGAATCTACTTTCTTCTCTTTTTTGAAAATATAAACTGTCCACAAACATAACAAAAACGGTCAGAACTTTGTTTGCACTTTCTGCTAGCCATTTTAAATCAATCCAAAGCAAAGTAACTGTCGTTTGAAGCGAACGAATAAACAATAAAATATCACCACCACGTCGGGTAGTTAAAAAAAAACAATTGACGGCAGAAAAAAATTCCGACGTGATAAAATATTTCTGCTAACACATTTAGGTTTAGGGAAGGTAGACTAACATATTGACATACATTCGGTTCGGGGTATAAATAAAAAGTAAAATTTTGTAAACTAGTGTAATAACCGTCAACTACCAACGGATTAACTTCATTTCCAAATTTCCGTTATAACGATTACGTCACCTCATTAGTGGACGGAAAGTATAAAAGGCCTGTTCGCCAGCCGACACAGCTCAGTCGTCCGTGCTCCGCCGAGGCGACAACATCTCCTGAGGATGCCACGTGTAGTGGCGAAACGCGTCGAGGTATTTTGCACGTTGGTGTTGGGTACTAATAATTGCATCAGCTGTGCCGCATGCGTATTGTGGGAGGGCGGGTGGTGCATCCTGCATTTGCCTGAACTAATACTAAACGCGGTGACGGTTTGTGTTGTTAGTTGCCTGCGCCGGCGTCGCTTAGCGGAAATTTAAAGCAAAATAATTTCATAAATTTCAACTTAATGGATTTCCGCAAAGTAACGCCTGATTCCATTAATTCCCTGAAGAGTGATGAAGCCTCACGGCTAACATCATGGCGGTTATTGTTGGAGCTCTTCGAGCTGTGATTTGAATGTATCGGTCTTGTCTCCGTGTGGTGCAGCGATACCGTCCTCCATGGCGCTCAGCCACGGTACCAGTGCTTCGGTAACGTGTCCAAAGTCGACTGATAACACTCTGACTTTTATTCAGAGCTAAAGCCACAGTACGTTGCCGGGAACCAGCTTCTATCATTCCCACGGTTCTGAGCATTTCTTCCCTGCTTAAATGACGTCGCCGCTCCATAATAACGTTGGTTTTAATCAGTAGTAGGGAAACAGTAGCACTAATAATGTCTTCAATGCGTTGTATGTTTTTATAGGGAAGATATTGACAGCTGATTTTAATCTTTTACTCGAATTTGACAGTTCCTGTTTCAAATTATGAAATGCACCAAAAAGGATCCATATAAATTTATAAAATCATAAATTAATTACAAAGCCACATCTCAATCTCAAGAAATCCGTATAAAAATGCTTGATCCCTAGACACTTTTGATGTGTGTAGATAAAGTTACATTTTAAATAAAAGTATCAGCCTACGCTAGTGATCACAAACCTTCTATCTGCTGAGTAAAGATGCCAAAAAGGATCCATATAAATTTATAAAATCATAAATTAATTACAAAGCCACATCTCAATCTCAAGAAATCCGTATAAAAATGCTTGATCCCTAGACACTTTTGATGTGTGTAGATAAAGTTACATTTTAAATAAAAGTATCAGCCTACGCTAGTGATCACAAACCTTCTATCTGCTGAGTAAAGATGATAGGTGGAACTACAATGTACTTACCTTCAGGCGATTGTTGTACAGAAGTAGATTCTTCGTCAACGTGTTTGGGCTTTTTGCTACCTGAAACAAAGAAAGAAAAACTAAGTATTGCCTTAAATGTTTATATAACAATATTAATGGTACTTAAATAAACCTAGGGGAGAGGGATATGCCTTCAGCATGTGACGTCCTTTGGCCGACTATGAGTAATTTTATAAAAGTTGGTCATTAATTGACCTAATAAATCAACTCGTCTTAGGTATTTTTTATCGTTATAATCGAAATTATTTAACATCTAAGTGAATTCGCAAAATAATCATCAATTATAATATAAATCAAATCAAAATAGGCAAAAATGGGAATATAAATGATGGACTGTAAATAAAACTTTAATTGTTTTGCTTTTATTACAATTGAATGGTAGAGTATGGCAGAATACATAATACACACTGCCTTGAAACTTCCAAAGCAGATTATACGTTAGCACTGTCAAATCTAAAATAGCATTTGTAGTAAGTAATAAAAACATAGTTTTTTGTGACATGGTAAATTTACTCAGGTCTTTGATAATTTATTTTCTACGAGACATTTGGCGGAACAAATGTTTGTGGGAACCCGTTTGTGGGAAACATTAAGTTGACGTATAATCGATTTGTCATTTTACGGTGTGGTAGGTAGTCTCACGAGTCAACCCCTGTTCTTTAAAATATTTTCAACACACTTGCTCAAAACGACGTTTTATTCCACCGATTTTTGGCTCATAATTTATTATAGATATTAAACACGCGTGCTTTTTTAGTATATATTGCACTAGTGCCTTTAATTTATTAACCCGACCAATTTACATTTGTACCCTAGTACCAGGTCGTAAGTAAGAAGAAGAAGCAATATAATTTAGTCGGGTTATAACTGTTATTTTAGCAACAAACAGTATTTATGCGAAAAATATCTATATTTTTATTTCAATTTTTTAAATTAAAGGATCCAAAAAATAATCACCACCTCAATGAAACAGGTTATGTTTTATTTACTGCGTAAAGCAAAATTAACTTTAAATATAATTAGGTATATAAAACTTCATTCAGTCTAAAAATACATATAGGGGAGACCGGGACAAGATGAAGCTCGGGGCAAGACGGGAAGTGAGTATGTGTGCGTGAACAGTAATCGTGTTCGGACCGACGACAGCGCCATTTGCACGAACTTCACTCTCCGCAAGTGCGACCGAGCAGAGCGAACACGTTGGAACTTATTTTTACGTTGCTGCGAGAAAAAAATGATTTTACAAGTGTTTTTATGCGGTATTGGGTTCAAGAACTGATGTGTAGACATGTAAGTACCTGTGTTCATCGAATGTTTTAATCATAAGCTTATTTTAGTACTATACAATTTGAATTCAGACAATTTTTTTTCGCCAGAAACGTTCAACTGATTCGAATACAAAAAATAATCGGGGCATAATGGGATACTGTCCCGTATTGCCCCGTTCTTGTTCTATGTATCGATACTAAATTTTATTGTATTTTCTTGTTTAACTAGATTAAAAATACCTTAGGTTTTTGGTTTCTTTTTGCTTTATTTAGACTTTCGTAACTACTATCTATTTAAGCTAAGATAGTGTTTTTTTTTGTTTTAAGAGTTTTCAGTTATTTGCAAGCAGCTCACGTTCAATGCAATGTTCACGGCCATAAATGGTTTTCGCAAATGTGGGATATGGCCGTTTGATAAAAAAGTATTCACGGATGCGGATTTTATAGCTGCGGAGACGACTAACACAGAAAACCTGGTAACAGAAGAGCCGAATGTGGAAAATGCTCTATCAACTCAAACCAATCTAACATCTGAACTAGCAATTACTGAAGAAAATCAACCGAGGCCATCCCCATTAGCTTATCTTGGATAAATACCTCCTGCAACTAAACAAAATAATGTTCTTTCTTCAGCTACGTCTTCTCAGACTGAAAATGTTCCTGAGTTGTCAAAAGTTCAGAAATATTGTTTCTAATCCTAACTTAAATTCTGATAAAGAAAATGTTCCAGAGCCTCTGATGTCCTCCGAAAACACTGTCTATCCCATCTTGTCATATAGAAAGGAAAACATTGATGAGCAGGCCGCATCCACTTCGAATAAAAATGTTATGTTCGTATGTAAAGTCTCTTTGAGTTCCCGAATTGACATTTCTAAGACTAAGCAGCAAGCTTCGACGTCATCATTTGTAGCTTAAGAAAAAACTCCCGAAAGACAAATAAATTCTACTTCTTCTTCTTTTCTATAAGTCCTGAAAATATTATGGCGATTCCTAAAGAAGTAAGGACTCAAGAGAGAAAGACTAGGAAACGAGGGAAGACTGCAATATTAACTGAATCTCCTGTAACGTTGTATTTTTTTTGTGGTTGTCTAAGTTCGCGTGAAACCAAAAGCTAAATGGATGTATGACTCCTGTCCATGGTCGTGAAACTTTTGCTTAGATATGACGCATGCTGACCCTGACATTTGTTAAGTGTGACAGCTGCTGGTTTTCCGGTTCCGGCACTGTTGGTAGTGAGTCGGAGCAAGAACATGTTCTGAAGACGAGAATATATGCCTTGTCGGTTTATGGCTCCGGGGCACGCCCCAAAAATGTTAACAATTTAAATTTTACAAAAGACTGACGCCGCCAGCATGTCAATTTGGATGAATTCATTTTAAAATTAATTTGATATAAATGACTGGTAAATGGTCTCTAATAGAATAATTAGCATAAATGTTTTGTAATCAATTCAAAATTGATATGGCAAGCCAGCTGTTGCAGGTTTCACTTTTGATATGTGTCTGTATGTTGTACAGTTACAATTTGGTGATCATGTTGTAACCTCTGTGACCTTTACCCGTAGACCTATACCCAAAGTTTGTGTTGGAACTTTCAAGTTAGAACTTCCTTAGCCGGATGGTTTTGCTCCCCGTCTTTTAGTTATGAGGATGGATCGGCATTTGTGAGGAATTTAGGTAACATAGATATGTTTTTGGTTTGATGCAACAACTAATTAAAACATGAACCTCCGTTCATATTCAAGGTTGGTGTACTTGTATTTCTTTTTTGGAAACTTAGTTTGTTGGAAAGTGGGATAATTTAGGAAACAAATTGAGAAATTAACTATTACAATTTGATTTAATGAAAGGTTATAAATTGGTGGTTGATCTCTGTTTTTATTAAAAGGTTTGCAGCGTGAAATTATATTAGATTTTTCATACTTTTTACATACAATAGAACATAACCTAGTCTTTACTGAATTCTGAGCTATTAAGTATTGTTTTTGTAAAATAAGGTATTAAAAGGTATTTGTATCATGGCTGAAATAAAGAACTTTTGTTACCAAATGCAATACCCGGATTTTCATGTCTTTACATTCCATCATGATACCTTTGAAACACCCTTTGTCCACACTAGCCGGGAGTGACTGTGAAAGTCCTTACACAAATGATCTCATTAAAGATATTAGTATTAAAGACGGTAAGAATAAGAAAAAGACTGAAAATCAGAACACTAAAAAATATAAAACAAATCAAGGAAGTTGGAAAAAAAACTGTAAAGAAGATTCAAAAGAAAACTGCCAAGACAAACCCTGAGAAAAGCGTCAAACCAAAAGGCTTAAAAAAGAAATTGAATCGGAAGATAGTTTATCCCAAGAAGAGGATGATGACTGTGCTTGCATTTACTGTAAGTACTTATACTCAGAGTCCACTGAAGGTTAGGTTATCTGTAGCGTGTGCCATTGCTGGGCACATAATTTATGTGCCGGAGTAGATGAGGAGAACGAAGAGGCACATATTTGTTAACGCTGTCCGCCCGATTAAAATCTACACTTGTTTTGCCCCATAGCATTTTCCATCTTAAGCCGGCTATGGGGCAAGACAGGAAATTGGCAGAGTTTACATAAATCATAATTTGCCAAAAAAAACTGTGATTTTACATGAAACAATGTTTAATTATAAGAGACAAATATGTAAGTGTTACCTCCTTTGTTAAAGAAATTCATTAAAGAGTTTTATTTTCTTTTATAACGAGTTTTGTCTTAGCTATCTCTGGGTTCGCAATGGGTGATTATTTCTGCTTAGACCATTGGTATGTATAAAAAGTCGTGGACCTTTGTCATTCTGACAAACCATAGAGCACTGGATATTTGCTTAAGTATGTAGTTTTGGGCCCTTTGCAGTACATATTGATATATTGGAAGCACTAGACAAGAAACTTACGGATACAACAAAATTTAATAACGCTTTTATGGGATATACGATTTAGATTGGAAAATCAAGCCTTTCTAAAATTGCAAGTGTTCGGTGTTTTTGTCGATTTTCTCAAGCGTTGTAAGGAAATGTGAAAAATATCAACGACAATCCTGTTCCCTCAACGTCGGGAATTAAACGAAAGCAAACAAAATATTTTAAAATGAGAGTTAAAGACGAAAAATGTATCAGAGAAAAAATAGAAATCGACAACTACAAACTTAACCCTAGAACCACAATATGGGGTCATGGGTGACCCCACACACAAGTATTTTTATTATAATTTATCGAATTTTGCACCTACAATACTGTGCGTCTAGGTACCTTTCGTAAATGGTAATGACCAGTCATGCATGGCAGGGTGCACACGCTCATTAGGTTCTGAGAATTTTCAGTTTGGGGTCGCCTGCGACTCGTGTTGTGGTTATTGAAAATTTATTTATGTGATTAAGTGTTATGTATTTTACGTTTATTTCACGGATAGTCTTTCAATATGGCCTCAACGGCACGAGTTCTTGGAAGTAATGAAATGAAGAAAATTTTGAAGAATATGAAGGTAAAACTTCCAGTTCTTCAGGCGAAGATTGATCAGAAATTGCGAAAATCGAACATATATACGAACACTCCGATGAAAATGATTTGTTTGATGTTGAATCTGGATCATATGACGATGATGTCCTTCTGTCCGATTTCTTTATGGGCAAAAATGGTTAAACTAGGCGTAAAACTCCGTTTACTGTTCCTAATACACGCACTGCAAGTAGAAACATCATGATAAATGAACCTGGTCCCAAAGGTATCGCACGCGACGCAAAAACTGAATTAGAAGCATCGAAGCTATTTTTTCCAGACGAAATATTGGATATTGATATGATATATATTCTAATCCACAAATTGACAGAATTTCTGAGACCATAAAACATCAGCGTTACACTTCTAAAACTGATAAAGTGGTGTTGATGGCTTTATTTATATTAATGTATGGTAGTGGTTTATACAAAACGGCTAAAACAAACTTGTCAGAATTATGGTCGATTATGGATGGTCCACCTATTTTCAGGGCCACAATGTCCAAGAACAGGTTCAAATTATTGGTAAATCACTTGCGGTTTGATGATCATGAGACACGTGAAGCAAGGAAAGTCAATAATAATTTTGCACCGCTGCGTGAGTGTGAATATGTTACAGTAGACGTAAAAATACTTGGTTTCCGTGGTCGCTGTAAATATATTGTATATATCACGTAGCAATATCATAATGACCGTGCATTATAAATAATGCCCGCATTAATCACCTGGTCCATAACATACATATGCTACAAAAACCTGCTAAATCTGATAATATGAAAGTTGTTATGATGTGTGTGATGCTAAGACTGCTTATGTGGTATCTGCAATTCCATATGTAGGTAGTATGACAGAATGACCTATAGGAGTCTATCCCATCCTATTATGTTTTGAAGGTATCGGAACCGATTCATCATACAAACCGGAACATCTCTTAGATAACAGGTTCTCCTCGATTCAACTTGCAAATGAGTTACGCAATATTGGACTAACAATGATAGGAACGCTGCGAAAGAACAAACCCGAAATACCTCCAAAGTTTTTAGAAAAGAAAAAAGATTTTCCTACTTCGGCATTTGCGTTTGATCAAAACATTACATTAGTATCTCATGTCCCGAACAAAAACTTGTGTTATCTTGATTTCTACAAAGCACAACAGCGGTGAAATTGACCCTTAAAGACAAAAGCCCGAAATAATACGACAACAGAAAGAATATCACGTAGGTGGCCGCTCAAATTTTTCTACGGCATGCTTGATGCTGAAGGTCTATTATTAATATGTAGCGGTGAAATTGACCCTTAAAGACAAAAGCCCGAAATAATACGACAACAGAAAGAATATCACGTAGGTGGCCGCTCATATTTTTGTACGGCATGCTTGATGCTGAAGGTATATTATTAATATGTCGACACCCGCATAGAACAAGGCAATATGTGAGATTACGTCCAAATTGAGTTTTTACCATAGGCGTCATCTACGTGAAGAAAGCTACACAACAGTGTTAACGACGTATCTATAGCATTAGTAGTTTCAAAGATAGCCATTCGAAAAAGGTAGTAACTCTCATGCTATCTCCAGGCGAAACTGAAGTTTGTATTTCGAATTACGTCTCCTACTGGTTTTCGACTAAAAATTTAAGGCAATAATACAATGAAAAAAGTAATTAACAAAACTAGTTAAGCTAAGCAAGGAATAGTCTAATAGACAATGCCTATACTTACAGGGTTTCGTTGAATAGATCGTCAGCCCCGTCAAGAAGAAGCATTCCTTTTTAACCTTCATCCAATATACACACATCAAAAGTGTCTAGAGATCAAGCATTTTTATGCGGATTTCTTGAGATTGAGATGTGGGCTTTGAAATAAATTTATGATTTTATGAATTGATATGGATCCTTTTTGGTGCATTTCATAATTTGAAACAGGAACTGTCAATCAAATTCGAGTAAAAGATGAAAATCAGCTGTCAATATCTTCCCTATAAAAACATACAACGCATTGAAGACATTATTAGTGCTACTGTTTCCCTACTACTGATTAAAACAAACGTTATTATGGAGCGGCGATGCGTCATTTAAGCAGGGAAGAAATGCTCAGAGCCGTGGGAATGATAGAAGCTGGTTCCCGGCATCGTACTGTGGCTTTAGCTCTGAATAAAAGTCACGAGTGTTATCAGTCGACTTTGGACACGTTACCGAAGCACTAGTACCGTGGCTGAGCGCCATGGAGGACGGTATCGCTGCACCACACGGTGACAAGACCGATACATTCAAATCACAGCTCGAAGAGCTCCAACAATAACCGCCATGATGTTAGCCGTGAGGCTTCATCACTCTTCAGGGAACTTAATTAGCGACCAAACAGTCATTCCCGAAGACCGCTACGGGTACCACCTATAGCAAAGCACAATCGTAGGATTCGATATCAATGGGCTCTTGAACACAGAAATTGGGCAGAAGAACAATGGCGTTTCGTGTGCTTTTCTGATAAGTCTCATTTTGGTATGAGACCTGATACAAGACGTATACGACACTGAAGAACCCCTGGACGCCAACAGCGATTATAATCCTGCCAGGAAGTCCATCCTTATAGTGGTGGAACCATCATGGTATGGGTGCGGGGTATTTGGATCGACGGAAGAACTGATTTGATTCGTATCAGAGGCAACCTCAACGCTCAAATTTATGCTGAGACGATTGTATCAGACGTCATCGTTCCTCTACAAGTGCAAATCCCTTATTTCAGTAAATGCATGATAATCACGACCGCACACCGCAAGAGTTGTAAGACAGACTCTCGCCGCAGCTAACATCAATGTCCTGCCCTGGCCTGCTCAGTCGCCAGACTTGAACCCGATTGAGCATGCATGGGATATGCTACAGAGAAGAGCTCTGCCAAATATGGAGGGTATCCAGTCGCAAGAAGACCTTTTTTTGTTGTTGCAACGAACATGGGCGGCCATTCCACAGCGTGATTTGGATGAACTCATTTTGAGTATGCAAAACCGATGTTCTTGTGTTGTTAGTGTTCGCGGTAGAAACACGGATTATTAATTGTTTAAGTTACCCAATAAAATTTTAATGAAAACTGTTATTTCAGTCTTTTTTCGAACTTTAATGTTAGTGGTTCAAATGTCAAAAATCCCTTTATTAGGAAAATTTCTTTATTAATGCAAAGGTGACTTGGTTTATCGTTACTGTAGACAAACGAAAACACTTTATTTGATGAATCCTTAAAGAAAATTTTAATTAATATCAATCAGGAGAAAAGTTATTGCAAAAATATATGTTGATCCCTAGACACTTTTGATGTGTGTATTTGTACTTTTGGGAACCTTGTATCTATGCAGATACTCAATAATAATAAAGCTAACTTTTTCAAAGTAGCCCAATTTTAAATCAGATATGAATATAAGTTAAAAATAAAGCACATTGTGATCTTTTGCTGTAGAAAGTTAACTAGGTAGGTCTAGTAAACAAGCGAAGTACTGAACAGATCCGACGCATTGACGATTGCAGTTCAAATAGTTAATTTGAACTGCAATGTGATGTGGGTACTGAGAGGTACATACCTCAGTAGGAATAAGCTATATGGCAATATTGTTTTTGTGATTTTGGACTACTTTACCAGTATCATCTGCAATATGAATACCTTATTTTATGAATCTGTTGAAGTACATTTTTTATTGATATTTCAGAACACTCGATTGCAAATGCCTCACAATGCGATCACAATGCAAGTGCTGTTAGAAGCTGACTTAAAATAACTAGTCCCTATAATAGGAGACAGGGCTAAGCTTTCCACTCAAAAAAAACTTTGAAGAAACATTATGACAGACGCCTTTGAGACCACTGTAAGTAATACACAACAATTCACTTTCCTGATATAAACATCATAAAAAAGAAAAATCAAGTGTTATTAGTTTAAAAAATATTAACAAAAAGAAATGATAACACTTGAGCAATAAATATTAAAATATATTTTTTAAATTTTATCTAAAACAATAGTGATGGTAATGATAAAAATGTAATGCTTAAATATTTCGTAGAGCTGTTTTCATAATTCTGTTTTTTTGTTTTAGTGTGTACATTCGCGGATGCGTCTATTAAAGGCTTGTTTTTTTTTAAACTTCTGTTAACTTTTTTCTATCCAAAACACTGTTCAACATTTGCAAAGAAATGATAACACTTGAGCAATAAATATTAAAATATTTTTTTTAATTTTATATAAAACAATACTGATGGTAATGATAAAAATGTAATGCTTAAATATTTCATAGAGCTGTTTTCATAATTCTGTTTTTTTGTTTTAGTGTGTACATTCGCGGGTGCGCCTATTAAGGGCTTGTTTTTTTTAAAACTTCTGTTAATTTTTTTCTATCCCAAACACTGCTCACCATTTGCTACACTTCATCTTCTAAATCTGACATTGTGTTTTTGTATTTTTTTCTAGCATCCTTGTACTCCGGACTCTAACAACTTAATGATTTATGCAATTTGCATATTGCAATTGCCAGTTCTAAAACACCCTGTAAATCCGCCTGGAGAGCCGTTAACAAATGCTATGACCATAGACCTAGACAAAGAGGAATGCGATTGTGTAAGTTGTTTGTGTTTAATGATACATAATATTCATTATTTTAAAGATTCTGTACTAAAACAAAAAAGTTATAATTTGATTTGGTACACTTTATAATATGAGAAGAACATATCAATTTAACTGAGTTGACGTTTGGCTGCTACTAAATTGTAATGTATTCTGCTAAAATCTTTTTTACTGACTCTTAAACTTTTTTTTTACACATTGTATGATTTTTATTTTATTGTATTTATGTGTTTTCAGGAATTATTTGGAATTTTAAGCTCTTTTAACGAAAGCAAAGGTTTTTTGCTGAAATACCAAGAGAAAGGACTGCTGGACAATGCAGCTAGGAGATTATGTAACTAAGGGCCGATTGTTCAAACTTCAGATTAAATGTCTAATAACTATTCAGCGAATGGAGTTATATGTCTGTTTATCCTACAGATAATTTGATTGCAGTTTTTCAATATGTTTTTATTCCTGCGATAGTTATCTGAGTGAATATTTGAACTCTATCAGCACTAACTTCAAACTGGTGAAACAAAAATATTGCAAACTTATAGGTAAGAGTGGGACAGAATTTTGTCATCATTGCTTGACAAACAAGGGTCAGTGTCACTTCACTTCTTAGGTTATGTCATGCTTGATGTTTGTTTTTTGGTGCAAATCGTCTATTTGTTTACTTTCTGAATTATTTGTAGTAAAAGAATGTAATAAAAAAGGAGAGCGTGCGGCAAATTTCAAAACTGCAGAAGTGAAATTACGCGTAAAATAATAGAAAATAAAAGGCTGACGCGGGTACCAACAAAAAAAAAGATACTACTTGGAAGAGAATTGCACACGCTTTAAACTCTTGTGGCATTATATCCTCGGTCCTTCTTGGTATTTGTATAAAGGTCTGCCTTAAAGACGCTATAGCAACTGTGACTCTTTTTATGATACGGCATATAGTGAAGCTTCACTGAATGCCACCAAAAT
Source organism: Pyrausta purpuralis (assembly GCA_963924145.1). Classification (NCBI taxonomy): domain Eukaryota; kingdom Metazoa; phylum Arthropoda; class Insecta; order Lepidoptera; family Crambidae; genus Pyrausta; species Pyrausta purpuralis. Next base: position 20,414,983 of record OZ001652.1, on the reverse strand, counting down.
CACCAACAGTGATGTAGAAACTCCCAGTGGCATAAAACTATTGCTGTTTCGAATACCCTTTCTAGACAGCCTGGCCATAAATACTATTACAATTAAAAATAAGAAAGATATTACATTTGAATTTGGATTCTCGATTGTTCATTGTGTTTTGTAATTTTGGCGCCAATACATTTAACAATACTTTGCGTATTGAGTCGCACGAAGAGCAACTTGATTATTACGCATTAACATCGCTACCTTTCCTTAAGAACACAGCAAATATAATGTCGACTAAAAAATCGACAAAAAAGAAACAATGAAGACCATTTAAACACGAAGTATTGGAAAGCATTATTCTTTAAGTACAAAGTTTAGCTGAGGTAGCCGCAACTATAACGAGAAAAAGGGAAAAGTATATGGAAATGGAACTTCAAATGCATGTCTGGCAATTCATTCAAACTGCAATTTTTAATATAAAACAGAAATAATGACAAAAGCTAACTGCATTAAATACATTTGTGGCAGATCTCGGCATAAGGTCTTAAAAACTGGTCATTCAAAATAAAAATCGCATTTAAACCAAACTAAAATGACAGGGTGTTTTCCTTGTTTCAAAGACATGAGAACTCCAAATCACACCTCCAAATCAATCAATCCTCTCATGTCTCAAAGCAAAAAGTGTTTGCTTTGAGACATGAGGCAAAATTTTAATATGTGCCTTTGCATTGAAAATTGTAATCGTTCTTTTCATTTAATCCGGTCGCGCTCCACTGCAGCGCAGACATATTATGGCTGCTGTCAAAATGTTGCAAACTGCAGACCAGACATAATATGTTCGCTCAGATGTGATCTCAAATTCTGCTTTAACCACTTAAACGCTTGACACGTGCCATTACGTCAAACACGAAGCGGTCGCATGCGACCGCTCTCCCAAGCGACTTTAAACTTTATTATTCCGTAATACAGGCTATTTTAGTATGAAGAAGTTTAGCCATAGACAAACTACAAAAACAAACAAACAATGCCTGACATGTGTATCCGAACGCACAAAAATTATATAATCTGTAAACATTCTTTCTGCTCACCAAAAAAAAATTTGTGAAATTTTGGCGCGTCGATTTGTGTGTGTTTTTTTATTTTCCGGATTTTCGTAAGGTAAGTGCTGTTTATTACTTATGAACTTATATAAAATGTGTAACTTGGCTTATGATAAATCTGTTGAGGTAATATTTTGTATGATATATATCGTAAAAATATTGTTTTACAAGTTTAAAACTGACAACCATTTTTGCAATGATTTCTCGTGATTTCTTACGATAATAAGCTAGTTAGTACAGTAAATCGATAAATAAAAGTAAAAGGAACCGATTTGAGTAGTTGTAATGCTATCAAGTGCATTCTTTTTAGTAATAATTTGCTGAAATAAAAACTGTCTATTTGAAGTTCATTACATACAAAATGGTGGTAAAGTTAGTAAATTATTGGCGAGCCATTTTGACCTTTATGTGTACGTCGCTACGGTCGTAATTTGCAGTAAAACATTTGTGCGCGTTTAGCGTAGGGATGTAGATAGTGTAGAAAGTGTCGATAGTTTTTTAAAATTATCGAATGATAATAATTCTGGAGTCTCCGTGAAAAGGGGTTTAAGTCGACTTATATCAATTTTAATTTTTTTGGACATTACGAATGACAAAAAAACACCGATTTTTCTGTCTTATCCACGTGTTCTTACGACATAAAGCGCCGTAGTTAGCATTCGTGCCTAGTGATCTAAGTAGGCAAATTTTTGAATATTTTAAGAATTTAATCGTGTATAAAAATGCTTGTTTAGTTATAACATTATGAACCTAGCAAAAAACCACTATTTATTCATGTATAACAATATAACTCGAGTTATAACGTTTAACACTAGTGTCAATTTCAATTTGTATTTCGTGCTCATAAATATAACTCAAGTTATATTTTAATACACATGATTAAATATTGATTTTTTTTCGGTGAAAACAAGTACAACTCGACTTTTATCGTTTAAAATGAAATTTTAGGAATGATTTTTTAATGTATAATGACATAAGTGAAGTTGTATCATTGAAAACCAAACGAAAAAGATTTGTATACTGCACACAGTTCGCGTGCGGTGCTCGTCCAGTGTGCTCGTACGCTAGCTTTAGTAAACCCGTTCAGTTATTTACCGTGATTAGTGATGTAGATCATATCGGTATCGAACATTGATAAAGGTTCGTGTCTGATCAAATGGATAAATATTTGACAAAATCACCCTCTTCAAGCAGTCTAAATTCCAAAAGGCCAGCTGATAATTCGAATGATGATTGGCGTGCCCCCAAGCGGTACGCAGCTCGCAAAATGACCCAGCTAAATAATACTAGTGCCATAGGTCATGAAAACCGGTTCCAAAGCCTTCCTCTGGAGGGCGATGCAGCAAATGATGGAGAGGTACACCTCCGGGACGCTTCTTCCATCATCAAGAAGCCTGTTCACATCCCACCAATCATACTTCAAGTGCAAAAAGACTGGACCCATGAGGTAATCAAAAGTACTGTCGGCAAGTTTAGCAAACGCTTCCACTTGCAGTATAGAAATGGCAGCAAGGTTGCCGTACTTTGTCATACAGTTGAAGATCACCAGGCTGTAAAAGATGGTTTACGCCAAGAAGGCAGCTCTTTCTTAACATACACTAGGAAAGACGAAAAAACACATAAAGTAGTCCTCAAGGGCCTGCCAGCTTACGTGGAAGACACACTGCCTGATGAGTTAGAAAAACTAGGCTATAAAATTACTTCTATAAAAAGGCTGAAATCGAAACACCCCGGCGACCGTACCTGCCCACCGCTCCTGGTACAATTATCTCCAGGTGCAGACATTGCAAAGTTTCGCCAGATCAAGTATCTCTGCAATTGTGTGATCAAAATTGAAAAATTCAAACCTAATCGAAGCCTGGGTACCCAATGCTTCAGATGTCAGGAGTTTGGGCACTCATCACTTAATTGTAACATGCCAGCGCGTTGCGTTAAATGTACTGGGCTACACAAATCTTCCGACTGCCTCAAAAAAGATCGCAGCACCCCAGCTCAATGTTGCAACTGCGACGGCAACCACCCAGCCAACTACAGTAACTGCAGTGCAAGACTCGCTTACCTACAAAGACTTCAAAAGAAAAAGGAAGCTGAACGTAAACCACCAACGATTCCCCTTTTGCTACCAAAACTCCCTCGAAAACCCGCCGTCCCATCGCAGTCCTGGACTGCGATAGTGTCTTCTGGAGCTGTTGTAGAGTCCACGGATCCCGTCAACAATCAAGCTTTCACCGCCACCTCTGCAACGGACAATCCAATCTCAGGTGATCCTGCAATTGAAGAGATGTTAAATATTCTTTTGGCTTTAAGGAAGGTCAAATCCCAATTCTTATTATGTAAAACCCAGTTGGAGAAAGTGACACTTGTACTTACCCAACTTGGTCACTATGTCTAGCTTCCCTGGTGTGCGTCTGCTCTCATGGAATGCCGATGGGCTGCGTTCTAAAATCCAAGAACTATTCTACTTACTTGAATCCGTACCTGCTGATGTAATCGCCATCTCCGAAACGCGATTAAAACCTAACATACCCCTCCTCACTCCGGGCTACACTTGCTATCGTCAGGATAAACTTTCGTGTGGCAAAGGTCAGGGCGTTGCCATTCTAGTCAGAGACACAATTGAACATCACTTTATACAAAATCGTAAAACTACAAACATCGAAGCAGTCGGTATTACTCTCAAACTGGCAGGTGTTGAACATGCTATATTTAGTATTTACCAATCACCGAATTTACCATTATTGTGTAGTGACCTCGATTTATTGTTTGGGCTGCTTTCTCATACCATTATTGCCGGTGACTTCAATGCTAATCACAAGCACTGGTTTAGCAGTTACACTAACACTCGGGGCAGAACTTTATTTCGGCACATGTTGCATAATGATTTTGTCATTCACGCACCTGACAAACCAACGCAGGTAAACTATTCCGCGTTTCATAAAGCGACTAGCCCTGACCTAGTTCTTTCTCGAAATGTTACCGGCATAAGTGACATTCGTGTACTGGTGGCACTTTCATCTAATCATTATCCATTGTACTTCAGTGTTGGAGGTAGTCTGAAATATAAAGAAACAAAGCGTCGCTTTTGCTATAACAAGGCAAACTGGGATCTCTATCGGACCATTCTTGATACTCATATCTATCTGTCTTCATCGACTTTTAAATCTATTGACGAGGTAGATCTGGCAGTAGGCTACCTTCAAAACACCATTCTTAGGGCCCGAGATGCTACGGTGCCAACATGTGAGGTGAGTGGCCCCAGTAGATATAAATTACCAAGTCACGTAAAGCGTCTAATCAAATATAAAAATTACCTTCGTCGCATAGATGCGGGTCTGCCTTGTTCAGTTATGAAAAGACAGGTTCGGTATTCAATTAACACCCTTCGTACTCAGATAGCCTTTTTCATTAAGTTACATAAGGACAAGATCTGGAACGATAAACTTGGCAAAGTCGACAATCCTAGCAATGACATTTGGCGTTTAACTAAGTCGCTTAAGCCTAAAGCTCAAAATATACCACCTTTGAAACATGCCGACGGCTCCCTATCGACAGATAAAAAACAGCAGTGTGAATTATTGGCTTCTGCTTTTCTCAGTAACATGAAACTTACCGTTGACTGGTCTAGCGCTGAAATTGATGATGTCATCCAAACCTCACTGCAAACTGTTGAAGATTATCAAATTACTAATCTTGAAAGACCTGTACGACCGCTAGAGATACGTAAAGCATTGATGACTTTAAAACCGCGTAAATCGCCGGGACTAGATGGTATCACTAATGTGTTGCTAAAAAATGTATCACAGAAAACGGTCGTGTTTATTACTAAAATTTTTAATGGTTGTTTTTACTTGGGCTACTTCCCTAAAGCTTGGAAGACGGCGAAAGTGATTGCTCTTAAGAAACCGGGAAAAGATGATTCTATCCCTACGAATTATCGTCCAATTAGCTTATTACCATCCCTAGGAAAGCTTTTCGAAAAAGTAATATATACTCGCTTACTGATGGCATCCAACCACTTACTCATTAATGAACAATTTGGCTTTCGTTCATCACATTCCACTACACATCAACTTGCTAGAGTATCTGAACATGTCTCACACCATCTTAATTTATGCCAATCTACTGGCTTATTCTTGCTCGACATCGAAAAAGCATTCGACACCGTATGGCATGACGGTCTCCTTCATAAATTAGTAAAACTGAACATACCAGGTAATTTAATCAAACTAGTCAAATCTTATTTGTCACACCGCCACACAGTGTTCAATTTGATTTAAAAAAATTCCCTCTGCTGTTTCAAGCGTTATTAGATCAAGGGAGATATTTTAAATGCCTTAGTAAACCTCTCACGTGTCTATTTCAAATACTTTTTTTTATAAAAAAATATGAAGTTTACGTGACCTTTTCAGGAAAAAAAATTAAATAAATTCTGAAAACGTAACCGTCCAAGATATTTATTTTTGCTAAATACAGTCTGATGTAGCATCATAAGACGCATGACCTCCAGTTTTTACTTTCGCAAAATCGGCTCTAAATACCAAGTTGTTATTATTTTTACACATTTTTGATTTTATTTTTTTTCTCCTTAAAAACTCAAAAGTGCGACTTGTAACTAGTACAGAAAGATTGCTCTTAATGAGGTCTTCCACTGATAAAAAAATCACGTTGCACTATTGCGGCTTTTAGGAGTAATAATTTAAACAAAAATTGTGTTAGGGTTGTCACTATGTTTGACCTTAATTAATTTTTATTTTGATGAATGTTTATTCCTAAACTTAAAATTATTTCATCACTATAATATTGTTTTAAAAAGAGACATCAATAACATAACAATGATCGACCTCTTTCACCGTGCACACTAGAATCATCGGATCCATTGATTTCTATGGCACACCTCAATCAACGTCGAAAATCTTCCAAGCGACTATGTCTGCCAGAAGCTGTACGTGAACTTTTAAAACCAATTCACGAAGAAAACTTGCAGCTGGTAGAGGTAGACGATGATGAAGATCCATCCTGTGCCGAAGATGAGGATTCATGCAATGATGATGGTGACGATTGCGTGTTAACACTTAGTAACGAAAGCGATTTGTACGAATAGACTATGTTATTATATAAAAGTGTGTCAGTGTTATTTATTTTTAGGGTTTCGTACCCAAAGGCTATCAACGGGACCCTATTACTAAGCCTCCGCTGTCTGTACGTCTGTCAGCGGGCTGTAGCTCGGGAACCGTAACACTGAAATAGTTGAAATTTTAACAGAATATGTATATTAGTTGCCGGTATTACAAATACTAAAAATGAAATAAAGTTAAAAATTAAAGGGAGTCTCCATACAAGTTTCGTGTTTTTTGCCTGTCGATTATTTTTAGTGTTATGGAACCCTACGTATGCGATACCGACTCGCACTTTTTTGTTTTTTTAACTCAACTTACAAAATAACCGTATTTGACCTTTAGCGACAACCCTATCTTGCATTATTTGACCTTAGAACGAAATACTGAGTTACTTCTAAAAGCCGCAATAGTGCAACGTGATTTTTTTATCAGTGGTAGACCTCATTAAGAGTAATTTTTCTGTACTAGTCACAAGTCGCACTTTTGAGTTTTTAAGGAGAAAAAAAATAAAATAAAAAATGTGTAAAAATAATAATAACTCGGTATTTAGAGCCGATTTTTCGAAAGTAAAAACTGGAGGACATGCGTCTTATGATGCTACATCAGACTGTATTTAGCAAAAATAAATATCTTGGACGGTTACGTTTTCAGAATTTATTTAATTTTTTTTTCCTGAAAAGATCACGTAAAGTTCATATTTTTTTATAAAAAAAAGTATTTGAAATAGACACGTGAGAGGTTTACTAAGGCATTTAAAATATATCCCTTGATCTAATAACGCTTGAAACAGCAGAGGGAAATTTTTTAAATCAAATTGAACACTGTGCGCCAGTTCATTGTTGCCTTAGATGATGAAATCAGGTCATCATGTCAAGCCATTCCCGCAGGAGTCCCTCAGGGGTCTATCTTGGGACCATATTTGTTTATTTTGTACCTGAATGATATACCTGTTCAGCCACGAACGAGCCTCGCCTGTTTTGCTGACGACACGGCCTCTTACACTTCGTCAAAGGACGTGGATCTCATTATAAGCCGCCTCCAACTTGCTATTGATAAACTTGGTTCATACTTCACTAAATGGAAACTCAAATTGAACGCCGCAAAAACTGAAGCGATCCTATTCACCCGACAGCGTCAAGCTCCAAAGCGAACGCTCAGTATTTCAGGCCTCCAGATTCCCTGGAGTAGTGCGGTCAGATACCTCGGTGTTAGAATGGACACAAAACTTAACTGGTCCAAGCATATTGCGGACTTAAGAGTCAAAGGTGCTCAAGCGCTAGGTGCGTTGAGTCCAATACTGAACCGTAAAAGCAAACTAAGCCCTAAAACCAAGCTCAGAATTTATACCACTCTTGTCAGACCGTGTATAACGTACGCCTGCCCAGTCTGGAGCAGTACTTGCTTAACAAACTTTCAATTACTTCAAGTAATCCAAAATAAAGCTTTAAAAATTTCATTTAACACCAGATTTAAAACTAACTTAATTAAATTGCAGTATAAAATTAAACTCCCTTCGCTTATGCAATATATTTTAAAATTAACTAAAAACTTTTACACTAAAATCACTTATAACAAAAATCAATTAATATCTAAAGTATGTATAACTAAGAAATTCGACTTACCTTACATCGATAAGTACGGAACATATCGCCTTCCGCATCACTATCTTTTGTTCCCGCCTGATACGTCACACGGACCGGTGACAATGAGCCGGCGCACAACCAGTTTACCGATGCCTCGCGCGAGCGACGCGATCTCCCCTCCGTCGCCTGTCTCGTAACACGAGCGGGGGACGGGGGAGCTCATGTTCTTACTGGACATGACTTTGCTTTGATTACACCTCTAAGTACGGTAATAGTATTTTGTTTCGGTGTATTCATACCCACTACTATTTTGTTATAATGAAGCAATAAGCATTAATTACTACAATAATTTTGCACTTTTATATAATACAAAACGTATTAATTTGTGTACTATAACCGTTTTAATAAACTCAAAATAATTATGTAATTAAACTTTGAAAGGTGACTGTTTCTAGCCTCATAAAGTAGTCTATAAGATTTGTAATTGTATGACCGTATAATTAAGTTATGCAATGTAATAACTTTTAATGATAATAAAGAATTTTGAAATGAAAAAAAAATGTATACTGCACAAATAGAGTTATATCAAGAAGTATTGTAATATTTGAAGATTTTTTTGTGTTTTATATTGTGTTAAGCGGTATAAGTGAGTCACCGCCCCTGCCTCCCTTCCACCTCCGTAACGCAGGAAAGAAAAGCTAGATATGTAAAACATGCATGCATGAGTGAGAAAAAACATCAGGTGAGTGTTTGCGCAGCTCAGAAGCACTCAGTCCGCAGCCAACGTTCACGCACAACAGTCATTATGAAGCGTTATGTAAGTTATAACAGTTTACACTAATTTTTCGTAATTTTGATCCGTAAATAAGTTGTAACTTGAACACGTTTACACGAAATCCGCGATAATTTATTTTTGTTTAAAATATTTTTTTCTTAAGATATCTTAGTTTAATGTCTTTATGATTCCTTTACTTAATTCAAATTACGTTCTTAATTGCTAAACATGAACCGAGACTAATTAGATGTAATATGTATTGAGTTGTTTTATCGTTTTTTTTTTAAAAAAAAATATCATAGTGTAAACATGACGTGTTATGACACACACTCATAACAAATGCTGCGCATACAACATGCATTGGTTCTCAGTATAATAATTTTAAGTGGTAAGTGATTTGTAAGTAGGTATTGTATAAAGGTATATTCGCGAGGTTATTTTGATTGATTAGAAATTAGTGAAGTAATGTTAACCTAATCCATAGACTTATTCTGCCCTTAAAAGTCAAATCCGTTTACAATTTCGTAACAATTGATTGATGATCTCTTCTATTATTTTCAAAAAAGACTGCTTACAATGGTGATAAGATCTTAACGCTAAGGTAAAAGTTACCCTTTTGTGTTTTTTATTCTTGAAACTTTATTTTTTAAGTTATTGTTATCCTTTTTAAATATTCAAGTAGGTATCTAATGGGTACAAACAAGTCTGTTAAATGATTAGAACTACAAGGTTTAGGGATTGTAACATTGTCCAGGTTGTCTTGTTTAAAATGTTGAAATTTGTAAAATTATTTTGCTTTAAATTTCCGTTAAGCGACGCCGGCGCAGGCAACTAACAACACGTACCGTCACCGCGTTTAGTATTAGTTCAGGCAAATGCAAGATGCACCACCCGCCCTCCCTCAATACGCATGCGGCACAGCTGATGCAATTATTAGTACCCAACACCAACGTGCAAAAAACGTGCTCCGCCGAGGCGACAACATCTCCTGAGGATGCCACGTGTAATGGCGAAACGCGTCGAGGTTTTTTGCACGTTGGTGATGGGTGCTAATAATTGCATAAGCTGTGCCGCATGCGTATTGAGGGAGGGCGGGTGGTGCATCCTGCATTTGCCTGAACTAATACTAAACGTGGTGACGGTACGTGTTGTTAGTTGCCTGCGCCGGCGTCGCTTAGCGGAAATTTAAAGCAAAATAATTTTACGGATTTCCGCAAAGTAACGCCTGATTCCATTAATTGTTTAAAATGATATCTATATACATATATAAAAATGGATTGCTGTTCGTTAGTGTTACTAAAACTCGAGAACGGCTGAACGGGTTTATCTTATCTTAGTATTGAAGTATTCGTGGAGGTCTAGGGAAGGTTTAAAAGGCGAGAAAAAATCGAAAAACTCGCGGACGAAGTCGCGGGGTACCACTAGTATTAATATATTATAAAGTTATCGTGCCAAAATTTTACATATGTCAAGGGTTACCCGAGTTGTCAATCATGGAAATATATTATTGTTGTAAAAAAAGATTTTTTTTACAACCTGGATTGTTCTATAACTTTTTCCTAACCTTATCCATTAGCCTGTCTTATGATTATAAATTTAAAAAGTTCTTTTATTTTTTTTAAATGAATAATTTCTTCTCATATTGATAGCATATACTGCTAAAAAATACGTTCTGATCTTTAAGCTTATTATGACTGGCAAGCCTTTTGTATTTTTTTTGTACTTCTCTTTTATTGTATATACCCTTTAAATAATTATGAAAGTCTAATGAGTATATATACTGAAACCACAACTTTGATACCTTTATAATATAATAATTAAAATATTATTTCCACTGAAGATAACATACCAGATTATGTACATATCTCTTTAATATTTCGTTTTCTTTGTGTAAGTGAAAATGTTACCTCAATTATTATAAAAAGTACATAAAAATAATTAAAATTGATTTAACTGAAGTTTTGTTTTTGTTAACCAACACTTCCATCATTTTTTTTAATTTTAAGAGGAATTTAACATTCTTCAATGTTAAGAACTTAGCACTATGGCAAAAAATAAGCAATTTTCAAATAAAATATTAAATATTTCCTTTAGATATTTACAGATCGTTTATCAGGGATAGAGTTAAATGATGATCATGTTATTTTAGTATATTATATTAACTTTTGAATAGAAACAAAATACAATGCCTTTATTTCGTTTTAGTAAACTAACAGTCGTTTTTAAAATAAATTAAAAAATGATGCTGGAAATGTATCATAATTCACGAAATTCATGACAAGTTATATCACTTAAATGACTCATTATATCACAATACACCCGTCTTATATCACTAAAATGCTGTGTAAGTTAATTTAAATTAATAAAATGATAGCAAATCAAAAACTACATACGACCAGAATAATCTACACACAAAACTATGAATAGTCGCTCTTTACCCTTTTATGATATACCAAACACAAATGAAAATATGCTTGTTTTTAAGGAAGTTGTATCATTGAACACTAAGATAAGTTTTGTTGTGTAAAATGTTTGAAGTCAAGTTACATCAATATACACAAAACAATTCTTAAACATTCTAATGTGTCAAGTGATGTAATTAAACATTTTTGTAGATAAATAATTAACTAAATCATTTTAAAATTTTAGTCACATGTAAAAAAGAACTTCAAATTAATAACTTTAATTTCCAAAAACCCGTTTCAAAAACTCTGTACCAGAAAAAGAAAATTATTTTTTTAAATTTTAAACGCCATTTCCCAAAAACCAAGATTTTCGAGTTATATCCCTATTCACGGAGACTCCAGAATTATGGTGGTAATTTTTACCCTTTTATTGTAATGATGATTCATTTTGTTTTCGTTTTATACGAGGGTCAAACTGAAAGTTCTTAGAACTGGCCACTTATAAACAATATAATAAAAAAAATATTCTAAAATTTGAAAATAGAACTCTTTGCCAATATTACTGAGTATATATTTCATTCATTCGTCATTTATTATTATTCCAGTGTTTACATGGTGACGGCGGATACTAACATCATTTTTCAAATTTTGATTTTCTCTTCAGTTTGAATTAAAAATGCTTCAAATTCTAGTCTTCTTTTAAAATGGGATTAAATTGATCTTTTAAGGTGGTTTTGGTTATTCTATTCATTGCATGGTTTTGGTGATTGTGCATTGTGTGGTGACAACATGTTATTTGTATTTGCATTGAAATTGTTCTGTTTTTCCTTTAGGAGAATACCGATGCAGAATACGAAATACCAGCACCCGCATATTCGCCGTTAACCTCGCCACGACGTTTTATTGTTTATGATTACCTATTTTTATGTAAACAAATTACAGAGCAGTTTATTATGTGACTTTAAATTGGGTCATAAACATAATTTTTAAAATATTTTACACAAATGTATTTTTATTTCATAATTACATGATTCACTATGTTCACTCTGTCGACGCAAATATCGATAACTTATAAAAAAGTATAGGGACGTCAGGCTTGATTTCAAGTGGTGTTTTTATAACCATCGTGTTGTATTTCGTCACACAACTTATAACAATGTAATGAATGAATGTCCTTGTTTCTTCTTGCTTATCAAATTTGGACTCTATTCCTGGAAATAGAGGTAGCAAATTAGTCTGCAATGTTTAATCCAGTCAAACAGTTGGTATTTTGTAAATATCGCCCTAAGTTTGTTACTGGGAGTAAAAGATATATCTGTTAGCTTAATTTCGATTACAGATTCAATAAATAGGATTTTGCTGCCAAAAATTAATTATTTTAGTGAAATAGGGTATGCGCGACACCATCTTTATAATCACTCATGAGCTGTCATTGACATTTCACTGTCTCACTTCCTGGTGTCAATGGTTAAATTACATTACCTGTGAACGCAGCCGTGTAAGAATGAAACGGAACACTGTAAGATTAACAAGGACGGCATATTTAGCGCCAGCGGACCGGCCGCAATTATAGTTTTTCTTAGAATTCAGTCATTCCCGCAAACGATTTGTAAGCGCGACGCGAGAATTTTGTCTGGCCAGTTATTGTGTTTTTGTAGTGGATTTTGTCGATTCCTGACTAGGAAAACGATAAAAAGGTAAACTATAAACTGTTTTTAGTTGTTAAACAGTCTAAAAAACAAGATTCCAATAAGAAATTTGCTAATTAAATAGCATGCCATAACCCAAACAAAAATTTTGGAATTCCCGATATCTTTCCTAGTTTCGTTTCGTAATTAAATTGTAGTATTTGGTCCAAAACTATTTATTTTAACTGGTTCTACTAATATTCTAGTTAGAATAAGTGTTTAAATGTCAAAATATCAACAAAATTACCGAAATTAGGCATACATTCGATCGACGGTATCGAGCGAACATAATAATTCGCACGTTCATAATCAAACCGTCCCTACACGAAATTGGGCAAATTTGGTTTGATAACGCCATCTACCAGCGCTCGTCAGAAAGTCTGTGCTGTAAAAATCCCACACTTAAAACACGTATAGTTCGACAGATGTCACTAGTGTCGTTATGGCGTTTGGTGTGGAGGTGGTGAGGAGAGCAGCAGTTGTTGACCGCAACAGCGACACGTTTTTAGTAGTGACGCGGACGTGATAATTATGTAAACTCTGTGTTAAACAACGTAATTTTTAGCATGAGGACACTTTTCTTTTAAATTAGAAGTTACCCTTAAAATAACACGAAAAATTTAAACAAAAAGTGACAGTACTTCTATTACATTTTTAAAGGACACGTTTTTTTTGTCCATACATTTTTGCCTAAATGTTGTACCTAAAGTACAAGTATTTGACGTTGATGGAGAAAAATCACTTATTCATGAAAAATAATATCCGATTTCTTTATACATGTGTACCACCCAAAATTATCAAGTAAAGATACAATACTTAATTAGGCATGGCAATATTTAACTGGGTGATCCGCACAAATGCGTTTCATTCAATGGCGTGTTTATGATGTTTTGATAAATAAAAAATAAAGTACAAAATAAATCACTATCTACTGGTTTATATTTTGTTATTTTAAAGATATGTTAAATATTAAATAGTTTTATTTTTACTTGTAAATATGTTTTTTCAATAAATATTTTACGAGGAATGAAACGCTGTTGAAAAAATTGACTAAAACATCCTTGCTCCTAAGACAAAATAGCTTATCTGTCAGAGAAATGCCATGACATGACGTTTCTCAAGACGCATAGTACCCATATTTAAGCTGTTTTAAATCATTTTTTTATTCAGTATCCATTTGATATTTAAAGATTTTAATTACACACATCTTTTTTCTTATAATTCAAGGATTTGCACCTATATATTTTGTACCCAGGTACAAGCTTTGGGCAACAATCGAATGTGTCCTTTTAAAAAATATTGGTAAATTTCTTCCCAGAATATTGTGTTTATAAAAATAATGTCAATTTCCTATTATTTTTAAATTAAACCATGTTTAATATTTCAACCAATAATGTATGTTAACTCAAAACGTCAGTGTTTCTGTTATTTTTGTTGGATAAATAAAATAATAGTGTCCGCGAAAAATCTTTCTAAACCAGAAGTGTCGCTGTTCCTATAATTTGCCTATTTAAAAAGCAAAATTGTTGTAATGAATTTAGTGTCTAAACGTAAATGACGACTTTTTTTTTATTTGCGCGTAAATGAATTAGTTTTATTATTATGAACATAAACGTCGTTTAACTAACATTTTAGAATAAAGAAGAAAATGTTTTCAGTTAGACAAAAACAACAGCCAATTGTTTTTGGACCTTTTGTTGAAGAGAAGCTTGAAGTCCAATAACCTATTGATTTTTATGAATTGATTCCAATTTAATCTAATCTTATTTACATACGTTCCCGCGGTAGTAAATATTAAAATAAGATTATACCTATATTTTTGCATTTATTAAATAGTAATTAATCCAAGAACTACTAATTTTAACAAAAATATCAAGGATATTAATACACAAAGCTTTTAATAGCTTACTATTGCTTCAACTACCCAATTTCGCTCGATTACACCAACGGAAGAAGAAGTAATAAATGGAGCTGTTGCGGACCAAACTTAATATAGGTACAGCTGCTGCAGGTCAGTCAAATGCAAAGTCTCCCAGCTGCGAAACCAGACGACGCGTACGAAATAGAAAGTATTCTCAGGATTCAAGTTGTAGCAACCAATCTGTAAAAGAACCGATGACTGATTCAATCAATATATCAAACCGGCCTGTGTGCTTTAGAGCAAATAGCTTTTGAATACAATAATACTTCTGTTGCGTCACCGATTGCACAATGCTGACTAAACATTTTGTAGCGCTCGAAGGAACGCGGTCACAACACGCCAGTCGCACATCACTCCCGGTCCCGTCAGGTTGTAAGGCTTACTCTAAGCATAGTAATTAACGTGAGTCAGATATTCGTCATGTAACTTTAGGATTTTAGACAATAAACCCGATTATCGCCAGCGAAACTTAGTTATCATTTATCAGTCCCAAATAGCCGACCTAAATGAACATGCACTAAGAAAATAGTGTAATGTGGTGACCCACGCGTTTCCGGTGTGCTGTTCGGTAAAGACACGTAACCTGTCGGGGGAAACGAACACGCGTTATCGGACTGCAGTTTTAAAGTTTTTAAATAAGAAAAGACTTTCACGTAAACCAGTGTGTGTCAACTTTACAAAATGTAAGAAGACGTCTTGCCCACCGCAGAGCAAGTACTAGCGGTACCAGCGGCCAGCCAGTCCAGCCACACAGATGTCTCCATAGTAACAGTGCAGGCAAGTATCCCGGAATTTTGGATGGATATGCCTGGAGTATGGTTCGCGCATTTCGAGATGATCATGAGCCCTCAGAAACAAGGTGACAGTACGAAATTAGAAATGGCCGTAGCGAAGCTCAGTCAAGAAGCACTACGCCAAGTCAGCGATTTGATACAGTCACTCACCGCCGCCTACCGGGAAGTACAACGCGTTAACGCAGTGATTACTAGCAGTATACGAGGAGAGCGCGGAATCACAATTCCAAAACTAGTAAGTGATATGGATTTCGGCACTCAAAAGCCATCTCAACTAATAAGGCGTATGAACGAACTAGCCAAAAATGTAGGAATATCCGGCGACGCATTAAATAAACTTTGGATCAACAGGCTACCGCCGAACGTAAGAGCAGTTTTAGCTGTCAGCGGAGATACAACTAGAAGACCTTGCAGCAATTGCGGACAAGATTTTGGAGAACCTGCGAACTGGAGAAGTAGCAGCTGTAAATAGCTCGCCGACAGAGATCAACACTGAGCATGTCAAATACATGCGGGACCTGACAGTCGAAGTAAGCAAGCTTAAAGCAGAAGTGAACGAAGTGCACTAAAGTGCTACCTTTAATGATCTATGGAATCTCTCTACCATACCGTTACTCTGTGGGTGATAAGCGGTATGTAGTACGTATTTTTTCAAATACACCTAGAAATTTTAACAGTGACGTATAGAGTTCGCTTTCGAACTGTCTGCCTTGGTCACTCGTAATTTCCTTAGGACAACCAAACCTACAAATACAATTTTCATAAATAACTTTGCTTACTGTTTCTGCCGTTATGCTAGTTATAGAAATTGCTTCTGGCCATCTCGTGAATCTGTCTATCATTGTTACTAAATATTTGTACCGTTCGCTGGTAGTTGGTAAGGGGCCTACTATGTCCACGTGAACGTGATCGAAACGTTTGCTCGGTGGAAAAGTTCCTAAACTTGATATTGTAATGACGTTGAACTTTAACTTTCTGACATGACCCTCGCCTCGCCCTCGCCCGCATTGTGAGTAAATTACTAATTTTCTTACTCAGAAATACAGACAGAAATTAATAATAAAACTGTTGCGACCCATGGGAAAAGGTTTCAGAGTTCTGGGCGATTACTACAAAATATCGCTTGAATCTATTACAATCAAAAGACTTAACGATTCAACAATTTACTATGATTTCAAAGCACTGAACCAGCAAGGGGGCGTCTTCTTGGTAATCATTCTCTTATGTTGTTCTTATGTTTTCTCTCCCTCTCATTCTAATATTCTACTATCCATTGCAACACTTATTGCAACAGTCTTCGAAGCCATCCAGAGGGGTAATTATGTAAAGCAATCGTATTCATTTGACAGTTCAAAACGTACGATATGATCTGTCAAACCTTTTGTTCTTTGCCGTTTGACAGATCATATCGTACGATTTGAACTGTCAAATGAAAACGATTGCTTTACGCAATTCCATACCAGGTTCAAATTAATGGTACAACAAGTTTGTGTAGTATTGTTTGTAAATATATTCATTTGTCTTACAGCTATCAAAAGACTTCAAATCTATCTACCCGGATTAGGACCAAAAACTATTTGAAAATTGGCTTACAATAAAACCAAAAATTATGGATCTAGCCAAAAAACGTAATGATACAATGTTGAAGGATCATGAGCTACCGAAGAAGTATATTGTTCCTATTGAGAATTGCTTAGACGGTAACAATTTTTATTCAGAGACCAGTACTATCTACAGATTGATGGTGTTGCCATGGGTAGCCCCTTAGCACCTGTGATTGCCAACATTTGGATGGAGCATTTTGAGGAGATAGCACTAGCTAGTGGTCCATGTACTGTCAAGCTCTGGAAAAGGTACGTCGATGACATCTTTTGTGTTATTCATGGAGGTCAGCAGAAAGTTGAACAATATGTACAACATCTAAATTCAAATCATGCTAAAACAAGGTTTACATACGAAATTGAAAGGAACAGATCTTTGGCATTCCTGGATATCCAAGTGTTTGTTAAAACTGATGGCACATTGTCTCAATCTGTATATACAGTTGAGGTCATATAATTAAGAACGATTAGAAGTTCTAGCTTTGTTTATTTCAAAACAAGTCATACCCAGAGATGTGTACAATTTTAAAAGCAACTAGTTATGTTATAAAATAGCTACATTACTAGAGCAGCGTAGTTTAGGAATAAAGAATAAAATAGCAAACATTTTTGTCTAAATTTTAATTTATTTTACCAAAGTAAAACATTTAAATAGAACTGAATCTAAACAAATAATTAAGAACGATTTATTCAACTGCCCAATATATTTTTTTTGTATAATACTTACATTTAAAAAATCACAACAATTTGTAGCGCCGCAAATTGTAAAAGCTTTTTCATACATTTTAACTAAAATTAATTGTTAATAGCATATGCACGACTTTTAATTACTGCTTTACACCGGTGATGCATTGACTCTATAATTTGTTTATATTTCGCAACAGAAATAGGGTTCTTTTCTTCTAAAAAAACGTCGTAAAGCTTCTTAAATTCCCACACAGCGTATTTGAGATCTAATTCTTAACTTTAAACCACAGATCATCTATTGGGTTTCGATCCGGACTTTTAGCTGCCCAGTCTAAAACAGAAACTGATTCCGCGGTAAGTTAAATAGTAAGGTAATTTATTTACTGTACGTGCAGTGTGTTTTAGATCATTGTCATGCTGGAATGTCAAAATAACCGGTAGAACGTTATCAGCATAAGGCACCATTGTTTCTTCCAGTATATTTTTGTATTGGAATTGATTCATGTTGAGCTTCTATAAACTTTACAAGTCTAACACCATGCCCAGAAAAGCACCCCCAATTTTTCTAATTTCTACGACCGTGCTTTAATTAGGTCTCGTGTACTTAGGGTCAAATCCTGTATTTGGGGGACGAAATACATATCCTTTTCTATCAAAATATACTCTGTTAATTTTTGTCTCGTCACAAAAACGATCATTTTTCCACTGTCGCACATACTTTCTCGCACATGCAAGCCGGGCTTCCCTGTGGCAAAGTTTCAACAAGGGTAACTTTCTTGCTATCCTCCCATGCAATTTTTTCTCCTAACAAACGTCTTCGAATAGTGCGTGCTGAGATTGCTGAAGAGTTGTTTTCACCAAAATATTATTTTCTTATCTCATTGGACCCTTTAAAAGGATTTTGTTTTGGTCATCTCAAGGAGCTATTTTTCTATGTCTAGGTACACGAAGAACATTCGAAGTAGTTAGATACGTAGCAAAATGCTTTACGGCATGGTAAACCATCGTTTTTAACATTGCAGATGGTCGGCAATCTTTTATCAGACCAATTCTTCCGGCGAAGTTTTATTATAACTTCCCTGGTGGATTTATCACAGCTTTTATTTTTCCCGATTATTTTTTTATAAGGAGCAATCACTTTTAATCTTTACAAATAGTCATAATACTGCCAAAACTAAATAAACAGTGACTAAAACCATAAATCTATTCAGTGTTCTCTTTTAAAATTCGAATAAAGTTATAAACTATTTAGCGTCCTTAAGTACGTGACCAGCCAGCTAATAGGAATATTATGCGATACTTTATTTAGAAGTAGGTTAAAAAGTTTATCTTTTTATTTTTAGTTGATCTTGTGTTTTGATTGAATAAAGCTTTGTTAAATGAACAGATTTACGAAAGCGAGACAAATAAAAAAATGCATGCAATCAGATTTACGATTTAGTTTTTAAAAAATCTTACCCATATAATCAGCGTTCTTAATTATATGACCACCACTGTAGAAAACCTACACACACTGACAGGTATCTGCACGCCACATCTCACCACCATCCTCGGGAGCTGCAGTCCGTTAGAACCTCACTAACCAACAGAGCGCATAGACTTTGCGACCCTGAGCACCTACAGTCAGAATTGGCGCATTTTCAGGAGGTACTGAGCCGTAACGCCAGGACAAGGAGGAAGGAGAAAACAAATGGTTAAATATCCTGAAGTTAGCCGTCAAGCAACGTTCTTGCCATATATAAAAGGTGTTACGGATAAAATTGGAACAGTCCTCAGAAACTTCTCCATCAAGACTGTATATACGCCGTTAGCCAAAGTGCCAAGATTTCTGCGAACTCCAAAGGATATTATACCCTTTCAAACACCAGGCGTCTATAAGATTGACTGCAGTTGCGGTAGTTCTTACATCGGACAAACTAAGCGGCCAATAGCTGAAAGAGTGAAAGAACATATCGCAGCTGTGAAAAATCTACAGGTGAGTAAGCCCGCGGTCGCTGAGCACATACTACGACAAGGTGTTAACCACTGGATGTTGTTACACGATCCAAAAATCCTCTCCACCGATCGTCATTATTATAAAAGAATAATACGTGAAGCGATTGAGATTAGTAAGTACAGAAATTTCAATCGGGATGATGAGTATAAGTTGTCATCAGTATGGAACCTAGTGTATATAAATGTAGGCCGCGAGTGTCACCGATAAATACGAACCGCGATACCGTGAGTGTTTTTTGTCGACGTGACTGTACTGACAATAATGTAACTAGTGTGTTGTGAGGGTGGCTGAAGAAACTTCGAGCCGCGATACTGACATTTTATCAAGTGATGTGAGGGTGGCGAAAGAAACTTCGTGCCGCCCACGCAGGCGATGCCGCGGTCAACCAGTTAGCTCGTGACCAAGGCTGTTGCAACACAGCCGAAACGTGGAGCAGTGAGTAGCATTTACTCATTTTAATATTTCGTGTTTAGACCCGTCACGTTAAGTTCTTTTTATTTATTACATTTTATCTTAAAATCTGGCAATATATATAATAATTGTTAACAATCACACATAATCTTAATACATTAAAATTTCTTCACAGACGGAGCCCAACAGTTTTGTACCTAGTATAAGCGAGTCATATAATACTGGAATTGAAGTCATAAAAGTAAGACTTTCCGCCCCCCTGTGACGCCTGCGAGACTGGCAGAAACACAAGTTTCCTATTATCATTGGATGATTTTCAAGAATTGAAACATCGAACATATTCGAGAGCATCCCAAGGAAAACATTCCCAAATTTTGATTTGGATACTTTGCTGCAAACGACACCGGGAGGGAATAGCATAAAAAAATATTATGAAACCAATGGCTTTTTAGACAATATTAAGAAAAACCAGATGGTAGACACATTATTGTGAAGCATATTTACACATACATTGTTAATTGGTAAGTAATTTTATTATTTAATTTCATATCATTTATGGAAAAAGAATGCGAGGAAAAATAAAAGAGCTAGAGGTGACGCATACGTAAATACTAAAGGCTTTCTCATTTCCGCTAAACAAATAGATACAGGTCTTCAATGCACCTGTAATCAAAAATGCCACGAAAAAATTGTACATGACTGACAATAACAACTTTTATGATCTTGCAAATTTTAATTTGTAAAGTGCATATCTATATTATCTCATTAATGTCGTGATAAAAGCAAGGTCTTATGTTAGAGTTAGAGACTCCACATCGGAACGGGCAGCTGGAAACACCTCATCGAAGCCCAAGGAGTTTTATCGATTGTATCACTTACCAGAGGCGAATGGAAAACATATTCGTGTGTGTAAGTCATTTTTTAAGCAAGTTTTTAAAGTATTGGACGGACGCCTTACAAGGTTTCTGAAAAATAAGCCTCTTGGCGATCCCGCTCCCATTGATAAAAGAGGTAGGCACATTCCGTCGAATAAAACTCCAGAAATAAAGTAAACGAAGTAAAAGATTTCATCAATACTTTTCCGAAATATGATTCTCACTACACAAGACACAAAAGTGAAACGAGACAGTACTTGCCTCCTCACTTGAATTTGTCAATAATGTATTCTGAATACAAAAGTAAGGTTGCAGGACGATGACGATGACGATGTGACAATTTCAAAGTTAAAATTGACGCTTGCGATGCCAACGAGCTTTCTAAAAAAATGAGCTTACTATCGCCAAAGAACTTCATTTGCGGAAAGCAGAATCAGCGATGACAAATTTAAAACTTGACATGCAAAATGCGAAGCAGTATAACGATACTACTGTCATAATATTTGACTTAATGAAGACTCTCAACACCAGTCATTTCAACTGGTATTTGCTACTACAAGCGTCAGTTGTGGACCTACTGTTTAGGCATTCACAATGCTGGTACAGACGAAATGTTTATGTATGTCTGAGATGAATCGACAGCATCCAGGGAACCACAAGAAATGGGTTCATGCCTTCTAAAATTTATCAGAGAACATGTACATACAAAGAGGCTTATCATGTACTCTGACCAGTGTAGCGGGCAAAACCGCAACATAAAAGTTGCAGCGTTATGTATGCACATTGTTTCTAGTCCTCAATTTACAGTGGAAAATTTAGATCACAAATTTTCAGTCAGCGGGCATTCTTTTTCATCTTGCGACCTTGGTTTGGTGGAAAAACAAAAGAAGTATTTCCCAGACATATACGTTCCCGAACATTGGAACAATGTGATACTAGCAGCAAGAAAAAAGAAACCTTTCAAAATTGTGGAAATGAAATAAGCCGACTTTATATCCACCAAAGCCTTGGAAACTAATATCACAAACAGGAAGATCGGGGTTGATCGAATTAAAGTTGAATGGCTTAAAATACAGTGGATTTTGTACAACAAAAGCCATCCATTCTCGATGTTCTTCAAATACTCCAACGAGCCAGAAGTTCTTTTCACGGAGGTCAATTTCAGCAAGAGGTCATCCCAAAATACTTCAAACTTTGAACTAGAGGTTTTATTTCTAGAAGGAAGAAAAATCAGCCATGAAAAGAAAAAGGATCTTCTATGCTTTTTGGAATATGTTCCATCTATCTATCACCCTTTCTATCAACAACTAAAAGTCTCCTCCAATGCGGGGAACGAACTAGATGGTGCAATTAGTGATTCTTCGACTGATTAACTGCCTGGGTAATTAATTACTTTATGTTATGCCTAAAATAGTCTTTAGTTGAAGTAATAACTATTATAAATTAATAATGTATGAGTTTACAGTAAAACAAGAGTTTAATTAAAATTAGTAAAGAAGCTAGTTCTAAGCTAAATTTGTACTATTTAAGTTGAAAATGGTAATTTGCATTTGAATTAATAAAAACGGTGATAAGGTTCATACATATTGGCCTATTGTTCATACACCATTTATAATCATATTGTCAATGCTAAGGGCCATAGTGGCCTATGTGCAAAAAAATATTATAAATAACAAAAATCACTAGTATCATATTTTACAAACTCTAAACACAGTGTCTATGATTTTTATTAAATTACATTTACTTAAAAATGCACCTCTACTATTTTGGCATATATCCACATAATTGTAGTTTGTACTCTGGTTCTGGTGGCCTCATTTTTAACCCCCGCCCGACACAAAACGAGTGGTCTTATTGTACGTATTCGTTTGTATGCTACTCAATCACGCTTAAATACTAAACCGATAGGGATGAAATTCGGCACACAGGTAGATAATGATCTGGAGTTAAATATAGGATAGGGGAGGGTGGAGTGATTACGGATAGCGGGTAATTGCGGACAGTGCCTTGTCAGCCGACACAATCCGCCCCGCGCCCCGCAACCTGTCCAGCGTGGCTCATTCCGCCATCTTTAGTGCCCGGCAGGACGTCAACACAGGAGGCCGCGCACCCGTTTCAAGGTAATAACGCTCGATCAATTTAAAGTAATTTCTTATAATATTTGTAGATTTTCAATAACGTGCATATGTAACAATAACTGTTATATGTAAAAACTACACTCTAAATTTTAGAGTATAGTTTTAGAGTCTAAAACTATACTCATGGCTCATTAAGATGATAGTTAAGTTTAAAAAGGAAACATTTAAAGCAAAAAGTGTAAAAACATAACCGATGTTTTTTTTGCTTTAAATCATTTAAAAGCCAACGAGGTGATTGTGGACATTTCCTTGGGTTAAATACGGACGTCCGTATTTACCCAAATGGGTTGGGGAAAAAACGGACATAAATAATTATCATACTAGTTGTATTCCGTTTCAGATGCCTCGTGTATACAAAAGGAAAACTGAAAAAAAAATACACGCTTGAAACTTTAAAAATAGCCATCAAGAAGATACAAGAAAAGAAGTTAAGTTTTAGAAAAGCCGAAGAAAAGTGTAATGTGCCCAGAGCTACGTTATTAGACCAAGTCAAAAAGTCTTCTGAAGATATCCGAGATCCTAAACGCGGTAAGAAACCAATATTTAATGAGTCTCAAGAGGAAGAGCTTGTTCAACTCATTTTAAAATCGTGTCAAAATTATTTTGGAATAATTCCACTCACCCTTCGAAAAGTGGCATTTGATTTTGCAACAGCTTATGGCTTTGCACACAATTTTAATCGAGAATCAGGTTTAGCTGAAATGGATTGGTATTATTCGTTCATGTCAAGGCACCCCGAAATCAGGGTTGAAAAAAAAAAAAAGTTTTTTTTAAATTTTATAAAACAAACAGTTCAAATTGTTTTAAACAAGTGTTTGTTTTGTTTTTTTTTTGTCCTTTTTAGTTTAGGGCATTATTTTAAATTAATTCGAATTCGACCTATAATGTTTCATTTCCAGACTAGATCTTTTGACTTTTCAAATTTTCTATAGTAAAATAAATATTGACAAAAAACGATCAATGGATAAACATTTATTTTATGTTGTGCGTATCTCTAATCACTACTAAACGATTTACATTCACCCTGAATGTTTCCTAGCAGGACTATACCGGCGGGGAAATACCTATAAACTATAAATTCTATTTTATGAATAAGGGCACCCCCAATATTTATTAATTAGTGATGGGCCGAATGTGGTTTGAACCGAATACGAATTTCGGCCGAACATTCGGTAAAAATCAAAAATGCCGAAGTTCGGTTTTTATTCTGCACTTATATGGTAACAACTAACAAACAACAATAAAATATACCTATAAGTAATTAATATATTGAATTTTCAAAAAGTTTATTTGATTCAAACAAATCATAAGACTTCCTAATTTAATAAGAACTTATTGAATTTGATTTTTTAATTCTAAAACTTAAGATTGAAATGTCGAAAAAGGAAACTGATAATGACAGTTAGTTACTTGATTAATAAATAAATTACCATGATTTTAAATTATGTAAAAGGCTTATTTATTTAATCAGGTATGAGTGAGTATGACAGATTTGATTTTTTTTATGTTTTATTAATCTTAAAATCAAAATTGTGCAACTATTTCACTCTTTTCTTATACCGAATGTTCGGCATTTCAACCGAATTTCGGAAGAATGCCGAAGTTAGGCCCATCCCTAATATTTATATTTAACCCTTAAATGCATCTTGTATCGATATCGATACAAAGCATTCTAATCGATTTTATCGGTTTTTTAATTGAAGTACTGCGTAGGCTGTATGTTTAAACATTTCTTTGCCTCATTGCCCTCAAGAAAATTATAAGTGTCAGGTGTCAATGTCATTTCTGTAGGATAATTTCATTGTCTATGCCGAGGACGTCGACGAGTGCGCGTAGTCTCAAAATTTGGATTTTAAAACGAGGTGTTTAAAACGAAATAATTCGGATTTTTACCAATAAAAATCACAAAATGGATGGTAAGTCTTTCATTAACTTGAAAACGTTTGAATATTCACGACTTACATGTGTTTACATGTGTTTAGTAAACATCGCATTTTATGTTTGTATCGAAAATACAGTATGCGTTTGATTGCCGCCTAAACCCAATTCAAATGTTTGTTCATAACGGTTTTGGTTTTGCTTTTACTCGCTTTTGGGTATGGCTGAATGCTTTTTTTCTTATGCTTAAGAATGTTTTTAACACTCACAGTGTCATATTTTATATTCATAAAGATGAAATAAGAAACCAAAAATTTGCGCACGGGCGGGACTTGAACCAGCAACCTTTTGGCAAACCGGGCCAAACGCTCTTACCAATTGAGCTACCGTGCTGTTAGTCCGACCCTGCGAAATTTGTGGTTTCTTACGAAAACGTCAATTGCGTGACGCTTAGCGCCATCTAGCCGTCTGTTTATGAAACAGATGGCCCAAGCAGTTATTCTTTACAGAATAAATTCAACTTGGAAATTGATGTCGCTTCGCTATCTAATGCTTAAGAATGTTTTTAACACTCACAGTGTCATATTTTATATTCATAAAGATGAAATAAGAAACCAAAAATTTGCGCACGGGCGGGACTTGAACCAGCAACCTTTTGGCAAACCGGGCCAAACGCTCTTACCAATTGAGCTACCGTGCTGTTAGTCCGACCCTGCGAAATTTGTGGTTTCTTACGAAAACGTCAATTGCGTGACGCTTAGCGCCATCTAGCCGTCTGTTTATGAAACAGATGGCCCAAGCAGTTATTCTTTACAGAATAAATTCAACTTGGAAATTGATGTCGCTTCGCTATCTAATGCTTAAGAATGTTTTTAACACTCACAGTGTCATATTTTATATTCATAAAGATGAAATAAGAAACCAAAAATTTGCGCACGGGCGGGACTTGAACCAGCAACCTTTTTGGCAAACCGGGCCAAACGCTCTTACCAATTGAGCTACCGTGCTGTTAGTCCGACCCTGCGAAATTTGTGGTTTCTTACGAAAACGTCAATTGCGTGACGCTTAGCGCCATCTAGCCGTCTGTTTATGAAACAGATGGCCCAAGCAGTTATTCTTTACAGAATAAATTCAACTTGGAAATTGATGTCGCTTCGCTATCTAATGCTTAAGAATGTTTTTAACACTCACAGTGTCATATTTTATATTCATAAAGATGAAATAAGAAACCAAAAATTTTTCGTAAGAAACCACAAATTTCGCAGGGTCGGACTAACAGCACGGTAGCTCAATTGGTAAGAGCGTTTGGCCCGGTTTGCCAAAAGGTTGCTGGTTCAAGTCCCGCCCGTGCGCAAATTTTTGGTTTCTTATTTCATCTTT
The DNA here is from genome assembly GCA_963924145.1 of Pyrausta purpuralis. NCBI lineage: Eukaryota > Metazoa > Arthropoda > Insecta > Lepidoptera > Crambidae > Pyrausta > Pyrausta purpuralis. The sequence goes on along the minus strand of OZ001652.1, from coordinate 20,388,658 downwards.
ATGAATATAAAATATGACACTGTGAGTGTTAAAAACATTCTTAAGCATTAGATAGCGAAGCGACATCAATTTCCAAGTTGAATTTATTCTGTAAAGAATAACTGCTTGGGCCATCTGTTTCATAAACAGACGGCTAGATGGCGCTAAGCGTCACGCAATTGACGTTTTCGTAAGAAACCACAAATTTCGCAGGGTCGGACTAACAGCACGGTAGCTCAATTGGTAAGAGCGTTTGGCCCGGTTTGCCAAAAGGTTGCTGGTTCAAGTCCCGCCCGTGCGCAAATTTTTGGTTTCTTATTTTCATCTTTATGAATATAAAATATGACACTGTGAGTGTTAAAAACATTCTTAAGCATTAGATAGCGAAGCGACATCAATTTCCAAGTTGAATTTATTCTGTAAAGAATAACTGCTTGGGCCATCTGTTTCATAAACAGACGGCTAGATGGCGCTAAGCGTCACGCAATTGACGTTTTCGTAAGAAACCACAAATTTCGCAGGGTCGGACTAACAGCACGGTAGCTCAATTGGTAAGAGCGTTTGGCCCGGTTTGCCAAAAGGTTGCTGGTTCAAGTCCCGCCCGTGCGCAAAAATTTTTGGTTTCTTATTTCATCTTTATGAATATAAAATATGACACTGTGAGTGTTAAAAACATTCTTAAGCATTAGATAGCGAAGCGACATCAATTTCCAAGTTGAATTTATTCTGTAAAGAATAACTGCTTGGGCCATCTGTTTCATAAACAGACGGCTAGATGGCGCTAAGCGTCACGCAATTGACGTTTTCGTAAGAAACCAAAAATTTCGCAGGGTCGGACTAACAGCACGGTAGCTCAATTGGTAAGAGCGTTTGGCCCGGTTTGCCAAAAGGTTGCTGGTTCAAGTCCCGCCCGTGCGCAAATTTTTGGTTTCTTATTTCATCTTTATGAATATAAAATATGACACTGTGAGTGTTAAAAACATTCTTAAGCATTAGATAGCGAAGCGACATCAATTTCCAAGTTGAATTTATTCTGTAAAGAATAACTGCTTGGGCCATCTGTTTCATAAACAGACGGCTAGATGGCGCTAAGCGTCACGCAATTGACGTTTTCGTAAGAAACCACAAATTTCGCAGGGTCGGACTAACAGCACGGTAGCTCAATTGGTAAGAGCGTTTGGCCCGGTTTGCCAAAAGGTTGCTGGTTCAAGTCCCGCCCGTGCGCAAATTTTTGGTTTCTTATTTCATCTTTATGAATGGCTTTTTTTCTTTTTAGAGCGGCAAATAGAGGAGATGCTTATGAGGTTGGAGAATGGTGAAATATCGGAAGACGATTTAGAGTCAGATGGGGAAGATATTCCTTACTTTCCATCTCGAGAAGAATTAGCAGCTGAATTAGAAGATGATGAAGAGGTTGTTACGGGACAGGGCAATTCAGAAGATTTTCCGGACCCTCCATTGGTTCAGGATGAGCAGCCTGTGCAAGACGAACAGTCAATGGAGCATGTGGAAGCACAACCGACTGAATCTCTCATGAATTTGAGGCATTTACTGTGGAGAAAGCAGTCTTTTCCATATGATGAGAATAATATCAAATTTGGTGGGTCTGAAGAGTTACCTTCATCTATAATGGAACTGCAAAGTCCTTACCAGTTTTTTACCTACTTTTTCACAAATTCGTTTATGGAAAACATTGTTACTGAATCAACTCGATATGCTGTCCAGAAACAACCTGACAGACCTGAATTATTCACAGTGGGTGAACTTCGCAAATATTTTGGTATTCTAATATTCATGTCTGTTTACCATTATCCGAGTACAAGGTCGTATTGGTCCAATAAATTTGGCTTTACTCCCATCAAAGAGGCAATGCCTGTAAATAAATTTGAAAAAATGCGAAAGTTACTGCACTTCAATAATAATGATGATCATCTACCAGTAGACCACGCGCAGCATGACAGGCTTCATAAATTACGTCCCATAATTAACCATTTAAATGAAAAGTTCTCCAGCGTGACCATCGAGCAGCGACTATCCATAGATGAACAGATGTGCGCCACCAAAGTTGGACATTTTCTAAAACAATATCTCCCCAATAAACCCCATAAATGGGGTTTCAAATTGTTTGTTCTATGCAATTTGGGCGGTTTTGCTTATAGATTCATAATCTACTCTGGAAAAAAAGCTAATGAAGGATTGTCAAACGAACATAACCTGGGAGTTGTAGGACAAACTGTTATGAATTTGCTGAGTGTGGTGCCCAGGCTGAGAAATCATATTGTCTACTTCGACAATTTCTACACATCTTTGCCATTGATGTATACACTAGCCAAACAAGGTATACATTCCCTAGGCACCATTCAAAGAAACCGACTGGGAAAATCTTGCAAGTTGCCAACCAAGCAAGATGTTATGAAGAGTTCAATTCCAAGAGGGTCTTATGAAGAATATGTTACAAATGTTGAAGGCACTGACATAACAACAGTAAGTTGCAAGGACAACAAGCAAGTCATCTGAGCTTCAACATACGTTGGAGCATGTCCCGTGGAGAATATTGAACGATTCGATAAAAAAGAAAAAAAGAGGATTCCTATCACATGCCCGAAATTAATCAAGGAGTATAACATGCACATGGGTGGTGTTGACCTAATGGATTCCTTTTAAGGAAGATACAGGATAAGAATGAAGAGCAGAAAGTGGTATATGAGGATCTTTTATCATCTGCTAGATTTGACTGTAATAAATTCATGGGTTTTATATAAAAAAGTAGAAGAAAGAAAAGGAAACCACAAAAATACCATGACCCTTGCAGACTTTCGATCAGAGTTGGCCGAAACTCTTTGCAAATATACTCCTGCTGACACCAGAGGGCGCCCAAGCACCAGTGCAATAAGGGAAGATCAACCCCCACCCAAAATGCGAAAAGGGAAACCTTGCCAAGTTTTGCCACCCCTTGAAGTTAGACTTGACCAAATGGATCATAACATCGTGAGAACAGAAACACGTGGTCGATGTATGATGCCGTCGTGTAATTTATTAAGTATAATTAAATGTTCTAAGTGCAATATTCACTTATGTTGTAAGAAATCAAAAGATTGTTTCAACCATTTTCACAATACTTCAACTTTATAAAATTACGATTATTTTGTAAACATAATGCATAGTGTATCGAAATCGATACACAACTATTTTTATAAAAAAATAAATGTTCCAACTGATATAGATTTTTTTTATTATTTTTCTGAGTTTAGTTACACCTTCATGTGACTTAGTATATTTTTTTTAGGTAAAAAGCTTTTATCATGCATTTAAGGCAAAATAACCACTATTCCATTCGACAGCCATCCATTAGGGACTTTCCTAACGGGACTTTACCGGCGGGGAATTACTTAATATGAATTCTATAAATACGAGTGCCTTTCTTTCTCACATTTCATTTCATTATTAATTCTGCGACTGATAACACCTCATAAAAATGTCAACTCCAGGACGCAAAAAGCATGCAATTTGGGAACAATTCACATCGATCCCCCAAGAAAATACCACACTGAAGACCAATAGGGTGCGTTGCAGAAAATGTAAGAAAGAACTAGTTGGACTTGTGAAAAGCATGGAGGCACACTTCCAGCAATGTAGCACCACCACCGGTTCTAACACTGACGCAAATCTTGACGCGGACAGGGACGTGGAGGAGGAGTTGTTGAGTGATGCTGGTTCTTCCCGATCTTCAGATAATTCTTCTGCTACACCCACATCTTCTGTTACTACTCTTCAATCTAAAAATGCCAGTACCAGCAGCAGCGCGAGCGTGAACATTTCAATGAAAAGATTTATTATTGCTACAAGTCAAGAAGATAAGAAGAAAATTGATTTACAATTATCTCGTTATATGTTTGCTACTAACACGCCTTTTAACCACGTAGAACACCCAGAGTTACTGAAATCAATGGAAATTTTACGCCCAGGATATAAACCTCCAAACCGCAAACAAATTGCTAGCAAGCTACTCGACGAAGTCTACAACTCGACTCAAGAAGCCGTAAAAAATGAATTGAAAAACAAAGTTGTTAATCTGGCAATTGATGGGTGGAGTAATGTCAGGCAGGACTCGATAGTTTGTGTCTGTGTTACCGATGTGTTGACAGACTCAACTCATTTAATTGATACAATAGACACAGGAGCCGAAAGCCATACAGCTGACTACTTGGTTAAAGTTACTACTGCGGCAATAAAAGTACGGTGCGAAGTGTAGTGACAGACAACGCAGCAAATATGAGCCGTATGAGACGAGATTTAGCCCAACAGGAAGAACTAGCTTCTCACGAGGATATACTTACATACGGCTGTTCATCACACATATTAAACCTTCTAGCAAAGGATTTGAATGCAGAAGATATTACTGATAAAGTTAAGTCGATAATGCGGTACTTCAAATACACTCACTTTGCATCTGCCAAATATAAAGAAGCTGGTGGAAAAGCAATTGTTATACCACAACAGGTACGGTGGAACACAATGGCTGACTGCTTAAAAGTGTTATTAGAAAATTGGCATATAATGTCAGATATATGCTTAAATCATTCAACTGCTATAGATCTGTCAATTTCATTGAAAGTAAATGACATGGCGGCTGGCGCTGAAGCAACAAGTCCAGGCTCTCTACAAAAAACTGGAAAACATCGCAGTTACACTTGACATCTCCCAAAAGACATCCTGCTGTATTGGCGAAGTGACTGAAGCATGGATAGAGCTTAAAAATATGTTTGAGGGAGAGAATGTACGACTGCGTGAGACCGAGTATTCATTGGATGATTTAAGGAAGTTCAAAGCTCGTTATGAAATGGCAATGTCTCCAGCTCATTTTGCAGCAAACTTACTACATCCTAAGTACAGGGGTGAAAAACTCACGAGTGAAGATATTTCTGAGGCTTTATTATTTATAGAAGCTTATCACAAAGAGGCGATGCCCTATGTTGTTAAATACAGGGCAATGACAGATCCCTTTCATAACTTTCTATTTGAAGATCATGTAGTAAATCAGGTCGGACCTCTCGAATGGTGGCAGTCATTAAAAAAACAAATTAATGGTCAAACAATGAACTTAGTGGCTCAGCTTCACACTGCTGTAGCTTCAAGTGCTGGAATTGAAAGACTGTTTTCAACATTTGGATTTATTCATTCTGACGTACGAAATAAACTGGGTACAGAGAAAGCTGCAAAACTTGTTACAGTTTTTAAATACCTTAATAAGGAAAAGAAGAAATAATTGTTATCTTGATCTTGTCATATTGTCTTACTCTCCTGACTGACAAACAATTTTGATTTTATAATGTTTATTAAATATAGGTAATTTTGTTTGTTATAATTTTGTTTTTGATTGATTTTAAATTGAAATTTTTAATATTCTATACTATCTAATACATGTTTCAAAAATACGTGTTATCTTATCCCATTTTACCCATATAAATCCTGGTACTTGGTAGGTACTTAGATTTTTGTTTGACTGAATAAATAACTTATCAAAAAAATATTACTTTCATTTTATATCATTCATTCGCAATGAAAAGTAGTATTAAAGCTTGTTTTTTTCTCATCGTTTTATACAATGTTTAAAACTTGTTTTAATCTGTGTTTTTAAACGTGTGATAAAAAACACGGTTTAAAATCAAACTGTTTTAAACATTGTTTTAAACATGTGTTTTAAAACCATTTGTTTTAATCATGCCAACCCTGCCCGAAATATCACTTCGCAAACCAGAAGCTACATCCTTAAGCCGAATGACTGCTTTTAATGAAACTGAAATAGATATATATTTTTTACGAACTTAACACAGTTGATGACTAAACATAACTTCAGGCCAGATGCTATTTATAACGTTGATGAAACTGGCATTAGCACTGTCCAGAGAAATTCTAAAATTCTAGCACCCAAAGGTCTGAAGCAGTAATAAGTATCGTGCGTGTTTTATGTATGTAAAACTATTAGTGAATTCGCGAGAGAGAACCATGGCCGAGCGGGACCCAGATCCTCTTTAAGATTACCTGCGGCAAAGGGGGCTTGAAATGTACAGTGCAACATTCAAAGGTAGGTTACCTAGTTATTTTCCTAATCATTTCCTTGTCTTGCGGTAAGCTAAAGACGAATGACATGCCAAGCTAAAGCAAAAGAATACATACGGAAGCTAGGGCTTTTTTATCGAACCTATCTATATGCTGATATATTTACCAGAACAATCCATTGATCTAGAAACATTACAAATGCTTTCTGAAAATGACATTAAGGAGCTTGTTCCCATAGTTGGCCACAGAGCTAAACTAAATACACAAATAAAATTGTTACAATCTATAACACCCAGGGAGGAAAGTATGACTATAGAAATAGTGAGTATAACAATGAACAGTATCTGAATACCTCTACAACTATTAGGCGACCTATTTTCTTATACATTTAGAGACATCGCACTCGAGTAGATAACATAGATGTTTTCTCTTTTTTAGATATCTGAAGATCAGTCGACTCAACCAAATACGACACATGGTACAAGGTACGTCCTACAGCCAGTGGATGAAACATTATATGATTTGGAAAATATGGATATTATGATATGAAATATGGATAGCAGCCAGACACAAACCCTGACTCGTCAAAGGACATTTTAGGAATTGGACTTCCTGAACTTAAAGGGTTAATCCTTCCTTAATAAGAAAATGAAGGTTTTCACTTAGGTAATAAAGTTCGAGCAGCTGACATCAAATACAATAAACAAATAATGAAAGTCAAATTAGCGGCACAGTTATTTAGTGAATCCGTGGCTACATCAATAGAATACTGTAAAGACAATCTTAAACTGGCTCAATTTCAAAACTCAGAAGCGACTATAGAGTTCATCCGAATTTTTATCACGTTGTTCGACATTCTAAATTCAAGAAATTTAAAAAGCTATGGTTGTAAAAAGCCTCTCAAAATTGATAATTATGAAAAAATAAGTAAATTTAAAATGAAACTTAGGATTATATTAAATATTTAAAAATTGGTCCAACCAATATCTTGCAAACCAACAGAAAAACTGGATTTTTCAGATTTTTAATTGCCAAAAAACCGTTCTATTTCTGTTTAATGAATATGTCTCAAGTGGAATTTTACAGTTTGTTAGTTCATATAAACTTAGCCAGGATCACTTAGAAATATTTTTAGTGCAGTTAGAGCAAAAGGAGTCTTCAACAATAACCCGACTGCATCGATGCTGCATGCTGCCTAAATAAAAAGATAAAAGCAAAGCCTACCAAAATCATGGATCACTCGACTCTATAATATTAAATCAATTAAAAAATACATAAATGAACTGTTGCATCTTATCTGTTCGATAAGAAGCTACTGAGGCTTAGAAATGCATTTTATATTCATGACTCATATTGTAGAGTATGATTAAGTCGTAATGAGTCGTATCTAATAACGGTAGCTTCCTCAGCGATTCTTAATTCTTAGGCACTTGATGAACTACCTATATTTATTTGTTTTATCTCATCGTAAGATTGTTCAATTAAGGTCGGCTTTTAAGAGATTGTTGGTGCATGGTGAACTGAAGCACCTAACGTCAGGCAATTGCGTACCGCTCACTGATATTAATATTTTGGTGTATAGCCAGCCGGAAATTGCGATTAATAAAACAACAGATCACTACAGGCTGTTAAAAGAAGACATACATCTAAGGCACAACTTAGAAACTGAAGTAGTTGTCGACAAAGACCACGTATGTGACAACATATGTGATCCTTCACGACTGACAGAATTGTCCCGCACAGTAATTGTTTATATTGCAGGCTTTGTAGAGAAGAGCTTGAAAAATCAAATTAAATGCCAAGATTGCTAATCACTACTCACAACAGAAACAAAAGATGTTAACACGTTACAATATAAAAAGGACAGGGGTGGTTTACACTACCCTTCAAAATCTTTGATAAAGTTGTGTGAAATAGCTGAACAAACTCACAAAACAAATAAAATTAGCATCAAAAATGATCATATGCATTATCTGGTGCAGATATGCTTAAAAAGATCTTTGGGTTTGAATTTATTTTCAAGTGAGCACAATTCACACCCAAGAGAACACTATCCCTTTTTAATCATTAAAGCCATTTGCAAGAAATACTTAAATGTTAGAATTCATTATAGCACGAAATCAATGATAAGATAAATAAAGGTAAATATGTTCGAAATATGTATATTAAACTTACGTCATTTTAAGGTCAATAAATCTTGTAGTAATTTTAATAAAACATTTGTATCTGGAAACGATTTGTAGTTTTATTCCAAAAACAACCTAATGGTATAATCGTATGGTAACCATGGTACTCTATGTCTATTTCAAATGGTCATAGGCAGTTTTCGAGTCTAGAGGATACTAGGTCTGACATTTTAGGCTCGCAAAAAACAATGTGACTTTATAATTTTCATATCTCAATAAGCATTCGCGTTAACAAATTATTTATTTTCATGATGTGTGTATTGTAGACCAATGATATATAATTATTATCAATTTTATAACTAATTTAAACTAAATTACTAGATTTTATTCCTAATGTGGGGTAATTTTAATAACATGGTCACCCCGCTGGCATGATGTACTTTGTCCCTTACGGGTGTACGCAACTGTCAAGTCTATGGGATTCTTAGTCTAAGATTTAGACATTAACAGTTAGCAGATCATTTTTTATATCAGTTTAACGGCCTCTAAACATATCCATACAGCCAAAGGTGACAGGGCAGACTATAAATAGTGCGATACGTATCCTACTAATGATACAACATAAAATCGGTTTATTTTTGCTGTTGGCTATTGCCATTTTGGGTAAGATTTAAACAGGGTGTTCTAGCAAAAATAATCATTCTTTTGGTATATGTTTCATGCCTGTAACAATCAGGCCCCTAATCTGGGCCTGATTGTTTCTCCTTTGTATAGCTTGACTATCTATCTATAGTTTACCTTAAAACTAGTTACAATACCGATACTGTTTTAATAGTATTGACACTATTGAATGGAGTCAAGTCTGACGTCAAATATCCATAATTTAAATGTACGTTTTTATTACAGGTTTTGAGCACTTTAAAGTCGTCTATTGATGGCAGAGCAATTCTTAATAAAAAAACATACAGGAAAATTAGAAAAAAGCCAGCGCAACATATTAGTTAAATTATTACTTCAACCAATATTCGAGAAAGACCCGAATGCAACAATTTCAAACACACAACTCTTATCATGGTCACTAGCAATTCACGAAATTTTTGTTAAGGAATCTGCGGCATTATACTACACTCCTTACATTTCGGCATTAGTACAGACAACGGCGCGTAATGCATCTGGAAAGCTACTGCGTTATGTCTATGATAAAAGGCAACAGATGCGAAATCGTGGAATCATTGAGAGGTCACGTTCCCGTTCGTCGACAAGAACGTCGTCTTCCACGTCGTCAAGTTCTGAGGTGGATGCATTAATAAGATTACCAGCGGCATCAGCAGGTAAGAATAATTTATCTTATAGGATACGTTTTAGTTAGATAATAATTCCCTGGTCATTGCAAAACTACTTATTCTCCCGTTTTACGCTTAAGGTACATAACCCGAAAAAGGGTCAGAACAGGACAGGTTAAATACTTTTTTCGGTCAATGAGCAAAAATTTAATTTAATTTAATACATAAAAAATAATATATTTTTTTCTGTTTCAGAATCGGATGAAGAAATCCGAGAAAATATACGAGGGGCACTCAATAATTACTTAGCCTCGCCGCCCGATGGCGCTATTGTTACAAAAGAGTTTTACCATCGTGCAGTAAATACTTTTTGAAGTCTACTATGTAGTTTTCAGTCTTTCCCTTCATTTGTTTTGTTTTGACAGCCTTTGGAAGCGAGCATGTCGGTCGGTTTAACAAAAATGGAAAAAGAACAATATCGTTCAATGATAAGATTCTTGTTTTTGGAAGGGAAAACGCGCAGCGAAATCACAGAGCGGTCGGATGCTGTGTACGGTGACTATTCTCCTTCGATGGCGACCGTCAAAAATTGGCTTAGAGTTTGCTCGTGGCCGCACGTCGGTTTTTGATGAGCCACGCCCAGGTGCACCAAAAACGGATAATACGGAGGATAACGTAAAAAAAATCCACGATCTCGTGTTGACAGACCGGCGACTGAAGATTCGCGAGATAGCTGAGACTGTAGGCATCGCAGAAGGGACAGTGCATCATATTCTGCACGAAGAACTGAGTATGAAAAAGTTATCAGCGCGATGGGTGCCGCGTTTGCTCACACCAGACAACAAGCGCAACCGTGAGACCACATCGGCGATATGTTCGGCGCTGTTTCAACGCAATTCAGCAGAGTTTTTGCGTCATTTTGTGACCATCGACGAAACATGGGTTCACTGGTACACACCAGAGACCAAAGAACAGTCAAAACAGTGGACCTTACCCGGCGAACGTGCTCCAAAGAGGGCAAAGACTGTTCAATCGGCCGGAAAGGTGATGGCCAGTGTTTTTTGGGACTCGCAAGGTGTGATCTACATCGATTACCTTGAGAAGGGTAAAACAATCACGGGGCTCTACTATTCTGGCCGATCCGACGCCGAATTGAAACAAAAACGGCCCCATTTGGAAAAGAAAAAAGTGCTGAACAGTAGCTATAAATGCCGAAGCAATAAAAAATTTCAAGCTTCGGTGTTTGGAGTTCTACATTGAGGCAATTAAACAACTATTGCAACGATTTCCGTTTGAAGGTGATATGGAAATTTTACAAAAAAATGGAATTCATCGATCCGAAAATAGTGTGCAGCCGTAAAATATCATCTATCGCTGACATATTGGGAAGGTTCCCAAATATTGTATCTTCAAATGATATGCAAAAAATTAACACCGAATGGTGGCTTCTTCGTAATACAACATAAGATTCTGCCGATGATGACTTGGAGATAGAAGCTTTTTGGAAAAAAGTTGCAAAGATGCAACTTAGCGATGGCAACAAGATGTTTCCAAATTTAACTTCGGACGTTTTTACTTATATGTGCTTGCCACAAAGTGCCACTTGCTCAAGTGCATCTGTAGAAAGAGTTGTCTCAGGTAAATATAACAAAAACAAAATTACGTAACAAATTATCGACGCAAGCAATTTCAGGGGTCCTGCTCACATTTTTTTTTAACAAAAATAGGATTTGCTACGATTTTGAAGTGAAGGAAAAAAATATAGAAAAATAATAAAAACATTTATTGAGAGACGTTGTTTAAATTAATTTTAAGGAAAAAAAATCTCTCGATTGTTTTCATAATGTCGCCATACATCTCCCGGATTTTTATACAAACACCTCCCGTATTTCAAAAATTGGATCTGGCGACACTGAATTCGGCTAACATAGATATTTTTTTGGTTTGATGCAACAACAAATTAAAACATGAACCTCCGTTCATATTCAAGGTTGGTGTACTTGTATTTCTTTTTGTTTTGTTGAAAAAGGGGGTTAATTTAGGAATCAATTTGAGAAATTAAATATTACTCTTACTGCTACTACTTACTTATTAATCGGTTTAATGAAAGATAATAAATTGGTGGTTTATCTTTGTTTTTATTAGAAAGTTTGTACCGTGAAATTGTATTAGATTTTTTATATTTATAACATTCTGAGCTGATTTCTGAGCTTTGTTTTTTGTGGTAAAAAATTAAGGTAATATATCATAGCACAAATAAAGAACTTTTGTTACCAAATGCTATACCCGGCTTTTCTTCTTTCCATTTTATCTTGATACCTTTTGAACACACTTTGTCCACATTAGCCGGGGGAAGATTGGGACAACATGGAAGTGACGAAGGTTACATTTATGAAAGATTTCATTTATAGGACATACGCTACATATAAGTTATGCTTTCTTGTCTTTTCAGAAATAAATACCTATTAGCCACGCCGTTGTCAGCAGCTGAAAGGCAACGTCGTTGCAGGTTGAAAAAAAAAGCAAGACAAGGAAAAATATGAAGAATATTTACAGAACGCAAGAGATCGCTATCATGAAAACAAAACGATAGTGAAAGATATGAATGACAAAGAAAAAGATTGGCGAACAGAAAGTGGAAAATAAAAGAGAAAAGTACAGTTCATAAACAAAAGGAATCGGAAAAAACGTTAGGAGCTTATACTCCACCACCATCACCGCCAGCCTCGCCATCGTAAGTAGCGGAAGAAAAAAAGTAAGACGAGATAGAAGTAAATTATATCGAGAAATTTAAAGCTACAAACTGAAAATGACAAATGGAGACGAAAGTATGAAAAGTACAAAAAAAAAACTACAAAGGACTCAAGCAAAGTTTGAAGAATATAATGTTCTTTGTAACAGCATTAAAGAAAATGACAAAAACTTAAAATGCCGAAAAGATAGCAGAGTACTTAATGAAACTATAATGTCAGATAAAGTGAAAGAAGCGGGACTTGAAAATGTAATAAGATGCACTGGGTATACGCTACAAAAAACAACTGAGAATTAAGGCAGTTGATTAGGATATTGAGAAGAATGATTATAAACTTCTACATTCGTGTCGACAATAGTCGTGCGACTGCAGGTAATCCTTCTTACCGTACAAAAAATAAGGTTAAAAAACAGAAAAGGTTTCTCTTGAATACAGTTAGCAATTTGTACAGTCTCTTTCCGGAGCCAGCGTTGTCAATTTAGCCCTTTCGGAGCTAGATCTAGCCCTTTTTATGCTTTTTCAGCCCTTAAAATAATTATTTAGCCCCTAGCCCAATTTCTAGCCCCAAAATTGTGTAAGAAAATTAGGCACTCAGTTTAAAAACGTTTTGAACAACGACGACAGAAAAAATAAAACTTAGCATTAACTACGGAAGGTTTTCGAACGCAGCCGAAACGTCAGTCAGACCTTCCGGGTCGGTTTATGGTCAGACCACCTGTCTCATTTCCTCTTATATGAATCGTAGATACAGGTGTTTGCCGAACGCAACCTAACGTCTGTCAGACTACTTGTCTTTTTTCCTCTTACATGAATCGTAGAAACATTTCACTTTATTAGGGAAATGCCCCGAAAATGAATCTACGATTGTTTTGTTGTAGTCTACTGTCTAGCTAGCTGTTACGAAGTTCGTTAAATATTATTTTAAATATTATAATAAGCAATTCAGTGAGTTTACGTAGTGATACGTGCTGCAAATTGCGGAAATGGAATTTCCATCAAAAAAGAAGACTAATTACGCTCAACATTATAGGAAAGAATGGGAGAATGATCTTGCTTTCAAAAAATGGTTAAAACCTGGTGGAAATGATTCTAAGGCAATGTGTATCTATTGTAAAACAGAATTTACAGCAAAGTTATACGAAGTGAAGCGACACTCTTGAGTCGCAAAAACATTTAGATAAATTGAAACCATTTTCGACGGGCCAGAGCACGATATCTATACAAAAAGAAGTGGAATCGAAAGGCAGTGTACATAATGCAGAAGCATTACTTTCGCTGTATATCGCAGAGCACGCAGCTGTTATGCAAGTTGATCATCTAAGTCAAATGTGTGCAAAAGCCTTTCCAGACTCCAAGGCTGCTTGTACTATGCAACTACATCGTACAAAATGTGGTGAAATAATAAAAAATGTGTTAGCGCCCCAATTTAAATCTGCGCTGAAAGAGGATATTGGTGATACCAACTACAGTCTTAAAATTGCGGAGACGACAGATATTTCCGTTAAAAAATATTTTTAGGACTTGTAATACGATACTACGGTAGATCCATGAAAAAAAATATTACAACTAGTGGTGGAAAAAACTGCTTAAAAATTTTAAACGTTTAATTAAACGTTGTACTTATTTAAATAAGCGTGCTTAAAAAAACGCTTTTTTGCTTAAACGCTTTTTGTTTGTCACGTTTGGAAATCGTTGAAGTGAAATGCTTGTTGCGTTGTGTTTGCTAAAAGCGGTTAGATACGCGACAAATACTCATTATATACACTTTGTTTGATTTTCAAATGTTGTTTCAGATTTTTTATTGAAAATTTAAAAGAAATGTTTTTTACACATATTACACTCTCCAATTTTGTCCTCTACATGTCTGTGGAAGTAGTCCCAAATCATATTATTACTGTTTCTCGTCATTTCTATATTGACATACACAACCCTAAAATTTATAGTTCAATATTAAATTGATAAAGTTTTATTTACACAAACCACCACCAAAACATCAAAACGTATTTATATCAACAATGTATTTTAGTTTACAACGAAAAAAGCGCACAAGGTAACATAGCAAACAAAAAAAATGAGCGACACACATTTACTCTGCAAAAACAAAAAGCGCACTGCTTAAACTGCTTTTTTAAGTTTCGTTTAAAATTTTTAAAAGCATAACGAATCAAATAAAGTTGTATGGGTTGCTATACATTTTAGTTGCTGTAGAAAGTGCTGTCACAACAATACACGTAAAATGGAACATTGCCACAGAAAATATAATAGTACCGGAGCGCCGCATCGCGGACGCACGCCGTTTTCGAGCAGAGACACGTGATTTGTTTTGGTCTCAAGTGAGTAATATTTTCACATTGCATATTTTTTGATCTGATACCTACACATTTTAGGTTAACCATTTGCCTATTAGCCGGAGTGTTTTAAGAGTGCATATTTATCACATTTCTTTCTGCCCAACTCTACTCCGCACCAAAATATTGCTCGCACGTAGCTTAGGCAACTTACACGCGTTTGCGCTTACCGCTATGGTGTTTGGCCGCTTACTTACATTGAGAATATGTATTTTGCGTTGAAATATTTTACGGGATATTTAACATTTACGCGGGAAAACGCTAGTGACTCTATAAATATTAACTACTTGGGACAGACAATTGAAATAACTAACTCAAGTCTCAACTAAATAGGACGTTATATTGACGATAAACTTCAATGGAAAGCACATATTGAGCATATCTGCTCTAAGATAAGATTGCTTTCCCATCGGGCTATGAGAGTGAAAGGAATAGAGAGTGCACCTGTGTTTGTGCACACACTTGTGCACTATAATATGTCAACGACTAACCAGTCGGTTAGTCGTTGACATATTGGCCACCGTAGTCGAAATCGGCTTGGGGGACTATTAGTTCACTGGGGAATTCAACAGACAGGGACAAATATTTAAAGCGCAAAACGCCTATGTCGGACACACGCTAGTGTGAATGCGCCCTGAGAATGATGTACAGGCTTAAATCTGATGACTTCTGTGCGTCTTATTTCATTGACAAAAAGTTCTTAACCCTGCCTTGCGTAACGTAACGTTTTTGAATTTGCTTTGTTTAGACTAGGTTATTAGATTCATAAAAAACAAATGATTCCAAGATAAAGTAACATTAAAAAAAAAATAAGCTTACACTAGTGATCACAAACTTTCTATCAGCCGTGTGAAAATAATAAGCAAAACTAAAATGTACTTACCTTCAGGCGATTGTTGTACAGAAGTAGATTCTGCGTCAACGTTTTTGGGCTTTTTGCTACCTGAAACAAAGAAAGAACAAACTTAGTATTACCTTAAATGTTTATATAATAATACTTATAAATGGGACTTAAATAAACCTAGGGGGCGGGAGGTCTATGCCTTCAGCATGAGACGTCCTTTGGCCGACTATGACTAATTTTATAAAAGTTGGTCATTAATTGACTTAATAAATCAACACGTCTTAGGTAGTTTTTTAATGTTATAATCGACATTATTTAACATCTAAGTAAATTCGCAAAATCACAAGTAATGAATTAAATAAATCAAATCAAAATAGGCATTAACTGGATATTAAAATGGGAATGTAAATGATGGACGGTAAATAAAACTTCAATTCAAGTTTTGTTCTGCTTTTATTTCAATTTAATGGTAGAGTATGGCCGAATACATAATACACAGTGCCTTGAAATTTCCAAAGCAGATTATATGTCAGCTCTGCCAAATCTGTAATAGCATTTGTAGTAAGTAATAGACACATACACGTGACATTAGCGGACAAATGTCGCACCCCTTTTGTGGGAAACATTACGTGTTAACAAACGCCAGAAGAAGCTGGCTTATATTCGGATTTGACATTTTACGGTGCGGTAGGTAGTCTCACAAGTCAACCCATAGTCAGTTCTTTACACTATTTAAGCACTAGCGGTCTTTCTCTCGCGACTTCTAACAAGCCATATGATTTTGATTCTGATGGTTCATAGCTAAATAACATCTTGCTACGATCAGTTTAATCACATCGGCTTTCAATATTTATCTAATTATGTTCAAATTGAAGCAGAATCCTGCTAGATTTGACCGGACTGGAGTAGGTAAGCACGCTGTGCTGCACGCAAGGTTGCCTCGCTACCCACCGTAAAATCTGACTTTGGAAGACGGCAATACTATACGCAGTCAGCCGCAATTTATAATAAAATAAATAAATACCTTAACATATACCCCCTTAATAAAAACAAATGTAAAAAAACATCTATCTATAAAAATAATATCATTATTATTTTTATCTTTTATGTACCTGTAAGTTATTCATTGGACTTTTCGAAAATGAAGGTGAGTTAATGGGTTGCAACACATATTCGCGCAGGCACGCACACACGCACACGCACACGCACACACGCGCGCGCGCGCGCGCACACACACACACACACACACACACACACACACACACACACACACACACACACACACACACACAACACAGGTGAGCAGTAAGAAAAATAAAATTAAATACATTTTATAAAAATTATATTTCTTGCTTGTTAGAGTTTAATCCCTCAAGCGTATGTGAACGAGACACAATGCAAATTCTATTGTTATGCGGTTGCCTGCAACCGCTCGGGTGTTGAAGCAAAGTAATTTAGTATGTTATGAACATGATTGTTAAAAGAGCGGTTCTTCCTACCACAGGCGATATATTGCCTAAATGGAAATTCCCACAACTAATGCTTATATTAGACTAAGTTACACAAATAAAATGCTGATTTTCTTAAATTATTTATGAGCAAAAATCAGTAAAGCCGAAATTGAATTGATATAATATTTGTTAGGTTGAATATTGTGCCTTTAACCGTGCCGAGGCCCGTACACACTGCGACTTTTAGCAATCGTTGCAGAAGCGCTTAACGCAATAAACATATTTTGACATGAATGCTGTCGCGCGTTAGTATCGATACAGTTGGCAATATTCAGATACAGTTTTCACTGGTCAGCTTCTGTATAGCGACGCGAAACTCTTCATGATAAGCTAATAGGTAATAAAGCGCCATCTAGCTTACAGATATCAAAACTTAACTTATCCATAGTTCGGTAGCTAGATTTAAAAGTCCTACCATTAATATTTATTTGTGTACTTGGTAACAAGTTTATCCTGTTATTTAAATCACAATTCGTTTTACAAAAATGAACAAAAACAGGTCTCATAACAAATACTTCAACCACACTTAAAAGGTCTAAGTTTAACTAGACATAAAGGTCAGGTTTGAGTATAAAATGAAAAACAATAATGATTTGTATTTGTATTGTTCTTTTTTTGCATTCACAAAATTAATAATTTAAAATGTTTTATTTTCTTACGAACAACACATATTTATCATTTTATTACACAATTATTACTACTAATACAACCCATATTATCCCTCCACCCATGTTGAGTATAAATATTAATATAATTACTGAGTTTCCAAATAGTCACAATATTGCAGGCAATTCATTTTAATTTTACCTGATAAATTCAGTACAGGTGTTGCTAAGGGGCAAAGTCTGTCTTTAGAATATTTATGAACATCCTTGAAATGGCGATGACATACACGTTTATTTAAAATGTTTGCAACATCTAATGTTGTCAATTCGCCACCAATATTTGTAATCCAGATATCTAACTTTTCTCGATTCCTTTCTGGATTAGGAAATCGATGTAATGGAACACCTGTAATGTGGATAAAAAGTGTAAGTAAATAAAAGGATCCAAAAATAGACACTATCTCAATAAAACAGGTTATGTTTATATTTACTGAACTAAGCAAAATTAAATTTAATTAGGTATAAAGAACTTCATTCAGTCTAAAAATACATACAAAAAGAGAAGTATTAAGTGAAAAGCAATAACAAATACTAAAATAGGTTTAAAATCGGTGATCACATCATTGTTGAAACTTAAAGGATATTATATTTTATCCAGCTTTCAAGACCTTTCCTCCTTTAATCCTTTGGAATGTTAGTTTGTTTGCATAGGTTCTTTGTTTAATGTTACAAAGAATAGCAAAATCTATTTCATTTCTGAGTATCCGGGCATTCATGATAGTTAATTATTAGTAAGAAACTGCATTATTGCTTGGAACAAGTATAAACATACATACCATCTTCCTTTGTTATTAAACACCCAGGTACACAGCATGCCTTCGACATGACTAAAATTTTAATGATCACTTTGTTGCAATTATGGGTAAAATTTTATTGATCACTTAGTTCCAATTATGGGTACTTCACTGAAAAAAATATGTAACCATACTATTTTGGTTAAAACAGTTTTCAACAAACTTAGGTTATACTAGCTTGATTTAGCAATACCGGTTTATCCTTATAGAGCTTTTGTTATTATATGTTAGATTAATCCAGATCATACTACTGGCCTTTTAAAAGGCCACCTTTGTTATTAGAAAGGACGTGTAGTTATATCAAGTATAGCTTACTTTTTATCAGTTAACATTTATTTAAAATTCAAATAAGTAAAAAAAAATTTTTTTGAACCTGAAACTCATAATTACCTATTTTTAATTAAACGTAGTTTTGAAAAATATAAATAGAAGAAGTAATAACTATTTTTAACAACCAAGTTTTGTTCCTATTTTGTACATAGGACCTTGTGTTTCTAAGGCGAATCTTGTCCGTATTAACTGGGTTAATAATCAAATATTTGATTAGATTTAAACATTCTAAAAGAATAAATGTATAAGGTTATATGTAAGTCAACAGTTAAGTTAAACTTTTACTTTGTCGACGAATTTCCTTTCAACCACTTTTGACATCAAAATAAATGATTATGCTTTGTTTCCCTTATGAAACCAGGATTTTTTATTGACTGGCAAAAAAAAATATACTCGAGGAATTTTGGTATCACTTAGATTACACACATAATTTTGTGTTTATTTGGTACATATCCATCAAGGCATGAGTCCAACTTGTGCTTGGTCACTTTACAATATTGAATTGAAAGCCATATAATATTGAAATTTACATAAAAGATCACACAAATAATACCAATTTATGTTTATCAGTTTTATGTGGTTCATAAGTTGAAACATTTAACTTGATTTCGGTAGAATGTTAATATTTAACTTGTTATGTCAATTTGAAAATATGGAGTTGTTCAATCATGAACAACAAAGATCTCAATCATATTGAAAATTATGGTTCGACATTTTATTACCTGGTGAGTCTTAGGCATAAGATAATAAAAAAGAATGCAACTCCATGGATTAGAGCGTAATTAATAACTTATATATAATTTGCTTATTAACAAGAAAATGTTTTTACATTTAAGTTATAAAGGCGAAGTATGGTTTTCGAACATCTTGATATCAAAAATTAAAATTCAGAAGAAGAAATGCAGTAAAAATTTAACCGTCATTTAGTTGATTGTATTTTCTAATATATATTTTATAAAATCAGCGACCATGGGGACATGGGTACTGAACTGAACTGATTGAAGAAACACAACAGTATTAGGTTATGATGGAATCAAATAATCAAAGTCATGTAACTTTATCATACAAATAATCATAGTCATGTAACTTCATCAAACTTTTAAGTCTGAATTATCTAAAATACACAATAACAGCCACTTACAAACTTACCACTCCATATAACAACAGAAATGTCGATTCTCAGTAGTTAAAGACGAACTACTAATGGTAACGCATTTATCAAACAAACCATAACAAGTATTTTACGTCCAATTGAGTGATACATTTTATTTGCAAATATTACTAATTTAAAACTTTTCGAATGTAAGTAACTACGAGACAAACATGTTATGTTGTTATCGACGAATGAAAAAATTTCATAGGCGAGAGGCGAGTGAGGTTAGGAGGGAGGATAGCGAAGCGAACCACAGCACAGATGATGCTTCGTTTACAAATGGGCGCGAATTGAGAGGCGAGTGGGAGAGCCGAGTGTCGAGCACAAATGTGAGACGCTCGCTACTCGCCTGGTGACTCGTGTACTCGCGCGAGTAAAGGGCTTCCAGCTCCCTTACTCTGGACACAAAACCCGATCCAATGAATATAGCCATTCCTGTCACACGCGTACACGGCCTGGTATGAGTGACAGGGATAGGTATATTCATGGGATCGGGTTTTGTGTCCAGAGTAAGGCCTCAGGGCTGGTTTTTTTTAGTTGTCCTGATTTTATTTTTGTCATAGCGTCAATGCTGTTTTAATTACAAATATAATTTAGATATTAATCTAAATAGAACCTCTCTTTGATTCAGATTAAATTATGAAATCTTGGCTAATCCTTAAAAATTACATATTGTTTATTTTTTTTCCGACTGGTACTATTACTCCATACTAAAACAGTTTGTCCAACTACTACAATGTTATCGAAACATGTCATTTAACCTCCTAAGGCGCAATTGCGGTGGCGGTCGCGTTACCGCGGTGGACTGCGTGCGCGTACGCAATTCGCGCGGTGTCAGGATACACGTTACGTAAACAGTTATAAAATCTTATTGAAACAAGCTATTATCATTCTGTAAAAAGCTTATTGTTACTGAATAACTAACCTATGCTTGTAATTAAAAAAAAATGTATTCAAAAATGAAAAAATAGAACCAAAAAAATTCGTGGTAGGGTGACAACATATACGAAAAAAATTGCGAGAAAAAAAAATCGAATTTTAATCAATAACTGGCAGCAACCGGATGTGTTTGCGGTCTATGGTGTAGAAACATCTCTTTTTTACTCATAAAGGTCAACATGCCCAAGGAATAAGCATTTATACACCCATTTTATTTTTTTTCAAAAAAGTAATTAAAAAGCGCCCACAGGTGGGCGCTTGGTAAAATCGCGAAACTCATGCTCAGCGCCCACCATCGGGCGCTCTGGCTATCCAAGGGTTAAAAAAACTTTTGTGCTATTTGCATTTGAGATTTGGGTTCGAATTCTGAGCACGGACGCGTGATTCTGAGTTACTTTTTCAATCTTTTGAGAAAAGGTAACTATTATTAATAATTAAATATGTAATACAGCATAAATACCAGAGTTGCATGAAATTTTAAACATGCCCATTGTTAATGCTGAAATAGAAAGTCATGGCTCCAAATATAGAAAACGACTAGAGAAGCACCCAAACCATCTGGGGGGGCAACTCACTATCCCGGAAACCATACACCGACTCAAGAAAGTCGGAATATATTTGACGCAAATTGATACCTGGAAGAGAATTAGTATTGAGGAGGGGTTGGCTCCACTTGGAGCAGTACTCTTCAGGCCAAAACGCACGCAACACATCTGCTTATAGTCTGTCAGACTGATCGCAAATGAAATGCTAGGAAAATAAAATGTAATACATTTTTATCAAATTCAAAAATGTGTCCAATTTTTGTTGCGTGGGTAACGTAATGAATATAACGATTCTATTCTTGCCATACTATTAAACAATTTGTTTGCTCTTGCCTTTTATTTATTGGCAACACTATTGCACTAGATGCCAACATTGAAAACAAAATCGGCATCACAGAGTACCTACCTTTTTATAATAGGATGGGATGTATCAGAAACACAATGTTGCTTTTACCTTTCTTTCAGTGGGTGAAATTAACAAGACAATTTAAACTAAAGTTAACTTACAGCCACTCAATATCTGACTTGCAGGAGCATTTTCCTGGTTTTCACTTGTAGCTATACTTGGCTCATATGAAAACATTATAAATAATATCTTTTATGTTGGTACATAATTCATAATTATTTAGTAAATAAGTTTTATTGGAAAAACAAACAACTAGAAATTGCTGAAAAGTATGATACGGACTTTTTAATTAAACTTTGGGAGTATTGGGAATTGTAAGAATATTGCTGATGCAAAGAAACAGGTATTCAATGCGTAAGCTGGGTAGGTCTCAACAACTATTTTTGATTTCCCGACGGTTCAACCAAGTTGCATTGGCTGACTGTAATAATAAAGCCCTTTATGTTCCATGATTTTTCACTGTTGATTGCTGCTTTAGATTGAAGATATGACTAAGTAAGAGATTCCTAACCTCCTAAAAGTTTGTTTAACAATGTTTACATCATCTAATAATGGTCATATTTATTTAATATCAACATGAAATCTATAACCTAAAAAAGTAAATACTTACATCAAAGTGATCTTCACAAAAATAAAGCTAAGTAGTGGGTGATATTCCTTTCAAATCATGTCTTGCAAGTTTAAGCCACTTATTGTAGTCGTACTGTCTTGTAGAAAGGAACAAAAATAAATAACTTTTCAGGAGTTTTGATGGATGTGTTAGTACACAGAGGGACGGAACACCATCTTTATGCTTTTGAATTCATATTTATGTTATAAAATTTCAAAATTAATCAAGGATGTATCAATGTTTACAACTGTCGGATGATTCCTGTCACAGAACACTTTTATTCAGAGGAACTTACATTGAAAACCAGGTACTGCTGTTCGGAACAACTTCTTCTCAATAAAGCATGTGCTTTCAAAATGTTTGCTGCAAAGCATCACATGTTTAGAATGAAGTCTATTCTGGAATTTTGGTGAAGACCAGTCTTCATTTGGGAAGCAATACTTTGCCCATAATTCACAACTGAAAATTAAAAAACATGGAAATTACACACCTTAATAATCATGTTCACAAAAAAAACTATACTTATTTAACCCTTTGAACGCCAGACATAAAAACATGGAATATGCCACCCACGCCGGGCCCTATTTTCGATAGTGCAATAGACCAAAGGACCAGTGTTGTTCAACTCTTATCGATAAACTGTATCAAAAATAAATAAAATGCAGTGTAAAACGTAATAAAATAAAGTAAATAACACAACAGATTAAAATACTTTTATTTCGAAACAAAAAACATTACTACAAACGCATTTTTATTTAAAAAAAACCTTACAAAAACAAGTATTGAACATATCAGTGAAGCAGTTGATTCCCTGCCCTAGCGACGGAATAATACGTCAATGGCGTGTGTGGAGGGGTATTTTTTTAATACCCCTCCACACACGCCATAAATTAAAGTAAGTTATATATATCGATAAAACTAAAAAGAGAAGAAATGTTCAAAATACTCCGTGACCGTATTAGTAAATTAGATGGCAATGTATAAATCATAAAGACAAGTTAAAATAATTGATAATATTTATTTGAGGCTTTTTTTGGAATTGGAATATTTAGTTGGCATGGTTAAAAAGACGAATTAGTTTATTAGAAGCTATATCTATTATTAGAGGCTAAACAATTTATTTTTGGAGTTGGTGCTGTGATAGTTGATACTTATGGTCAAAGCTATGGCCGACTCCAAAAAGAAATTGTTTGCCACAAACGGATTCCTTTCCTTTCAATGGTGAAGATTTTATTTAAGACTTTTTTGTGCATTTTGGTTTTGAAGTATGTTTTTACTTTTTTCTTCATTTTTATTGATTACATAAGAGGGGGGGGGGAGTTGCACCTTATGACTCTATTTTTTAAGAAGCTACAAATTACTTATCATAAGTTCCGTCATTATAATTACTGAACTCCTAAGCGTTAAGGAGTTCCACCATCAGCTCAGCCTCACAAAATGTTGACTATTAGACGTAACAACACGTCAACATTAAGATTTTAGTAAAGAAACACTATAAGTGCCTTTAAAATTTGAGGGTTTCCCTCGATTATACCAAGATCTCAGATCCCAAAATGGAAAAAATGGGACTAACTAGAAGGTACACCCTCTAAGTAGGCGAACATACTTTTCTATTCGGTCGACAAACGACTGAGATATGAGGTAACATAGATACAAAAAAAAAACATATAGTCGAATTGATAACCTCCTCCTTTTTTGAAGTCGGTTAAAAAGAAACACATGGACATCACTATTCGACGGATAAATCCGTCTCTGGCGTCGTGGTGGGTAGTAAATTATGTCATTTTTTAGGTATGTAAAAAACCTTTTTGTATTAACTGAAAACTTATTAATTTCAATTGTTGTACTCAATACATTTAATAAATAGGAAATAAACTAAATGTATATATCTTTATTTGAAGAAAATTGTGTATGGTTCAATGTTTAATTATCCGTTTAATTTGAAGACTGAAATATACGTCAAAGGCGTCAAAATATCGTCTTGCGTTTGCGGATATATCCGTCAACGGCGTTCAAAGGGTTAAATAAAAGTCTATAATTTCTGTATTGATGTAATATTAAATACGGGAGTGGTAGCTAGAACATTTTCTTAGTAAGTACAAGGGGTATCAAATAGGTGTGTATACATATTAGATTAGTTTTTAGTAAGTAGTTAAAGGCTAGGTTATCAATAATTGGTTTAAAACAAATACGGAATAAGTATGTTACATTAGGAAAGTATACATTATGTACATACCGCAAAGCATTTTTAGAGCCAGGCTTTGGAAACCGATGTAAACTGATGGTGGAATCTTTAGATGGTGAAGATCCACACATGCAACAGGTTCTAGTGTTTTCTTTTTGCGAAGTCATCGCAAAAATTATACACAAAACAAGAGTCACTGTCTCATCACATCACCGAGAATATATCTCACAAATACACAGTTAATTTCACCAAAACACAGCCACGGAGGAGTAAGCTCAACTTAACGCTACCAATGTTAGTAAAATCAAATGGAACTTATTACAAATAAACGTAGTTACAAGAAAAAAAAGCAAAGTTGCAGCGCGGCAGACATTCTTCCTTGTGAAGACAACTGTCATCCAACCCAAACGTCATCGAGAGGTTGTAAGAGTTGCCATTTGCCACTCATTATAACCTGTTTTATGAGTAATATGTAAAAATAAATATGTAAAAATAATATATGCTTTGTACATTGAATCTATTTGTTTCGTTTCTAATTAATAATACAAGGTATTTTCAAGGATAATTACGCTTCGGAACAATTTAAAAAACTTATTATTAATAAGATACGAAATTTTATTTTTGTTGGCAACATTCTATATATACTCTTTTCACTTTGATGCCGTTGTCTCTCTCGTGTTTACAAGCCCACCTTCATTGTGTTCGTAGAACAATCTTGATACCCCCTGATTCCTGAGTGCTTAGTTTGACTTTTTTCATCTCACGTTCGATTGCGAGCGCGTTAGAATTTTGTATGGGAAAAATAAAGCGCCACCTTGCGGTCACTTTAGGAAATAAAATTGTGATTCTGAGTTTTTACGTACCTACTCAACTCGAGCAGTGAAAACCGACTCGCAATCGAAAGTGAGGACGTAAGACATCGTTTTGCTAGTACGAGTTGCTTTTTTGACAGCTTTTGTCACGAAAGTCAGTGAGCTCTTCACTAACGCAAGTGAAAAGTTTTCACGCGAGTATTTATGGTGAGAGGTGTGGTACAACTACAGTAAACTCGTGAAAATTGAAAAAATCTGAATAGGTAATGGCGGCTCGACTACATTTCGTCTGGAAAATGTTTTCCACAGCTGAATCCAGGGACACCCGTGGTTTTACTGTGAGGAAAAATATGATAGCTAGAGCATCGTTTTATCCACTAAAAGATCTGACTGAGACACAATTTCGAGCGCGATACCGTATCTCAAAAAAATATATTTCAAAATGCTCGCTATGGAGCTCAAGAAAAAAACTAATTTGCGATCTTCTCCAAAGGGTTTCACTCGAACTAAAGGTTTGATTTATTTACACAGTGCACTACGAAATTGCTGTGATTTACTTCCTATTTTTAGGTGTAAAAACTTCTGTTTTGTTTTGATTATTTATAGGTCCTCACCACCCTGCTTTTTTATGCAACGGGATTTTACCAGAGGCCTGGTAGGTATGACAAAAAACATTTCGCAAAAAATTTGCAGTGCATATACAGGGTGTTGATTTCAATACGAGCGGAATTTTCAGAGGTGATTATGTACCTTGTTCTGATCATGAATCACAAAAAAAAATGAGTTCGAAAAAATATTTTTATTTTTATTAAATAATGACGGTTTTCAAAGTAGACCCTAGCGATTTTGAGAGTAGGCCCCCCGACACCACACCGCGCCGGCTTGCGTGCGAACGAACGATACCTACAAAGCAAAAAGGCACCGCAATCCTTTGTGTTTGGCGCGTGAGCGCCGCTCAGGCTTCCCGCCGCCGCGCCGTGCGGTGAAGTAGCGGCTATCTCTTTTTATCGCCCAGCCCGCGCTATCTCGTTCTCGCCCGTCGCTCATACCTCAGTTGTGCTAATAACATCGCATAGGCAACATGTTTTGCGAAAATGACGCAAAATTATTCCAACGGTGAACTCGTCGTAATGGTGCGATTGTATGCAATAACTGACAATAGTTTGAGTGCAGCAGACTCGCTCATTTAATAATCTTGGTACTTTTTTATTTTGAAACGGTTTAGCATAAATCTAGACAAAAGCTCAGGGTTCGATTTCCGTTTGAACTCCCAAAGTTAGTTAAAATGATATACCTACCTACATGACTTTTGCTCATTAAGTAATAATAACTTAAAAAATCATAAACCATTAAAACTTCTTTTGATTTTCAAAAGATTAGCCAAGCCAATTCCCACCTGAAGGCTCAAATTGTGTTTAAGTTACAGTACAGTACAGATGACTTTAGTAAGCCTAGATTAAGATTCAATTCGAAGTAGTAATTTAGAGTTTGAGGTTCGATAGATTCTCGATTGATTGCTCAAATTAATGAAAAACAGTGCGATCGATACCCAGTGCGCCATTAATTGATTGAAATTTAAGTGTTTCGGGTTAAAGTTTCAAAATTTCTGATGGATTGCCCAATTTCAGTGAGTTTTATCAAGATTAGGTAATTTGATTTGTTACAGATGAGTTTTAGGTATGTTTGTCGGTCCTAAGCCCGATTAAAGTAGGAAGGGAAATTTGGAATCAACTAATCCAAACACGTGAAATCGCTTATTCTTAAAGTCGGTAAAATATCAACATACACACTCGGGCATAACGTACCCGGCAGATACAGATAAATCAGCACTGACCGCTAGTTAGTACCTACTTGTCGCGTGCTACGCGATTCGCGCCCGCTACGATTACAGTGTAAACATAATGCAGTGTCTGACGCCACAACGCAGTAAGGGTTTCATAAAAAATAATCGCTTAAAATTTCAGTTTAATTATTTTGTAATATTTGGTTCCACATACCTGTTCTATATGGGATCATACATTGTTTTTATAAATACCGCTCGGATTGAAATCAACACCCTGTATACAGAAGAGTTCACACAGGCTCTGACACTCCCGAATAATATTAACAAATATATAAAGTTTCCGGACAATCCTGCAGCCAGACAGGCAGTCAGTCTTAGGTAACTACCGATTAACCTTTGTAACATATATAACCTAACAATATATACTAATATATTTTTTTAGATTTTACAGATTCTATGGTATCCCAGGAGTGATTGGTTGTGTGGGTGGTAGCAATTTTAAGTTTGTGGTTTCAAGAAAGGAGGCGGAACACTTGTTCTAAAGCAGAAAACATTACCATTCTCTCAATGTACAGATGGTAAATAATTCAACATATTGTTGGTGAGCAAACAACACAGCGGAAATCCTATGAATTTATAGATGATTTATGTGGTGTTTTTTTTTGCTTATTGACAATATGTCATTGAATAAAAAATGTGAGATAATGTATGTATAATGTAAAACTTTGTATTTTGTAGATATGTGATTACCAATACCTCATTATAAATGTAAATGCTAAGTTTAGTAGAGCAAATCATGACTAGATGCACATTGTTGGTTGGTGAATGAATGAATAAGTAAGGATGTAAAATAAAACTAAAAGATTGGGATTCATACAAGAGGTAATGCCTTGTAAAAAAAAACACGATAACTGTATTTATTCACACTTACTACTCCATATACGTCACAAACGTATCGAATTGAGCTGCACTTGTCTCCATTTTCTTTCAAAATGATACTTTAAAAGCAAACAAACAAAAGGCGCGCCGCGTCAATGTGTTTTTGTATTTGACGTATCTAAAATACTCGAACAATTTCAATAGACAGTTAGATTACATGAGGGTTACTATAGGATAATGTACCCTCAAATCTGGTTGGCTTATCTTTAGAAGTGAATGTCTATGGTAGCTGAACTATCAAATTACCAACATAATAAAAATAATGCTCACCTCTCGCAGTGAGTAAACGCGGATCGAATAGTTTGCTTCGATTGCAACTCATACTCGCGTGTGTTCGATAGTCGATGCGTTTGACGTTTGCTCGATTAACGCGCTGGTAAAGTCATTCGATGAACTTTGTGTCACTCAAACTAAGCACTCCGTACAGCTGTACTCTAGACTAGAGTGACGTTCACAAGTGACGCCATGACACTTTGAAGTGTTTTGGTGCAAATTTTAAATTTATGAATTAAAAAGTAATTTTTAAATACTAAACCATGATTTTGAGCAGAAATATTATGTTTGTTGTAATTAATATATATTTCCGAGTATTATAGAACAGTTTCTCAAAATTTGTGATAATGACAAATTCATCATTCCTATTATAAAATTTGGTGAGCCAACCCAAAACAGCATTTAAATGATTTAGTCAGCATAGAAAGATTTTGTCTGCAATAATAAAAATCAGGAGACAATGTTTGTTTCGCAAATAATTTTGATAATGGTCAAAATTTAAATCATTAATAGGCAGCATACCACTACCATGAGTTTGCACTTTGCATAATAAACATTCGGTCCGCAAAATAACTACTTGGTCAGCAATATTTTATGATGGATCAACAGAGAAAACATGTTTATATGCATTCTATTTGATTGGTATGCATATTTTAAACATGATACCAACTTTCCATCGACCAATAACGCTTTGGAGTCTTTTAACAGAGTAATAAAGGATAGCAACACACTACGCAAACGCTCTTTAAATCTTTAATTCAATCGTCAATTCAAGAAACAATATTTCAGCAAGTGGTTTGTCTCATTGCCAACTGAAAGAAACGATTGGCTAAAAGGGAGATGTGACTGTCCGGTTTTTTAAAGTTATACATATGCAAGCTCGTGATTGGTTTGGCGATTCGCTTAAAGTATGTGTTTCCCCACTGGAAAATTATTCCCACATGGGAAAAAAGGAAACTTGGCCGTCCGTCAAAAGCAAAACAGGCATTGATAATAGAAAAAAAATCTTTCTCATCGTTTGATTCCTTGTTGATTAGATATAGTAATTATGAGAATTAAACATTTTGTTAAAGTACGTTTTATTTTAAAACTTGTGTATAAGAAGTCATGTCATACTCATTGTATGTATAAATTTAGTAAATAATAATTATTATAGCTTAAGTGCCTGAGTATCTTCTTAATTATCTCATATATTGGAATCATCTCAATTAAAAAATAAGAATAATGAAATATTTTATTAATTTACATTTCTATTACAAACACATCCACTCAGAAAGTAATTAAATTACATCATATTTGTAGTGTACATCCGGCCGTCTGAGCCAGGCTTCTATAGAGATCTAGCATATCTAGGCTGATAACGAATCGTTAGTGACGCTGATATATCCAGGTTTCATCGTTTGTGACGCAATAGTTTTCTTTGAAAATCAAAAAAACTAGGCTCAGACAGCCAGAATTTCGCATTTTCTGACTTTCCAGATCTCAACTATCAGAGGGTTTCAGGGCGCTGTTTCTTATAAAATGTAATGTGACGCGTAAGTGACGGTCATCCGAAATAATTTCATCAATTTTAATCCAGTACTTTTTGAGAAATCGTGATAAACGTCGCTGACGAGCGTACAACGCAGACGTGTCGCAAGTTTATTTTAAATCTCGTAACTCATAGTCGCTTAAAATTGAACACTGATAATTGCGCTATACGTCACCTTTTCATCTGGGCGCAAGTGTGTGTGTTGTGACGATCTTAACTCGACGCCAACGCACCCCCGCGAGTGAACGAGACGCACTTATTATCTTATCGGACTGTCTTTGCAACGCCAAGGATCTACAATGAGCGTACAGCGGTCGCCGACTGGATGTGGCAACAAAGCAAAACTCAGCGGCTCACAACCAAACTTGTCTGATGTCTCTACTTATGAAACTCCAATCAACATAACTCATCGTAAAAGAAAAGAACCTGACGACAGCGCTTGGATACGCTCGGAACTTTCAGAATTAAAGAACCAAATGTTGTCAATGTTGGAATTGATTAAATCAACTAGCACTTCTCAAGCTGTAAGTATTACCAGAATCAGTGATGACATCACCTCAATAAAGCGTCAAGTAAGTGATATTAATAATACTATCACAAACTTAGTATCAGAACAGAATTCCATAAAAATAACGGTCAATAATCTTTAAAATGCAACTGCCAGTATAAATAAAAAAGTCAATGTTCTGGAGGAAGACTTAGGTAAACTTAAGGATACCTTGCCAATATCTACATCCAGTGCCTCTTCACTTCTGAGCTGCGAGGAGATAATGATTGAGATGAATGAGCGAGACATTCGATCCAAAAACATAGTAGTTATAGGAATACCGGAAACGGAAATTACTACTGACTGTAATGCTTACAATAAAGATGAAATCAACAAAATCCTACAAATGATAATCTGTGAATATCCAGAGCCCATCAAAATCTTTCGGCTTGGAAAATTCAAACCTGGTCATACCCGTCCTATCAAAGTATGTTTTCCTTCAAAAGAAGCTGCTATAAACGTACTGCGGAATAGAAGCTCTGTGAAACTAAACAGTATTAAGATATTTTCTGACCAAACACCTAAACAAAAACAACTCATGCAAAAGCTGAAAGATGAACTCGAAAAACGATCTGCCAATGGAGAAAAGAACTTAATTATTAAATACATGAAAGGTGTTCCTAAAATTATTAAAACAGTGGATGAAAAAAGTAAAATAAGCCAACCAACGACGTCAAAAAACTAACAGCCTCCACGGGGAAATTGACTCACATGACTGCTTGTAACTACAATAATATTGCATTACACAAAAAGTCACTCAAGTGTATTTATTTGAACGCCTGTAGTCTCGTCAAGCCTGGCAAACTCGATGAATTACATTGCATTGCTGCCTCTTTGCAACTGCATATAATTGTGGTATCAGAAACCTGGATAAAAAGTGACATTGATCTCCAAATACTCCAAATTCCGAGCTATACCCACTACTACAGTCATAGACAAAATAGAAAAGGAGGAGGAGCCTCAATTTTTATACATAATAACCTTCAGCACAGCCTGATAGAAGAACACTGTATTGAAAATGATATCCACTTCCTCTGGATCCACTTGTCTAGGCAAAATTTAGATATTGGTGCTATATATAATCCCAACAGAAAAAAGGTGGATACTTTTCTTGAAGCGTACTCTTTGCATCTACATGAAAGAAAGAGAGCTATTATTTTCGGTGACTTCAACTTCGATCTACTGACACCGGACAAAGACGTGCGTAAATATACAGATACAATTAAAGAAGCGGGCTATAGAATTCTAAATAAAGTAAATCGTAAGCACTGTACTCGGGAAACTGAAGCTAAGAAATCCATTATTGACCATGTGTGCACAAATCTAAAAGATAATAACTTCAACCTCTGTATAATTGAGTCAGATATGTCCGATCATAAGCAGATATTTCTTGAGATCGAAAACTACCAACCAGCGCCCCTTGAAAGGATCACGTATACTGCAATAAACTATGACAGATTATATGATAACTTAGAAACCTATATGAAAAACTTTGAAGAAAAAGCTGTTTTTGATTACAACATGCTCGAGCAAGTAATCTTAAACAGCGTGGCCAAAAGTAAAATTACCAAAACTAAAATTCAAAACCCACCACGGCAGGACTGGATAAATAAAGAAATCATATGTCATATAAATATGCGGAATGAATTACGGCAAAGATACATAAATAACACGTCAGACGAAAAACTTGAAGTAAAATACAAAGTGGCAAGATCCAAAGTACAGAAAAAAATTCAAGAAACGAAAAAAGCATACTATTTCAAATACTTCCAAAAACACGTGAAGAATCCCAGATCAATGTGGCAAGGTATTAATAACTTGGCTAGAAATAAAATAACAAATTCAATTGGACCCCAAAAGCTTATTATGGACTCCAAATCAATCACTGAAGTCGAAGATATCTGCGAATGTTTCAATAAGTATTTTGCAACAATTGGTGAAGTCTTAGCTAGCGAAATTCCAAATGCTTACTTAACAAGACAAAATTTGATAGTTGCCAATCCAACACACTCTAACAACCTGTCAAAGTTTGAGCATGTAACCACGGATGAAATTGCGAAACTTATTGATGAACTTGACCCTCATACGAGGGTCAAACTGAAAGTTCTTAGAAAATCAAAAACTGATTACATTAGCCAGTTATTAGTTTTATTATATCTTTTCAAAATATTGTCCATTGACGTCAATACACCGCTGCATGCGATGGAACCACTGGAAAAAGCACTTTGCCCACTCGTCCTTAGGGGTCTCTTCAATGGCATCGCGATACGCAGCCACCGCTTCTTCAGCATTCATAAACCGCTTTCCTTTAAGTTTTTCTTTAATTTTTGGAAATAAATAAAAATCACAAGGCGCGAGGTCGGGGCTATACGGCGGGTGACCCAGTAATTCAACGTTTGATGTCGCCAAATAGTCGATCGTTCGCTTGGCGGTGTGCGACGAGGCGTTGTCGTGGTGAAGGAGGATCCTACTGCGAGGTCGTTTCTCTCGAACTTTTTCCAAGACAAGTGGCAAACAATTGGTAGTGTACCATTCTGCAGAAACTGTTTTTTGATCCTCTAACACAATTGTTGCGAAATGACCTATCCTTCCAAAGAACGAGGCCACCATTTTTTTTCCCGCACTTCGATCTCTCTTCACTTTAGTTGGCAACTCCTCGAAAGGAAACACCCACTGAGCAGATTGTCTTTTGGTTTCAGGATCATAACAGTAAATCCAGCTTTCGTCACCTGTTAGTATGTCGAACACAGCATTTGAGTCACCTCCGTTAAATCTTTCAATCATTTTACGGCACCAATCCACACGATGGAGTTTTTGAGCCTTAGTCAAATTATGAGGTATCCACCGGGCGCAAAGCTTCCTGACCGCTAAATGTTCGTGGAGGATTTTGTGCACTTGACTCATACCGATGCCTAAGCTTGTCCGAATCTGCTGATAGGTCACTCTTTTGTCAGTCTCTATCATACGCCGCACAACACAGATGTTATTTTCAGTCGTCGCCGTAGAAGGCCGTCCCTCACGTACATCATCAGTGAGATTAGTGCGACCACGTTTAAACTCATTAAACCAGTTGTAAACAGTCGCACGAGATGGGGCTTCATCGTGAAAGGCCAATCGTAGTCTATCATAACTTTCTTGTTGACATAAATGACATCGAAAGTCATAAAAAATCATTGCACGAAAATTTTCTCGTGTTAAATTCATGTTGACGTGACACAGACAATTTTCAATTTGCCGCCAAATCGTAAAACAAATGACAAATGAATGAAATATATACTCAGTAATATTGGCAAAGAGTTCTATTTTCAAATTTTAGAATATTTTTTTATTATATTGTTTATAAGTGGCCAATTCTAAGAACTTTCAGTTTGACCCTCGTACCTCCTGTGGGATTGATGGTTTAAGTGCTAAATCCATTAAATCCATTAGACGGCTAATCTCCACCCCACTCACAAAATGTATAAATAACTGCATGAACCGAGGAATCTTTCCAGACTCATTAAAAATTGCAAAAGTTAAACCAATTTTCAAATCCGGTAATAAATCAGACCCATGTAATTACCGCCCAATTTCGATCTTGCCGATTCTATCAAAAATATTTGAAAAAGTTATCTACTCGCGATTAGAAAAACACCTTAAAGTTTCTAAATTTCTGTACAAGAAACAATACGGCTTCAGACCAAGATCTAACACGCTCTCGGCCACGGCTGACCTCGTGACCAAGGTAAGAAACAGAATCGATGAAAAACATCTAGTTTTGGGCATTTTCATCGATCTTAAAAAGCTTTTGACACCATTAGTCATAAAATTCTTTTGGAGAAGTTGTTGCAAGCTGGTATCACGGGCTCTGCCTATGCCATACTAAAATCATACCTCGAAAATCGTAAACAAGTTGTTGTAATCGGTCAAACTTTAAGCTCTGCTCGCCCAGTTAACTTTGGTGTCCCTCAGGGGTCTATTCTAGGGCCACTCCTATTTTTGATATACATCAACAATATCCAACACGTTGGTCTATCTGCCGATGTAACTCTTTACGCAGACGATACAAGCTTGTTTTACTTTGGTCACTCGATCAAAGCTATGACAACAAAAGCACAATGTGATTTAGACCTTCTTAATAGCTGGTTTCTATCAAACTCTCTCACCATTAACTCAGCTAAAACAAACTTTGTTCTGTATGCTGCTAAAAACAAAAATATCGATGGTATAATACAACTCCATATAAACAATGAAGAACTTCATAGAAAATCGCATGAAAAATACTTAGGGCTTATTCTCGATCAGCAACTAAACTGGAAAGTTCACATCAATAAAGTTAAAACTAAACTTACATCACTCACAGGTACAATTCGTGGCATTTCCAAGTTACTTCCACTCAAATTAAAATATGTTATTTATAACTCTCTTATCAAGCCTCACTTGGACTATTTGATTGAAATCTGGGGTTCAGCCGCAAAATCAAACTTACAACCTTTACAAATAGCGCAGAACAAATTGATAAAATCCCTCTTTCACTACGATTTTCGCACAGGTACTGAAACAATTTACAATGAAACTAAAATTATGAACATAACTCAAACTTACATGTATTACACATGTATATTGATTTACAAAATTCTAAATAATCTCATTCATTCATCCATATCATTCCACAAAAAATCACGAATACAAAAAATTAAATTAAGAAACGCTAATAATCTAATATCACGTCCACCTCGAACAAATTACGGTTCTAAAAATATTGAATTTGAAGGAGTTAAAATGTACAATAAATTACCAACGAAAATAAAAGATGCAAAATCATTACCCAATTTTAAAAATAAATTAAAATCATACTTGCTTGATGGCATATAAGCTTATCGTATAGTACATATAAAAACTATAAAAATGTATATATAAAAAAAACTACGTAAATAATATTTAAAACAAAAAAAAAATATTAAATACAAATAATACAATTAAAAAAACACGAAACCATAATTAATTCAAGTATATGAAAAATACGCTAAAAAAATCAAAAATGCACCACCTCCTCACAACATGCCACTTCCATAAAGCATGTACGCTCGGTGCGCTTTACATCCGTGGTTGACAGACGTGTTTTATTTGTCACACTCAAGTCCTGACTCGATGTTTTTTGTGAGTTACCCGACATTATTTTAATTTTTGTTTCCATTTAATCTGAACTTGCTAACTAAATTTGTTATACCTAGATGTAAGTACGCTTGTTATGTTATGTTAATTTAAACTATTTATGTAATGTAATTTCTCAGTAAGTGAATTATCTGTAATTCTTTTGAGAAATAAAGTTCTTAAACCGTAAACGTGTGGCTCAGACAGCCTGATATCCGGTCGTCTGAGCCAACTTGTTTTTTTTCTATATTGCACGAAATGTTACGTTTTGAACAAATGTTTTTAGGATTTACTGATGTGACGACGTTCGTGACAGCTCTCGACCAGATTTGAACCTACGTGACGCACGCGTTTTGGAGAAATTGAGAAAAAGCTGTTGGCTCAGACAGCTGGATGCTGGCTGTCCCCTCATATCAAGGCGGATGCTTTCTCCTGCTATTTAAATATTTAATTACGTAGTCAATAACTACGCCTATGAAGGAAAATATGTTAATTATTTATGGTCTCAGGTATTTCAGGGAAAAAAAAATGTTAGATTACTATTTATTTGAAAACAACCGCTAATTTAATTAAGGTACTACAATATTAGAGAATTTTGGTAAGGTACATACTACTATATATTACTCGACTCTTCCCATGTGATTACGGCCCACTTAGGACAAGATACAATCATTAACTCGTCCCACCATGCCTATACAGGGTGTATCGGGCAGAGTGTAGGTAAATTCAACTTAAGGTCAAATGAGAAGTCTAGATAACAGAACAAAAATAATCATTGAATAAATTTAAGCGTGTATGAAATTATCTCACCGGGAACCATTCCGCGAAACGACTGAAAATCATGGGCACACACATACTATGGCCCGCGCCACGCGACGGTAATCGTTTAATTAACTCAGTTTCTCCTTCGTACTTTTACCGGACATAGGACCGGCAAAGAATCTTAAACTCGAAACTTATGTTCATATCAAAATCTGTCATTTTAAATTATCTTCGAAACAAAAGAAAACAGGAAATTTACAATAAAAACTCTTAACTCGATTAAGATGCTTTGGTGTATAAAGATGAAATAAGAAACCAAAAATTTGCGCACGGGCGGGACTTGAACCAGCAACCTTTTGGCAAACCGGGCCAAACGCTCGCTAAAGTTATCTCCTAACTAAAGTGACGCAATAAATAGTGTGTATGTATTCACATGCGTAGGGGTGGATACTGCTGGGTGCGTATGGAAAGATTAACTTCCTGACCATGTTAATTTATCTATACATTTTCTGTTAAATTGAAAACTTCTTTATGCAATTCTTTAGGTAGCTTAACTTCTTAAGTAAACAATAATTTGTCACATGGTATGATTTAAAATAACTCACCTGGCAATTGCAGGGTAGGAACAGCATTAGCGCTTAGCCTTTTGCTTACAGTACAATATCTTGATGCAAAATGTAGATGACATATTCTTCTATATTTGTGAATTACTTTATTGTCCAAATTGAGAATTTCACCACCCACAGCATACACCCATGTACGAAACCTCTCTGTGTCACGGTCTGGCTTGGGAAAATTATGCAAGATAACTTCTGGACCTGCAATAAATAAATGAAATAAAAACATTGCCAAAGAGTTTGTAATAAATAGTTATAGCTAGCTAAGCTAAACTGTGTTGCAGCTCTATCAACATCCTGAATATATAAGGTTACCTCGTTTTAAGTGATAATATTTTAACAGAGCATCAA
The DNA here is from genome assembly GCA_963924145.1 of Pyrausta purpuralis. Taxonomy (NCBI): domain Eukaryota; kingdom Metazoa; phylum Arthropoda; class Insecta; order Lepidoptera; family Crambidae; genus Pyrausta; species Pyrausta purpuralis. Next base: position 20,351,380 of record OZ001652.1, on the reverse strand, counting down.
ACAATAACATAGAAAGAGGACCCAATAATTATTTTTTTTGAAAACTGGCCCGTTTACGTTTTTATTTTTCCTAACAAAAAAAATATTATTTTTTAAGAGCACCCTGTTCCGCGACATCGCCTTTCGTCTCTTACATAAGTACTACATTGAGCGAAAACTAGACAGCAAATGGGCCTGAGTGTGACGGAAGATGGACTAGCTAAGCGAGAACGAGACAGACGCGTGGGCGTGAGCGTGACAGAAGATGCCTATCTCATTCATGCGGCGTGCCGATGCGCGGTACTCGGGCGGTAGGGGGCGCCGCTGCGCGCCTATTTATTTGGTCCTACATAATAATAATAATAAAGGTAACTACCTACTGCATTCGATTACCTATTTTAACGAAACACTAATATGAAAAAAACATTATCAACGTGTATCAGTACCTAATAAATCAAACAGATAGATCAGTTAGATAAACGCTAAACAAACAAAACAGCTGGGTATGAAAACAAAGACAAAAACTTAAGAAGGTATGTGCCCATTTATCTGAGGCCTAAAACAGCTGGGTAGGTATGATTCTCTGAAACAGTAACTCAACTTAGGTAGGTATGTGTTCATTAATCGTAGGCCTAAAACCCTAACAGCTGGGTATGTATGATAAACTAAGACAGAAACTCAACTTAGGTACCTATGTGTTTATCGCAGGCTTAAAACATGAACAGCTGGGCAGGTATGATAAACTAAAACTACCTAATTGTGTTGTGTTCCTTCTGTTTATTTAATAATAATAAGGAGACAAAGCTTATGTGAAAGTAAACTTCCTAATTGTGTTGTGTTACCTGTGTTTATTTAATAATAATAAGACAAATCTTATGTGAAAGTAAACTTAAAAAAGAATACCTACCTATTAAAATTCTCAATCTTACTAAATTTAACTTAGACAGATGTTGTAGTTACCTACCTACCTACCTAATGAGTACCTATTGATTCCTTTTGATTCAGAAGATGGATATGCACTTAAAATTGCGTGAGTAAAATAAACACAGTTTTGTTTTAAATTTCGTTTATTAGGTACCGTAAATTAACATAACACATAAAACGCGAACACATCTTTGAAAATTACGTACATTTTTATTATTGTTTACTTTTAATTATCACACTTGCTCAGTTTTTGTACAGATATGTGGATACAAGTCTTATTTCACAATAAAATAAATTAAAACTAGGATTTCTGCATTGGTTTACAAATACGTTTTCTTTATTAGCAGCGATAAGTTAACATTTGAAAACAATGACGTCAAAGATTTGAAGTAAAACAGGTTACTATTTTTACGGTAACATCTTATTTTACAATTGCCAATTGAGGCGATACCTCCTAACCTTATTATTATGCAAACTGGGCCTCTATTTTTGAATCACTCGTTTGAACATGGCGTGTGAGTTTTGTTTGAAAACAAATTAAAAATCAATAAAAATCACGCAAAATATTCGCGTTGGTACTCACAAAATTCATTAATCATTTTTGCAAATCACTTCCACGTGAGATTATACTAATTTTCATAGGAAAATCGGTCATTAAACAATGAATATCACACACCATCTTGACGCGAGTGATTCAAAAATAAGGGCCCTGAAGCGAGCACTAGACAATCTAGCTATCACGAGCACTGCTTTTTTTTCACTAGTCATCACGGCATTCACTGTTCATACACACACGTATGCACTGAAACTTTGCTGGAATTGGTGGCGAATAACTGCAGCATTGTGTTGTGCATGCACGTTATCCCAACAACGTGCAATTGCGCAGTAGTCAACGGGAGGACTCGAGCTCGTGCTGTTCGATCTTCGTCGCATAGTCCGCACCAGCAGCAAAACTTGGACCCTCAAGTGATAAAGGCGTAATCCCCGCCAACAGCAAATCTTGGACCCTCAAGTGATAAAGGTGGAGGGCTTCGTTGTGCAGAAACCGCCATAGCAAGCGTCTGCGGTGTTTGGCAGTCGGTGCCGTACCAGGTCAAGGCGCGGCGGGAAACTATGTGATGCTGGTCACACGACCCAGGCTTCGGAAAACGCACCGCAGGTCCGCGACGCGCGCGCACACGACATACAAACGCGAATTTTTTTGGCAGACTGACTCGCGTCGCGCGCGCGGCCGCGGCTATCCGGTGGGGCCCCCGCCCCCGCTCCCCAGCGGCCGCGAGCGCGACACGTGTAGGCAGGCAGGCAACACGGCGGCGATGGGCGGCGCGTATGACAATACCTACAAAGAAAGACCGAGAGCTCCGCTCAGCAACACGCGGCACGGGGTGTTTTATTTTACTCTTTTTTCTACATGTTTAGAGGCGATTTTCTCGAAAACTAGCGTATAAAAATTTTTTTTTTTCGTACAAAATATATTTCATTTATTTTTCTGAATCTGCCTTTAAAATATTATCACTTAAAACGAGGTAGCCTTATATAATTATATTGAGTGCATAGGGCTCTACATGCTGTTCAGATATATTAATCCACAGGTTGAATGTGTAAAGTGAATGACAATTGGCTTTATAAAACTTAAACATGTTAAGTACAACACTAAAACATGTGAACAAGCATATAGAAATTAATTAATATTGACCTTACGAAATTAAATGAATAATAAGTATTTAACTCACGTGATTTTCCACAGTTAGGAACACAGCACTTTTTATTTACCGGCACAGACATTGTAACCAAATCAAGAGGAAATCGAATCCTAAAAACGTAGCATAGATTATAGGCATGGGCAGCGAACAGTTGGTTATAAAGGAAAAAGGTAGGTCGTAAATATGAACATAAATATGGAAAATAGCGCAGCGCAGGAGTACTTTTAAGTAAGGTACGCAGAACAACAGTAATTTTAAAAGTTTTAAAACATTTGTCAGCTAACACCATATTTGACGTTCCTTTCCACAGTTTTGATATTTTAAGTCAAATAGGTTGAAATAACCATTTTAAAGCATAGGTAGAATAATAGATAATCATATAGAATACTTCACAAGCTACATATAAATAGAGGTATTTTACGTTATTTCGTCATTAGCTGCGTAGGACGAAACACATAAAAACATTTAAGACATTGCCAGTGCAAAAAAAATATGCAGTAATACCATATAAAAGAAAATAACACCATCTATTGCTACGTGTATTCAGTGCACGGTAGAGACTTATTTTCATCATATTCTTCTTTTGCTTCGAAAGTCAGTCGAAAACTGTATTGTATGTTTTAGGTTTGATCAGAGTCAAAAACCGGATTCGTGCCGAACCGCGACCGCGACGCGAACCGCGTTCGCTTCTCTTGCGCTCGCTCGCACAAGCACGCTGGTTTCAAGGCGTCGCCGCTCCGAGGTCCCGGGTTCGATTCCCGGTCGGGTCAATATAGAAATCAAATTATTCTATATTGTCTCAGGTCTGGGTATTGTGGTACCACTATTGTGTATGATTTCCATGACACAAGTGCATAAGCTACTTACTTTGGAATCAGAGCAATGTATGGGTGAGGCCGCCAAAAAATTACTAGTTTGAAGAATGACTTAGCGTCCGGCAACTTTTTATAAATAAAAATTATAATTACCAAATTTTATAATTTTTCCCATAAACGTAACATTTTTATTAGTATTTCAAATACACAAACTGCTGTGAATCTACTTTTTTCCATTTAATAAAATGCTTTTTATTGTGAGAATACACAACTGCTAGAACAAAAAAGTGTCCTAATTGATACCACTACATAATGTTAGCACCTATAGTAATTATTTTTCGGTTCATTCTATTGACAATTGAAATATTTTTTATTAAAAATCACATAATTTAGACAATATTTAATTACATTACTATAGTTTACCTGATAAAATAGCAATATTTTTTAACAATAACATAATGTCCTTGTATTTAATGATTTTAAGTTACCATTATTTTTTCTATTTGTTCGCAATTGAGCTGTAGAATCCGTTTTTATAGATTGGTAACACCAGTATCCATCTTGTCTATGTTAAAATTAATAAAAAGTTATAACAAAATATCAGCTTTTATTACTACTAGCGCCATCTAGTTTAAAGTTATGTAAACTGTATCGTGTTTATTGATGAAAATAAAAATCTGTCAGTCTGTTGCAAACCACGAACGCGTTTTATTTATCAGGTTATGGGCCCAGACCCATTTTTTGCTTATTACAGTTTAAAGTTATCAGTAAATCGTGAAAGTAGACAATCTTATTATCAGTGAAGAAACTCGTTAACGACATTTGAACAATGGCCGGTAGTTATATGGTGAACGTACCGAAGCTCAAGGGGCGTGAAAATTACGACGAATGGGCGTTCGCCGCGGAGAACTTTCTGATCCTTGAAGGATTGGACATAAATAAGGCTACGAAAGATGCTGAAAAACCTGATGCAGAAGCTTTAAAGGCTAAAGCTAAACTCATCATGACGATAGATTCATCACTTTATGTCCACATCAAGAACGAGAAAATGATGATGATAAATATGATGTATGGAAACGCCTGAAGTCTCTATTCGATGATTCCGGATTTCAGAGAAAAATTCATTTACTTCGGCATCTTATCTCAATTAGATTGGAGGATTGCGAAACCATGACTACCTACGTTACGCAAATAGTAGAAACAGCTCAGAAATTACGAGGAACTGGCTTTGCCATCACTGATGAGTGGGTGGGATGTCTTTTATTGGCTGGATTAACAGATAAGTTCACTCCGATGATAATGGCTATCGAGCATTCCGGTATGACCATTAGTACAGACGCCATTAAATCTAAGTTAATGGATATGAGTTCGGATTTTGAGGTTAAATCAGAAGGCGCGCTTATAGCACGTGGTGGTACCCAAAAACGCAACCTACAAACGCGTGTGCAAAATAGTAGCGGAAACAGCCCAAATGGAACGCTCCCGTCAAGTAGTGGGAATGCCAACATAACAGCAAAAAAGGAAATTCGCTGCTATCATTGTAAGAAAATCGGCCATTACAAGAGTCAGTGCCGCCTATTGAATAAAGACAAGCAAAAACAACAAAGTCCGAACGTGTTGAGTGCAGTTTTCATATCGCGCGAGTTTAATCAATCCGACTGGTATGTCGACTCAGGCGCAAGCAGCCACATGGTGTCAAATAAAGACATGCTGAGAAACATAACCTATACACCAAGAAATTGTCGTCGCGAATCAGACTAAAGTGCCTGTATTGTGTTCCGGAGACCTGAACCTTACTATGCGGGTCGGTACGTCGAAGCATGAGGTGGAAGTAAAGAATGTTTTATGCATCCCCACACTCACTACAAATCTACTATCAGTGAGCAGAATGATTGCAAATGGGAACAGAATATCCTTCAACAAGAATGGATGTTACATTTACAATGCTCAGAATGACTGTATAGGAGAAGCCAGTTTGGAAAACGACGTTTACAGACTAAATATTGAAAATCCGGAGCAGGCCTTGGCTGCAACAGTGAAGACCTCCTGTGCAACATGGCACAGACGATTAGGTCATATCAACCTAAGTGACCTTGAAAAAATGAGAAATGGTACAGTTGAAGGTGTCACTTACCAAGACAAATGTGATATAAGCAAATCAAGTTGTATAGTTTGTTGCGAAGGAAAGCAAACTAGGCTGCCTTTTCACCTCAGTTCGAGTAAGAGCAGCAGAGTTCTAGAATTAGTTCACACAGACCTATGTGGACCAATGGAACAGAAATCACTTGGTTTAGCTAGATACTATCTCTTATTTGTTGATGACTACAGCCGGATGTGTTTCGTTTATTTTCTGAAGGAAAAGAATGAAACCTTTAAGTATTTCCGAGAATTTAAAGAACTAGTCGAGAACCAGAAATCAGAAAAAATAAAAAGATTGAGATCAGACAATGGAGGTGAATTCTGCTCGGCAGAAATGGAGAATTACCTGAAGAAAAATGGTATTATTCATGAGAAGACGGTGCCCTATACACCGGAACAGAATGGCTTGAGTGAAAGATTTAACAGATCAATCGTAGAAAAGTCACGCTGCCTTCTGTTTAATGCCCAACTTGACAAAAGATTATGGGCTGAAGCTGTAAACACAGCAGTCTATCTCAAAAATAGATCTCCAGCGGCAGGTTTGAAAGACAACATAACTCCATTTGAGATGTGGACAGACCAAAAGCCTAATCTCGATCACATAAGAGTCTTTGGAAGTCCAGTTATGACCCACATTCCTAAAGAAAAACGCCACAAGTGGGATAAGAAATCAGATATGTTACAACTTGTTGGCTATTCTGAAAACATCAAAGGCTATCGACTGTACAACCCAGTAACCAAGAAAATAACTGTGGCTAGAGATGTTGTCATAATGGAGAGTCCCAAAAATGACGCAATAGAAGTTGTGGTTGAAAAGAGGGAGCCAGAAAAAGAAGAAGCAGTAGGAGAAGAAACCGAGACAACCATAGAAGAAAATGAGCACACAACCAATGAGGATGACCCAACATATTATCCTGCCAGTGATTTGTCAAACAATCAAGTTGCTGATGACAGTGCTGATGATTTCTTGATAACAGATGATATGGATATTTTGTCTCAAAACAGTGATATCAAACAAGGCAAACGTATTCGTCGTGCACCCGATAGGTTTGGTTTCGCCAACATGTGTGTTGAGGACTTATCCAGTGAACAGATTTCCCTACAGGACGCTCTTACTGGTCCCGAAAAAGTGCAGTGGTACAGTGCTATGCAGGATGAACTTAAATCCTTTGCAGATAATGACACTTGGGAGTTGGTTGACAGGCCAAGTGAAGGTACAGTGGTTAAAAATAAGTGGGTGTTCAAAAAGAAAAGTGATAGCAGTGGTAAGGTGCGATACCGAGCCAGACTCGTCGCAAAGGGCTTCACACAGGTTAGAGGAATTGACTATCATGAAACTTTTTCACCTGTTTTGCGTTACTCCACTTTGAGACTACTTTTTGCCTTAGTTGTTCATTACAATCTTAAAATGAACCACTTGGATGTACCAACTGCTTTCCTTAATGGTGATATTGATGAATGTGTTTTTATGGAAATTCCTGAAAATTCAAATTTTAATAATTGCAGTAACAAAGTGTTAAAGTTACAAAAGGCCATCTATGGATTGAAACAATCTGCAAGAGCATGGTACATAAAAGTGGAAAGCAGTTTGATAAACTTGGGTTTTAATAAGTCTAAATATGAACCTTGTTTATTTTATAAATGTCAAGACAGTGTAAAAGTTTATGTAGCATTGTTCGTTGATGATTTTTTTGTTTTTTACAACTGTGAAAATACCTACAGAGTTTTGAAAAATGCTTTAATATCAGATTTCAAAATTAAAGACTTAGGTCAAATAAAAAACTGTCTTGGGATGAATGTAAATGTTAACGACGATTGTATAACATTAGATCAAGAGCATTTTGTTGATAATATCCTAAAGAAATTTAACATGATTGATTGTAATACTTCAGATACTCCAATGGAAGTGAATTTGAAATTAGAAAAGGATTTGAATTGTGATAAAGAAACTTACCCATACCAACAGCTGATTGGATGTCTCATGTATCTTTCAGTACTAACCAGGCCAGACATCTCATACAGTGTCAGTTTTTTGAGTCAGTATAATACATGTTATAATGAAACACATTGGAAACATTTAAAAAGATTGTTAAGATATTTACAAAAAACTAAAAATTTTGGTTTAATTTTCAAGAAAAATAATGAAGCAGTACATGGTTTTGTAGATGCTGACTGGGCATCTTGTAATATTGATAGACGATCATACACAGGGTATTGTTTTGTTTTGTCAGGCTGTGTTATAAGTTATGAGTCTCGAAAGCAAAGAACTGTTGCTCTATCAAGCACAGAAGCAGAATACATGGCGCTTTCTGAAGCATGCAAAGAGGCTATCTATCTAAAAAATTTGATGACTGAACTTAATGTTTTTAATACAAATTTGCCATTGAAATTGTTTAGTGACAGTCAAAGCTCTTTAAAATTAGCTAACAATCCTTTGTTTCACAAACGTACAAAACATATTGATGTGCGTCATCATTTTACTAGAGAATGTGTTGTAAACAAAAATATTGAGATAAATTATTTGTCAACTGCTTCCATGCCAGCAGATATTTTCACAAAAAGCCTTTGTGCAAATAAACATTATAAATTCATAGACATGATGGGCATAGGGGCAGTAAATTAAAACAAAAATGTTGTGTTACTAATTATACTTTAATGTTATAATTAAAATAAAAAGTCAGGTGTCAAATAATAATTTTATGCATGACTTGTTATGGGATATTTTGTTAAGAGAGGGTGTTAAAATTATTAAAAAGTTATAACAAAATATCAGCTTTTATTACTACTAGCGCCATCTAGTTTAAAGTTATGTAAACTGTATCGTGTTTATTGATGAAAATAAAAATCTGTCAGTCTGTTGCAAACCACGAACGCGTTTTATTTATCAGTCTATGGTATGTCATTTGCTTGTTGGCCATTAATAAGGTGCTGCATCAGTTAGTTTCGTCAAAATTGTGGTTTCGGTCGCCGAATAAAAAAGTGTCATGTGATTATAAGGTATGTTTGTGTCTTTTTGCTTTAATCGACAGATTATCTTATTAATTTCATGTTTGAATTATTGATTAGCTCTTAGTTACGAAAGTTATTAATTACAGTGCCGTTAATTGAGCGTGTTTCTATAATAGGTTAGGTTTTAAGTTACTCTGATGTTACGATTGTTGTTTATTTTTAAGTTACGTAATATAAAAGTAAGGTAAAGCTTAATGCTTATTCGGAATTTCATAATAAAATCTGCATCTTAATGCATTCCAAGTTATATTTTTTGTGTTATAAATGATAAGAAATATCCATCCACTTAGTCCTGAGTCCATCACGTACGAACAAAATTCATTCAGACTAGACTTGTTTTTGTCAAATCAAGTCGAGATCATAAACTCTCCACGACCGTGGAGAGTTTGTGATCTCAAACACGGGTGTTTGTTATGATTCAGTAGAAGTTAAGTAAGTACTTAGGACAAAAATTTACTAACATTAACATAAAGTTCTTCACTATTACTGTGCTACAGGATACAGGTTTTAAAATTTTTTTTGTTTTTCTTGCAGAAACTTAACCTAACTTCGATCTCGGCTTATCGCAAAATATGGATATATATATGTTAAATATGAAGGAGTCTTGACCACACACAAGTAAGTCATTTAAATGGTGTTCTACTGTGAGCATTTTAATATATGAGTTATATATAGTAATTCAATATTATATTTTTCATGTATACTACTATTAACTTCATTCTCAGCAATAGGCCAGTGTTTTTGCCCTATATTAAAGGAGTGACGGACAAGATCTCCAATGTTCTTAATAAATACTCAATACTGTCTTCACTCCACTAAGAAAAGTGGCACAATGTCTGCGATCTCCCAATGACCGATATCCTTTAGAAAAACCAGGAGTCAGCAAAGGTGACTGCAGCTGTGGTAGTTCGTACACAGTAGCGGTGTTAGGATAGGGCGCGGTTGGGCGATCGCCCAGGGCGCCGTATAAAAAGGGGCGCCTGCGGCGCTCCGCTGAGCAGTGTTAAAGAGCAGCAGTGTAAAAGCAGTCCGTTATCAAATTAGTGCTATCCATGATGATTTAAATACTTTGGCGATTGAAACTCAGAAAAACTGATGTTCAAGTGTCTCATGAGGCTACTACTCTAGCGGAACAGCTAAAAGATTTCAGCTTCTTAGTCTCATTGGTTGTTTGGTATGATATACTTTTTCAAATAATTATCGTAAGTAAATCTCTACAGTTAACAGACATGGATCTTGGTAAATGTACAGAAATGTTGAAAAAATACTGCAATTTCTTGGAAGACTACAGAAATACAGGCTTTAAAAGCGCTATTTTAACTGCGAAGGAGTCGGCCGAAGAACTAGAAATTGAACCTGTGTTTTGAGCTACAACAAAAATTCGACGTATTAAGCGTCAAGCTGGTGAAATTGCACACGATGACACTATAATTTCTCCAGAAAAAAAATTGAGGTTGAATTTTTCAACTGTCTTTTGGACACTTTATTCATTTCAGTCAATGAAAGATTCGAACAGTTAAATGAGTACTCGGAATCTTGGTCTTTTTTGTACAATATTAAACAGATTCCAGAAAAACCCGATATTATCAAGCTCTGTAGTGATCTCCAATTAAAATTAACTGTAGGCTCTAAACCTCAGACATAAATGGTTGATGGTAGTATGTTGTGTGATGAACTTATAAGTCTGATATCCTTTTCGTCTGATCAAAATGTTACTCCCATTTTTTTTTAAATATTAAAAATCGCAACTTACAAGAACTGTATCCAAATGTATGCATAGCATTGTGAATATTAGTGACTATACCTGTAACGGTTGCTAGTGGGGAGAGGAGTTTTTCAAAGCTGAAGCTGATAAAAGCCTATCTTCGATCAACAATATCTCAATCTGGATTGACAAACTTAGCAACTATGTCAATTGAAAACGAAATTGCAGAAAACATCGACTTTGACTTATAAAAGAGGTCGCTGATAGAAAGGCCAGAAAAGTAAAATTTTATTAGTTTTTTTTTCCAATAAACGGTTATTTTTTGTAAAAAATAATTATTTCTTTTAATAAATGGTTATTTCATTATATGCTTTCCCTTTCTTCGTATGGGTTTGAATTGCAGTTGGAGGGCGCTGTAGAAATCTCGCCCAGGGCGCTTGTAGTGTTCAAACCGGCACTGTTCGTACATAGGACAAACTAAACGCACTATTACATGCCGAATAAATGAACATATAAAAGCGGTCAAAAACAATGACAAACAGAAGTCAGCAATTGCGAAAAATTTGTTAGAATCAGGCTCAAATCACTGGATTGAGTTTCATAACCCTAAGATAATTTCGACGGTACGCCATTACATACCAAAATTGGTTAGGGAAGCGATCGAAATTACAAAATACAAAAATTTCAATCGTGAGAATGGACATTAGACAATTTAAACCCATCCTCACGATTTCAAATCCAGACGGAATCCAGTGATTCGTATATGCAAAAACCATGTCATTCGGCAAAATGTTGTTTTGCGTGCGGATACTGTGAGTGTTGTGTGTCGAGAACAGGTGCGAGAAAATAGTGAGTTTGTGAACAATGGAACTGCAAGTGATCGCAATAAAATACTTCGAAGGAGGGTAGACCGATTTGTCTTCCAATAACAACTTACCCGCAACAACTTCAGTTACGCCGTGACCATGGCACTTGCAACAGTGTCGAAATATCGGAAACTCAAAAATAATAAGGTAAGTACATGGTAGCAATCCCGATACAATCAATTCTAATGTTAATGACCATGTTAGTTTAAGTCAGGACATTGTATTTTATATGTTTATACTAGCGGACCCAGCGAACTTTGTTTCGCCCCCAGACCCGTCCCGCCCCAGCCCCGTCCCGCCGAGTCCCGTAATTTTAAAAGTTAAGGATTCCCAGTGAATTTAGTTTCGCCCTTAAATTACTAAAATGGCTATTAAAAAATAAGGGTTGATCGTAGAAGGATGAAAATTGAGGATTATATGTATTTTTGTATGTTGTATCATAAAAAAATAGAAATTAAAATTTTTGACTAAAAAATAAAAATAAAAATTTAGGGGTGAGTCCATCCCTCACATTTAGGGGGATGAAAAATAGATGTTGGCCGATTCTCATAGATACCAAATAAGCACAAAAAAAAATCATCAAAATCGGTCAAGCCGTTTCCGAGGAGTATGGCAACGAAAACTGTGACACGAGAATTTTATATATTAGATAGATAATGTAGCTTTATATATTATAAATGACTTAGTTACGGAGACATTAAAGTCATAAACATAAACCTGAGCTTTTATTGAAGCCTTGCGTTCATTTTCAGACTCTTTTGCACCTCTCAAGTTCTTTTGAAGGTTCGAGCTCTTTTGGAGGCTCGCGCTCTTTTGAAGGCTCGAGCTCTTTTTAAGCCTCGAGGCACAGAAAATATAATAGTACTACCTCGAGGCATGGCTCAGAGCTCGCAGCTTGGCTAAGCTCGGGGCACCAAGCCTACCGAGCTCACTGAGCCTTGCCATTCCGCCTCGAGGCTTCAAAAATAGGACTCGAAGCTCAAGAAGTCTTGTACATCACTAAGTTATATGAGTCATGCAACCACATCTATTTTCATTAAAAATTTAACCTATCAATTAGCTTTTATTTTTGTAATTTGAGAAAAACAGTTAATTTAATAAATTACTTCCAAACAAAATTTATTAGCTCAAGAAGTCTTGTACATCACTAAGTTATATGAGTCATGCAACCACATCTATTTTCATTAAAAATTTAACCTATCAATTAGCTTTTATTTTTGTAATTTGAGAAAAACAGTTAATTTAATAAATTACTTCCAAACAAAATTTATTGTTTTATTTTAAATCTTAGTATAAATAGGTACCTACCACTAGAGAACAGCAATGTGAACTTTACTTTATAAATTGTAATATTATATTACTTTGTTTAACAAAAAATGTAAAATCCTTTGTATTTCTTTTGTGTTACATACTTTTTAGGGTTCCGTAGCCGAATGGCAAAAAAACGGAACCCTTATAGTTTTGTCAAGTCTGTCTGTCTGTCTGTCGGTATGTCACAGCCACTTTATTTTGTAACTATAAGCATCACACTGTTGAAATTTATTTAATTATTATTACTTTAATTTATTTGGTAAGAAGATGTATCCTGATAACCGCTTTACGATTCTCTTACAAAAAATAAAAATAATGATATTAATCCCATACATTAATCCCATACATTAATATCATTATTTTTATTTTTTGTAAGAGAATCGTAAAGCGGTTAACAGGATACATCTTCTTACCAAATAAATTAAAGTAATAATAATTAAATAAATTTCAACAGTGTGATGCTTATAGTTACAAAATAAAGTGGCTGTGACATACCTCCCATACATGAAACTAAAACCGAAAAAAAAAAGTACTCAAACCTATGCATGTAGGGTGTCTACGGACAGGTCTTTTAAAATGACATAAAGGTTCCTAGAACCATTTTCTTTTAAAGTCTTCCGTTTGATAGATAGGCGCTTCCAAAGTAGTAAAAATAGTTGTCAAATTAATCAGGACACCCATTAATAAAGAAGGTTATGCAGTGAGTAATTTTTGTCGAGAATAAACCCTCTCAAAAAAATCCATTGCCTTATCAAGTCTGGAAGGAGGAGTTAGGGGTGTTAAGAATTCTTCATCAGAACATAGCTGGTCCTTGTAGCAAAACAGACTAGACTAGACTAACTTAGAACAGTCCCATAAGGAAGATGGTATATTATGTTGTAGTGAAACAAATATTCAACTGAACAATGAGAATAACGTAAATCTAAATAAAATTAAGCTAGTTTCATTATATTGTGGAACTGATAAATCTAAGGGGGGTCATGCATTTTAGTAAAAAAAACATTAAACACTAAAGCTATTACTATTCCATCAAGTCTAGTGACAAAATATGTCTTTGAATGTTGTGGTTGTGAGGTAAAAGGTCTAAATATGGTTATCTTTTGTATTTACAGGATAACCGAAGATAAAAATTCCTAAGTCGGGGTCTTCCTACACAAATAAGACAATTTATTAAACTATGGAACCAATAAATTTAGGAAAAAGAAAATAGTAATCTGTAGGGACTGGAATATGAATATATTAATAGATAACGAAAACACCACAGAGTTGTTAAATATACTACAATTTCATACCTCACATGAGGAAACCTACGCACTTAAATTCCTATTTAAATCAGACATCAAGTAACATAAAAAACGTCTCATCAGAACTATTTAAATCTGGGCTATCTGATCATGAAACAGCTCAAATGATCTCTTTTTCTATCAACAGAAAGAAAGTCCTTCATGTCTGGTTTGAAAATAGGTGTGATTACAATAAAGATAATGCGAGAAAATTTTGCAAATGTATGTCATCTCTTTCGTTTGCAGATGTTTATGGTTTTAAAACTATTAAAGATTCTTTTGAAGCTTTTTACAGTACTATAGTGTTGTTTTATAAATTGTGTTTTCTATTAATCAAAGCTAAAATTACCAATAAACGCGTACATGTTTATTTGTAATTTTAGAGCTTAAACGCATAACTTTTTACAGCTTAAATGGATAACTAGAGGCATAATAAAATCAACAGAAACGAAACACATGTTGTATTTAAAATACAGGGGAACTAGTACAGACAAGATACAATCAGTAATAGCCATTCTGAATTTGACATTAACAGAGATTAATTTTCATTATATTTTGGGAACAGGTTCAGAGCATGCTGCCCTGTCATAGATTTGTTCATTTCTTCATTCAATTTAGGTACAATGAAGTCTTCAGTCAGTAAAAGACCTCACTCACAATACTATAGTTTAGATGAATCATTAAAAGACATTGCTGCCAAGAACTACAAAACTTTAGTCTGTATGGCACATTCCGCTTCAGTTAAAAAGTAGAACAAAATTCTAAGAAAGATCCAGTTTACTACATAACTCATTGTTAGCAAATCTATCTTTAACAAAGCTCATCTAAGCGCTTATAAATAGAAGAACTTTTTTATGAAATATGTCAAAATAGTTACTAAAACTTTTAACTGAATGTAACAAATTCTTTGCTGAGACCACATCAAAATCGGTTCACCCTAACACAAGATAATCATGGACAAACATATCTACATACACACAAACATCTAGGCAAAGAACCTCTTTTTAGAAGTCAGGTAAATGTGCTGTATAGCACTAACTTTTTAGTTGTAAAACATGTCCTACTAAGTGTACTAGTTACATGTTTTAATGAATGAGGTGGTAATAGTACAGGAGAATGTATTTAAACACTTACCTAACATCAATGAGGGGACTGCAAGAGCATTTAGTCTGTTGTTTCTATTTTGGTCTTTTGCTGTAAAATGTCTGTCACATAATCTTCTAGTCATAAAGTAGGTATAATCCTGGGATGTATTTAACTTGCCTCCAACAATCTCAACCCATTTCTTGAATTGATCAAATTTTTTTTTTGGGTTTGGGAATACATGGCAGTGTACCGTTAAGTCTGAAAAGATTTATCAAAATAAGGCATGAACAATTTTCAGGTTATACTTCATATGGAGGAATAAGATGATAGTACTGCGATAATTCACATATAACTACTGTACATAGCAGTTAAGACATTTCATAGTGATCACAATTTCAAATAGGTTATTAGTTTGATGTAAAAATTAATGATTCTCTAAAAATAATAAAATACCGATTAATAATAGTTACCGATACTATTAAGTCCCTACCAAGTATACAGGCAGAAGAATTTACCATTTTTGCATCCCAAATAACATCGGCGGGGCATTGGAGACAACACTAATAGACCAATATTCCAAAACCTTTAATACTAAAGTTACCAGAATTAAGCACTGTTCAACACAGAATACAACACCGATACCTAGTTCAATCAAGTCTTCTGAGGAGCCAACTCTCCTGAGTAATGAAGATGAGTAGGTACCTACGTAGAAATTAATGCACCCAAATTACTTTTTTACCTAATTTAGTCAGTGGTGATTGATATGTTTTAGAGTTAGTTCGTTTATTATTGAACAACACATAGGTAGGTAGTAGAACGAACCTTTTTTCCTACATTTATGTGAACAATACAAAACAAACTACCAAAATACACCACAGATTACAAGAGTCAAGACTTTTTTAAATTTATTTAACGTCTTTGGCTCTTCGCCATACAGACTATTCTTTAGTGTTTTTTCATTTTAAACACTTTAGCCTAGGAACAGCATAGAGGAACTAGATCCGGGTAAGACTCGCTTCACTTAATTCCCCACTTTAATTGTATTGTTTTCTTCAAAAGCACAAATTATAATGACAATTCCAGCGAACTATCACGAAAATTGACTCGAAAAAATTAATTCTTCCCTTATCGTTTCCCGCGCAAAACTCCAAGAGTCGACTATTATATGAGGCCATGAGAGCCAGAGCGGCCTAACGGTCATTTTTTCAATACTAATTTTATTGGAAAAAAATGCTGTGATCGGTATCTCGTAGTGCCACAATGGCCTAAAAATAGTTTTGGAAACGTTCAAAAGATGGCGTTAGGATTAACCGTCTTTGCCTATTTGAAGTTTACAAAGTTTGGTAGCGCTATAGTGGCCTAAGTGAGATAGGTCACTTTTGCACTATGGCAGCACCAAATTCAAGTGTCACAGCTTGACACTTAGGTCAAAACCTAAAGTATAGTCAAAAACATTAGGTTCGGACGCCATAGCGAAAAAGAAGAAGAAGAAGAAGAATCTAGTGGGACAACTAAGCAACAAACAACTAACATTATATTATTTTATTAGCCATTTAGATGTTTGTTTATGGAAATGTTAAAATTGCATAGAATAAACCTCTTTGTTGCTGAGGATGTATCTAGGAGAAACGCTAGGATGAGGAATCCTAGCATTTCTCCTAGATACATCCTCAGCTTTTCGCTTCGGAGCCCAGGGTACGCTAATTCTGATCTAACTAGATATGACAAAATATCAGCTTTTACACAGAGCGAGTACCATCTGACCTCCAAATAAACCTTCTTGTATTATAGTTAATAAAATAAGTAACATTAATAAATAATAAGTTATCATTAAGTAATGAATCGAATTTTTAATACAGAGATTTTACTAGGCATTGATTTTACCATTAATAGATCTGGGATTCTATAGAGAATAGGGCTGGATATTATTTATCAAAAAAATACTTAAACCCATACTAGTAGTATTATATTATCTGTGTTTTAACTATGTAGGTTTAAAACAATAAAGGCATTTTGATTTTGAAATCAAGTAGGTATGGTATGTATTGTAACTTTTTATGTTTTAGTCATACTAATTTATAGGAGACTAGACCTGCGGTTACACCCGCGTTATTTAAGGCTACTGCTCCGCTCCCGTCGCTCATAGCGTGATGTTATATAGCCTATAGCCTTCCTCGATAAATGGGCTATCTAATCCCAAAAGAAATTTTCAATTCGGACCAGTAGTTCCTGAGATTAGCGCGTTCAACCAAACAAACAAACAAACTCTTCAGCTTTATATATTAGTATAAGAGACTTTACATATTATTATACACATGATTTTAGAAACAAGGTTTTGTTTACTCTTCAACTTAAAAGAAGCACAAATTGCACTTTTCTGTTCGCCTAAATGACCACTTATTTTTTTGTAACTATTTTATGAACATTGAATACATTATATAGGCATGATAAAAAAGTTTAAAGCCTTATAACCCAACTACATAAAAAGTATCTAAAAGTGCCAAACATGAAAATAATTCAGATGGACATCCAGAAATGGTCAATGTAGACCCATGTCACGCCTGCTGTATATCTTCTATGATTATATAGATACCAGGGATAACTGTATTTGACAGACATGGTGGGCTCCACCATAGTCAGGCAACAATATCACTTCTATTGTGTCACATTTACTGATCTCAAAGTGTTCATAGTTTGTATGTTTATACTTTGTTCAAACTTGGTCACAAATAAATTCTTAAAGATATTTTGCTTATGTCAGACAAAAATTTTGAACATTATTATACTTAACAATTTTTACTTACCATGAGGATGTAGTGTAGGAATAGCCATATAGTTTAATCGATTATTCCGATTCCTGTCACAGTCACGGAAATGAATATCACAGATGACCTTTTTCTTATAATATTCATAATCCGATGGTGCTTCCAATTTGCCACCAACAATTTGAACCCAAGCCTTAAATCGTTCAGGATTTCTTTCCATATGCGGAAATTGATGGTACGGGACACCTGAAATAAATACAAAGGTACCTATAAAATAAGAAGAACACTATAAAAAAGGAATGTACGTACATCATCTAAATACAATTATAATGAACTGAGGCACTTGCTTACAACCAGTTGTGCACACTATTTGGTATAAAAGATAAGTGCATGGGTGAATGTTTTTCTTTAATTAGTACATACTTATCTTACTTAAGCATTAATCATGATCCAGAGTCAAAATGAATGACAATGGAGTAACCTTGGAATATGGCTATCATGCTATTTTTCTATGCTTACAATTTTGCAGTTATAAATATAATTATTTATTGTTGCTTGATATGTTAAGCCATCGGTCCTAGTTTATTTATTTATTTTTAATAACAAATTTTCATATTAGGTGTGAATGTTTTTCTTATTGTGATTTACTTAACTCAATTTACAAAAATATACTAACTAGATTTAATCATAAAAGTATATTTAATGTCAATAGTATGGAAATTTAAAGTCATTTGTAGAATGATAATATCCTTTAACAAGAACAGTTTCAGTTTTGTGAACAAAACTGATTTATTAATCATTGCTTTTAAGTCTAATATGGCAGCATATTAAATATTTTAATTGATCTATTGTATGTAGATTGCTTTACTACAAGTTGACATGAATATATGTGGTGCACATTATGGGGAAGTTAAAACCTTGATCCTGACACTGGTCTACCTTGGAATATTAGGTAGCGGTCACTACGAGTAAAGGCATGTATTCTGTCTCTGGATTTTGGAAAATTAGGTAGCGGTCACTACGAGTAAAGGCATGTATTCTGTCATATCTGATTAGATCAGAAGAGCAGAGGCTACAAAGTGAAAAAGTTGACAATGCAATTGGGATCAACGGTAGGATGATGATACTGCATAACGAACTTGATGTGTAAGTAAAAAGATATAATTAATTCATATGAAATTAGTTAGAGAAAATATTTTAAGTCTGTCTGATTAGAATTTTACTGGTAACCTGGTTAAATGAGGAATTATCATTCTAGTTGAAAGAAATGTTACATATCGTATTATCACTTACCTGGTGGGATTTTACACCCCAAAGCACATCGTTTGGGCATCCTGATACACGTAATTACTAATCACAAAAACTAAAAAGTCACAGTATAGGTATTGTTCGTAAACACAAAACAGCTGAAGAAAACTCTTCGTAAATACCACACACTTATAAGCGGAGGAACCGGAGCTCAACTCAACGCAGATCAGCAGTGAATTTCACGAAGAACACGATATAAACGACAGCTACACAAACAAGCGCATACGCCGGTTGCAAGCAATCGCCATATTGTAATTTGTATTGACTCCTGATTTGACTTTTGATCACGTGTAAATGTTGCCAGTTGAAATATTTGGTATCATAATAATATATAATTAAATAATTTAATTATCAATTTGTTACTTTGTCACATATTTTTACGCAATTAATTATTTCTACTTTGTTTCTAATTTTTATGCTAACGTAATTAATTGAATGATAATGCCATCTGTTGGACCTTAAATAAACTAAATGGCTTGGTAATTTGCGGATGCTGTTATTAGATGGCGCTATTATCATCAATTGACAGGTTCGTTCATGTGTCCTCCCACTGGGTCAAAATGACAAAATTAGCTGCACTTAACGGTTTGTTTTTGTTGTGGTTCGATGGTTTTTTCTTGCATTTATTTGTATTTAAAATGGATAACATGGAACCAGGAACCTCTGGTAATATAGAAAACACAATGCAAGGTAAGCTTAACATGATAATACAATACAATAAATAACAATCAGGATGTTGTAAAGAGGTATTTTCTATGCAAATTATTTTACTTTCAGAAATCTTTGGCGAGAATGAGGAAGACCCCTATCAAGATTCAGGCTCGGAGTATTTGCCAACAAGATCGCCATCGCCAACTGACATGGATTTGGTGGATATTTTAGGTGCAGAAAACCAGCCTCCAAATATCATTCATCCCACTGCAAGCTCACAGAACACAGAAGAGCAATGTAAGCCAGAAAAGCGAGTACGACAGCCAAGTAAGTGGAAAAAAAATATCCGCAAGTTGAAACGTGCTAAAGGAGAGGAATATGTAAATACAAAAGGTAACACTGTCCCTTCGAAAAATATAAACACAGATATTCCATGTAAATGTGCACAAAAATGCCATGATAAAATTAATGCTGCACAGCAAAAAGAACTCTTTGATAGATTTTATGCCATGGAAAGTTTTGATTTGCAGTCATCTTACTTATTTTCATTAGTGAATGTGTTACCTAAAAAGCGATCCTCTATTCCCACTGATCGCCAACAAACTGAGTCTAGACGCTCCAATACCAGGGTGTATTCAGTTCCAAATTCCGAAGGATTGTCAACTACTGTATGCAAGGAATTCTTCAAAAAAATATTTGCAGTATCTGATGGAAGAATATCCAGAGTTTTAAAAATGAAACTGTCCATTCCCACACCACCTATTGATAAAAGGGGAAAGCATGTTCCTGTCAATAAGACAAGTGAAGAAAAGTTGCAACGCGTCAAAGACTTCATTAATAGATTCCCAAAGTATGAATCACATTACACACTACACAATAGCATGAACAGGAAATTCTAAGCCCCGGATCTAAGTTTGCCAAAAATGTATTCCCTTTACTGTGGTGATACTCCAGAGTCAGAAAGGGTATCAGATTTTATGTTCAGAAAAGTATTTAATGAATACTTCAACCTATCATTTCATGCCCCTATATCCGATTCATGTAAGACATGTGACAACCTTAAAATTAAGATAGATGCAGCTTCTTCACAGCAAGAAAAGGAACTACTTGAATTACAAAGAAAAGAACACCTTGCAAAAGCTGACACTGCTAGAGATAATTACAATAGAGATACAGAACTTGCCAAAGAAGATCCAAACGTCACTGTAATTGTATTTGACCTCATGAAAACTTTACCTACTCCAGTAGTATCAACGGGCATTTGTTATTATAAAAGGCAGCTATGGACCTACAACCTTGGCATTCATGATGCTTCAACTGGCAGTGCAACTATGTGCTCTTTCAGAGTTAAGGCGAGTGCGGGCGCGGGTGCGGGTACGGGTAGATCAAATGTATCTAGACGCCTCTCGCTTTCACAGTGGTCGCGCGTATGCGCGTCTGCATCGGCGCGGGCGCGGGCGCGGGTGGCGTGACTATCGCGCGGGTGATTCTATTGGCTCAGTGAGCCTGTAGCTTTCACAGTGTTCTTGCGTCTGTTAGTGCCACGCGCGTCTGTTTCTAAACTTTTTGAACCACCCGCAGCATCATGGAAATTGATACAGAAGAATTTATATCTGCCGTGCAACTTCGCACTGCTATTTGGCAAAGCAAACATCCACAACACTTGAATAGAGCTGTAATAAGTAAATTATGGGATGAAATAAAAAACCTTTTCCCTGGAAGTAACGGTAAGTTTATTTTAAACTTTATTATAAAACTTGCTTTTTTCATGTGCTAAAAGCTTTATTACTTAGTTTTGTTCACAAAAGTAATTCATAAATCTGTCACATATGATTTTTGCTCGAGTTGAAGGATTTCTATCCGGGTTACCTATGACATGTCGACTGTTACTATGGTTAATTTCTGATGAAACCCCAGCACGATAATCTAGGTCTAAGTTACCGTCTAAATCTAGTATAATATTATGCAATAAACATGTTGTTTTAATAATTAAACAAGCATTCTCTCGACTGGTTTCAATAGGCTTTTGTAATATTCTCCATTTCGCACTTAAAATACCAAAAGCACATTCAATGGTTTGCCTCGCTGTAGATAACCTGGTGTTAAATATTCTTCTTTGCGCGTTTAATGTGTTTCGAGGAAAGGGTCTCAACAAATAATGTTTCAATGAATATGCCTCGTCAGCTACGAGTACATAAGGAACAACTATATTAGAATGTGGTAATTTGACGGGCTTAGGAATGTTGAATTTATTTTCTTCTATTAAACGTCGCAAAGTAGAAGCATGAAATGTGCCACCATCACTTTGTTTTCCTCGTCCACCTACTTCGATTGCAATAAATTTCTTTTTTGCATCAGCTACTCCTTGAAGTACTACTGAGTATTATTTCTTATAATTGTAGTCTAGTGATCCGCTATTTGGTTGTTTCTTAATTCGACAATGTTTTCCGTCGAGACTTCCGATACAGTTAGGAAAATTCCATAATGTATAATAATCATCTGCTATTTTTTTTAACTGTGCTTCTGTAGGAGGAGGCATATGAATGCTTACTAACTCATTCCATATTGTCGTGCATGTCTTTTGGACTAATGTTGAAATAGTACTTATACCCATTCTGAAGCAGTGTGACAATGCTGTGAATGACATTCCAGTAGACAAAAATCTGTAACAAAGTTAATTTCATTTTCAGATAAACAGCTGCGAAAAAAATGGAAAAACTTAAGGGATCATTTTCGTAAAGAATTAAAAAGATATCCACCGCCGCGTTCCGGTGATCCTGGGGATAACCTACAGTCGACTTGGCCCTATTTCCAACAAATGTCATTTATTAGAGATGATTTAACGGCTGAAGAATCATCTGGAAATTTAGATACCGTTAACGAGGCTACAAATGTCTCCACCAATAATGCAGATGATGATACTTTTGATTTCAATGATAGTATGGAGACAACTTCTCAATCCAGCTCAGCAAGCAGAAAACGCAGGTGCGCTTCTGATTACAGAGAGCAATTTATTGAACTCGAAAATAAAAAAATTCAGTTACTTGAGAAGAAACTTTCACAAGCACCTTCACCCTCAGATGCAAACGATAATAACTGTGAAGATTACTATTTTTTTAAAAGTCTAATTCCACAAATGAAAGCGTTTCCGCCATTACAAAAATTGCGTGTCAAGAACAAAATTATACAATTATTAATGGAGGAGACAGAAAAATTGGAGTATGGGAGAAGATATGACTCGTATGGCTATAGTACTCATGGAAACACGGATTTTAACACTTTCAATTACCCTGAGTCTAACACACAACAATAATTACCTACCTCTTAATTAATATGCTACAAATGTATCTGATTATTTGAATAAACGAATTTCAATATATAAAAAATATTTTTTTAATATGAAACGTCACTTACCTTATTGTTATAAGTAGTTTTTCTTCAGGCTTAATGCTTTTTCTGAAATTACTGTCAGCCTTGATCAAATGTGTTGAGATCTTACTTAATATATAATCAAATGTATTTATTGACATTCTGGTGTATTCGAAAAACTTGTCTGGGTGACTCCGTAAATCGGCGTATAGCACATTAAATTCTCCCAATTCTTCTCGTCCTTTGTTTATTTCATGTATAGCAAACTTCACATTATTTACTTTCCATTTGAAATATGAATTTTCCAATAATAAAATAAGATCTTCATCCATGTTTTGACGTAGGTAGCACGAAGTTTTAGAACCTTATACACAGGCGTGCGTTCAGTCTCTCAGCCGCTCTGTCACTGTGAACATAAAGACGCCAAGACCCGCGCGCCCGCGCCCGCGCCCGTCCCCGCCCGTGCACTGTGAATAAGCACTATGTGTGTATGGGACGAAACAACAGCTTCGAGAGGGCCTCAAGAAATAGGGTCTTGTTAATTGCATTACATTAAAGAAAATGTGAAGACTAAAACATTGATTTTATATTCTGACCAATGTGGTGGCCAGAACCGGAATATCAAAATGGCTACTCTTTGCATTGGCATTGGCATCTGGATGACTAGTGATATATTGATATCACTAGTCATCCAGACTATATTGTGGAAAAAATTGACCATAAATTTTTTGTAAGTGGCCATTCATAGTGGCTTGATAGAAAAACAGAAAAAAATCTTTAAGAATATTTTCATACCTGATGATTGGATTGAAGTTATAAAGGCTGCAAGAAAGAAGGATCCGTTTAAAATCAGAAAAATGACAACAGAAGATTTTGTGTCGACAAAAAAACTGGAAAATAATATTACAAATCGAAAAGTCACTGCAGAGAAAGCAAAAGTAAAGTGGCTGAGTATTCAGTGGCTCCTTTACCACAAGAACCACCCATTTACAATATTTTTTAAATATTCAAATAATCCTGAGGTCTTATTTGAATCCGTAGACATAAAGAAAAGAAATTCTGTTAATATTGCTAATATGGAGCTTGACGTTTTGTATCCAGTGGGAAAACAAATAAGTGTAGAGAAGAAAAAAGATTTAATAGAACTTCTCCAATACATTCCCCCTGTATATCATGATTTTTATACCAATATTAAGGCAAATGTTTCAGTACCGAATGACGTTTATGTAAATGTGCAAGAAGAAGATTGTGATTAAATGTATCAGAAATGTGTAGTATTGTTAGGATACTTTTTAATAATAAATAATTTGGACTAACTGCTTCATTTTTCTTCACTAAATCTTAAACCCCAAAAGCCAGAGTGGCCTATCTGAAAATAAATCAGTAAAATAAGGTGCCTATGGTGTAGTAAATCACTAAAAGATAAAGAATAATACTTATTAAGAAAACAAGACAGCAAAATAATGATGTAATCTATACTAATATTATAAAGCTGAAGAGTTTGTTCGTTTGTTTGTTTGTTTGTTTGTTTGAACGCGCTAATCTCAGAAACTACTGGCCCGATTTGAAAAATATTTTTTACGTTGGATAGTCCATTTATCGAGGAAGGCTTTAGGGTATATAACATAAAGATACGACTCACAAGACCACAGCAGCAATGAAAAATGTTGCGAAAACGGGAGAAAGATTTTCCATTTGAGAGCTTCCGCTGCGTACGCTGCGGAAACCGCTAAAGTTACACAAAAATCATGTATGACAAGATTGTTCAGCATTAAGAGTTCTATAATAAAGTCTGCGACAGCATAAGTCTATCTTTTATGGTTGACTTACTACGACCTTTTTTATGTTAATAAATTTGTAAAAAAATAATGCATCATTTTTAAAGGTGTATTATACACACAGGTATTTATTATTATCAAAATAAATACTTTCATCATCACGAGCATTTCATTTAGAACCAAGTTGCCCTTTATATCATTTGATTCCAATAAATATCTTAGGAGCTATCACAGTTTTAACATAACTCCGCACCAAAATAATGTTCGCAGCTTAAGTACAACGTGCGCTTGCGCTAATCTATACATATAATAAGACTGTAAAAGATCGATTTCTGTACATTGAAGATTTTTATAAAAAAATGTTACAGGGGGTCTTAATTACCGTAATAGAAGCCAAAACAACATTTTTTAAAATTTTTGTCTGTCTGTCTGTCTGTCTGTCTGTTTGTCCGGGCTAATCTCAGAATCTAGGTACTGGACCGATTTTGACGGGACTTTTTTTATTTGACTCAGTATCACCTGGAGAGTAAACTGGGATATAAATAATCACGCCGATGAACTTAGGGGGCAGGCAGGAAATTGAATCTCAGAATCTACTAAACCGATTTTAATGGGACTTTTTTTTATTTGACTCAACATTACTTGGAAGGTAAAGAAGGATAGAAATAATGACGCCAATAGACTAAGGGGGTAGGCAGAAAATTGAATCTCGGAAACTACTGGGCCGATTTTAATGGGACTTTTTTTATTTGACTCAGCATAACTTGCAATAATCACGCCAATAGACTAAGAGGGTAGGCAGGAAATTGAATATCAGAAACTACAGGACTGAATTTGATGGGATTTTTTCATTTGATTGAGTTTTACCTAGACAGTGAAATATATAATAACTCACGCCAAGTGACTAAGTGTTAACTGGCCTAAACTTGGGATGAATTAATCACCCTACCTAACTAAGGGAACTCATTGTGTGTACCTGTTATAGAGTCGCAGGTATGCCTGCATTTGGGTCATGTTAAACAGTAGCATAGGCTGGGAGTACCTCCACGCGGTGAAGGCGGTAACAGTTAAAGTACTGGCTAAAACTCCCATTATTATTGTGATGTAAAGATGCCTTCGGGCTTATGTTATTGTTGTCGTGTATTTTGGTCATTGTGTGGTTGTGCAGACGGTAACGCAGAGGAGCAACCACAGCGATTTCTTTCAGATTTTGATTGTTTCTGGAAAAAAATACTTACCTACTTATAGAATTATTTGACTTGGTTACTAAAACGGACTTTTGTTATTGCTTCGCGATTTGGTTATTTGTTGCTTTGTTATTGTAGTTATTAAAACTATATTTGACTTGGTTAGTAAAACGGACTTTTGTTTTTGCTTTGCGATTAGGTTATTGGTTGCTTTTTATTGTCGTTAAGTGGCTAAGTTACTTTATTGTAGCAATGCCTCGAAAACGACCCAATCTCTCTAAAAATAGTAGAGAAGCCAAAAGAAAGAGATTAGCTAGATCACAGGAATCAAATGACGAACGGCAGGTCCGACTTGAGGCTGCTCGAGAACGTCAAGCTATGGCGCGCTCTTTGGAATCTCCTTCCGATCGTGATGCACGCCTTAGCTATGACCGTGAACGCCAATCGTCATCTCGAGCTTCAGAAACCCTTACCGAAAGGAACCTTAGGCTGACGGCTGACAGCGAGCGCCATGCATTGTCGCGCGCATCTGAAACCTTTACAGAGAGGTCTCTTAGGTTAACAGCAGATAGTGAGCGACATGCAACGTCTCGCGCCTCCGAAACTTCTCCAGAAAGGGACTCTAGATTGACAGCTTATCGTGAGCGTCACACATTATCTCGCGCATCTGAAACCTTTACACAGAGGTCTTTGAGGTTAACAGCAGATAGTGAGCGACATGCAACGTCTCGCGCCTCCGAAACTTCTCCAGAAAGGGACTCTAGATTGACAGCTTATCGTGAGCGTCACACATTATCTCGCGCATCTGAAACCTTTACACAGAGGTCTTTGAGGTTAACAGCAGATAGTGAGCGACATGCAACGTCTCGCGCCTCCGAAACTTCTCCAGAAAGGGACTCTAGATTGAGAGCTGATCGTGAGCGTCACACATTATCTCGCGCATCTGAAACCTTCACAGAGAGGTCTCTTAGGCTAACAGCGGATAGTGAGCGGCATGCAACGTCTCGCGCATCTGAAACCTTTACAGAGAGGTCCCTTAGGTTGACAGCGGATAGTGAGCGGCATGCAATGTCTCGCGCCTCCGAAACTTCTCCAGAAAGGGACTCCAGATTGACCACTGATCGTGAGCGGCATGCATTATCGCGCGCGTCTGAAACCTTATCTCAATACGAAGAACGCTTAAGAAATGATCGAGACCGGCATAACAGGGCGAGATCTCTAGAAAGCGATGACCAGCACCAACAGAGATTGGAAGAAGCGAGAGAAAATTATGAGCGTTTACGCAGAAATAATGAAATTATCTTAGAAAATGAGCGGCTGAGGGTAGGTGTGACGCGCAGTGAAGAGACAGAAGAACAACTTCAAGCTCGCTTGGATGCTGATCGGCTGCGGCACTCTCTCAACAGAATTTCGATTTCCTCTGAAGACTCAGACGAAGCCCAACAAGTAGGGCATGACACCCTCCCATGGATTAATAAAGAAAGAAGTGCGTTTAATTATACACCTATGGTAAATTATTCTGAATGTAGTTCCATTGGAGGAATGATTATAATTTGTCCATTTTGTGATGCTCTCAAATGGCAAAAAGAAGCAAATGGGATGTGTTGCTCCGGTGGGAAAGTGCGTATTGATCTTTTTGAAGTTTTAAAATCATTGCTGAATGGTGACCACCCTCAATCCAAACATTTCTTGGACAATGTTCGAGCATATAACAATGCCTTTCAAATGACGTCTTTCGGTGCAAAACAAATATCTGAAGGGCCATTCATGCCAACATTTAAGATCCAGGGTCAGGTCTACCACCTAATTGGTTCCCTGTTGCCTGAAAATCAGCCCCAATTTCTTCAGATTTATTTTGTGTCCAATTATGAGGAGCAAGCAAACATAAGAAACCAAATTTATCCACAGCTTAATGGCAATCTAATCACGGTACTTCAAAGTATGCTGCACCAGGTAAACCCTTATGTGCATAGTTTCAAAGCCGCATTAGAATCTGTTCCGCAAGGTCAGAACAATAATTACAAATTTGTCATTAACGCAGAAAAACGACCCGCAGCTGAGCATCGTGGTAGGCACAATACACCTGTTGCAAATGAAGTGGCCGCTGTTTTAGTTGACCAAGAATGTGAACGTCGAGATATAGTCTTGCGCACTCGAGATGACCGGCTACAGCGTATCTACGAAACGCATCGTTCATATGACGCCGAGGGGAAGATGGCTATAACTTTGGGATCCATCAAGTGAACCCCACCACAAGAGAGCCTAACTTAAACAAAAAAGTGTCAGCCCAGCAGTTTTATGCTGCCATTCTGCAAATACGACGTGATCGTTTTGCATATTTGCAACGGTTCCGTGGCCTGTTTAGTCAGTTTATTGTTGATATGTACGCGAAAATTGAAACTGAGCGCTTAGTGTACATACGGACCAACCAGAGACGATTACGTGCTGAAGAATATGTGCATTTACGTGACGCTATGCAGCAGGATGCTGATTCTGAAAACTTAGGCCGCTTAGTCATTCTTCCATCCAGTTTCACCGGCGGACCGCGCTATATGCACGAACGCACGCAGGATGCTTTCTGCTACGTCCGAAAGTATGGAAGACCGGATTTATTTATCACGTTTACTACTAACCCGAAATGGAACGAGATCACCCAAGAGTTATTTGCAGGTCAAGCATCTTATGACCGACATGACGTGGTTGCAAGGGTGTTTCACTTGAAACTAAAAATAATGATCGACCTCCTTACGAAAGTAAGCGTTTTTGGTCCTTTTCTGTGCTTTATGTATAGCGTTGAGTGGCAAAAGCGTGGCCTTCCTCACGCGCACATCTTGCTGTGGCTGCAGAATAAAATACGACCCAACGATGTCGACACCTTAATAAGCGCTGAGCTTCCGAACCCCGAAGAGGATCCTGCACTGTATGAAATAATAAAAACACATATGGTACATGGCCCCTGCGGTATCCTGAATAGAAATTCTCCCTGCATGAAGGATGGCCATTGTACAAAAAGGTATCCCCGTGCTTTAGTAAAGCAGACAGTTACAGGTGAGAATGGGTACCCTTCATATCGACGTCGATCACCGCAGCAGGGCGGATATACAGCTGAAATTAGATTACGCGGACAGCAGCTAATAATTGATAATAGTTGGGTTGTTCCCTACTCACCTTTATTGTCCAAAATATTCGGCGCCCACATAAACGTTGAGATGTGCAATAGTGTGGAGGCAATAAAATATATTTGCAAATATGTCAATAAAGGCAACGACCAAGCAACGTTCGCTTTGCAAGGAACCGATCGAGACGAAGTTACCAGGTACCAAACCGGACGATACATTAGCACTTCTGAAGCTATATGGCGCATATTGGGATTTGGCATTCATGAAAGGCATCCTACAGTAATGCATCTTGATGTCCACTTAGAGAATGGTCAGAGAATATACTTTGACGCAGATAACGCTCGAAACCGTGTAGAAAACCCACGCCAGACAACACTTTTAGCGTTTTTCAGGTTGTGCCAAGAAGACGATTTCGCTAAAACGTTAACCTACGATGAAGTACCCTCTTATTACACTTTTGATAAGCAAAGAGGAGTATTTAACAGACGTAGACGTGGTCAGCCAGTTGAAGGATTCCCTGGCGTTTTCAAGGACTCTGCTTTAGGTCGAGTGTACACAGTTCACCCCAGTAGCGGGGAATGCTTTTACTTGCGGCTGCTTTTGCACAACGTTCAAGGACCAACTTCTTTCCAATTTTTAAAAACAGTTCATGATGTTGAGCATCCCACATTTCAATCAGCTTGCCGAGCACTTCAACTGCTTGAAGGTGATCAACATTGGGATGCGACTCTCGAAGAAGCCTGTGTCAGCGACAGTCCCAAACGCTTACGTCACCTATTTGCTGTCATGTTAGTGTTCTGTGGTATTTCAGACCCTTTAAGTTTGTGGGAGAAGTATAAGACGTATCTTTCTGAAGATTTCCATCATTCTTTGAGGCGCAATTTAAATCAAGATATTGATCCAAATGACGAAAGAGTAATTAATAGTTCCCTTTGTTCTATTCAGGAGATCCTTTTATCAATTGGTGGCAAATCTTTGAGTGACTTCAGTCTTCCCTCTCCTCAAATTCTACCCGATCAACCGCGTATCAACCGTGAGTATGCCTCGGAGATAAACTATAGCTCCACTGATCTAACCGCTATAGTAAATGACAATTTACAAAATTTTACACCAGAACAGAGGATATAACAAAAGCGATTCTTGCTGAATTCAGGCGACAAGGTAAGATAGCACTGGCCGTAGCATCTTCTGGAATCGCAGCTACACTTCTTCCCGGTGGTAAAACTGCCCACACAATGTTCAAAATCCCAATCGATTTAGATAGCACTGAAACACCAACATGTGCAGTTACAAGAAATTGCGATAAAGCAAAGGTGTTTCAGGATTGCTGTCTTATCGTTTGGGATGAATGCACAATGGCAAATAAAAAAGCTGTTGAAGCCGTGGATAGAACACTGCGGGACATTCGCCGAAACGATATTCTAATGGGGAACGTGACAGTTCTTTTCTCTGGCGATTTCCGGCAAACTCTTCCGGTTGTTACTCGGGGAACCAGAGCCGATGAAATTAATGCATCCTTGAAGCGTTCATATCTATGGCCTCAAATAATACGAATGCGTCTAACAATCAACATGCGAGCACAACTAGGCGGAAATTCCCAGGCACAAACATTTTCGAATATTCTTTTAGAAATTGGAGAAGGTACTCTTCCTGAAGATGAAGGACAAGTTGTCATTCCTGACATTTTAGGTAGAGTTGTGTCGTCTGAAGATGAACTAATAAATTCAGTGTTTGGAGACGTTTCAAGTATTATGCAACATGATAATTCTTGGTTATGTGAACGCGCCATACTGACACCCAAAAACGAACAAGCTGCTGCATTAAATGCAAAAATTTTGGCAGAAATTAGTGGAGATGAAGTGGTGTACACGTCCTATAACAGCGTTGTACATGAGGACGATGCTACGAACTACCCAATAGAGTTTTTGAGCTCTCTAACAGCGAGTGGTCTTCCTGCACATAAAATCACACTGAAAGTCGGAGTGCCCATAATGCTTTTGAGAAATCTAACTCCGCCCAAATTATGTAATGGCACCCGACTTAAAGTAAGTGCTTTGCAGAGAAATTTAATCCATGCTGAGATTCTCACTGGATGTGGCGCGGGCGAAACTGTTTTCATACCAAGGATTCCACTCATTCCCAACAACTTCCCTTTCGAATTTAAGCGCACTCAGTTTCCCATCAGTCTGTGCTTCGCAATGACCATCAAGAAATCCCAAGGTCAAACTCTCAAGGCTGCTGGGGTGGATCTAAGATCCAATTGCTTTTCTCATGGACAGCTGTACGTGGCATGTTCACGAGTGAGTAGTGCTGAACAGTTGTTTGTTTTAGCCCCTACGGGAAAAACTACTAATGTAGTTTATAGAGACATTCTTTGATTTTTAAAAGTGTATTATTCAATACTTCAACGCGAACGAAGTCGCGGGCACCAGCTAGTATATTTAATAAAATAGTTACAATTATTTTGAAATCAGGGCTCATTGTTTTTCCTTACTACTGCAAACTTGTGTTTAAGAAGTTAGGCCGCTCTGGCTCTCATGGCCTCATATTACAAGACATTTGACAAGTACCTACAGGTGTCTTTGGCGGATCGGGAACGGTACAGCAGGCAGCTGGCAAACTTATGTTCGTCGCCACAAAAGAAAAAAGAAGAAGAAGTACCTACAGGTGCGTTGCACTTGCTTTCATCCACGATGAAAACGGCCACGCCCTACGTCGATTCAAGTCAGATTCGATACAACAGTTACCAACATGGATTAATATTTATTTATAAACGCTACGCTACAACCTCCGAGGGTGGTTTAGTCACGAAGTATCGTTAAATTATCATAAAACGAAGTGTTTACTTAGTTTTACTATTTTTCAATTTATCTTTTTCTTTATTTAAATTTTTCACACAAAATTACTCGGAAAAACTACCGATGTAAAACATTTTCTTATAAGTAACACAACATCGCATTTCCTTACCTCATCTAATACCTTCTTTTCCGTTTCCGTTCCTATGCGAGTCACTTTTTATAATCTTTAATTTTGGTATAAAATGGCGGCAATTTCATATAACACAATTAAAACTTTTTAAAAACATATTAGGTAGGTTACAGTCAACATTTTATTTACTTGACGCTGAAAAATAGCGCCGATATCTTTTTATTCCTTGTGGGTTTTATTGTTGCATGTTTTTAAAACGTAATACGGCAATTTTACATTACATTGCTCGCTACGCTCGCGCTTTCACCCTGATCATATTCTTCTTTTGCTTCTAAAGTCACTCGAAAACGTATTTTGTTTTTGATTTCATCAGAGTCAAAAACCGGAGCTGGAATTGTGTAAAGCAATCGTATTCATTTGACAGTTCATAACGTACGATATGATCTGTCAAACACTTTGTTCTTTGCTATTTGACAAACCATACCGTACGTTTTGAACTGTCAAATGAATACGATTGCTTTACACAATCGCACCCCTGATTGCAGCGCGGTCGCTACATTCGCGCTCTAAATTTTGACAACCTTCGTGGTGTAGTGGCTAAACACGCTGGATTCAAGGCGAGGCCGCTCCGAGGTCCCGGGTTAGATTCCCGGTCGGGTCAGTATAGAAATCAAAATTTTCTACAGTGTCTCGGGTCTGGGTGTTGTGGTACCACCGATGTGTATGATTTCCATAACATAAGTGCATTAGCTACTTACTTTGGAATCATAGCAATGTATGTAATTGGTATCCAATGATTATTTATTTTATCATGGGATTGGCTTAATGAGCGTTGAAAACCGAATTGTAGCGCGCTCGCTTTGTTCGCGCTTACATCTATAATATGTTCATGATTTGTTGAGCGTCGAAAACCCAACTAAAGTGCACTTGCTTCGCTCGCACACAAAATAAAGTTATTTTAAATTATGTTATTGATGTGATACGCTTCGAAAACAGAATTGAAGCAAACTCGCGATTAAATAATAATAGATACGTGTTTTGCCATACTCGTATTTTGTTAAAATCCCCCCCTCCATCATTCAAAAAAACCATAGCGTGCCCACAACTTTTTAGGAGAGCTGGATCTGCGCCTGGACCTGACGCTGGTTTTCAGTGGGTCCTTGCCGAGTGAGGTACACGGACTATGAAGCCAAGATCACGTTACTAAATTTACTTATGCAGGATGTCCAGAAAGTTAAGATCAAGCCGAAACCGGGTGATAGGCTAGGCATGACAGTCACTAGAAAAATATAAAAAGAAAGTACTTTTCGAGTTATGAACTTATGACAAAAAAAAACTTAAAATTGACAGCTTGTATTGGTTTGTCGCCTACTATGGCTAGAGATATTATTATTTTTCAGAATTTTTTCTTGCATTGTAAGCCCGAATAGCTGTTCTATCAACGAGACTTTAAAATTGAAATAATGATGACGACTGAGAAAAAAAGGACTACTACGGCAACTTTTAGTTTTAGTTGTCACTTTTTAAATGCGTAATGCATACCAGCGGGCCTAAGATGCGCGCCTATTTGTCATTTATCGATAAATTTCAAACGTATTTTTTATCATTTTAAAAAGGTTTTTAGTTATTTCGTTGTATTTATTTGTTTTAAAAAGCAAAAAGGATTGATATACAAGTGAAAAATATGTGTCAAAACATGTTGTTTAGGAAATAAAATTATTTTATCGACGCGATAAACGGTATTTGGGGGTGCATGTTAGGCTTACTGAATGCCTTTACCATCATAATAATAAGGACTTGAGTTTTTCTAACCGACTTTAAAATAGTAGGTTTTTTAAAAAAAAATCGAGGGAAATAGAGGGGATTCTTTAATTTTAAAAGCACATATTATAGCGTTTTACGACTCGTATCTTTATTTTGACAGATATCTACGTTCGAGACTCATAATTTTGTAGATCCGAGCTAATGGTGGAACAACTTAACGCTTAGGATTTAATTAATATTGAAAGCAGCAATTGTGTGGGGTGACTGTTCCACTTATTAAGGATTTAATGCAACAGGTACAGGCTTATTTTATTATTTGATTTTTAACCATGCCATGCCTGAACTTACCAGGTGAATGATTGCTAGCTGTAGGTATTAAGAAAACATTTGACTTAAGTCTATTTAGCCATTTATTGTACGAATACCTACAGACACCTTAAATAATTTCAGCCCAATCACTATCAACAATGCATGGTGAAATACTGTAAAAGGGTATTTTACCTGTTGCATCAGATCAGTAATAAGTTTTATAGTCACCTTAAACAAATTATTATGTCATTGTCACCGAGATTCTAAGTGTTAAGAAGTTCCACCATCAGCTTGCAACCACACTATGATGAGTCTCAGACGAAATATTAGTCAAATTTCAGATATTGGTGTTAACGCTATAATACGTGCTTGTAAAATTTGATGATGTGCATTCTGATCTGCACTAAACGCGTTTAAAACTAAAATTGGCAAAAAGCACTAACGAAACAAACGTCTTTTTAGGGTTCCGTAGCGATGGCAAAAAACGCAACAATTATAGTTTCGTCAAGTCTGTCTGTCTGTATGTCGTCCGTACGTCACGGTCACTTTATTCTGAAACTATTAGTATTACACAGTCGAAACTTACGTACGTAAAGTGACTGTACGTCACGGTCACTTTATTCTGAAACTATTAGTATTACACAGTCGAC
Source organism: Pyrausta purpuralis (assembly GCA_963924145.1). NCBI lineage: Eukaryota > Metazoa > Arthropoda > Insecta > Lepidoptera > Crambidae > Pyrausta > Pyrausta purpuralis. Next base: position 20,316,732 of record OZ001652.1, on the reverse strand, counting down.
GAAACTTAGTAAGTAGATGTATCCTGTTAACCCCTTAACGATGGTCGAGTTAAACATTAACACACAACATTTATCGATTTTCGGGAAATTTGCACTATGCGCCTTTGTAAATATGCTTGATTCATATCGTATATAACTTCTTACGAACTGAACTGAGCTTAAATTAATGTCCTTTAACGTTTTAGAGTATTACATTAATACAACATATTACGCAATGTTTTTGCACTAATATCAGTCATCATATATATACATATAACAACTCGTCTCACGGACACACATTAACTATGCGGTCATTTTAGTCAGGGCTTGAAACCGGTTCAAGATTTACCGGTATTATAACGGTTAAACCGGTTTTTTAGTAAAATTCCATTCCGGAGCGGAACCAAATAGGAGCGATACTTTGAACCTAAATAAACCGGTTTATTTGTAGCCGCTTGCGACGATCGCGACGCGACTTGTCGGGACTTGTTGAAGTACCGCTGCCGTGTGCGCGTCGCCCGTAAGAGCAAAGAGCAGTCAATTTCATTCTGTCATTCATTGCGATTGTTGCGTGCATCTTAGTATCAAAATGGGGCGAAAACGTAAATCGAGTATTTATTATTACTTTGAATATGATGAAATATCAAAAAAATCCAAATGTTTAATAGAAACTTGCAATGCAGAGTTAAAGGTGAGTTACTCGTGTCAGTAAAATATTTCATATTTACATAAGTGTCTTTGTAATTTGTTTTACGTTATGTAGTTAGGTATCTAAGGTAGCCAGATCTTAATCAATCATACTTACGTAAGTTTGAATATGTAAGTACATACGACGCTATTAAAAAATGTTATTTACTTTTCAATCCCATTTTTTTACTGTGCGTGTTGTAGGTACCTATCTTTGTTTATTGTTTCAATGAGGTTGGAATAGGCGTACGCACCTAAGATAAAGAGTTTCGTCGGCAGGTAGTGAAGTCATAGTTCTCGATCCCAGTTGACCCCGGCTCCTATCAGCCAGATAATAATACAATTTTGTCAAATTTTGACAATCGATTTTGAACTGTATATGTTCGAGATAAGGTTGAAAATCCTTTTAGGTTAGAAGGTTAATAGAATAGAATTTGTGTGTTTTTTTTTTTCAAAAACTACAAGTCTGATCGCCACTCGCGCCGACTATGACAAGCACAGAAGCGATTTTCGGCGTTGAGGTCCTTTTTTTAACGAGCGGCAGCGATTTTAAAAATTTGTAAAAAAAGTACGCGTCTCCGGCAGACCGGGATTGCGTGGGAGGGCTCACCACCCTCCCCCATCCCCCCCAAATTTGCGTCACCTAAAGTAAAGTTCTTCCTAATAATGTGTCAATCGTAAGAGAAAGATACTTTTGGTAGCTCTAAAAAGAGTTTTTTTGTGTTTGTCGAGGTCACTACTACACTATTTTACAACTTATTTTGGTATTATATTAAAGAAACTTTATGACTCTTTTGGATTGGACGGGGTTTTAAGCCGAATAAAAAAATAGGTTTTCAATTCGATACGTATGCAGGGTGTTTCTTTTATACTCCATTTTTTAATAAGAAAGACCAGAATGACAGCTTCCATCGATTTTTTTTATTTCATAATGTTAAAAGCGTCGTACCAGTACTGTTGTAATAATTCAATTGTGCGCGATTAATTAAACTTATGATATAAAATTTCAATAATGTGATTTTACTCATAAGTCGCCCAAATACATGTAAAACGTTACCCAAGCTATAAAAAGATACTTTCCCTTGCAATAGCAATATTCTTGCAAGATTTTACCTATTTTGACTGTTTGCTACTTTCTATAAATAAACTATTTATTAGCAAGAATGATGATATTTGTAGGAAAAAACATTTTAAATCTTTTTTTTTTTATATAATAACGCTGTTATAATAATTCATGCTATTAAGCTTCTGCGCAACACAAATTCAAACGACAGCTATTTAAATTTTATAATCGGCTAAAACTACGATTGAATACAAAATATTTTTTCTGATTATTTAGGAACAACACGTTGTTTTTAATTTTCAAAAAAGTAGCCACTCATGAAACTTCATTTTGGTCTATCTTGTTAAAAAAACAGAGTATAAGGTGCCAAGGCAGTGCGAGCTGATAGCAGAGTACCATACCTATCGATTTAATTAACCTCCGTGTATGTTCTACGATTTGTACGTTACCCTACATGGACTTAGGTTGTGGAGTGCGCGTGATCCGCCCCGACTGAGTCGGCGCGGATCACGCGGCACGCCAATGTAAATAAATAAATATGCCTTGACATTATCACACAACGCCATCTAGTCCCAAACTGAGCAAAACTTGTCCTATGGAAACCAGACAACGGATAAACACACTTAAATACTTTTTTTTTGTAAATACATACATATTATACATAGAAAACACCCAGACCAATACAAACTCACATGTTCATGCACACAAATGTTTGTATTGTGCGGGGATCGAACCCGCGACCACTGGCAAAGTAGCTAATTTCTTAACCACTGCGCCAAATCAGTCGTCGAATGTGAAATCTGTTTAGTGCAAAATATTTACTGAGTAGATCTGTCAATAGTGACAATGATAATAATAAAAATAATTAATGATAAAATTTTATTTAAATAAATAAAATAAAATTATAAAAGTAGTAAAAGATTATGGAAGAATCGGAAATTACAATGATTAGGATGAAATTATGTATTCAGATATTAATATTTACTTTGTTTTTTTATTTTCATTAAGTCGTATTTTTTTCAGGGCAATCACGGTTCCAATTTGTTGCGACATTTTTTAAGACGTCATCGATCTGAATACGATGATTTAATGAAAAAAGATAATACAAATAAATCAAAAATTGTAACTGCTGAGAATACAGTTTCGAATAGAGTAACGGAAGAATGTTGTAAATTAGTTACTGTACATGGTAGACCATTCACATTAATCGATGATGAAGCTTTCCAAAATATTCTGACACTTATCCCAGGATGTGACACGAACAGCAAAAAAGTAAAAAATTGTGTAGAAGACTAAGCATATGAGACTCGTAGAATTATATTTAAAGAAATAAAAGATCAGCTGGTTGCATTTAAAATTGATGTCGCTTCAGTTAAATCAAGAAGATTTCTTGGTCTAAATGTCCAATACATTTTAGATGGCAAATTAGTTTTGAGAACTTTGACTGTCTTAGAGCTGCATCAAAGAAATACAGCTGAATATTTAAAAGATACGATGAAGATAGTTTTAAGTCGTTTTGGTATTGACATAAATCAGATATATCCAATAACATCAGACAACGGCTCTAATATGATAAAAATGACAAAAAAAATAGGAGAGGAGCTTCAATTAAGAAATTTTGAAGAAAATAATGAAGAAATGGAAGCAGAAGAGGTGAATGACGAATATTTGGATGCAGACCAAACGGAATATTTTGACATTGAATTAAATGATGAAAATCCCGAAACAGGAACAAAAATTTCAGCTGTTCGATGTGCGGCTCATACTTTGCAGTTGGCCGTACGAGATGCCCTTATTGGTAACGAGGCAATTTTAGAACAATGTCGCCGCTTATCGAGGCTCTTACGAACACCGAATATCGTTTTAAGACTGCGTGAAAACAACTTGCTAAACGCTATTATAGACTGTCCAACAAGATGGGACTCAACTGTTGTAATGTTAGAAAGGCTTTTAATGCTGAAACCATTTTGCCAGGCAAATCCAGATATTCTGCGATGTGGCCTCTTGGAAGCCACAACATGGACCAGTATCGAAGAAATGTTTAATGCACTTAAGCCTTGTCGAGCGCTAAGCAAAATATTACAAAAAGAACAGATCACTTTCGGAGATTTCTATATTGCTTGGACACGTTGCATCATCGAAAATGAAAATCTCACGTTACCATTTGCATCACAGATAGTCACAAAAATGCGAGAAAGACAGCAAATGCTTTTCGATAACGAAAGTTTTCTTACGGCTGTTTACCTGGACCCTCGAATCAACTCAGTTTTGACTGATGACCAGCAAATAAAAGCACGTCAACATTTGATATCTACTTTTCGTCGAATTACCAACTTAAATCAAACCGTAGCCAATGATAATTCACAAGAGCCACAACCAGGACCCAGCACGGCTGTAGAACCGCAAATTAACCTCGACCTTTATTTTAAAAATATTCGACAAAGAAGAACTTCCGATCAAAATTATTCAGATATTTCGCTAAATACGATTCTCAAAAATTTTTTGAATGAGCCAATCGTTCCTACTTCCACAAATATTTTGGAGTATTGGAATAAAAAGAAAATATCCGACCCACAATTATATTTATTATCTAAAATCGTTCTCTCCACACCACCTACACAAGTTAGTGTAGAGAGATTATTTTCATCACTCAAATTTGTCTTGAATAATTTAAGGCTCTCTTTATCAGATTCAATTATCGAAGACATTTTGATAGTCAGAAACAATGCTCTAGATGCGAAAAATGAAGAGTAATGAAAAAATTGCAACCTTAGTATTAACAAAACGGTTAATTAGCGACCCTAGTAATAACGAAATTTATTGACTGTTGAATGTGTTGAATCAAAACTTACGTTAATTAACTGTTATACCCATTTATAGGTATTTTAAACTACTTGTTATTTGTTACAATACAATTCCTTTGTTCTTTCGTTATTACGGGGCATTCTTCCGCAGCTTTTGACAAATTATTTATATATTTTTAATTTTAATAAACGTAATTTCGTAATTGGCTCTTGGCTATCATCATCAGTATCAACGTCCTGCATTTATTGTGTTCATAATTATACAGAGTGTTTGGTACTACATCGTGTGCCAATCATTCGAATCATTTGAAAAAATCATGTTCCGCAACTTTGCAAGTAAATTAAAAAAGAACTAGATGGCTTGTGTATGTGATTTTAATGGTACTATAATGCACAATAACATACAAAAATAATATGCAGAAAAACAATTATAGTTTTAAAAGAATATGATTCAAATGCGAAATATCGGATATTTTTCATAAAACCAAAAAATAAATATTAAAAAAACCCCGGTCCAAAAAAAAAACTTAGAGGCAGAAAACGATAGATGACCCCCAATGTAAGATGTACGGCATACGATAAACCAAACAGCCTATAATCAATAAATTATATGATCTTAATATCAATCAGGTAATCTCAAATCAATCTCAGATAAATCAATATTAATTCTTTAGTCATGTTTCAATTTTCGTCGGATTCTTGTCTATGTTTATTTTTTAAAGATTCTACGTATTTTAAAATATTAATGTATGCTTCGGAACGCATACAAGCTGGTATAAATTGTAGTTCACCAATCAGAAGGTTACCGAAGTAGTAATTTCTTTTATCAAGTTCTCTTTCAAATACACAATGAATACAGGACGTTGATACTGCATCCTTATTTTTAACTGAGTTACTTTGTTCTTCTGTAATGGGCATTTGAACATCTGGTTCATTTTGTACAGTTTGTGTAGTGATATCTTTTTTTAAATTCAGTGTTTCATTATTTGCCTTAAACGATTGTTCACTCCCATCATTGTTGTGCCCGTTGCTATCTAAAAAAACACAATAATCTTCGTAAAATTATTAACATACATTAAGTTTAATCAAAATTTGATAAGTGTCTTATTTTGGATATTAGTAGTCCTTAATAAATTACAAAACAAAATATCGTATGTCTATTATTTTATGAAACAACAATCCTTTCGATATCCTACCCAATTCGTTACCATAACAATCTTGTGACTCGTATGTAAATGGCTGACTGTTTTGTTGAAATGCTATATTATCTTCGTTATAATCATTATTATCGGTATCTGAAATAGGTATTAATATTTTAGTACGATACAAAAAATGAAAAATATATATATTATATATTTTAAATAAATAAAAAAAGTATTTTTTTACCTGGAGATTTAATACTGTATATGTATATTAATGTATTTGTGTAATTTTTATAAAAAATATAATATCGTGCTATGTTTACACTGTATTAAATTTGTCATAAAGTTGACAACATTTGTAGGGCCGATTCAAAAAAAGAAATGAATAGTTCTTTGTAAGAAAAAAAACACATAAAACGAGCTGACCTTATAAATCATATAGGTATATATAATTAATTTTTAATTTTATAACAAATTAAATATTTACAAATTCATATAGGGTAATTCGAGGGTAGATAACCATAGAGGAGAGTTGGCCAATCGAAATAATTCCAACATGTTCTAAAGGAGGGCAGCACGGTAACGCGTTAGTATGAATGAAACTATCACCATGCTCGATAGCCGTCTACCCTCGAATTACCCTATTACATTAGTACGTGCTATTAGTTTGCGAAACTGGGGGTCTTTCTTTAAATACTATGTACATTTATTAATAAAAAGAATTTTAGGAAAGTGTCAATTCAATGCTGTAAGATTTTTTTATCTAAATTGAAATCTGGGTCGCAGTCACGATACTAAATTCGTTATAAAATTGACATAAATTCATTTATTAATAGACCTCCAGGTACAAAAAATATTCTGTACAAATTTATAACATGTAATCTGGAGGTCTAGGTACTAAAGAAATTAATGTATTTATGTCAATTTTATAAAATAAAATAAATCGTGCTTGCAATAAGGTTTTTAATCTACCTAGATAAAAAAATCTTACAGTATTTATCGCTTTACATTTTTTATAAATACGTAGTGAATATTTTTACTGAATGTAACGTCGTAACTAGTATCTGTTACACCCTGTATATTATCATCATACCTGAAATACCATCACTAGCGTAATCTGGTGGTTCGGTGAAAAGCGGTTGACTTAAGGGTTGATTTACGACATCATTTACTAAAATTTAAGAAAATATCAAAATACAAACATGGTATTTTTAATTACAAATAGGATAAATTATTGCTCGCGCATGTTCGAGCATGTACTTGGTCTCCATTGTGTTGCATACGTTGTGCGAATCAAGAATACTCGAGCAGTCTCGCGCACGCTCGAATATCTCGCGGATGTTCAACAGCTCAACAGCAACATCCCAATAGCACACAGACTTGATACATCATCAAGTGTGTGCTGTTGGGATTTCAACATAAACATGCTCACTCGTGTTCGAACACGTTAGAGCATGCTTGAATAGTGGCATAATATGCGTTCGAACATGTTCGCGCAATTGCGAGGAGGATATTCAAACACTCACTTTGGTCCACTAGATGAAATTACCATTACCTAAAAAGTACACAATAATATTTCCGCTTCATGAAATTCGCCGAGAAGGAAAAAAAATGTAAAGGTTAATATTTTGTCGAGTATCTAATATCAATTCAAATAATTGAATAAGTAGGTACTACAAATTAAAATGGAAATAATAATTTTCATCAAGATGGGACTTGAAAAGTGTCAATTTGGTTAAAAAACTGTTTTTTGACTGAATATTCTCCTAAATAGGTTATACTTACCAGAGTCTTCAAAAAATTTACGTTGTGTTGCCATTCTATTGTTTAATAATATAATTATTCACAACAATATATCGAACAAATACCACTGCACGTATCTGATAGGATATATAAGCAAACAACGATTTATTGAATAAAAACAAACGTCAGACGCGCTCACCGATCGCAGATCTTCACGAAGCTCAGGTCGTTGTCCTATCTGAGCGAAAAAATAAACCGGTTAATGAAAAATACCCATATTTTTCCAAACCGGTTTAATAACCGGTTCAAAGGAACAGAACCTTTTTCAAAAAGTTCCACCTGTAATTTCGTCAAACCGGTTCAAAAAAAATACCGGTTTCCAAGCCCTGATTTTAGTGTAGCCGTTATGTAAGCGTTTTGGGACTAAGTCAATATTTATCTTTTTACAGACATGCATGCATTTATATGGTGTGTGCTAAATTTCGTAAGTGTATGTATATTTTTATATTAGTATGTTTGTCCATGGATTTCTCGAAAAGCAGAAGCCATAGCGTGATGATTCTTTATTAATTTAAGGATATGTATCGTATTTCAATTTAGGATTTAGTATAAGGAAAAATCAAAATCGATCCAGTAGTTTCTGTGATAAAAATGGGTAATAATAACTAAATATCATGAATTAAAATAAATAAACCACCTGAAAAGACCTAACAAAAATCTCAGAATAAAACAATTAATTCCAATATACAATTATTATTTAAATTCATAGCAATGTATTCTGACGACATATTAAATCAATGGTCACCCTGAGCGTCGCGTCGCCAACTCTGCTGCACTCCACACCACTGTGACCACACTCCAAAAGGTTCAGAAGTAAGATAGAAAAGATTATATACGGAAGATTTTATACTGGTTCATCATTATCAGCCAAAGGACGTCCACTGCTGAACATAGGCCTTTTCGGTTTTCCACAGCGACCAATTACTAGCGGTCTGCATCCAGTTTGATCCTGCAATCTATACAGTGTCTCCCTGGATAAAGTGCAATCCCGAAAGGGGATGAAACTAGACCATGAATCATTGACTAGAAAAATATTAAAAAAAAATATTGTAGGATTTATTGGTATTTTAAGATTTTCATGTTTCATTAAGGACTCTATGTACAAAAGTATTGAATTCTTCCAAAATAATGGGTCTATTTCTTTGAAAAAAAAAAACAGTATGCCTAATACCTAGCGATGACCATGAAATAATAAATAGTCCGCAAAAAAGTATCTTGGGTAAAAAAATGTATTTTTATGAAAAAAATGATTTTTTTAGACGTGCCCTATAACTATGTAATTTTATAGCTTACTTTTATTCTTTACCATTTTAGCTTCCAAATAAAAAAAAACAATGTTCTAACTCAAAAATTGGCTAGGTAGGAGTTATTTACATTTTAGTAGGTAATAAAAGTCAGACTTTAATCACAATAACTTTATTAATAAAATTATCCGTAATTTACAATTTTGCATTTTTATTTCATGCATTAAATGTTCAAAATGGCCTCCTCGATTTTGCAAGCACATTACTGCACGAATATTAATTTGGTTAGTGGCTCTACGAATCATTCCTGGATCATTTTTAATGTCATTTGCGCATTGAATTATTTGGTCGTGCAACTGTGCCTCGGTATTTATTCTCTGCTGGCTGTATACTCTTTGCTTCATGACACCCCATAAAAAATAATCTAGGGGTGTCAGATCAGGTGAACGCGCTGGCCAGCCTACTGGCCCTTCTCGGCCAATCCATCGGTTCGGGTAATTTTCGTTCAAAAATCGCCGCACCTCCCGCCCATAATGTGCAGGACATCCATCCATTTGGAGATAAATACGCCCACACCGTCTCGTAGCCTAATCATATGTATACATTACTATCCATTTCACAGATAAGCAAGAGTTTATAAATTGGGTTGCATTATTGTTATAAAGTATTAAATAAAATTTAGAAAAAAAAACGGCCAAGTGCGAGTCGGACTCGTGCACTGAGGGTTCCGTGCCAACTTTAACTGAATTAGGGAATCCACTTACTTCTACTTAGTAAAATACCACAATATTTTGTTGACTGCAAATATAACTTTGTTTTTCATAGTGTTTGTATGAAGTACAAAGTTATGTTTGCGGTTGTTGAAAATGTGCTATATCTCAAAAACTTCTCTTTCGATCCCGTTCGAACCAATTTTCGTTGAAAATATTTGTTAAGACCTACATTATATTTTGTTTTCAAAATTTATTTCGCCTAGTTTAGAAGTTAGATTGGGGGGTACGCCCAATCTACCACTTTGGAAGCGTCTAGCTATGAAACCTTAGACTTTAAGAGAAAATGGTTTTAGGAACCTCTATGTTATTTTAAAAGACCTATCCATAGACACGTATGGGTTTGTCAAAATTACAATATTTTATGACAACAACCCTAAAATGACATTATTTTTTATTTTTTGTATGAGGATCGTAAGCGGTTAACAGGATACATTCTCCTACCAAGTTTCAACAGTGTGATGCTTATAGGTACAGAATAAAGTGGCTGTGACATACGGACGGACAGACAGACAGACAGACAGACAGACAGAGAAACAGACAGACTTGACGAAACTATAAGGGTTCCGTTTTTTGCCGTTACACTTTAGCTCGGTAGTATATTAATCAACAAAAACATTTTATTTTTAAATTATTTAACATTTAAAATATTAAAAATGCAATTTGAATGTGTCACATGAATGCTTGAAATGGCATGGCGCTAATATCACGTGGCCACATGTCAACGGGATTCCTTCATATAACATGCTAATAGTTAGCGTACGTACATATTTTTTCTACAATGGCGAGTATCCCTCACGGATGTGTTTATCAACAGTCTTTTATTATACTTTTGTTTACGCGAGCGCCAGCGACCTTTTAATCCGCAAGCACCTCCGCTGTTACTTTAAAGAAATTAAAGGTGTACTCTATATTTATACATATATAACACAGAGACGAATATTAACATACGTGTCTATAGACATATGTGTTAGGGTCGTGTGAGCGGGATTCGAACCTGCGACTGCTTATCTTTGTAGTCCGAACGTAAACCACCACACTATGACGGTCTTTAATTTTTTGTTAAAAAATAATAGTACCAAACTACTTCACGTATGGCACTATCTTAGAAAATCGACTTTTGACGACAAAATATCGACCATGTTGGTGCGCGGGTTGGCTAAGAACTAAAACTCGCTAATCAATGAAATTTATTAAAAATACTTCAATCATGAATGATAGGCATCATTAAATACAATTTACTTAACGAAAATATGATCGGACTGGAATATTTTTATTTAGTTAGTTGTTCCTGCAGTTTTTTTAAGGCGCACTGAGGCATTGAGACACATATGAACACTGACGCCATCAAAAACAGACTAAGTCAAAGGTACGACCTCACTTTGACGTGAGGTGGTGTTTGGTTGACTATCTTTTAGCGTCGCACCGGTGATCTAGTTCTTAATCACAGAGTACCTTTTTATAATAGGAAAAGAAAAATAGGAAAGGAAGGCATCATCATGAGACCCTTTCTGAATATTTTGGTCAGTGTTTTCAAAATGGCAGACTGGGATGAGGTCAGCCTCCATAAAAGAAGATCAAAGCCCTTTACAATTTTCGCTTTTTATTTTAAACTAAACATTACTATGCCATAGGGGCCGTCCATTAACCATGATAACCTCAGTAGCGGTGTTGATACCAACACCGCTACTGAGGTTGTTGATCTTCTCGCATTTTGGTATCGCAACCAGATCAATAATGTCAGATGGGGCAAAGGATTGTCCTTGGATTACAGCCTGTCCTGTGGGGTAAGGCAGGGTGGTCTCACCTCTCCAGACTTGTTTAACGTATATGTGAATGACCTGGTTGTGGAGCTGAGCAGAACTGCGGTCGGACTTAGGCTCGATGATAGATATATCAACAACCTAAGTTATGCTGACGATATGGTTTTGCTCAGCCCTTCAATCAGAGGATTGAGAAGACTCATTTCTATTTGCGAGAATTATGCACAAAAACATAATCAAACGTATAATGTTAAAAAAACAGAGATGGTTGTATTTAGATCAGGAAAAGGCCCTCAAAACATACCCAGCGTTAACCTCAACGGACAGGCTGTAAGAATTGTGGATTCGTTCAGGTACCTTGGACACATAGTAACGGATAAATTAAGGGACGATGCAGATATTGAAAGGCAGCGTAGAGCTCTTTATACAGTGGGTAATATGTTGTCTCGAAAATTTGGCAAAGCATCGCCTAGTGTACGGGTTACTCTGTTTCGGTCTTACTGTCAAGTATTTTATACGTGTCAACTCTGGACCGAATATACTAAGAAAGCGCATAATGGCATCAGAGTTGCTTATAACAATACCTTTAGGCAGCTGATGGGGTTGAAGCGTTGGTGCAGCGCATCTGAGATGTTTGCTGAGACGCATGTCAACTCTTTCGGTGCCATTCAGCGTGGTCGTATTGCGTCTTTTTTGTCCAGAGTTGGCAAAAGTAACAACGTGATACTAAAAAGTCTTTATGAGAGATTAATCCAGACAAACACTTACAAGCAATGGATGGCCATTGCAATGTAAAAAAAGACTCTTTTTTTGACTGTTATGTACGTGTACGTAATTTTTTTTACGTACCTATTTTAATAATGTACCTAAATCATTTGTATTTTTTTAGTTAAGTTATTTTTTTATTTTATTTTTACTGTATTCTTTATAGTACTTTTTAAATATGGATCATTGATCTGAAATAAATCAACATTTATATTTTATTTATTTTTTATTTTATTTTATTTATTAATCACGTGAGGTCGTTTTTCTAATTTTTTGACCCGCCCTCCCCCCTGGTGATATTTGGTGAGGTTTGGAACCCTCCCCCCCCCCCTCCTCCCTGGATCACGTGTATTTTTTTGGAAGTCTATGTAAAGGCTATTTTTGAATGGAAAAAAGAATTAAAAAAATAATGTTGATTCGAAAAACATTTATATGTATTTGCAATAAAATTAATGAATAATTAATTGATGTTGTCTTCGTCCCGCGGAGTTGCAAGACTTTCATTTAAGGTTACAACTGGTAAAGCTTCTACTTTACTGGCAGTTGTTATAGGCAAAGAGGTTTGTGACAACAAATCGCGCCGTTCAAAATTTCGGTTCAGAAATAGCGCTTTTCGACAATAAATAAATAAAATTAATACACGTGATGTCTAACGAGACCCCCCTCCCCCCTCGTGATGTTTCGTGATGTTTTCCGTGCCACCTCCCCCCCTTTTGAGCCTCACGTGATTAATAATAGTACCAAACTACTGCCGGGCCCATAGATTTTTTCTGAGCGATAATTTGTATGTGAATTTGTCCATTATAATGAAAAGTTGCATGTGTCATGTAAAAGCATCTCAATTCGAATTTTGAAGTCGTATAGAGCATAGACAATTTCTTTCGTTTCATTTCAGCATTTTATAAAAGCTGTAGCAATCATTTTTGTTTTTGTGAACGTGAACTTTTTCTATTAAATGAGTATGCCCCCCCCCCTTCCAATTTATGAAACCAGATATGATGGTAATTTTTGTATATAATTATTATTAACGTAGCATTGAAATATGCCGGTAAAAATTGTAATACACAGATAGGTATGTACCTGGTAAATTGATGGTTGGAATTGCTGTGTTGGACAATCTATTGTAGCGACAGTGGAACTTTTCTTCGAAATGAGCATGACATACACGACGATACTTGTAAACATGCTCGTTAGGCAATTGAAGTATCTCTCCACCAACAGACTTTCTCCAAGCTTCGAAGCGATCAGGATATTTGTATGGGTTGGGAAACACATGACGTACTTGATGTGATGCTGAAATTTAACATCAAGTATTAGCAGATAGGTTGTGATTACTATGGATCAGAAATTGTATAAATTTACATACCACCGGTCTCAAAGCATCCAGTAACACAACACTTTTTATCCGACACCATATCGTAATTAAAGAATCTTTTCTCACAATAAACAACTATATGACTTATAAAACTGGAGGAGCGAACTCAACAGATTTATGAAGAAGCACGAATTTAAAGAGTAAAATAAAAATCAATTATATACACAGGCGAACAATGTACACAGAGAACGAGCGACTTTTTTTTTTAATACAGGGTTTCACGGCTCTGGGTTCTAGCCCTTTTAAGACATTCGTTTATTTCTTCTTCCTTTCTTTTGACAGTTTGCTCAAATTCCTTGGTTCCTCGGTTCTTTGTGGTTTTATTCATTTTTCTTCTCGACCGACAGTTAAGTTTGAAATTAGGGATTCGGTGGTGATTTTCTGTCTTCTCGTTCGTAAATTGTTGTTTGCTTCTTCATCTTTATATATCTTCTAAATCGTGCCAACTGTAGACACTATGAAAGTGTATATGGACTTGAAGTACTTTGGATTTCTAAGTATTTCCTGAAGTTCACGGGGAATCGGTTGCGGATGGCACAATTGTTCGAGATCGGCAATCATTGAGAGTCGTTGCAGACCGAATCTGGTGCATTCCAATAATAAGTGACTAAGGTCTGCAGAATCTTCTTCTTCCACAATATGTGCAATTTGCGCTTGAAATTATCCTCAATCTTGCCAGGTGAGCATGACACTGTGATTACAGCGTACCTGAAAATTTCCTACCATTACTTTAGCCTGGAAAATAAAAAAAAATCATTTTGAATTATACCCTGTTTAACCGTCGAAAAATACTAGTGAAATATTAAACCTAGAGATTCTTTAACTCTAAGAGTTTAACGAACGGTCGAAAACTCTATATTCTTGGGACTAACCATTGAGAAATAAGTTCCATTCACTGTGGAAATTCTGCCAAATAGTATAGAAAGTATAGAAACGGCAAGGTTAACTGATATATAAGATGACTAAATCAAATAGGTTGCTTTTATATTTGGCAACAGAGATTGTTTAAGTCCATTTATTTTAGTCGTATTATAACGACTTAAGCGACATCTGAAGGCGCAATTCAGTAAACTACTCGTATAAAGAAATTAAAGTACATCGTTTTTACAAAAACTATAGCGGATGATGAACATCTTTATTTGGTTATCATAATGCCCAAGTTTTTGTACTGAGATTCAAGCAGCCCCCGTCGACTTTGCATGGGACAAGGTGCCGATACCTACAGGGGAAAACTCCTAAGGGGCCGTCCATTAATCACGTGAGGTCGTTTTTCTCATTTTTTGACCCCCCCCTCCCCCTAGTGATATTTGGTGAGGTTTGGGACCAACAAGGGTAAGCATTTTTTTGGAAGTCTATGTAAAGGCTATTTTTTACATAACAGGTAACAATACATAAACAGGTTTCGTTGTTGGATGTTTCGATATTACAGTATGCGGATGATATTGTTCTGTATACAAAAAATAGGAATATATCAATGGCTGTAAATAATCTCAATAAAGCTCTATATTCACTTTGTAAATACTATAAAGATTCTTTGAAACTAAACATAAATCCACATAAAAGTTCGGCATTAGTCTTTTGCAATAAAGTTGATTATAATCCGGTGAATATTAAGTTAATTTATGATTCTGTAAATATAGATATAGTTGAGGAAAAAAAGTTTTTAGGTGTTACTTTTGACACTAAAATGGGTTTTAAAACTCATGTTGATAATATTGTTAAAAAAAATGCAGAAAAGTGTTAACATAATGAGATGTTTAGCTAGTGTCTCTTGGGGAATGGATCCCAAGTTGTTAAATATGTTATATAAATCAATTGTCAGAAGTCACTATGATTACGGATTAATTGTATATGGCAAATTTATACACCAGTCTCTTCTCAGAAAAATTGAAGTAACACAGAATAAAGGCCTGAGAATAATTACTGGAGCAATGTGTTCCACTCCAATTAACTCTCTGGAGATAGAGGCAGGCATTCCACCACTCCTAGTTAGACTTCGCTTTTTAACCGAAAAGTTCTACCTTAAGGTTTTAGCTAGTAATGAATATTTATCTTTATATGACAGTAATAAGATTTTACAAGGCGACAATATTAGAGACCTTAAAAATGTTTGTAAATGCATAAACCATAATGACAAATGGGACTTAGGTTCTTTAGAAGTACAAATCACTATACCTGCTAGAAATACTCCAATAGTTACTAATAATACAGATTTTTTACGCTTCGTTAATACAAAAAAAACAGGGATACTGTAGAGTGTATACAGATGGATCAAAAACAGAGACTACCACGAAAGCTGCATATTATGACTCCCTGAGAAAATATGGCCGTTGCTTTACACTAAATGAGCACGCCTCAATATTTACCGCAGAGGCATACGCTATTTACGTAGCATTAGAATACATTAGAGGGTTATCAAATTCGAAGTTCTTAATAGTTACGGATTCATTGAGCGTTTTAAGTTGCCTTAAAAGTTGCCACATATCATATAAAAATAACATATTCATATCTAAGATAAGACAGCACCTATATGAAAACCCGCAAAAACACATAGAATTTTTATGGGTTCCGTCTCACAGTGGTATTACTGGGAATGAAATTGTTGACAACTTAATGAAAATTTCAATTCCACCAATCAATCTCACACATAACGCTACCCCTCCTGTCCCATTCACTGATTTCTTCCCTGTGATTCGTCAACGTATGTATAAACATTGGCATGAAATGTGGGAAATAAGCAAATTTGAAAAAGGAAAATGGTACGGAAACATACAAAAAGAAATTCCGATTAAACCATGGTATTTTAAGTTGAAATTCCCAAGTAGAAGATTTATTACTACCATTAATAGATTGAGACTTGGCCATGGAAGGTTCCCGACACATCTTAAAAGAATCGGTATTATTTCATCCAGCATTTGTGACTTTTGCTCAAATGAAGAAGGAACTTTGGACCACTTGATTTTACACTGCCCTGCCTTTAATTTACAAAGACTAGTACTCATAGATGGCCTACTGAAGATTTATGAAAATGAAGAAGTACCCCGCCTCCTGCCATCTTTACTCCAAAATAGAAAAACTTATAAAGATATTTATGAATATATAATAACTACATTCGAAGAGATTTGAGAGATGACGACAATTTTGATCTATCTTATTGTGAAATTATATCAGAAGAATACAAACAAGAAGAATATATAAAATGTTATTTTTGAAAACCTTATTGAATTATATGGCAACACAAAAGAAGATTTGGCTGTATGGTTTAGCCGAAGCCGTAAAATTTGTATTTAAAAAAAAAAGATCAATATGGCGTCTGTGCGTGGTATTTGTTTATACTCGCTCGTGTTATTTTTGATTTGAGGTTTCTTCTTTCCAATTCGTCGTTGGTAAACTCCGATAAATTGGCAGAAATTTATTGATACAATGAGTACTAATAAAGAAAACAAACGCACTTGCTTTAAGTGTGGTTCTTCACCTTCTGAAAATGGAGTTAAATTGTTCAGAGTTTTGAAGCCGGGATTAAGGAACTTGGTCCGGTAAGTTAACAAGCACCAAAATTTTCATATTTTAACACAAATCAACTAACGGTCCCTTGATTTTATCGTCCAGTTTTCAACATTTTAATACTTTAATACTAATTCATTTACAGGTGCGAGCAATGGGCAAAGTTCTTGTTCCCTGAACAGAATATAACTGTTTTGCATTACAACAAAACAGATATTATGTGTCGGATAAAACACAGTGTTGGGTGAAGAAGCGGTCATGATCCTTGCCTAAATTTAGTCTATGGAATTAAAAAACTTACCAGGATTGTCGTTGATTCGATGTGACTTTACCTTTCTTGACACCAGGTGGCGCGCCTTTGTATGAATTCTGGCACGTTGAAACCTGTCATTGTCAATAGTCTCTCACCAGCAAGGCATTGCTGCAACACTGTGTTTTATCCGACACATAATATCTGTTTTGTTGTAATGCAAAACAGTTATATTATGTGTCTTTCTAAAACACAGTGTTGGGTGAAGACCTGTTTGTTATCTGCTGGTGTCAAGCACAACGCTATTGATATTCCATTAATTAATATAAGTAAAACAAAACTTACATACTAAAAATATATTACTAAAAAATTTAGTTAATCCAATTAGAATAACCTAGTAATTGCACACAATTAGGTTTACTCTCATCCTCATTACTTTTCATTGAGATCAAATGAAATCATAAATTATTAACTATGTAACTAAAAAACAATTTTAAGAAACTTATTAATTTCAAACACAAATTCAAACATAAATTCAAACACTTTTAAAATTGTTATATAACAAATCTGCACCAGAAGTATCTAATGGATATTGAATTTCCCTGCAGTAATGCTTTCTGAAAGTTTCAGCACACCTCCAATTGGCCCTTTCTAGGATCTTATCTATTGGTCGGTTTTCAAACCAACTACGAGAAGAAACAGCAGAACGAATACTCCCTGGAGGGGCATCAATTCCTACTTCTCTGAGAATAGTCCGTATCCAATTTGCAATGTTAGTTCTGGATGCAGGCTTAACTATACCCGTACAAGAAATAAATAAACTATTGATTTGCGTTTGAGATCTTCTTTCCCTTGAAAGTTGAATCAGCTTTTTAACATGCCTTACAGGGCAGACATTTTCATCAGGATGTCTAATCAGAGCCCATCCTGACTGTCTGTGAGAATTGGAATCTGTCTTAGATCCAAACCGTGGCCATAATGTTAACTGGTCCTCTTCTTCAATAAGGTTGTCGTCAGACATATCTAACAAGGTTAGGTCATGGACTCTGCGTCCAGAAGCAAGAAGAAGTATAAGAGCAGTTCTTCGAGATATATTAAATAATGTATCCACTATGGGAGTACTCAGGAGCCAGTCAAATAATAATTTTATATCAAACACTTGAGTCCTTTTTATCTTTGGTCTTGCAAGAGAAATAGCTTTTAGAATCTGATGAACAAAAAAGTTTTTAGCAATATCTTCAGCTGAAGTCGCACAGAAGGTAGATACAGCTGACTTGTGCAAGAGTATTGTACGATATGCAAGTCCATCCTCTAAAAACAATTTTGCCAAAAACCTAGCAACATCATTCCCTGTTGGGGTACTAGGATCTATATTGTTAGTCCCACACCAAGAAATCCATCTCTTGATGGGGGCTTTATATGTTAATAAAGTGGATTCTCGCCAACTTTGCTTCAATAACTCTTTTTCTCCTGTAGCCCAATGGGCTATTTGAGCTTTCCACCCCCAATTTTCCAAGCTAGGAGAGAAAGTTTGTCTGCTTGTGGAGGGCTCTGCCCCGTTGTCAAATCTACCAAGGTCTTCCGCAGATCTTTTATCGGTAGAGGGTCTGTCAGAGCTCTGGCCCGGAGATCCGGCATCCAAAAGCATTGTGGCCATTGGGGAGCTATTAGAATGTATGTCCCTCTGGATACATTCAGGTGTGCCAGAACCTGCGGGATCAGGTTGGGAGGTGGAAACACCCATCCCAACTGACAGTCCCAAGGACGACTGAAGGCGTCGCAAAAAATTGCGTACCCATCTGTCAAGTCTAGAGTGACATATCTTGGTACGACTGCGGAGGCCGCCGAAGCGAACAAATCTGTGTCTGGTACGCCCCATAGTCTGAATTTGGCCTCCGTGGCCTGGGGTAATAGGTGCCACTCGGGAACTGCTCGACCTCTGGATAGACGGTCTGCAATCCCGTTTAGTCTTCCTGGGAGATACCTTGCCGTCAGCGTTATTTTTAGCTGATCTGTCAACTCTAGAAGTTTCGTGGTAAGGTTTAGGAGAGCCAGAGAGCGAGTGCCTCCTTCGTTTCTGACGTACGCTACAAGTGTTCTGTTGTCTGACTGAATCAGAATGTGAGCTTCTCTCAATGTGTCTTGTTGGTCTAAGATTGTACCATACACTGCATACATCTCCTTGACGTTGGAGTGCCACCTGCTCTGAATGGGCGTCCACGTTCCTGACAGATACATCCCGTTTAGCTGAGCGCCCCACCCCGCATCCGCTGCGTCGGTGGTTAAGAAGTGTGTGACCTGCTTTGGGTGTAACGGTCTGGTAGCATGGTCTAATGCTTTTTGCCACCATTGAAGATCCAGCTGGACAGGCTGAGACAGAACTCTCCTCTCCTTCAGATGGCCTTTGTGAAAACCTCTCAGAAACAGTTGCATTCTGCGGCAGTGAAGGCGTCCTCCGTGGACGGTCATTGACGCAAAATTTAGATGGCCCAAAAGGCTTTGAGCATTTTTCAGATTTAATGTCTTTGTTACTTCTATCTTTGATAAAATGTCTTTTATTTTCCGAACTTTTTTCTGTGGTAATGCTATGGTGTTTCTGAGAGTGTTCCAAGTTATGCCTAAATATTCCAGCTCCTGTGTAGGATCTACAACACACTTTGGATAGTTGACATGCCATCCTAAAGTTTCTAGCAAGCTCAGCGTTTCCGCAACCTGAGTGACTAGACTGGACCGATTTTGATGAGCTAACAAGTAATCGTCCAAATATACCAGCATTCGAACACCTCTGGCACGTAGAGTTTCCGCAACCCAATTTGACACAGCTGAAAAAATCTGTGGTGCCGAAGAGAGGCCAAAGGGGAGAGCTGTTAACTGTAGTATTTCCTGATTGTAAATGACTCTCAGAAACCTTCTGTGAGCCTCCGCTATAGGTATGTGAAAGTACGCATTCTGAAGGTCTATCTTGACCAACCAGTCCTGATCCTGCAAAAAATCTACTACATCTGCCTGAGAAATGAGGTGAAAATGCTTTGTGGCTATATGTGAATTGAGTTGACGAAGGTCGAAAATTGGTCTCATTCCACCGTCTGATTTTTTCACTAAAAACATTCTGGAATGGAATCCCGGATTCAGCACTGGAGGTGTTTCTAAAATATTTTTGTCCTTCAGATCCTGGATCATGTTTGTCATCTCCGGTGAAGTTTTGGTAGAAAACTTTTTCTGAACTTTCTTGTAGGGGAACATCAATGGGGGCTTTTGCTTCCAAGGAAGTCTGCAACCTGAGATTATTTTCAAAATAAATTGTGTCGCTCCCATCTGTTTCCAACACTCTACATGGTTCTTTAGGCATCCTCCATTGAAGTTGCCTAGTTGGCAGTCAATTTTGTTTTGGATTGGTATTGGTCTGATCTGGGTTTCTATTGCCACGAAAGGGCTTTTTTGCGACGAACTTAGATCTTTTATCATGACTTTTAAAATTAGTATTTTTATTTGGAGTGGGTTTACTGTTTTGCTTTTGATAGGAATTTGATTGATAGGAGCTCTGTGGTCTCTTCTTTAAATAGGAAGGTGTGTCTAACCAGGTCTGTGATCCACCTAAAGAATTAATAATCGGTTGGAGGGCTTCTCGGCTAAATAAATATTCTGCACTAGGAGGAACATTTTGCAAAGTTGCTCGGAGGTTTGTGTTACTAATCTCTTTAAGAATGCGATCACGCCTTAGCTCTATACATTCAGCCCGTTTTCCACAAATCATCTGTAAGGTAGTTTCAAAATTTTTGGCAGAAGCAGATCCCAAGCCAAACATAACAGAAAATTTTTCAAGTAAATTGTTCCCGTTTATTTCTGATGGATTTTTAGAAACCCAGTCCAAAATGTCCTGAAGAGATCTCTGAATAATATTCTTTTGTTCTAAAACAACATTAGATAAACTGGCCATAAGTGTCTCGGTAGAAGCTAAATAATCTTTTGATTTATTAAAATGGCATAATTCCTCATTTATTTTTAACCCTATAAACCCAGGTGTGGCCGCCTGAGATTGCATCACTTTCTTATAACGAATACCCTTCCATGCTTGAGAATCAAACTGTTGCAATTTACATAGTTCTTTAAGTCGTTCTGAGTTTGCAGGAGGTACCACTCTCCTTTCATCATGGTCAATGTTTACCTCACCAAGTGACAAGGTACTTGAGATAGGTAGACTCAAAAACTGATTGGGTGGTGCAGAGTCAGATTGTGCACCGGTCTCGGTACAGTATTGTTGTTGTTGCGACGAAGAAGGCAAATTGCATGCAATGTAGTTAGAAATGTAATTCATTTGAGTCATCAAGGTATCGACTCGGGGGTCGCAATATGTACGAGGATGTGAAGAAATCTTAGACTTAGAGTACTTACGTCTCTTATTCGGTGGTGGTGACGCAAATCTTTCATCCTCCGAGGATGAAGATGAGGAAGACGAGTCGGAATCCAACTCGGTTCGCGGCTGTCCCCCGTCCGGGGCGACAGACCCCGACCTTTCACTGTCACCATCCATCATTAAACACTAAAACTACTGTGTTTTATCACTTTAACTCACTTTTAAAAACTTATAGAAAATTTTTGCTCTTTACGCGGCAAAAATCACAACGCTATTGACAATGACAGGTTTCAACGTGCCAGAATTCATACAAAGGCGCGCCACCTGGTGTCAAGAAAGGTAAAGTCACATCGAATCAACGACAATCCTGGTAAGTTTTTTAATTCCATAGACTAAATTTAGGCAAGGATCATGACCGCTTCTTCACCCAACACTGTGTTTTAGAAAGACACATAATGTCAGTTCTGTTGAATTTCAAATGAAATTATTTAATGAGCACAGGATGGGGTGCTCCAGGCATTTCAAAGATGAGGACTTCAGAGATAGTTCCAGAAAATACTTATTAAGATCTGCTGTTCCATGTGATGCACAAGTAAGTAATTGTTGAATACCCTCATGATTTATTCAGTTTCCTTAATTTTTTATAAACTTTAATTTCAAACTTAATTCAAAGATGTATCCCGTAGGAAAACAAACAAAATTTGTATGGGGTCATTGTGTAACCGGTCAATTGTTTTATACTGTATTTTGTCAATGAGAATTCGGCAGCAATGGCAATAACTTAAAATAACTGATTGCCATTTATTATAAAGGTTAAATTCTAAAGTAAAAATTATTTTTTGTCTTTGACTTTTGCCCCACCTATAAGGTAAACCTCCTTTTCTATTTTTTTTTTTATTTTAGACTGAATTGCCTGTCTTTGAAATAAACCAACCAGGTCCTTCTGGTATGGTACCACCACTAAGAGTCCTTACAAATAAGCCCATGTTTGATCAAGCATTACCATCAACCACTACCGAAAAAGATAAACATGTAAGTAATTACTTTTTAAACAATATTTTAATATAATTGTTCTGCAATCGTTATGTTGTTTATAGGCGAGATCGGGAATCGACTGGTTTTCATAACAATAAGTCAGGTGGAGGGGTCTTGATAGCGGTATCAAAACATTTAAATTCACGCAGATTTCCACAATATGAAAGTAAGTGCGAAGATATCTGGATTTGTTTAGACGTATGTGTAATAGTAGGAGACTTTAATTTGGGAAAAGTTAAGTGGGACGGGTTACCCGGTTCGCCACTCGTGGCGTCAATTAATCAAGGAAGCATGTATGAGCAAATGCTCTCAGATTTTGTAGCCTATCACAATTTAAACCAATATAACTGGGTCAAAAATTACAAAAAGAGAATACTGGATTTAGTTCTTTCTAACATGGTGGTGTCCGGGCTGCGACAAAGTACGACTCCTCTTATTAAAGTTGACACGAATCACCCCCCACTGGAATGCGAGCTGCAATGCAGCCCTTCACATAGCATTTTGATCAACACAGAACCTAGATATAATTTTTTTAAAGCTGATTATATTAAAATATGTACTGATTTAGAGGGTTTTCGATGGCCTGAGATTTTTTCGCAATGCTCTGACGTTGACGCAATGGTAAATGAATTTTACAAAGTTATAAATGGTTTGATAAAAAAACACGTAACCATGTCAAAACCTGCCAATAAGAAATATCCTGTATGGTATAGTAGGAGTCTTATTAAAGTTTTGCGAGAAAAAAATAAGTATCGTAAACTTTTTCATAAGTATCATAATCCATTGGATGGCGTGACGTATCGTTTGCTTAAAGAGAGGAGCATAACACTTATACGCGATAACTACAAAGGCTACATTTCTTCAATAGAATCTTCTATAACCTCAAACCCCAAAGTATTTTGGTCTTACTTAAAACAAAAGCGCAACGGTGAAAGCTCCTATCCATCTGATATGTACCTTAACGACAAAACTTCATCAGATAGATTAGAAATATGTAGTTTTTTCGCTTCTAACTTTGCCTCTGTTTATGACAGTCCTTTAACACCTTCAGCGAAGTCCATCACTATAGCACCAACCATTTCTGACCAATCTAATTCACATAATTTAAGCAGCATGGCATTTACGAAGGAAATGGTTGAAAAAGCCTTAAAGAGACTTGATCTTGGTAAGGGAGCAGGGTCAGACGAAATACCGCCGGTATTTGCTATTAAATGTAGTGCATTTATAGCTGAAGCTCTGGCTTTAATATTTAACCATTCTTTACTAACAGGACGTTTCCCATCTGTTTGGAAAGAGGCTTTAATTGTACCAATTCATAAATCGGGCGACAAGAGATCTGTACACAATTATAGACCTGTCTCAATTTTACCAGTATTCGGCAAGGTTTTTGAGACTCTCATTTACCCTGTTCTGTCCTGGCATGTGAAACAAATACTTTTACCACAACAGCATGGCTTTATTAAAGCCAGATCAACCGCAACAAACCTGGCGTGTTTCATGTCCGAGGTGGTCGGGGCAGTAGATCGTGGGACTCCTGTGGATGTCATTTACACAGATTTTAGCAAGGCCTTCGACAAGGTTGACCATCAAATACTTGTTAATAAACTGTTCCAATGTGGTATCTCGGGAAACCTTTTGAACTGGTGTGCATCCTACCTCGTTGAAAGATCCTCAAAGGTTGTACTTGATGGGCGAATTTCTAACCCATTTATGGCATCCTCAGGAGTTCCACAGGGCTCCCATTTAGGACCGTTATTTTTTAATATATTTATCAACGACGCTAACTCATGCTTCATTAATTCAAAAATATTTCTATACGCCGATGATCTTAAAATTACAAGGCGCATAAATAAAGAAAATGACTCACAACTACTTCAACTATGATACGTGAAGTGGAAGTGATTCGCGACCTTGGGGTTTACATAGATAACAAACTTCGTTTCCATATCCAAATAGGCAACATAGCTTCAAGAGGTTTAAAATTGCTGGGCTTTATTATGCGCACTTGTCGAGATTTTAAACAGGCTTCAAGTAAAATAGCTGTTTTTAATTCATTAGTTAGGTCAGGTTTGGAATATTGTAGTGTTATCTGGACTCCCTTATATGCGATCCATAAGCGGCGGTTAGAATCTATTCAAAAGAGATTTCTTTGGCATCTGTCCTATCAATGCAAATTGGCCAAACGGCTTCCTTCTTACAACTCACGATTAGAATACTTTAAAGTCACCACGCTGGAAAACCGCAGGAATAATTTGGATATTATGTTTTTGTACAAAACAATTAACGGTCATATTGATTGCTCCGATCTCCTAGCACAGATAAACTACAATGTACCGTACAAGTTGGCTCGGCTATCCAGATATTTGCCGTTTAAAGCAAATAGTTTTAGGACTAACCTAGGTCATTTTTCAACTATGAACAGGATCCAGTCTTATTACAGTAAACTATCTCGCCTAAATGCCACAGAGATTGACATGTCATACTCACTACGTAAATTTAAATCGATTGTTCCCAAATTATTTGCTTAAGTTTATGGTAAATGTTAATTTAATTTGTAAGAAATCATAATATAGTGCAACTACAGTCTGTCTCAGACTACAATGTTTATTACGCATGTCGTGGCAGCCTTTAATTAAGGCAATACTGTAACTTTGTTGTCTTTTCTTGTATTTTGTGATTGTGAAGTGTATGCTTTGTTGGTTGTCCTTAAATAAAAAAAATAAAAAAAATAAAAAAAATTTTTATTTATTATCATAATGGATAGGTTAGCTTTTATATGTACATCTGAAAGTAAAAAGTCTTCCTCACCTATTTCTGCATCCTTTTTAATACCTGATAGGTGAGAATAGCTTCATAGAACCATTTTTCAGAACTATTATTTTAGCGGACCTAAGGCAAAAAATAATACATGAATAAATCATATCTCGGCTCCAGTATCACTTTAAAACCTGTTTTCATAAATAAATAAAAGATTGTTTTTTTTTATTAAATAAAAGGATGCCACTTGTCTATTAAAAGTTACTCAAACCCCTTTGTATTGTATTTTCAGACTTCATTGCCTGTGTATGATCAAAACCAACCAGGACCTGCCACAATGGACCTAACAAACAATGCCACAGAAGTTGAATCACACATGATGTTGAAGACATCAGCCAATACCAAAAGTAAACCAGTTTCATCACAAAAGGAGAAGATCCGGCAAGCTAAATGCTATAAATATCTTCAAAAGATATGCCAACTGCATAAACGCATAAAAAAATTAAATAACACTATAATTCTGAATACATTTGCCAATAAAAAGAATGTTAAAAAATTATGTGATAAAATTACGCCTGCATGTGCTCTGCTCTTACAAGGGCAAATCAGAAATTTCAATCGAAAAATTAAGGGCCGAAGGTGGTCAAGAGAAGAAAAGATTATAGCCTTACGAATATATAAAAGGTCACCAACCTGCTATCGCTTGTTACGGAGGATCTTTCTACTGCCATCACCAACCACATTAAAAACTTCACTTAATAAGGTACCCTTTGGTGTTGGTTGCAATGAACCCGTTTTTGAAGTTTTGAAGAAATTTGTCAAGACACAAGCACCAATGAATAATGAATTCATATTATGTGGGATGAAATGTCACTAAAAAAGCATTTATATTATGAGCCAAAAAGTGATAATCAATCAATCAATCAATCAATCAAATCATTCAAATTGAAGGATACCAAGATCATGGAACCCAAGGACGATCAGAATTGATCGCTGGGTATGCATTGGTGTTTATGATTGGAGGTATCAGAAAAAGAGTGAAACAACCAATAGCTCACATAATTTCATCATAAATGCAAAAAAAACTCACAGAAGCCACTGCTAATGCTTGCTAATCAAGCAATTCGTTTTGTATTTTGATGTACATCTTTTGTTACTGCATTTCAGGTTTTAAATCAATGCTCAGAAGCTGGAGTTAATATAGCGGCAACAGTATGCGACATGGATGGTGTGAATAGAAGGGCACTGTCAACCATGGGCGCATCGTCAGAGCATCCTTTTATAACAGTGGGAGGCAAAGAAATAGTTTCTATGTTTGACACGCCACATTTACTGAAATGTTTCCGAAATTTATTTGTAAAATACAATATTGAATGCACTTCTAATATTCACTCAACTGACAAGGTGGGCAAAGGTAAATATAACTTCTATTCCTCTGGGTAAAATATATTAAAATACGGAGGCATTGGCATAAACCTTTACATAGGGGCACCTAAAGCTGCTAATATGAGACCCATTATCCATTTTTTTTTAAAAGTTGATGTGAATGCCTCTGTACGTATAATAAAAATAAAATCGGGTCATTTCTGAACATTCATTTTTCTTACTTTAAGTATAATTGTTAAATTTAATTTTAGGTGTTGCCAAGTGGAGCCACATTCAGCAGTTCTTTGAAATGGATAATGCCAATCCGAATTTCGTGTTTGCTCCATGTTGAAAGAAGGATAACTTAAATCCTAATAATAAGCAGAAGATGAAGGTGAATTTGGCAGCACAAGTGCTAAGCCATTCTGTTGCAGCAGGAATGTTTGCAAAAATATCTGAAGGTACCTATGCATATTCTTAAAAATTGAATTACTTATTTATTTATTAACTGAATTTTCTTACGGACTTAAAATTATTTTGCTACTTGGTAATGCTAAATATTTGTTTACAGGATCTTTAACTGCAGAGGCTACTGTGACAGCAAATGTTATAGCAGTTATGGACAAACTATTTGACTGTTTAAATAGTGATTCTTCGGATTTGCGAAGGGGGAAGCCACATGCTACCAATTTGACGGCTACAAGCCCCCATAAAGATATATTTCCCGAAATGAAATTATTTTTCTCCACCATGAAGTTTTTTGGAATCTCAAGAAAGCCCCCATCACAGGAAGGATGGATATGGACCATTAACGCTGTCCAAAGATTATGGCGGAATTTATCTCTAAAACACGAAATAAAAAGTATAGCCACACGCAGGTTACAACAAGACCCGTTGGAAAATCTTTTTGGGTGCATTCGGGGAAACTGTGGCTCAAATACAAATCCGACTTGTGGTCAATTTGTGGCGGGCCTAAAAACAGCAATTTTAACTAGTCTGTCTCACTTGGGTACATCTAGAAACTGTGAACAAGATAACAATGTCATCATAAATAATTTTGAAACATTGTTATCAGTTTCTCAAACTACACATGAAGTGGAATGCGAAATAACATTCAATGTTTCTTCAACTCTTGCTTTTGAAGTAGACGAAGCAATTAATGAAAATACTGCCGATGTGCAAGCATATTGTTATGGGTGTGGGTTTATGATAAAACAATTGCCAGTTAATGAATGCAAAAATTGCAAACAAATATTTCTGTCCGATTGCATAAATGAATCCCATATGTTTATTAGATACAGGGAATATAGGGACTTTGAAAACAGTTTGAATTATGTTACCAAAGATATGATAGCATGTGTGGAATTCTGTGCTTCAATCATAAATGAATTCTTGAAAAAAAAACTCTCATAGATGTTTTTTAAGAAAAACAATAATTGAATAGTTGAAAAATATTGTAAATTTTGATTTCATGGAAGCTTGCTCAAGTCACAAAGAGTATAATTTTAATGTTATCACCCAAAGTGTATTTTTTATATGTGTTAAGAGGTTTTGCATTTCAAAAAATCGTTCATTAGCAGAAGAAAGTTCAGCATCCGCCCTTAAACGGAAAATGGATATTATATTACATAAATAATTTGATTTCCTTATTAGAATACGAATCTGAGGTAAAACAAAATAATCCCTTGATTATTGTATAATAACTCAAATTATTTGATTGGCTACCTATTGTTACATATCGACGATGAAGTACCAATATCACCTATCTACAAAATTGCAATTTTACAGGAGACTAAAAAAAAATTTTAAAAATTTTATTTTATAGAATAATCGGATTTTATTATGAAATAATAACACTATATTTAATCTTTTCCAAAGCAACTAATACTCATTATGTTAAAGCTTGTATTTATGGATTTAGAGTTAGATAGGAGGTATTGGTTTCAATTAAAGGATTGTAAGGTAAATTAGGTGGCAGACATATTTTGAGTAAAAAAGATGATATTGGCATCGATAATAAATCAGACTCTGTTTATCATCATAATTATTTATTTTGACAAAGTTACAGTAGGATTAAAAAATATTCAAAAACATAACGGAGTTACCTACTCAAATTCTTCTTTAGGTTCATAGAAAAGAGAAACATTCTTAATTCTAATTTAAACTTCCATTTATTCTTGTGTAAATTTTGACATAAACCAATCAATAATAAGAATAACGAAATATTTATGGAAGTAACTAATCAGACTTGTTATAAAAATAAGTTTAAACATGGGGCAAGTTGTCATAAAATGAATGACAATCAGCTGGTAATACCAGTTTCAGTTCTTGCAAATGTTTGAATTTTGCAGATTTTATTGGGAGCTTATTGGAATGAAGTTGGTTGTAGACGACAACCTCTTTAGATTTAGGTCTTTGTGGGAGATCACTCCATTCCTCATTAAAGTTCATTTTGAACTTAATAGTCGAATCTGGACTATAAAGAATAGCCCGCAGGTCTACAACCGTTGCTTCACCAGGTCGTCGTCCAGGACGAATGCTTTTATAGACCCATGTATCAGGGTCTGCATAATTCTTCAAGAAATTGTATTCCGCCTGTATAACCTCGTAGGGATCCTTGCGTGCCTCCTTTGTAGCAGCGACATAATTGCTTGGCAGATGTATCTCCCTATTTTTTAGTTTTCTTTCGACTGCACTGTGAACAGAGTCGCATTCCATCTGGGTGTGACCTGGCTCAAGATATTTCTGAGTTATGGTAATCCCATATTTCCTGGACAAGTTCAAAAGGGCATTAGAGAGAATCGCGTTCCTATTTTGATACGTACAGCCGTCTGAAAAAATTACAATGGGTTTTTTTTGGGAAACGCAGTGTCTCTCCAGGTAATCAATAACGAAAGTCGCAAAAGTGCTTGCAGTTAAATCGCTGCTGGTTTCGTCAAACCAGTAACATGTGCAGTGATTTGAAATCAAATTATAGACGGAAAAGTTGTGACAGGTTAATTTAGTTTTAAAATACAGGGCACTGGCTTTTAGATATGGACAAACCTTTACTGCTTCTAAGTTCATGGTAAGGAGTATGAGCTCTCCTGATTTTGCTCTTTCCTTGTCCTGCGATTTTTCAAATCTGGCCCTGTCCTTTCGTATCACATGTAACTGATAGTCAGCTTCATCTAAGTTACCAACTGAGTGTGCGGCACAAACATCACACATGTCTTTTTTTAAAGTAAAAAGTGACAAGTTCATCTCATGAAACTTGTTTTCAAAAGTGAATCTTGACACTGGTGGTACTTCAATTAATTCACAGTAATTTTTGTAAGTATCGAAGAGTTGCTTGAGGGAACAATACACAGGCTCAACAAATAATTTTGTTGTATCTTTCCTTCCGTAATGGGAGGGGAGTTTAGGAATGTCACGAAGTAGACATTAGGAATATGAAAGTGTTCCTTCGCGTCTAGACTCACCAAAAGATTTCGTTTTTCGATTTGTATTGGTTCGTTTCACAAGACCTGTGACATACACTTTGCGTTGGTCCCAATTCATAGTATTCCAAAACCTGCTATGCATCTGCTTTCGCGTCTCTTCTGTGAATTGATTACACCCTCTTAACTTACTTTTTAAACAAAAGTTTGAAGAACATGTAGGCCTCATTATTCTTGCAGGTTTCGGAGCATTATGTTCTAATTTTCCGTCTTTAGGTTTTTTGTATCCTAAATACTCCTTACCTTCCATACGAAGTTTTTTTGCTTTATTTTTCTTCCAAGAACTGGGATCGGCTACATGTTTGCGCTTTCTATTTTCGTTCATGTCCCCGAAGAGCTCTACGTTTGATTCTAGTTCTAATTCAGAATCAGGGGGATGATGTAAATCTTGTGTCAATATTGATGGACTATCCGGGAAACCAGTATTTCTAGAAGAAGGCAACGATTGGCTTTTTTTGACAGAATTGAAATCGTTTTTGGAATCTGAAGTTAAGTCTGAAAGCGACAGAGAGCGCCTGTTAGCGATTTTTAGCTGATCCACGTTGTAACCTGTCACAGCTTTAATACTGGAAGTATCCTTTGGAGAAAATATTTCAGTGTCGGTGAATAGGGGGTTTAATGGACTGTATTTAATATAATTTCCTTAATAACTCATAAATACACGAAATATAAGACGCGAATAGAGATAGGCTAAAATCAGTTGTAACTGTTGTAAGAAGCACTCACCTTGCTTGTCTGCAGTTCTTGAGGCAGATTTCGGTAGTAGTGGCTGGGGCAGGCACCTAGACCCTTGGATCATTCGAACTCACCTCAGATACAGGATACCTTTACCAGCAATGTTACCGACACAAATCAGCACCTCCTTCAACGGATCAGCCTTCTCTTCTTATTTACGTGATTTATGCGACACAATCTTTGATCTTAACCAAATAACGACACGATAATTTAAAATAAACGACAATTGCGCGATACCGCGCCGACAGACGATACGATCAGTTCGAGTCGAAAAGTATGACGAGACAAAATTGAATCTTTTTTTTTTTTTAAACGAGATGATAATGTTGCCAGGCGAAAGTTAAAATAATTTACGCAAGCTTCGATTCTTAACATTCCGCCCACCAAAATACACAGTATTTTAATTTACATTAAAAATAATTTTAGTAAGGATAAAACTCACTGATTAGCTTAGGTTTTTTTTACGAAATTTTACTTAATACTACGACAATTTAGGATATTGCATTATTAGTTTTGTAGAGGTAAAGGACACAGCTTCACTACTGGTCTTTTAACCCTTAACTGGGCCTCGGTGCCACAGAACTATTACATGCTATCTGTATTAACTTTTGTAAGCTAGAAAGGCATAGAAATAAAATAAGTATTTAATTTTTTATTATTATTACAAAAATAAATCACGTGGGAAATATATACCCTCAGCGCTCGTAGAATCTAATTAGCATAGGACCATGTGGGAAATAATTTTCATGCAAAGATTACTGATTCAAATTTTGATGAAATCTTGCAAAGCATGGTGCTGCACACAATGGTATTCGACATGTGCTACAAACATATTTTGATCGTTGTTCCTTTGCACGTGTGCTACAGAAGCGGCATCTTCGAAAACTGGCAATTTCTGGCATATGACAACCAACATTTGCAAGACGAACTTCGTTTGGTACCCCGTATACACCGCCTTTTTTAGATTTGAATGTTGGTATCACCTTTTTTCTGTTGGAATAGTTATCGATCAAAGCTCGACCTAATCGCAGTCGGAACTCTCTGTGCGTGTTTCTCCTTTCAAAGTGTCCTTCCATATCTATACTAATATTATAAAGCTGAAGAGTTTGTTTGTTTGTTTGTTTGTTTGAACGCGCTAATCTCAAAAACTACTGGCCCGATTTGAAATTTTTTTTTTACGTTGGATAGTCCATTTATCGAGGAAGGCTTTAGGCTATATAACATAAAGATACGACTCATAAAACCACAGCAGCAATGAAAAATGTTGCGAAAACGGGAGAAAGATATTCCTTTTGAGAGCTTCCGCTGCATACGCTGCGGAAACCGCTTAAGTTACACAAAAATCATGTATGACAGGATTGTTCAGCATTAAGAGTTCTATAATAAAGTCCGCGACAGCATATGTCTATCTTTAACGGTTGACTTACTACAACCTTTTTTATGTTCATAAATTTGTAAAAAAATAATGCATTATTTTTAGAGGTGTATTATACACACAGGTATTTATTCTTATCAAAATAAATACATTCATCATCACGAGCATTTCATTTAGAACCAAGTTGCCCTTTATATCATTTGATTTCAATGAATATCTTAGGAGCTATCACAGTTTTAACATAACTCCGCACCAAAATAATGTTCGCAGCTTAAGTACAACGTGCGCTTGCGCTAATATATTATAAATCTGAAGAGTTTGTTTGTTTGAACGCGATTATCTCAGGAACTGCTGGACCGATTTGAAAAAATATTTCTGTGTTGGAAAGCTTATTTATCGAGAAAGGCTTTAGGATATAAAACATGACGCTGCGACGGGAGGGGAGGGAGCAAACTCAAAACGCGCGGACGAAGTCGCGGGGGACCGCTAGTACACAATATATGCGTTTATTATAGCCGCATCAAATAAAAACCAAAAAAGCCTATGCCAATTTTTTTTCGACTTTCTTCCTAGTGGATAGGATGATCGATAGTGGTCAAACAAATCAACACCCCCCATATATTGGGTGTATTTTTGTATTGCCAGTGGGCAAAACATGATTTTTCGAGAACCATCCTTTTGCTTCCTATTTATTGTGGTTATTTCTCTGGGACTGAATGCAGTAGTTGCTACAAAAACATCCGTTGAATCCCTCCATTTTATAAGCGAAACAGGTCTACTGTACCAAAATGTGAACTCACCTGGTGCCAGCCGTGTTTCTCTTGTTTTTTTGTTCAAATCATTTGGCAATCCTTTTCTAGTGCTTCGCATCGTTGCCACTGCAAGAATTTGCTGCTGGTGTAATGCCGATAGTAGTCCTAAACTTGTAAAATAGTTGTCAAAAGCTAACAAAGTATTAGCAGGCAAATTTTCTGATAAATCCAATACAACTCGATAGCCAAGGTTTTCTTCAGTTGTTGTGCCAGTTTTTCCAGTGTAAAATTGAAATTGATGAAGATAACCATTTTTGGAATCACACCTGGCCCAACATTTGTAACCCCGTTTGATAGGTTTCATTGGCATATATTGCCGCATTGAACTTCGCCCTTTGAATCTAATCATAGATTCATCAATAGATTGATATGCCGATGGTTCACATGCCTCCTCAAATGTCTTATTCAAAATATCTATAAATGGCTGTACTTTACATAACTTATTGTAGTCAGGTGAAGTTCTTGGTATTTCCTTTGTTATATCATTTATATGAAGATTTTGTAATATTTTTTTGAATCGCTTTAGAGTCATTATATTACTTATAACGGGGTTGTTATAAAACGGGTCTGTGGACCAATAAAGTTGATAATCATGTATTGGATTTACAGACATCAGTATAAAAATTCCAAGGAATGCATTCATTTCTTCATGTGTGATATCTACCCAGTTTTTAGAATGGCTAAAATGTGCATAAATGTTGGTATTTTCAACAATGTTCTCAATCGCTTCATCAGCAGGACACATGCTGATGAAATAATCTTTGGGTTGACTTCTGTTATTGTAGATATTTTTAACTTTTATCGGTTTGTCAAATATAGGGGATTCAAAGTCTTCAATATCAGTGATCCAGTCCCATCTTCTGTTTTGTAATTGGGCATAACTAGGTCTAGTTCTTCTAGTAGCCAAAGATTCATTGTTTGATGATCCAGAAGGACCAGCAGCTTCAGAAAATTGGTCATCTACTGTGGAAGTGCTGACAGGTAAGTGACACGTAGGTGTAGATACTTGCTCATTATTTGCAGGAGTTTGAGGCTGGTCCTCATTGATTTCATCAGTATTCGCTTGGTTATCTGAAAAA
Organism: Pyrausta purpuralis; assembly: GCA_963924145.1. Lineage (NCBI taxonomy): Eukaryota > Metazoa > Arthropoda > Insecta > Lepidoptera > Crambidae > Pyrausta > Pyrausta purpuralis. Next base: position 20,282,592 of record OZ001652.1, on the reverse strand, counting down.
AGGCAATGAGTTAGACAAAATTAATTGAAAAGCAAAGATTGAATTTAGAAAATTGCACATACCTGTCAATAAATCAACTAAGTCTTGATCGCTGTCTATTGCTTGCAGCTGATCTAGTCTGTCATTTATCAAAACGTCTTCATCATCGTAATCTTCCTCTTCCGATGACATCATATCTCGCAATAAAAGATAAACTGCATCCTGGGGCCCAATTTTTGAATCACTCGCTTCGAAATGGCGAGTGATTTTCGTTCGACAACAAGTTTTTTTCTATGACTTTTAATGCATCTTCGAACGAAAATCACTCGCCATCTTGAAGCGAGTGATTCGAAAATAGAGCTCCTGATCTTTTTGTAGACCCATACAAAATTTTTTCTTCACGGGTGCCTTTTTAGATGGAGGCTATAAAAAAAAGAATTGTTTAAAATAATCAGTGTTAGTTATTTCAGAAATAACTAAAAATCTGACTTTCAACCATCAATTTGTTCTAATTGCAAGAATATTCTTAGGACGACAACGGGCAGTAGGTATATAGTTCCCACATTATTTCGAGAACTTTTTTTTACATAAAAACAACATAATTCACTTGAAAAACTTATGCATCACTTAGAATAATTGAAAATCTTCAAAATGCAAAGATTATTTCCCACTTACCAGATTTTTTCTTTCCATAATGATAAAATTTCCACAGAACTAGTCGCAACGAACACAAATAATGCTAGAAAATAACCTCTCAAAAATTGACATTAGAGGTGTGTCGCTCTTTACGGAAACGACTCAGTGAGTCGTTTCTTTAAAGTGATTCACTGATTCGAATCCCTAACACCGCTTCAAATGAATCACTCGCTCAATTGCATCTCGGTTTCAATCGGCTCGCTCGCTCGCGGACATCATTGAGTGAGATAGACTTTTCGGAGCGCTTCGGGTCACGTCGAAGATCGCCGACCGCCGTCTCTTTCACTAATTCATTATGAGTAGGTGATTGAGAAAGACGGCAACACTAACTCACCTACGCACGCATTACGTGTGAAGTAAGATAAACTGTTGTTATTATTTGTTTTAGTTGACCTTTGTTTGCGGAAGAAAAAAACAAAAATAAAACGGCAAAGTTGTAAATAATGAATGAAATCACTGAACTTATATAAAATCGATTTTTAAATACGCCAGTTAGAACTTTACAAAACTTACTGTCAGTCCTAAGCCTGAAAAAAGTATGAAAAAAAATCGATTTATATCGTTTTAGGCATATAAAATAAAATACTTACACAAAATTATAAACTTTACATAATATTGTTCAAACAAGGTCAATAAAAACGATTCATGAAGGTTTTTATTTAATTCATTTGCGCTAGTAAATCGCGCTTAGAGTTACTGATGCAAATGATGCAAATGAAGCACTTTACTGATTCGAATCTTTGAACTGATCCAGATACTAATGATTCAATTTCAACAAAGATGCGTTTTTACCACCTCTAATTGACATTGACATTTTTATGAAACAAAACGTTCCGTTTCACGCAGCCATGTTTCAAGTCATAGACAATATCATTATAATTTTATATTTTGACAGATTGTGGGAACCTTTTGCACACTGCTCGAATAGAACCTCAAATTCTATGTGGGGAATATTTTCCTCCAGTCCAGTTAAGGGTTAAGTTCACCAGCCTCCGTGCGAACTGTGACAACTCGACAAATTCCATCACTCCCAGGATGAAGCTGTATCACCCGGCCTATTTTCCATTTCATGGGACTACATTGCTCATTTACAATGAGAACAAGAGTCCCGACAACGATATTCTTCTGGTCATCAAACCATTTGTGGCGTTGCTGCAAGGTGTGCAAGTATTCTAGGTGCCACTTACGCCAGAAGTCTTGATGGATCTTTTGTAGCAATTTCCACCTCTGAAGAGGACCTAATTTTGCATCAACTATGTTACTTTCGGGTAATATAGTGAGCGGTTCCATCGTAAGAAAATGACCAGGCGTTAGAACTGAAAAGTCATTGGGATCAGAGCTAACAGGAGTTAAAGGTCTTGAATTCAACATAGCCTCTATCTGTGTTAGAACTGTGTAGAATTCTTCAAAAGTTAGGCGCTGTGAGCCTATTACACGCGACAAATGAGTCTTTACAGACTTCACGCCAGCTTCAGCTAAGCCAGAAAAGTGTGGACTACCAGGCGGGTTAAAGACAAAGTCAATTTGCTCTGCTCGCGAAGCTTTAGCCATCAAGTCGTGCAATATGTTGGACGCACCCACGAAGTTCCTACCTTGGTCTGAGATTAATCGCGAACAACGACCACGACGAGAAATAAAACGGCGCAAGGCAGCTATATAAGCTTCAGACGTAAGTTCGGAAACCAGCTCGAAATGTACTGCTTTAGTGGCAGTGCAAACGAAGACGCAAATATAAGCCTTAAATGTCCGTAGGCCACGACCGCGAGCTAAACTTATATCAAAAGGACCCGCGTAATCAACCGCCGCGGACGAAAACGGTTTAATTTGGCTAATTCTCAACGATGGCAAATTTCCCATAACAGGAGCTGGAGCTACTCTAGGGCGTGCGCGAAAACATTTAATGCAAGAAGAGGTTACAGAATATATAGCCCTTCTCGATGACAAAATCCAAAATTCTTGGGCTAGCAAATTTTGCATGGTTTGTAACCCTGGATGCATAAACCGAACATGGTAATCCTCGATGATCAGCGTCGTCAACCTATGATCACGAGGCAACAAAATAGGATGTTTAACATCAAACGACATATTTCCTTTTAAGAGGCGACCGCCCACCCTCAATATCCCAAGCTCATCCAAAAATGGCGACAATTTCCGCATGGGTTTCGATAAAGGAAGGGAAGGCTTCTCTTTCGATAAACAACGAAGCTCAGATGCGAAGACAACCTCTTGCACATGCTTGACGAGAAAATGAAGAACTTTATTTATTTCTTCAGACGACAAATTGGGATTTGTGTTTTTCGACGATGGGTTTTGTAAGTTACGAATGTACCGAAAACAATAAGCGAGAATACGTAATATGCGTTGCAGTGACGAGAATTTAACCAAAATGTCATTGACAAAGGACTCATTAGAGGCTGTAAAAAGACTAAGAATCTTTTGCTCGTCAGAAGCAGCTTGATCCGAAAAGAACTCCGATTGCGGCCATGAATCTTGGTGATTGTGCAGCCAATCAGGCCCCGCCCACCATAGCGTATTCTGGATTAAGTCAGCAGGTAACAATCCGCGGGAACCGCAATCCGCTGGGTTACATGAACCAGAAACGTGGTGCCAATTTTCGGGGGGAATCTTTTCTTGTATGTGTGCAACCCTATTAGCCACAAAAGTTTTCCACTTAGAGGGACACGAACGAATCCAAGTCAGAGCGACACTGGAGTCTGACCAAGCGTGGATATCATCGAAGGTATAGAAATCCTTTAAGGCTTCTGTGAACGAAGCAATCAAGTCTGACAGCAAAACTGCAGCGACCAACTCCAATCTTGGAATTGAACATTTGCGCAGAGGAGCTACCCTCGATTTCGCACAACACAAACGCACGATAACAGAACCGTCATTTTGAACGACACGACAATAGATGACAGCACAATAACCCTTCTCCGAAGCATCACAAAATCCGTGAAGTTGCAACGACACGAAAGATACAATCATTCTACGGGGAATGGACAATGAACTTAATTCCGACAATTGTGATTTGAATCTTTGCCATTCTCGAGTGATCATGATGGGAGCTTCATCATCCCATTCAACACCAGACACCCAAAGAAGCTGTATTAAATACTTCGCGAAAAACACAACCGGCGATAGTAGACCTAGAGGGTCAAAGATACGAGCAATATCGGAAAGAATTGACCGCTTCGTACAACGACAATCATTCAACAATGTTTTGAATATAAAATTGTCTTCCTTTGGAAGCCACGAAAGACCGAGAATTTTTAACGAAAGATCATGAACGTCTTGAAAGTTACGAAGTTGATCTGAATATAACTCCGAATCAGGTAAGCTCTCCAGGAATTCAGGGCTATTTGATGTCCATTTACGCAAATGCAGGTGAGCAGACGACAAAATATCCACCAACTGCCTACGCAAGACCAACGCAGATTCCACAGAAGTTGCACCTGTTACTACGTCATCGACATACACATCCCTAGCCAAGACTTCAGCACCACCAGGAGCATGAGACGAGTACTCCTCCGCCAACTTGGATAAACACCAAAGCGCCTGATAAGGGGCGCAAGCAACGCCGTACGTCACTGTGAGCAGCCGATAATCTCTCACAGGATCCTCAGAAGACGGACGCCACAAAATACGCTGATAGTCGCAATCCTGAGGGTCGACCAAGAACTGACGGTACATCTGTTTGATGTCTCCGGTAAACACTACAGCATGCCATCGAAATCGAACTAACAAATCGAACAGATTTCTTTGCAATTTACGGCCAGGCAGCAATGTATCATTGAGGGATTTTCCTGTCAGATCCTTGGCGCTTGCATCGTAGACAGCACGAAGAGGGGTGCTAATTGAATCAGGGCGCAGAACGCCATGATGCGGAATATAGAAGAATTGACCTTCAGACGACGATGGAGCATCAACTTCTTCCATGTGACCACATTTCAAATAGTCGTCCATGAAATTGACATAAGCTGTCCGAAATTGGGGGTTCAACTTGAACTTCCTTTCTAAATTTAACCCTTAAATGCATGAAATTAGATTGATCTTTAAAAAAAATATTGGTGTATAGTTACAAGAGCATAGGTTACAGGAAAAATAATGAAAAAAATCTTAGCTTTGTTTTTTTTTATTTTTACAAAAAAATACCATGTGTCGTTTTCGGCACTTTATGCATTAATAACATAAATTTTACATTTAGTTTCTATGTAGGTCATTAAAACAATTTTTTGATTTTTTTGCACATAGATGAACCTTGCACTTCCTGCACATGGTTACAGTTTTTAGATTACAGGAAGGAAACATGCACCTTTGTCTATCTGGCGTTCTTATTTGTTCGTGTCCTATTCCATCACGTATTACATCTGTTGGAGGCAAAACTTGACAAGGCCCCAGATAATATAATACTACTAGTACAGATACCTCATCTCATACAAAGAAACTGTCCCGCCGTATCGGGCTAATACCTACGGGTTAAAATATGTTGGACGGGCTTCTGAAATAAAGCACATCGGTTGCTCGCAATGCAGTGTACTTGTTTTCTTACTTAATAGATGGCGCTAAACTCAATGCTTTTAATTTATTTACGTGTGCTACCAGTGTCGGAAACTCTCAACATCCGTCAACAACCAGATGGCGCTCGAAACACGCTAAAAAAAAATTGGTGTTTTCTTGTTTATAGGTAATGATTGAGAAGATTTTTTGAATTAAGCTTACAAATATTTTCACTATTTATTTGAGTAGGTACTTAGGAAAAAGATGGATGGAGAAAACTTTTTTCTTTTTTTTAATTCTGCTAGGTTTATGCTAAGGTATGGGACCATGCTGCCCGGATGGGCACCATGCACGGTCACACAATAAATAGTATTTAGTGTGTCCGCGGGGCATCCCGAAAGAAGGTAAAAGAAGACCTTTAATTATCAACAAAAGTTTTTTAATGAAATATTTTATCTTTTATTGAAGAATCAAACTTGCACTTATGCAAAAACGCGTCTGAGTTCAAAAAAAGTTCAGACACAAAATGCAAAAAAGACGATTTCGGTATTGAAAGTATATTTCAAAAAGCTAATTGTTTAATTTAAAATTCATCTCCTTTATTGTTGATTAGGTCTTCTTTTATCTCCATTCAGGATAACATCTTATCCAGGGACATACTGTAATTTCTTTATTTACGTTTATATGAATGAACGTTTCAATTGACGTCTTCAGCATAAGTTCTATAAACTTGTTTTTCTTATCGCTCGTTCTTTCACTATCGCCCAATACGGCTCTCGATAGAGAGTAAAGCGTACGGATATATTGGTTACTTACTGCAAGAGCGAGACAGTTGCACGCCTCCGCTCCGCCTCGACTCATGGGGCCTCGGGGAGAGCCGGGAAAGCCATGTTTTACATAGCAGCGCAAGCAGAAATGTCATTTAATAATGCCTTTACATTAATACGACTTAGGGCCGATTTTTCAATAGTCAGATAAGAAATATAATATAATATGGCTCATTTGTAAACGTCATCTAATTGTCAGCAATCATACGTAAATCATTTATTAAAATCTGCCGCTTTATAATTTATCAGTCCGATAAGATTTATATGACCATTGAAAAATTAGCCTTTAGCATTGTTTGATATACTGATGTTTGCGGTTATTTTCAGAGAAATGTTAGTTTAAATTTTTGTAATAAATGCTTGCAATTTTGACTGACAGCTATTTTATTATCGTATTTCTAGACTGCTGAAATATAAAAAAAAAATAGGCATAACATAACAATCGGTCCGTGCAAAATACAATAACAGTCAAGCTCATCATTATGAAGTAGTGAGTGCGATTTTGATAGTAGATCGAGTACTGAGCCTTATGAACTGGATGAGTAAGATAATCATCATCATACCAATAATTTCACATCATAAATGATTTTCGCATGTTTAGTTTATAACCGACTGCAAAAAAGAAGGTTCTCAGTTTGACCTGAATTTGTCCGCGATTATCTTTGTTTGTTTTGCTGAATCGATTTCGATGCGTTTTTTTAAATCTAGAGGTTTTAGTGACTACATAGACACAGCATAATAGGATTGCTGCTGCCGTTGCAGGCTGTTGCTGCCTTCAAAAAAACTTAGCTTCCAGCAATAAGACCGCCAATATTGTACAAATGATTTGCCTGTAATGTTGTTTCTTGTGTCCTTACTTGTGCAATAAAGAATATTTATTATTATTATTACCAATTCTAGGAATTACGTCCTTTATAATAACGCATTTGACTAAACGAATTTATTTGATGTCGATGCACAATTTCTCTCAATTAAAGGCCGATTCACGCTACACCGTGCTGGCGCCGGGCCGGGCTCCGGCCGGGGCGCGGTCAAACATTATTGTACAGTCGAAAGCACATCAGGTTACCCACTTTTGTTGCAAACTAGCCCCTATTACAACTGCATAAGATACCGCATTTACCTTGACGTGCTGTTGTTCGTACCTATACATTTTTTAAGAATGATTCATGCCTGATTGCGTTGGGTGGGATGTCTAAGGGATTTTTTCCCGGCTCCGGCACGTTGTAGAATAAATCAACCTCAATTTTAGTTTTGTCCATACTATAATTAGTCAAATGCGTATTTTTAGAGTCGGTTATGTAAGATTTTTAAAAGACGGTATGCCTAAGTATATAAGTATTTTTTGTTATTGTTTTCGTGTACGTCTCAAAAACGACTAATTTACAAATTAACTAAAAAACACAATTTTCATGAAACTTCATATCTTAGGGAACAATAGGTAGGTACTTTGTTTATTACAACATTTACAACCGGGCAAAGCAAGGACACAGTTACCTTTTAGAAGTGCAATTTAAAGTATAAATGTTTTCTACAAAACGCTATAAATACTTTAACTTAATTTAGTTATACTAACTAAATTTTGCACACGTGCTTGAAATTGTAAGCCTTAGGCCAAGTTTCGTAATCTATAGTTAACTAATGGTTAAATGTCTCTTGTGCTTGAATATTTACGATTCTCCAAAACATGACCAAAAATAAATATCTATCAAATCGTAGGTAACAACATTTAACCATTAATATAATTTCGATTTCTTACGTTGTTTCGCTAATTAATAATAAATATGTGACAGTCTCCTGAAAAACATGGGTGTTTCGTTAATAAAGTGTAAATGAAAATTTTATTCTAAAGGTAGTTTTATTTAAACAGAAGTATTATTGCAAGAGTAAGATAGTTTTTTAAAATCAGTTCCTCGTAATTCTTTACTGTGACTTTTGCGACGTTGCCAGCTTACCTAACTTCATTTATATTATTATAACACGTGCGGCAAACGGCCATAGCGCACGCCGCACGTTGCCAACTTTACTACAACTGTGAATGTTCGCGAATATGAGACCGAGTATGTATATGGTAATTGAATTAGGTATTTTGTAAGAAACTAGAAAATAATTAGAATTTTAGTAAAATCTTTTAACATTACCTTTATATATGTAGTCTGATTTGATGTATATCCTTAATTTTTGGGCTAACAAAAATTACACGTTGTCGGAAAAAGGGATAAATGGAGAGCAGTAGTAAGAATACTCATGGATAACAATTCCAATTTTCGCCACCAGTATTACTGGTGTGAATGATTCTCAATGCACTGCCCAATGTCGATATTCCTAATTAAAAATATATATGGGTAATATTGGACACAAATTACATGCACAATGCACTTGTGTTATGGAAATCAGACAACGGTGGTACCACAACATAAAAACACATAAGGTAGGATAAAAATAAAAAACAACAACAAAATCATATTTAACATTTATTACTTCACTTAAACATAGCTACGAGTATATTTTAATGCAATCTTTTTAAAATTCAGTAATACCTTGAGTAACCTGGGCTGCTGCTTAACATTAGACTCACCAGACAGGCACTAAAACTAAAGTGAGCCTCCTTCTCTTCGAAATAAATGAAAAAAAACACAGGCTCAACGTTTTAGAAACACGTCTAACTAACTGCTAAACTAAACTAAACTGCTGCCTAAAGTTTACTTAATTCATCTATTTTGCAAAATCCTTAATTTAGAGGCTGCTTGTATCGTTTTCTTGCGTAATTTACAATGATCATTAATTTTAACTTGCAATAATTTCGTAATCAAATAATCAAGATGATTTAAATCATGGTAATCAAAAGAAGTGTATGTCTCATTCTTAAATTTTTGTACTAAATCAGCAATCAAATTATTTTTATGCAATTCATTAACGTTATTATTATAAAAAAATAAAACTTTGTCAACCAATTGGTAAAGATAATCACTGGGAGATTTGAGTGTCGGTGTAGCAATATTTGAATAAGTTTTGTTAATCAACAATAATTGTTTTTTATCCGTCAAATCAACCTGATCTTTTAATAAAATCGTATTACAATCAGAACAATCAAATTTATCAATACACGATTTCCCCACCCACCCAGCAAAGTACACAACTGAGCATTTTTCCATTGTAACTTCTACTTCAGAAGATTCAGTCGTGTCTGTTGAAGTAGAAGTTGCAATAGCGCATTTCGAAGGTGCATTAATTGGTTGCGATGGTGGTAGAAGGATGTCAGATGGTGAAATAATTAAATCATCATTAATTTCTTTGTTGGTACTTTGCTGAGTGGATATGAACATTTCCTGATCAGATTCGCAGTTTGATTTATCAAAATTCATTAGATTATTCAAAAAATTTGATCGAAAAATTGATCTTAAAGACTTTGACGTTGGATTTTTATTACATCCACCTTTTAATCTATAAATACCAAACAAATTTTCAATCACATCTTGATTTAATCGATAAGTCATAATAAATTTGACGCCAGTGCCCTCAGTAAATTCTTCTGCAGAAAGTTGACTAACAGCATTAATTGTCTGCACAATTCCATCATAATTGGACAAAATCAGCTGTATGTTTACCAGTGCTGCTAATCAACTCTCCACTATCGACGGCTGTTTTGATGGCTCCAGCCACGGAACTGCTAAGAACTTGTGCCGCAAGTTTTACTTTCATTTTCTGAAAATTATTTGGATTCATATGCACTGGCGTCAGTTTTTTTAAACATTTACTTTTATTATTTCTATCAATATTATACACATGCAATATATCTTTAAATGAAATCTGATTCCCGTCGAATTCAAAATCATAATTAAGTAAATTATTTCTGATATTTTTAATCAAATGAGGTGTATCAAAAATTGCGTAAATCTTATGTCCATTAATAAAAAAAAATGGAGAATCAAATGTAGCACCCAAATTCTTCATTAATTTAACATTCGTAGTGGCTTGGTCGCACACTGTTGCCTTTGGCAACAAGCCACTTTCAAATAATTGATTAATAACAGAATCAACAATTAATTGTAATTTATTCGAATCAACTGTTTTAGACGATAGAAAGTATGCTACGGGGATCTTCCAATTGCTGTAGATCCCCCTCGCAACAAAAACAAGCGCATATTTAGCTTCATTATTTTTACGATCACCACCACCAAAATCTTCAAACCCCTCTATTAAATCATATTTATTTGTATATTCCAAATCAACCATTATGCTCATTTCATCAAAACAAACTACACATGCTCTCTCTTTAATTGATTTATCAGAAAATTTATTTTTAATATTTTCCATAATATCTTTATTAATGCCAGGCAAACAATTAGTTTCTTGCAACCATCGTTGTATTGTTGATGGAGCTGCTAGTACTACACCTGAATTATATAAAAACTTGTAGGCAGCAGGGGATTTGTAATAAAGTGACATGCAAAATTTCTTTTCCTTTTCTGTCCACTGTTTCTTTTTATTATTAAGCTGCATTTTGGTTAATTAAGATTTCACTACATTCACTTTTAAATTTATGTTTACTTAAATCAACAACATTTTTATGAGAAAGTTTATTTTTTAAAATCGAATTCTGGGCGATGAACCTTTTAATTTTTTTATTTGTTTTTAATAAAACTGTTTTTAGTTTCTTACATTTGGGAGTTTCTTTTGTGTGAGTATTCTGCACTTTTCTTCTCTTTGGTGTATTAAATGAAATTTCTTCGTTTTCAGAAACATCATCGATGACTCCAAATTTTCTCTTGTTTCTATAAACTCTTGTTGGGGTCAGTACTTTGAAACAGGGGGAACCTACAAAATTATATATATTTTTAATTATATTTTTTTAACTTTTTATATTAATTGAATACTTGACACCATTTTCCGAAAATTTCAAAAGCAATAAATTTAAAAAAAGCATATTCATGACATTAATGAAATAATTCAAACCTAAAAAATATTGATAACATTAACGCAAAATTAAAATAATAAAAGGGAAGAATTTTGATAGTTGACAAAATGGTGTCAAGTAACCAAATAATTACATTTTCAATTTTATTCATAGGGTGTAACAAAACTGAAATGTCTAAGGCGATGATATTGTATTAAGAACTAGATCACCGGTGAGACGCTAAAATATAGTCAAGCAAACGCCACCTCACGTAAAATAAGGTCTTGACTTTGACTTAGTCTGTTTTTGATGACGTCAGCGTTCATACGTGTATCAATGCCTCAGCGCGCCTTAAAAACTTGCAGAAACAACTAACTAAATAAAAATGTTTCAGTTGGAATATAATATTTTCGTTGAGTAAATTTTATTTAATGATGACTATCATTCATAATTGAAGTATTTTCAATAAAAATAGCGAGTTTTGTTTCTTAGGCAACCCACGGATCATTGATATTTTGTCGTCAAAAGTCGATTTTCTAAGACAGTGCCAAACATGGAGTAGTTTGCTACTATTTTTTTTAACAAAAATTTTTACTACTTTTTAATATCTTTAATTAAAGCAACAGCGTACACTATTACGGATCAAAAGATTGCCGGCGGTCGCGTAAACAAAAGTATAACAAAAGACTTCATAAAGATACCCGTCCCGCCCGAGCCTATTTTTTTTACATCTTTATGAATATAAAATATGACACTGAGTGTTAAAAATACTCTAAAACTATTACAAAAGACTGTAGTTAACACATCCGTAAGAACCATTGTAGGAAAAATAGGTACGCTAGCTATGTTATTTGAAGGAAATATCCCATTTACATGATGCCATATGACTATTGTGTATTAATAAAAAAAATATTTATTTATTTAAATGCGGACTATAAACATTTTCAATAATTTAATTTGTAAAAAAATATACATGTGGTCTCGTGATCGTGAAAGCCTAGCAGTCAACGTGACTCTGAGGTTAGTGCCATGACATTTTAAGCATTCATGAGACCCATTCAAATTGCATACAGAGATCAAATGTTGTAAATGTTAAATATTTTAAAATTAGTATGTTTTTGTTGATTAATTTACTACCAAGCTTAAGTGTTAATTAGCTCAGCGACCCTATTGTAATGTACCTACATACTTTAAAAATTTATTAAGAATGGTACTCCATGGCTCTGTTCCGAAACTGATGTCTGATGTGATGGATGTCAATCCATTAACATCCATTAATCAGACGGTGCCATATTGGTGCAATCTTTTAGTTCGCGAGGCGTCATCTACTTCTCAATACAATATCATTGATCTAACTAAGGCTAGGAGCGCAGTAGTGACTTTTTGTCACTGTGACATGTCTCTTTTCTAAATTTATCTCTCAATACTAAAAGCAACATTTATGAGCCGTGAACGTGATCGAATAATCGGATGCAGATTTACCTAAAGCACAGAAAATATAATAGTACTACGTACAGAAGGATCACTGTGCTAAGAATGATATAGTAAAAACAACTTTCGCTGCAACGCACTGAAGTGCAATTCACTTCGCACGATTTTAATTCATGGTTGTTTCATCTTCCTATCTATACCTGTCTCTTTCTAACACGTAACGCTTTCCCTGTTTCGCGGCCTTGAATGTGTCAGGGTTGCGAGCGGCGCGTGGCACGAACATACGCGTAGGTACACAACGCGTTACCTACCTACTCAAATAAAATTAATAGTCTAGAGGAGCTAGCACATTTCTTGACTGTGTTCTATCGGAGAAACTAATTGATAGTATCAGCGTTCGTTTCATATTAAAATAAGTGTTTACTCTGTCTAATTTAATTATTTGGTACAAAATTACTGAATTCGCAGAAATGAAAGTACAAACCAAACACACATGTACGAGGGTCAAACTGAAAGTTCTTAGAAAATCAAAAACTGATTACATTAGCCAGTTATTAGTTTTATTATATCTTTTTAAAATATTGTCCATTGACGTCAATACACCGCTGCATGCGATGGAACCACTGGGAAAAGCACTTTGATGGCATCGCGATACGCAGCCACCGCTTCTTCAGCATTCATAAACCGCTTTCCTTTAAGTTTTTCTTTAATTTTTGGAAATAAATAAAAATCACAAGTCGCGAGGTCGGGGCTATACGGCGGGTGACCCAGTAATTCAACGTTTGATGTCGCCAAATAGTCGATCGTTCGCTTGGCGGTGTGCGACGAGGCGTTGTCGTGGTGAAGGAGGATCCTACTGCGAGGTCGTTTCTCTCGAACTTTTTCCAAGACAAGTGGCAAACAATTGGTAGTGTACCATTCTGCAGAAACCATTCTGCACTTCGATCTCTCTTCACTTTAGTTGGCAACTCCTCGAAAGGAAACACCCACTGAGCAGATTGTCTTTTGGTTTCAGGATCATAACAGTAAATCCAGCTTTCGTCACCAGTTAGTATGTCGAACACAGCATTTGAGTCACCTCCGTTAAATCTTTCAATCATTTTACGGCACTAATCCACACGATGGAGTTTTTGAGCCTTAGTCAAATTATGAGGTATCCACCGGGCGCAAAGCTTCCTGACCGCTAAATGTTCGTGGAGGATTTTGTGCACTTGACTCATACCGATGCCTAAGCTTGTCCGAATCTGCTGATAGGTCACTCTTTTGTCAGTCTCTATCATACGCCGCACAACACAGATGTTATTTTCAGTCGTCGCCGTAGAAGGCCGTCCCTCACGTACATCATCAGTGAGATTAGTGCGACCACGTTTAAACTCATTAAACCAGTTGTAAACAGTCGCACGAGATGGGGCTTCATCGTGAAAGGCCAATCGTAGTCTATCATAACTTTCTTGTTGACTTAAATGACATCGAAAGTCATAAAAAATCATTGCACGAAAATTTTCACGTGTTAAATTCATGTTGACGTGACACAGACAATTTTCAATTTGCCGCCAAATCGTAAAACAAATGACAAATGAATGAAATATATACTCAGTAATATTGGCAATGAGTTCTATTTTCAAATTTTAGAATATTTTTTTTATTATATTGTTTATAAGTGGCCAGTTCTAAGAACTTTCAGTTTGACCCTCGTATGTACGGACAACAGCACGTCAAGGTAAACACTGCGGTATCTTATGCAGTTGTAATTAGCGTAAAAAGTAAGGGTAAAATTGTATAGTAGAATTATTTTCTCCGTGCTGTTTGGGTCATAAATCATAGCTCGGCGTCAGCCCGGTTAGGGCGGTGAGTATGTTGCGCGGGCGCACCGCCGTTTTAATTATATTGTTTAAAAATTTAAGTTTATTATAAATAATTTCAATGAATATAAAATTTTATATTAATTTATTTTTTTATAAAAAAATATAGTACAGTATATTCGCCAGCATCTTAGGTTACACACACTTTTGTTGCAAACTAGTCCTTATGTCAACTGCATAAGATACCAGTGTTAATCTTAATTTGCTGTTGTCCGTACTTAACTACAAAAAATCCGGCCAAGTGCGAGTCGGACTCGCGCACTGAGGGTTCCGTGCCACCTTTTACTGGATTAAAGAATCCACTTACTTCCACTTAGTAAAATACCACAATATTTTGTTGACAGCAAACATAACTTTGTTTTTAGCATCATAATCTTGTTTAAATCATCATCATAACATAGTGTTTGTATGAAGTACAAAGTTATGTTTGCGGTTGTTGAAAATTAACTATAACTCAAAAACTTCTTGTTCGATCTCGTCTGAACCAATTTTCGTTGAAAGTATTTGTTAAGATCTACATTATATATTTATTCAAAATTTACCCTCGCTTATTTTAGAAGTTAGATGGGGGGGGGGCGGACATCCATTTTACCAGTTTGGAAGCGTCTAGCTATGAAACGTTAGACTTTAAAAGAAAATGGTTTTAGAAACCTCTATGTCATTTTGAAAGACCTGTTCATAGACACCCCACCCCACATGTTTAGGTTTAACTAAAAAATTTTTTTTTGGTTTTAGGTTCATGTATGGGAGCCCCCCTTAAATGTCAATATTTTATTTTTTTGTAAAAGGATCATAAAGTGGTTAACAGGATACACATTCCTACCAATTTTCAACAGTGTGATGCTAATAGTTACAGAATAAAATGGCTGTGACATACGGATGGACAGACAGACAGACAGACAGACAGACTTGACAAAACTATAAGAGTTCCGTTTTTTGCAATTTAGCTATGGAACCGTATAAATGAGAAAAGGTTACAGTGAAAAAAAACCTGTAGGTATCTATTTAAAAAGAACTATATGATACAATTAAATTTTTGCTATGTGTGATTCTGATTATAACTACCTAACAATAGTAACAAGTGGAAAAAAGCCTTGCTTACCTGGGGATGGAGAACTGGAATTGTTTTCATACATGTTTATATAATGATTGGGTATAGCTTGCCTTCTCAGTCTTGTTCTTTGTCCAGATTCATTCCGGATGAATTTTTGATCAAAATGATCAATGCATAAATATCTACATCTTAATGACTTTGGAGACAAATGTGTGATAGTCATGTTTCCTAGAATATAAAAGTTAGGAAGACATTTGAATGTGGGTTTCATCTAGAAATGTAAGATACATTTTTGTTTTACCCTTTCAGTATGGAGTTTTAAAATTTTAAAGTTTAAGGAAGTTTAATCTCATTATGAACTTCGTGTCGTGGAATAATTTTGTGTGCTAGGATAGTATTTGCTTACCACAATTATTCAGCCACATCTGCAGTCGACTACGATCATTCCATGGAAATCGGAACATAGCTTTCATATCAGAGGTGCTAGTGCACCTGAAATATGCGCACTTGTGTACACCCATTTTATCCTTCTTCACAGCCGAGTCGTCGTACGAGCTATTATCAAAGTCCGGTGCGGAAAGCCAAGGGTCAAAGTTAATTACGCCAGCGCCAGAATCCAGTAACGTAGCCAAGTCAATACAGTAAAAGAAGAGCCGTCGAAGTCCGTTATAGGTCCAAGGTAGTTCAAAATTACATCAAAACTTACAAGCGCGCAAACAATTCACAATGATGGCCAAGAACGGTGTAAAAGTGTGAACAAACAACATTCAAAAACTTTTGAAGCAGACCGGAAAAGTGAAAGTTCAAGAATCGCGTTTAGTTATTTAATGTTCATGTCATCTTGATCACAAATTTTTAAATCAAAATAAATAATTTTATAGAAATGTTCACTTATTCCATATCTATTATATATACTATCAATATTGAAAAATGACTCAAATAAATTTATAAACCTAAAATCGTAGAGATTTTAAATTGCATTTTAATCAATGGACAAACGAAACGCATTAATAAAAATGCGCCATCTATACTAGTTTTTTTATAAAGTTTCCATCCAAGCCACATAGTTTTATCGTATGCCGACAGAGGGTTCGATAGCAAGCATAGAAAAAAGCAAGGTAATAGCATGCTTTTATTTTATTTTTCAATATTTTTGCTAATTGTGGAAAAAAAACAGTGATATGAAGTTTTAACTATTTTAAACGACTGAAAATGCTTATTAACATATTTTTCGGGTATTATCTTCATGTATCTTAGGATTTTATTCAATTTAATTAACATTCATTCCGCTAGCTATACAAGTATCGCCATCTATTGGGATAATTTACAGGCTATGTAACTTATGTTCCGAATGAGACCCCGTGACAAGGCTTTCCTCTTCGAAATTTTGCAGGTGGCTCTTGCAAAGAACTGGTACTTGGACGACCTCTTGGGATAGGTGAGGAGTATTTACACAATGTATCGGCTAAGTCAGATCGAAAACTGGCGAGATCCATTATATCCTTTTTAGGGACATTTTTTTTATTGTTTACTTGCTTGTAAAGAATCCACGCGTTTATGACACTTAGATCTAACAAATGATAAAATATTCTCATGTACCATTTCCTGCTCTTTAGATGGATTCTATACCGGCCTAAGTGAGCGTCCATCAGGTCAACACCACCCATATGTATATTATATTCCTTTACTAATTTAGGACAATTTATTTGGATCGTTTGTTTTTCCTTCTTATCGTAACGTTCAGCTTTTTCTGCGGGTTCAGCTCCGACATACGTGGAAGTCAGAACCACTTGCTTATTATCCTTCCAAGACACAGCAGCTATGTCAACACCATCCACACTTGTGACATATTCTTCATATTGTCCTCGAGGTACAGACTTTTTCATAACATCTTGTTTAGATGGCAGTTTACAAGATTTTCCTAAACGATTTCTTTGGATGGTGCCCAAGGAATGTATACCTTGTTTTGCTAGAAAGTGCATTAGAGGAATTGACGTATAATAGTTGTCAAAATATACAATGTGGTTTCTCTGACGGGGAACCACTCTTATCAGCTGCAATACAGTTTGCCCAATTACTCCAAGATCCGGTTCATCTGCAAGCCTGTCGTCTTTTTCTTTACCAGAATATATTTTAAATTTATAAGCATATCCAAGCAAGTTACAAATAACAAATAATTTAAAACCCCACTTGTGGTGTTTATTGGGCATATATTGTTTCAGAAAGTGACCTACTTTTGTGGAACACATCTGCTCGTCAATTGATAATCTTTGGGCAATAGGTACGCTAGAAAATCTTTGATTCAAATGTTCTATGACCGGTCTCAATTTATGTAACTTGTCATGGTCGGGATGTCCAGCAGGTAAGTGTTTGGAGTTGTCATTGAAGTGCAATATTTTTCTAAATTTTTCAAATTTATTAACTGGCATAGTTTCACGAATAGGCCCAAATCCAAATTTACCCCAGTATGACCTTGTATTGGGGTAACGATACACTGACATAAATATTATAATTCCTAAATATTTACGAAAATCATCTTTACTAAAAGTTTCGGTTCGATTGGGTTGTTGCTCCACTGCATATAAATTTGTTTCATGAACAATCGAATCAATGAACTCGTCCGTAAAAAAATAGCTAAAAAATTGATAAGGGCTTTCCAAATCCATTCGATGGCTAGGTAACTCGTTAGATCCTAAAAATGCTATTTTATGTTCTGAAAAAACTAAATTTCTTTTTCTCCATACCAAATTTCTTGTAACAGAAGGAATTGAGCTCTGAGAAGTAGATGGAACATTATCTTCCGAGAGTAAAGGAGGATCACTATCGTTGACAGTCGTGTCTTCTTCGTGAACTAAAGGAGGATCATCATAGTCATCACCCTCATCAGCACGGGCATCGTCATTATCTTCTAATGCAGCTAAAAGCTCTGAGCGATTTGGGTAGTAATTCAAATCTTCTTCATCAGATTCGGCACCGTCATCGGATATCTCGCCATTTTCTAAGGCTTGTAGCAGAGTTTCTATGTCTTTATCCTTCATAGCTATTAACAAATGACAAAACAAAGCTTGATAAGTATGCAAAACAAAGTAAAAATTATCAAATACCATAAAACATTTGCCTAAAGCAGAATATTAATTTCGGGTGAAAAATATGCCCTGAACGCATATGGGGTCGTTTTCGGCACAACATTTGTTTTCTACATTTTAGCTCAAGTTTAGGTAGAAATACAAAAATTCAACGTTTGATGTAAAATATAGGTACTTACTTATCGCGTGAATATTTTTTTTCACAAAATTATTGAAATTAATCCAAGATTCTTTGGGATGGAAAGTTGAAAATTTCTTTGTATCTCTAAAATGGCGGAACCGTCCACAAAGTGACAGATAGAAAAAAAAATTTTGACATATCCATAGATAAAGCATGATTTTTTGATTCACAAGACCTTTTCTTCTTTTTTTCAATGGGCAACATTGACAAAGTATACCATTTACAGAGATAATTGTGTTAAAAGTCGTTGTTCCGTTTTCGGCACAAAATGCATTTAAGGGTTAAGAGACGCTTGAGCAGTGTTGCCAACTCAGTGGATTTTCCACTAGTTCTGGTGGTTTAGACTATCCTTTTAGCGAAGAAATAATGTATTTAGTGGCTAGTGGATTTTTCTAGAGTCTTTGATTGCTTCAATTAGTGGTAAGGCACCACAACAACCACTAAGCACTCACTAGTACAATTAAAAAAAATACTCAGTTATAAATATATGATTAAAATAGGGTAGGTATATATTTTAGTTGTGAAGGCAACACAACAGAACTAAGGTGGTGGTTTTAGGGAATTCCCCTGATTAGTTGGCCGATTTCTTAAACGATTATGATTATGGACTTTATTTATATATATACTGGGTCAAGTTTGATTTGCTTCGTAGGGTTACTGTATTTTTCTGGTTTGTCTTTGATTTTATTACCATGACGTGCTGTTGTCCGTATAGTTACCTACATTTCGAGTAAAAGTATTATATGCAGCGAGGTTTTAAGTATAGTTCAATGATCATGTTCAATTAATTATGCCTAAACCACAGTAGGTATACCCAAAAGTTACGTGACCCAGAATTCAAGGACTACATTGCAAGTAGTGGCATAGCAGAGGGTAATTGGATTTTACCAACTTAAATATAAATAGTAAAACAAAAATAATGTGTACCTTAAGTTAATAAAGGACCTTAGAGTTAAGTTCAATAACGCATTTTAAAATAATAATATGTACTTACGCACTTTTCTTTTCCGCCAACGTGAAAAAAATTTCCTAAAACCATCCCAACGCCATCTAGTGAGCTATAAAGTGATAAAGAAAACAGCTCATTGGTGGTTTTCTGGTGGTTTGCGAGACCGCTGGGTTTAGTGGGTTTCTGGTGGAACATGCGGCCACATTTAGTGGGTTCGTAAAATTATAGTTGGCAACACTGCTTGAGAGTAGTGATGTGCCGAGTCGTCGTTTTGGTGGATCGAGTTGACTCGAGTCAGTTTATACGGTATTCGAATCATGACTCGATTCCCTCGACTCGAATTCTATGTTTGGTATTCGAATACTGATTCGAGTCCGGCTGGACTCGAGTCATAATAGGATGAGATTTTTTTAGGTGCTTTAACAAATTAGTTGTGTTTTTGAAATCTTTAAATACGGAGTCACAGTTTTTGCACTTTATTTTATCGTCGTTCACTTTCTCAAAACACTTCCATACACCTGAGGTTTTTTTCGGTGCCATTATATAAAAACTAATAGAAATCACTTCACTTCTAATTAAAACTACTATTAAAGAACAATTAAATGAATTCACTCAGTACTTAGACACAAAATAACTGCTAACTGACAGAAAACAAACAAATCAAAACAAAAAGTTGCAGGTTCAAACTTGTTTGTATTGTTAGAACCGCGCAACTTCATTGCTTAAGTAAACAGTTTGCGAGTACAAGCGAGTTAACAAAACTCGTATACTAGACTCGAGTTAGTTGGACTCGCATAAATAGAATCGAGTTAGCAAGTACGAATCGATTCTTCCTGACTCGAGTACCGGAATCGAGTCCGGTGTACTCGAATCAAAATAAATTGGTATTCGAGTAAGCGAGTCCAAAGCAGGAATCGAGTCTGACTCGAGTCAAACCGTACTCGGCACATCGCTACTTGAGAGCAATCTCGCGAGAATTTGAAAACCTAGGTTTATCCTGAGGGTCAGCGAAAATCAATGGTACTACCATTCTACCCTCGGGATTACGACAGTAAGAATTTTCCATTTGGTTTTCACACGACATTTCCGATTTCGACAAAACGACAGTTTTAGGAGGATCTACATTTTCCAACTCCCAGAAGCGCTTGATATTATAGTCCAATGAAAGACTCGACACGAGATAGCACTCCTTGTTCTGTACACGAGAACCCTTTTGACATCGAGAACGAGAAACGGTAACATCTACAGAGCACTCACCCATCACTATCCAGCCGAAAACAGTGCAGATAGCAATAGGTTGACCTGCATTGCCTTTGACAATGCCAGGCTTAAGCGCTGAGGCAAAAACGTTGACGTTAACCAACATATCAATAGGTCCAGGTTTACAGAATGATGGATCAGCAAGATCCAAATCCTTAATATGCCTCCAAGTTGAGACATCAAATGTTTCTGATGGCATATCAGAGCAAATCTTAGGAAGCACCAACGCTTCAATCGAAAATTTACACGAGGAGTCACCGTTTGAAGGGACTATTTCACAAGTGACAACTCCACGAACATCAGTTGATGTTTGACCAATACCATTTACCACTTGTGAGCTATGCCTTATATTCAATCCAAGCCTCTGCGCACACTCCGAGGTCACAAAGTTGCAAGCTGAAGCACTATCAATTAAGATTCGAATTGGTACTAATTTATTATACTTATTTTTTATGAGTACAACAGCTGTTGAAAACAAAACTTGTGTTTTTGAATTCGGAACAGTCAAAGTCAGCTGTGTCTGTTGTAAAGGCTCCATCTCATTATTTTTATCAAAATGAAGTAAAGTATGGTGTCTCTGCTTACAAGTACCGCATGTGACTGATGATTTGCATCTTTTTACAGTATGTGATGGACAACAACAAAGGATGCAAAGTTTCTTTTCTTTAACCCGATTAAACCTCTCATATGGAGACAATTCCAAAAAACTAGAACAATTTTCTAATTTGTGACCTAGAGCGGAACACATGGCACAGTTTTTTACAGGTGGCACGACAAAGGATGCTTTTGGTTTAGCTACCGACTTACTGTTTACTATAGGCTGCCTAACTATTGAGTTTTCTAGTGCTTGACCTCGCTTTTCAATAAACTAAATTAAATTTTCATAGCTTGGTATTTCAGCATTTGAATCAAGTTGCAACTCGAAAGCTTCCTTGCTAGCAACATCCAACTTTGACCACAACAAATGGTACAATATAAAGTTTTTGTCAGGCAACTTATATTTTGACAGTATTTCTAAGTTTTCCCTAAATGTTCGACAAACCCTATTTAATTCAAGAGCACTCTTCGACTTAACCGATTCACAGTTTAACAACTTTTCATAAAAATGGTTAGCTATTACCCTTTTCTTATCATAGTGTGTTTTCAGTGTGTTATATGCCAATAAGTAACTATCATCTGACAATGGATAATTCTTAATCAAATTAAAGGCTAGCCCATGAACACTTGACAGTAGATAATGCAACTTCTCAACTGCTGGTATATTTTTACTGTGAATAAGTGAATCGTAGATTTGTATAAACGACACCCAATGCTCGATTTTTGAATCAAATGGAACGATATTAATTTTAGGTAGCTTAACACTTGAACCGGAACTACTATTTAAACTATTATTCAACCCAGTTGGTTTCTGTTCATCCTTCTCCGTTAAACGCAATTTTATCGATTTCACTATTCGCTCAAAATGCAACGACACCTGCAATTCACTTTCCTTCTCAGCACTCGTTAAGGAACATAATAGTTCAACCTGAAATGCATGAAAATCTTTTTCAATGTTGATGACGTCTTGCATACTATAACCCTGCAAATCCGAATTTTTCATAAATTCCATACGTGCAAAGGCGTAATCCCGACCGACACGGTTCTTATCACAAGTTTCTACAGAATCATTACCGCCCATATTTACTAATAAAAGTAGTAAAACAAATTGTATTTTTTAAGAAACCACCAAACGAAAAGAGGTTATAATAATGCAATTGACGTTGACAACTTGACATGTGTCAAAGATAACTACAATCACGTTCAGAAACCAAACAGGTACTTACTATTTTTTAATCTATGAACAAAACGAACGGTTAATTAAGCGTTCAAGCCATGTGAGTTCTATGCTTACCCTCAATTATTTTTATAAACGAAAATATTAACGAAATCACCAAAATTGTTTATAAAACACGAAAATCCAAGATCGCCTTACAAAATTATCCGGCTCGAAGGACCAATGAATAGGGGGTTTAATGGACTGTATTTAATTTAATTTCCTTAACAACTCATAAATACACGAAATATAAGACGCGAATAGAGATAGGCTAAAATCAGTTGTAACTGTTGTAAGAAGCACTCACCTTGCTTGTCTGCAGTTCTTGAGGCAGATTTCGGTAGTAGTGGCTGGGGCAGGCACCTAGACCCTTGGATCATTCGAACTCACCTCAGATACAGGATACCTTTACCAGCAATGTTACCGACACAAATCAGCACCTCCTTCAACGGATCAGCCTTCTCTTCTTATTTACGTGATTTATGCGACACAATCTTTGATCTTAACCAAATAACGACACGATAATTTAAAATAAACGACAATTGCGCGATACCGCGCCGACAGACGATACGATCAGTTCGAGTCGAAAAGTATGACGAGACAAAATTGAATCTTTTTTTTTTTTAAACGAGATGATAATGTAGCCAGGCGAAAGTTAAAATAATTTACGCAAGCTTCGATTCTTAACAGTCGGATTGAACGAGCGGTGGTACAGAAACTATGTTTGATTCTAGTTTAAATTCAGAATAAGTATGATGTACATCTTCTTCTGGCGCACATACATAGAGCATCAATATTGACGGACTATTGAGGCAACCATGATATCCAGAGAATTCTAGCAAAGGTAACGATTGGCTTCTCTTGGCAGAACTAAAATTATCCTTGCAATCTGAAGTTAAGTCTGAAAGCGAAAGAGAGCGCTGCTCTTTAATTATTTTCACTTGATCTGCGTTGTGATCTGTCACAACTTTAATAATGGAAGAGTCCTTTAAAGGAAATACTTCAGAGCCGGATTGAACAAGCGGAGTTACCGAAGTTGACTTTCTACGGGTTTTTTGCTTTTGCAGTGGATTATCAAGGGCTAGGTCAGTCACAGAGATGGATCTTGTGTTCTCCTTTTCAGCATTATTCAACCCTGCAGCTGTTGCGTGGCACGGTGACGTACACTGTTGCGTAGTAGTCTCAGAAGAAACTATTGACTCCATGGTACCTAAAAAGAAATTAAGTTAAGTGTTCTTTCTACTTATATCATAGTCTAGCAGTGGTCTGATGATGATGATGATGATAGTCTTAACGTTGAATACTTACTGCTTGTAACAGAAGCGCCACAAGGAATCTTGTTATCATCTTTATTCAATTTTAGATTCAGTTCAGCTAAAATCCGTTTTGATCTCACTCCTTGTACAGGGCGTGTCATACGTGACATTTTTCACTGAAATATTAAAACATAACATAAAGTAATTATTTCAAATTAAGTTCTATCTTCATCGATATTAACATGAGCCAGGTATTACTTAAAAGTAAAACCTATCTACATCGATACCAAACTTGGAAACTTGTGAAGAGTTAAAATGATTAACTGATACTATCTGAAATACTAAGTTTTTGACAAACTAGTACATGTAACACTGTGTGAATATGTTAAAATACATGGATTCGAAACATTTTTCCAAAATACCAACAAACCATGTAACTAAATTTGTAAATCCATATCCGTTAGCTTAAAAAAATGATAAATTGTAAGCATCTATCTCGTACATAAATAAATTAAAGGTATTTACTTACATGGGTAACAGTTTACATAGGTGGAAGTAAATAACACGCACGAAAACAAAATTATTAATCACGCACGGCACAACGCGACGTCCTGCACATACGCCGCCAGGCGAAGCGAATGGCATGGCGTGAGTATGGGTGGCAACAACTCACAACTCGCACCCACTCCCCCCGCACTAAAATCCGTATGACAGTTTCGTTCTACGCGACGCGTTCACTCACCACTCACAACAGATCAGTCAGACGGGCACAGACAACGCCACAGTAAACACGTTCATACCGGTAGTTAGGAGGTATTGGCAGCAAGAATTATGAAAAAACTTAGTAGTTATTTCTATTGTTCATATAGAATATATTGGCAGCATATTTTTTTGTAGCAAGAAAACTCTAATTTAGAAGATATTTCTATTTGTTTTTTTCTCTCTTTTTATCATGATAATGATATAGGTGTTTTTACCAGCACATGCAAAATTGCAATCTACATCTAACTACATTAAAAACACAATTTCGCAAAAATGTTAGTTAGGAGGTATTGGTACTTCATCGTCGATATAACGTTTAATCGACATACATAATATAGCATCCAAAACAAAAAGCTTCATGGATTTGCATCTCATTTTTTTTAGCTCTTATAGAGTGTGTAAATAACCAAGAACATGCATCAAAAAAGTTTGTAATGATCACTTAATGATTTTCATACGTCATACCTACCTGTTTTCGTATTCGAATTATTATAGTAAATCTTAAACGCTATTTTTTCAATTTGTTATCTTTCAAAAGCTAGAATGGTAACATTCTGACTGTGTATTTCATTCATTTTGTGAATTGTTTTGTGTTATACAATTTAGTTCTAAATTTTATGCAGTAATGACCCAAAATTATAATTTTTTGTTCGGGACCGCACACTGACTGAAGTAAAAACAATTGATTCACAGAAAATAAATAACGCCGTTGATAAAAGAAAATTTTCTGTTGATAGTTGTATTTTTCTTGAACCAAATAAAAAATATGTATACTACTGTAATGTTTCATTCACTAATTGCTGTACAATTTATTTATAAGGAAACTTAATATATTGTGATTTTTAAATCTTTTCACAAATATTAGGTTTCCTTATAAGTAAATGCACTCCCTTAAAAATTATATCCCAAAGAACACCAAACAATACTTTTAAAAATTCCCGCGCAAAACTTCTGGTTACTGAGGAAAAAGTAAGATGGCGTTAATAAAACCACTTTATACGAAGTTATCTTTCTTCTCCGCTAGGAGTAATTGTGTTCTGTGGATTCAAGTCCCTGTTATTAATACAATATCATTGCGCGGGAGTAAAGAATTGAGGAGTTGCGGTCCTTGAAAGGCGGAGGATAGGTACGTACGTATTGGCAATCAAGGAGATCGAGTAGAAAGGTGTCCAAAGGCATAAAGATGGACAACGTACGAGAGAAAAATAACGTCATTTTGTCAGGAACAAATTGTCGGCATGTAAGTTTGAAACTTCTATAATTCTGAGGTTCAAGAAGTTATTTGGGGTAGTAAATAGAAGTGAAAAACATGACAACGAAGCAAATGAAAAGGAGCAGAACGTGTGGCTAGATAAAGACTGCAAGGCATGTCACAGTCACTCCCGGCTAGTGTGGACAAAGGGTGTTTAAAAGGTACTAATATTCGAATGAAATAAAGAAATCCGGGTATAGCATTTGGCAACAAAAGTTTATTCAAATTTGCTATTACACATCTACCTTTTAACACCTTTAACAAAATCAAATACAAAACTTAATAGCTCAGAACTCAGTAGAGACTATGTTAGGTTCTAATTTAGTTATCTATATCTATACTATTACAAATCTTTATGTTCACAAATTTCTAATTACATAAAGATAAACCACCAATTTAAGTTTTTAATTTCCTAATTGATTCCAAAATTGTTCCTCAAAGGGATTCCTAAGTTATACTTAAATTAATAGCTAAATTATCCCACTTTTCACTAAAGTTAAAGTAAATACAAGGAAAACCAACCTTGGATTTCAACGGAGGTTACCATTTCAAATATTTGTTGCATCAAACTACAAACAACCCTGCAACATTACCCCAAAATTTCACCGATACTGATCCATCCTCAAACCAGCAGACAAAAAGCAAATCAATCCATAAGGAAGTTCTGACTTCAAAAATAATCCAAATGAGGTCTAAGTAAGGTCACTGAAAAGAATTTACAAAATGTTAGTTCAACGCACAAACCAAAGTAAAAGTAAAAAAAAAAAACACTAACTTTTTATAATAAATATTTACCTGAGGTTACACAAGATCACCAAATTGTGACTGTACAACTTACAGACACATATCAAAAGCGAAACCTAGAAATAAAAGAAAGTTCTAGTTAACCACAATTTTTTTTCTAAGTGAGGGTGAGTATACTTTTCATCACCCTATTTATGAAATCTTTAATAAACCAATTCAATACCTGCAACAGCTGGCTCGCCATATAGTTTCTGAATTAATTACTAAACATTTATGCTAATTATTCTTTTTGAGTCCTGAAATTATAAAAATTACAACTTTCAATACAATATGCCCAGATGTAGGTAGGCTATATTTTCTTTACAAGGATTTCCAAAGGAGTTTCCCAAAGTACTTACCATTTTTCAGTCATTTATATCAAATCATTTTCGAAATTAATTCATCCAAATTGACATGTTGGCGGCGCACATACGGGTATTTGCACGATCTACGCGGCCAAAAGTGCGAAAAACAAAATAGCAATAATATTCATAAGTCCTAGTTCCAAGAAAAGAGGACAGACCCGGGAACATAACCCATGCATTATCTACCTGCTACCTCGCATCCCGACCCCGTAGAGTCATTTGGAATCGGACCGTTTCACCTAGTGCACGAATCTGTTCTCCGCGTTTTTCTAAACATTAAACTTTCAAATTGATTTTTTGTGTTTTCAAGTTCTTCTTTCGAATTGAATATGATGGATTCTGATGGACAAGGTAAGAGACTTATAAACTACGTAGATAAAGTTGTGATCAATTATTAAAGTACCAAATTTATTTAATGACAAAAAGACTCGTTTTCGAACCACGATTTCTATCAGTATTTTTTCGTTACCTGTGATTTTAGTTATGTATCGGGGTAGATCGGGCTATAATTTTAATTACAGTTTATTATTTTATCTTTTCCCTCCCAATAACTATCAAAAACTTATCCGGAAACGTCCGGATTAAAACAGTTATCAGGGATTAAAGATGTTTGAAAAAAAATCAATTAAAATTGGAAATATTTTAATCGACTTTTAACATATTAATAATTTGTTAGGTTCAGGGGGTGCATCAGGAGTAAGAATTATGACCCGACAATACTTGTTCAATCGCATGAAGAATAAAAATATGCCTTATTTGGACGCCAAATTATATTATCTAAAAGATCAACTATTGTTAAGTGAATATTACAATAAAGATGAAATTGTTAAATTATAACGTAGTTTGCCCATTTCAAATCAGAAATCAAACAAAGGTGGACAAAAGCTCAATATATAAAAGATATTTTTATGAAATACAACCGGTCTTGGCTGGAAGGTACTTTTGAAATACCTGTTGTTTAGACTTCACAAAAATGGCTAGGTCGACCAGCTAACTCGTTCGAAGACGCAAGTGAGGGAACCAAAAGGCAAAAAACTGAAGAGCTTCGTTTTAATTTTAAAAAGGATATCATCATACATGCTTCGCAGGTGGTGTCCTTAAAGATATCACCAGTACTTCGACAAGAGCAACCAAATATAAAAAGCATTTTATCTTACGAAATCATGAAAAGAGAAAACCGACCGAAACGAGTACCAGTGCAGAAGCTCAGTTACAGCCTCTAATAGATGTTACCGTTCGGCGTTCATCGGAGTACCTAGAAGAGGTTTTAATAAATTTAAAGGAGCAAGAGCGTGAATGCTTAACTGTTATAAGTAAATGGGGCTGCGATGGGACCCAATTATCACAGTTCAAGAAAAAACTAGAAATTCATACTGATACTGATTCAAACATATTTCAAAGCTGCTTCGTACCTCTTCAATTAGTTTGTGGAAATAACAATGAAAAAGTTGATATACAAATACATCAGAGAGCTATGAAGAAAATCAACAAACTTAGCATTGTTAAGCGTTATTCTATGTACAAAAAAGTAAAATAATTCTATAATATTTTTGTGTTAAGTATATTTTGTTGTAATAATACACATATTGATTTTTGTAAAAAAGTGTTTTTTTATTTATTTAAGTCGTTTAGATAGCAATTAACCAATAAAATAATTTTGGCCGCGTAGATCATGAAAATACCCGTATGTGCGGCGTCTGAAACGATAAAAAGAACCATGTGCTCAGACTCTAAGAAATGTCTCGCAACAAACAAAAATCAACGCAAACCTTTCTGCAGCTACTTACCAGGAATAACTATCAAACTACAAAATAAAAGGAGCGTGCCCCGTAATCAATATTTTTTTTTTTTTACATTATAACACACGTTCCATTCCGACGCACGACCAACAGTGGCGGAACCGGAAAAAACAGCAGATGTCACACTTGACAAATGTCAGTGTCAGCATCTATCTTAACTATGCCAAAATATGGACTGGAGTCCTACATCCATTTAGCTTTCCGTTTCACGCGAACTTAGACAAAAATATACAACGTTACAGGCACCATAAGTCTATTTAAGGCACAGGAAGTGTTACAAGAGTAGATATGAATAAGTCATGTCTTATTTATCATCATGCTCAACCAGTGCTGACATGTGGGAGAGACTTATAACTCTGTATGAACCCTCATCCCAAGTAAGTGTACACCTAGCTAGTACAACAGCGGTTCTTTAACCGCACATTTGAAGAACCTGTCATGAAATTTATTTCAAAATTAGAAGTTGCCAATCAACTAAGGGAAGATCCCTTAGTTGATTAAAGGAGAACCATCAGAAAAAAATTTGATAACAAAGGTTATAATGTCGTTGCCTGACAAAATTTAACTTCCGATTCCATGGATAGAGATAAAAGACAAAAAGTTAATGTAGCACTGGTTCCTGTTGTCAAAACCAAATTTGCAAGCATCCAGTTTGAAAAGCGGTCAGCCTATTTATAAAATAAAATTAACAAAGTTTTAAACATATATCATAAACCTCATACGAATGTAAATCGGTCCTAATAAAGTGGTTGCAAGCGTTAAACTATGACGAAACTGAAAATATATTAGAGTACCCAAAGTGAAAATATCCCTAATTGTGAATAACAATAACCCTAACAATATTATTGCAAACTTAATGGACAAGTCCCAAAAAGCCCACAGGAAGGAACCCCAAATGAAACTAAGGTTCCGATAGCAAGACAAAATTTATTTGTTCGAAAGAACATATAAGAAAACACGTAAACGAAATGTCATCGCGAGTTAACTTAGTACAACGCCATCTAGCGACTGTTTCCGGAACTTAACTTTTAGACTTAAACATTGAACATTCCGCCCGCCATGGACGGAGTACTTAAAAATAACAGATTCATATTTAACAGAAAACAAAAGATACAATTAAATCTTTAACAGAAAATAAAACAGTAAAAATATTTGTAACATTAGGTAGGTTACATTGCTATACTTAAAATATCTTACAGACACACCAAACACTGTACATATATGATAATAGGTACATATTTGTTTTCAATCCACTGAGAAGGCTTTAGTACACAACTATTAACACTAATCATTATTTTTGACAGGTAAAATAATTAATTTTGAGACAGGCCTTTTAATCAAATTATCCTTGTATTTTAAGGTGACAACACGGGTAACAAAATCCGAACCAGTATGTTTATCAGTGATACGTCCATAGAGCCATCTCGCAGGGGGGAGATCATCTTCTTTGACCAAAACTACATCACCGATTTCAGGTTCCTTAGTTTGGTTACTCCACTTGTATCGGTGCTGCAATTGCGTCAAGTATTCTTGTGACCATCTACGCCAAAAGTCTTGGACCATTCTTTGGGTTAGATGCCATCGTTTTAGAGTACTAACATTTGAACTTTCATAATTGACCTCAGGAACAAGTACTAATGGCTCACCTACCAAGAAATGGCCTGGTGTCAATGGGCAGGGGTCCTCGGGGCTACACGATATTTGTGAAATAGGACGAGAGTTGAGGCATGCCTCTATTTGTGACAATGTTGTTGTCATCTCTTCAAATGTAAGCGTGCTATTTCCGATCACTCTCTTTAAATGATGTTTGGTAGACTTTATTCCACTCTCCCAGAGCCCTCCAAAATTTGGAGAGCGGGGAGGGATAAAGTGCCAGTTAGTGTGATTCGATGCCAACCAACTAGCGATCTCTATTGCTACCTTCGTCCTTTCCTCATCAAACAACTTCTTTAGTTCACGGGCACTTCCAACGAAATTGGTACCATTATCGCTCCACAGGTCCGCTACATGACCTCGTCTGGCGACAAATCTCTTAAAGGCTGCCAGAAACCCTTGCGAAGTCATGTCGCTGACTACTTCAAGGTGTATGGCTTTAGTTGCCATACAGATAAACAAGCAGATATATCCCTTCATGGAGCGATGTCCACGACCCTTTGAAACCCTAATGTTGATTGGACCTGCGTAATCCACACCGCTTTTGAGAAAAGGTCGATGTGCAGTGACTCTAGATACGGGTAATTGACCCATAAAAGGTTGAGTAGGTTGAGCAGAGTATCGGAGGCAAGTCACACATTTTCTTACAAATTGTCTCACGAGACTCTTTGCACCAACGATACAATATTTGCTCCTTAAATAGTTTAACATGAGCTGGGGACCACCGTGCAAAGTAATTTCGTGAGCCTGGCTTATCAAGAGATAAGTGAAATGTGACTTGTGGGGTATGATTATCGAATGCTTCATATCGTCCTTGATTTGAGCATGATGCAGTCTCCCACCTACTCTCAAAACTCCGTCAGAATCCAGGAATGGACTCAGTGAGGTGAGTTTACTTTTTTTATTTATTTTTCCATTTATCTTTAAACTATCTATCTCTTCATTGAAATGATGTCCTTGACATATTTTAATACAGGTAAGTAAAGCTTCATTCAATTCCTTTACTGTTAGGACTCTACTTTCATTTTCAGGTTTGTTCCAGCGTAGGACTCGACGACAATACGACAACACTCGGGTAAGTTTGGATAGAGACGAAAATCTAGAAATCAAGTTATAACCATCAGTAGTTTCACATGTAGCATGACATTTGATTTTTTGCTTTTTCTCTTCCAAGTTTGTTTCTGCCACTTCTATCTTCGAATCGTAAGATAACTTGCTTTCATACAGCCATTTAGGTCCCTCTTTCCAGAGTTGATGCTGCGCACATTCCGAAGGCAGTAATCCTCGTGATGCGCTATCTGCGGGATTATCTCGTGAACCTACGTGTGACCACTGATTTGCATCTGTGATGGTAAGTATCTCTGACACTCTATTTGCAATAAAGGTCTTCCATCTACTTGGGTGGCTTCTTAACCAGGCTAAAACTATTGTAGAGTCCGTCCAGGCATGTAAATGGGTTTTGGCTATGCCTAGTATTTCTGCGACCTCATTTAATAGTTTTGCTAGAAGTACTGCGCCACACAACTCTAAACGTGGGATGGATACCTGTTTAATCGGTGCCACTCTGGTTTTAGAGGTGACCAAGTGCACGTGTATGTTCGCGTCTTGGTCAATAATGCGTATGTACACAACTGCTGCGTATGCGACATTGGAGGCGTCGGAAAAGCCGTGAAGTTCGACAGAATGATTATCTTTACTAGTGTTAATCCATCTTGGTATTCGAACGGTTTTAAGACTACTTAAGTCGTCTCTAAAAGTAATCCATTCACTTAGAAGTGACGATGGTAGCGCGGCATCCCATTCGATACCGGATAGCCATAGTTTTTGAATAAATACCTTGGCTGTCGTGATAGCTGGAGCTATCCAACCCAAAGGGTCATACAAGCGAGCGATGTCTGAGATAGCCTTGCGCTTTGTAACTGGATGCTCTAAAGGGGGAAGCGTAACGATACACCGAAACTCATCACTATCTCTATCCCATGCTAATCCCAGTATTTTAAGCATATCGTCTGTTTTCAGCTCTAGATTGGGTCCTTCATTATCCTTTGTCTGCTTTATCAAGTCTGCCAGTTCTTTGCTATTTGTAGACCATTTCTGGAGGGGAAATCCGCCACGATTCAGCATTTTAGTCATCTGTTCATAGATTTCTACTCCTTCAGAAACGGAATGGCACCCTGTCAACAGATCGTCCATATAGAAATCATTTAGGACTCTAGGATAGGCCAAAGGAAAATTTAGGCCTTCATCATAGGCTAATTGCTGCAAGGCTCTAACAGCTAAGTAGGGTGCGCACGACAGGCCGAAGGTAACTCTTAAAAGTCGGAAATGCTGCAGTTCTGAATCTGGTTCCTCGCGCCATAGTATGCGTTGAAAATCTGTATCCTCCTCCGCCACCTTCACTTGTCTGTACATTTTTACAATGTCAGCCACAAGTGAAATTGGATAGCCTCGCCACCGCATGATCAAATGTCTAAGCTCTGGTTGCAGTGCTGGGCCTACCATTAGTTCACTGTTTAGTGAGACTCCGTTTGAGTCAGCGCAAGAAGCATCAAACACTACGCGATTTTTTGTGGTAGTTTTATCTTTTCTTATTACTACATGATGAGGAATGTAGACGCCAGGTGATTTTGAATCATCGACTACAGTCATATGATTCATGTCAAGATATTCATGCATAACCTTTGAATAATCAACCTTTAAGTCCGGATTTCTAGTCAATCGTTTTTCTAACATAAGAAATCTCTTATAGGCTATACGCTCTGAATCACCTTTGTTGCATAATGGTTCAACAGATTTAAACGGTAATTTCACTATGTAGCGACCTTCTGCATCTCTTTTTGTGGTTTGAGAGAAGAAATCTTCGCAGAGTTTCTCTTCTTCGCTTAACATCTTGCCTTTGATCGAAGATGGCTCTGCTTCTAGCTCCCAAAATTTCTTAAGCAGTTTGTTATCGTTGTCGTTTAACTGCACATGCATGTTTACAATAACATTGTGGCATTTTTCGTCTTGGCTGACTTGACCGAGTGTTTTGCCTGAGAGAATCCAACCGAGTCTGGTGTTCTGTGCTATAACGGAACCCGGTGAACCCCTGAATAACCCATCCAATAAAATTTGGCTATACACTTCGGCACCTAAAAGCAGATCTATTTTGTTTGGAGTATCAAACGACGGATCTGCCAGGGCCATAGACGACAATGCTGTAGTTATCTCTACAGAAACCTTTCGAGTTGGTAACAACGTCGTTACCTTGTTTAAAACATGAGCCTTGACGGTAATAACGAATGTGGGATCTAAGCGGGACTGAATTTTAATGAGCACCGTGGACTTTGACGCCACAGTCGAACCTTGATCGCCGCCTAAACCTGATACTAAGTTTGTTCCAGGCATCTTTTTAAGACCTAATAATAGCACAGCCGATTCTGTGATGAAAGATGCCTGCGAACCCTGGTCTAATAATGATCTCAGCACCACAGGAGTTCTGAATTTATTGGACTGCACGTTTACTAAAGCTGTGGCCAATAGAACTTGACTGTGTGCGTAGGGAAAACAGGTAGTAAAAACCTTGTAATCGTTGGTCTCGCTTGAAGTTGGAATCTGTGATTTTGAGGCTGTTTCGGTAACAGTAGCGACAACAGCCTTATCAACAGACTGATCGGCCTTATTATTGACCGATTTGGGGCCTTTAGGATGGAGAAGTGTGTGATGTTTTTTCTTACAAAGACGACACCTAGCAGACATTGTACACTGATAAACAGAATGTCCGGAATTAAGACAATTAAAGCACAAGTGTTGAGTTTGAACGAATTCTCGCCTAGAATCTATTTGTTCTTTTGCAAACTTCTTACAATTACATAATTTATGGTTGTCCGAGCAAAAGTTACATGCCAAAACGCTTGTGGCAAGGTGAGTAAAACTTGATTTTTGAACTTTTGTATCTAAAAACTCTAATGATCTAAACCTATTTTCTAAAAACTCTTCAAATTCCTGAAATGTAGGAAGTTCTTGAATTGAATTGGCCATATCTCGTTCCCATAATTTTCGAGATTCTGAATCAAGTTTCTGGCTAACCAAAAATATGATAAGAACATCCCATGAACTTGTTTGTATACCTATATTTTTTAATGCATGTAAACATTCTTTAGTCGTGTCTAATAATTGCTTTAACCCACTACAAGACTCAGAAGTCAACACCTTCTGGACAGTTAAACGTTTTAGAATGCAATTAGACAAATATTTCTTATTATTATAACGACTCTCTAGTTGAGACCAACATATTTGATAATTACTTGCCGTTAAAGGAATATGTCTTAACAATTGCTCTGCCTCACCTGTCAAACAACCGCGAAGATAATGAAGCTTTTGTACATCATCAATGCTTGTATTACTGTCAATAACAGAGATAAACATGTCACGAAAGCTGACCCATTCGGAATAATTTCCTGAAAACTTAGGGATAGATATCTCCGGTAAACGTACACTAGATCGGTGCTCATTTCCTTTGCTAACGCTAGGAGAAGTCATAACAGGAACGCTTGGATTTGGTTTTAATAACAATAAATGTTCCCTCAACAATGACTTATAATCTATGTATTCTTCCTCCGTTTTATCATAACTATAATCGTTGTCAGGATCGTGACCTTCTCCAACAGCTTTAAGATGATGTTCCAAAAATAAACTCCACTGCTTTTCTAAGTTTTCCAATCGTACTTCGACATAAGACAAAGTTATGCGATCTTTAGGTGATTTTTTAAAGTTAGATTTTGCTTTAATTATTTCTTTAGATATATTTTCTACGAGTAAAAGAGTATCTGCCATGATGATAAACTTAAAATTTTACAAGTCCTTAAAATAGCTCTTAAATTTTCTAAGTCCTTAGAATATTGGTCGTAAATTTTCTAAGTGTTTGACACTTGAGTCCGAAAACCGGCGTGGATTCCCCGTCGTTTCACAATTCTTGAAATTATTCTAAGTCCCGGACACTTGTAAATTTTTCACTCTTCACATGCACTAATCACGAATTTGCTAAGTTTAAATCTTCTTGTAAATAAGGTTCAAATTGTACTCACAGTTCTTCTACCGCAAAACACTCACACTTGTACATAGATGATGTCACTCCAGTTGATGGCTGGATGTCCTCGGGGGTACTCCCCCCGCGCCGATGACGAGGTCCGATGAGATGTCAGAGGGCCTTCCCTCTGCCGCTCTGACGTAGGTTGACAGCTCTGCTCGCTCGCCGCCACCTGTTGCTGGCCTAGCACTATAGGCCGCAATCCGCAACCTCTTCAGCGCCGAATGGACAGTGCACTAGGTCTACTTTCGTATCGCCTCTTTCCGGCAATAACGAAGGACCATGGACAAGTCCCAAAAAGCCCACAGGAAGGAACCCCAAATGAAACTAAGGTTCCGATAGCAAGACAAAATTTATTTGTTCGAAAGAACATATAAGAAAACACGTAAACGAAATGTCATCGCGAGTTAACTTAGTACAACGCCATCTAGCGACTGTTTCCGGAACTTAACTTTTAGACTTAAACATTGAACACTTAACTTCCTTTTTTATGTTACTAATCATTACCTACTTTAATAATGCAGTAAGCATAATCCTATTCAATATATATTTATTTAAGTAATACAAAATACGTACCACTACTAAACATTATTTATATAACACTAGCGGTCCCCCGCGACTTCGTCCGCGCGTTTTGAGTTTGCCCCCTCCCCTCCCGTCGCAGCGTGATGTTTTATACCCCAAAACCTTTCTCGATAAATAAGCTATCCAAAACAGAAATATTTAATGCTTTAGAATGTTTTTAACACTCACAGTGTCATATTTTATATCCATAAAGATGAAATAAGAAACCACAAATTTGCGCACGGGTGGGACTTGAACCAGCAACCTTTTGGCAAACCGGGCCAAACGCTCTTACCAATTGAGCTACCGTGCGAAATTTGTGGTTTCTTATGAAAACGTCAATTGCGTGACGCTTAGCGCCATCTAGCCGTCTGTTTATGAAACAGATGGCCCAAGCAGTTATTCTTTACAGAATAAATTCAACCTGGAAATTGATGTCGCTTCGCTATCTAATGCTTTAGAATGTTTTTAACACTCACAGTGTCATATTTTATATCCATAAAGATGAAATAAGAAACCAAAAATTTGCGCACGGGTGGGACTTGAACCAGCAACCTTTTGGCAAACCGGGCCAAACGCTCTTACCAATTGAGCTACCGTGCGAAATTTGTGGTTTCTTATGAAAACGTCAATTGCGTGACGCTTAGCGCCATCTAGCCGTCTGTTTATGAAACAGATGGCCCAAGCAGTTATTCTTTACAGAATAAATTCAACCTGGAAATTGATGTCGCTTCGCTATCTAATGCTTTAGAATGTTTTTAACACTCACAGTGTCATATTTTATATCCATAAAGATGAAATAAGAAACCAAAAATTTGCGCACGGGTGGGACTTGAACCAGCAACCTTTTGGCAAACCGGGCCAAACGCTCTTACCAATTGAGCTACCGTGCGAAATTTGTGGTTTCTTATGAAAACGTCAATTGCGTGACGCTTAGCGCCATCTAGCCGTCTGTTTATGAAACAGATGGCCCAAGCAGTTATTCTTTACAGAATAAATTCAACCTGGAAATTGATGTCGCTTCGCTATCTAATGCTTTAGAATGTTTTTAACACTCACAGTGTCATATTTTATATCCATAAAGATGAAATAAGAAACCAAAAATTTGCGCACGGGTGGGACTTGAACCAGCAACCTTTTGGCAAACCGGGCCAAACGCTCTTACCAATTGAGCTACCGTGCGAAATTTGTGGTTTCTTATGAAAACGTCAATTGCGTGACGCTTAGCGCCATCTAGCCGTCTGTTTATGAAACAGATGGCCCAAGCAGTTATTCTTTACAGAATAAATTCAACCTGGAAATTGATGTCGCTTCGCTATCTAATGCTTTAGAATGTTTTTAACACTCACAGTGTCATATTTTATATCCATAAAGATGAAATAAGAAACCAAAAATTTGCGCACGGGTGGGACTTGAACCAGCAACCTTTTGGCAAACCGGGCCAAACGCTCTTACCAATTGAGCTACCGTGCGAAATTTGTGGTTTCTTATGAAAACGTCAATTGCGTGACGCTTAGCGCCATCTAGCCGTCTGTTTATGAAACAGACGGCTAGCTCAATTGGTAAGAGCGTTTGGCCCGGTTTGCCAAAAGGTTGCTGGTTCAAGTCCCACCCGTGCGCAAATTTTTGGTTTCTTATTTCATCTTTATGGATATAAAATATGACACTGTGAGTGTTAAAAACATTCTAAAGCATTAGATAGCGAAGCGACATCAATTTCCAGGTTGAATTTATTCTGTAAAGAATAACTGCTTGGGCCATCTGTTTCATAAACAGACGGCTAGATGGCGCTAAGCGTCACGCAATTGACGTTTTCATAAGAAACCACAAATTTCGCACGGTAGCTCAATTGGTAAGAGCGTTTGGCCCGGTTTGCCAAAAGGTTGCTGGTTCAAGTCCCACCCGTGCGCAAATTTTTGGTTTCTTATTTCATCTTTATGGATATAAAATATGACACTGTGAGTGTTAAAAACATTCTAAAGCATTAGATAGCGAAGCGACATCAATTTCCAGGTTGAATTTATTCTGTAAAGAATAACTGCTTGGGCCATCTGTTTCATAAACAGACGGCTAGATGGCGCTAAGCGTAACGCAATTGACGTTTTCATAAGAAACCACAAATTTCGCACGGTAGCTCAATTGGTAAGAGCGTTTGGCCCGGTTTGCCAAAAGGTTGCTGGTTCAAGTCCCACCCGTGCGCAAATTTTTGGTTTCTTATTTCATCTTTATGGATATAAAATATGACACTGTGAGTGTTAAAAACATTCTAAAGCATTAGATAGCGAAGCGACATCAATTTCCAGGTTGAATTTATTCTGTAAAGAATAACTGCTTGGGCCATCTGTTTCATAAACAGACGGCTAGATGGCGCTAAGCGTCACGCAATTGACGTTTTCATAAGAAACCACAAATTTCGCACGGTAGCTCAATTGGTAAGAGCGTTTGGCCCGGTTTGCCAAAAGGTTGCTGGTTCAAGTCCCACCCGTGCGCAAATTTTTGGTTTCTTATTTCATCTTTATGGATATAAAATATGACACTGTGAGTGTTAAAAACATTCTAAGGCATTAGATAGCGAAGCGACATCAATTTCCAGGTTGAATTTATTCTGTAAAGAATAACTGCTTGGGCCATCTGTTTCATAAACAGACGGCTAGATGGCGCTAAGCGTCACGCAATTGACGTTTTCATAAGAAACCACAAATTTCGCACGGTAGCTCAATTGGTAAGAGCGTTTGGCCCGGTTTGCCAAAAGGTTGCTGGTTCAAGTCCCACCCGTGCGCAAATTTTTGGTTTCTTATTTCATCTTTATGGACAGAAATATTTTTTCAAATCGGTCCAGCAGTTCCTGAGAGAAGCGCGTTCAAACAAACAAACTCTTCAGCTTTGTAATATTATTAGCGCAAGCGCACGTCATACTTTAGCTGCGAACATTATTTTGGTGCGAAGTTATGTATTAAGATATTTATTGCATTTAAATGATATAAAGGGCAACTTTGTTTTAAATGAAATGCTCGTGATGATAAATGTATTTATTTTGAAAAGAATAA
Organism: Pyrausta purpuralis; assembly: GCA_963924145.1. Taxonomy (NCBI): domain Eukaryota; kingdom Metazoa; phylum Arthropoda; class Insecta; order Lepidoptera; family Crambidae; genus Pyrausta; species Pyrausta purpuralis. The sequence goes on along the minus strand of OZ001652.1, from coordinate 20,243,511 downwards.
ATACCTGTGTGTATAATACCTACAGCTCCAAAAAATAATGCATATTTTTTTTACAAATTTATTAACATATAAAATAAATATAAATATAAATATCCTTTAGACATTCCCACACATCGCCATCTAGCCCCAAAGTAAGCTACTCAAAGCTTGTGTTATGGGTGCCAGACAACGGATATAATACTTAAATACTTTTTTTTTTTTGTAAATACATACATGATATACATAGAAAACACCCAGACCAATACAAACAGACATGTTCATGCACACAAATGTTTGTATTGTGCGGGGATCGAACCCGCACCCGCTGCGTAGTAGGCGATTTCTCGACCACTACACCAGACGGGTCGTCATAAAAAAGGTTGTAGTAAGTCAACCATAAAAGATAGACATATGCTATCGCGGACTTTATTATAGAACTCTTAATGCTGAACAATCCTGTCATACATGATTTTTGTGTAACTTAAGCGGTTTTCGCAGCGTATGCAGCGGAAGCTCCCAAAAGGAATATCTTTCTCCCGTTTTCGCAACATTTTTCATTGCTGCTGTGGTCTTATGAGTCGTATCTTTATGTTATATAGCCTAAAGCCTTCCTCGATAAATGGACTATCCAACGTAAAAATATTTTTTCAAATCGGGCCAGTAGTTTCTGAGATAAGCGCGTTCAAACAAACAAACAAACAAAAAAACAAACTCTTCAGCTTTATAATATTAGTATAGATATATTTTTTATTTACTCATCAATACACACACTAAATATTATATACTATACATACATACACATATTTTACATCTACAGTACCAACACAGCAAATCGTACCATAATAAAACAACATCCTATAGATAAGAAAGAGCGGAGTCTCCTGGCACAGGCATTGTATGCTTAAAAGGAGGCTCCTGCCACTAGTTAATCTATACTAATATTATAAAGCTGAAGAGTTTGTTTGTTTGTTTGTTTGTTTGTTTGAACGCGCTAATCTCAGAAACTACTGGCCCGATTTGAAAAATCTTTTTTACGTTGAATAGTCCATTTATCGAGGAAGGCTTTAGGCTATATAACATAAAGATACGACTCATAAGACCACATCAGCAATGAAAAATGTTGCGAAAACGGGAGAAAGATATTCCTTTTGAGAGCTTCCGCTGCGTACGCTGCGGAAACCGCTTAAGTTACACAAAAATCATGTATGACAGGATTGTTCAGCATTAAGAGTTCTATAATAAAGTCCGCGACAGCATATGTCTATCTTTTATAGTTGACTTACTACAACCTTTTTTATGTTAATGAATTTGTAAAAAAATAATGCATTATTTTTAGAGGTGTATTATACACACAGGTATTTATTCTTATCAAAACAAATACATTTATCATCAGGAGCATTTCATTGAAAACAAAGTTGCCCTTTATATCATATGATTTCAATAAATATCTTAGGAGCTATCACAGTTTTAACATAACTCCGCACCAAATAATGTTCGCAGCTTAAGTACAACGTGCGCTTGCGCTAATATATTATAAAGCTGAAGAGTTTGTTTGTTTGAACGCGCTTATCTTAGGAACTGCTAGACCGATTTGAAAAAATATTTTTGTGTTGAAAGAGAAAGGTTTTACGATATAAAACATCACACTGCGACGGGAGGGGAGGGAGCAAACTCAAAACGCGCGGACGAAGTCGCGGGGGACCGCTAGTACTTTTATAATGTATTTTTAAAGCAAATAAATATTTTTGTATTTTGTATTTGTATTTGACAAATACAAACATTTTGTTAGTGGATGGGAGTCGGTACCAGAGCCCTAACAGAGTATGAAAGAATTAATGTCACATTTGTAAGTAGAAGAAGAGCGGAATAGTCATGCAAAACAGCCTGAAAGTTCAGCAGCGTTTGTAGCTAAGAAAATATATAATAACAACCAAGAAAAGAGTGATAAAAGTGTGGTTAAGTGGTTTAGTGTGGAAAAGTAAGACTTATGAAAAGTGAGTGCCGAGCCAAAAATTGTTTCCGATGCAGTAGGCTGGGACATTTATCAATGAACTGCAACCAAAGTGTAAAGTGTTATAAATGTAATAAGATAGAAGAACATTATGCTGAAGACTGTTCAGGTAAATATGATAAAATGCTTCACAAAACATTCCTAGTCCAAGAGCCAGTGATAAAATTTAAACCGGTTATTTTTAGATTCAGGAGCTACATACAGATCATATGACATACAGGGTGAAATTTTAATTACTGACCAAATTTTGTGTGAAGACTCCACTGATGAATATAAACAACTTTTACTACGGGAGCAATAGTGAAATCGAGAAAAAAAACAGCTGTTCCATACAAAAGCTCAAGTGGCGCGCGGTCAAAATGTATGGAACAGCAAATTTTTTTTTCTCGATTTTAATATTGCTCCCATAGTAAAAGTTGTTCATATTCATCAGTGGAGTCTTCACTTAAAATTTGGTCACTGATTAAAATTTCACCCTGTATAATAAAAATATTTTAAGTAATTTTAGATAGTTGTTTAGTAATGTTACAGTAGGAGATGGGAAAGTGTTGAATTGTAAGGTAATAGGAGAAATTCATTTAATGGCTTTTAACAGTAAAAAGTATATACCTTCTGTAATGTATATATTGTTTTATATGTTATTATTTAGTGGCAAATTTGTTTTCATACAGCACTGCAAATGTCAATGGGATATGTTGCAGTTTCAGATTATATCTATGTAAATTTTGAAATGGAAGGTTCAGTTGTGGCCCGTGCTAAAAGAGATGGTCAGTTTTATTTTAAATAAAACTGACCATCTCTTTTATCACGAAATTTGACATAAAAAAAACAAGTGGTAAAGATAATTACTGCATTAATTAGTTTATCCACGTGGCATAAAAGATTAGGTCACCAAAATTTTAACCATGTGAAAGAAGTATTAAATAAAAATAATGTGAAATATGAAGGGCAGATTGGTCAATATCTTGTTTGAAAGGAAAACAGCATAGGTTACCTTTTTCTAACAGTGACAGCCGAGTGGAGGTCCAGGTGAGCTGCTAATAAATGCAAGAGTTGGCAAGGAATTGTGGGCGGAGGCGGTTCATAATGCAGTATTTACAATGAACATGACGGGTTGTAGTAGCCAGAAAGGAAAGACACCATATGAGTTGCTATATAAAAAGAGTTTTGACATCAACCAACTGAGATCATTTGGAGAGGAAGTGTCTGTTTATATTCCAAAGCAGAGAAGACTAAAGTAAGATCCAAAAGGAAAACTGGGAAGGTTTGTTGGATATGGAGAAAATACGAAAGAATATAGAGTTTTGTTTGAAGAAGAGGGAGAAGTTTACACATACAGAGACATTGTTTTTCTTGAGAGGACAAGCAGAGGTATAGAGAAGGAAAGAGGAACAAAGAAAAACAGGAGATGACAGGACATTCAAAGGATGTGATAGAAGAAGAAGATAAAGAAAAAGATACAGAAGAAATCGTGGATATGAAAAATGGAAAAGTGAAGAAGAAATCTAAAGAGGTGGAAAATACAACTGAAGAGGTGGAGACGGTAAGCAAAGAGGAGGAAAAGATCTATGAAGAGTCCCAAGAGGAAGAAGTGGAATTCAATTCAAGGAGTAGAGAAGATCAATTTGAAGAAGAGTATCTTGAAGAGGAGTGGTTAAGTGCAGACGAAGCTGAGTTGGAGGAAGGGAAAAATAGAGAAATGCAGCAGAGAGGACAGGGAAAGAGTAAAATTAGTAAACCCAATTGGATGCAGGATTATGCATTGTTAGCACATGGCAAAGAGGAGTTAACTTATATAAGGGCTATAGAAGGAAAGGACGGCCAGAAGTGGTCAGAGGCAATAAGTAAGGAGTTGGAAGCATTGGAGAAAATTGAGACATGGATTGATACAGACTTACCTGAAGGGAAGAAGATAATAGATAGCAAGTGGGTGTTTATGATAAAGAACGACGATGGTAAAGAAGTGTATAAGGCTAGATTGGCACCACGAGATTTTAAACAAGAAGATAAATTGGATCATGCGGAGATTTATGCACCTGTTGCAATGCTACCAACGTTACGCATTTTACTTGCTGTTGCCAACAAGTTTGACCTGGAGTTACAACAAATTGATGTGAAGAATGCATATTTATAAATGAAGAAGTATATTTAGAGAAGCCAGAATGAATGAAGAAGGATGGAAAAGTACTTAAGTTGAGAAAATCTTTGTATGGATGTAAGAAGTCACCCAAAATTTGGAACGAGAGGTTTCACGAAGGGTTTATTCGAAGTAAGTGTGACTATTGTTTATATTACAAGGAAGGAGTTAAGTTTTTTATACTATTATATTTTGACGACATCATTTTAACATGAAGATAAAAAGCAAATTGAAGAGTTAAAGAAGACATTAAAAGAGAATTTTGAGATGAAAGATATAAAGGGAAAGTATTTAGGTATCAATATAAAGAAGAAAGAGGGAGTAATTGAACTTGATCAAGAGGACTATTTGAGGAAAATACTACAGGAATACAAGATGAAGGAGTGTAAGACAGTGAGCACACCAATGGATCCAGGACTAATAATTAAGAAGAACGAAGAGAAGAATGAAGATTAACTAAGAAATGTAGGAGATTAATTAGAAGTCTGATTCTGATATACGCAATGTTAGGTACTCGACCTGACATATGTTATGCTTTGAGTTATCTAAGTAGATTTCGGGCATGTGCAAATGAAGATGTGTGGAAGGGATTAAAACGGATTTTAAGATGTTTGAAGGGAACTTTTAGTCTTAAGTTAATTTACATAAAAGGATAGGAGACTCCATTGATTGGGTATACTGATGCAGATTGGGCGGGAGACGAGGCAGATCGGAAGTCAACGTCCGGTTACATAATGAAGGTATATGGTTGTTTAGTTTCATGGTCATCAATTAAGCAGCAATGTATGGCGCTGTATTCAACTGAGGCAGAGTATGCGGTTTTAGATAAGGGTATTTCAGAGGGTTGTTGGATTAAGAATTTACTAACAGAAATTAATGTAAACTGCAGTTATATTTTGATGTATGAAGATAACCAGTCAGCCATTCATATTGCTAAAAACCCAGAGCATCATAAAAGACTAAAACATATTGATTTAAAGTATCATTTTGTAAGTAGTAAGGTTCAAGATAATATTGTAATTTTGAAATATGTTGAAATAATAATAAATAAATTAATTAATATCCTTTGGACATTCCCACACATCGCCATCTAGTCCTAAAGTAACTTACTGAAAGCTTGTGTTATGGGTGCCAGACAACACATATAATACTTAAATACTTTTCGTTTGTAAATACATACATGATATACATAGAAAACACCCAGACCAATACAAACAGACATGTTCATGCACACAACTGTTTGTATTGTGCAGGGATCGAACCCGCAACCCGCTGCGTAGTAGGCGATTTCTCGACCACTACACCAGACGGGTCGTCGTTAAAGTGAGAAGCAGCCTGCAGATATGTGCACTAAGGCATTATGTAAAGCAAAATAGAGACATGTTATTTTGATTAGTGAGTTTAGTTAGTGTAGGGTTGTCAAGTCAATGTTAGTTATTAGAGTTGTGTTGCAGAGTCAGTTTTGTAAGAGTAGTTACATTTAAAATTGTTATAGATATAAGCAAATTTATTAAATTTGTTTTAATTGATTTCATAGAATTGTGGAGGAGGTTGAATTTTAGAAGTGTAGAGTGAGCATTAGAATGTTGAGTTTATAAAATATGAAGATTATTTTCAGAAATTTAGAGTACAAAGATAGTTTAGAGAAGTTATGATTGTTTGTTATTGTTGTAGAATATAGAGCTGTTTATAACATTGAGGAAGGGTGTTGAAGTAGCAATGTCACATTATTTAATGTGTCCCCAACACTAATGTCAAAATGTCTATGCTTTCCTTTTCCTCGTAGCGTAATAATGGTAATGGCGGCTTGTGTTTCAATTAATTAAGTCTCTAATTAAGTTTTTCCTTTCCTCTGACCCATTACCGAGTACAAAAATAAAGAAACTAAGCATACTTATCATAGGACAATACAGTTTAAATATCTAGACATCTGTGTTGTCTCGGTAGGAAGGGAAAACACAATTAATAAATAACTACCAGGTTAAAACTGATCTAAAGGTTAATATTTTTATAACTTATAAATTTTGTAAGGGCTTTAATAATCGGGGGAGTAAAAGAATTTAATAAACATTTGATGTTACTAGGTCGGGGAACGCCTTTGGGAAGGAAGTCATATATTGAAGCGCCAATTTTAGGACAATTAAAAATAATTTGATTCGTAGATCGTTCCTCGAGATCACACACTCACATACGGAACTATCTTTGATGCGGAGCTTCGTCAGATGAACGGGTGTACATGAATGGCCTATACGAAGCCGGCATATTATTGAAACAACTTTTTTGGGTAGCTTAGGATGTTAAAAAAAACATGGTTTAAATGGAATGCTTTGCTCGACATCTACGTAATATTTTCCAGCAGTTCTTTTTGTACTAGTCCAGTGGATATTCCAGGATTGAAGTAAGTGGGATTGGGATAAGGAAGCAACATCATGGGAAAAGAGTTTAAAATGATCCAAGGAGCCACATGAGACCGACACCTTTTTTTTCGGTATGGCATTTATGGCACATGACAGTTATTTTTTATGCGTTATATGGCTTTGAAGAATCCATAAAGCCTTTCCTTTAGTGGAAAAGACGTATGGACACCTAATTCTAGTGGTTTGGGTGAGCAATTTAAAGTTTGTGTAAAAATAAAATAACATCAAATTATGTTTTTGAGAAACTCAACAAAAATAACGTTGTGATTATCATGGTGTATCCACATCGCCCAGCGGAATGGGCCTGCGGCATAAGACATACTCTTACTAATCAGTGCTCATATCGATGCGGCTTTGATTCATAGTATCTGACTGTTAAAACCATGAGTGGTTGTGAGTGAGACATTTTGTTGTGTTGAAATTTTGTAGTAGAGTCTGTCTATCTAGACATGTGCCGGCGACCGTGACAGCAGCCAGTCCGCTGATGTCGAAGCGGCATTTTCATAGTATCTGTCAGTTATTCCGGGTGGTGTGGATACACAACTAATCTGTGGTGAAATCGCGTCGCGCCGAGTATTTTTTTTACTTTTAATCGTTTTTTTATTCTGGAAAAGGGTTTTGTCCATACAGCCTGGCTGGACTCAGTCAAGGAAATGATCGCTTCGCGTCTCCTCCTCATAGATTTTTTACCTAAAACTATAACTATATGCGTCAGATAAGAACTAAACTGAATTAACATTTTGTTTTATCTAATATATAAAATTCTCGTGTCACAATGTTCGTTCCCGTATTCCTCCGAAACGGTTTTACCGATTCTTACCAAATTTTATATGCGTATTCAGTAGGTCTGAGAATCGGCTACTATCTATTTTTCATACCCCTAAGTGATGAGGGTTGTTCACCCTTATTTTTTTTTTTAATTTTTGGACGAACTTTTTTTTATGTGGCATTACAAAATAAATACACACAATCATAAATTTTTACTTTTTTTATAACCAACCTCTATTTTTTTACAGCCATTTTAGTAATTTGATATTTTTTCATCCCGCTCGATAACTGATCAATTATAACGCTTTCTTAACTCTTAAAATTGCGAGACGCGGCCGGGGCGGGACGGTGCTAGGGCGAAGCAAAGTTTGCTGGGTCTGCTAGTATTAATATCATTTACAATATATACTATAATTTAATTTAGATAAAGAGTAATATACTTACATAAGTGTAACATGTTTGCTGTACCCTACCGGGTGTGCATGTAGTACATAATTCATTATGTGATACACTACAACGTATTTTTGCAAATAAAGAAATGAATGAATGAATGAATAAACGTATCCGTAGAAAGCAGGTTTTCACAATTTGGTAAGTATGGAGTCAATCTTTTTCACACTGTGGCAGCCTTGCAGGCCACATCCCTTTAAAAATCACAATGGAATAGACTTTGACGTTTGGCCACTACTAGAACTGCCCACAAATTGAAAACACTGCGCTTCGAGCAGCACGTGTTGGTCTTTAAGTCCATGATAATTGTCACTTTTTTTCACATGCTTTTTTGGTAAAGCGTCCTGTTAGTACACCATACATTTTTGAATCTTTGGTTTGGTTAATTTTCGTATGTCTTAATCTTAATTAAGCATTTCAGAACTTGTAAGGGCAATAAAAAGGTTTACACACTTAGTTAAGTAGATACGGAAACCTTTGTACGCGAGTCCAACTTGTACTTCACCGGTTATATAATTTTATAATGCTGAGGAATTGTTTGTTTCACTGTAACACACGAACGAAAGATCCAATATGCAAAAAAAAAAATGTTTTAGATATTTTATTTTTTCGGGAAGGCTATGGCAATGGACTTTAAAACATCACGGGACGTAGACATCAACGAAGATGGAATAAAATTAAATCGCGCGGACTAAGTCACGCGGGACAGCTAGTCTAAAATTTAAAATATACAATACGCATAGGAGGTACCTACCTTCTCTTTCTGGATCTTGATAAATGTGATAGGGAAAGCCCACTAGCACATCATCTGGGAGTGGGCTGGAACTTAGTTGAAGTGATGGTACAGCAGTTTTCTTAAGTTGCGTCTTTTTTTTTTGAAAATCTTTATCTTTAAAATGTTTTTCACAAAGAAATTTAAGCTGATGTAATTTTTCTATAGGCACATAAGCAAGGTCTTCTTTACCTGTTCTCTTGACCCATATTTTACATCTGAAAACGAAATATATAAATAAACAATAACTATTAGATTAATCTAATAGTTATTGTTTATCTAAGCGTTCACTTGGTGCTCTTCATTTAATCCCTCAAGCGTATGTAAACGAGACACAATAGATATTCTATAGTTATACGGTTGCCTGCAACCGCTTGGGTGTTGAAGCGTTCGGTTCCAAAATCCCCGAAACCTTTCAATGATCCTACCCACCAAACTCGCACATTATGTCGTATAACATTAGTGTCATTTTTAGAGGCTAAATCCTAATGCTTGCGTTTCCAACAATAAAATAGTTTATCGTGTCTATATGACTCAATTTATATTCTTCGTTGACAATTATATGTCATTAATTAAATGCATAATCGTTATTGTGGGTGCATCTTTAATAATTCAGCTGCGTCTGCTACTACCACGAACGAAATTCGTCAAATGATTATTATTTTGCGGATCCGAAGCATTTTTAGTATGCATTTTACTACAAAATCATTATTATATAATATAACCACGGTTAAATTATATAATAAAAATTACAAAACGGCTAAGTAACTATGGTTCTGATCGAATTTAAGAGTAAATTTTCATACTTTGTCCTACCAAGACGTAACTTTGAAAGATACTCTTTCGGCAGTCTGAACTGGCAAACCTGATATTTCGGCAACGCTCTTTTATAATACAACTTCTTCTTACCGCTCCTCGTCAAGTGGAAATCTCGCCATAAAATAACGTTTTGCTGAGTCTTTTCTTCCCGATTTCAACCCGCATATTTGACATGTTCTATAGGTATTCATTATCGTTGCCTATAAAATAATAACACAGTTTAACACAAATCGATTTTGTGTGGATGTATTTGACCTTGGCGGAAAATTATTGCAATACCTAGTGATAACTTACCTACTTAATGGCAATAATGCCGACCGTCTTGTCCGTAGTCCGAGCCCGATGACAACAAATGAGCGAGGGAGCAAAAGTATATACTCTGACCAAAAGAGAAAGTGAGTGAGGTAAAATTTGACACCATTAAAATTTTGCCACGTTTTATGAAACGTTTATATGTCGACAATAAGAGAAGCGAAGAGGCAGTGTAAGAAACTGGGGTGCTTTGTGCTTGCTTTCCTCCTCCTGTCAACTTGTGTCAACTAATCACAAACACAGACTATGCAACTATAGTCAAGACACAGATTAGTAAGAAAGAGTAATAGGCATTTCATAGACAAAAGCAAATATATTTGGCAGAAAATAGCTTTGACAGAAAATAGCTTTGGCAGATTTAAAAAATATTTAGGATAACATACACCATACATACATATAGGATGACATACTCATCTGTGATTGTGCCTAATCTGTGCATTGTGCGCAAATATTACAATAGATAGAACCGACTCAAACTGGGGTCGAAAACTTGTTTAATGTGGTGTGTATGGATCCTCACAACACAAACAAAAGTACCTCGGTGGCCGTGGATGCCGGCCGGCTAAGCTGCAATATGCCGCTCAGGTCGCACGCGGCGATACAAAATAGCTATATGTGACAGCTAAAGGTGTGAATGAGTAAAATGATTAATCCGCCTACTGTGCTGTCTGTAAATAATCCAAAGAGTAAAATAATACCTCGGGAAAGAGATCCCCTTTGTGGATTGCACGCAACCTTGAACCGCCATCTATATTTCTTAACAAGAACTTTTAGTATGCTATACGTTCCTATACATAAACGTACATGTACGAGTATAGTTTACAATTTCCCAGTATCAAGTTATTTTGTTTAGTTTTCTTGTTGTAATGTCATTATAATTCAGCAATTAGTGAAATCCATTCAAAGCAAAATTTCTGTTTAACAGCACTGCTGTACTGTCAATTATTAATGGTGTCAATAACTCAATAAATCAGTGATGATTAATTAATTACTGACATGAAATTATATAAATATTGAGTAAGTGGATGACCGATTCTGTTTGTAATTATCCCATTTGTAATGTATGGAAATTATAATTATTTTTAGAATAACGTTTATTTATAGGTAGTTTAAAATTATTTGGAAAGGTGTCCTATCAACTAATCAATATACAGAATTAAATGCCTAAACCATTAATTATGAAAAGGGTATTAACTTACTTGGTAAATGGAGAGATGGTACTGCCAGTGCATTTAGACGTTTATTACGATTTCTATGTTCACCAGTAAAGTGGATATCACAAATTCTCTTCTTAACATAAATGTCATTATCAGATAATGTCTCCAACTTCCCACCAACAAGAGTAACCCAAAGTTTAAAACGTTCAGGATATTTGTTGGGATTAGGAAAGACGTGCATCACCACATCTGAAATAAAAAGTAATACGAGTACTTAAGTAAAAGCAAGATTATAACAGCTTTCACTATTACATGTAAAGATAAAATAATGTCAATAAAATAACTTCATTTTACTAATATTTAAATGTGTCAGTTTGCATGTTTGTGAAACAATCACGCTAAAACGGCTTTACAGATTTCGATTAAAATAAATAAACGATTGGCTAGTTCATAATAATTAAAGAAATATACCTACACGATTCTTGAAGTGTACGAAAATAATAGTCTTAAAAAACCGTTAAAGTGCAAGTCGGACTCGTACACTAACGGTTCCGAGACAACTTTAACTGTATAAGCTGAAGGAAGTAAGTAGCTTCCATTTAGCCAAAATACATCAATATTTTGTTGACAGCAAATATAAATTGTTTTTTTAGTATTTGTATGAATAACAAAGGTTTGTTTGTGGCTACTTAAAATGTGCTCTATCCATCTCAAAAGCTACTAGTTCGATCTCGTTTAAACCAATCTCCGTCTAAAGTCCTTGTCAAAATCTACACCATTTGTTTTTCAAAATTTGGGGGGGGGGGACGCCCATTTTACCCTTTTGGAAGCGTCTATTTCTCAAAAATTGACTTTTAGAAAATATGGTTTTAGGAACTTCTATAACATTTTAAAATGGCTATCCATAGACATACTACAAGCATAGGTTTGACAAAAAAATAAGTTTTAGTTTCATGTATGGGAGCCCCCCATGGGAGGGAATCGTAAAAAGCGGTTAACAGAATACATCTACCGACTCAGTATCAACTTATGAAACAGATGGCCCAAGCAGTTATTCTTTACAGAATAAATTCAACTTGGAAATTGATGTCGCTTCGCTATCTAATGCTTTAGAATGTTTTTAAGACTCACAGTGTCATATTTTATATTCATAAAAATGAAATAAGAAACCAAAAATTTGCGCACGGGCGGGACTTGACTTATTTCATTTTTATGAATATAAAATATGACACTGTGAGTCTTAAAAACATTCTAAAGCAATATTATTTGAATTTATTTTTAAATACATGCTTTTGACTTATTGACAAGAAGAATTTGACTTATGAATTGTTTGCGACAGGTCTCTTTTGGTCTGCTGGCTTTTAGGTTATGATATAATGTTAAGTTATAATGATAAAGCTGGTAAGAAATAAAAATTTAGATATGAACAATAAACCTACCTGTAGCCTTACACCCGAATGCACAACTGTACGGCATCTTTATAATGTTATACACTCACAAACACAGCACAAAATTACGTCTTTACCGCGCACAAAACTTACTTATTTGTCTTAAAAAGTACACAACAAAACATTGTTGATAAGGCTTCTGGATAGATATCTTGCTAATACGGAGGAACAACTTTGACTCGACGTTTAGAAAGGAGGTATCACAAAAGCTTAAAAAATACACAAAAAACCAAATACATAAGTTACGACGGTGGCCAACACAGAAAACAAATTACTTGTGGCCATCTTGTTAACAGTGTTGCTAGTTTTGCCAAACAACGTGACTAACTTTTAATAAAAAATCCGTGGGGCTTCTAGAATATATAGGTGTTTTTGAGTTCAGAAATATTTAGAAAAATATCATTAAAAACATCCCCTTGTACTTCATAAAAGGTTGTGTACTTGATTTATTTTAAAGACATAGGTAATTAACTCATTTTCTTTTTTTTCACACAGATTACTATCGAATAATTCATGTCAAGTACTAAAGATGGCACTACTTTACAGTAATGCTTTTTTTTTTTTTTTTTTTTGTTATTTTCGTTCCATTTTGGAACAGGCTAAGGTCAAAGACCATGCTGCCTTGTCGTAGGTTTTTCATTTCTTTTGTCAAATTAGGGAAAATAAAGTCTTCAGTATTTGTGATGTCTTCAATCCATGGCTTAGTCATTCATTTCAAATGTAAAGCAAAATACACTTAAAATCCAGTAGAGTACAATGTCATAAGTTTGTTTATTTATCTAGTACATTTAGGGATAATTAATTCTTTAGTTTTATATGCATGTCTTATCCAAGAAATCAGTCTTTTTTGAGATAGTTAGATCCATTTTTATTTAAATGTATTAAGTAAAATCCAATAGAGCACTGGTATAAAAATCCATGTGGGATCAAAATGTCATAACCAGGGAACGAAGCGACGTATCAAACGTCAATGTCAAATTCAAAAATTATCAACAAACAAGCAATTACAAAAAATAACAACAAGAAAGTTTTATACACCATTGACTAATTCAAAGTTTTTACAACGTTTTAACCACAACTAAATTTATACATATTTACAAAAACATTAGATTCTGCAAACTGTACAGAGAATAAATTTGTAGAGAGGTATGTAAGTCAGGCTATTTACAAGAAGAGCTTGAATGGAGCGCGGCACCAAATCAGGCTTGCCATAAATTTTAATCAGCTCGTCCATAAGCACAAGGCGCTGAATGCCAAAGGCCGAGCAAACAAAGAAAATGTGTGATAGAGTTTGCTCTACCACAAAATCACAATAATCACAATGAGAGCTATCCACCATTTTCAATCGGAAGAGATGAAAATTCAAATTACAGTGTCCAAATCGTAGCCTTAGAATTGAAATGTAAAATTTCCTGTTTAAATAGGTGTCACCTTTGCAGAACCAAGGCATAATTCCAATTTGGGTTTTACACTCATCATACCACACACCTTTCTTTTCAATTTGAACTTTATGTTTATAATGTTTTCTCCAAATGTCAATGTACCTTTTCTTCAAAAGAGGAACAATATCAGAACAAGGTACATGGACATCTAGATTACTACTAGAATCAGGGACTATTGTAGCACAATTTGTTATGGTTCTAGCTAAAAAGTCAGCTCTCTCATTACCTATGACACCAACATGAGACGGTACCCAAATAAAAGAAACATTAAAATTATTCATTGTTATTAATTCCAACCATAACTGTTTGATTGCAACAATCAAATAGTTAGTGTTGGCATTAAATTTATTATTTTTAAGATTTTCTAAGACACTCATACTGTCACTGACTATTATCCATTTAAGACTACCACTATTTTTGTGTTTTATATGTTTCAAAGCAGCAAGAATAGCCACAGCCTCAGCTGTGAATATGCTTGTGTTTGAATTTATTTTATAACCAGAACCAGTATTCAATAAACTATCAAAAATAGCAAAAGAAACAGCAGACTCAGTTTTGGACCCATCAGTAAAGATAAATCTACAATCATCAAATTCAGAGAATTTACTATATACATCTTCTTTTGAGAACAAATTATGATCAATTATAATGTTGATTGCAGGAAAGTGACTTTGGAAGACTCCAACATAACATGGAAGTACAGAAGACCTATGTATTTGCAAAGTTTCAAGGAAATTTAGGAATTGACTGAATCCCTGCAATATGTAAAGGGGATTACGTAAGGGAGGAGGTGGGGCAAGTTTTAGGTTAAGAAACAGGTGATTATTAATTTTACTGTAAAGTTTCAATATGAATCTCTCTTTTAAATATGAGAACCTTATGCTTAAAGGTGGAAGTCTACATTCAACTTGCATTGCATTTATAGGAGTGCTTTTAAATGCTCCAGTTATAAGCCTCAAACTTTTATTTTGTATTTTTTCTAAGACATTAACCAGTCTAGTGTCATTGGCAAAACAAAGGAAACCATATTCAAAATGACTTCGAATCAAAGATTTGTACAACATTAACACTATCTTTGGATCAGCTCCCCAAGATGTTCTACATAATGATTTCAAAATATTGAAGGCTTTATTAGCTCTAGAAGCTATTAAATCAATGTAATTTTTCCAGGAAAGGTTATGAGTGAAAGTAACACCTAAAAACTTAACTTCATGAGAAACAGGGATAGGAACTTGATTGTAGACAATTTCAGGGGTAGAATTTCTAACATTTCCAAATACTAAGAGTTTTGATTTTGATGCATTAACTTCAAGATTTAAGTATGAGAAATAAGTAAACAATCCTTCCAATGACTTATTTATAAGGGTTCTAACATTAGCTAAACTTTTTCCAGATGTATAAACTACTAAGTCATCAGCAAATTGAAGATTTTTAACATCAGAACCCAAGATCATATTCAAACGACGAATATAGAGAATAAAAATTAACGGGGACAAGATGCCACCTTGGTTTGTGCCAACTGAAGCAAATCTTGGACCATACAACAATCCATTATATTTAACATAAATTTCCCTTTCTATCAAAAAATTTTGAATCCAATGAACCACTTTGCTTGGAATCCCAATAGAAAGTAGTTCATTGCCCAAAATATCAACATTTACACTATTAAAAGCTCCAGAAACATCAAAAAACACAGACAACACAAAATTATTTTTATATAAACTACTTTGAATATCAAGCTGTAATTGAGAAATGCTTTCACGAGCAGACATGCCCCTACGAAATCCATATTGATTAGAAGGTAGAAGGTTATTTTTTTCTATATAAAATTCCAGTCGTTGCTTCAATAACTGTTCAAATACCTTTCCTACACAAGATGTAACTGCGATAGGGCGATAGGAGTCTGGACTAGATCGCTGCTTATCTGGTTTTAATATGGGAACTATACAATCAGTCTTCCATGCATGTGGGATATTGTTTGTTAGCCATAGATTGTTCAGAATGAACAGGAGCATGTCCAATCCTTTGGTGCTAAGCTTTTTTAACATCATGTATGGCACACCATCAAGACCAAAAGCACCATCCTTTCTAGAATACAAGGCAGATATTAACTCTTGCTTGGTAAAGGAATCGGTCAAGAAACTATTTACAGAATTAGCATCACTAATGAAAGGAATGTTTGTTTTATTATTTACATAATCAGGAGTGTACTTACAAAGAAAATCTAGAACCCAACTGTCATCATTATTTGTCCAGGAGTATGTTTTATTAAATTTTCGCATAAAATTCCAGATTGTCGACAAGGGAGTACATCGATTAAAAGAGTTGCACAATTCTATCCAGCTATTGGATCTAACCGTTTTCAAGGTAAGTTTTTTAACAGCTTGTAAACGCTTAAATTCAATATATGTCTCATCTGAAGGGTTGTTTTTAAAGTTAATATATGCAGATTTAGACTTTTGGACAGCATCTGAACATGTATTGTTCCACCAAGGAAGGGGAGGGTATTTGAATTTTTTTTTAGGTGTACTATTAAAAGTAGTAGTAACAGTAGTATTACTATTGCTATTAGCAGTAGTAGGGAAAGACATAGATACTTTTTGGTTTGGAAGGCACTTATTTACAGCAGTGTGCAAAATTTTTATGAAAGTGGAGTATGCATCCAGTGGAGAATAATTTTCAATTTGAAAGTCAGACAGCTCAAAATCTAGAATTTGCCCATACATTTTCCAATTTACACTTTTAAAGTTAGGGTAAATTGGAGACTGCATGATACCATTATTATACAACTGATCTCTATTTACATTATTATTTACAAAGACTTTTATGATTACAGGAAGATGATAGCTGCTGCCAAGAGGATCGTTATGTACGGACCAGTCACAAGAAAGAGCTAATGATGAGGAAACCAACGATAAATCCAATGCATTTGAACGCCACGATAGAGATCCAACAGTTGTTACATGACCATTATTTAATAATACCAAATCACTGTTGTCAATTATATCTAAAATGTCTCTGCCTCTAGAATCTATAGAGTGACAACCCCAATGTGTGTGATGAGCGTTAAAATCACCTGCAAAAATCATTGGTTCAGGTATTGAATCTATTAAAGACTGGAATTTAAGTTTATCAAAAGATGGTGTGGAATTCGCTGGGCAATAAAAACTAACAATACTTATTTCTACACTATGTAAAGTTATTCTAACACAAATGTTTTGTAAAGAATTGTCAGAAAATGTGTTGATTTTTTTGTAATTTATACTATTGTGAATTAAAATAGCTACTCCATTGTGTTTGTTGCCTATATCATTTCTTTCGGTTATATATCCTTTAATATTAAAACTTTTAATTGGCGTAAGCCAAGTTTCAGAAATAATAGCTATGTGTATATTGTTATCATATAAATATTTTGTAAGTGAAATCTTATTACTGATTATACTTTGTGCATTCCATTGAATAAAGTTAAGTTCCATTTACGGGAAAAGAAGCGTTGTTTCGGAAGGTTAGGTGTAGGGTTTCTTTAATAGTTGTAGAGTTTATTGGGTTTTCTTTTTGATTCAAAATTAATTTGGTGACTGCGTTAGTCAGAATGTTCATAAAAAAATCTGATTTAGTAAGATTTTCTAACTGAGTTTCTATGTTTCTTAATGACAAATGAGGGAAAGAATTTTCTTTAAATAGTTCGGAATAAGTGGTAGCTCTGGATTTGATTTTATTTTCTTCAATTTTGGCTTTCTTTTGTGGGCATGAATTTGAAATAGCAACGTGGTTACCACTACAGTTTATACATTTGGCATCTTTTTGTTCAACTGTACAAGATTTGAAACTGTGAGAACCTGAGCAGATAGAGCATACTTCAGCATTTTTACAATATTGAGCGATATGGCCAAACCTCATACAGCGCAGACACTGCTTGACCGGCGGCACGTACACACTTACCTCATGTCTCCACGAGTCGAGGTATACGTACTGCGGGAGCTCTGTGGAGGCGAACGTCACCGCAACAGTCTGAGTGGGCTGGTACGAGACCGCACCACCCTCACTACGCACTCGACGCATAAACCGTCGGACTTGTATGACATTACGTGAGCTGCCAATAAGAGCCGAAATCTTTTTATTTGATAAATCGGTGGGTACTGAAGTGAGAACCCCAGTCACCTCCGTGTCGCTTGCCGGAATTGTACCTTTTAGACCTAAATCATCCAGAAGTTTCCTGTTTTGTAAGAATACATTGGCATTGTTAGATAAATCAAAAGTTATACCGATTTTGTACTTATTGATGGACTTTAGATGGAGTATACCAGTCACGCAATACTTTCGTATGGCGTGAGAAATTGCTAGTCTATCTTTGTCGCTAAAAGGCTTTTCTTCTTTGTGGGATACAAAAACTATGTACTCGGATTTTTTACTATTTTCAGGGTACTTTCTGGAGTACCCTGGTACCTTAAAGATTTGATATTTCGATGAAGCATCTTCTTCATCAGATGATGAGTCACTTATTGGAGGCCCATCGGGAGGGTCTTGCTTTTTCCTCTTCTTGCTACCCCCCATGACTCCAACACTTTCACATAAGAAACAAACTATTTACTATATATTTACAACGATATTAACAAGAAATGTACAGTAATAATAATAAACTTTGAATTTTTTAAAAATTGGGCGCCTTTCTCTAACAAGGTTCCCGCGCTTTTTTTTCTTTACAGTAATGCTCGGTCTGGTAAACTGTCACTCCTCTGAATAAAATCTCTGCGTGCAATCATCCAGCTTGACATACTCTTACTAATCTGTGGTCTTTACTCTTAGAGTTTAGATGACACATTATAATATTAACGGTTAGGTACATAAATAAAATCTGTTCAATCAACAATGCATATTGCATGCAAGCAAAATGCAAGCACTTTAATATTGGAATGCGAATTGCAGTTATGCTATGCAATATTATTGCTTGAACGCTGAACTCCATGTACTGAAGAAGAAGATAACTGTGCCCTATAACACGGACGAGTTTTTACTCGTCCGTGCCCTAAAACAATATTTACGATAGTGTTACAGGTCAGTATCGTTATGCATGCAGTGCTGTCAGCTTCGGAAGAAGAATAAAGATTTTGCTTCATCGTCACTTTTTTTGGCATTTGGTTCTTTCTTCTTCGTTTACATTCGTCGATCTATTTTAAACACAGTAAGAAACTGGTGCGGATACCTCGTTCGATTCATTCATCTTATAACCAACTGTAAACTCCAATCAGGACTTCTAATCCTGTTTTGAAGAGTACAATGGGTTATAAAATAAATGTGTCAGCATCTGCATGTTCTTTACATGTCAAACTAGCAAATTCTTCTAGTTTGTACCATTCGATTTAGACAGAACATTTGTTTTTGAGAGCAATGCTTGCTCAGGAAAATAATCTCAATGAATAGCATTTTTTCTTGACATGAGTTTGCTAATATTTTGTAAGTTCTCAATTTTGTTGATGAAGAGGTTAATCATTCTCATGTGATCCTTAACTGGTATGTGTTCTAGCTTCATACTGTGCCAATCTGTAATTTGGTGTGTTTATCATCTCTCAGTGATATGGAATCAATTATTCTTAATTCCTCACAAATGTGTTAGTTTATACAACCACCAGCAGCCTTTTGATCCATGAGTGTTTAAGGGCCAAAATCACTGAGGTGAGCATTTTAGGTTTTCAAATTTCAGAGATATCTAGTTGGCTTCTTAAGATAACCAACACATGGGCACTGTTGTGTCATTTATCATCAATCATTTCTGTAAAGGGCCTCATACACAAATTTTATTTTTATAAATATAAAGGGCTTATTACCCTTTAATTCTGGGATTTTGAGTCGTTCCAGGAACAGTAATTAATATTTTTTAATAAATTCACAAAATCAATATAATCATCTTTGATTAATCATTATTAGAATGTTACTTTACAGAAAAAAGATATTTATACTAATATTTTCTTAATTAAAATGTTAAACTAGCGAATATTTCTCCAAAAACTTGAAATAATTATAATCTATCTAGTAATTTAGTGCAAACATGCTAGTACTATCTAGTATACTAATAATATGGAAATGAAAGTCAAAAGGTAATTGAATACAGGTCTTAACTAAAACTATTTTTTGTCTTATATTTGACATTTTATTGATGTTCCTGAAAATGATGGCTGTGTTCCCATTATGACAGTTTAATTCTCTAAATCACAGTGTTGTTGAATGCATCACCCCTTTGATGTCATTTTCATAGCGGGAAAATAAAATACATTTACAGGATTTCAATTTTTTTTATTGTAATTAAGAAACAAGGAATTATTGATTACTAAGTCATTGATTATGAATCCATTTAATTATGATTTAAGACGGACTGAATCAATGCATAATTTTGTATTGTGTTCAAATATTCACTTCTATTCGCATCATAACTTATAATTAAGTAAGGGTGATTTCATATTGCACTCTTTGAAGTAAAGGTAAAGTTATCGCAAGTACCTGGATATAAAAAAATAGTTTGATTATCTGTCTGCATAAAAAGGTTGGGTTATTTATAAATAGTTCTAGTAATAAAAAAAGGCTCAGAGGAAACTACAAAAAAAGGCAAACATAAAAATTGGGAAATTTTATTTTCTTAAATACACCTTGTAATAAAAACTTTTACAAATATCACACGCTTGAGCTTGTCAAATACACACTAGAATATTTAATAAGTTAAAAATTGTTTATCATCAACTCTTCACTTAATAACGAGAATCAAGTAAATGTTATTTACACTTACCACAAATTATGTTCAAAGAAAAAAAATGTACCGCCATTTTTATGAAGTCACCGTTACTACCCCCACCATGTTCGAGCTCGTCATCTCATTTTGGTTTTAGGAATGTTATACTGAATGCATAGATACCATTATCCATGTCTGAGATGACTACTTACCTAAGTCTACTTACTTATTGTAAAAAGCACATGATAATAAATAATACAAATGAAATGTAAAGAAACTATGACAAATTAAATAAAGTACCTACTATCTTTTGAACTTAATGCACTAACATTTTTTTTTCACAATTAATAATTTCAATAATAAAGTAATTTACTTAAGTGAAAAAAAACACATCTTGATCATCTTTCAGGTAATATTCTTTAGAAGTTTCTTCCCTTTTCACTAAATTAACTTTCTAGACAATAGAATTATTAGTCACAATATCGATATCTAATTTTCTTTGGAATGTAAATTTTACAGAATTAAATGACTCTTTGACCGTTTTAAAAAAAATAACTGTATAATAATTGACTCTTTTAAATTCTATATTCTCCACAACTCCTAGATAATGTTTCCATGTTTTTCTAAGGTAATACCTAACTATAATACTGTCCGCATATTTTCCCCACTCTCGTCTTCTTCTCGTTCTTCAATCTGCATAATTTCTTTACTTTCATCCTCTACTCTTCCTTCAGTCTGCATATTTTTTCAATTTCTTCTTTTTCTGCACGTTTCCTTCTCTCTATTCCTTCTTCTTTAGCTACATCCAATTCTTTGTTGTCACATTCATCTTCTTTGTTCTCACTTTCACCTTCTTTTAAATTCCCTATTTTGCTTGTATGAACTAAAACTGATTTTGCCGATGCTTTACTTTTAACGACCTCATATATATATTTTACGATAGTATGATCCAAAATATTCGTGTTGTGATTTTCTTTTAAATAAGTATCATTTTTTTCTTTCGTTGTCTCCTCTTTGATGTCGACTTTATTTCGCTTGATATTATAAATCACTCTATTATCAGCCTGAATTGTATTACTATATGTACTATTTATTTTAGTCATAGTGTCTCTTTTTTAAAATATATTACTCTTTCGTAAGTCATAACTAGCAGTGTTTTCCGGAGCATTTCTTATTTGCGACAACATTGTCACATTGTTATTTTCAGGAACATGTTTTTCCACTTTCATATTTACATTTACTTGAGTCAATTTCTGGTTTCTGTATTCAAGTTTATTTTTATCTCCTTTTGCCTCATTATTGTATTCTTTAGTTCTTTTCCTGTCTACTTTTGCTTTATTTTTGTCGTCTTTGGTTTGTTTTTCACTGTCTTTAGATATTATCTTTTCTTGTAATGTATCCGTATCATAATTGCTTTGTTTATTATCTTCGCTAATAGCTTTCATGATGATTTTGGTGGATAAAACATTGATTTTTTTATTGGGATCTATTCTTTGCTTTAAAAGTTCAGTTTTTTCGTCCAATTCAAAGTGCGTACTTATATGTCCTGTGTTATCTTTTCTTTCTATGAGATCGTCATCAATGATATCTGAACTTAAATAATCTTCTTCCATATAACATGTGACGTCACTATCAGCATACTCAATATCCATGTCTGTACTATTTTCAGACGACGAACTTGCGGCTCGACATTTTCTTGTATTTTTTGTTTCCACACTGCAATTCACGTTTTCTTTCTCGCTTGTCTTTCGCTTTTTGCCTTTATTAGTCTTACTTTTACTTGTGTCCTGTCCAGTAGCTGTCTTGAATTCATGTATCATAGGAGAATAACATTCGCACATGCCGTTTAAATCATTGAAAAACAACTTAGGTTTCGGTACTTGACTTTTAAAATGCCGTTTGTCATTAATTGGTGAATTTTCATCGTTCCAGGAATGGGAAGAATGTGAATATCTAAGGGCTTAATATTTTCAGTTGAAATGAAAAATATTTTAATTTCAGTATCCGACGTATTTAAAATGTTAAAAGCCGTTTCGGCATTAGGCTATTTTGGTATCAAGAGTACGTTTGATCGCCCCTCCAATGCCATCCGCTCCTCCTTTCCCGTGGGCTGCTTCAAACAATGACCATGTTGCCCCTATAAATCCATATTCGTAAATATTTTTACTAAAAAGGTAAAAGTTCTTTTTTTGCCGATATTGTGTCGTCGGCCCGTCAGAAAAAAAATGTTACACAATAACGTTTGGGTAAGCACTTTGAATATATTTTATAATAGGGTCTAGGTGTGCCCATATGGCTTCTGGACAATGTTAATTGTTGGGTGATATCGAGCAGAAAGAAATGGGTCTTTCATTTGAGACATATAAAACACCTGTATGTAAGATTATCTGGGTGAGGCTCCCAAAACATAATATCCTTAAATATCCTTTGGACATTCCCACACATCGCCATCTAGCCCCAAAGTAAGCTACTCAAAGCTTGTGTTATGGGTGCCAGACAACGAATATAATACTTAAATACTTTTTTTTTTGTAAATACATGATATACATAGAAAACACCCAGACCAATACAAACATGTACCATAACACACACGAGAATTAGTAACACACAATAACACTCGGGAAATACATAACACACTGGAAATAATATAAAACCTAGGATACATGGACACAAAAATAAGACAAGTTTTTAATCAAATGTGGTTTATTATTCTTCTTAAGACACAGAACATGTATTTTGTTGTAAATTAATCAAAATAAATTTTGTCACATTCATTAACAAATTAATATTCTTTTGGCTTTTGGGAATTTTGAACAATCTCAATCTCTTTTACTATTGAATTCTCTGTAACTGTATCTTGATCGTTTATCTTTGGAAGTACGAATTTGAGAGTAGGTTCTTTTATAAGTTTTGAAAATCTTATTGTATAGTAGTTTCTTCCTTCTTCAGCGCGTATATCTTCTACAAAACCTATGTAGTACTTCCACGACCCTCTTTGGTAATATCGGACTAGTACAGTATCTTTGTAATACAGCGATAAATTATTATCAATAACTTTTTCTTCTTCTTGATAATGGACAATCTCTTCAATTACTTTTTCTTCTTGATAATCATCAAAAGAATTTTCTTTATCTATTAAACATGGCTCATCGGAATAATCGTGTAAAGAGTAATCATCATCTGAACTGGTCTCATATTTTGTTTTAGACTTCTTCTTTTTTTTAGGATACTTATTTTTAATTGGCCTTTTTCTAATTATAGTTTTTCTTGGGTCAACTTTTTTTAATTTTCCAAATGGACCGTATTGGGAAATATCAAAATAAGAAATATTATCTGCTGTGTTTTTGATGTCTGAGAGTATTGTTACTTTTTTACAAGATTCATTTTTCTTACTTGTTTTTGTAGCTTTTTTTTTCAAATTTGTTGTTTTCAAATTAAAACAATCGCATAAACCTGGTGCACCTCTATTATTTTCACAGAAACAACTTAGACTGCGGTAAGAAATCACGTCATTATCATTGCTTATTATTTGGTGTATTTTCATTGTGTTAGGTACTGGCACGAGATCTAAACACTCTTTGGTAATAGCATCATCCGGTATAAAAAAAGGCTGTATTTTAGATTCTGACTCATTGAGGAGATCGTAGGCTGTTTTGGCATCAGTTACATCAGTTCCATATGCCACAAATAGATCTAGTTTTCTCTTAACGGCTCCTCCAATACCATCAGCAGCCCCTTTGCCATGAGAGGCTTCAAAAAAAATCCACGTTGAATAAGGAAAGCCAAATTCTTTTGTAATTTTGAAAAAATAATAGTTTTTTTTTTGACGGTATTGGACGGTTGGACCGTCGGAATAAAAATGAATTCCATTAACTTCCGGATATTTATTTAGGGGTGTTTACCTTGTGCAGTATACAAAACTCCTGTGTGCAGACTTATTTGTCGCCTGGATGCACCGAAATGCATTGCCTGTACTTCCTTGGCTAATTTGCATGAGTAATTTTCAGAAAAGTCGATGTGTAAAGTTACGGTGCAAGTATCAAGGTTTTCGGTTGAACGACGGTATTCTTTATATTGGTGGTATATATTGTAATAATGGATTTTGAATTCCTGTAACTCTTCTTTAAAAGCTTTCCATAAGTTTTTTAACGAGTCTATCTTTTTTCTTTAATCGTTTTTTTGGTAGATTTTTTTACATTGCCGTCTTTTTTGTCAGTGTACTCAAAATTAATTAAATTCCACTCATCCCATGAAATGCTATCATTATGTTTATTTTCCCCTATCGTGAAATCAACTGACATGTTTCTGCACAACTCGCATTCTCCGTAGCAACATTCTTTGGATTTTTTATCACAAACAATCATGGCCAATAATTCTTCTAGATCTTATGTTTTTATTACCCCAATCGATTTAAGCACTAAAGCTTTCATTTCCAAATTTTCATGTTTTCTACAAGCGCAAGTATCGCGTTTTTCTGCCTTCGGTGGTAAAATGGTCTGTATCTTTTAAATGTACTGAATGACAGCTTTCCACCTTCTTGGCGGTATTTTTGATATAACTTTCGTAGAGTCCCTAGTAAATATCTTCTTTGCTTCTTCTGTTTCTTGTGTGTTTTTGTTTCATTTTTTCCCGCTGTCATCCTACTAACATCATCTCTCTCATAAAATGCCTTCAATTGATTCTGGATCAGGTGCCTTTTTTTTTACGTGCATGACGAATTTTTCCCTTTAATCCCAAATAAGCAGGTATTTTGTATTTCAATTTATATTTTTCTACAAGGTCACTTTTCATGAACAAATTTTTAATTAATCGTTTTTGTTCTGTATTCTTAACTTGGTAACTTTTTTTTATTGTTTCGACAATTACGTTACTCTACCAATGTTTTCTTAACCCTTTCCTTATCTTCAGTGCATATACTGGGCAAATTTTTATCTATATAAGCAGATGTTTTAGAAGAAGGAGTCATTTCTTCAAGACTAGCGATTTTGTCACTTTGTTTTAACTTTTCTTCTAATTCGCTTATCATTTTATTTTTTTCGTTAATCATATTGAGCAGATTTTTGTTTCTATTGATGCACCTGTTTATTTTTTTCCTACAATTTTTCAAATTAAACTATTATTGTTCTTGTTTTAGTGCCATATTTTCTTTTTTCAGTTTATAAATAGTTTTTCTATTATGATTTCTTTTCTGCTTTAAGGTCTCTGCTGAGTGTGAAGTTTCTTTGCTTGTTTGTTGCTTGTTTGATTTTTTTCTTTCTCTCCACTTTTTCCTTATAATTTCTTGTTCGTTCAAAGGATAATCTGATAATTTTTTTCTTTTCTGTTTAGTTCTTTCGGCGTTCTTTCTTTGCTAAAGTAAAAAAAATCTGGATCTCTCTCTTTTAACCTTTGCCGTTAAAGCTTTTGTCTTTCGGCGGGTGTTAGTGGCATCTGCAATTAAAAGCATGCTTTAATTGCAATAATCGAAGGCGTTACCCGAAAACAAACATTTCAAGTTAAAAGTAGCTAAAACTTAAAGGCCATTTGAAATTCTCATTGAAAGTGATGTAAGACAAGTGAAATCTAAAAGATTTATTTTTCATATATATAAGATTTATAAGATTTATTTTATATACCTACTTCAATATTGTCCATATCTTTTGAACCACTGCACCGATTTAATAAAACTTGCACTGTTCCCTAAGTTGTTATTAAATGAAAAAAAAAATGGTGAAAATCCGTCCAATAGTTTCGGAGATATGCGAGGACAAACATACAAAGATACATAATACATACTTACATACACTTTTGAAATTTGGCACACCTTGTTTAGAAGCTAATGTAGACTTGTGGTGACTTGTCCGTCGCCACAAAATTTAACTTGGACTAAGCGGTTATATTTTGAAGAAATCGATAGGAAATCATTTTTGTTTGTGATGATTTTAATTTTATTGCTAATTTGCATGTTATTATATGTATTGTGCTATTCAATATAATTATTTGTGCTGTGCTTAATACAATCTTCATTCTTCGTGTTCATACCTTCTATCAGCCTATCTGCTCCTATCTGTTGCATGTTTTCCATAACTTCTTATTAGGTTCGAATCCTAATATTTTGGTGGGTTCCAAGATAACCCCCACAGACTAACATATACGAAAACTGGGCAGTTCTGGATATATTACATACATACGGGTCGAATTGATAACCTACTTCTTTTGAAGTCGGTGTACGTACAACTTTCACGTGTGTTACGTAACACACATAACACACGTGAATAAACACACGGGGAAAACATAACCTCAAATTAAAGTATTGCGTTTAAATGTATAGGAAATAAGGAAAAAACACGTTGTATGCATTATGTATAATTGTTACCTGAATCCAGAATAATTATATTAACAAACTCCAATACTTACTGCGTAAAATAACGTGGATAAACTTCTTAAAATCAAGTGACGAAATTATAACACACACCAACATGAGAATTTTTTACCCGAATGGAAAGTGTTTGACGTAAAGTTGCCATTTGGCATGACACACGAAAGTGTTGCCATAACAAAAAAAATGTCTGGTGTTGCTAGTATTCAATTTACAAAAACTACTACGATAAATTCAAATTGTAACACACGTATTGACTACAGGCAGGCTGAGTCAATTTTCCGACGATCTTTCCTTCGATGTGTAGACTGTAGATTCCAAATAAAACTCTTCTTTTGAGATCAGTGACCGTGAGAGCGCGTACGATCTGGCCCACTCACGGCCCTTTATTTATCCAAAAATACATGTTTGGCTTATCGACTAATACAGATTAGTTACAAACAAGGACGGACACATAACAACATCTGCGTATTCCTTCTTACGTTTTTGTAACCTACCTACATTAATCGTCATAAAATTCCCATTCGCAACAAACCTCTCTATGGGTTTCCTACCTGAGCGAGACAGCCTACTAGGGTCTCCCTCGCCCCTGTACCAAACTACCTACATATTTCTTAATATTTCCTAGCTAGTTAATTGTTACCCTACCTGCCTACCTAATTTGCAAATGGAAATTCCTAACTAACAGGTTTCTTATTATCGAAATAAAACGAGCCCTAAGCTAATTACAATGCTTACTCGCTATGGCCGGTACGGAACGGTAGGTCGCAATCGCAGTATCCAGTATCTCTGTCGTACATCGTTGACGACGCGTTCGTTGTGCGAGTGATGGGCGCGACGGTGCTCTCGGTTGCACAACAACCGCGCGTACGGGTGACTGCCGTCCAATATTACGGGCGTAGTATCGGGGGCAGACACACCCGCTGCCCTCGTCCTTCCTCTCGCCCGCATCACGCCCTCCTCGTCGACGAATGGACCAAGTCTTCTGATGCGACTCCCTGCCTTCAAGTTCTGACCTCTTTCTAGGCGCTTTATGTCTCGACGAAATGAGTATGCCTGCGCTCGCCTCATCAGCCATCTTTCCGCTTTATCTATGTATTCTTTGGTCAAAACAGTTGCGCGCTTGCGACATTTATCTATAAATAGAAGCACATACGCCATCGCCCTCACTAGGCGCTCGTAGTTCGAGAAACGCCCGGCGTCTGGCACGCTCCATTCGTCCTCTGTCGCGACGCTACATACAGTCTCCTCGCTGCTCTCTGTGCAGCCTGCTTGAGACGGCCATGTATTCGCCGGTTCGTATAAAAACGATGGCCCAGTAAACCATCTGTCTTCATGTGATTTCATTTCGGTGACGACTCTAGTCGCGTCGTCCGCTACGTTGTCTTGCGTCGGCACCCACCGCCACTGATCGGGTCTTGAAAACTCACATATCTCTCTCAAGCGGTGCGCTACATATGGCGTGTAACGCACTCTATCGTTCCCAATCCAGTGCAGAACACGGTTGAAGAGTCTGTCCAATATGTAACTCTATCGGGCTGACATCTGTGCTCCTCCATTACTGTCGACGCAAGTCTCGTTCCGATAAGACACGCTTGTAACTCTAGACGTGGTATCGTCTGCGTCTTCATCGGGGCTACTCTTGCCTTTGCTGCCGCTAATACCACACGACGTGATCCATCCTCGTACTCTACAAGCCAATAGACTGCTGTCGCGTAAGCAGACTCGCTAGCGTCGCAGAACACGTGCAGCTGCTTTCCAGTCACTCCTCCCGTCAAAGTGTAGAGGCGGGGTAGACGTAGACTGCTAAGTGTCTCTACGTGCCGCAGGCTCTGTGTGTCGGCTTCTCGGCATTCCTCTGCGTAGCCTTTCCTAAACATACTCTCGATCTGGGCTGTGTTCTTTGCTTTGAAGTCTTCAGATGCGTCCATCTTCCTCTCTATTGACGTGAGCCTCCGCCTCGCAGCCTCGTAGCTCGGCGGCATAACTGTATTAACCTTGCGCCACGGCAATCCAACTTCATATCGCTGATTGACACATCTCACTGTTGACTCAAAGGCTTCTAAAGCTCGCACATCATCAGGGTTCTCGCGTTCCTTTTTCTGAATGCCCAGCGAATCGATGTCGAAGTATGACTTCACCATGTTGTGTAATTCTTCGTCAGGTTGCGTAGACCGAGCTCTCCCATGGTCTTCGACGAACAACACCGTATCTCTCTCCCTTATGACTCGGGACGGCGCTCGACCATGTATCACCCACCCCAGTCTGGTGAGCGATGCTGCTGGCTCGTGGCGTTTGCCTGTCAACAGCTTCCTGCTTACTATCAGATGCCAATTGTCCGCGCCTATGAGGACACGTGGCTTGGCGTTCACATAACACACGTCACTCTCGTTCAGGTTACGCATGTGTCCATACTCTAAACAGCTCCGACCCACCGTTTGAGTATTCAAGCGGAGATTCTTCATCGTTCTCGCTTTCACCAAATATCTCTCGTTGTTACTGGCGATTATTTGAAGCTACACCTCTCTGCTTGTGTGTGGTACGCTCTGTGTATTCGCACTACATATGTGTAAGTCTCAAAGCGGGCCTTCTGCACCGACTTATTCCGCCAAGTCCTGATCGATCAACGTAACCGTAGACCCTTCGTCAAGTAGAGCGTGTGTGTTTACTCTACCCCGTGGCCCCTCAATGACGATTGTACATACCTTCAACAACACCTTGGATGCCCCCACAGTATGGCTAACTGAGGCTACTACTTCTTGGTTGTGTTGACTTTCACGCTCTGTGTGTAACAGCCTGTGATGACGTCGGTTACAGCCATTCTCATTACACATAGGTGCTTTACATTTGATTCGCCTGTGCTTATCGTTCAAGCATAGAAAGCATATCTTTTCTTCTTTCAACCAATCCCATCTTTGCTTTACTGTCATGGTTTTAAACTTTGTGCACTTCGACACTTCGTGGTCCCCGCCGCAATATAAACACGTCTCATCTTGTGCCGTCGTAGCCTTTTCCTCGGCTGTGGCGTACACACCAGTGTTTCGCTTCTTTGAGTTAGCCTTCTGCTTAGCTTGCACTTCTTTCTTCGCTGCACTGTTGCTAGGTTGCGACACGTATGCGAATCGAATCGCTTTATTCGCTTCCTCCATCAAAAACTGCGATAACGTCACGATCTCTGGTTGTTTCCATTAAATATCGGCAAATCAATAGCTTGACGTGGGGCCGGTCGCTTTGACATAATCCTCTCCAATGTGTAAGCAAGTCGTTCCGCCCCGTCCGCATTCTCTTGGGGTCTCGCTGTACAATCATTGTATGACTCGACCTGTCGCTGCACATCTTGTTGAATGTTGTTTATATCTTCATTTAATTCTATGCTCGGCGAATTCAAATGTCGGTTTCTATCCACTTCTTTATTACGCGCATCTTTTTTCTTGCGTCGCGTAAACAAATGTCTATTTCTTTCATTCCTCTCTTCACGGAGGGTAGGAACGCTACAAGACATCTCGGTTGTGGGTAGTTGCATATTTACATCTCGACGCCGGGACTGGGCTTGATCCAACCAGTCATCCACCCTCGCTAGGGTGTCACCGGCGGGTAGGCTCTCACGGTCATCTTCATCTGTTGTATCCATTATCGTAGCGATCTCAAATTCTAATCTCTTCTGAATTAGACTCTTCTCAATAGCCGCCAACTGCTCGGCTGCTTTCAACTCGGCTTGCTTTAAACGAGCGGCGACGCTTGACCTAGTTGACGACGGCGGCGGCCTTATCCTAGGCGCGTCGGCATTAGCGTCGTGACGTCTCTCTGCTGCCGTTTCCATTCGTCCGCCTTCTGCGGGTAGTTTAGTCTGTCGTAACGTACTCGCGGTGGCTTGCACAGACGGTGATGCGGGTGGCTCTTTAAAGTTGCGTAGTCTTGAGTCTTCGGCTTCCATTTTCCCAGCTTGGCTGCGCGTAGTCGGCATCTTCTTACTTGCTGCCCCTACTCCTATCAATCCCAAACAGGTACACTACCAAGGGGAGCCTGTCTGGGGATGGATGTTCGTGCAGGATCGGAAGGGAGGTACCTCCCGGCAGAAAGTGTACGCATCCGTGGGGTGCTCAGTTCTGGCTGGAATGTCCAGAACCCTCCGCAGTGCCTACAGTCCGGCCCCCACGCTTACGCACACCGTACCGGCGCCGGTCGGTCTTCTTCACAATCGCTCGCACGATATGTGGCAGCTCGCCCGAAAACTGCACCGCCTGGGAATCGGCGTTAAACCCGAGACAGACACCGTTTGGCACCGTTAGGTATATATATATGTAATATTTGTATTTATTATATTGATGATAAAAATTATATGCATGTTTTTTAAATTTTGTCATTTCTGTATTAAACTTGTTAAGTAAATCTTTCAATGTGCCCTGTTTAGTAGTTTTCATCATTCGTTTTATTTTTTTCATTTTATCACCCTGGCCATATGCATGCTCTTGCATAGCCCACTCAAACCATGTAATTTCTATTTCTTCCTGATCATCACAACCGTCTAGCTTTCTTTCTGCGCAAATATCGCATTCACCAAACATGCATTCTTTAGATTTTAAATCACAGACAAAATCTGAAGTGACGTCATTTAAGCTCTCTTTCTCCTTGAGAAATCCTCGTGACTTCAATGCATCCACCAAAAATTGCATATTTGAGTGCTTTACACAGGCACATGTCTCACAGTCTCTTATTTTGGGAGGTAAGACGTAAAACGGTCTGTATTTTTTGAAAGTGCTAAAACTAATTTTTCCTACCTCAGCCGTGTACTTTTGGTGGAGAATTTTCAGTTTATCCAGTTGATATCTTATTTGACGAGACACTTTTTTGTATGTTCTATACTCCTTTTTACCGGCTGTCGCTCGGGTAACGTCGTCTCTGTTAAAAAACTCCTCTATTTTATTTTGTAACTGAATAGCTTTACGAATTTGAACTCTGGTGTGTTTTTTTAAACTGCCTTTAAACCCCAAGGACAACGTAAATTTTGATTTTTGTCTATATTTCTCCACCAAATCATTTTTCAAAATTTTTTTGAAGATTCTTTTTTCAGCTTGATTTGAACTTTTCATTTCTAACTTAAGTGCTTCTGTCAAGACATCATTTTCCAGTAGTTTTTGTTTCATAACTTCTTTCTTTGGTGTTTCAATATTAGGAATGTTGTGACTCATAAATTCTTCAACTCTCTTCTTTGGAGTGTATTCAGCTATATTGTGTTTCATTTCACTAGTTTCTTCACACTCAGTCGATTTATTAATTTTTTCTAGTTGTTTTAGTCTTTTCACTACATTTTCAAAATTGTCGTTCATTTCGTCGATTTTTTTTTGTCGTCTGTTTAGCTTTTTTTGAAGAGATTTAAACCTTTTTGACAAACTAAATAAATCTTTGCGTAATGTCATATTTTCTTTCTGAAACTTGTATTCGATACGACGTTGAATGTTACGCATATTCACGGATTCATTGTCGGTAGTCTTTTGTTGCCAAGTTGATGGCATTTTTTCTTTGGCCTTTTTTCTATCTTCTTTCCATTTCCGCCTTTGTTTTTCTTTCTAGTCTTCTGTGTAATGGTTTCTTTTATTTCTGTAATACTTCAAAGCATTTTCTGCAGCCTTCTTTTTTATCTCTTCATATTTTTCTGGATTGTTAGCTTTTAACTTTTCCCTATATCGTTTTTGCTTTTCCGCCGGCGTAAGTGGCATCTATAAACAAGTAAAATATTTACACTTTTAATAAACTCGAAAACGGGAACTTTCTTCATGGATATTACCAAGCCATATAACTTCC
The DNA here is from genome assembly GCA_963924145.1 of Pyrausta purpuralis. NCBI lineage: Eukaryota > Metazoa > Arthropoda > Insecta > Lepidoptera > Crambidae > Pyrausta > Pyrausta purpuralis. The sequence goes on along the minus strand of OZ001652.1, from coordinate 20,210,918 downwards.
TAGATCAGCGTTTCCCAATCTTTTTCAAAGCCCCCCTTAAAGGTTCCAATACGATCGACGCGGACCCGATAGGCACAAAAACATACTAGATTGCGCCACTATCTTTAATTTTTCTTTCAGTCCTCGGATTCATTTTGACAGAACCACGGATCTCCAGGGGTCCGGGGACCATAGGTTGAGAAACACTGCCCTAGATCGTACATCGGAGTCATTTAGAATAGAACATAAACTTTATTCAGAACTATAATAACGTTTTTGATTTTTAGCGGCGCACACGCACATTGTGCACTTTCTTTTATAAAATTAGTATTTTCATTAAAGTGGATTTGATTAAATAAATGAAAATAATAATAAGGGAAATTTGAGTTCAGTGATAAATCCTAAAATACTAACATTCAAGATTAGAACATTTTACAAGCTTCCTTGTAGGCGATGCTTCGAATTGCTTTCATGTTTATTAGTTAAGCAATGTAAACTAGCCTTTACATACACTTACGTTACGTCACATAAAAACTTATGTTACCGGCAACATAAAAGTATCATAAAAGCAACGTAAAGGTAACATAATATTGAAGTGATTAGGTTATGACTTGAAAATAAAACAGAATTTCATGCCAAAACATGGTTTCTTGATCAACGTTAGCTGTGGCCCATACGTGAATACTATTTTAAACATAAAAAAATGCTTACTAACCTTCCAAAATTGCAGAAAACACTTTTTATTTTAGCTGACGAAATTCACGCGTGCAGTATTTGACGTATCCCAAAGACAACAAAATGGCGCCTTTTTTTCTAATATGGCTGTTTAGGGTTGCCCGCGTAATTCCCACAATTACCCCTGTATTATATAAATCCTATTCGACTTGCAAAACTAGTAACATAAAAATGTAACATAAAAGTCCGAAAAATGAAGACATAGTTTAGAACTAGGATAACAAATGAACAACTGCCGCTTGAACTTAATGTTATACTGAATTAAGTAGCCCAACCAAAGTACTTTCCACGCGTTTAACACTTCATGTCATACTTCTTACACAGTCTGTTACATAGTCGATTCTTTTTGGGCCACACTTTTAGGACTGTAACTTTTTATATGAAACTTTTATCTCATCAATACATTTAAATTAATTTTAAAATAAATTTACTCCAATTATAGCTACATGGTAAAGTAAACATGTTTTGCTAGGTATAAGGCTACAAGATAAATGTATGTCTGTTAGAAAAAAATAAAAAATAAGTGTACAAAATACGAAGACTATTCTTGATTATGCAAAAAGTGGCAAAAACTACGGCCTTACCCAAATTCTCGTACAAATCTCATCATCCAGACAATCACACATTTGCATTATCATTAGTTGTTTCCTCAATAGTGGTTGGAATATTTAATAGAACTTCCTTCTTTATATCAGTCAAAACGGTCGTCTTCAATCTCTTGCCAGTTTCCAAAAGCAGCCTGTAATAATTGAGTCAATTGGTTTCAAAATTGGTCAAATCCACTATAGGTAGGGGAGAAGGAGGCACATTATCACATTTTTCATATTTGGACTCCTAAAAAATCAACTGTAAGGAAAAATAGAAAAGATATATTTTTTTAAGCTTACTTACTCCTTTGTTAATTTAAAAATGAGGAAATGTTTGAATTTGTTGAACTCGTTAAAGAGAAAAATGTGTTTTTTTAAAACTTAAATTTGTTCAAATCTGCCTCCTCATGGGGGCACATTTGAATCAACATGGGGCAGTTTTGAAAAATGGGTTAGATACCAGAAAAATGAGAGAAAAGACTAATAATTTGTCTTTATTATAATGATAAATGTTGTTATTAAAAATGAAATAAACTTATACGAAACTTCTAAAGCTAAATCTTCCATTACAGTAACAAAAAATATAGTTTTTAATTGTGTCTGACTTCCTCCTTGTTAACAAATAATATATTATAATATGCAGTAATCTTGTGCAATATATAATAATTATATTGCACAAGAGTATTAGTTTATTGCGATTACAATTATATAATACTGCCCCAGACACAAAATTAAACATAAAATAAACTCAATATCAAACTTCTAAAATTTTAAAATAATTTTTAATTTAGTCAGACTTCCACTTTGGTAACAAAAATAATCATGTTTCGCAATCATTTTAAAGTAATCATCTTACGTAGGTCCAGTCCTACTATCCCTTATGAAAATAAGAAAAATTGAAATTAAAAGAAAACCTTCCTGCAGTCCTGGACTTGCCTGGAGCTGGCAGTTTTGTAATTTTGTTGCTATATCCAAAATTGTAACAGACCATCTATCCACTTTATCAGGAAAGTAAAAGACATCTCCTTTTCTTTTCAAGTAATTCACAGTAAAGGTATTTAAGTCCTTCTCTTCAATTCTTGCAACGAAAGCTAAAGATGAAGTTCGTTTTTCTGAAGGGCATTGAACTAGTACAAAGTCCCCGACATTTACGTTTTGACTAGTGAAAGGAGTACTGTTAGCTTGTTCCAGCAGTTCTTCATCTTCATTATCTAAGTCTGAGTCGTCGTCATTCACAGAGATGTTATCGTCATTATCGTCCGACTCAGAACTTGATGTGAATAATCTGGATCTTTGTTTCGATTTAGATTTCGATTTAGGAAGCTGTTTGGCCTTAAGAAGTTGTTTGCCTTTTGCAGCTTGCTTCACTGTGGTAAGTGGCTTCTCTTTTCTGGTACGTGAACGAATAGCAGACTTTTCTAAGTTTTTCATCCGAATTAAGTGTGCTGCTTCTATTGCATTCTTCTCCGGGGTATCAGTTAAGATCCGCGAACTTCCTTTTTTTCGACTTCTTGCGCTATGTTTACGTGGAGGAGCTATAGGATACGGTTGTACCATTTCAGGAACTGCCTTTGGACTGCCTCTCTGAACAGTTTCTTCTGTTCCAGGGGATATAATCTGTGGCATATAAGAAGCTAGTATGGGCTGATCAATACCAGGTGCAGGGCTTTCAAGTATACTTGGACTGCCTCTCTGATCAGTTTCCTCTGGTGCGAGAGATCTATTTTGATCTATTTAATGTAAACCAGTGATAGCATTTGCTATCACATGCTCCTTATTTCCGGCAGATATGTCAGGTTGAGGACGATTCGTTACTATGTTAATGTGCAGACACATTGGAAATCATCGTCCGTAAATGCATTACGGTTAAATGGACATATACCTGGTCGTGTAAAGCTTGATAATATATTTTAAGGCGTATGATATGCATTGTATGCTGGAGTCACAATGGCTGCCAGATTATGTATCGAACATCTTTCGTCACACAAAACAAAAAATTTCATTTACATAAAAAGCTACAGATATGTAAATACATTTCAAACATCATATTGTGTTACAGTTATAATATTTAAATAAAAACACCAACTTTCCAGCTTTTTCTGTTCCCAATCTGTTCCTGATTTTAGAATGTACAAATCCAAAGGTGAAAAAGATTCTTTCCACTGATGCTAACGATGCAATGTCCCCAAATAACTCACTCACTCTATAGCTGTAACATTTTGTAAAATTTCCTCACTAAACATCACTGATTTGAATGGATGTGACTTGGACTTCAGTTAAATTATGAGTGGCAGTAAACCTGACCCTTCATATTGAGTCCTAGCTTCCTCTAGCGCACTTTCTTCCTCTTCTTCCGAAAGGTGGTTTGTTGTGTGAGTGGGATCTAGTAAATAAGCTAAAAAGTGCCTAGGGGCCATCGCCTGCTCATACCGTTTTTTAAACATTGCCAGCTGTCTAATACTTATTTCAGATTCCTCAAACTTAGCCTCTAGACGCATTGTTTTTTTGTAGGGAATCTAACGTTATGGATAGTGGTTTCAATAAACGAAGAAAATCTTCGACTGATCTTTTCAGAACAATGTTCTCAATTTTGCGCTGAATAGCAGTATCTATTGAATTTCTGTTCTCTTCACAAATTTTCAGTAATTTTTGCCATTCAGAAATATAAACTTCGAAGCAATCATTCAAAGTATTCCAGCGCACATCTTGTGGTAACACCAAAGCTTTTCCTCCTTCTTTTTTATACAGTGCGCTTGCAGCGTGATTATTCCGAAAATATTTTATTATTTGTACAACGTGCTCTTTTACGGTACCCATATCTAATTCCTGCGAAAGTAAATTCAGAAGATGCGCTGAGCAACCATATGTAATAGTGTTTGCATTTGTTATATTTTTTAGCATTTTTGCCATGTTAGCTGCGTTATCTGTTACCACGCTTGCTACTCTACAGCTGTACGGAGTTCTTAGACGCTCGATTAAGTCAACGAGTTTAGTTAGATATGCTGAAGTTTGTGGCTTTCCGGTTGTGTCTATGGTATCAAAAACAAAGACTTCACCTCGCTCCGTAGTAATAGTTGCACATATTATAGGTTCGTCGTGTATGTTCGACCAACCATCTAAAAACAAATTGACATAACTTTTTGCAAGTTGTGAAAAACACTTTTCCTTTTCTTCTTTATATACTTTATTTAACAAACGATCTGATACCTCTTTACGAGACGGTGGTGGATATCCAGTGCGTAATAATGCAACAGCTTTTACTTGAGGATGTTGCGGAAACTGCAGTTGGTAGCATAGATAGCCCTTGCTATTTGTTTGTCAATTACTTCTTTACTACTTTGCGGAGTTTTATAAAAGTTGATAGATTCCCACAAAGCTTCTTCTTCTTCAGAGCAGGGGCCTCTGTGTTGTTCTCTTCGGATGACGGTCCAGCACCGGCAGAAGTACTGCATTCTGGAATCGGTTCCGATTCCAAACCCGATTCTGAAAGATCATAGAAAAACTTGTTTTAGTATGTACGCAAATAAATTTACAATATCAACAAAACTTTACAATAATATAGCTTATACATCAGAATAACACATAGGCTACAATTTATAAAGATATTGTGTGAATTGTCCAAAATATGACGATAGTAGTGTCAAAAAAGCCCTAATCCTGCGCAGACGAAGTCGCGGGAAACCAACTAGTTGTTAATATAATAATGCACTTACCAACATTAATAGTGACTATTCCTTTTTTCTTACACTCCTCGTAATGAGTCTTCATTCTCGCGACAACTCCTTGAATTTCTTTTTTCACATTTTGCAGATTGCTCTACAACCAGTTTTAGTGTTACTGCTTTTCTCTATGAAAAATTGGCAAATGGCATCCTTTTGCGTCCACCAGGCATTTTTACACAATTTTTAACTATTTTATCAATCTGAACTTGCGTTTCTTCCGAACGAATTTGATGGAACTGAACTACTAGTGTCATGTCACAACACAATGCACGGGAAATCCCCCAGCCGCCGCGCCGCCCGCGCTGTCAAATCAATGCGAGTTTCGTTTCACGCACTATTATGAGCACATTATAAAATTTCAAGCAAAAAATCGAAAAAATCATTATCTTTGGCATTTTTTTGGAATAAATCAATGATTTTTGTCTTTTTGCAAAAAATCGTGATTTTTTCCAACTCTGTCTTTGGGCTATTTGTATAACCAACGCTTCCTGGTGGTGCACCATTAATCATAGCTTCATGAAATCGTGCCCTTGGAAATATGAAAACAGGTGGAACGGTATTATCTGTTGCATTGACTATGGCGCACATTGTTTTAAGCTGGCCTCTCTCTGCTGACACACATTGACCTACCTGCGGCTTTACTCTTGACACAAAACCCGATCCAATAAATGTACCCATCCCTGTCACTCATACCAGGCCGTGAACGCGTGTGACAGGGATGGGTATATTGATTGGATCGGGTTTTGTGTCCAGAGTAAGGGGACTGTTTTATACCGGTGTGCGCAATCACATTAGGTGCTTGCACCACCGTCATGATATTGGTCTCATCCAAATTAAAAATTCGGTCTGGAGTAAAGTGGGTCTTCTGCAGAGCTCTTTCGTAATTATCGTAAAACATTGACACATTATGTTTATTAAAACTTGTGGATCTTGAAAGACTCGTGTTCTCAGGCTTTCGTAAAGATAAGCTTTTGTGCCTCTTCATAAATCCTTTCATCCACTCTATGCCTGCCAGTTTATTTTCAGTCTATTTTGCAGGACTTTTATTAAGAGCTGTTGCATATTCAAAAGCTAATGATCTTGCACTTTATAGGTAAGGTCATAGTTTATTTTTGATCTTGTTAAGAGGTAATTTTGAAGCATTTTTTCCTCAACATTGGTTCCTCACCTGAGTAACAGTGTACTTACTTGAAAATAGTTCACTTCTTGGAGCTATGTTTCTTTATATTTTTTAACTCGATAGAAGAGTATACTCGGTGTCAGTCCATATGCATATGCTGCTCTTCGAAGTTTCATAGTTCCGTCGATGATGCATAAAACAGCGGGGCCCAGATACTCCGTCCTACTAAGAGGAAAAAAGACAGTAGTGATGGTAGTGATAAACTTTCTACAAAAGCCTCCCCTAACTCGGACCCAGACTTTTTCAAACAGTATGTTAAACCGGGTTACAAAAGAATTTTCACTGAAAATAACAAAACTGTGAATGCAACCTATTGTGTCGAGGGGGGCAAGCTCTGCAACAAAAACCCTCTGGTTATAGCCAGTATATTCCGCAATGAAATTAAAGGGATCACGGATATACGGCGAGTGAATGCCAATAAGGTGGGCGTTACATTCAACCAAGGTAGTAATGCCAATAATTTACTCTAAAATGAAGACTTTTTGAAAAAACATGGATACAGTGCCTATATCCCAGCTCGGGCCATTGAGAAAATTGGAGTAATACGTTGCGTTCCCAACAACATAAGTAACGAAGAACTTTTCAAGAAGCACACCTCATGCTTCCAAATTGTAAGCGCACGTAGATTCATCAAAAATATTAGTGGCACTATGCAGCCGCTTGGATCAGTAAGCATTACTTTCCTTGCTAACTCACTGCTGGACTATGTCTACCTAGATCTTTTCAGGTTTAAGGTTCACGAAAATATATGTTTCACCGCTCCTACAATGTTATAAATGTTTCAAATTCAATCATGGAGCAAAGACATGTAACTCAAGAATGCTCAATTTGTGCTGAAGAGCATCATTATTCTACATTCAATAATGAAAACATACAGAAATGTGTAAACTGTGGAGGTCAACACCTAGCTATTTCAGAAGAATGCCCAATTAAAAAGTCTAAAATTGCAGAAAAAAATAACAAAATAAGCTATGCGAGTGTCATGAATAAAAATGACTATTCATTAAATCTTCCACCAACCAGCCAATCCAATCACAACCAGAAATCACTATGGAGAAATTAATTGAGGAAATATTGAAAAATGAAAGTATCTTAAAAGGTCTAATTGGCACTTTAGTTACTTTGGGAAATGAAAAAAGAAAGTTGACGTCCACAGTTATTAAAGAAGTACTAACAAAAACACTTAAAAAATATGGGTAAAAGCTTTATTACAGTTGCTCAATTTAACGTGCAGAGTTTAAACATTAAGAAACCACTATTAATAAATTATGTTGATGATCGACAGACATAGATGTATAAATCTTAAATGAAACATGACTTTCTGATAAACATAATTTTTCTATACATAATTACAATTTTATACAGCAAAATGGCCCTAAGGGTCGACGAAGTGTTGGTATCTTAATTAAAAATATATACAACAATGATATAGTAACAACTCAATATTATGACTCTTTACAATCAGCTGCCAGCTTATACTGAATTGGGTAAACTGTAATTTCATACTGCTTACAGCCCTTCTAGTAGAGATCGTTTCAAAGTCAACAATTTTAAAAGAATTATTAACATTTTACCCAAGACACTTTTAATGTCTGGAGATCTGAATGCGCATCATGTTGCTTTTGACTGTCACTCAAACACTTCTAGAGGTAATGCAATCAATGACCTTTTTGATGAGTGTGATCTATGCATTCTTAACACAGGATCTTTAACTACAGTCGGTACTACCAATCATCGCCAATCGGCAATAGATATTACAAGTGTTAGTACCACTATAGACCATTTATGTAAATGGGAAGTTGATGACGACGCAATTGGCAGCTATCATTACCCAACTATTACAAATATTCAAGTCTCCACTGAGGGGTATGTTATAGGCGACCCTTGTGAACGATACATATTAAAACGTGCAGATTGGATTAAATTTAAATATGTAACAGAGTATGACTTTCATGATTTTGAAGTTGACATTAACAATCCAATGGAAACTTATAATATTTATTGTAAAATGTTGACTGACATCATGGATATGTGTATTCCAAAATCCAAAAATATAGGGTAAACCCTCCAGTGAATGAACCCTTAAGAGATTTTTCAACTTTGAAAATATTTTTATTTAAGTTTTGGAGGGTAAACCAGTTTTTTAAAATTATTTATAGATACTTTATCATTCTAGGAAGAAAATAAATTCTGCATTTTCAAATATTATGCATAGGTCTCGCTAGATTTAAGAAATTGTAAAAAATGACTCAAAACGACTATGAATGAACAGTATTTTCAGTGAATGAAACAATAAAATCCAGTGAATGAACGTTTTATTGAGTCGAATAAATTGGCATTTTACAGTAAAAAAAATAAAAAGTAGACCTACTTAGGTACCTATTAAAGGACTAGGTAAGTACCTAGGTAATCAACATACACAAAATTAGTATTTACTTAAGTCTTTAAATAATATTTTATACTTAATCTTAATTACTGAACACATTAAGGTGAGGTTCTTTAGGAAACTTTTAGAGGTTCTTGAGGGACTTTTACAATTTCACTTAAATTAGGCATATTATATCTTTAAAAAAGTAAATTATTCAAAATTGTAACAAATAATACACTAAAGTACTTTCTTATAATGCTTACTATAGTAACATACACGTAGCAATCAATCAAATTTGTGCCGAGTGTGCTTATGTATACCTAGGGACATAGGTAAATGAGAACTGTATTTTTATTACTATTCAATATCCTTAAAAGTAACGTCATTAAATGATATCAAACCGCGCTTAGAAATTTCAGGATCACCCAAGACACGCTGGACATCATTATAGTCAACTTCAGTAACATCTGGGATTTGAGGTCTTACAAAAGTAACTACATTTTCTGACACCGATTTCTTTCTCAGAAAATCTATTTGGTATTTTTGTTCTTCATCATTTGCCAAAAGAACTTTGCCAACAAAATAGCGAATTCGCTTATCTGTTTTAAACTGAACGATAACATATTTTCCAAATATGCTTTCAGAGTGGGCTATTTTTTTGGTACAATTAACTTTAATTTTTGTTTCTTTTTTTATTTTGTCATTATTCGGCTGTTTAATATTATCTTGCTTCTTTGTTTTCTTCTTCTGGTTTTCTTTTTTTTCTTCAGCTTTTCGTTTTAGAGTAACCTTTTTAATTTTAATTTCTTCTTTCCTTTCTTTAGCTTTTTGTTTCCGAGCTTCCTTTTTCATTTCCATTTCTTCTGCCTGTCTTTGCTTTACTTCATCTTGACGTCTTAGGTATTCTTTACATTTCTGACCAGTTAGTCCATATGGCATGGGTTCTTTCATTACTGTTTTTTTATTACTTGTTGATATTTCGGGATATTTCAAGAACTCATTTAATGGGATTTGGTTTGGTTTTCCAGAAGATATTGATATTTTTTCTGGGATTGGATTTTCAATTGCTTGCAAATTGTCAGGAAGATTAAGTAGTTGGGTATTTGTAGGTAGACATTTAGAAGAATTTGGAACAATTTGGACGCCATCCTCAGGTATAATAACTTGTTTTGCTAAATGATTCACATCATTCGTTGATGCATCCTCGTTCATAGAGCTGCACGCATTTTTGAGTACGGTGTCGTGCCATGGTAAAGGTATTATCAAGGGTAAGCTAGTATCTTGATCAATTATAAAGTCTAATAAATCGTCAGTTTTTTCAAAATCAGTTTGTACTTGTTTATCTCCAAATAAGACACTATCGTTTAGTAAAATACTGCACGAATCACTCCGGGTAAGTTCTTGTTGGATTTGATTGGGCTGAGATTCAACATCGATATGCGTCTCATGTTGAACTGTTACAAAATGAGAATTTTCATTTTCTGCACTAGTCGAGTTATTTTCATATATTATTACCGTGCCAACTTGATTTACGCCTTCTTCAATAGATGTGCTGGAAAGATCAAGCGGAGCATCAAGACTTGCTGAATTTGCTGAAATTTCTTGATCTAAATGTAACCTGTTTTCAACTTTTGTTTTACACTTGATCCACAACGGAAAATAAGCATGGACATGTGATTTTTTTAAATTATAGCATTCTGTAAATTCATTTTTCATACCTTGACCAATTTCTTTTTCAATCACCTTCATTGTAGATCTCATATCATCCTTCTCTTCTTCCAGGCTCTGCATCATATTCATTTCTTGCGCATTATTAGCGATTTCCTGCCTGCGAGTATTTATGCACTTTGAATAATCTACTGCATCGGCATTCATGGGGAACAAACCACAGGCTTTAAAAGAATTTTTAACTATGGACGGCTTTACTGCTATATCGTAGGCTTTTTTGAACAATGAAGCAAAATTTTGTTTAGTTATAGGTGCTGTTGTGGCTTGTTTATGTTTTCGAACAATTTTTCTCCAACTCTTTTTTACAGGTGCGAATATACCGACATCACAAGGCTGGAGGATGTGTGTGGCGTTGGGGTGTAAACAAAATAAAAATATTCCCTTTTCTCTGCAAAACTCAAACATCTCTCGATTAATATGTGATTTGTGGCCATCTAAAAAAAGCAACACAGGCAATTTTATGTTGTTCTGCACCAACCATTCGTAGAACAATTTTATGTATGCAAAAAATGTTTCCGATACCATCCAGCCACTGTCTGATCTCCCAATAAACCATTCATCAGGAAATTCTCGCACTACAGCAGGTGGCATTCTTTTATACGGGTATGCGACAAAGGGTGGTACACTTTTTCCATCGGCAGAAAAAGTGCAGAGAACAGTGATTGATTCTTTTTCTTTTCCATGAGCAATTTGATACGTATTTTTGAAATTTTTAGGTCCCAATCCCAAAATTATACCAGTCTTTGGACACGTCAACACGCCAGTTTCGTCAGTGTTGAATATCCGAGTTGAATCATATTTTATATCTAACCCATCTTCTTCTGTCAAAAATTGATCCAATTCAGTAAACCACTGCCTAATTCCTTCTTCAGTAACGGCTGCTCGGGCTTTAGATAACATCTCTGCGTTTCTCCTTGTCAAATCTGGATGCCTTTTAAGAAATAGCTCAAGCCATTTGTCTCCGGGTCTGTTATCAGTGAATTTAGTTACACGGTTGTTTTTATTCAAATAATTTTCTACTGTATCAAAGACTTCATCTGGGTGCATAGGGAATCCTAATTTAGCTTAATTGAGTATCCATTGTACCAATTGTGACTCTTCAGTAGAGGTTAATTCTGTTGCTGGTCCCATTTTTCTTTCCCATGGTACTTTGTTTGTAATTTTATTGTGAAGGGTAGATTTGGGAATGTTATAAAATTTACTGGCTTTATTAATCGTAGTTTCCCCATTTATAATAGATTTAAGAGCTTTTTCTAAAGTTTCTTCAGTGTATCGAAACCGTTCGTATTTCTTTTTCGAAGCCATGTCAACCTAATTGTAGAAAAATAGTTATATTGAGATATAAAGTAGGTACCTTGAATAAAACTAAAATAAAAAACTAGTTTATTCATTGACTTTTCGTAAACCAGTAAGCAAATATAATAATTAAAACTTCGTGTTCATTCACTAAGTCCGAAATGTCAGTGAATGAACAGTACTTACATCGCTAGTTCATTTACTAGATTTTTTCAACCAATGAATGAACATATGTGTTCCAATACTGGCGTCTAGATTTGTTTTCAATTTTTATTGCTTGTAGTGAAAACCCTATTTTAATTGCATGAGCATAAAATAGTATTTTACTAAATTCCAATATTAGTTCTGAACCCCGTTGAATGAACGGCCCGTTCATTCACTAGCTGAAATCATTTCTTTCTGCCAGTAATGGAACACTCAAATTTAAACTCAATACATATTAAAAACAATGTGAAATGAATTTGAATCAAGATATTAATTCATAACTTAGCAAAATAACTACTATTGAGGTTATTATCGCTATAATTTTGGCTATAGACTCGTAGACAGTAAGTCACTGTGCTTACCTGGGATCTAATTTCTTCATATAAACTTAATCACAGCAAAAAAAATACTTTTCATTCGGCTGCCATATTTGAAGTGACTTACTGACATATAAAGTGAATGTTGCTATATGTTCAAAATAAAGTTACCAACCGAAAAAAAAATACTTTGTGTGGTAGAATGTATCAGATTTCTTATTTTGAAAGAAAAAATACGTTTTGTTCATTTACTGGGGGGTGTCATTCACTAGAGGGTTTACCCTATCTAAACACACTATGAGAAAGCCTGTGCCTTGATGGGATACTGAATGTGATGCTGCTGTTAAAAAAAAGTAGGGAAGCTTTAAAACAATACGGGTCAGATGGTTTCTTAGATAGTTACTTATATTACAAAAAAGTAAATGCACAGAAAAAAATGTTACTGAGAGAAAAGAAAAAGAATAGTTAGAAAACATTATCAGAATCTTTTAATAGATACAACACACACCCATCAGTACTGTTTGGAAATATATCAGGAAATTTAAAGGTATTTCATTGCATAAATCACGGAATGACGAGTGGCTGCCAGCATTTCTGAACAAGAATGCTCCTTCTGATCCACCTGAAAAGCAGATAGATAAGTATATTTTAGGTGGTCATTTTCAACAAAGTGGAGTGAAAGACAGTGAAGCAAAATTTATGTCTGAACCTTTTTCGTGGCAGGACAACTTATGAATGCAATTTCATGTAAAAAAAAATCTAATCCTGGGTTAGACAATAAAACTTATGAGGTACTGAGGAAAATGCACACAACAGCACTAAGTAAGCTTCTTCAAATATATAATTTATTATGGGAATCTCTTTGCATTCCCGATTCTTGGAAATCACAATAAACGTGCAAATGACCACAATTCATACAGACCCATAGCTTTATCATCATGTGTAGGTATTTTTTTAATTAATGCTAAAAACAAGGTAAGACTGGTATATTAAATCTAAAAACATCTTACCTCCACAACAATTTGGCTTCCGGAAAGGGCGCAGTGCAGCTGAAAGTTTTGTTTCACTGATTTCAGACATTAAAAAAGGTTTCCACAGCCTTCCCACAACAGTATGTACATTTTTAGATATACAGGGTGCCTTTGATAATTTAAGCCCCACAGTCATAGTCAGCATTCTATCCGAGATCGGCATTCCGGGTAAAATCTGTAATTGGATATTTTCATTTTTATATGGCAGAGAAATGTTTGTAAGGTACAATAATATACTTGATGGACCAAAACGAGTCTATAATGGATGTATGAAGGGGGCTACAGTCCGTTTTTGTTTGCTAGTCGAATAACGTAAACAATCTTTGTATAACTTTCAAAATAATATCATTAAATAAAAAAAAAATGATTTAAAATGATCTCTGTGCAAAACGATGAATTACCTATTTAGTTGTTGAGTTTTGTATTTATCTTATTTTAAAATAAATTATTTCAGTAAAAAGGAATGTCAAGATTGTTTACAATATTGAACTAGCCAAGAGAAACGGACTTCACTATCTCGCCTTTGTTATAAAATATTTATAAGACCTAACACAAGAAGGTGTGAACTTCCTGCATTATGCATTATTATTATGCAGATGATTTAGTCTTGTACAGTGTAAATAAAAATGTAATTTATTCTGTATACTGTTCACATCTTACCGCATTATTAATGTATTTTATATTAGCAAACAAAATCCATACATTCTCATTAACAGTTTCATTATAATGTCCGTGTATCAAGTCTCACTTAAATTTTCGATGAAGTCTAAATATAGCTTCATTGTTTTGTGTCAAATCAGAAAGAGAGACAGATTTTTGTAGACGAGATATGGACAAAGGCATTGAATCCAAACATTTTTTTTCACTGCTGGAAATTTTGCTAACAGGAAAAGACATTTGCGCCGCCGGTAACGACTTTGTACGTTTGCAAGAAATTTGTGATTCTGTAATATCCTAACCACGCGGGCGCTTAACTGGTTTTCATTGTTTGCTGTTCTCAATACCAATATTTTCTTCCTTTTTTGAGTCTTTAACTGCTTCGTACCTAAAATTACTTTTTTTTTATAACTTTCCTACAGTAGAATGTAAAATGATTAATAGACAAACAAATTTAATTTTATTGAAAATAAAAAAACATTTAGCACTTACGAGTACGTTTTGTATCAGGAGCATTAATATGATGATAGTTAAATTACATTCTTATAACTTCTAACAAACAAACAATTATAAAAATAAAACGAATAACTTTTATCGGCTAGTTAGGAATCAAACTTTATATAACTTAATATAATCAAAGTTTAGACTTTGCAATTCTTTACTAGATCTCGTCAGAACAAGGGGTGTGGAGGGGGTTGATAGAAGTGAAATAATTGCCGATAGCGAAGGTATATTTCTGTAATTTGAGTAATCTATATCTTTCATAATCGGGGTTAGCGGCACAGAATCAGGTAAAGTTAGTAATGATGGACTTTTGGGTGGTGGTAGTTCGTCTTCATCGTTATCAGAGAAGCTTATATTTATATTTGCGAGAGAAGAGGTGATAGACACGTGCACCCGCACGTAAAGAATAATTTGAGATATTAGAAGCACATTCATCAAACTTTTCAGAATCTGTATCAGATTGCTCACTTCCATCGGAGAAAGCGTGTTCTTTAGGGACTAAAGCCAATATTCTTGACGCACGCGCATTCTGCAGACAAGTGAAAAACAAAAAACATTAAAAAAACACCCGTAGCCGCAAAACAAACCAAATTTGACGGTGACAGTGGACAAAGTTGTTTTTTGAATATCAGTGGGAAATGTCCGCTGTGCCGAACTCAGAGGTCAAGCGAGTAAAAAAAAAAACACGTATAAAATGTTATGAAGTGCAGCTAAACATTATCATACACGTATATTCTAAACCAAATTGCAAAAACAATAAGCTTTTAGCAGCAAAACACTCAAAAAATAATTAATCTACCTTGTCGAAAACAGATGACCGCCTCTTTTCACTTTCTGCTAACTTTTTTGAGGTTATGAAAAAATAATATTGAAGAATAAAATAAAAAGAACGCTTACAACGCTCCCATTTTTTTTAAACCCTGAATTTGTTTGAAGACCCCAGAAGCTACCAGTTTCTTCAGATCAACCAGCTTTAATACAAAAACGTTGCTATTTTTTTTATTCTAAAGAAGTTAGAGAAAGATTTTAATCTAAAGCTCATAACATTTATAACTATAATAAAACGGGGTATACAACTGTACAAGTGCGGACACTTGTAAGTAAAGTAATATAATAATAGCAAGCATGTGTGTCACGTATGACAAGTTACTTCGGCTGTACGTGGCAGTCTTGTGACCGTGTGTTTCGAATTCCCTAGGGTAGTAGTAGTAGGGAACATAGAAAGATAGACCTTAAAAAAAACACAACAATATAATTTTATGATGTAAATACAATAATATTATATACCTACATACCGTTATTAAAATTAAGGATTATAAACTTAGTAAACATAAGTATAATATATATTATGTCCATAACAACCAAGTACATAAATAACTTAAAAATATACATACTTATATATTTTACAAGTTTCACAATTAATCAGCCAGTAACTTACGCAGTTAGTTCTTGAAAGACAATTTCGTCTCTGACCTCTTAATCTCCAGAGGAAGTGTAATCCACAACCGTGTGGCCGTTACTGTGAACGACTTTAACTGGTATGAGTAGCGATGAGCCGGAATGCCTAGCCTGAGATCTTCGGAATAACGGAGAGAGCGATCGTGAGTTTGACACAGGAAAGAGAACATATACTTAAGATGAGAAGCTGATTGGGGGTTTATTCATTTGTATCTATATTTGATTCGACTAATTTTAATTTTAATTTAATTGCAATTTACTATAATTATTTTCTAAATTTAAAATTATTTTATGTTTTGATATAATTTTATACTTTATGGACTTTGTCTGAAATAAATGGATTTTATTTTTATTTTTTTATTTATTAAGAATACCGTACAGAACACAGAGAATACGAGAATTACGACGTTAACGAAAGGGAAGCCAGTTAAGTTGCGCTCTGTAGAAATGGGAATAATAATGGTCTAAATTTTAGTCTCACCAAAGTTTTAATTTATTTATGTGTACTGAAATATGCAAAGTAAAAGAATGCTGATACAAACTTATACATCTATTTGGCTTTCGGCAGGAACAGTTATTGTATAGTTTGAAAATGAAGCCTTATTTGTATCAACTATTGTAAGCGGAGATTTTGATTTAGGTGTACTTGTTTCAGCTTTGTTTTCGAGGGGATAATGCAGCAGATCTGATATCGAGATATCCAAACCTTCACAAGCCTGCAAATTAGTAGGTATTCTAAATGTGGGGAAATAAAACAAAGCAAAGCTTGAACACGAAATAAGACATCACACATCATGCTTTTTCGTAGGTAAGATAGGTACCAAACCAACTTACAGTTAAGTTATGGCAGGAGGGGTGCATTGTTTTTTTTATAAATTTCCAATTTACTTAAAACTATGGATCGTGGCTCCACTTTTATCGATATGATTTATCGACAATTGTCTAGCACAATCAAAACTAAACTGACAAGGGAACGAATGATGAACGTACGACAATCCAACCGTATGAAGTATACGTTATCTTGTTGATTTTTGTAGTAATTGGCCAATACTTTTTTAAATAAATTTGTATCTTATTTCTTGGAAAACACATTTCACTGTTTTCAAGAAAAAGTAACAGCTTTATTGGGATAAAAAGTTACTTACGGATGAAAAGAAATATTTATTGTCTTGCCGCTATAATTTTTGTTCCGAAGAACCGGCTTCCCCACAGCTGGCACTCATCAAATCTTTCAGATGCTGTGGAGTGAGGGCGTCCGCCCCGGTGGAGCCACTATTAAAGGAATTAATTGCCTTTAATACAGCATCAGAAGTTGTTGTTTTGCTTTTTCCATTCGGTAATAGTTATTCCTGAGACATATGTGTTCGAAAAAACAAACAAACTTCAGCTTTATAATACTAGTACAGATAATAGATAAGTCTCGTTTCACCCACTAACGGGTTTTTGCCCATCGTGGTTGACTTGATGAAGGTATTTCCGATTTTAGGTCTTAAACATATAGTTTGGAACTCCGAAAGCGAATGATCGTCTTTGTCGAACTTATTGTCATCAACCTGTTGGTGGTGGTGGTCGACGTTGATGGTGAATTGGTCCTAGACGCTGTTTCATTCATGAATACTGATTCTGACGTTGAAGGCTTAAATTTACGTTGTAAAGTAAACACACTCAAAATATTAGATTGGTTTAAAGCCTGAGACATGATTATGCTAATAAATCCGGGTAAATTGTATTTACAGTTCGTCCTGAGTTACTTACCATCCAATAAATAATGGCTGAGCTATATCTAGCCTTTATGAATGAATAAATGCTCCATGAATTTTAATAAACTCTTGGTTTTCATCCATACACTCGGGTAGGAGTCACCTTTTGAGCCTGGTGGTCGACTAGCAACAAAGGATTTGTTGTATTTAACCCTAGGGAATTGGAAACAAACGGTCACAAGACTGCCACGTACAGCCGAAGTCACTTGTCATACGTGACACACATGCTTGCTATTATTATATTACTTTACTTACAAGTGTCCGCACTTGTACAGTTGTATACCCCGTTTTATTATAGTTATAAATGTTATGAGCTTTAGATTAAAATCTTTCTCTAACTTTTTTGGAATAAAAAAAATAGCAACGTTTTTGTATTAAAGCTGGTTGATCTGAAGAAACTGGTAGCTTCTGGGGTCTTCAAACAAATTCAGGGTTTCTTGTCATGAATCCTCTGAACTAATCGTTCCTTGCGCAGTTAATGGAAGTCCAAGAATCTAGAACCCTTGTAGAATTGATTGTTGCTTATTCATATGTGAGCTATGTTCTAAGTTAGAACATAGTGAACAAGTGCTTCCCTTCCTCGATTTATTGCCACCATGGTGTCAAATTTTGACTTATTTAATTCAATTTGGACCTGTTTCTTATAATTTTCTTAAGCATTTCGATTATTTCCATATTGTTAAGTAACACCTCTGAAATATTGAATACGAGCATTCTAATCACTGATTACCTTGGGACAGGCTAGCTTATTTTTTTCATAACCGTAACAGAGGTCGCTGGATCAGAGCCAACACAGGTCCATGCTAGAGTCACGCGAAAATATTCGTTCGATAAAACAATTTGAGGCGGGAGTACTGGAAGTTAAAGACGATAATTCTTTTATTTTCGGATGTCAATAAGCACGTTTGACGAACTGATTTTTAAACTTAAAAATAAAATAAGACACTCTAGTTTACTCCGAATACCTACAACACCTACGGAACGCAGTCACTATAGTCTGGCAAATTCGTACGTGACACTCCCATGGTCTGCGGGCGACGGGGGACGAAAGGTTGCGGGGGCATGAAAGAAGAGGGCGGACGGTGGGACCGCGTAGTAGGAACGTCAGTCGCGTGGCGGCTATCGTGGCGGCCGCTTGTGTACACGGGTCATTTTTCGCATCACAAAACATACACTGTATTATACCCAAAGATGAGTCCGTCGATAGGTAAAGTTATTGGTCGTCAGGCTACACAAATTATTTATAATATTTACAAATATTTTAAAGCTCGTAAGGAAGATCCAGCTTCGACTGAACACCAAAATGATGTTAACTTGGCAAATTTAGTAGCTGATATTAGTGGTTTGTCGAATACTGCAGTCCGAAATGTTATTCGCCAAGGAAAATCTCTATGTGATAATGAAGGTGCGGCTAAGTTCAAATACCCAAGAAAATCAAAAATGGCAAAAAAACGAATTGAAATTGATAATTTTACGGAACGTGTTATTCGTCGAAAAGTAACACAATATTATACCATAAGAAAGAAGTGCCTACTTTAAGAAAACTTTATGCCGAATTGAAGCATGATGACATATTAGATTGTTCACGTTAATATTTACGGAGTACCTTACATACGTTGGGTTTTAAGTATAAAAAAGGGCAATCCAAACGAAAATTACTCATAGAGCGCGCAGACATTACTTCTCTTAGGTGGCACTACCTTCAAGCTAAAAAAAATATCAAAATGAAGTTAGACCAATATTTTTTCTGGACGAGACTTATGTTAATCAATCACATACAGTATCAAACTGCTGGCAATCTATCACCGAACATGGAGTCATGACAAATATTGGCAAGGTTTTAGATTATTTTTTGTGCATGCTGGTGGTCGCACCGGATTTGTCAATAATGGTTTATTGATATTTGAATCACATTTAGCACAATTTAGCACGAAATTACGTCAATTCAACATTGGATCAGAAAAAAGACGCCCTTGTAAGCTTGTTGCTTGCACTGCTGAAAAATGGGAAAAATGTGATGATCACATAATAAAAAATAAAAATAAGTACTATAAAGAAGACATGATATATGATGAAGAATTTGATAAGTTGGTAATATCTCTAAATGATGATTCTGATAGCTCCGATTATGACAGTAAGGATAGTTCTGAAATGGAATGTGACGATAGTGATTAAGTTTTATATTATGCAAATAAATTGAATATTCATAAAAGTATGTTTCGTTATGCGTTGGTCTGATATCCTGCCTACCAACTCACAGTTACTAAAGTTAAAGACAATGATGCAATAGCTGTAGGTTTCGTACTAACCTGTTGATAATTAGGCATATCTGGCATATGTAAAGTTGTATGATGTCTGCGACGACACGTGAAGCAACTATGCTTTGAAAAGATATGTTTCTCTTTGTATGGCTGTAAACAGTTACACATAAAGCTTTGGAACGTACAAAATTAAGACGTTGCGAGACAGTTATCGTCAAAAAATTTGGACATTTATGTAAATTTTGATTTAGTCGACACATTATACAATTTGTTTGAGATGGTTTTACATAATTGACATAAACTGTTTTTACATAAGTGGGTTTGTTTTCGTGACTTTTATCATTCAATAGTATAAATGCAGTTCTACGTTGGTTGAGAAAATCTAATAATTCTGACAATTTAGCAATTGAGTGCCTTTTCTGTTAATTTCCCATGCTGCTCTTAAAGAATTGTCTAGTTTTTGTGATATTAGAAAAACTAAAATGACATCCCATTGATCTACTTCCAATTTTATAGCTTTTAGTGAATCTAAACTTTGCTGTAAGGTGACTAAGAATTCTTTTAGATTGTATGTAGAGAGTGTGAACCGAGAGTTTTTGAGGTCTATTTTTAGGTCTAAAAAACTTAGATCCGACCGTTTGGACAGTTTCCACAAACCCGTTGTTTATTTCGTCCACTGATACGCAATTTTCTAGGCAATCAAAGCGGTTTGACAACTCGAGTTGAAAGCTCTCCGGATTTTGGATATGGGCACGAGTAGGTCGGAGCGTGGACTTCATCAAGCGGGACCTTTCCAATTTGACATTTATATTCAATATGCCTCGAACCATACGGTGATCACTACCGGTTTTTACCCTGTTGATCACGGAGACATCATTGAATAACCGTCTCTTGGTGATCATGATGAAGTCTATCTCATTTCTCGCCTTGCCATCCGGACTCAGCCAGGTCCATTTCCTTTGAGGCGGCTTCTGGAAGAAAGAGTTCATCGCAAAGAGTCCCTCCTTCTCCAGAAAGTCGGCCAGCCTATTTCCCCTGGCGTTCCTTTGACCATATCCAAAAGGTCTCACTTTCAACTCATCCACGCCTCGCTTGCCGAGTTTTGCGTTGAAGTCCCCCATAACAACAGCTTAAAAACAATAAGGCACCTGGCGAGGACGGAATCACAGCAGAACTCCTGAAGGCGGGTGGAACACCGGTACTTAAAGTCCTTCAGAGACTCTTTAATTCCGTTCTGCTAGAGGGCATCACGCCTGAGGCATGGAACGGGAGTGTGGTGGTGTTGTTCTTCAAAAAAGGAGACAAAACCTTATTGAAGAACTATAGACCCATCTCACTCCTAAGTCATGTCTACAAGCTGTTCTCAAGGGTCATCACGAATCGTCTCGCACGTAGGTTTGATGACTTCCAGCCTCACGAACAAGCCGGATTCCGAAAAGGCTATAGTACCATAGACCACATTCATACGCTAAGGCAAATTATACAGAAGTCCGAGGAGTATAATATGCCTCTATGTTTAGCTTTTGTGGACTATGAGAAGGCCTTTGATTCGATCGAAACTTGGGCGGTGCTTCGGTCTCTTCAGCGGTGTCACATAGACTATAGGTATATAGAGGTGTTAAAGTGTCTATATAACAACGCCACCATGTCGGTCCGAGTACAGGAACAGAATACGAGGGCGATTCCATTGCGACGAGGTGTAAGACAGGGCGATGTTATATCTCCGAAACTGTTTACAGCGGCATTGGAAGACGCCTTCAAGCTCCTGGAATGGGAAGGATTCGGCATCTCCGTCAATGGCGAATACATAACACACCTTCGGTTTGCCGATGACATAGTCGTTATGGCAAAGACGCTGGATGATCTAGGCACTATGCTCGAAGACCTCGACCGAGTATCCCAACAAGTGGGTCTTAAAATGAACATGGAGAAGACGAAAATTATGTCGAGTTCCCTTGTTGTACCCACTCCAGTATCCATTGGGAACTCAACTCTCGAAGTTGTCGACGAGTACGTCTACCTGGGACAAGTGATCCAATTGGGTAGGTAACTTTGAGAAAGAGGTCAATCGACGAATCCAACTCGGCTGGGCAGCGTTCGGGAAACTGCGCAAGAGCGTCTTCTCGTCTCAATTACCTCAGTGTCTGAAGACGAAAGTCTTCAATCAGTGTGTGTTACCAGTGATGACATACGGATCTGAAACGTGGTCTCTAACTATGGGCCTCATAAAGAAGCTCAAAATTACACAACGAGCGATGGAGCGGGCTATGCTCGGTGTTTCTCTACGAGATCGAATCAGAAACGAAGAGATACGTAGAAGAACCAAGGTAACGGTCATAGCCTTGAGAATCAGTAAGCTTAAGTGGCAGTGGGCAGGGCACATAGCGCGAAGAACTGATGGCCGTTGGGGCAGGAAAGTTCTAGATTGGAGACCCTTCGACCAAAGACGCGGCGTGGGACGTCCACCAACAAGATGGACAGACGACCTTAAAAAGATCGCAGGATCAAACTGGATGCAGACCGCTAGTGATCGGTCGCTGTGGAAAGCCGTGGGGGAGGCCTATGTTCAGCAGTGGACGTCCTTTGGCTGATTATGATGATGATGATGATTAAGTATGTAGAGATAGTTTTAAAATTTATAATTTACTTGAAATGAAAATTAACAATAAGGGTCTGATTTTCATACCTTTTGGATAAAATCTCGAGTGCCTTACTATAGTTCTCCTCAGTGATGTGTAGAGATGAAATTAGTCCAGTGGCTTCACCAGACAAGGCCGACTTTAGATATTGTAGCTTATTTATGGTGGGCAGATCGGCACCATCAACAGATGCGTAGAAAATATTCTTGAAAGCTGTCCATTCACGTATGTCACCAGCAAATTTGGGCAGTTCGAGCAGAGGAAGCCTGACCTTAGGGTTTTTAGGTTACAGTCGTGGATTGGAAATTATTCAAAGTTCTTTATGCGTGTTATATCCCTGAAAACCTGAAAGGAAATATTCAATTTTTGCCTTTGCGGCTTCAGTTGACTGGCGTTCATGTTCATGAGCGGCCGCGTGCTCGCCATCTTGGCATTCGATCTGCCTCGTTCTCGTTCATCTCGAGAAATTGTAACAGCAAATATAATTCGTATCAAATTTGCAGAGTATTTCATGTCACCAGAAGGGCGAGTACACTGACTGAACCAATAGGCATAGCTAGCAGACTATCGGTACTAATAATGTCTTTGTATAGAAATAATTAAAATAAAATGTAACTCACCAAATTCATTTTTTTCTTTGTCGGACAACTTTTCAAAGTCTTCATTTAATTCCATACAAATATCGTTCCAAGCGGCGGTTCCAAAAGTAGATTGTCTTTTTTTATAGCATTCTTGGCTTTTGTCCTACAATACAGGCTTACTTTAAACCAAAGTTATTAACAATTTCATGTCAATATCCATTTAATCCAGGCACGTAAGCAGACGGCACTCAATTTACTGAAAATCGGCAGTACGTCCGGTGGCGTCGACACGCGCCAATACACTGGCATGGATGACCGCTCTTTCTTACGCCGGACCGTTATCCGTGGCGCCGTGGGGATGCGGCGGTAAATCCGGCGAAACTTGTACACCAGACCTTTGTCCGGTGCATGTACACACTCCCATATAAACCATACACCACCCTTAATCCGGCGAAAGAAACGGTCCGTTTTCCGGTGAAAAGGCAAAAGGTAACTTCTAGTCAGTATGTTATGTTTAAATTATTAAATTTCTTGACACAAGTCACAATAAAATGATCCAATCCCAGATCCAATCTATATTTCTCATCTATGAAGTCTTTATCAATGAATATTACCGTTGCTTTAAAGCTTGATACTTCTTTCTCTATAGAAGCAACTCTATTACAAGCTTTATAAAACAGTCCAGCAATGTCGTATGGAGTAATTTTTATTAAATATCTTGATTTTATCTACAAGTTGCATTCTTTGTTATAAGCTATTTTGAGCGGGGAATAAAATGCAACGTCAAGGTGCTGTAGACGGTAGGATGAATGTGGAGGACTGGTTAGCATTATGATATGGTTCTCTTTTGCCAATTTCCAAGCTTCTAGAGTAGTATGACTGTTATAATTGTCCAATATTAGCAATACTTAATGTTTTGCAGAAGGCTTGGTGTGTTTAATAAAATGATGAAGCCATAAAACAAATATCTTTTCGTCAGTCCAGCCATTGTGTAAACATGTGTAAACGGCTCCCATTGAACCATCTTTTTCCAACTGTGGTGAGTGACGTTTACGGGGAAATATGAAAAGGGGAGGGACGAACAATCCAGACGCATAAACAGCACTTAACAGTGACCTCTTTCCCATGACGGTACTGACCCGACGCGTTTTTGTCCTTTGGGAGCTATAATTTTTTCCTTTGGACGGTCGTTATACCAGTATCGTCTACGTTGTGAATCCTTTAAGGCTCGAAGTTATGTTGCTCCATTAGTTTCTCCAAGTTCTTGAAAAAAAACTTTATCTCAATCTTATTAAATCCAAGTATTCGGTTGATACTGATGGCTTCAGGCTTTCTATTACTCAAATCTGAATGACAAAAATCAAGCCAGCCAATCTTTTCTTGCAGACTGATTGACTTGGTTAAACCGTTTCTCAATACCGACTTGCTAAGCTATACTGTTACATACTTTGCGAAACTGTTCTCTTGTCAAACGAGGTTGGCCGAAGGTGGTTAACCAGTATTTCTTCTTGTGCAACATTAAATACAGTACGTCTTCCCAGCTTAGGCGAGTTTTTGTAGCTACTGTCGTCGGTTTTCGCTAAATTGTATCGCTTCTTAAGAGTGCCTTAAGCAATACCAGTTTGTTGCGATACTTTGTACACCGAAATTCCACCTCTTTTGAGAAGAGATACCGCATTTTATAATGAATCCACTGTCCAAGAAGCTTTAGTGGTTGTCCAACTTCTTTTACGTGGCATCTAAAATAAAAAATATGCATTGTATATCTCTGAACTGACTAAATGGGAGCAACGTCGGGTAATAAGAGCCTAATAGCCTAGTTATTAGCCGCTGACCACCATTTAGAAAATTAATAACATAAATATGTAATTGTATTCTCAATCACAATTCAACTATTTGTACTTGTTAGTTAACGAATCTAAAGATATAATAAGCATAATGACAATAAAATAAGATTATGTTTTATGCTGGCAAACGGCAATTTCTTAAAAGCGTAAAGCAAAAAACACACAATCGTCCCTCGTGACCAAACGAATGTCACTAACTGTTCGAGCGCGTCAGGCGAAGTTTGCCGATTGTTGGCGGAAGAAGCCGAGTATCTATGATCGTGCAAATGTGTCTGCGTTCCGTTCAAACACCATAGCTTCCATTGCCCGACCGCTCTCAATACCCCGCGTTCCCCTAAGGAAAACATGTGCTCAAAAGTATCTTCCTCCATCAACATAGGATTCTCGTGCGCCCACTTATGCCTTTTATGCTGCTCATTTATATTAACATCTTGTAGCGAATGTAAACTCATCAATAAATTAATAATCCATTGCAGAAAAACTACATGTCAATTGGTCAAGCCGGTTAGGAAATACATGAGTACAGTCGCCGTCAGATATATTGGAGCAGACAAAGTGACCAAATACTTCTGAACAGTTTAAAATGTCAATAAGTTCCATACACTACAAGTTACCATTAATATCAGAACATTTATTACTTTATTAATATCTGAGCAGAAGCTAGTTAATAACTTCTAGACACACAACTAACCGGCGACTGTACAAACTCACAAACTTCGTCTCACCCTAAACGCATACACGTTCTCCGTTCCGTCGCACGTAAAAAGAGAATCAATTGTAGCACCCAATCAATTCAAGTGGCTTGTTCGCTGTCGCTTTATGCAACAAGCAATTTTCAAATAATTGATAAATTACAGAATCAACAATTTATTGTAATTTATTCGAACCAACTGCTTAAGAGCGGTTTCGCTCTACGTCCGATCCGAATCCAATCTGAACCCGTGAAAATATGGATCTTAAAAACTCGGAACGAATTCGGATATTCCTTACCTACTGGTCCTACTATCTCTTATAAAAATTCAAGCAATTCAGGACCCATATTTTAGAATACGTCACTACACGGAGCCACAGTGGAGTGTTCATCATAAGTCCTTTCAATCGACGTCAATTTCTGGCAAGTAAGAACGAAGACAAAGAAGAAGAAAAGAATTCTTGGTTGCACCCTCTCTTGCTGGACCGACGATTAAAAGCAGCTTTTTATAATCAGCACGCAGTGTTAATACGACAGGAAAGGAGTATTGGCAAAATCGTATGGCGCTTAGTCTATCAGCGGTCTGGAACAATTTTAATTTTTTTTGGTGTATTATCACCCTCAAGATGTTTTATATCTGTGGTGTAATTATTAATAGAATTAAAAACATTTTTATAGTATATATGTCGACGTCGAGTTGCCTTCGGATGTAAAATGGCTTATATCTTTAAAATGATGCAAATGACGCCGAGTTGCCTTGTTTAAATTTATTTAAAAGGCATTGTAACGAATGATTAAGGTATTTGATTTGTTCCTTGGTTTTATTGAAATTTCGCATTCTCGTTTACTGACGTTTTCTACATTCTAGTTTACCTTTATGCCTTACTTAAACAACTAATCAGAAATAAATATTACTTGTACAATAATTTAGATCAGCTTCACTTACCTTCAAGTGACTGCCAGCATTTTGTTGCCACAGTTGTGTGCGTGCTAGTGCTTGTTGTGTACGTATGGCCTCGCGATGCATTGCGCAGTACACCGTCGTTTGTTATCTGTTTACACTTTGCCTGTCAATATCTCAGTAACGCGTCACTCTATATCAATAGCTCGTATGGTTTCCGCACAAAAAGACTACGAATTGAGTTATCCTCTAGTATAGATTTTGTACAGACTGACCCCTTATCATCAACATAGAAGCATAGTAAAATTACTCTTAAACGCTACAGTAACTTAAAAAGTTCAAATCTATCTCTAAAACCATAGACCGGCGTTGAAGGTCCTCAACAGGCAGCGTTGAAGTTGGTATGTGCACTGCCGATAATGATCCCACTTGATTTTAGTCTGCTGGAACTAAATAAGAAAAAAAATCTTTCCATGATATGACCGAGCTTGACGTATTTGGTACGTTTCTAGGGCGAATAAAATCAGATCTCTCGTTTTCAATATTGGGTAATACAAAATATTATTCCTATTCGCAGTAATGCTTTGAAAGTAGGATGTGCATCTGTACATATTTTGAGCTTCAACCATATAAGCCAAATTATTTTCTAAATTCATTCGCTCCCTGATTAATAATAACTGCATTGAAGTCATCATTCAGTGGTGATCCTATTTTATTGAACTGTTTTGATATCTATGTAATCCTGTTTGTGTGGTCTTCCATGTCGTCATGGCAAATAGATTTCTAAGAAGTCCTACAGCCCAATGTCTTCGTAGGTCTTTTCCAAATTGCTCCATGCCTCGTGCGCCGTCTAAGCACTCCTGATGTGTGGAATGGCAGATGGTTGCACAAAAAGCGCTATCTGCGCCAAAGCTTTCTTTGCTTTGTCGTATCATCCTGAGACTCACCTTCCTTTTTCGTCTTCTTGCTCGTCTTGATCTCAGTTTTTACTTCGCGTGAAATAATTACTAGCTTTTCAGGCATTAATCTGTTCCGTTTTTCGGATTGAATCAATCCGGCAGTAGAGAACGCCACAGACGATGGTTTGATGGAAACATCAGCACCCGGTTGCAGATTAGGTGATCTGAGATAGGAATATATTTCTTCTTTGATAGGATTGTATGAAAAAGAACAGGAAAGAATAGGAAAGAACACTACAAATATGTGGAATATTTGTAGTGTTCTTTCCTATGCAAGAGATATTGGCGTCACAGTATTTACATTTCGACTTTTGAGTTTGATTCTGCTAATTTTTGAAAGTGCTGCCAAATATTTGCACTAGTTTACTTCCTTTTCGATGTCATTTTTGTCGTTTCTTGCAGTACTAAGGTACTTTATTAATTTAAACTACACTTCTCTAACTTTGGCAAGAGAAAACCAACGTAAAATAATTTAAATACACCTCAGGAGAGCCCTTTACGGCGCAAGAACTTTTTTTTTTCATTATTGTTGTTGTTTATAGATGACCACAACTCATTTAGATAATGGGAAAAATGATAAATAAAAAGTACATAAAAATAATTGTTTATTTTTTAAAAAAAAAACATGGTGATGTAGTAGTGCATCATGGTGTTAAAACATAGCACAACTTAGTACGTATGAAAAGTTTAAAAAGCAGTAATTATTTTTGTTAAAACATAAGGCTACGCCTCATTTTTGACATTCAGTTTGCGCTGTTCCTGTACATCCCGGTAATTTGCATCTCAGCCTTTTTTCTGCCCATACAGGCCAGTGTCCCATCTGATCCAGTCGCACTTCTTTTGGTGGAATATACTGACAAGGGCCTTTCTTTTTTTTTGTCCTGGATTTGTACTTCTACTTCGGAAGTGCGCTTGAGCCGGTTAATTGATTTATATTTTACCAATGTCTCAGCAATTTCTAGTCGAAAATCAGCAGAAGGTAGCATTCGGTTCTTACTGTTGCTGTCATCATGAATTCTTCTGTATAACAGCATAGCATTTCTTCTGTATAGAAATTGATAAAATAGTCGTAAAAACAAGCGTTTGCTTCGATGTTTTATTTTAATAGCCCTTTACGCAGTCCATCAAGTCCACACCACACATGTGGCGATTGTATTCTGCGACTATGAAAGGCCGCTCTACAGTAATATGTGTCTTTTGCGACTTGTCAAATCGACTTACGACAGATGTAGGGTTCTTGCCAGCAAAACTAGATAAAAGATTTACAATCTTATTGTCTGTCCAGGCCACTAAAGATATACCAACGCTATTATAACTTGCGACCTGTTCAACTGATATCCCTCGCGGTTGTTTTTTCAGCTGCTTTTCTTCAGGAAGTTTGCAGTTCGGAATGCGATTTCTCCTTACGGTGCCCAAAGCCAAAATACCACGGCGTGCTAAAAAATCGATCAAAGGTAAAGAAGATATGTGTAGTAGTTATCAAAAAACAGTCGATAGTTTTGGTTGACAGGTATGACTCTGGCAAGTCGGACTACAACGTTAGCTGACGCACCTAACTGTGGCTCGCCATATGCGCATGTATTCTCCTGACCACTATAGACTTCAAACTTGTAACCATATCGACTTACGCCACAAATAACAAACACTTGTGGGGTTTGTCTGGCAAATATTGCTTGAGGGCACTTCGGGCTTTAGAAGAACACATTTGTTCGTCAACAGGCAAATGTTGTTCTAAGGGCACTTTAGCAAAATTATGGTTTAGTTTTTCTATCAATGGTCTGATTTTATAGAGTCTATCGGAATTTGGCTGACCATAAGGTATCATTTTGGTGTTATCATTGAAACGTAATGTCTGCCTCAGACACTCGAAACGTTTTAGCGACATGGCCTCGCGTATGTGAGGATAACCAATTTTTTTCTGACCAGTACATTCGCACATTAGGCATATGAATTATGGACATGAAGAAAATTATTCCGATTACAGGTTTACTGACATCTTTTTGCACGCTGTACAGGTTTGTTTCGTCTCTAATAAGATCGAAACTACCGACAGTAAACAGATAGGAAAATAGCTGAGTCTCCAGCTCCAATATTTCATTGGATAACAAGGAAGATCCCCGGAACTTCTACTGGTCGTCGTTCAACTCAAAGTTTTTAGTTTTCCAGATAATATTAGCCTTAGGAACACGTGTGCTTTTTGAAGTGGTCGCAATACTGGTACTGGGTACTGTAACAGCAAGTGGAGTCTCACATGGCGGATCCGTTATTCTACTATTGGTCACCAAGTTCTGCGCCAACATGTTGCTGTCCTGATCTTCGGGGTCTGGTATTTCTGGTTCATCATCCGAGTCTTCGTGTACATTTCGTTCCAATATGTACGACGACGAAAACACAAAATCTTCTTACTACTAAAAAAAGAATTAAACTATATTTTCATAGGCATATGCCTAAGGTAATATTCATCACAGTCCATGGTTTGAGTGAAAATTTTGATGAATTAACCAATTTAACGTCTTTTAATTGACAATCTACAAAGAAAATATAAAATCAAACCAACAACATCCAAAATCTTCTTATTACTGAAAGTTCAAAAAAAATACTAAAATCTCTATTATTTTTTATATTACACATTTCGTTAAAAATCATAGCTTTTGGTTCCATAAAAATTATTAATTATTATATATAAAGATATTTTATACAATAACTAATTTAAATCAGTTTTCTTCATCCGATAAAGAAACTTCACGCGATGAATTTTCATAAATAAAAAAATGATTTGCGGGTATTATGCCAATTTTACATATGACGAGTGAATCTTTATGTTTGTTGCGACTTATAAGAAGTTCTCCCTCATATGCCTGTTTGATGGAAAATTTCCGAGATAATCTAGCTGTGTTCTGGGTACCAAATCGCAAAACCACAATAGTTTTAGATGCATCCTCAAAATCATATCTATATTCAATTCTGTCAAAACTATGTGCATTAACTGTAACTTCTTTTACGCGTGTTCGATGTATTCAAGTTTAGACTTCCCGCTCTTCAAATAATCTCTCCGTTTTCTTTGTGGAATGTTGTACGATTCAGATGCATTGTATGAAGATAACATGCCTCTTTGGACAGCAGCGACAGCTGCTTCTGTCATTTTGTTTTTTTACAGACATATTAGGAAGCTGTAAAGGTTTAACCCGACATTGTTAGCCAGTCATTACACACACTATGTACTGTTCCCGTGGCAGCGGTCGTGCCTGCGGGGGATCCGGCTGCTCCTTGATTGCGGGTGGCGCCGAGGTTACGTGCGTAACTTCTCTCCGAATCCGCGATATTATTTTCCTCTTGCATTGTAGTCTCATGCAGAGCATAGCATTAGTCCCATGATTATTGCTATACTCATAACACAAATCCCAAGTAGTTCAACTTTGTTTAGGCTGCTGAAACGACAAATCCATCCTTCGACGATTACCTTGGCAACTAAGCCAGCTGTGATCGTGTGAACAGGGAAAGCACTGCCAATTAAAGTCACTAAATATTTGTATTCCTCTTGTGGTCGGGAGCCTTTGTCAATATGTGTGTTAGAATTTTTCCCGTGGTTCAAAATGCCCCACTTCAGACACAATGTAACGCGCGACTTTTGCGCGTTGGCACGCTTAACAGGTTTTGGTTCACAGCCCTACTATCTTTATTCCAAATAAGACCAAAATTATGTTTGTGAAGCAAGCTTTCTACGAATCCCTGCGAGGCTTTTACCATGGATTAATTCAAACACTTTCTTCCTGAAATCCTTCGGTATGTAAGGTCTCACGCTGTCAGTCGAGACTTCATAATAAACTATTTTATTGATCCTGGCACTAGGCATTCTTTTAATGTAACGCGTGAGTTATTGTTTGGTTAATATCGCAACATTTTTGGTTGATTGTCGCCTTCTTGTTTGTAAGCTATGTCTAGCGTTTTTATTCATGCGTCCGCTTCAATGCACAACACCGCATTCGCTACAATGACGACCCATCTGGTGTAGTGGTCGAGTAATCGCCTACTACGCAGCGGGTGCGGGTTCGATCCCCGCACAATACAAACATTTGTGTGCATGAACATGTCTGTTTGTATTGGTCTGGGTGTTTTCTATGTATATTATGTATGTATTTACAAACAAAAAGTATTTAAGTATTATATCCGTTGTCTGGCACCCATAACACAAGCTTTGAGTAGCTTACTTTGGGGCTAGATGGCGGTGTGTGGGAATGTCCAAAGGAAAAAAATAATGTCTTCGCTACCTACCATATGACGTATTTCTGTCATATATTCCCTAATATAGGCAAACTGTCGTATCCGCCTAGGTATGTCTTGTCTTTGTCTGAATTTAATTTACTAAATGCGAACGTAAGCGACTCATGGTCTGTATAGATCACTAATTCATGACCTTCGATCATTTTTCTGAAATAGTGCACATGTACGAGGGGCACTCAATAATTACTTAGCCTCGCCGCCCGATGGCGACGTTCTTACAAAAGAGTTTTACTATCGTGCAGTAAATACTTTTTGAAGTCTACTATGTAGTTTTCAGTCTTTTCCCTTTATTTGTTTTGTTTTGACAGCCTTTGGAAGCGACCGTGTCGGTCGGTTTGACAAAAATGGAAAAAAAACAAAATCGTTCAGTGATAAGATTCTTGTTTTTGGAAGGGAAAACGCGCAGCGAAATCAAAGAGCGGTTGGATGCTGTGTACGGTGACTCTTGGTGGTTCGGTGGCACCAAAAACGGCTACTACGGAGGTTAACGTAAAAAAAAACCACGATCTCGTGTTAACAGACCGGCGTTTGAAGATTCGCGAGATGAAAAAGTTGGCGCGATGGGTGCCGCGTTTGCTCACACCAGACAACAAGCGCAACCGTGAGACCACATTGGCGACATGTTTGGCGCTGTTTCAACGCAATCCAGCAGATTTTTTGTGTCGTTTTGTGACCGTCGACGAAACATGGGTTCACTGGTACACACCAGAGACCAAAGAACAATCCCACCTCCGCCCATGAGTCTTCCTGCCGTCTTGGCATACGACCCGAATAGTGAGAGACTCCGACCGGTCTTTCTCCTCCGTGCCTGCTAATTAGGCTGCTTCACCGATCGGTGCTTGCTTCAGGCTCCCTACAAGTTTCTGTTTCCTGTCCCCTCTGAATTTCACCTCTCCCCCTTCTGGGGCGTGAACACCACAAAAACGTGACTTCGCTTCGGGCTGCTCTACTTGTCTAATCTGAAACCAATCACACTTCAAAATTACGCCTAAGCATGTGCCAGGAGTGCGCAAATTCGCGCAATGCCTCCCAGTTGTTACGGCTACTCACGAGGTCCTGGTGATAGCTCAGACCAGGTTGAGCCGTTCGTATAGCGTCTAGCATCTTATGTCTGGTTTCCGCGTATAGCTCACATTCCCAAAGTGCGTGATCGCGGCTCTCTTCAACTTCCTCACCACAGGGGCACAGTGCCGACTCGCACAGCGCAAGCTTATGTAGGTGCCGTCTGAAGCAACTGTGTCCTTTGAGAATCTGCGAAACAACGTAGGCCGGTTCGACCCAGTCGAAAGATAACCTCACGACTACGTCGGGAAAGAAGCTGAACAACTCGCGTCCGTCCTCGCTCGAAAACCACCGCTCTTGCCAAGTGGCAACAGTCTCCTCTCTGATGCGACGTTTTAATTACCTACGCTCCCTGGGGGCCAGTTAGTGCCTCTCCTGCTCACTTTGTCCCGCACGAAAAACTTCCAAGTCGCCAGGGAGAACTCCCGAAAGCACCGTTAGTGCCGCGGAACTGCACGTCCTGTAGGCCTTCGTAAGTAATATTAGCGCCGGCCTCTGAGTGCTAATCAGCGCTCTGCGGATAACAAAACTCGACGAGCGTCGGCACCATACAGCCGCAGCGTACGTCAAACACGCCACATAGGTCCCTGAGTACAGGACATTAAGGGCGCGGTATCGGACGCCCCAGGAGTACGCCGACACCAGAGACACCTTCGCAAAACAGCGGGCGGCACTCTCGCCAATCAATCTCGCATGCGGCATGTAGGACCTAGCACCATCTAGGGTAACACCCAACACCTTCGCCTGGGAAACGCTTACGATCGAAGCACCGTCCAGTTTGATAATCGGAGCCCGCTGGAATTTACCTTTGTGCGTCATTGTGAGGGACTTCCCAAGGGAGAAACCGAGTCTATTTCGTGCTCCCCAACCGGATATGTTCCCCAACATCGTAGCGGCTTTGCGTTCGATATCAGCCCTATCTGTGCTTCTATCGATATCGTAACATCGTCGGCGTATGCAGTAAGGTGGACTCCGTCGGGTCGCGGCAGCGGAAGAAGGTCATTGAGAAGGAGGTTCCAAAGTGTCGGGCCGAGCACCGATCCCTGTGGACACCCCATAGTGCTGCGTTTCCAGGTCGTTTGGTTCCCCACATAGAGTCCCACATGCCTGTTCGTGAAGTAACTGACCAATATTCTGTAAATGTTGGGCGGAATGCCCGCCTGCTCGGCCTTCAACAAAATCATTGGCCACCTCGCGTTGTCAAAAGCACCAGAGATGTCCAAAAAGAATCAGCTGCACGTAGGGCCCGGCACTGTTCTCTGTAATAGAGTTAATAGCGTTGAGCGCCGTGACCGTAGAGCGGCCACGGGTGAAACCGTGCAGTACAGGATATCACCACGCGCTCCAAGATCTTACCTAAGATAAGTAGTAAGGTGACAGGCCTGTTTGCCTTCGGGTCCGAAAGAGGTTTACCGTTACCCTTCGGCAGAACGAGAAGTCTTCCGACCTTCCAAATGTCGGGAAAGATACGTTGAGTTATGCATAGACGATACATATGCCACATCTCGTCCGAGGCTATGCGCAAAGCTCTAAGTTCGCAATGAAGTTGTTCCTCCTGGTCTCCTCCCATTTGGCGCGATCGCTGCCAGTCACGACGTGATCGACTAACTCCGCGGCGCAACTGATCTAGCTCTGGCGACCACCACTCGTATCTTCCGTCGTTCTTACGTGCGCACTGAGCGAGGATCTCTCGAGCACTGCGCAGAAGAACTCCGGTGTACCTCTCGCAGTACTGTGCAGCGGGGAGGTGTGTTGCCACATTGCCCAGACGAGCATGCAGCACCGCGCAAAACCTGGTCCAATCCACACCTTTCGTGCGGAACGGTGCCGGCAACTGGTCGCCGTCTCCTTGCACTGCTGAAATCGGGCGTGCATTATCATTCGTGATTTCAAAAGTGATCAACTGATGGTCGCTCAGGCTGGCGCCCTCGTGAACCATCCAGTTACCCACATTGACTCCTCTCGAAGAAAGCGTAAGGTCTACATTGGACATACCATTCGGTCCGCTGAAAGTAGGTGGTTGGTCGGGAACATTGGGTATCAGAAGGTTTCGTCCGAGGATGAAGCCCTCCATGTGATTCCTCCTGTACTCGGTGTCCCTCCCTCGGCCTATGTATTGCCTTTCTTCACAAAACCACATCGGTGAATGTGCATTGCTGTTAAGACCAAAAATAATTGGTTTGCCAGCAAGCTGGTTCATAACTGTATCCAGATGTTGTATGTGACGGCTGATGTCGTGGCTGTACTGAAAGTATGCTGAAACAATGTAGACGCTCGAGTCTCGGTACACAATGTGAGCGACCAGACAGTAGTCCTTGCTCAGGTGATGCAGCACAGTAACCGCTACATCCCTGTTCAATACGAGAACGCTAGCCATAGGGTTCTCACCACACTGCAGAAGCCCGGGGTGACGACGATACTGCTCCTGGATCAAGACTAGATCCAGTCTGAGCGAGCGTACCACCACCGGTAGCTCTGAGGTAGCGGACTCGGAACTGTTGAGATTGAGCTGCCCTACCCTTAGTCTCGTGAGAGCCAGCTTAGTGGTACTGCAGCATGCTCACCGTCTGCTGCTCAGAGTACAGCCGGGCTGGACAGGTCGCCGCTGCGGTAGCGTGGGTATGTGCGTCTTAGCGCTTGCAAGTGGCACAGCACTGCGTCGTGGCTTGGCACTCGGCAGATTTGTGCCCGGTCTCGCCACACGGCGGGCCAACTCTTCGATAGTAAAAGAGCGCTCCATATCTGTGGGGTCGTCCCCACCGCTAGCCGCCATGGCGGCGCTGCGATCGCTCCGTGAGCAACGCGTAACGATACAAAATAACCGGTAACGTTACCGCTACCGATTAAATATAACGCACGCGGCGCGCAACGGAACGCAACACGGACACCTGTCAGAAACGTCACCGGCACTGACAGTGAAAGTGACGTACGTCAAGATGACGCGAGCTGTCAAACGCAGACCACGCGGTCGCCTAACCTCGCGAGCACGCGGTCCTAACCTCACTTTAGCACGCGGTCTCGTTTCACGGCTTTTTCGGCTAAAAACCACGTATCTCGCGAAATTAGGCAACAAAAACACCACTCACTCGCCAGGCAGTAAAAACCACCTGTCCTTATAGCCCTCCTAGGCCGGGAAAACCGGCGTAGACGGCTTTTCTTTCCTTATTATTTCCAGCGCACGATTTACAGAGATCACGACACTTTTTATTTATAATAACGTAAATCTTCCACCGCGATATATATTAATAAAAATATATAGGTGGCACAAATTTTACCAATGCACCAGACACGAAAGATTTTATCTCGGGAGATGAAGATAGCACCCAGAACCAAGTCGCGTATTTTAAAAGATGACTTAGGATTTGCAGCCTATAAGAGACGCACTGGTCATTTTTTAATTGATAATTTAAAAAAGAATAGGGTGGTAAAATCGAAAATACTACTGAAGCGAAACGCAAAGGGCGGTCACAGAAATTTTTTATTTACGGATGAGAAAATCTTTACTATTGAGCAACATTTTATCAAACAAAATTACCGTATTTATGCTCAAACCTCTAAGGAAGCTTCCCAATTAGTCGACGGAGTGCAACGTGGGCATTATCCGACTTCAGTGATGGTTTGGTGGGATGTTAGCTATGAAGGAGTGACTGAGACATATTTTTGTGAAAAAGGTATCAAAACATCGGCACAAGTGTATCAAAATACCATTCTTGAGAAGGTAGTTCAGCCTCTTAACAACACCATGTTAAATAACCAAGCATGGCCTTTCCAACAAGACTCGGCGCTGGGTCATAAAGCTCGGTCTACGCAGTCTTGGTTAGAAGCGAGCGTTTCGGACCTCATCAGTCTAGTCCCGATCTTAATCCGCTGGATTATGATTTATGGTTAGTTTTAGAGAGTACGGCTTGCTCTAAACGCCATGATAATTTGGAGTCCCTAAAACAATCCATTTGGCAGTGAAGAATTTTCCCATGGAAAGAGTGCATGCTTCTATTGATAACTAGCCTCAACGTATAAAGGACTGTATTGCAGCCAATGGAGACTACTTCGAATAAGCTTTTTATATTTTAATTTGTTTTATATTTATGTATAAAACTAACATACTGTAAAAGTAATAAATATTATTTGTTTTTTTTTGTGACAATATTTATGACAAGACTAAGTAAAATAATAAGGCTGCCTGCATAAGGTCGTCCTTACATTGTTGAAACTGCGAGATTGCTAGATCCTTTTATCTTTTATCTTTTATCCTCTATTTTAAGTGTGATGTTTATACTTATCTAATTCAAATTGATTAGCCGCGGCACTTGGTGAGATCTATAAAAAAATAACATACCCATAAATCTTCTGAGCTCCTTTACAGTTGTTGGCCTGGGGTAATCAACGATAGCCTGCACCGTCTGCTCGAGTTGACGTACACCTTCCGTGGTTACCTCGTGACCTAGACACACTTTTTCTTTCACTGCGTGTGATGACCGCTCGGATAACACCTACTTCCTTAATCTTCGGCCTCTCCCGGTGAGACCCGATTCTGGGAGCCCGAGAAAAAACCGCGGCTTCAGAATATGGCAACTACCCGGATATCTTGTGAGTTCGGTCCGTGTCACGTGCGAATGTGCGCAGTGAGCTGTCTGTCTAGACACCAACACTAAGTGTTAGTCGAGTTTATGAAGATCCAGAGACAGAAAGAGTTGCCGTAAGTCAATGTACAGCCAACGCCGTATAGCGTTGCGTAGTGGTACTATACATTCAGTTCATACGGGGGAAAAAACTAGTAGTAGCTGCTTGTTAACTGACAGGCAGCGTCATCTAGTAAGTAGACCACTACTTTTAACATACTTTTTTAACATTATGCATGTAAGAATAAATGCATAAATGTTCAACTGAAAACGATATTGACATTTGTTTATTAAATGAAACGTGGCCTAAAGTACATGACAATATATATATAGTATAATATGTCAAATAAGTCAGGAAATAGAAGGTCGCGGTGGTGTTGCTATCTTAATAAAATACATTTTTTGATATACAGAAATCTGTAGCCAATAATTTGCAGACTGGTGTTGGTAATTTATGTATTTTATCTGATTACTGTCCTCCTCCCAGGGACGAAGAATTTCGCTTCAGAGATTACCAAAATCACTATTGTTTTCTGGCGATGTAAACGCTCATCATATTGCGTTTGGTTGCGCAACTAGTCAAGTACCTAAGTCGTGGCAATGAAGTTTATAACACCTTAGAATCTAAGGTGTAATCTAAGGCTTAGATGAATGTGATCTACGTATTATATATTCAGGAGCGTTAACCATGGTCGGTCGGTACAGTCACTCATAATCCTTCGGCGATAGATATTACTTTTACATTGGTCCAATGGGAAGTTACCAATAACTGACATACAAA
The DNA here is from genome assembly GCA_963924145.1 of Pyrausta purpuralis. Taxonomy (NCBI): domain Eukaryota; kingdom Metazoa; phylum Arthropoda; class Insecta; order Lepidoptera; family Crambidae; genus Pyrausta; species Pyrausta purpuralis. The sequence continues at coordinate 20,172,770 of OZ001652.1, read as the reverse complement.
CCTCTGTAAAAAAGATTAAAATAAGTTATCCTGTTTATAGGTTTATTTATAATAGGTAAAGCTGATTGGGTTAGGTTCAACTAAGAAAACTTAAAGAAAATGTCTGATAGCATTAATTTAGACAATTCTGATCATATATTTATTTACAATGATTTTTATAATGGTTTAATTTGTAATAGAGATAAATGTGTACCAAAACTTGTAAAATCTATTATTATTTATTTTTTAAGCAAACAATGTTTTACAATAAAATAATAGTATTCCCACAGAACTATTAACATGAACTTAGTCTTTAACAAATCAAAACTAAAATACTAAGCTAAGATAGCTAAAAAAAAATTTTTAGTTTTCTTTTAAAAACATTTGTTTTCTTGTTCCCGGCGTATATTCCCGGGCAAACTATTCAATAGGTATGGTAACCGTTTCCTTACTTTCCTATCACCAAAGTAATTATTTACTTTAAGTACTTCCCGTTACGTTACGTTACGTACCTACGTACGCCCGTAGATACCGACCGGGTGACTTATTTGTTATTATTTATTTGTTACTAATAGGTATTTATGTTTTAAACTACTCCATACTTTAAAAATAAACCTGTTCCATGATGATCTCATCAATGTCATCATCAATCATCAATCCCATCATCTGATGAATGTAATAAAGTAGTAAAGGAAAGCAAACAAGCTTTAAATTTCTATAGACGTAACTCAAGTATTGACAACTACATGGAGCAAAAAAATGCTTTTAAAGAAAACTTTATTAGAAGAAAATAAATCTAGATTGACATCATTATGTAAGTCTTTCAATAGATATATACTCCTATAAGCGCGGTTTGGAACTACATAAAGAGGTTTAAACGCTAGCCTAATCAGAATCTGCCGAAAAATGAGTATACTCGTAGTAATGTACGTACATTATATTTATAGAACTCGGCCACGCTGGCATAAACAACAGCGGGGATGCGTAAACAAAGATAAGTTCAAAGTGACAACCTAAACGGCAGCCCACAGTGAACTATTGCCTTTTGTTTTTAGTATATAAAAAAATGAAGTGACTACCCAAACGGTAGCTCGCAACATTGTATGAATAACATGCCTATTAGCTAAGTGACAATCCCAGAAACTGCCCGCAAAGCTAATATTTACATGTAGGTAGAATAAAAATTATTCCAATAAAGTGATGACCCAACCGGCCCAAAGCAAAATTGGAAATGTATCATAAGTTTACGTATCTTTTATTTAGGCACATAAATGTAGGTTGCACCGTTAAATACCTTCTAGGTTTGACGGTGACGCAACAGACTTTTGTGATTCGTTCGATGATGTTGAATCATGACGCCTTCTTTTTGATTTTAACACGTGACATTCCAATTTCCTTAACTTTTTGATGATTTTACCATATTGTTTATGAATTGAATGTTTCCTTTTCCCCATATTGTAACTATAACACTGATAATTTCGAACGTACGGGAAAAAACGTGCTTGCACTGGCGGAGCACAGACAGAGAATGGAGCAAAGATGGCGATACATAGATAACGTTTAGAATAACAACGGTAACGGTATAACATTAAAATGTTTTTTGTTTTGTTTAATATATTTCTCTGAAATATCTGTGCTAACTGGCGAGTCAGTATGTGTTACTACATGTGTTCTTGTTAATCTTGAAGGATTCAAATCATTTATGGTGAGTCTTGGAAATTGGTCTTAATGTGGGTGGTTAGAGTCAATGGTGTCAAACGTGGCTTGTCGCCTATTATTTTCCGACCTCACTGTATTACCTAGAATGTTATCAAGGTTTAGTCGATGTCTTGCAATTGCCAAATATTCTGACGCCTCTGGTTTATCTTCAATTAGGGGGGATGTAATTTATTTATTATGACACAAACATTACGAAAATCTGTCTTTAAATGCTTGGCGCCCCTGGTAAAAAACTATTAGCGAAAAAAATTAAAGTCCTATTTGAGACGACCATTGACTACTTCAACCACCCACCTACGCATTGTGATGCATCTCCACTTATTTGCCTGCAGTGATGTAAGTTGATGTTCACCCTCTGACATAGACTCAGGCATATTAGCTTGATGGCCATATTCTAATAATTGTGGCACTACATCCCGAAACGCTCTATCAAGAATAAAAACATCACCCTCCCGGAAATAAGTTCTCATTGGCCCATTACTGCTACTAAATTCGTCACGAATTATAGTTGCATCATTCTTTGTTTGCTCTATATGGACCTAGGAAATCAAGAATATGGCCATCACAACATTTATCATAAAAGGCTTTTCCAAGTTCTGGTACTTATGTAAACTGTATGTTTCTTTTTGAAATAAGTAGTAACTGCTCCTTTGCACACAAGGGTCAAAAACAAAATAAATGACTCGTAAGGTCTAAAAAATAAAACATTTTATATTGTTTTGGAAATCAGCCTTTATTTGTAAAGTTATATATAGCTATTCGTAATCATATTGACATAGATCAGTCTTTCATATTCTCTCAGAAAATCACTTTTTTTATGGCCACAGAAAAAATCGAATTGTCTAAAGGTAATAACATTATTCTCACATTGGTAGTCAACCAACTATAAATTGTTTACAGAACAAGGAAAAAGTCATAATAATGTTTATAAATTGACTATATTTTTTTTTAATTACTCGTATATTAGAAAATAATCATATAATTATCTGTCCACAGATTGGATATCACTTCTGTAGGTTTTTAGAGATAGCTTAATCAACATAAAACCCAAATATTTTCGGAAAAAATAAAAAAGTCATAAAAAAAACAAATCTTAAAATTACGAAATGATCTGAAAATGCTTTCGTCCTCAGAATCATCGAAAAAATAATCCTTTCGGCTTTTTTTAGGGGAAACTTCGTCAGAAGATACAGAATCTTCTAAATAGAGACGAGCGCGACTTACGCTTTTATTTAGGCCTATAATTTTGTAAATTAACAACTATAGAATTATCTGGTGTAAGCTTATCAGAAAAACCAGGTGATATTGGCTCTGTTGACGCAGTCTAGAGCTAGTCCCAGGACTTTCAGGTAAGTTTCGTTCAAAAAACGAATTTTGAAGATTGGAAGGGCCTGCAGAAGCAGGCCCGTCATTAAAAGTATGGTCAGATAATATTGACTCAACAGGAGAATTTCGAACTTTGAAATCTATTTCTATTTGTCCTATTTCATAATGAGGACATTTTTCATTGGCGGTGCAATCTAAACAACTTAATCGTCTGGCATGGATGAAATAAGGATTTTTTGTATACCATGTTATCTGATGAATTTAAAGCGTCCCTTTGAAAGGACGAGTAGCGCTCCTCTTCAAAAAAAGATCAATTTCAGAAAACCTCGATTCGTCGATTTTGAAAACCTCGATTCCTTTGCTATTAACGGCTAAGCATGCAATCAAATCATCCAAACTTGACACATCATTACCTTTTGCAACGTGACTGCCACAAATGCGCTTAATACATCCTCCGACACCATCGGGTGCATGTGCTGTTGACTCTTACGCAACGAAATAGAAGATGTTATACTTTGCGATGCGTGTAATTGAATGTCTCAAATGTCCAGAGATATTCTTATATACTGACTTAAACTATGTGAGTGTGTGGGTGGTGTGTACACATACTACACCTCCCCCCTTTTTAAAAGAAAAAAAATAACCAATGGAATATTTTTTCGAAAAGTTACAAACTGATTACAAAATTACTAAAATAACAATTGGATTTATTACAAAATTTCGGAAAAAGGTATAAATATTGTTAAAGTATGTTCTTATATCTAAAACTGATTTAAAATTTGATTAACAATTAATGAATTTAAGTCTTACAAAAAAATCAGTGTGTGAAGCACTACTATGATTGGTAAAGAAACGTTACAGAATCATAACTTTTCATTTTAATTAAAAAAAAAGAAAATCATGTACCATAAGTTGCTGATCATGTTAATTGTTTTTGAATGGTACAGAAGATTTTTGCAGAAGCTACTCTTAATAAAATTTTCCCAATTATTACAAAACTTAATGAATGTAATATTAATCTGAATTAAATCAACGCCAGTTTTTACGGTAAGCTATATTTTACATGAGAATTTCAATTTGGTAAAAAAATGGCTGTAATTTACTCAAATAGAAAAGTAATTTTTACATTGAAAATTGCAAAATTATTATGATTTTCATAAACAGGTTTTGGAACAAGAAACATCGCAAAGTTAACTTACAAGCAAAGATTACTATGTTAAATGATATGAAATTTCCATTTTATAATATAAATGTATAACAAAACATTTCATACTTAATGAGCTATAATGTATGACATTTAAGAAAGTAAGTAGATGGGTCAAATTAGTTTTTAATGACACGACATAATAGCAATTGTTTCATTTTAAATTAATTAAAGTGTTTATTTATCTAATGCATAATAATATATTATATCTGTATAGGTGTACAAAGAATGGTAAATTAACCTTTAAAAAAAAAACAATTGGACATACTCAATCTAATTACAACTTGAATTATTACTCAAATTAAAGTATACATAGGTAAACCCAGTGGAAACCTTATAGCTGTTTTTAATTAAATATCATCTATTAATGTGTGAGCAAAGCCACAGAAAAAAAGTCTCTGTAAACATTATTTAGCTACATCAACGTCAACACATTTTTAAAGTGTATTCATTAAGTGTGCGATATAAGTTCCATGACCTTCATCTTATTAAATTATACATTGTTATAAAGCATATATCTAAATTTTTACCATACCATCCATTTAGCGAACAAAACTTATATTTTTTCTTAATATTTTATAAATTGGCACATCACAAATATTTAACATCTTCATTAATCATCAAACACTCTAGGTACTTTTATACTTATTTGGCGTATCTACCTATCTTCTTACTTGCATATTTGCATATTTGCATGCTTGCATATTTGGGTACCTACATATTATTTTACTGGGGCCGGCCGGCTCTACAATATTCATATACAATATTATTTTTAGGTAACAGTTTTATTTATTTTTATTTATAGTCGACTTATTATTATTTAAAGATATTTTAGTCCTTAATGCCATGCATAGACTTATTTTAAGGTTCATGTTTTAAGATCACTTGATCTCCAACTATTTTCACGGAGAGAAACTCGTCTGTACCATGATCAAATGAAGGGTCTGATACCCTTGACTGTACCTTGTACCCTTAATACACCATTTTATAACGAGTCCTCTTTTAAGATCTTTATTGACCTTCAACGGCTTACACGAAGAAACCTCGTTTACATCATGTTCAAACTGAAGGATTCGACATCGTTTTCTACCTCTTAATAAACGCCATTAGTACCATAATCAATTACAAATAAAGCTCTTATATAAACTATCATTTCCAACTGTGACGTACAAACCAACAAAATGAATACCTTAGCATAAATGGTTTATTTACTTATGGTTGATCAGACCATACGTGATACAAAATGTTTCTACTAAGTATTCCCTGACTAACAATGCAATTACTTTTCCGTCATACAAACATTACAAACTTGAAATTTCTTTCATTAGTCCATCTATCTACATAATAACAATTCCCTTTCGAATGTAACAAAGGTACTCTAGGTTACGAAAGATTTTAATACATTCATACCGTCTCAAAATCCAATCTATAAAACACTTACACTACAACCTTAGTATTGTTTAGGTTTTCATTAATCTACTACGTCCATAGGTAGATATATAGTTCCTCATAGTTAGAGATAAAAAATAGCAATAAAAAAATAAACGAATGTGTTTTAACAACAAAAGAGAATTACAAAACAAATTAAACAAATAATAATTATTTTTATGAAACTACTTTACGTTTTTAGCATACGCGTATGTTCGACCTAGTTAAAAAAACTGAAAACGTATAATATTTCATTCAATTACTAATTTCAAGTTAAGTTCGTATTTTTTTCTCATCGACGCGCTAACCAGTATGCTGATACAGCAGCACGTGCATGTGCACCTTATGCGTGAAATGCAAATAATAGTCGATACCTAATGAAATGAACGATGCAAAAGCTTTCGTAATTAACCTTTGTATCGAAATATCAACGGAATACCTAACTGTCAAATTGTGTTTAAAACTTTGCAAGAGGTAACTTTTCTCGAAAACAAAAACAACAAATACAAAATTAATTAACTGACAATATGTTCACTGTATATGGTGTTTAACATTTTTGCTAAGAATATAGGATTATATTCTATTCTCTACTTATGTTCTAACTGATTGCACTTATCATGGATATTCATATAAGTAAAAGTTTTTTTTTAACTGATGACATTGTCGTATAAAAAGTATGCTAATATAAGTAGTTATTTAAGTAACGAAAAACAAAAATATTTTTTTGTTAAACTGTCCATTGTAAACTGATAAAACATATCATATTGTCTTATTTTTCACAAAAATAAATCTGTTAATAACCAATATCTGAAAAAAAAAACTAGTTGGTACTTGCTTAATTCAGAACTGAAAATAATATAAATTAAAATTTATGTTCTTATGAAATGCTTATAATTAGTGTAAGCAAAATGGTAAATCTCTAGATTCTAGTCAAATATTAAATATCAAGAGTGATTAGGAACTGTCGTACTCTGATTTCTAAGTCTATAGTCAAAGATTGAATTTAAGAGAATTACAAAAGAAATTGAAATATAATCAACATTGAAGATATATTGTGGGTTACATTTATTATGTTTTATGATATCATTCTAAAGAAAGAAATACTGATTTTTTTTGAGACACTAGTGCGGATAAATATAGAATGACGAAATCAAAACTAGAAACATTGGAACTATATGATAATTTTTAAATTAATTCGTTATTTTTTATAAGCGGAAATATGAAACATGCTCAATGAAATTACACTTTTATATTACTACCAATTTTTCAGACATCATTATTATCAAAAATTATGATATAGTGTCAATCCAAATTTGCATTTTACGTCCAACGAGTAGCAGAATTTCAACAGAAACTAAATAATGCAAATATAACGATTTTTCTAGAAATAAAAGTAATAGAAGTTATGAAATCAATATTGCGTAAAGAAACGCTTGTACGATGCTCGTGACTACTTACCTACGTGGAATTCGCTGATGAACGCGAAACTAAAAATAGAAAGACAGTAGCTTGGCTCTTCCAGCGATAACTTTAAAATATGTTCGAAATGAAAATTAAAGTAGAATTGTATAAAATATTCTTCGATTGATTTTTTCAATGGAAAAATAATATCTGTTCGTTTCTTGAAAGATAAAACGACATGTTAGCTAATAGTCAAAATTGATTGAAAAATATTAAATTTACATTTGATTACAATGAGTATTATGTTATATCAATGTTTTCTGATAAAATATTAAAATAATCTCATTGAAAAATCAGTTACTTTGGAAAATAAGATTTAATAAATGTGTAAAATGTTGTCAAATCCAAAATTGAGAAAATTTACACTAAATACACTTATATATACGGGAATTAACGCGATTGCGATAAAAACATAAATACCTTATGTTTTGGCCTGACGTTTCGATCGGGTTTCACCGATCGTGGTCACAGGCGAACTGATGAACTGTGATTTCTTAACTCCGTTTGCGGGGTAGAAGTATCTTGTTCCACCCGCAAAGTATTTATTATTTGCGCACCACCGCCACACACTACACTGACAATGTCCCTATTCTGGAGACCGCTCGACGCGTCCGTATTCTGGTGATTACTCGACTGCGAACTTAAACAAGGCTGTGTCATTCTAATCACGGGATTCCACGTCGGAGACAACTTAAAACCATCTTCCCTATTGAAATTAACATATTTTTGTATTTCAATAGCTTCACGCACAACTCTCGAGTGAAAATGGCGATCTGTGGAGAGGACTTGCGTTTTGTGGAATTCTATCCAATGATTGGTGCCCGCTTCTAATAGATGTTCAGCAATCACTGACTTGTTAATTTGGCGATTTGACAAAACGCAAGTCCTCTCCACAGATCGCCATTTTCACTCGAGAGTTGTGCGTGAAGCTATTGAAATACAAAAATATGTTAATTTTAATAGGGAAGATGGTTTTAAGTTGTCTCCGACGTGGAATCCCGTGATTAGAATGACACAGCCTTGTTTAAGTTCGCAGTCGAGTAATCACCAGAATACGGACGCGTCGAGCGGTCTCCAGAATAGGGACATTGTCAGTGTAGTGTGTGGCGGTGGTGCGCAAATAATAAATACTTTGCGGGTGGAACAAGATTCTTCTACCCCGCAAACGGAGTTAAGAAATCGCAGTTCATCAGTTCGCCTGTGACCACGATCGGTGAAACCCGATCGAAACGTCAGGCCAAAACATAAGGTATTTATGTTTTTATCGCGATCGCGTTAATTCCCGTATATATAAGTGTATTTAAAATGCAACGCGAAAGTTTAAAAGTGTTAATTTACACTAAAATAAAATTGTTTTTTTTTTTGCAAACAAGATTATGAATAATTTGATATAAATAGGAATGATAACATAATTTGACCCATCTACGTTAGCACATAACACTTTATGTTTACGATAACATATTTAAAATTGATATATCTAAATTATGACAGTAATTAAAAAGTGTTACACAGTGGCCACGTGCACTTTTAACTATACTGTAAGGATGCTACTCGAGGAGACAAGTGAAACAACGAACTGTTGACATTATACTGATTTATTGTACTAAGACACATTATTATATACACGTTGAAACGTATACTTATATCTAAATATATATGTACTTAGTTCTACACCACATCTCCCTTTTTCAAGAAAAAAAAAATTACGTTAGATACATTTTTTTTTCTAATTAATATTTAAACAATTTTGTTCTATTCTTATGTATAGTATATTCTTTACCATCTTTTAAAATCTTAACATTACAATTTAAATCTTCTAATACTAAATATGGTCCTAAATATATTCGCTCCATTTTGTTTTCTGATGGATTTCTAATTATACATAATTACCTTTTCCATAATTAATTGGGTTTACATTATCATTATATTTACTAGTACGATTACATTTACTATTAACAAGATTATTATATGTATCCTGTTGGGCTACTTGAAGTCTGTACTTAAGTTCTAATGCATAATTGTCATGAGCATATAAGGGATCTACTACATTAGTCACAAGATTACTCGGCAAAATACATTTCTTACCGAATACCAGCTCATGAGGTGTATATTTGGTATTATTATAGGAGAAGCACCAATATGGTATCCAGCTGCTCCATTGCGCCGTCTTATTATCACAATTAATCCTTAAGTACGCACCCATAGTTTTGTGTGAGTTCTCTAGCGCTCCTATGCTCTCGTGATGATAAGCCGTTGATGTTAATTTATTTATTTTCAAGAGTTGACATACTTCTTTCATAGTACTTGGTACAAATTCTGTCCCGCGATCAGTTGCGATTTCTCTAGGTATGCCAAATCTTAAAATAAAATTGTCAACAAAGGCTCGAGCTACACTTACCGTATCTTTATTACGTAATGGATACGCCTCGGTAAACTTTGTTAGTTCACACTGCAACGTGAGAATATTAAACTTTGTTAGTTCACACTGCAACGTGAGAATATAGCTATTGCCATGCTCATCTTTCGGTAGTGGACCGACAATATCTAAAAATATCTTTTCAAACGCTGAGTTAGCTGTACTTGTCACTATCATTTCCTGTTTAGTATTAATTGAATATTTTTGTTTCTGGCATTTTTCGCATTTGGAAACATATTCATTAATATCTTTGTACATACTAGGTCAAAAGTAATATTTTTGAATATTATTCGTCATTCTCCTAATACCCGCGTGGCCACTGGTGGGAAGAAGGTGAAAGTCGTTTAATATTACTCGCCTATTGTCTACGTCATCAATATGTTGTACATTATTTACTACACAAATGCGTGGTCCGGACCACTTGTCATATTTCTGTATTTCTTCTTATAGTCCCGCTAGGAATTTCTTATTACTTTCATTTCGTATTATGCACACATTTTCTAAGTTTAATTCTTTACATATTATTGACAACTCCCTCACCAATTCGTCTCGCGTAATTGATGATCGAGATGTTGTATCTAAGAATATTTTACATTTACTTGGGACATACATGAAATATTTATACTTTTTCGTCATAATTCCGGTTTTTAGTAACTTACATAAATCTTTTTTATTAATTACTGTGATTTCAGTGAAATGATTTGTTTTTTTAATTATTTCCACGACCCTCGGTTGATCAGGCCTTGAGTCAGTGTGAATATTATCTACCGAATCATTTCTACTGCTATCAACGTGTTCATTACTTTGCAATTTCCTATGTTGCGCGCGCGTCAAAACATTAATACTAAAGTGTTCATTCATACTTTTCAGCTCGTCTGTTGTGATATTGATACGCGATAGTGCGTCTGCTGCAAAATTGTGTTTCCCTTTTAAGTATTCTATAGTAAAATTATATTCTTCCAATTGTAATCTAAATTTTAACAATCTACTTTTGTTGTTGTAACAATGTTTTTCTGTATCAGGTTGAATACCATCCTTTGATATAATATGTCCTAAATAAAGAACTTTTTTTTGTAAAAATTGCCATTTGGGCGGGTTTAATTTTAAATTAGCACTGCTTTAAATTAGCAAGTTTCGGTTATGAGATTCTAAATTTCTTCCAAAACAAATGAGGACACATATACCAGCATCTAACATACTCTTGATCTGTTTATCTAATTCGGCCTTATGGGCATGTGGTAAGCGATAAGGTTTCGTATACACTGGAGTACTGAATGGCTTTAAATCGATTGATTGTTCATAGACTGGGGTTGTTGATAATTTATCTCCTGGCAAGTGAAAAATGTCTGGAAACTTAGCACAGATGTTTTCAATAGATTTTTGTTCTTTATATTTAAGTTTTTTAAGTTTAAAAAAGAAAATAATGTTTTAACTCTATCTGCATTGATGTTAGGTTTTTCAAATTGGCATATAAAAAAGTCGTTTAGTGAACTAGTATTAACCTGAAAATAATTAAGACTAACGTCTGTGTCTCTTGTGTTTGGTATTCTAATTGCAATTTTGCCATTATTTGGTCTTGTTAATGAATTAGCTAAATAAACTCCTTCACATAACTTTTGTGAATTTATGACACAATCCTCTTATATTTGTGAATTTATATAATGTGTTGATTCGCATCGTGCCGAAATGACAAGATGTGTGTTTGAAGAAGGGGTTAAATATTCAAAAGTTAACGTTACAATTTCGTTGTTCTCTTTAATTAATCTCATAGTGTTTAATTCAAAATTCAAAACTGCTCTGTAACATTTAAGAAAATCTTGACCTAAAATACCATCTGTTTGACATGGATTTTTTTTAAAAATAAGAAATTTGTGTGGAAACGTAAAGTTATCGTAAGTTAAAGTTAAGTAAACAAATCCTTCTGTAAATATATTTCCACCGACGCCTCTAATGCAAACACTCTCTTTATGGTATGGTATTTGTAATCGTTCAACGCATTCGTACTTGATAGCTGAAACCGAAGCTCCAGTACCAATGAGCAATTCATGTCCATAATCATTGATGTTAACTGAATTTTTATTTAAACTGTTGCAAGCAAGTATGTAATTAGACTCGAAAAAAGTGATTCAACGAATCCATATTTGATTCGGGAGCACGTTCGGTCATAGGTGAGCGTTCTGACATAGGTGAACGTCCTGGAACAGGTGTGGTTTCGTGTTCCGATGCTAATGACATGTAATGTATGTTATTGTTACGTGAATAATAATTATTACCTCTGTTATTCCCGGATCTTCCTCGATTTTGGAAACCATTTCCACGATAATTATTTCTCGAGTAATATATATGGTCCTTGAGCCCGCTGACCGGGGGTACCTCGAAAGGTCTGCTGTCCACGCCCTCGGCTACTGCTGTTAAAGCTGCGGCCCCTAAACTGTCCTCTTTGAGGCCTGTTACCTCTATAGAACCTGTTATTGGGTTTGTACGTACCAATAATTTCCGATGTAGTTGATTGCGCCTCCTCATCTTGTGCTCCTTGAATTGCCTCTGTCAAAGAAATATAATTACGCGCCGAAATTATTGTGCTGAGACGACGATCTCGCAACCCACCTGCAAATCTTTTTATAGCTTGTTTTTCATTTAAAGGTCGTAAAATATTATAACTTTCTTGATTTCCGTCAGCTTGCGAAACGGTCAAATCCACAAACAGTTCGGAAATTTCCTTACTGAAGTCTGGAATACTTTTACTATTTTGCCTACACTGTTGTAATTTTGCCTGTAAAGCTGTGTGACTTTTCCTAGGTAATAGAAGTGTACGCATGTCCTTTATAAGCTCATCAACATTGTCATATTTGGGTAACAACTTTAATTTAGCCTGCGTCGATAATCGACTCTTCAACACAAATGAAATTAATTTACTTTTTCACCCTGGTTTTGATAACACAGAACTGTAATATTCGATATTCTCAATGAGTTGTTTTGTATTTTCCTCATTATCGGTCATGACATGGAGTAAGCTTAAAGCAAGTTTTAAATCAAAAGTTTCTTCAGCCATGGTGATGAGGTCTGAAAATACTTCTTCCTCGACAATACTTTGCGAACACAAAGAAATAATTTCTGAATATAAATTACTAAATTCACTACTTATTTTACTTATTAAAGGAGCTTCGTTCGACTTAGAAGATAGCTTTAAGTATGCATTAAATTTAACTAAAACTTGATTAGTTTCGTCTTTTTTTACTACTAAAATATTTCCTTGTCGACGATTAGGACCGATTTTTATTAAATTTGTCCTTATTGCTTTTAATTCATTAAGTAGTAATGCCAACTCCTCTGCCATAACAAGAATATAATAGGTACCATATTAAGTATGCTTATTAATTTCTAAATAACATGTGTTAATTTAAAATATTATGCCAATATATTGCATTTTTACAACTAGAGTCCTTTAAATACTTGTACAATATTTTTTTTTCATACCACGATGACGATGTATAGCTCGTACCGAACCTTTCTAACCTTTTTACCGCACTGATTTCACTTATGACGCAAACACAACACTACACATTTTCAGTTTTTAGTTGATGCCGTCGCAGAATACTGGCATACCTCATCAGCCGCTCGTCATCTAGTCGTCGCTGGATCTGCTTATCATGGCATTGCGCCCATCAGCAACACCGTACATATGATGATCAAAAGATAGTTGGTCGTATCGTGCCTTTGTTGCTGCTGCACATCTGCTGCATTCTGGCCAACACCGGCCGCTTGGGCAATGAAGACTTCTTCTTTAGATTCTGTTGAGCCCATCGTGTTTAATTAAGAATTCACACGTCGTTAGCGCACCGATGATTACACAAATGTAACACATCTTGAGTCGATGAACTTTACGCGGTCTGTTTTTGGTGATGCACTGGCAGGGTCGCCATGTAAGGATGCTTTTCGAGGAGACAAGTGAAACAACGAACTGTTGACATTATACTGATTTATTGTACTAAGACACATTATTATATACACGTTGAAACGTATACTTATATCTAAATATATATGTACTTAGTTCTACACCACAATACGAAACAACTATTTTAACATGAATAACTAGATTAGGTTGATATTTTTTTTTAAACTAGCTCTATTTTACTAAGTAATAACAAAAAAAAAAACTACCAAAATTCCTGCACGGGTCTTGTTACGAGACTGCTGTTCTCTTCCTGTTCTTGAAGTCACCCAGCGCCAAGTTCCACATCTGACACGAACTTCTCCCGGCGCCCAGAATCATAACCACACTCATCTGACACCGACATCTCCCGGCGCCCAACAACAAAATTCCTTAATCATCTGACTCGTAACAACTCCCGGCTGCCAGCAATTCCTTCCTCTGGCGCCATACTACGCCCGGCCGCCAGCATACCAAAAAATTTTCATTATCTCATTTTTTAAATCTTACTTCTTATTGTGTGTCTTCCTTTATTTTTCTTCTAATCACTTTTTCTACACTCGTAGTTAGTCCATATTATTTTTGTTTTTAACAAATCACAAACGAAACTGATTTTATTGGACTTTTGCTCAGCGCTGCCTTCAAGGCTGCACTGGCAGGGTCACCATGTGATGTTGACCCTTACGCAACACACAGCACAGCACTTGAAGATGATCAACTATTTTTATGGTCTTGCTCTTGCTATCGACAATTGCCTCATTCTTGAGCCAATATTTTGCGGCCAAGTAATGTCGCCTGACTTGCAAAGGAGGGATACATAGGTCATTTTCCATTACGTGAATTGGCGTAGATTTAATATAACCATCAGTAAATCGTATCGGCATGATTTTGGATTAAATCAACTTTTTTTAGCGGTGAATCACCGTCGCAGGTTATATGGGACTCCTTGATGAGTAATTTTTTATTTATTTATATATTCTTTATTGCACAAACAAAATGAAGTACAAATGGCGGACTTAATGCTTTAAAGCATTCTCTACCAGTCAACCATTGGGTGAGACAGAAACAGTTGAGGCGGCGGAGGAGTAATGCCAAGAGTACCCACTAAAACCTCCGCGTAGTCCCTCAGACCGCTAAGTGGGACGACGAAGGATCGCTGCTCGCATGCACTCCGTTTTCCCAGCGGTTGCCTGTACCTATTAGTATCGGCATGACATCAAGGGTTTTCCTCGCACCCCTTCTTCCGTCTTTGGAACTACCATGCGGACAAGAATTTTGGCTCCCATCGCCAATAGGTCCTTCAGGTGGTAAGAGACGCTCGTAGCGCTGCCTCCTAACTCCAAGACATTTTCGATGGAGTGGGTCAGCCTGAGGGTCATTTTCTCTTAATCTCTCAGCAGCCTCCTGAACACCCCAGCCTGGGCCATTTAAAATTTTGAGAACGTTTCATAGTTTTGAGACTTTTTCTTTTAAATCGTTAATATGTTTTGACCATCTCATCCATCCCAAGTATGTTTAGAAATCTTTAATATGTAAAATGTTTAATATGACCAGCATGTAGTACCTGCATCGCTGCTGCGTTGGGGTACGAGGTTTGCTCTGATGAGGGTTCTTTGTATTGGCTGGTTGATTGCCGCGACGTGCTTGCGGCGCTGGGGGATGAGGCTGAACCCCTCGTCAGATCGTAGATCGGATAGTAATCGACATTCATTGCTCAAGTGTTTGATCGCCTGTATTTTATCTCCATTAATTAGAAGCAGGCCCTGTTGACCTTTGTTATTCTTAAGCCCAGCTGCTGTTTTTGAACCTTGAGGGAGCTCTTGTCTCTGTTTCTAACCATGTCTGATAGGGCTGCAGTTATTTCAGCGTTTAGTTTTGGCGCTTGTAAAAGCCGACTGTTGTTTGGTACAGAATATTTTTTGACGACTTTGGAATTCCTTTTTCAAATTCGGTAACCATAGCTTGGCTTGGCTATCTAGGATTTTATCGCCATACTCGGGCGAATCAGGTTTCGTTTAGCCTGGTACGAATAGTAACTCGGGATCTAATGTAAGTTCTTCTGACAAGGTAGGCAAGGTAGGAAAAGGCGGGTGATAGCCGACTATCACCCGCCTTTTCCTCCGTTGCACATATTGTGTCAAGGGTTTTTGCAGAAACTTTCTCGTCTTGTATAGAAATCGTCATGTTGACTTTCTGGCATACTCATCTCAAGTGATATTTCTTCGTTTTCTACAACAAAAAAAAGGGTTAGAAATTTTTACTTTATTCTACTTCTAGATTGACTTTTTAGGCATTTAAGAAATTTAACGGACGAATATTGCTTGTAGGGCATTTAAGCACAAACGAACAATATATTTTTGTAGGCAATTGAAATCATTAACTCGCAGTTAATTCCTACGCCATCCGACGAAAAAAAAACTAGGTCACGCCTTAATTGGCGCAGCGGCGCATGATCATTATCTAATAAAACTTATGGATGTCATTGTAGGAGACTCGTATTCAACCCCAATGAATTGACATTGTATTTATTGATTCGCAGTCAATCCATATTGGTCGGTTTTGAATGCAAAAAATCTTTACAATGTTATTCACCTAAAATATATTAATTGTACTGACATTTAACATCGTCCTCATTGTCAGATATTATACAACAATTCATATTTAGAACAAGTTAAATCTTTTAAGTATCTTGGCAGTTTAATTACACAGGACTCAAGATGTACTCCAGACGTAATCTCTAGAATCGCTATGGCTAAAAATACGTTCAACAGCAACAAGTATTTACTTAGAGCAAATATCTCTAAGAAAATTAGGAAGCGACTTATAAAAACGTACGTCTGGAGTATAGCATTGTATGGAAGTGAGACGTGGACTCTGACACAGAGAGACAGAGAGAGGCTAGAAGCGTTTGAGATGTGGTGTTGGAGGAGAATGGAAAGAATAAGTTGGACAAAAAAAAAAACAAACGAAGAAGTGCTCAAAATTGTAGACGAAGAAAGGCATATTTTGAAAAAATAGAAAACCGACGAGGCAATATGATAGGACACTTGATACGACATGACAGATTTTTAAAGAATATCATAGAAGGAAAAATAGAAGGGAAGAGGGGAAGAGGACGGCCTAGGATAAGCTATTTCGACCAAGTGAAGGAGAAAATTAATGTCATGTCATATCAGGAAGTAAAGAGGAAAGCAGACTGTAGAAAAGAATGGCGATTACTCCACCGACAAGAGCGTGGCTCTTAAATTGAAGAAGAAGTACAAAAAATGTTGTAAAATATTTTTATCAATGAGCTGGGCGAGACAAAAGCCTCCCTTAAATTTAAGTGTAGTACAAAAAGAAGAAAATAAAGAATAAAGAGATTTCATTACACAAAATATATTATACAGTGTGAGTCTTCATAAAGTGCACATATTGAAATATGGCATTCTATGCTTAATTTTATCGACGAAAAACATATTAAAAAAATCTAAAAAAAAAAACGCTATTTGTTATGGATTTTTTAAAGTTTTTGTTCCCTCCTGTAACCTTCGTGTAAATAAAACCTTGTTTCATTCAAATTAATGCCATATTTCAATATGTGCACTTTACGAAGACTCACACTGTATAGAGAATATGTCATAAATAATGGTAATTAAGAATGCATAGATACGAAACAATTTGTAATACATACTGTTTTTTGGAAATAAACTTTTTTTATTTATTACATACACTGATTCATTACAACCGACACAGTAAAAATGAGTCAGATGACTGCAAACGCAAAATTTTCGGGGTAACCGGCTTTTGTTTTTGCTTTCCAGATGTTCGGCAATGTGGTGGGTCTTGGCTTCGAAGCTGGTAAAATGTTGCGTTACAGCTCTGGTCTCAGGCCAAGGTGTGACGGAAATTAGTGTGGGATAAGGAAGAACCAGATTTTTTTGAAATAATCTATGAATTTAATACAGATACATTTAAAAGTCGCCGGAAAAGCTTTTTGTACCACACATTCGTACGCTTGCGTTCGATGGGGTACATGGAGAGGAGATGGTCTTTTTTTGACAACACCGCCCATCATTATATTATAGTCCAATATAACGATGGGCTTAGTGCTGCCGTCGTGGGATGTTGATGTGGCGTTACCATGGAAGGTGGAGATGGTAGCGACCCGGTTATGATCGCACCACACGATAACGTCCACGTCCCCCGATGTAAGCCCTGTAATTTGACCAGGCCTCATGTTGGCCTTAGTCAAATCCGTCAACTTCTGAGGGACGAATTGACGGTTAGTTCTAAGAGTGCCTACGACGTCAAATCCTAAGCAGTTAAGTTATCGGGCCAGGGCTGGAGAGTTATAAAAATTATCCATCCATACCGTGTGGCCCCTGTGTTCCAGACCAGACAGAAGTCTGAGAACAATTGCCGGGTTCGAGGCTTCAAGCGGCGTTTGTTGTTCAGATCTCTCAGGTGCTGATTTGGTGCCTTTTTGTGGGCGTGCACCTCAAAACGCCACAAATACCCGGTGCGGGAATAACAAACTTTGTATGTTTTAATACCTACAGAAGCAGCTTTATTTTTGATAAATTGGTTGATATTCAACCATATAATGTTTTAAACTATCATGGTCACTAAGATTAGAATAGTTAGATACGGGATTGCTAATAATAAGGTACATGGTAGCAAACCCGTATCTAACTATTCTAATGATATTCAACCAACCCTTCCACTGAAGCAGAGATTCGTCCAGTGCCAAATTTTGCTCTAGAACATAAAGAGCCTGAAATTTGTTATATAGAAGCTCAATAATTTTCGAAATTTTGTACAATTTAGCCTCCGATGGTGACAATTCCTCTTCACACATGTCTTCATTGTTTACAAAATGTAAACAATTATTAAGTAAGAGAAATACGGAGTGGCGAAAATGTTGTGACCGGGTTGCCAGTATTCCTCGAGTTTAGATTTTATGACAATACCCATGGATATAACAATGGCGAAGTTTGTGTATAGCTCGTCCGGCGTTGTGTCCTTCCAATCGCATATACGGCTGTTCGATTCTGTATCTTCTGAGCGTTTCTGTTGGTTTCGGCACAAATGTGCTCCATAACTTCTCGATCCCATATGGACACGAATGCATCGTAGGGGTCTTGGCATGGTGATGTGGGCCCAACATCACCACGAGTAAATGGCTCTCGGCGGCTGGCCGCCGGTATGCACGATGGGAATTCGGTCCATACGAAATCGAAGAAATTATTCGGCATAAATGTTGCCTCAGCATCAGCAGGTAGCGGCACAAAGTTTGGTTGCTCTTCCTGTGGCGTATCGCCTAGCATCTGATCTGATCTGATCTGCCCGCGACATGGCCGGCACGTTGACAACTTCTTCGTTGCTGTCATCCGAGTCGGTTTCGCTACCTATAAGAAAATGTACGTGTCACTTCACTTTTATTGACACAGTTTTAAATAAAAGATTAATGAATAACAAAATTTATAGAACATACCATAATTGAATATATTCTCGATATCACTATCGAGCAATGCTCGTCGTGCACGGGAACGGGGACGAGGGCGCCGTGGTGTTGATGAACCGCATTCGACATACCTGAACAAATAAATTTTACTGAGTAATCTAAAATATCCGCTCGCTTGCCCAAGGGGGGTCCGCGCGCAGCGTGCCTTTACCCCGCGCCCTAAGCGCGTGCCTACCTCAAATGTCCCACGAAAAAAACGTGACGACCATACTTTGCCCCGCCATTTTTTGCGCCGTCGTCAGCGCGCGAGTCGGGTTTCACAAAATCGTTTCTTGTGACTCAATTTGTTTAAAAAAGTGTCAAGTGTTATTATATTCATGTTTATTATGAAACTAGCTAAACAATGTTATCTCTTGTTTATCAAATTACGACTAACTGCAGAGTTATGCTGTGCTGAACTTAGAAGTAGGGCGTTTTGAAGCTTGTCTTGTATTCAAAAGCTCATACCTCAAAAATAAAAGCGATGACATATGGTTTTTATTCTTTGATTATGTTGTCAATATAATAAATAATAGAATAAGAAAATAACTTGATCACTTGTTCATAGATATTTATTATATAAAAGGCCTTTGTTTCCATACCAATATCTGGCGCTGCGCGGCGTAATTTATCTTAACTTAACAAGGCTATTAAATGCACAAATATCACTTTTAGGAAAAAAAATAACTAACACTAAATAAGTAGTCTTATATTCTTTGAAAAGAAACTAAAATCATGCGGATAGCATTTACCACATTTGAGAAATATGCATATTTTTAAAACAGTTCTCATACACTCAGTAAAATCACACAGATTATCAGTTTTTTTTGTTTTATACACTTATAGATCAATAAAAATTAAATCAAAATACAAACTCTTTATCCCCTTTCCAAAAAGGTATAACACTTGTACAATGACATAATTTAAAATCATAAACAAATCAAATCAAAGCTAAACGAAAACACGATGATGTACCTGTCACCATAACCAGTAATAAGGCTGACTTCATACTATAACAATATCCGGAAATTTTCTACAGTATCCGGAATTGTATTTTACAAAAATATATTATTCTTATTAATCCTAGTATATAATGTAATACTTAACTAGTATATAGACATAGGTATATTATATTTTTTAATATATTTAATTTCATTTTTTTTTAAATTTTAAGTTAAGTAGTAACAAACTATAACAGTATCCGGAAATTTTCTACAGTATCCGGAATTGTCAAAAATATAATATTCTTACTAATAAGATTATATTAAATTTCCGGATTCCGACTATTACTAGTGTAATGCCTGTCAAGTGTAAAAAAAGTAAAGTAATAAAGTAGTAAACTTATATAAAGTCTTTAAATTGTTATATAATAGTCATGTACGACTGTAATAATCAAATGATATTGTCACAGTCACTCCCGGCTAGTGTGGACAAAGGGTGTTTAAAAGGTACTAATATTCGAATGAAATAAAGAAATCCGGGTATAGCATTTGGCAACAATAGTTTATTCAAATTTGCTATTTAACAATTACCTTTGTTACGGACCTATGGCGCCATCTAGCGCCTACTTACTCATCTACTACAATCAATCAACGAGCAGCGCTACGCGACTGATGTTATCGACCGCACGATCGTTGGATGAAGTTCTCAAGATCTCCGAGTGATGGCGCTGTCAACCATTTGTATTACGATTTTACATTTTTGCTAGTCATTCTACTCGCATTGTCACTGTTAACCGAATATAACCGCTCTTAATAAACGAATTATTTCTACGTTAATAAACGACTTCATTGAAGAACTATCCTGCTGATCCTGAAGGCTAGCCAGTGGACGTAACATTGATCCATCGAGACGGATTTCAAGAGAAGAAAATCAGCGACCTACCATCATCCCAAACCACGTCAGTTCGGAGCTCCACCAGTCATCAGCGTCAGCCAGATCGTATTCCTTCCCCATCCTCTCCTACAAAATCGTTTGCGTTAATACAGTGCCTTTCCCTCGCAGATTCAAATCGCAATCCGTTCAGCCGTTGCAGTGAAGAAACCGTGAGTACTTCATATCTATTTCTATAATCCCCAAAATGTGTGATGAAAGTGGATAATCAGCGTTAGAAGTTCCTAAATCTCCTCAAAAGAATGATCTTAGTTATCTTAAACGTTTACGCGGTACCCTAAAGGGCCGTGTTACACTTTTGCAGAAATTCGTTAGTAAATTTGAAATTGATACACTTACCCCATTGCAAATTTCCGAATTAAAAGTTCGTTTAGAAAGTGCTAAAGATACTTTTCACGAATTTAATATTGTTCAGAGTAAAATCGAGGTTTTGGTTGATGAACAAGAACTAGATAACCAATTAGAATATCGAGATTCGTTTGAAAGCTGTTATTTTACTATTGTAGCAGTAATAAGTGAATTAATTGCACCCAAACGGGAAAATAATAATTCTGAAAGTGTAGCACGCCAGGAGAAACCAAATTTAAATATAAAATTACCGGATATTAAACTACCTTCATTTGATGGTTCTTATGATCACTGGCTCGAGTTTAAAAATTCGTATTTTTCACTGATTCACAAACGAACTGATCTAGATTTTATTAAAAAATTCCACTATTTAAAATCGTCTCTAAGTGGCAGTGCGTTGCAAGTAATCAGTGCATTAGAATTCACGGGTTCAAATTACATTCACGCATGGGAGTTATTAGAGAATAGGTTCCATAATGAACGACTTTTAGTGCATAATCACGTAAAAGCATTATTTAACGTTCCCTCTGTCTCTAAAGAATCACCGCAACAAATAAGAATCCTAATTGATACCATATTACGTAATTTACGCGCGCTTAAATCACTAAACGAACCGGTAGACAACTGGGATACCCTTATTATTCACTTAATTATTTCAAAATTAGACGTTTCAACGGAACGGGAATGGGAAAATCACAAGGGTTCTATTGTAGGATCGAGTACAAATAGGAAAATAACTTTTAATGTGAAATAAATAAAAGACGGTATTAATTTGGAAGAAGCCGACTCGCAACTGTCTTTATTTTATAACGGATATACATATGTGACATAGACAAAACATAGACTAGAGTTTGTTCCGTTTCACAGATGAATATTACTAACACCCCCACTTCATCACATGAAACATTAATTAAACATTAACAAGTCCTAAACTCTGAATACAATGGTAATGCTTTGGTGCACTAAGAGCCTTAGTTAGTACATCTGCTGGCATTTCATTAGTAGACATGTACTTCAAAACAATTACTTTATCATTAACAGCTTGCCTTATAAAATGATAACGAATGTCAATGTGTTTACTTCGCCTATGTAGAGCATGGTTATTTACTAATCTTTGAGCACTTTGGCTATCATTGTATAAGACAATAGGGTATTCAATCTCACTATTAGTAACTTCAGATAACAAAACTCTAAGATACATTAATTCTTTACATGCTTCAGCCATTGACATATATTCGGCTTCCATACTAGAAAGCGCTACAGTTCTTTGTTTTCTACTTTCCCAGGACACAGCCCCCCCAGACAAAGTAAAACAATAGCCAGTAAATGATTTTCTATCAGTACCATTTCCCCAGTCAGCATCAGCAAATCCTACCAGTTCAGAAGACCCTTTCACATATTTTAAACAATAACTTTTAGTTTTCTTTAAATATCTTAAAATGCGCTTTACATGGCGCCAATGAGTAATGTTATGACAAGCATTAAATTGACTTAAAAAACTTACACTAAACGCTATGTCTGGCCTTGTTAGTACAGCCAAGTACATGAGACTGCCAATCAATTGTTGATATGGTATTTGAGGATCACAAACATTACTATTATTATCTATACATAATTTACTTTCCATAGGTGTATTTACATCTTTGCAATTTAACATATTAAATTTTTCTAACAACTGATCTATGTACTGTTCCTGATCTAAAGTAATAACATTGTTATGTTTATCAATTTTTACTCGCATACCTAAACATTGTTGAACTTGACCTAGATTTTTAATATTAAACTTGGAACTTAAAATGGATATAAAATTATCTGTCTCGGATGGACAATTCGAGTAAACAAAAAAATCATCAACATACAGGGCAATGATAATCTTTACATTTTCATTAAATTTTGTATACACACAAGGTTCAATATGGCTTTTATTAAAACCTAACTCAGTTAAACATTGATCAATTTTTTCATACCAAGATCTTGATGATTGTTTCAAACCATATATTGCTTTGTTAAGTTTTAGAGCTTTACAATTATTTACATCTTTTAAATAAGTTTCAGGTAGAGCCATATAAATTTCTTCCTTTAGATTACCATTTAAAAATGCAGTTTTTACATCGAGGTGAGTAACATTTAAATTTAATTGAACAGCAAGTGAAAATAACATTCTTAGAGTACAGTGACGCACTACAGGTGAGAAAGTTTCATCATAGTCCACACCTGGTTTTTGGGTGAAGCCCTTAGCTACCAGACGAGCACGATAACGCACACTGTTGTCACTGTCTAGCTTTCTTTTGAAAACCCATTTACACTGCACTAATGTTTTATTTGGAGGCACTTCACTCACCGGCACCCACGCATGGTTTTCTTCAAAAGCTTTCAGTTCTTCTTCCATCGCAGCGATCCACTTATCTTTATCAGGGCTTTGCAGAGCCTGATCAGCACTGACTGGATCATCGCTACTTCTGAGATTCAATGGATTACAAACGCTAGTGAAACCGTAACGTTCTGGTGGTTGCCTTCTCCTCTTAGGCAATTCTGGGGTTGTGGACTCCGACTCCTCTACATTCTGCAACACAGAGTTAAAATCAGCTAGAGCATCTTGTGTTGACTCCGAGCAAGTGGGTATATTGACATAATCAAGTTCTTCACTTTCTTCACTCTCATCTTGTTGCGAGTCGGCTTCCTCCAAACCAACACCGTCCCCCATCCATTTCACATTAAAAGGTTGCGTTTTGGAGACTTCCCCCACTGAAACTGCTATTTCATTATTATTATTCTTAGAATATTGTTTTAAGTTCTCTTGTATTATGACATCCCTACTGATGGTCACACATCTTTTCACTGGGTCATAGATTCGATATCCTTTTACATTCTCAGCAAAACCAACTAGAATATGTTGTGTGGACTTTCTGTCCCATTTAAGCCGTTTCTCCTTTGGAATATGCATCATAACCTGACTCCCAAATACTCGGATATGACTTAAATCTGGCTTTTTACCAGTCCAAAGCTCAAACGGTGTCATGTTGTTTAATCCTGATGCTAGCGACCTGTTCCTAAGATATACTGCTGTATTTATAGACTCAGCCCAAAACTTCTTATCAAGTCCTGCATCAAACAACATGCATCGAGCTCTTTCTACAACAGTTCTGTTCATTCGTTCACTAATGGCATTCTGTTCTGGGGTATAAGTGTTAGTTTTTTGATGGATTATACCCGCCTCAGACAAATAGTTTTCAAACTCATTACTACAGAATTCTAAGCCATTATCTGTACGCAATGTTTTTATCTTTCTACTCTGTTGGTTTTCTACCAATGCCTTAAATTCTTTGAAAAACTTGAACACTTGATTCTTTGCTTTGAGAAAGTAAACAAAAGCCATACGAGTGTAATCATCAACTAAAATCAAAAAATACCTGCATCCACTGATTGAAGCTGTCTCCATGGGTCCACATACATCTGCATGGATCACGTTGAGTACCTCATCGCTTCTTGTACCCACATGTTTAAAGGGTAACCGTGATTGCTTCCCTTGACAGCATACCACACACGTAGTTTTATCAATAACAGCCTTTTCCTTGAAGTCTATACCTGTGACAGCACCTTCCTTCATCTTGTTGAGATCGCTACTGTTCAGGTGGCCCATTCTACGGTGCCACAATTCACTGTCAACTTCATTTGATGATGGCACAAACAAGCACTGGTTTTTCTGTTCGACATTCAACTTGTATACTCCGTCGACTAGGTTAGCTACCCCAACTAATTCTTGTTGTTGGTTAAATATGTGGCAACACTTTTCTTGAAAATCAACTCTGTTTCCATTTTCTATAAGTTTGCTCACAGATATGAGATTCGTAGCTAAGTCAGGAACACAAACAACATCTTTTATTGTTATGAAGTATTTACTCTTTGCAGTAATGGTTATGATTTCTACATCACCGGAGCACAATACCTTCATTGCATTCTTGTCAGCTGCTATTATCTCCTTAATATGTGGTGTACTGGATGTATTTCTTAAGTAATTTTCATTGGCGGTCATATGCACGCTGGCTCCCGAGTCCAGATACCAATCGTTTTTAGTGAAGTTTCCACTCAAGAACACTGCGGAAAACGCGTTCGAGCTCTTTATCTTGGTATCTGCTTGGGTACACTTATTTTTATAGTGTCCGATCTGCTTACAACGATAACATTTAATAATTTTCTTCTTGTTATTGTTGTTGGCATTTGACATTTCGCCATCTTTGTTTGAGTTGCTTACAGAGTTGTTCGATTTGCTTCGTTCATTCCGATAGTGCTGCCCTCTATGACTGTACAAAGCGCTGCCAACCGAAGATTCATCATTTCCGGCTAAATCCAGTAACTTTGATTTGACTATGTCCGCCGTGATGGCGATTCCTGAATGCTCAATTGCCATTATCATAGGGTAATATTTATCAGGCAATCCGGCCAGCATGAGGCATCCAATCCACTCATCGTTGACCTTAAAACCCGTTCCTGATAATTTCTGCCCGGTTTCAATGATTTGCGTCACGTAACTCGTCATCGACTCTGATGTTTCTAGGCGTATAGATAATAAATGTCGTAACAAAGTTATTCGTCTTGAAAAACCGGAATCGTCAAACATCTGTTTCAGCTGTTGCCATAAATCTCTGGTGGTTTCTGCACTTTTGATGTGTACGAATAACGAAGGGTCAATTGTGAGTATCAATTTGGCTTTCGTTATGGCATCATCTGCATCAATTTTGGTTTCATCACTTGTTTTGGAGATGGAATTTTGTTTTCCTTCCAGGACAAGGAGATTTTCGGCAGCAAAGGCCCACTCGCTGTAGTTCTCACGTCCCTTCAGCTTTGGCACATTTGCGATGAACGAGTTCGTAGCCATTTCTGAAGACACGTGTCGAGTCCCGCGGAATACACGCCAAATGTTCGTAATTAACAGTCACTGCACGCACAATAGTCTTTTTGCACTTTTATTTCACAATAGAAATAAAGTCCAGGTATCAGGGCTGGGCCCATAACCTTTTAATGTGAAATAAATAAAAGACGGTATTAATTTGGAAGAAGCCGACTCGCAACTGTCTTTATTTTATAACGGATATACATATGTGACATAGACAAAACATAGACTAGAGTTTGTTCCGTTTCACAGATGAATATTACTAACAATAACACTAGACGAATTATTACAATTTTTATGTAACCGGGTGGATACTTTGGAAATGATTAACTTAAATCATCCGAAAGGCACTATTTCTGCGGGTCGAAATTCGTATGAGCCTAAACGGCAAACCACACAAACCACTCATAGTTATGTCACTACAACTAATAATAAGCCGAAACGCGTACGTAACTGTTTAAAGTGTAAAGGCAATCATGCACTTTATGCTTGCTCCGTTTTTCTTAATATGGCAGTCAAAAATAGGTCATCATTTGTAGATGAACATAAACTTTGCCGTAACTGTCTGCGTGTCGGTCATGATGTCAAAGACTGCATGTTTGGTCCGTGCAAGCAGTGTCAGTCAAAACACAATAGCTTATTACATTTAGATTCCGTAAAATCTGACGGTGACTCGAACACTATTAAACCGGCGAGCGGTGGTAGCACATCGACTGCGCTGCATTCATCAACCGTCGATTTCAATACGCCTAACAAAACATTACGCGGTACACAAATCGTGTTACTTTCCACCGCGTTAGTAGAAGTAGCCGACGATAATAATCATTTTCATACCGTTCGGGCACTTCTTGATAATGGAAGTGAACATTACATTATTACGGAAAGTTTAAGTAAACGTTTAAACGCTTCATATATACAGTCCGCTATTCGAATTTCAGGCGTGGGACAGTCAGTCTCACAAACTAACTATTTATGTAATATTCATATGCGTTCAAAGTCGAGTGATTATAATACGTGTCTCACTTGCTTAGTTTTACCGAATATTACAATGCGTGTACCTTCGAATCATTTCGATTGTGATTCTATGCAAATACCAGAAAACTTATCACTCGCTGATCCCACTTTTAACGTTCCTTCAGAAGTCGAACTCTTGATAGGTGCCGATAAATTTTGGGAATTATTATACGATAACAAAATTCGATTACCTAACGGTCCGTTCTTACAAAATAGCAAGTTAGGTTGGCTTGTTTCAGGTCCGTTATATACAGATAGCCTGCGCATAAATAATCAGGTTGTTTGTAATTTTTCACAGAACTTAGATACGGAAATACGTAGGTTTTGGGAAATCGAAACCATTCCAAAGTCAAGTCGTGTTCTCACTAAAGACGAAGTCTATTGTGAGAATTTATTCGAAACTACAACAATACGTGAAAAGGATGGCCGATTTTCGGTTCGCATACCTTTTAAAGAATCTACGGATAATCTCGGAGATTCATATACGATGGCTCAAAAAAGGTTTTTATCTTTGGAGCGAAAATTAAATCGTTTACCGGAATACAAAACTATGTATTGCGACTTTATGCGTGAATATGAAAACTTGGGACACATGACGCGTATCCCAATTTATGGCACACCTAATTATTTTCTTCCTCATCACGGCGTTTACCGCGAAGGTAGTCTAACTACTAAGCTACGCGTAGTATTTGATGCAAGTGCCGTTACAACTTCAAATAAGTCACTTAATGACATTCAGCACTCTGGTCCGCCTCTTCAAAACGACACATTTTCAATATTATTAAGATTCAGGCAACATAAGCATGTAGCGTGCGCTGATGTGGAGAAAATGTTTAGGCAGGTAAATATTCAAGAAGATATGCGACAATATCAATTAATTCTTTGGCGTGAGAATCCATCTGATCCGATAAACGTTTATCGATTAAATACGGTAACATACGGTACAGCGTCCGCGCCATACCTAAGTATGCGTTGTTTACAACAACTCGCACAAGAGTGTGACGATAAGGAGGTGGCTCGTGTCATTAAAGATGATTTTTTCGTTGACGATTTGATCACAGGTCACGATGACCCACAAACATTATTATCTATATGCGAAAAGACATCAAAAGTTTTACTTCAGGGTTGTTTTCCTCTTAGGAAATGGACTTTGAGTTGTGACGTAACCCAACATATTTCAAAGGAACTCTCAATCGGTCAACTAACTCAGAATAAAACGTTAGGGTTAGGATGGCATAATTCTACGGATGAGTTATACTTCGCGACTAAGATTGACACGAATAATATTTTACTAACTAAACGCGGCATGTTAGCCATCATCGCTCAAATTTACGATCCGTTAGGCTTGTTGGCTCCTGCTGTTATTATTGCTAAAATAATGTTACAAAAATTATGGCTACTAAAATTAGATTGGGACGAGTCCGTGCCTAATGACGTTACCCGAACTTGGTTAAATTTTATAGATGCACTGCAGTGTCTTTGTGAACTACACATTCCACGATTCGTAAGGAGTGTTCACACTGAACGCACCGAACTGCACATTTTCACGGACGCATCTCAAGAAGCTTACGGAGCTTGTGCTTATGTACGGACATCTAACGGTTCAGACGTTGTTGTTAAATTACTTTGTGCAAAAACGAAGGTCGCGCCTTTAAAGGTTATTAGTATACCCAGACTTGAGCTATGTGGTGCATTAATAGGCGCAAAGTTATACGAAAAAATTCTAGAATCACTCTCGTTACAGTTTGATAAAGTTGTTTTTTGGACAGATTCCACCATTGTGTTAGGTTGGCTTAAAATGTCTCCTCATTTACTTAAAACATTTGTCCAAAATCGAGTCACTGAAATAAATGAGTTGACTAGTAATACGCAGTGGCTTCATGTAAATGGCCAAGAGAACCCGGCAGATCTAGTGTCACGGGGTCTTAACTTAAATTTATTAAAAGATTCGAAGTCATGGTGGAGTGGTCCCGAATTTTTAAGTACAAAAGATTATATTGATTCGAATATGTCAGATTATACGAGAAAATTAATAAACGAGACTGATTTACCTGAACTAAACTCAAAAGGGTAACTTTAGTTTCTAGCTCATTGCCAGACCTAATAGACTTCGACCGATTTTCTTCGATCCCTAAATTGAATCGAACCATTGCGTATGTACTCCGCTTTATAAAGAATACGCGCTTACAGGCAAGCGAGCGACGCGATAGAAAAACAGGTTCCTTATCTGTCGAAGAACTCGAACATTCACAACGCGTCGTAAGTAAATTCGCACAGATGCAGTCGTTTCCTTGTATTTATGAGTGTTTACTTAATAAAGTGCCTCTAGAACAGTGCAATAAAAACAAAAAAGAGACTAATCGTGTGTTGGGACTCAATGTGTTCCTAGATGAATATGGATTGATAAGAATCGGCGGCAGGTTAGGTAATTCCTTGAGTTTTGATTTTAATAAGAAACACCCGGTTCTGTTGTGTAGTAGTCATCGGTACACTGTGTTGCTTTTTAGGTACGAACACATAAGCTTAATGCACGGAAGCCCACTTCTTCTAATATCTCACATGCGTGAGTCTTGGTGGCCACTGAAGGCAAGGGACTTAGCAAGGAAAATCGTTAAGGAATGCGTTATCTGCACGAGGATGAAAGGTAAAACTTTAACACCTATTATGGGAAATTTACCTAGCGCCCGTGTAGACCCTGGATATCCGTTTCGCCGAAGTGGAGTAGATTATGCCGGGCCAGTGATGATTTTAAACAGAAAAGGAAGGGGGTCTAGACTCATTAAAGGTTACATTTGTTTGTTCATTTGCTTTGTAACCCGTGCTATACATTTAGAGCTAGTTAGTAGTCTTTCCACTAAGGATTACATAATGGCTTTCAAACGTTTTATATCTCGACGCGGAAAACCCGCTGAAATGTTTTCCGACAATGGGAAAAAATTTGTAGGTGCAGAAAAGGAGCTAAACTTAATAATTAACGATAACTATGAACAAATTTCTGATTTTTCCACTCAAAATGGTATACGATTTCATAGAATTCCCATTTATGCAAGTAATTTTGGTGGATTGTGGGAATCAGGTGTGAAGTCTTGTAAATTTCACTTGAAACGTGTTGTAGGAAACGCTAATTTGACCTACGAGGAGTTGAGTACGGTGTTGACACAAATCGAGGCCGTCCTGAACTCCCGTCCCATTTCCCCTCTGTCCTCAGATCCAAACGACCTTTTGCCATTGACACCGGCACATTTCCTCATCGGACGACCGCTGACCTCAACAGCATCACCTGATGTCACGAACGAGAGGACTGGCAACCTGACACGTTATCGTCGAGTCGAACAAATACGGCAGCATTTCTGGCAGCGCTGGGCAAAAGAATACATTTCTGAGCTACAGTTGAGGACGAAGTGGAAGAAATATGCGGAGGACATCAAGCTTCACAGTCTTGTCCTCATCAAAGAAGATAACCTTCCACCTCTAAAATGGAGATTGGGCAGAGTTGTACGTCTGTACACAGGAAGAGACGGCGTATCCCGTGTCGCTGACATACGCACAGCGAACGGGGTAGTTCAACGAGCCTGTTGCAAGATATGTCCATTACCTGTGGACTCCATGGATGCTGAGAACTGATCCTGTTCGTCTACTCATTTTGGAAGTGATCCTTCCAAGGCCGGGGGCATGTTACGGACCTATGGCGCCATCTAGCGCCTACTTACTCATCTACTACAATCAATCAACGAGCAGCGCTACGCGACTGATGTTATCGACCGCACGATCGTTGGATGAAGTTCTCAAGATCTCCGAGTGATGGCGCTGTCAACCATTTGTATTACGATTTTACATTTTTGCTAGTCATTCTATTCGCATTGTCACTGTTAACCGAATATAACCGCTCTTAATAAACGAATTATCTCTACGTTAATAAACGACTTCATTGAAGAACTATCCTGCTGATCCTGAAGGCTAGCCAGTGGACGTAACAACCTTTTAACACCATCAAGAAAATCAAATACAAAACTTAATAGCTCAGAATTCAGTAGAGACTAGGTTAGGTTCTAATTTAGTTATCTATATCTATACTATTACAAATCTTTATGTTCACAAATTTCTAATTAATAAAGATAAACCACCAATTTAAGTTTTTAATTTCCTAATTGATTCCAAAATTTGTCCTCAAAGGGATACCTAAGTTATGCTTAAATTAATAGCTAAATTATCCCACTTTTCACTAAAGTTCAAGAAAATACAAGAAAAACCAACCTTGGATTTCAACGGAGGTTACTATTTCAAATCTTTGTTGTATCAAACTACAAACAACTCTGCAACGTTACCCCAAAAATTCACCGATACCGGTCCATCCTCAAAACTGCAGACAAGAAGCAAATCATCAGGAAAATCTGACTTCAAAATAATCCAAATAAGGTCTAAGTAAGGTCACTGAAAAGAATTTACAAAATGTTAGTTCAACGCACAAACCAAAGTAAAAGTTAAAAAAAACACAAACTTTTCATATTAAATATTTACCTGAGGTTACAACATGATCACCAAATTGTGACTGTACAACTTACAGACACACATCAAAAGCGAAACCTAGAAATAAAAGAAAGTTCTAGTTAACAACCAATTTTTTTTTAAGTGAGGGTGGGTATACTTTTCATCACTCTATTTATGAAATCTTTAATAAACCAATTTAATACCTGCAACAGCTGGCTCGCCATATAATTTCTGAATTGATTACTAAACATTTATAATAATTATTCTATTTGAGACCTGAAATGATAAAAATTACAACTCTCAATACAATATGCCCAGATGTAGGTAGGCTACATTTTCTTTACAAGGATTTCCAAAGGAGTTTCCCAAAGTACTTACCATTTTCCAGTCATTTATATCAAATCATTTTCGAAATGAATTCATCCAGATTGACATGTTGGCGGCGTCTGAAACGATAAAAAGAACCATGTGCTCAGACTCTAAGAAATGTCTCGCAACAAACAAAAATCAACGCAAACCTTTCTGCAGATTCTGACCAGGAATAACTATCAAACTACAAAATAATTGGGGCGTGCCCCGTACTACAAAATTTTTACTTTTTTACATTTTAACACACGTTTCACTCCAACGCACGACCAACAGTGGCGGAACCGGAAAAAACAGCAGCTGTCACACTTGACAAATGTCAGTGTCAGCATCCATCATATCTATGCCAAAATTTCACAACTATGGACTGAAGTCCTACATCCATTTAGCTTTTCGTTTCACGCGAACTTAGACAAAAATATACAACGTTACAATATTAGGCCAAATTTTTGTGGTATTGTGTATAACACCCCACTATACACAAATTCACCTGGCACGTACCACACCTCCACACTGTCGTACGCCGCACTTTGTGTTGGTAACACGATTTGCACCGCTGCGTTTTTGTCTTTAAAGGCAAGTGCATCTGTGCCATAGCGCTTGGTGGTGGGTTTGTTGGAGAGGTATATTTGTCCAGCATTTCCTTTATAAGTCTAATCCGGTAATTTCGATTTCCGAGCTTGGCGGAACCCGTGCGTTTGTGGTCGTATATCACCGAGGCATTGAGTACCGATACGTTCAGAAGTCGGCGGAACAATTTTTTGTACCAACATAAATTTCTGCTCCTTTCTCAGGGAAAGCTGCTGAGCAGCTGATCTTTGCGGTCGATGCCCCCATAGAAAGATTGTAATCTAAAATTACTTTGGGCCTGTACCTAAAATAACTGTATTTAACGGTTGCGCCGACTTCAGGCTGGTGATAAGTTGATATCATCGGCACAATGTTTTTGTCCATGTATACGACCACACATATATCCTTGGTGGAGCTAAAAGCCACTTCACCAGACTTCATATTTTTTTTTGTTTTAGCTTTTAGCTCCTCAGGGACAAACTCTCTATTCAACCGAAGCGTGCCCATTGTGTCGGTTTGGTGTTTTAATTTTAAGAGCCTGGATAGAAGTGGTGAATTATAAAAGTTATCCATCACTAGCGTGTGGCCTCTTCCAAACAATGGTCTCATAAGGTTAAAGACAATTTGCGATGTGGCATTCTTCGGCTCATCGTCCGCTTGCTGCCCTTCAACCGCAACCGCATCCGTTTCTTGCGGGACATGAGCATGACCCTTGCCCGAATAGACCTCCATTTTCCACAGATAGCCCGTCCGCGATTCGCAAATTTCGTAGCTTTTTACCTACCTTCACAAGCCCTTTTTGTGGCAATTTTTTGGCTTAACGAGAGTCGCCCCTTCCATAGAAGAAGCTACTCGTCGATCGCTACATTCTGCTCGGGAAGGTATAGCGAGCTAAATTTTTGATTGAGTTTTGCAACAATGGGCATTATCTTGTCGAGTTTAGAGGGGTGTTCAGCCAAGGAGGAATTGTCTGCAAAGTGCAGGCACCTCTTTATTAATATGAAGCGGTTGTAGGGCATGATTTTTTCAAAATCCCCAATCCGCATTTGTTCATTGCTGGGATACCAGTATTCGCGCTCCACGTTGTTTACTACTACAGATTGAAGCAACAATATGGTAAGGAATCGCCACATTTCCTCCCTGTCAACATCCTTCCACCGCTTCATCCTGTACGTGAGCTTTCCAGATCTTTTAGATTTAAAATTATGCGCGTATCTGTTAGTTTTAGTAACAATGAGGTCGATTATACTAGGATCCCAGATTTCTTCGAAGACCTGCAGTAATGACATCCCTGAGTGGTCAATAGTTGGGCCTGACGATCTAGTAAACTCTTCCCTGACGCCCTCAAAATTTTTGATATCAGCGCACCAATCAAAATATAAAACATTAACTTCACCCGCAGCAATAGTTCGAATGGCTTGGTCCTCTTCAGCGTCCAAGCGCATGAGCTCCAAGGTCTCTGTGGGGTTCAACTTGTTTATATCCTCGGCGACAACGTTCCTCGGGTTAAGCAGAGGGCGCAAGGAAATATCCTCCTCAACATCTTCATCCGGCTCAACTTCGCTACCGCTATTTGGATCCATGTCGCAATATTAGATGCGGCGCTCCTGCCCAATCCACATGCCTCTGTTCGAAAAGTGCCGGATGTAGGTGTGAAATTGACGTACTCTATTTCCGCTGTCACAGGGATTGCGTGCGATTCCGTGGTTTGAACCACTTGCACTGATGGACTGAAATAAATGCGTTGTTTCTTAGCTCGAGGACCAGTCGGCGTGTCATCGATATTCATTTCGTCCCGTTTTTTCGACTGCCACTTACTAGTCCAGGAAAAGGCCCTTGCATATCAGGCGAAGGCGGGGTGCCTTTGATGATGTCATCGCCATCATCCTCCGCTGCTGCTGTCTTTTCTAAAAGAGGCCCTTAGAGTATAATTAATGGAGGCGTGCCTCTAATAGCGCCATTATCATTATCAACCACTGCTGCTGCTGTTGTTTGCTGAGACTGCAGAACCTCCCAAGGCTGCGGTATTCTCGGGGGAGGAATGGACGGTACACCGGGTACGAGTGCGCAAGAGATACACTGACGGTCGTCGGTTCCAGTCTTCTTTCCCTTCCCTTTTCCTTTTCCCTTTCCTTTCCCTGTAGAGTCAGACGCGTCGGGCATTTTATAATTTCCCACCTGTTTCAAGTCTTTTAGGCGCGCCAACTCCTTTCGCTGTTCAATCGTCAACTTTCTAATATGTTTGGTGTCAGCAGCTTTTGTAGACTTTACTTGTTTTATGCCTACTGCTAAAGACTTTACCCCGGACGGACCTGGCGTAGGCTCCGATGCCGCGCCGAACGGTCCACTGGTTTCGGCACTAAACACAAAAACATTTCAAATGCATAAATCTCGGATGATTTGATATTCGCATGAATGTATGTATTAATGTTTGTCCGACGATACCTCAAGTATCGTTGATCCGATCTTGATAAAACTTGGTAAATAGGTAAAAAGATTAAATAATACATTTTTAAGTTCGTATATCAGACGATGAGGGGCGAGCTACTAGTCTTAATACCACCCAGATACTAATACCAAAAAAATAAACTTTAGTTTCCAGAGAACTTTAATAACTGTTCCACTCCATCCTTAGTTCAGCTTAACTTATTCAAGTTATAAACGGAAATTGAATTGGTAAACAATATTATTATTATCATTATTTTAATTATAATATTTTGATATACGTTTTTAGAAACTTTAAAGCACGTGCGCAGCGAGGCTTTTTGTTTCGCGGCATGATGACAAGCGCAACCTAAAAGCGAAAATAAAACCATACATGCACCAGAACCAAAAAAAAAATAGAACACCAAAAGTAAAATGTTATTTTTAAGCGTATTCTAAAAAATTAAAAAAAATAAAGCCAAAAACAAACAGCGCTCCCTAATACACATTTCTTGTATTTTTAGGTAACTTTACTTTCTACTGTAAAATTTATCTGGTCGAATGAATTATTAATTAAGTATATCATAAATTTTTTATTTTACTTTTAATTTTAATTTTAATTTCATATTAATAAATTAATAGTTTTTATTATTATTATTTATTAATTTAATATAAATAAATCAACATTAAAATATATTATTATAAATGCCAAAAACACCATCCACCGTATCCGGACGATCCGTCAGTATCCGGACCATGCGTCCAGATACAGTATGAAACCAGCCTTAGTAGCCCCCACTGCCGCAGCGCGCCGAGTCATTTTTGCGAGCGCATTCAAGGTTATTTACAAACGAAATTATTGTGATTTAGACATCGAAATTATTGCCTTTGTACTTGCAATTTGTTAGATGATTAACAGATTTAACTTCCAAAACGAATTTACTAGGAAAATACAATCAAAATAAAGGCAATCATTTCCATGTTGCGCGCAAACATGTACCTACCGTATGTTGTTTGGTCTCAAAAAAAGGTTAAATCTTATGTTTTATGTTGGAATTTTTATATCTATGTGTTAGTTATTTACTTACCTTGATGTTCACGAAAAATCTCCAATAACAGGAGGTCTATTACGAAGTGACAAAAACGATATATCGGCCGAACATTCGTAGTGATCCTTACTACGAAACGCGATCGGTCGGGTCGGTCGGATCGAACATTCCATTCGCTCCGACCGAAGTTCATTTGACATTAATTGTGTCGTAGACTCTATTACGAAAACGTTTTGCCCGAACGAAGATTTGATTTTGACAAGTATTTTATCGGAGATTTTACGTCAAAATTCCCGACACCTAAATAGGTAACGTGTGATTGTCGAATGCTGCGCAATTTCCCGTATTTATTAATAAATATTGCAATTTATTAACTTTTGAGCAGACAAGTGAAGTGATATTGGTTCATAATGGCAATAGTGCATTGCAGATTGAAAAGTTTTTTGGATAAATTTAATATACTAAGGCCAGAACAGAACGGCTTCCGGAAAAACCACAACACTACCTTGGCCATCTTCACATTGGTTAAGTCAATAATAGAATGTCTTGATAGGAAGATACCAGTAGTGGCACTTTACTTTGACATGAGTAAAGCATTTGACTTTGTCGATCATGATACTCCCATTCAAAAACTTCAAAAGTACGGGATTAGGGGAGCAGCATTAAACTGGTTCCAAAGCTATCTACAAAACAGGAGACAATGTGTAGAAATAAGTAAGATGGATACAATAAGGAATTCATGCCGAAAAGTGACATATAGATCAGACTCCAGGGTGAATAGATTCGGAGTCCCGCAAGGAAGTATTTTGGGTCCAATACTTTTCAATTTATATATTAATGATCTACTTAGAATAATTGACCATAAATCTATACTTTTTGCTGACGACACAACATTGATTATAAAAGGAAAGGACGAAGACCATCTAGAATCTGAAATAAATACGACTATTATGAAGGTAATAAAATGGTTAAATGATAACAATTTGAGAGTAAACATTGACAAAACAAAAATAATGCTATTTCGGACATATCAATCTCATAAAAATAATCTTAAAATAAAATATCAAGGACATATTATTGGATGATCAAACGAACTTACCTTAAGTGAAGTTCGATCCAAATTGTCCTGACTTCGACGAAGAGATTTAATTGACCATGTAGTATGCCCTACTACGCGTCCATTCACTCGCACACAGGTTTAGCGCAAGAAAGAGAAGGTAAATGACCTCACTCCCTCCCACGCCTCACAGCACTGCCAGCCGCCTGTCGCTCATTCATTTCAGAGCAAGGAGACCGATGTATGAGATGTACAACATTGATTATACTTATTGTAAGGGTGACGATTATTTTTGCATAAAAAACGTACACGAATTGGGAAGGGTGGGACCTTAAATCTCTTCGTCGAAGTCAGGACAATTTGGATCGAACTTCACTTAAGGTAAGTTCGTTTGATCATCCAATTGTCCTGCCTTCGACTCTGAGATTTAATTGACCATGTAGATGTTTGGAGTAAAATCAATGTTGTTACAATAGAATAAGTTGACATCTCTGATGTTAGTAGTGATTGATCATTAAAATGATCATATTAAACAACAATTCATTGTTCATGTCGCTATCTTTGACATATACATGTATCACTATTACTAAAAAACATTAGTTGTATGATAACTATGATAAGTTATAACTTTCTACTAATAAAAATATCTTTATTAGAAAGAAAGAAGATATTTGTTAGTATTTTTTATTAATGATTAATAAAAAATTGATAATTTATTTATTTTAGTAATTTTAAGCTGAAATAAAGCATTTCTGTTTAATTGTGGCATGTTATAAAAATTGCAAACAATACAGAAGACGTATTGTTGGGCTGAGACGGTTTGCGAATAATATAGTTTTACACACTGAATTTGGCACGTAAAACAAATGATAATTTTATTACGAGGAAAGCCACATACAGAAAACACTTTTTAGTTAGCGCCTTATCTTTGGTAAGATAAAGGGCGTGAAGGTAATGTCGTCTGAAAAATCGTTATCTTATTCTTGCAGTATTTAGCATATTTTATAATTATAGTTTTGAAATACGTATGTACATGCTATTCTATTGCTTTTCAGTATGGGATATGTAGGTATTAATGCGACTGTTTGAAAAATATTCGATCGAATACCAAACACATAAATAATATTTTATAAATTAAAATTTCGAATACCTGAGAAAATTTATATACTTAATTTGGTTATAAAATGTGTTTATGATTTGTATAAAAGTAATTGATTAAAAGATTCATTCTTAGGAATGTAATTATTTTAAGATCATGATTATATTCACGGGTGTCTATCAATGATATATGATTATTTGCTGTGTAAGAAAAAGAATACAATAATTCAATGACTTTGAAATATTATCGTTATCAGAAAGTTTAAGGCATAGGTAGGTAGGTAATGATTTTTTATGGATTATTTATATTTCATTAAGTATATTAGTTTTTGTTTTTTAAATAAGATTTAAAATCGGCTTCTGGGAGCTTTATAAGGGCAAACGACCGCAAACGATTTCTCCGATATAAGTTTTGGTACCACCCGGCCCCGACCAAATACGTTTGCCTAATATTCGACTTATCGACCAGGAATGTTCGCCGAGTATTCGATAGTCGGCACATGTTCAGATTTATATATATGATGTATATGATAAATTTAATCATAATTTTATTGCCTGGGTAAATGTCTGGATTACTTTTAAGGATTACAATAAATATCAATCCTATGTTTCAGGTTGGTTGCTATGAGTTTTTTATTTATTTAATTTTATATATATTTTTAAGTTTGACAAATATTTGTAACATATTTGGCTACAGATGAGACTTGTTTCAATATTATGAGCTGTGTCAAAAAAAAAAACTGATGATGACTTAGAATAAGGGTACCTATTTTGACACGAAATCCAAAAATAAACGGATATCGTATTAAAAGTACCTATGTCATATCGAGATCCCAAGGGTAAACTGGTTTTATACATATTTAAAAACATCTTTACATATGGTTAATAAAAAACATAGATAATTTGGTTTGAAATAATTAATTGATTCAAATTTTAATAAATAGTCGAATCACATGACGTCCTCTGGCGTAAGAATTAAGGAAAAGTCCATTAAAAAAAATCATTTTCAAAATAAAATACTTTTTCTCAACCATACCACCCGACCTATTTTATTATTAATTTTTAATTTTCAATTGTTCCAACGTATGTAAGTATCTGGTGAATCTCAAGACAAAATGTCCTTTGAAAAATTATTAAACACAGTATATCGAATACTATAAACATCAAACAATAAAATGCATATAATAAGTACCTATTTTATTGCTTATTAGAGCAACGTTTTCAAGGAACAGTTCCTTTATAACTTAGCGGCTTTCTGGGGAAGATTGTTGGGGAGTGGGTGGATGTAATTGATTACAAAAAACTGATGATTAGAGAATATATTTACTTGATGTACTTTATTCTTAAATCACAGAATAAATAGTAGGAAAATAAACATGGTTCATATTTCCAATAACTCGAATTAGATTATTATAGTGCAATTTGATTCTAATGCTGCATTGCATTTAGGATACGTCAGTTTTTTTTTAAATTTATATATATAAATAATAATTTCCTAGCCTTTTGTTCAAAAAAATATGGATAGTGATATTTTTGTAATAATGAATATGGCTTGTATTTATTTCACGTCAAACGTAGGTGTGTGTGTAAATGGCAAATAAAAATAACCGAATTATATGAAATATTGTAATAATACTTGAGAAAATAAAATTGTGTCAATTTATATGCTTTGCTTATGCATTTCCATAAAAAGCAAAAAAGGCATTATCTTCATAAAATGAGCTTGTTTCAATTTAATAGCTACCTACTCTTATGGTATACCTATCTAACAATGTGTCGATAAGTTTTGGTTTATGCTATCTGCCGCATACTTCAATACAATAGAACGTTTGATTTGAATTATTATTAGGTGGTGCTTGAAACAAGGTCATAGAAACAAAGGTCAATTCCAGGTGACCAAAGGTTGTCACAATTTTTACTGGGCGTTGGCTGGCTTTTCCAAAGATAAAGGACACAGATCTTTATTAAGTTTTCTCGACTCGAGATTAAGTACCGAACTTTGCGACGGTTAAATGAACGTATTCATAAAAAAGCATGTCACTTTCACAGCATATTTTTCGAAAAACGAAATAACCTCTAAAACAATGGAATACAGCGCACCCTAATAAATCTTATATGACGGTAGTACTATATTGATTTCGGGGTTTGATAAGATGTCTCATTGGCATATTTAAAAAAAAAATACGCTTTCCAGGAAGTTGTTATTGCTTCAGTAAATAAAATCTAAGCTTTACCGAATTATTTACTGAGAAGTTGATTTAATCTTAGTTGGATATAAAATAAATACGGCAAATTTCCTACCATTCAGAATCATACATTTGCCAGGTATTTAGCAAAGCTCATTCTCATTTTTATTATAGCTGTTAAAATTAAAAGCATTTAATGGAGTTTTTAAACGGACTGGTTTTTATATGGACCCAACCATATTTTGGTACGTCCTGGGCAAGCTTACAGCTTGCTTGCTTGCTAGTTATAATCAAAGAGCCAACCACAAGCTAAATAGCTATAGGTATGCGCAGAAAGCAGAATTGTATGTAGAAAAATCTTGCTTTCTTAAAAAGTACATTGTTTTTTTTTTTACAAAATCTATTAAATTCAATATTTTAAGTAGTATTATGAAGCAATTTATGTTTACCATAGCATTGTCTAGTTAGACAATTTTATAGCCATTGGCAAGAAATAAGTACAAAAGAGTTGTGATCAATGGATAAGGACCCAAACCACCCATAACTATGTGAGCTATGGTGGGATGCTATGCTACCGTTTTTAGAGCTTTGTGGAAAACATATTAGGAACGTGTACTGCAGGTTGCAGAGTACGTGTATTTATGATTAAGGTCTAAGTTGTTAAAGTGTTTTTGAGTCTCTCATGTTTACTATTCTGAGTAAAAATTTACAAAATAAATATTAATTTATTCGATTTGAAATAAATCTACTGCCACTATTATTACTTGGTAAACCATTTTATTGCTATTTTGGTTTGTACGTGTGATAGCTCACATTATGCTCCATTTTAATATTTGCCTAAATATTGGCTGAGACAAGTGTTCGGTCGTGGTTTGCCACGAGTGGAATACGGTAGCCCGTAATAAGTACATGTACGTACGGCCTTAATGTGATATAACAAAGCATTCATAAGAACACATACCTTTTTTGGTCGGATTCTGATTCCGAGTGCGAGACGTTTAAAACACGCTGGAATTGTGACGGTAGATCACCGTTGCGAAGCAATTCGCGGCGCGTCATGGGCCACACACATCACAGGTATGGCCGGATGAGTGCGGGCGAGGGCCGCTGATTCATACTCAGAGGCCATAGTGGCGCATCGTCAGCGCTGCTTAATATTTATCATGAATGTCTTTGGCTGTAACTTCAGCTAACTTGCTTCCCTTTTTTCGCAATGAAAATGAGCGTAGAATATTGGAAGCAACGCATACCAAAAGTCTCAGATAAGATCTAGAATAATCTAGATAATTAGGACTGGCTGACCTCACGTGTCAGCTCTGCCAGACAGATCAATATCGCGTATTGATTCGGAGCGGAAAATGCGGACTGGCTAGCATCGCGTGCTAGCTCGGCCGCGAAGCGTAAAGCATGCATGGTGCAGCCACGCTGGGTAGTGCGTTTTACTTCACATTCACTTGTTAAATTAATAACAAAAACATTTTTGAACTAACATGTCACTATAAGATAAATTTCGTTTAGCACGAAATAAAAACTTAAGGGTTATATACTGTGGTTACTGCGTGCGTTGGAACGGCGCGCGCGCACGGACACGAATGAGCGACAGGCGGCTGGCAGTGCTGTGAGGCGTGGGAGGGAGTGAGGTAATTTACCTTCTCTTTCTTGCGCTAAACCTGTGTGCGAGTGAATGGACGCGTAGTAGGGCATACTACATGGTCAATTAAATCTCAGAGTCGAAGGCAGGACAATTTATAACGTGCCAACAACTGAATTTCTAGGGATAATTATTGACGAACATTTAAATTGGAAATCTCAAGTAAATCGTGTATGTGATAAATTAAGCCGCTTCGTGTTTGCACTAAGGAGATTTAGAGAAAGTGTCTCTACGGAGGTTGCTTTGGAAGCATATCATGCCTACGTTGCCTCAGTCTTACAATATGGGCTAATGATATGGGGCAACTCTACTGACATAGAGGTAGTATTTAAAATTGTAATTGTAAATGTGTAAGGGCCATCTGTGGTGCTGAATATACAGATTCCTGCCGGCCATTGTTTAAACGGTTTCGATTGCTGAATTTAACCAGCCTTTACATCAAACAAATATGTTTATTTGTTAAACAACACGGTCAGTTTTTCTCTGCAAAATTGCCAGTGTCGGGAATTTTCCCGAAAAAAAAGCAAAGAAAGCATTTGCTTACGTAAACGTCCTACATGTATCCTTCAAGTTCCTACGTATAGACTGACATTGTCTGAAAAAAATGTATTTATTATGGCTGTGAAGGTATTTAACGCATTACCAGAGGATGTGAGAGGTATAACGGGGTCCTTATTTAAAAAAAAGTTACATTTTTGGTTAATTGACAATAATGATTATAATCTTAATGAATATTTTACACGTAAGAAATATAATTAATCCAATATCGATTATTTTTACATCGTTTTATCAATTTTATTTTTGCATGCTAACTAATGTAGCAAATTTTGGTGAACTCGAATGTTTTATCTAAGAACTTTGTTGTAACGCACACCCAAAATTACGCAAATAAACGCATTTGTATTTGTATTTGTAACTTATTTATTAGGTAATGTGAAAGGGATTAAAATTATTTCTTATATATTTATGTTCAAGAGGACTTATGATTTATTTTATGCCATTTCAACAGGTGATTCCGGCTATCCATTAAGGGAATGTCTCCTTACGCCTATTAATAACGTTGAAGAAGATAGTCCAGCTGGCCGGTACAACGCTGTACATAAACGTGCCCGCTCCACGATAGAAAGGACTTTTGGCATACTTAAGGGGCGATGGAGGTGTCTATTAGCTGCAAGGGAATTGCATTACGACCCAGAAACAGCTGGGAAAATTATTTTGGCATGCTGTGTCTTGCACAATATTTGTGTGAAAGCCGGATTAAATACAGTGCCACTTAGTCAAGATGACTTACGACATGAAAACTTAAGACAAATGGGCACATATCAATCTGTCACTTCCTTAACGGAATTAATTAGGAGGGGACAACAACGACGAGATAGAATTATACAATTATTAGAGAGAAGGCCTTAATTCAGGGATGCACAGACTTATTAAGACTAGGGGCCACTCGGGCAAATTATGAACTGATGGCGGGCCGCCAGAAGTATAGGTAATTAAAGACATTAAGAATTGATAATTATGTATTAAAATTGAAGCGTGGCACTGCATAGTGCTTACAATCTTTTTTATATTTGGCTCAAATTTACTTGTAGCAACACGTAAAACTGCTTCCAAACTTTCATTTGCAAGGCGGTTTCGATTTTTTGTTTTATTATTATTTAGTATTGAAAAGGTTTGTTCACATATATAGGTAGAACCAAATAAGCTGGCACATTTCAGAGCGTTTATGCGCAATTCTTTGTACGTATTTTTATCAATGCAGCGGTAAAAGTTCAGCAAGTCTCCTTCGTTGAATTTGTTGCGTAAATCTTGGTCGTTTTGAATGTCGATAATTTCTAACTGCATTGACTCTGGCGCATTTTCAACTGAAATCGTGAAAGGATTGCTGAATATGTCCAACAGAGGTTTCACTTTTTTAAACTCCGAAAATCTTTCTTGAAAAGATTGAATCAAAATATCTAGCTTTTCTACATAACTGAAATTAATCGCAGTTTTGTTGAATTTTTCAGCCATTTTCTTATAATTCGGAAAATGATTGTAATTTCCAGAATTCAATTGCGATCTGAAAAGTGTCAGCTTGCATTGAAAGGATGATACGTGAGTGTAGAGCTGGGATATCAGTTGATTTTTGCCTTGAAGCCGTGTGTTCAAGACATTCAAATGAT
Source organism: Pyrausta purpuralis (assembly GCA_963924145.1). NCBI lineage: Eukaryota > Metazoa > Arthropoda > Insecta > Lepidoptera > Crambidae > Pyrausta > Pyrausta purpuralis. The sequence continues at coordinate 20,128,621 of OZ001652.1, read as the reverse complement.
TTGTAATGTCAACTAAAAAAGCCAAATCACACAACCAATCAGGATTTTTATGTTCCGGGACATCCTTTTGCTTTTCCGCCAGAAATATTCCAATTTCTTCTATTAAATTTAGAAATCGTTCCAGGGTCAATCCACGACTTAGCCACCTTACTTCTGTATAATACAGTAAATCTCCATATTCGCTTTCGATGTCATCAAGGAATTGTTTGAATTGCCTGTGATTGAGTCCTCGTGATTTTATGAAATTTACAGTCGAAACTACCACTTTCATGACATTTTGAAATTCATTTTTTTTAGAACAGAGGGCTTCTTGGTGTATAATGCAGTGAAACTGCATGAGATCTTCAGCGTTTATGTTTTTTTCTTGTAGATGCTTTTTCAGCAAAGTAACTAGCCCAGAATTGACACCAATCATCGAAGGAGCACCGTCAGTGGCAACTCCCGATAATTTTGATAAGTCCAAATCAGTTTTTGAACACTCATCCAAAAGTACATTGAGTATATCAACTCCTCTGGTTTGACCTTTCAATGAACACATTCCTAACAACTCTTCTAAGACTTCAAAATCTTGAGTAACACCTCGTATGAATATGAGAAGTTGAGCTGTGGAAGTAATATCAGTGGATTCGTCGAGTGCTAATGAAAAAAATTCAATGATCTTAGTTTTTTCATTTAATTGTTCCGCAATATTACCTGACAAAGACATAATACGTCTTTGGATAGTCATACGATTCAGTTGAATTTTCTCAAACTTTTTTGCTGCTTCTGGACACATTTTCTTAGCGGCAATTTCTATGCATTCTTTTACAAAATCCCCATCATTGAAGGGGCGACTGCGCTTTGCTATCATTCGAGAAATTTCATAACTAACTTCTGTAGCTGTTTCTGAATCTTGGATGGGTTTTGTAAACATAGCTTGCTGACCAATAAGCTCCCGTTTTAAAGACAACATTTTTTGCTTTCTTAATTCGCCTGTAAACTTGGTAAAAGTAGGATGCTGCGTTTCATAGTGCCTTTTTACATTATATTCCTTTGCAATCGCAACAGAATTCTTGCAAATTAAACAAACGACTTTATTATGCGACCATACAAAAAAGTATTTCTCAGTCCAAATTTCTTGAAACTGCCGATTTTCATCTTTAACCTTACGTTTTTTACTAGGTCCTGGCTTGTCCATGTTGCGTTCTAATCCTGGCTAGGATTAACACAGCACCTAAAAACAATTACAGTACCTACTTAAATTACCCATCCTTTTTCGGGTTCCGTAGCCGAATGGCAAAAAACGGAACCCTTATAGTTTCGTCAAGTCTGTCTGTCTGTCTGTCTGTCTGTCTGTCTGTCTGTCTGTCTGTCTGTCTGTCTGTCTGTCTGTCTGTCTGTCTGTCTGTCTGTCTGTCTGTCTGTCTGTCTGTCTGTCTGTCTGTCCGTCCGTATGTCACACCCAATTTATTCTGAAACTATAAGCATCACACTACTGAAATTTGGTAGGGAGATGTATCCTCTTAACCGCTTTCCGATTCTCATACAAAAAATAAAAAATAATGATATTTAAGGGGGGGCTCCCATACATGAAACTAAAACCGAAAAAAAATTTTTTAGTCAAACCTATGCGTGTGGGGTGTCTATGGATAGGTCTTCAAAAATGACATAGAGGTTCCTAAAACCGTTTTCTTTTAAAGTCTAACGTTTCTTAGCTAGACGCTTCCAAAGTGGAAAAATGCGCGACCCCCCCATCTAATTTCTAAACTAAGCGAGTGTAAATTTTGAAAAAAATATATAATGAAGATCATAACAAAAACTTTCAACGAAAATTGGTTCGAACAGAATCGAACGAGAAGTTTTTGAGATATAGCACTTTTTCAACAACCGCAAACATAACTTTGTTCTTCATACAAACACTATGAAAAACAAAGTTATATTTGCTGTCAACAAAATATTGTGGTATTTTACTAAGTGGAAGTAAGTGAATTGCTTAATTCACTTAACGTTGGCACGGAACCCTCAGTGCGCGAGTCCGACTCGCACTTGGCCGGTTTTTTAAATTAGCAAAAATAATTGATTTAAATAGGTAGGGAAACACTTATTAATAACAGAGTTTTACTTACGATTTCACAACACAATTATACACGGCACTTGACGGGAAATCTACGTTGAATGTGGATCAAAATATATGACACCGGCTAGTCGAGTTAAAATCTACACTAGAACTATTGACACTTCACTCAAATTAAAACCGAACTATGGGTCGCTGCGGTTAGCGTGGCTTTTATACCGCGCGTATAGAGTCGAAAACTGTCTGGAGAAATCTCGAAACCGACTCTGGAAGCTTCGTGTATCTACCTACGCGAGCAATCGGGAATTCGTGCACTTAAGAGCGCGCGCGCGAGATTCAAATTACTTTTCGAACATATTTTTTTTGGTTTTATTCTGGAATAGAATTCAATATTTTTCGAATGTACGAGAGTATTATTTTTGCTGTCGGAGGGCCACCAGTATTCGACCGGCGGGCCGCAAGCGGCCCGCGGGCCGCGGTCTGTGCATCCCTGCCTTAATTATTCTAATTCATTATATTGTACCGTATTTATTAGTTTATAAGTAAAACTTAAAATGCATTTGACGTATTTTTATTAAGTTTTGTTAACAGCTTACTTAGAATAATATAAGGCAATTTTTTTATCCAACTTAGTGCCGTGCTGGAGGCTCGATCATTTGCCTTGCTAGCCCACATAATTCTTGAAGAGCCATGATTATCCCTCCCAGTTTGTCGTTGATTGCCGCAAGTGTTTGATTCCTTTCAAGTTCCCGTTCCGCTCGTGTCTCTTCTAATCGAAAAAGTCTGTCTGTCCAGCAGTTCCTGAGATAAGCGCGTTCAAACAAACAAACTCTTCAGCTTTATAATATATTAGCGCAAGCGCACGTTGTACTCAAGCTGCGAACATTATTTTGGTGCGGAGTTATGTTAAAACTGTGATAGCTCCTAAGATATTTATTTAAATCAAATGATATAAAGGGCAACTTGGTTCTAAATGAAATGCTCGTGATGATAAATGTATTTATTTTGATAAGAATAAATACCTGTGTGTATAATACACCTCTAAAAATAAGGCATTATTTTTTTTACAAATTTATTAACATAAAAAAGGTTGTAGTAAGTCAACCATAAAAGATAGACATATGCTGTCGCGGACTTTATTATGGGACTCTTAATGCTGAACAATCCTGTCATACATGATTTTCGTGTAACTTAAGCGGTTTCCGCAGCGTATGCAGCGGAAGCTCTCAAAAGGAATATCTTTCTCCCGTTTTCGCAACATTTTTAATTTCTGCTGTGGTCTTAAGAGTTGTATCTTTATGTTGTATAGCCTAAAGCCTTCCTCAATAAATGGACTATCCAACGTAAAAATAATTTTTCAAATCGGGCCAGTAGTTTTTGAGATTAGCGCGTTCAAACAAACAAACAAACAAACTCTTCAGCTTTATAATATTAGTATAGATTTGCATAAACGTAATCTTAGTGTGATGTGTGTGGAGCTTATCAAAATTAATTAATTTGTTAATGAAGGAGCTTCGACATAAAGGAAATATTTTTTAAAATAAATCAAAAGGAAATATTTATGTAGAATTGAAGACTAAACTTATGTGGTTTTTGATTGTTTGATGAGGTATTCCCACCAACTTCCTGAGCTATTGAAGTTTCTTGAATTGTATGTAACTGGCCTAGCTCGAGCTCGAAGGGTTGTTCTTCCACAGCCATTTGATCTGTAAATAAAGAGACAAATTCATGAAACAAAAATGTTATACTTGAAGTTGTGAATTAGATCTCCAAGGAGGGAGAAAAAAAGCTAAATTACATTTTACAGGGTGATGTAGGTAAGTCATAATTATAATTATACCTGAGAATTCTATTTGATCTTGGGATTGTGTTGCGATTAGTGGCACATTTTGTGTAGACTCTTGACTTATCTGAAATGATGTAAGCATAACAGAATTATTAGACAAATACCCTATGAATTTGATGTTGTGTAAACGGTCATAGATTAACTATTTACCTCTAAAAATGGAGGCAGTCTTGCTGATGTCTGCGGCTCTCCAAATCCATCACCCATTATGGAAACCACTCTGGATTCCCATTGCGAGAGCTGCGGGGCAGAAGATGGTCCACCACCAGTAGCAGACGCAGACCTTCTCGCTGCTGCAGCAGCTTTTTTTGCCAAATATTTTTTGTCTGTCCATACCTAGAATTTGAAACATGTTACTTTTTACACATAATATACAGTAAATACACTCACTATAAACTTGATTTAAAAAAATAAGACATTAAAAATATTTTTTAAAATATCTTACTTTTTGCCACTGCTTTGTTGTCTTGGTGCATCCACCCATAGCGTTTAAAGTTGTGGTAATGTTTTCCCAGAGACGATTTGAAGTTGCACGACCCTCTACACTTCTAAGAAGTCCACGTGCAAGATCACGATATTCCTCAAGGAAGTTGAGGAGCGTTTCAATTTGCGCTGCCGTCGGAGTTGTCATGACTGTCAGTTGAATATTTGTTTCAAACTAAATTTAAGTCCCCAAACTAAGCTAACTGATGCCATGAACCACTTGAAATAACTTTACAATGCCACTCAATAAGCACTCTGAAGTGCCGCTTCTGCTACCGGTGCCTGATCAACACACGGCGCCCCTTATGCCAACAACTCACGTACCCGTGGTGAAACCCCTGGTGCCTGTTTCGACGATCTGAAACAAAGAATAACTGCGGGCGGGAAATTTAAAAATTAGCATCTGGGCCGCGGTGGGGTTCTTTCTTATTCAAAGTTTTTTTCATTCATTCATTATATTTCGAGCAAGTTTAGAGGAAATAAATTACGAAGTTTTGAGGAAACGACTATTTATATATTTATGATTGAAGCCAAACTGCACAAACTTGCTCGAAACAAACCGAATGAGCATTTGCCCGACTGCTTAAATAAAACAATGATTAAGCTATTAATTTTTTTTTGGCAGCCTTTTTTTTGGCGCATTCAATGGAGAATATTCTGTTCTGTAATATGCAAAATCGTTTAATTAATATTATTGCAACTGATTGCTCAATCATATTTCTATTGGCTAACGGTTAGCCAGAGCATTGGTTAGCCGCTAACCAATGCTCTGGGCATCTGGGCATACATTTAACAAATCAAAATAATTGACTTGCTCTCTGATGAGCTTAACACAATTTTATTTTATGTGGTCTGAGTGCGAGTTTTCTTTTATATGAATTTGAACAAGCTCAGCGGACTTTTCCACACATGCAATAAAACTGTGGTTCGCATAATGAAGGCTATTTTTGCCGTCCACATATTCCTTAAATTGCGTAAATATGTGAAGGCTTCTCGGCAAACAGCCTTCTTACATTGTTTACAATCTTTTGCGTACTTTTTAAAAATGAAACGACAGACGTATGCAAATGCCTGTTTCCGCTGAGCTCTCTATTTCCTCATCAGATACACAAATTATGTCATGCTCAGAGACATTGGGGCCAGGCTCGGGCATTGAATCATCATTTTTTTTATTCGATTTATTTTTGCAGAACAGATATTGAAAATGGTCCACTTAAGGGGTTCACACACAGAGCAGGTAATGTATATTAATATACATTACATCCCGGGATGTATAGCTTTAAATTATCTCAAAGTATCACACACAGAGCATGTAATGTAATGTATCTTTCCCTTCATTCCAATGGTATACGTCCCGCTTAATGCACGTTTCAGCTGTTAAGGTGGTCTACAGGGTGTTCTTATTTTTAATTTTATAATACTATGGACCCATCGAGTTACTTGCTATTAGATTTACTAGATAGTTCTTCAGAAGATGATTCTGATTGTGATTTTGATGCGCGCATTGCCATGTGTATCAAAAACAGAACGATGTGGATTGAAGATCACATAAAGTATAAGGAAAGTTCCGGAGAGTTTAAAATATTTGATGAATTATCAGACAAAAAATTTAGTGATTACTTTCGGGAGTCAAGATCAACGTTTTCAGAACTTAATGATCTCATTAAAGAAGATATTAAGAAAAATAATACACACATGCGAAAAAGTATATCTTCTGAAGAACGACTTGCTGTGTGCTTAAGGTAAGGATGAAATGAAAGTATAAAATAATCATTTATCATTTTTAATGGCTTATTCCAATGACTATAAAGTGCTTATTGTACTCATTGCGTTATTCATTAATTGTTGTATCAAAGTTCGCTATAAAGGAACGGAGATTTAAATCATGAGTAGAAATGTGAGTCGTGTTCTGCGGCGTCATTTCAGAACTAGATTCTGGCAATGGATTTTGTACATGGTGTCCAGAGTAATATGCATCGGCAGCTACGTTGTCTTGTTGTGAAAACTGACGAATCAATTCCGTATCATTATTGTTTGGTGGCATCATTGGAGTACTGGATGCGGTCGGTGGTCTTTGTAATGAGTAATGGGCAGGCGATTGTAAATAATCAGAGCTTGTCGAGTTCGAACTCAATGAAGAAGGGCTAACAGGATGCATTGGCGAATTCAGATAGCTGGGCGGCGACATATTATTGTAATTAGTAGTATATCCTGGACCCGGGACTCTTTGTGTTTGCATGTAATGTTGTTCTTTAGCTTCCATTACTATATTGAATATTTGTCTCTGAATTCTCTGAATTTGGAGATGCGTAGGTAGCTCACATGCAGTATCACACATGCTCATAAAAAACTTTTCCATGGCTTTGTTGCTCGATGATACATTTTTTAAAGTACCGTCCAGGATTTGTTTTCTCAAAATATCTCTCTCAGCAGATCTTTTTTCTCTTCTTTTTAGATCCTGTTCTAGTATGTTAACAACCGATTTGTTTTTTTTTTGGAGGCTGAAAATTTTCATTGCCGCTGACAGAAGCAGTTTGCTGTTCTCCACTGGTTGATGTATTATGTACTTCCGAGTCGTTACTTGCTTCACTATCCTCATTCACTGAGCCTGTGCGGATGTTTGTATGTACAGGTCTATTATTCATATTAGGAAGCAAAAATGACATCTGGTCTTCATATTTCCATTTTGTGGTGATTGTTGACGCTTGACCTGAAGTTGTTTTCTTTCTAGAACCCGTGGCTTGACGATGTCCATCTCTAAGCTTCTTCCATAAAGTTTTTGCTTCTTTAACTGCAACAAAATAAATAGAATTGTTTATGTTACAGGTACTTGTCAACTGGAGATTCATTTAGGTCTATAGCCTTCAGTTATAGAATTGGAGAATCTACTGTGTCTAATATTATACAAGAAGTATGCGATGCTTTATGGAAGTACCTTCAACCCAAAGTTTTATCAGAGCCAACGCAAGAAACATGGAAAGATATTGCAACGGACTTTAAAAAATAGTGTCAATTCGATCATTGTTGCGGCGCGATCGATGGAAAACATGTTACTGTGCAGGCCCCACCAAATTCTGGATCTGACTATTTTAATTACAAGAAAACTTTTTCAATAGTGCTACTCGCAGTAGCCGATGCAAGGCGAAAATTTACAATTATAGATGTGGGATCCAAGGGACGATTCAGCGATGGTGGAATTTTCTCGCGAAGCGAATTTGGCAAAAGAATAGAAAATGGTCAATTAAGATTGCCTGAAGATGAGCCCTTAACTCCCGCGCGGACTCAATATGCCTTACGTTTTATTGGCGATGAAGCGTTCCCGCTGTTGCCAAATTTAATGCGCGTATATTCTAAAGATATGCTGTCAAAGAGTCGAAGAATTTTTAACTATAGACTTTGTAGAGCACGCAGGATTGTAGAAAACGCATTTGGTGTACTATCATCTCGTTGGAGAGTATACAAGAGACCATTAGAATGTGGGATTGACATGGTTGATAAAATCGTTAAAGCAAATTGTGTCCCATATAACTACTTTATCGAAAAACGTATAGATAAATATTCCAATGTTGGAAGAGACAGAAACTTAAGACCTGTGGAAAACAACCAGTTGATGCCATTAGAGCCAACTGAAATAACATATGATATTAATGAAAGTTTCTTTATTAGAGAAGAATTTTGCAGATACTTTAATACAGTTGGAGCCGTCTCTTGGCAAGACACACGAATTAGAAACAGATTAAATGTGCAAAGTTCTTCTACGTAGACATATAATTTAATATTTTTTATTTAATAAAAGAAACTAAGGTTAAACTTGTTTTATTGCCATATACAATCTATACTTATATTATATCCTGCTATCCAGGAGGTCGTGGGTTCACAATTATTTGTGTTGAGTCTGGGTGTTATATGTATAATATGTATGTATTTACAAAAAATATATATTTAAGTAGTATATCAGTTGTCTAGCACCCATAACACAAGGTAACGCTTACTTTGGGGCTATAAAGAGGAGAGACTTGTATCTTTGTATGTTTGTAATGAATAAACTGAAAAACTACTGGACCGATTTCAAAAATTATTTCACTATTAGAATGCTACATTGGGCACAATTGGCAGAGGGGCCTTCGACTCACCTTAGTATCGCTTCTTTACGTGTAGTAATAGGTAGTATTTTTGTCCACGACACTATAGGAATCGACCGAAAAATATACCTACCACTTCCGTGAATTTCTCTCATGTAGGAACAAGTGGGATAGTTGGGTGATGATTGTATGATGGAAACTCCTAGGCAGACCCTTAGATGTAGGCGGGGGTATTAAAATATTGAAAAAGAAAATGACAACACTATCTAGTGGCTTATTTCACTGGATATAGATTAATAATTTTAGAATAACTTTTGATATTACCTATATTTTATTGTTAATGTTTGTCATATTCGTCACACGACAAAAAGGGTTTGAAACTTGAAACTGAAACTTGCATCGCACAAAAATGTAGAGGAAAGTAACCAAATACGGAATACCATTTTGTTTTTGGGTTATAGAAAAAAACGATATTGCAAACCAAATACTTTAATTCTTTTTAATTATCAGTCATATAATTGCGCTTAAATTACTGACAGTCATGTTTGACATATATTAATTTATCTAAAAAAAATATCAAAAACAAAATCAACATAAAGGTAGCCAATTATGGAATAGGTATCCAAATATGGACTACTATAAAAATATCAACAATTAACCATTATTTAATGAGGTCCACCGGTAACTTTGGTTAATTTCAAAAATTTAGGTACCTACTTAAGTTACTTGCAAAAATCACATATCCAGGTCCAATTTTGACCTGCGCGGTGCAATCACCATGGGCCCACAGGCCGCACATGAGACATTTGATCCATATCTCTTCTCGAGTATTTTAAGAAAACAAGCTGTTACAGAACATACATTCTGCATCTTCTGATTCAGGAGCTTCCTGAGCTATGGCAACATTAGGTTTAGTGTCTGTGTCAAAATGTATTTCAACTTCATCAACAGTATCAATGGGACAATAATTGGACTTGGTTTACTCTTTATGCTGTTTTCCTTTCGTTTTCTTTTCTTTGCCTTTCTTATTTTTTGTTATCGATAACTTATTCTCTTTTTGATTCTTCTTGCTATTACTGTCAATGAGTTGATTTTTATATGGAGAAGATGTTATTATCTCAGCAGCAGTTGCCTTTCTTCCTCTTTTAGACCTTTTTCTTTTTTATCTGGCACTGGGCTAATTTCGTAGGACACCAATTTCTGGAAAAGAAATATTTATAATTTATCCGGATGATATTTTGGTATTCAAATATGGAATAGTCCATATTTGGACCCCACAGACTGTCCATATTCGGAAATATCAAACTACGACAAAACGTACAAAAATTTTATTAATCGAAACAAAATGACCCTAAAAATCCTCTTAAACAACCAGACAAACACGTTACCAATGCAAAATCATAAATATAAAGTATTATTTCCAACTACGTATTAAGAAATATTTAAGCTTTTACGTACCTTTAAATTTTTTCACACAGCGCTTAAACAATACACGCTCACCGCGGCCACAGGCGCCGCCTGATTGACAAATCAAGACCTACACGCGCGTATAGTGATGGAAAGAGACGGAAGATGACTTTCTTTAGCAACTAGGAGTATTTGTTTCTGAGAAATGCCGGTATTCCATTTTAAGGATACTATTCCATATTTGGTTACTTTCCTCTAACAATAATAACACGTAATAACATTAAGTGACAAATGTGAGACAGAAAAAGTGCACTAACGATGACGATACGATCTCAGCGCGTGGCCGCCCGAAATGACACGATCGCACCCGAAGTCGAAATAAGCCATCAATTCGATCGGATCCAGCGAAAAGTATAACTTGGTTTTAAGTTTTTTAAGTCGGTTAATATCCTAAAACCTTTTCCTAAATACTTTTTTAAAGAGTCGTTAAACATTAGGATACTTTCCTACATGCGGCAACGCGTATCTAGGTACCTACAGAAATTGTGAATCGTTTGAAATAAAATTGATACTTACCGGTTGGAAGATCACAATCCTTTATTACTTCTCGCCACGCAGCTTCTTCTAACTCATTGTCTTTGTAATCTGGTGAATCCACTTTCCATAAGCATGGATACTTTCGCACGCTTTCTATTAAATGTTCCATGTTTTTACGATACGTCCACACTTAAAGGCTCTGGGGAACAGACTGCTGTGAAGTGCTGTGCTGGTGGCAACACTGTGAACTTTTTGAACACCCTTACGACGAGAGATGTATAGTAATATACTAAAATGTACTGAGATGTATTAAGATGTATCGAAATATAAATGTACATTTTCGTATATTTTCGTATCTTTAAGATACGAAGATGTAAAAATATACATTATAGCTGTTGTGTGTGGTCTTCTGACAATTTCTATGGAAAGATGTATCGAGATGTATCGTGCTGTAATGTACATCCTTACATTACCTGCTCTGTGTGTGAACCCCTTTATTCGCCATTATCGTCCTCACAATTTCTTTGTTTTTTTTATATTTCTCATCAATTGGAGATTGCCGGCTTAAAGACAGGCATTATTACATTGGTAATTACAATGAACTGAGCGACTAGGGATTGTCATTTGAACCACAATTTGCTCTTATGCATCCAAAGCAATTTTCTAAGGGATCCTGGTTAATTCTCCTTGTGGCGATGCTTTTGACTTGATGCTTTTTATGTAGGTTATCCCACAGACGCTCATATCCGTTTAACAATTTCAGCCATTGTGATTGAGCAAATCAAATAAATTGATGAAATACTCAAGAAAAGCGACTGTAGCAACAGCTTCAGCAGCTCATCTTAAAAAAAAATTACAAGTTTTAAGCAAGCGGATATTTTAACTTGGCAACAGCATTTCTAAACATATGAGCTAGTGCAAACCTGGCGCAGTGCGGTGAAGAGACTGAAAAGATAACAATTGAACCTAAACCCTAATATTTAAACAAACATACATATAGCATTACTCGAGTGATTATGTGCTGGCTTAGATATTTTTTTTGGTTTACTTACTAGTAGGTGCTTTTTAATAAGTGCCCATTGCCACAGAGTGACTAAATATCTGGGCAGCCAACTTAACCCTCATTTTCTCCTTTCCGTTGGGTTTGATGTGATGTTGTGTAAGTTTTGGGGCGAAAACAAAGTGTGGGTTGCAAGTGTCAAGTTCAAAGAACTGCTCGATGTGCTTCCAAGACGCTACACCTAAAATTATAAAAACAGAGGTTAAGCTATTTTTTTGTAAATTTGTATTAAGTAAGACTAGGTGTTTAACAGTAGGTATTACCTGTTCCTATTGTATTGCTCATAGTTGAAGATTAGACAGGGATGGGTAATTTCACATCATATGCCATAAATAAGTTCCTGAAGCACTCAAGGAGATGCGGAGGGTCAAGTAAAGTAATTATTTCTTCTTCTTCAAATTCAAAGTATGGCTTATCTACAGTGGATCCCAAGTTTTCCAGTGCTCTGAGATTGACTCCATCCATGTCGCAAACTGTTGCACAAACATTTACTCTCGTTTTAAGACATGTGTGTAGAACCTGGAATTAGTTATAAACACATTGGTTATATAGGTTTTCTGTAAGAAATCACTTTCACTTTTATGAAATAATAGTAATACAAATTCATGCATGGAATAATATTACAAATTCATGTAATGTAACACACACCTCCTTAATGAGGACAGTTAATCTGTCTGCAGTGACATTATCGCCAGACCAATAAAAAACAGCAGGTTACTTCCATCTTCGTCTCAGCCATACCAGCATAAACACCAAAGCATGGGACGCCAATACTTTAGATTTGCCTTGAAGTCCGTGGTCCTGATACCCATCAATCTCATCCGATTTTGGATTGTAACATATATTTTTCTTAATAAACATTTCATCAAATGTTAAAAAACACTCGTTACTTTGTGGGTTTTTCATTGATAACTTTTTAATGTTTTCAAATATCATTTTATTAATTCCTGCTTTTAATTCAAACTGCCCCAAAAGCCTTCTTAACGTTGACGAACTTGGCAAGCAAATTTGTCTGCTTATAAGTTTATATCTCTGTGGAGCTTTCTTTGGCCATTTTGCATTCACCCTGGAGCATTAACGCCAATGATGGGCTGATTTTTTGTCTAAACAATCTTTGAACATTTTCATCACTATGCAGCACTTGCAGAACATCAAGCCCTTTCTTCTGTTTTAAAGCAGTTTTGAGCTTATTAACTTGCTTCATTAAATATTTACATTTATTGTAAACTTCATTTTTAGAAGCTGTCAAATTTAGCTTGACTTTCTTCTGTGAAGATTCTTTTATCTGAAATATTTTTTAATTTTTATATATTATTTAGTTAGTTACATAAGATAAAATAGGTAATCATTTATGGTCATTGTATCACATTTTACTTACCAAAAATGATAATGAAGGTACCGATTTGGTCTCTGCAGTTGGTTCCTCAGTAACCGTTTAGGATTGGGGCTAGAAAAGTAAAAAGACTAAATTTTGGGTTACACAAAATTCACCAATTATTTAATTAAATTAGTTTTGGTAGGTTTTACAATCGGCCATAACATATGGTTGTTCCATCATTTATCACTTACCAAAAAAGAAATTGGAGGTACTGATTGAGTTTTGATCTCTGCAGTACGTTCCTCAGTAACCGTTTGGGATTGGACCTGCAGAAGCAAATAAGCATTTGTTTTGTTTGAAATTAAATAGTTATGTTATCTGTAATTGTTTATGAGTAAAGAGTTACCATATATCAAACTTGGTGAACAAAGTTTACGAGTACTATAGAAAATCTATCTACTTACCCCTAAAACATCACAGATATTGTTATAAGACGGTTCGGCACGGTCCGGCTCTTGGCGAATGAAGATTTTCTGCATTTTCATCCATACATGGTGTGGCAGATTTATGAAGACTGGGTACTTTTTTGAAACTATATATAGTGTTTTATCACTACACAAACTTTGTATAGAACACAGGGGTAGATTCCTTGTCTGACAACGTTGTTTTTTACAAGTGTCATTTATATAATTTATAATGGTTTTAACAATTTTGAAACAGTGTTATTTCAACTAGTGAGAGCGCAGCTCGATTAGTTGCCAAAGGTTATTAATAGCCCTGCTTAAATTAAGAATGAGTTTTTGCAATTTTTTTATTTTGTTTATAACTTTCTCGTCACAAACAAGGTATTTTTACTAATTAATAACAGTTTTAATACAATGAGTGCACCGCACAGGTAGAAAGCAGCTACTAATGGTTTTAACACCAGCTACCTCCATCGCCGTCGCAAGTGACGTCCTCGAGCGTGGGATCGCATCGGACCGCAACACAAGCGCAGACTGCAGAACACCTATGCTACGTGAGTCGACTTGAGACATTTAAAAAATACAGTATAATGTAGTAGCATAATATGATCAGACACTATCTTAGGTGAAGGGTTATTGAAATATTTTTTGGCAAGATGCGAGTAGCACCTTATTAAAAATTCGAATATCGAACGAACACAGTTTTTTTAAATTAAACAAGTTTTTTTCCATTGCTGCTGCATGTATGATGTACATAGCGTGATGTCTTACAAGTCATTTCTTTTTTAAATTTAACATGCACTAAAAGAAAAATTAAAAATACAATTTAACCTTTAAAACAGATGATATCTGTACAGTGTAAATAATTTCAAAACATTGTTTTATAACCATCATCACCTTGAATACCCCTGTCGTTGCAGATTTTGTACTTTATTATAATATTGCTTGTTTTATAAAGGAAATGAATATTGTAGGTTTTTTACAATTTACCTTAAGATATTTTTGAACTATTTTCCACAGCAATTCTGTTGCTTTTTTCTGTTTTTATATGGAGATTTTGGTTAAATAGAAGAGATAACTAATTTTACAAGAGTTTTAGATGTCAAATATTACTGTTAAGTTGTTTGGTGCACGCCAATTAACCATTACATTTTGATATATTAACCAAGGTAGACTTAAATTACAAGCGTGGTTTTGTATACTTTTACTAATTAGACTACAAGTATTTTTTGGAGTACAAAAAAGACCTCAAAAATAACTAGACAGTAGACACAGTAGACACAATGCCTAAGTTTAAGGATATCTTTACTTTATTCTAAATACAGGAATAAAAAGCTACACATATTTAGTATATAAGGCTAAATATTTAAACTTTACTTTTTAATTCTAAATATTGACACACTAGTTTACTACAGAAAAACGGTAGAGAATCAAGTTAATTATTATCTTTGTTCACCTTTTCTTTTTATTTGTTTTCTAAAAACATGCAAAATCTGCATGGTTTGTTTTTGTTCTCAGCTGGTTTCGACTATGAAACAAAGCATACATGTAAATTTAAAAGACTATGATGCTTATAATCGCTATATGAATATTAAACCGACATACATTTTATCCGATATTATTGCTGGTTAGATATTATTTATCAATGGGGCGGGCAACTGTCAAACAGGCGCTAGCATCGCACAGACCAATAACAAAGCATTTTTATTATGAAAATCGCTGTAAAATCTTAGTTAAAGACAATTATTGAAGACATGCCTAGCTGTTGTGTACCAAAATGCAAAGAAACTGGAGGCCACCAGTTTCCTCGAGAGGAGAAAATAAAGAAATCGTGGCTCAAAGCAATACGACGAGTAAAATTCGAGCCTAAAAGCGGGGCGAGAGTGTGTCATAAACATTTCAAGGAAAGCGATTATGAAAAGATTGGGAAATACACAGGTAAGAACAATGCACACCTATTAACGTTAATTTGATGATATTTCACTTTAATAAAGCCTTTCTCTACCAATTACAAATTAACATAACCTCAAACTTGAGTCAAGATATTTTTAGAGATCTAAAAACATAACAAACACTTAGGTTTCTACAACAGTAGAAGCAGTTTCTTACCTATAAATGCATTGTTTAAATGTATCTACTTTATTGTTCTTAGAGACATACTATTATTACAGGTATAGTAAATCAGCGAAGAGTTTTGAAAAAGTCTGCCATCCCTTCAATATTTCCATGGAATGTGAACCCAGCTGCAACCGAAACTCCGAGAGAAGAACGTCTGAGAAAACGCGAATATAGAAAAACCTTGTTTCAAGGTGAAACTTCTTCAACTCATAGCTTCAGTGATATCCAGCCACTCGAAGCATTGGATGATTCCAATGTTTCTCATACTGTCGATATTCCAGTAATCCAGCCATCGATTCCCATTGTTCCTGTTGTGCAAGACCAGAACTGTTTATCAAAAGGAACACAGACACCTAACATTTTGAGATTATTCTCAACGGAGCAGTTGCTAACTGATGATGAAACTATTAATTATTATACAGGTCTTGAGACCTATGCTAAATTTACTTTGGTGCTGTCAACCCTGCTGCCAATGGCACATGATCTCAAATATAGATGGAGTAGAGTTGTTGGTTTATCTATAGAAGATCAATTTTTAATGCTTCTAATAAAATTAAGAAGAAACAAGCCTGATTTTGAAATATCAAAAATGTTTGGTGTAAGTAGGACTGAAGTATCGAATGTTGTTATAACATGGCTTAATTTTGTCAGTGACATATGGAGTTTGATAGACATTTGGCCTAGCCGTGAGCTAGTAAACTTTTACATGCCAAAAAGTTTTAAAAATAACTATCCTTCTACCAGAGTTATTATAGACGGTACTGAAATTCCTATTCAAAAGCCTAGCCAGCCTGATGCTCAAAAAGTATCTTTTAGCCAATACAAACACAAAAACACATTAAAATTTCTAGTTGGGTCTTCACCAGGTGGACTGCTCACTTATTGTTCTGGAAGATTTGTCGGGTCAGTCAGTGACCGTCAAATAGCTGAACGTAGTAATCTTTCAGAAATGTGTGACCCAGGAGACAGTATAATGGCTGATCGTGGTTTTAATGTTCAGGATTTGTTTGCAGCTAAAGGAATTGGAATAAATATACCAAACTTTTTAAAAGGCAAGGCTCAAATACCAGGTCTTTTGTTGAAACATGATCAGAAATTAGCTAGTCAACGAGTCCATATAGAGAGGTTAATTGGATTAACCAAAACATATAAAATATTAACAACTGAATTAAATCAATATTATGTGTCTATAGCTTCTATGTGCTAAAAGCAGTTAAATGAAACAGATTTTATTATTTTTCATCAAAATATTCAAGGCCTTACGTCTAAAAGAGAGTTTATTGAAGTAACAATTACTGATTTGAAAAAAATATCATCTCCAGACATTCTTTGTTTCACAGAAACTTTCATAAAGAACGGAGATGAAAAAAATATAAAGTTAGCTAACTACGAACTTGCATCTCATTACTCGAGGAACAAAAAAAGAGGTGGAGTTTGCATAATGGTCAAAAAAGGAATATCATACAAGAAAATAGGTTTGGGTCAAGACCTAGCAGTTAATTGTCCCAATTGGTAATATCATTATCTTATGTGTCTATCGTTCTTCAATAGCTACAAAGAAAAGACATTTTGAGTGCTTCTTTGAAAAACTTGACCTCGCTTTAAATAAATACATGTATAAATATCCAAAACATAAAATTGTTATTATTGGTGACATAAATATTAACACTTTAATGAATAATAATAATACTAAATATCTGAATGACATTCTTCGTAATTATAAACTGACTAAGCATATAGACCAACCGACAAGAGGCTCATCTTGTATTGACCATATATTTAGTAACATAAAAAACGCTTTAGGCTCAACTCTACCACTCGGCCTTTCAGACCATGACACAGCACAGGTGCTTACAATTAATATAAAACGGAAAAACGTTATCCCTAGAATAATATATAATCTTAAAAGATCATATTCGACTGAAAATATTGACAAATTTAAAACTTACATAGGAAATCTATCATTTGTAGATGTCTATACAGAAAAAAATCCAAACGAGGCCTTTAATATTTTTTATGACTGGTTTTGTTTGCTATACAATCTATGTTTTCCTGTTTGTAAAGTGAGATTAAATATGAACTTAAAGCTAAATTGGATTACTAAAGGCATTAGAAAAAGCTGTGCCAGAAATAGATATCTCCGCCGCGACTACAATAAAAAAATAAATATAAAATCCAAAGACAAATATCTAGCATATTCTTAATTGTTAAAAAAGTGTATATTCAAAGCTAAAAAGCAAAACAACAATAATTATGTCTTAAAAAGTAAAAATGCTTGTAAAGCTACGTGGAAAATAATACAAGATGAAATAGGCAGTGAATCGGAGGAAAATAATTACATAAATTCTATTGAATATCATAATAATATTATAAATAATCCTGACAAAATTTCTACAATATTTAATGACTACTTTATTGAATTGACAAATAAATCTTATTATAATAATTATATTGAACCCCCAAACGACATTTTAAATAACTCAATTTATGTTTCTCCTATTGACGAACACTATGTGAAAAAAATGATTGATTCTCTACATAATACTAATGCAGCAGGTTATGACAATATCTGCACAAAAGTTATAAAGGCGTGTAAAGAACAAATAAGTCCCATTTTAGCATACCTCATAAATTTATCAATGTTATCTGGAATGTTTCCAGACAACCTAAAATTGTCAATCGTCAAACCTATATTCAAAAAGAGCGACAAAGCAAATATTGACAACTACCGACCTATAACGCTAATACCCATCTTGTCTAAGCTCTATGAAAAGGTCATGCATGCTAAACTGTCATCCTTTTTTAATAAATATCAGATATTAAATGAAAGGCAATATGGATTTCAAAAAAATAAATCCACTAGTCACGCTTTATTTGACTTAATCAAGGAGACAATGTTCGGTCTTAATGACAACAAGTATACCACAGCTTTATTTTTTGATATGTCGAAAGCATTCGACTTTGTATGTCATGATATACTCCTAAAAAAACTGGAACACTGTGGTATCAGAGGCGTTGTTTTAAAATGGATCGAGACTTACTTACAGAACAGAAAGCAATCGGTCGAAATCTCACAAATAGATAAAAATAATGTCGTTCAAACATATAAATCACAATTCAAGGAGAACAAATTTGGTGTACCTCAAGGAAGTGTTTTAGGTCCGCTTTTGTTTTTAGTTTATATTAATAACCTTCCTAAAGTGACTGAGCACCAGTGTATTCTGTTCGCTGATGATATATCAGTGGTAGTACGGACAGATGGCAAATTGACAATCGAGGATCATAAAAATGGCATTAAAAAAACTGTGACATCTATAATTCTTTGGCTTAGAAATAACAATTTGACTATAAATATAAAAAAAACCTGTTACATAAATTTTAATAATACCATTACAAAGACATTAAATATATATTACCAAGGACAACTACTAAAAAATACAACCACAACAAAATTTTTAGGTATAGAAATCGATGAAAAATTAGGTTGGAAAAAACAAGTCGAAATTATATGCAATAAAATTAACAGTTTTACGTATGCTTTATATAAATTAACAAGGATGGCCTCAAGGAACACTGCACTAACAGCCTATTTTGCATATATTGAGTCAGTTCTAAGATACGGACTCATCATATGGGGTAATAGTACTGAGGTAGGAAAAGCTTTCATCGCTCAAAAGAAATGCGTTAGAGCCATATGTGGCACTGCGCCAGACGAACCGTGCAAACCGCTCTTCAAGCAGCTGAAAATCTTGCCACTACCATGCTTATACATACTTGAAGTTAGTAAGTTTGTAAAACTAAATATGCAACACTTCAAACAAGCAAAAGATATATATCTTCGTAATACACGAAATAGTAGAAGACTTGTACCTGTTGTCACCCCCAAAAGTGTAATGTTTCAACGAAATTGCTATTGGATGTGCGTCCAAATCTACAATAAGTTACCAGAACGCATCAAACAATTGCCATTTAATAAATTTAAGACTGCTTTGTATACATGGCTCTTTGAAAAAATGTTTTACACAGTAAAAGAATATTTGACCTGTTCCTATGAATAATTAGACGTAATTTTAAGATTCTAAATATAATTTTCTCACTATTATCAATACTATGCTTGACATTTTATATTATAATTTATTTGCCGTAAGTATCTAAGACTTGTAAGATGTAATGAAATGGATATTATAATAAAAATAATGTTTCTAATATATTAAATGTATGTAACATGATGATTGTAGTAAAATATTATTGTTATTGTAAACTACTACTATTAATTTGCATGCTATTTGTTAATGGCTAAATGGGCCGAACATAAATTTAAATGTAAAACTGCTGTATATATACCCCATTTAAACGCAAATAAATTATATTCTATTCTATTCTATTCTATTCTATTCTAAGATCTTTTTTATTTGCCTCATGCTTTGTAATTTCAGAGAAGGTATAGTACACAAATAAAACATATTTCATAATTTAAAACTTGGTTTTATTTATTGATGTAGCTATCATAGTTATAGTACAGATATGTTAGGAAAATTTCCTCTTTAAAATAATTGTTATAAAAATCATCAAGTTTGCAAAGCATGTATTGGATGAAAGGCTCGTCTCTGTATACATATACCACTTTCATGTCTTTGTATGTGTACACTATTAAATTGCAGTACTTTCTGCCACTGCAGTACAGTTGGCCCTGAATTTGATAATAGTATGGTGTACCAGGTTTCAGACACAAAACATTATTGTGGTATGTTAGGTATGGGACAGTTGTAGGATCAATTATTTGAGACCTACTAGCAAATGGGCATTTAATTTCTATTATTGTCTCTGGGCCCAACAGTGCATCTGGCGAGGCAGCAAGGTATGGTCGCTCCTGACTTACGAAGAGGCCACATGGCAATGCTAGTAGGTCATTTGCTTCACAATATTTTTGAAGAGCAATTTTTTCATTTATTATGCCATGGGTGGTGGCTCGAGAACTGAATTGTTTGCGATCTTGAATCTGTTTTGCAAAGCTTTTCATCGTAGTAGGCCTTAAATGGCATATTGTGTGGAAGATACTAGCAGTTAACCTTTTTTTTCTTTGAATTAGCCACTCTTCACTCCTTTTCTGTTCTCTTGTAACTTGTTCTATGCGTTTAATCTCTTCTGCTGTTATTGATGAGAGCTGTAGATCTTGTTGAACTTTATTTTTTGGGTTCACTTCAGAGTAGTCATGGTCTATTTCAATCCCATAGGGGTTCGCTGGTGGATACATTTGTTTTAATGGCATTGTGCTACTATGCGGATAATTAAGAATCAAGTTTCGGACTTTGTAGTTGTAGTTTTCTTTATCAAGATTTTTAATTGGGTAAGGTTCATACAAAACTGAGAGGTTTTTTCTTTTCCTTGGCAATTTTTCTGCACGCACAGGGGTGCCACTGTACGGCTTCTTGGGGGCATGGAAAGTTTGCAGTCTTTGTGTGCAGGTTTCAAATAACAATATAAATTTTTCATTTACCATTTGTTCAACACCTAGCAACAAAACAGCTACATGTTTGCATGTAGCAGCGTTGCCACTGCCGGCTGGACATTCACAGTGTGCCTCTTCAATGCTGCCATGCTCGTCCAGTTTTATGTCAACTTCATAATGAAGGTTTTTCATAGTTTTTCTACATATTCCTTTAATATATGTGTTGCTGGCAGCAGTAAGTGAGCGTGCTGTTACCAAATGGCGTGACTCGTAGAGCTGCATCACTTTCTCCATCTTCTTGTCAGAGCTGAAGAAGATAAAAAAAATGCTTGGTAATCATATTGAAAGAAAATGCGTTTAAACAGCATACCACACAACGGAAATGAAAAACAAGTAAATACAGGCAGAGCAGGAACCGACTAAATTAAAAATTTTCTTCTATCGTTTAGGATGTGCTGTGGTCTGAAATGGTCCTAAATCAGCATGTGTTGAAGTCAAAGACTACAACACTGATATTTTTACTACATAGATGCACCGCTAACAATAGTTTTTTTTTAACCTACCATGGTATAAAAAATGTTGGTAGGTATCTTCCTAGTGGAATGCTATCTAGTGTTCAATCCTTTAATACAAATTTATCAAAAGAAATTGGACTTAAATGGACAAGAAATGCCTTATTTGTGTTTTGTTTAGGTGAGGCAGCTTGGTGTTGCTATTAATATCTCTGTAGTCTTCAGTGGGTGGGAGATCCATTGCAGGCTCATCATCCACAAGTTCAACTTGACCGAAATTGAAATTTTGGTCATAAGACTCCAACCTGCAACACATAAATGGTAGCTATCATCCAAATTACAAAACTAAAACTAAAATAACCTCAAACCTATATTGCGGCAAAAAACTGAGTATCGTCCTCTCAAGTTCATTATTTTAATGATTAGTTACTATTATTATACACTAAACTATCTCACAAAATCATTAATTACATGTGAATCCATGAAAATGACCACAAAAATGGCAAAAATATAAGGAAATTCTCAAAATGTATGTTACCTTTCAATGAGGTCTGCTTTCTTTCCACGTAACGAGGCGCCTCTTTTTCTTAATTCCTCTTTAAGTTGAGTTATTTTCCATGAGGAATACATCATCAATCTTGAAAATTCTTGAAAAACTAACTGTAGACACACACGCCAAAACACAACAACTCAATACAACAACAAAAGCTGCCATACTTTGGTCGGTGCGGTAGTGGCGCCATCTGTAATAAGCTTTGACTTGTCAGCCCCATTCTATCCAGAAACTTTGCGATATTACTTTGGTTTTGAGATTATTCTGACGCCTCAACTACGGGGTAGGGCGCGGCCTGTGAGAACGGGTCAGCAAGCGCTCAGTGATTACAACTAGAAACACTATTTTTTATCGTATTGAATCGAATATTTACAGCATAATTTCGAAATACCTTTATTAGGTAACATAGCGATGGCCGCATAAAACTTATGAGGGTAAACAATAATACCCTCATTTACATTTCTATAAATATTTGCAATTCTGCTAAATATAAAATCCTTTGGTTGATAATAATGTTTTATAGGAATTAGTGACGCGCTGTCACCCGAATATGATAAGAAATTATTTTACACAGGGTTACATTACAGTGTGTGATTTGTTAATTTGGTACACCTGTGACTGCTAATTGGCTAAGCGCATTTTCTAATATTAATAAAATATGTGCTGTCGCTGAAAGAGAGTCTGGGTTATGGCTACACATGCTACCTTATTCCAACATTGGTTCCGTTTTAGACAATACTTCCCTATGTTTACTTTCATGCCTGCGATTAGGTACCCGAGTCACACATGCCCTACTGCCGCTGTGGTGCTGTTGTGGACAATCTCGGCTTACACGGTCTACCCTGTGTTCAAAGCGCAGGACGTATTTCTCGCCATGCTAATCTCAACGACATTCTCCACAGGGCTTTTTCTTCTGCTAGAGTTCCGGCTGTCTTAGAACCCTTAGGGATTTGCCGGGACGATGGTAGAAGACCTGATGGGATGACTATAATCCCTTGGAGTAATGGTCGTGCTCTGGTCTGGGATGCAACCTGCGTAGACACTCTGGCTCCTTCTCACGTCTCCTCAACCTCCAGAGGTGCAGGTGCAGCGGCTGCATTGACAGTCTTCAAAAAAAAGAAAATACTCTTCCTTGGACAGTTGTTACCGTTTTGCGCCTTCTGGGATTGAGACTTTGGGTCCGTGGGGTCCAGAGGCAAAAAAACTGTTCGCCGAGTTGTCCACTCGTTTGATTAATGTGACTGGTGACAATAGGGCTGGCAGCTACCTTGGCCAACGCATAAGCATGGCCATTCAACGTGGTAACGTTGCCAGCCTTCTTGGTACAAGTTTCATCGATGTGATTCGGCGTTAGTTTAGTTTATTTTTAGTTCTATTTGATTTTGTTTACACTTTGTACATATTAGTCAAGTTTGTTTAAGTTAGTTTTAATCTTTTTAGTTAATTGTTAATATAATATATTTAAGGTTTTGTAAATAATTTATTATGTTTATACATACAATGAGTATGGCATGTGCCAAATATGAGTCGTGATTGGAGGCGGATGTAATTATTTTTAATACATCTATATATATTTTTTCAAAACTTTTCAGTTTCATATTTTCTCATACGTGTAAGAATAAATATTAATGATAACAGCAGAAGCAATAATCACGTTATTGTGACACAAATATTATCGTTTTGTTTTTTACTGTCGATACTGGCAGATACCAAGCGTAGGTCTTTTGATGCCAGTAATTACTATAACACCATTAACCTTTTTTGTCTAGATTTAAAGACTGAAATTTGTGCTTTGTACAGAATAACGTTGTTTCTACAGTAAATTGTGCCGAATTGGCCATCTGCAACATTGATACCCTCTTTTCGTAATACCTGTGAGAGATTGTAATAACAGACTTAATACATATTATTTAAAATGGTTTAATTCGGGTTCGATTCCCGGTCGGGTCAATGTAGAAATCAAAATTTTCTATATTGTCTCGGGTCTGGGTGTTGTGGTACCACCGTTGTCTGATTTCCATAACACATGTGCATTAGCTACTTACTTTGGGATCAGAGCAATGTATGTGATTGGTGTCCAATACAATACACTACTTTAATTGTACAACAACACGTTGTAGCATTTCAGAATGATATTTTTATCAAAAGATGGTATTGTTAGTGCATAACTTACAATATCTATTGATTTCTATTGAACGAATACTAAATAGATTTCAGATTACCCTACAACCAGAACCATAAAATTAAAAATAAAATGGTATTGCATTTTTTTTTTAAAAAAAGGCATTTTTCTTGCTTTAAATTTGGTTGTAAATATTTTAAAAATTAAGTGTATTCAAAATCTTGTAAAGGAGTTTATAGGCTGTGGGCTCACTTATGTAAACATAATATTACTTGGACTTTTTGATCAGTAGACTATCTGGATAAACTTTTCACTCGTGATGCAATTAGAAAAAATGTTTATTTTTTTGTTACAACTCGTATTGACTACGACAATTTATGAGTGTTAAATATTTCAATAATCAATAAATATTTTCTTTTCTGATAACCTAAAAACGGATTTAAACCATTTCTTTCAGGCGCATCTCATGCGTTTACAATTCCAAAATGAACCTTTAAGAAAATCTAGTAACTTATACCTTCTGATTAGAAAACTTTTTTAACCGTACATCAATGTGACTTTGCGGAAGTGGAGTTGACATATTATCCATATTTTTCTACACAGCCTTAGGCATGCATCGAAATCCGCAGCCGATAGTCTAGTTGTTCATGTCAACCTAATACAGTAATGATGAAGGAAATTAAATACGGTAATAAATAACATGAAGTTTATTGAAAACTATTAGCAGCACAGACTTGACATAACAATGGAGACAGCACGAGTGATACCATATGCACAATTTAAAATTCCCTATACAACAGCAACATAGTGTTGCTATATCAAAACCATATTACATTGCCTATTAATCAACACCCCCTCTCAATGTAATATTAGACTAACATGTTCACAAATCAAAAATAGACCACTCATGACAAGGAAACCTTTTCCCTAAACAATAAAAGAAACTTTCCTCAACAACTTTCTTACATATTATATTATTTACTTTAACATAACTTTATTGTAGATAGAAATTTTAATAACTTTTCTTTTGGCAGGCATTTCGTGAACATGTCTGCAACTTGGTCACCGGTCTTTACATAATGAATACAAATTATTCCTTTTTCAATTAATTCTCTAATAAAGTGGTATTTAATATCTATGTGTTTTAGTCTCTTTACACAATTAGTAGTAGCAACCAACATAGCAGACTGATTGTCACAGAATAAATCAACTGGTGTCACATTTATCTTAAAATCATGTTTTAACAAATTTACTAGCCAACATGCCTCACTGCCTGCCACAGACATAGCCACATACTCTGCTTCAGTTGAAGAAATGCTTACAGTAGATTGCTTTTTCGAACACCAAGATATTAAACAGTCAGAAAACCGAAAACAATACCCAGAAGTAGATTTCCTATCTTTGACATCACCTGCCCAATCTGCATCACTAAAGCCTATCAGCTTATTATTATTACTACATCTGTATATTAATTTATAATTTATTGTGTGCTTGACGTAACGCAGAACCCTTTTTAATGCAACTAGTAACATATCACTGGAATGGTCCTGGTACCGACTTAGCAAAGATACAGGAACACTAAGATCAGGTCTTGTGCCAGACACAGCATACATCAAACATCCAATAATTTGTCTACATATTCCTTCAGTTTCGGTTTTACAATTATTATCTTTACTTTCCAAAACTTGGCAATTGAAGTTTTTATCAATAGGTGTATGCATAGGTTTACAGTCATACATACCAAACCTTTTCAAAACATTTTCTAGGTATTTCTTTTGACTTATTTCTGTGACCTTTGTGTCTAAATTTTGTTTCACATCTAAACCTAAATATACAGAGATCCTGCCTAAATCTTTTGTATCAAAGTTCTCTTTAATCTTTGCCTTCAAATCACTAACATAAATCTCATGTGATCCAAAAATTAATATATCATCAACATAAATTATCAAATGAATAAACTTATCACTGCCATCATATTTTGAATAGAGACATGGATCACATTTTGACCTATTAAAATTCTCCTTTATCATCAAAGAGTTGAATTTCTCATTCCAACATTTGGGAGAATTCTTGAGACCATACAAGGCTTTATTTAATTTCACAATATTCTCATCATTAGTGTATGCACCTTCTGGCAGTCTAATGTACACATCTTCAGTTATTTCTCCATATAAAAATGCTCCAACAACATCTAATTGAAAAACAGGCAAGTTGTATTTTGTTGCTAAGGCTAAAAATAACCTAAAAGTTGCTAACTTTGCCACTGGTGCATACACATCACTAAGACTTGGTATATCACTTTGTTCGAAACCTCTAGCTACCAGCCTAGCTTTATAAATATTATTTGGTTTGATTTTAAACACCCATTTACAACTAATTGGTTTTACATTACCTGGTAGATCACAAACATTCCACGTATTATTGTCTCTAAGAACCTGCAGTTCCTTGTTTACCGCCTCCTGCCACTTACAAGCATCTGGTAATGACATGGCCTCACTAAAGGTTTTAGGCTCATTGTCCTCGACCAACACATTGTTGCACTGATAGAATACGGTCTGTTTTCTAACGCGCCTACTTCGTCGAATAATTGACTGTCCTTCACCATCACCACCACTATGCTCACTACATTCACTTTCACTTGGGTCACCATAACTGACGCTCACATCAGAGTCAGCCTGCAGTGTGTGCTCAAGAATGCTTACAGTAGATTGCTTTTTCGAACACCAAGATATTAAACAGTCAGAAAACCGAAAACAATACCCAGAAGTAGATTTCCTATCTTTGACATCACCTGCCCAATCTGCATCACTAAAGCCTATCAGCTTATTATTATTACTACATCTGTATATTAATTTATAATTTATTGTGTGCTTGACGTAACGCAGAACCCTTTTTAATGCAACTAGTAACATATCACTGGAATGGTCCTGGTACCGACTTAGCAAAGATACAGGAACACTAAGATCAGGTCTTGTGCCAGACACAGCATACATCAAACATCCAATAATTTGTCTACATATTCCTTCAGTTTCGGTTTTACAATTATTATCTTTACTTTCCAAAACTTGGCAATTGAAGTTTTTATCAATAGGTGTATGCATAGGTTTACAGTCATACATACCAAACCTTTTCAAAACATTTTCTAGGTATTTCTTTTGACTTATTTCTGTGACCTTTGTGTCTAAATTTTGTTTCACATCTAAACCTAAATATACAGAGATCCTGCCTAAATCTTTTGTATCAAAGTTCTCTTTAATCTTTGCCTTCAAATCACTAACATAAATCTCATGTGATCCAAAAATTAATATATCATCAACATAAATTATCAAATGAATAAACTTATCACTGCCATCATATTTTGAATAGAGACATGGATCACATTTTGACCTATTAAAATTCTCCTTTATCATCAAAGAGTTGAATTTCTCATTCCAACATTTGGGAGAATTCTTGAGACCATACAAGGCTTTATTTAATTTCACAATATTCTCATCATTAGTGTATGCACCTTCTGGCAGTCTAATGTACACATCTTCAGTTATTTCTCCATATAAAAATGCTCCAACAACATCTAATTGAAAAACAGGCAAGTTGTATTTTGTTGCTAAGGCTAAAAATAACCTAAAAGTTGCTAACTTTGCCACTGGTGCATACACATCACTAAGACTTGGTATATCACTTTGTTCGAAACCTCTAGCTACCAGCCTAGCTTTATAAATATTATTTGGTTTGATTTTAAACACCCATTTACAACTAATTGGTTTTACATTACCTGGTAGATCACAAACATTCCACGTATTATTGTCTCTAAGAACCTGCAGTTCCTTGTTTACCGCCTCCTGCCACTTACAAGCATCTGGTAATGACATGGCCTCACTAAAGGTTTTAGGCTCATTGTCCTCGACCAACACATTGTTGCACTGATAGAATACGGTCTGTTTTCTAACGCGCCTACTTCGTCGAATAATTGACTGTCCTTCACCATCACCACCACTATGCTCACTACATTCACTTTCACTTGGGTCACCATAACTGACGCTCACATCAGAGTCAGCCTGCAGTGTGTGCTCAAGAATAAAAGCAGGATCATCGCCATGACCACTGGTTTCATATTGAAGAGATGAACTTGCACCCGCAGCAGTTTGGTTTTGCACTGGATCACCCACATCAGTCGTACCTGCAGCTGTTTGGTCTAGCACGGAATCACTTGTATCAGTAGCAGCTGGCATCTCGAGGCGCTCAAGTATCTGATTGCTTACTACATCAGAGTTAGTAATGTCTTTAATATCTTCTGTGATGAAAACAATGTCTCTCTTTACCTCAACAACGTTTCTCTGTGGAAAATATATTCTATATCCTTTAGTTGTTTCTCCATAGCCTACCATCATACCTTTTTCACTTTTTGAATCCCATTTCTGTCTCTTTTCTTTTGGAATGTGAGCATGGACAGAAGTGCCAAATATTTTGAGGTTAGAAATGTCATAGGTTTTATTTGCCCACAGCTCATATGGGGATTTTCCTTCCACAGTACTTTTGCCAGTCCTGTTGATCACAAAGGCAGCAGTGTTCACCGCCTCTGCCCACAGCTTCTTAGGCAATGACTTGGCACATATCATTGACCTAGCTGCTTCTACCAAGATCCTATTTTCTCTCTCCGCCCGTCCGTTTTGTTGTGGAGAAAAGGGTACCGATGTTTGGTGCACTATGCCTTTTGAGTTGAACATTTCTTGGACAACTTTATTCACAAATTCTGTTCCATTATCACTTCTAAAGATCTTAACACAATTTCCTGTTTCATTTTCTGTTTGAACAATGAAGTTTTTGACACATGACTTTATCTCATCTTTAGTCTTTACAAAACACACCTTTCTATATTTGGAAAAATCATCTTTGAATACCACAAAGTATCTCGAGCCACCCACAGAAGGCTCCTCCATAGGTCCACAAGTATCTGCATGGATAATTTCACCAGTCTTTGTGCTTATATTCTCACTCAAGGCATATGGCAACCTGTGTATCTTTCCCTGTAGACAACCCTCACACTTTGACACATTTTGAGCCATGTCTCTGTCAAAACTGACATTATATTTCTTAAGTATAGCTTTCACATAATCCATGTTTTGATGTGCCATTCTTTCATGCCATTCTTGTAAACAACACACACCTTGGGCTACATTTGCTCTAGGACCTCCAGTATAGAAATGTAAATAGTACATGTCCCCAACTAATTCAGCAACTGCCATCATGGCATCATTTTTGTAGAACTGACACTCATTTGTTTTAGTAATCATCACATAACCCTTGCTTGTTGCTTGTTTTACAGAAAACAAATTTTTCTTTAACTCGGGTACATGCAGTACACTATTCAAAGTGGTATCTACCCAACGATCACCATTCCATACCTGTACTTCTATCTTGCCACAGCCCAAAACATCAATCAGTGCCCCATTACCCACAGCAACTTTCTTATTTTTCACAATGGTATATGTATCAAACAAGTCTCGATCACAACACATGTGTTCGCTTGCCCCTGAGTCAACTAGCCACTTGCTTTTGTAATAATCTCCTGACATACTACAAGCCACAAAAGCATTGCTTACTTTTTCTTTACTCTCTTTATTTTCTTTACTTTCCTTTTCTTTTCTAAAACGGCACTGACTCTTAAAATGCCCTGGCTTTTTGCAATAAAAACAACACTTTTGCTCTGGCTGGTTATCACTTCCTTTAGTACTCCTGCACTCACTCATGTAATGTCCTAGCTTCTTACACTTGAAGCATTTGATATTTCTCTTGTTTACAACAAAGGCTGACAAGGGTTCTTCATATCTATCCCTCACTCTTTCCTCTTCAATGAGTAATCTAGCCACTAAATTATCCAGTGTTTGTTTATCATCAGGTGCCGACTCCCAAGCAGAGATAAAATGCCTATACTCTTCCGGCAATGACATCAGCACTTTAGTTATAATGAATTTGTCTGAAATGTTCTCTCCCATCTGTTTCAATGAGTTTTGCATTTCCTGGATCTTTGACAGAAAGACTGACATTTCAATGCCTTTTTCGTATTTGTACTGAAAGAAACGCTGTTGTAGAATATGTATACTTGTTTCAGACTTCTGTTCATACACGCTTAGAAGCTTTCTCCACATTTCAGCAGAACTACTGCATGTGATAAGGTGTAACATCGCCTCTTCATTGATCCGCGTGACTAACAGCGTTTGCGCCTTCGCATCTTTACTTTCCCATACCAGTATTTCTGCCGCAACCTCGGGCTTAACACATCTTCCCTCCACGATGTCCAACAATCCTTGGCCTCGCAACAGTACCACAGTTTGGAATTTCCATATATTCCAATTCCTGGATCCCTCCAGTCTAATAACGTGCTGACTTCCTTCCATCTCGACCCCTGCCTTGCTTCACAAATCCTCGAAACAAGTAATTTTCTTCCCTTCCCAGTTCAACGCGATCGTGAGTGTTTTGTTAAGATGGCGTCACGACCGTGTGCCGGTTTTTATGATTCCGCGAGATTCTGTATTTACGTTTATTTATTACACGTAAATTAATCCATACGATCAAGCTATGTGGCTGGGCCCATAACCTGATGAAGGAAATTAAATACGGTAATAAATAACATGAAGTTTATTGAAAACTACCATAACCTGATGAAGGAAATTAAATACGGTAATAAATAACATGAAGTTTATTGAAAACTATTAGCAGCACAGACTTGACATAACAATGGAGACAGCACGAGTGATACCATATGCACAATTTAAAATTCCCTATACAACAGCAACATAGTGTTGCTATATCAAAACCATATTACATTGCCTATTAATCAACACCCCCTCTCAATGTAATATTAGACTAACATGTTCACAAATCAAAAATAGACCACTCATGACAAGGAAACCTTTTCCCTAAACAATAAAAGAAACTTTCCTCAACAACTTTCTTACATATTATATTATATACTTTAACATAACTTTATTGTAGATAGAAACTTTAATAACTTTTCTTTTGGCAGGCATTTCGTGAACATGTCTGCAACTTGGTCACCGGTCTTTACATAATGAATACAAATTATTCCTTTTTCAATTAATTCTCTAATAAAGTGGTATTTAATATCTATGTGTTTTAGTCTCTTTACACAATTAGTAGTAGCAACCAACATAGCAGACTGATTGTCACAGAATAAATCAACTGGTGTCACATTTATCTTAAAATCATGTTTTAACAAATTTACTAGCCAACATGCCTCACTGCCTGCCACAGACATAGCCACATACTCTGCTTCAGTTGAAGAAATGCTTACAGTAGATTGCTTTTTCGAACACCAAGATATTAAACAGTCAGAAAACCGAAAACAATACCCAGAAGTAGATTTCCTATCTTTGACATCACCTGCCCAATCTGCATCACTAAAGCCTATCAGCTTATTATTATTACTACATCTGTATATTAATTTATAATTTATTGTGTGCTTGACGTAACGCAGAACCCTTTTTAATGCAACTAGTAACATATCACTGGAATGGTCCTGGTACCGACTTAGCAAAGATACAGGAACACTAAGATCAGGTCTTGTGCCAGACACAGCATACATCAAACATCCAATAATTTGTCTACATATTCCTTCAGTTTCGGTTTTACAATTATTATCTTTACTTTCCAAAACTTGGCAATTGAAGTTTTTATCAATAGGTGTATGCATAGGTTTACAGTCATACATACCAAACCTTTTCAAAACATTTTCTAGGTATTTCTTTTGACTTATTTCTGTGACCTTTGTGTCTAAATTTTGTTTCACATCTAAACCTAAATATACAGAGATCCTGCCTAAATCTTTTGTATCAAAGTTCTCTTTAATCTTTGCCTTCAAATCACTAACATAAATCTCATGTGATCCAAAAATTAATATATCATCAACATAAATTATCAAATGAATAAACTTATCACTGCCATCATATTTTGAATAGAGACATGGATCACATTTTGACCTATTAAAATTCTCCTTTATCATCAAAGAGTTGAATTTCTCATTCCAACATTTGGGAGAATTCTTGAGACCATACAAGGCTTTATTTAATTTCACAATATTCTCATCATTAGTGTATGCACCTTCTGGCAGTCTAATGTACACATCTTCAGTTATTTCTCCATATAAAAATGCTCCAACAACATCTAATTGAAAAACAGGCAAGTTGTATTTTGTTGCTAAGGCTAAAAATAACCTAAAAGTTGCTAACTTTGCCACTGGTGCATACACATCACTAAGACTTGGTATATCACTTTGTTCGAAACCTCTAGCTACCAGCCTAGCTTTATAAATATTATTTGGTTTGATTTTAAACACCCATTTACAACTAATTGGTTTTACATTACCTGGTAGATCACAAACATTCCACGTATTATTGTCTCTAAGAACCTGCAGTTCCTTGTTTACCGCCTCCTGCCACTTACAAGCATCTGGTAATGACATGGCCTCACTAAAGGTTTTAGGCTCATTGTCCTCGACCAACACATTGTTGCACTGATAGAATACGGTCTGTTTTCTAACGCGCCTACTTCGTCGAATAATTGACTGTCCTTCACCATCACCACCACTATGCTCACTACATTCACTTTCACTTGGGTCACCATAACTGACGCTCACATCAGAGTCAGCCTGCAGTGTGTGCTCAAGAATAAAAGCAGGATCATCGCCATGACCACTGGTTTCATATTGAAGAGATGAACTTGCACCCGCAGCAGTTTGGTTTTGCACTGGATCACCCACATCAGTCGTACCTGCAGCTGTTTGGTCTAGCACGGAATCACTTGTATCAGTAGCAGCTGGCATCTCGAGGCGCTCAAGTATCTGATTGCTTACTACATCAGAGTTAGTAATGTCTTTAATATCTTCTGTGATGAAAACAATGTCTCTCTTTACCTCAACAACGTTTCTCTGTGGAAAATATATTATTAAAGAAAATAAAGAGAGTAAAGAAAAAGTAAGCAATGCTTTTGTGGCTTGTAGTATGTCAGGAGATTATTACAAAAGCAAGTGGCTAGTTGACTCAGGGGCAAGCGAACACATGTGTTGTGATCGAGACTTGTTTGATACATATACCATTGTGAAAAATAAGAAAGTTGCTGTGGGTAATGGGGCACTGATTGATGTTTTGGGCTGTGGCAAGATAGAAGTACAGGTATGGAATGGTGATCGTTGGGTAGATACCACTTTGAATAGTGTACTGCATGTACCCGAGTTAAAGAAAAATTTGTTTTCTGTAAAACAAGCAACAAGCAAGGGTTATGTGATGATTACTAAAACAAATGAGTGTCAGTTCTACAAAAATGATGCCATGATGGCAGTTGCTGAATTAGTTGGGGACATGTACTATTTACATTTCTATACTGGAGGTCCTAGAGCAAATGTAGCCCAAGGTGTGTGTTGTTTACAAGAATGGCATGAAAGAATGGCACATCAAAACATGGATTATGTGAAAGCTATACTTAAGAAATATAATGTCAGTTTTGACAGAGACATGGCTCAAAATGTGTCAAAGTGTGAGGGTTGTCTACAGGGAAAGATACACAGGTTGCCATATGCCTTGAGTGAGAATATAAGCACAAAGACTGGTGAAATTATCCATGCAGATACTTGTGGACCTATGGAGGAGCCTTCTGTGGGTGGCTCGAGATACTTTGTGGTATTCAAAGATGATTTTTCCAAATATAGAAAGGTGTGTTTTGTAAAGACTAAAGATGAGATAAAGTCATGTGTCAAAAACTTCATTGTTCAAACAGAAAATGAAACAGGAAATTGTGTTAAGATCTTTAGAAGTGATAATGGAACAGAATTTGTGAATAAAGTTGTCCAAGAAATGTTCAACTCAAAAGGCATAGTGCACCAAACATCGGTACCCTTTTCTCCACAACAAAACGGACGGGCGGAGAGAGAAAATAGGATCTTGGTAGAAGCAGCTAGGTCAATGATATGTGCCAAGTCATTGCCTAAGAAGCTGTGGGCAGAGGCGGTGAACACTGCTGCCTTTGTGATCAACAGGACTGGCAAAAGTACTGTGGAAGGAAAATCCCCATATGAGCTGTGGGCAAATAAAACCTATGACATTTCTAACCTCAAAATATTTGGCACTTCTGTCCATGCTCACATTCCAAAAGAAAAGAGACAGAAATGGGATTCAAAAAGTGAAAAAGGTATGATGGTAGGCTATGGAGAAACAACTAAAGGATATAGAATATATTTTCCACAGAGAAACGTTGTTGAGGTAAAGAGAGACATTGTTTTCATCACAGAAGATATTAAAGACATTACTAACTCTGATGTAGTAAGCAATCAGATACTTGAGCGCCTCGAGATGCCAGCTGCTACTGATACAAGTGATTCCGTGCTAGACCAAACAGCTGCAGGTACGACTGATGTGGGTGATCCAGTGCAAAACCAAACTGCTGCGGGTGCAAGTTCATCTCTTCAATATGAAACCAGTGGTCATGGCGATGATCCTGCTTTTATTCTTGAGCACACACTGCAGGCTGACTCTGATGTGAGCGTCAGTTATGGTGACCCAAGTGAAAGTGAATGTAGTGAGCATAGTGGTGGTGATGGTGAAGGACAGTCAATTATTCGACGAAGTAGGCGCGTTAGAAAACAGACCGTATTCTATCAGTGCATATGGTATCACTCGTGCTGTCTCCATTGTTATGTCAAGTCTGTGCTGCTAATAGTTTTCAATAAACTTCATGTTATTTATTACCGTATTTAATTTCCTTCATCAGGTTAGAAGGAAATTAAATACGGTAATAAATAACATGAAGTTTATTGAAAACTATTAGCAGCACAGACTTGACATAACAATGGAGACAGCACGAGTGATACCATATGCACAATTTAAAATTCCCTATACAACAGCAACATAGTGTTGCTATATCAAAACCATATTACATTGCCTATTAATCAACACCCCCTCTCAATGTAATATTAGACTAACATGTTCACAAATCAAAAATAGACCACTCATGACAAGGAAACCTTTTCCCTAAACAATAAAAGAAACTTTCCTCAACAACTTTCTTACATATTATATTATTTACTTTAACATAACTTTATTGTAGATAGAAACTTTAATAACTTTTCTTTTGGCAGGCATTTCGTGAACATGTCTGCAACTTGGTCACCGGTCTTTACATAATGAATACAAATTATTCCTTTTTCAATTAATTCTCTAATAAAGTGGTATTTAATATCTATGTGTTTTAGTCTCTTTACACAATTAGTAGTAGCAACCAACATAGCAGACTGATTGTCACAGAATAAATCAACTGGTGTCACATTTATCTTAAAATCATGTTTTAACAAATTTACTAGCCAACATGCCTTAACCTGATGAAGGAAATTAAATACGGTAATAAATAACATGAAGTTTATTGAAAACTATTAGCAGCACAGACTTGACATAACAATGGAGACAGCACGAGTGATACCATATGCACAATTTAAAATTCCCTATACAACAGCAACATAGTGTTGCTATATCAAAACCATATTACATTGCCTATTAATCAACACCCCCTCTCAATGTAATATTAGACTAACATGTTCACAAATAAAAAAAGACCACTCATGACAAGGAGACCTTTTCCCTAAACAATAAAAGAAACCTTCCTCAACAACTTTCTTACATATTATATTATTTACTTTAACATAACTTTATTGTAGATAGAAACTTTAATAACTTTTCTTTTGGCAGGCATTTCGTGAACATGTCTGCAACTTGGTCACCGGTCTTTACATAATGAATACAAATTATTCCTTTTTCAATTAATTCTCTAATAAAGTGGTATTTAATATCTATGTGTTTTAGTCTCTTTACACAATTAGTAGTAGCAACCAACATAGCAGACTGATTGTCAAATATGAAACCAGTGGTCATGGCGATGATCCTGCTTTTATTCTTGAGCACACACTGCAGGCTGACTCTGATGTGAGCGTCAGTTATGGTGACCCAAGTGAAAGTGAATGTAGTGAGCATAGTGGTGGTGATGGTGAAGGACAGTCAATTATTCGACGAAGTAGGCGCGTTAGAAAACAGACCGTATTCTATCAGTGCAACAATGTGTTGGTCGAGGACAATGAGCCTAAAACCTTTAGTGAGGCCATGTCATTACCAGATGCTTGTAAGTGGCAGGAGGCGGTAAACAAGGAACTGCAGGTTCTTAGAGACAATAATACGTGGAATGTTTGTGATCTACCAGGTAATGTAAAACCAATTAGTTGTAAATGGGTGTTTAAAATCAAACCAAATAATATTTATAAAGCTAGGCTGGTAGCTAGAGGTTTCGAACAAAGTGATATACCAAGTCTTAGTGATGTGTATGCACCAGTGGCAAAGTTAGCAACTTTTAGGTTATTTTTAGCCTTAGCAACAAAATACAACTTGCCTGTTTTTCAATTAGATGTTGTTGGAGCATTTTTATATGGAGAAATAACTGAAGATGTGTACATTAGACTGCCAGAAGGTGCATACACTAATGATGAGAATATTGTGAAATTAAATAAAGCCTTGTATGGTCTCAAGAATTCTCCCAAATGTTGGAATGAGAAATTCAACTCTTTGATGATAAAGGAGAATTTTAATAGGTCAAAATGTGATCCATGTCTCTATTCAAAATATGATGGCAGTGATAAGTTTATTCATTTGATAATTTATGTTGATGATATATTAATTTTTGGATCACATGAGATTTATGTTAGTGATTTGAAGGCAAAGATTAAAGAGAACTTTGATACAAAAGATTTAGGCAGGATCTCTGTATATTTAGGTTTAGATGTGAAACAAAATTTAGACACAAAGGTCACAGAAATAAGTCAAAAGAAATACCTAGAAAATGTTTTGAAAAGGTTTGGTATGTATGACTGTAAACCTATGCATACACCTATTGATAAAAACTTCAATTGCCAAGTTTTGGAAAGTAAAGATAATAATTGTAAAACCGAAACTGAAGGAATATGTAGACAAATTATTGGATGTTTGATGTATGCTGTGTCTGGCACAAGACCTGATCTTAGTGTTCCTGTATCTTTGCTAAGTCGGTACCAGGACCATTCCAGTGATATGTTACTAGTTGCATTAAAAAGGGTTCTGCGTTACGTCAAGCACACAATAAATTATAAATTAATATACAGATGTAGTAATAATAATAAGCTGATAGGCTTTAGTGATGCAGATTGGGCAGGTGATGTCAAAGATAGGAAATCTACTTCTGGGTATTGTTTTCGGTTTTCTGACTGTTTAATATCTTGGTGTTCGAAAAAGCAATCTACTGTAAGCATTTCTTCAACTGAAGCAGAGTATGTGGCTATGTCTGTGGCAGGCAGTGAGGCATGTTGGCTAGTAAATTTGTTAAAACATGATTTTAAGATAAATGTGACACCAGTTGATTTATTCTGTGACAATCAGTCTGCTATGTTGGTTGCTACTACTAATTGTGTAAAGAGACTAAAACACATAGATATTAAATACCACTTTATTAGAGAATTAATTGAAAAAGGAATAATTTGTATTCATTATGTAAAGACCGGTGACCAAGTTGCAGACATGTTCACGAAATGCCTGCCAAAAGAAAAGTTATTAAAGTTTCTATCTACAATAAAGTTATGTTAAAGTATATAATATAATATGTAAGAAAGTTGTTGAGGAAAGTTTCTTTTATTGTTTAGGGAAAAGGTTTCCTTGTCATGAGTGGTCTATTTTTGATTTGTGAACATGTTAGTCTAATATTACATTGAGAGGGGGTGTTGATTAATAGGCAATGTAATTTGGTTTTGATATAGCAACACTATGTTGCTGTTGTATAGGGAATTTTAAATTGTGCATATGGTATCACTCGTGCTGTCTCCATTGTTATGTCAAGTCTGTGCTGCTAATAGTTTTCAATAAACTTCATGTTATTTATTACCGTATTTAATAAAAACCGGCACACGGTCGTGACGCCATCTTAACATAACACTCACGATCGCGTTGAACTGGGAAGGGAAGAAAATTACTTGTTTCGAGGATTTGTGAAGCAAGGCAGGGGTCGAGATGGAAGGAAGTCAGCACGTTATTAGACTGGAGGGATCCAGGAATTGGAATATATGGAAATTCCAAACTGTGGTACTGTTGCGAGGCCAAGGATTGTTGGACATCGTGGAGGGAAGATGTGTTAAGCCCGAGGTTGCGGCAGAAATACTGGTATGGGAAAGTAAAGATGCGAAGGCGCAAACGCTGTTAGTCACGCGGATCAATGAAGAGGCGATGTTACACCTTATCACATGCAGTAGTTCTGCTGAAATGTGGAGAAAGCTTCTAAGCGTGTATGAACAGAAGTCTGAAACAAGTATACATATTCTACAACAGCGTTTCTTTCAGTACAAATACGAAAAAGGCATTGAAATGTCAGTCTTTCTGTCAAAGATCCAGGAAATGCAAAACTCATTGAAACAGATGGGAGAGAACATTTCAGACAAATTCATTATAACTAAAGTGCTGATGTCATTGCCGGAAGAGTATAGGCATTTTATCTCTGCTTGGGAGTCGGCACCTGATGATAAACAAACACTGGATAATTTAGTGGCTAGATTACTCATTGAAGAGGAAAGAGTGAGGGATAGATATGAAGAACCCTCGTCAGCCTTTGTTGTAAACAAGAGAAATATCAAATGCTTCAAGTGTAAGAAGCTAGGACATTACATGAGTGAGTGCAGGAGTACTAAAGGAAGTGATAACCAGCCAGAGCAAAAGTGTTGTTTTTATTGCAAAAAGCCAGGGCATTTTAAGAGTCAGTGCCGTTTTAGAAAAGAAAAGGAAAGTAAAGAAAATAAAGAGAGTAAAGAAAAAGTAAGCAATGCTTTTGTGGCTTGTAGTATGTCAGGAGATTATTACAAAAGCAAGTGGCTAGTTGACTCAGGGGCAAGCGAACACATGTGTTGTGATCGAGACTTGTTTGATACATATACCATTGTGAAAAATAAGAAAGTTGCTGTGGGTAATGGGGCACTGATTGATGTTTTGGGCTGTGGCAAGATAGAAGTACAGGTATGGAATGGTGATCGTTGGGTAGATACCACTTTGAATAGTGTACTGCATGTACCCGAGTTAAAGAAAAATTTGTTTTCTGTAAAACAAGCAACAAGCAAGGGTTATGTGATGATTACTAAAACAAATGAGTGTCAGTTCTACAAAAATGATGCCATGATGGCAGTTGCTGAATTAGTTGGGGACATGTACTATTTACATTTCTATACTGGAGGTCCTAGAGCAAATGTAGCCCAAGGTGTGTGTTGTTTACAAGAATGGCATGAAAGAATGGCACATCAAAACATGGATTATGTGAAAGCTATACTTAAGAAATATAATGTCAGTTTTGACAGAGACATGGCTCAAAATGTGTCAAAGTGTGAGGGTTGTCTACAGGGAAAGATACACAGGTTGCCATATGCCTTGAGTGAGAATATAAGCACAAAGACTGGTGAAATTATCCATGCAGATACTTGTGGACCTATGGAGGAGCCTTCTGTGGGTGGCTCGAGATACTTTGTGGTATTCAAAGATGATTTTTCCAAATATAGAAAGGTGTGTTTTGTAAAGACTAAAGATGAGATAAAGTCATGTGTCAAAAACTTCATTGTTCAAACAGAAAATGAAACAGGAAATTGTGTTAAGATCTTTAGAAGTGATAATGGAACAGAATTTGTGAATAAAGTTGTCCAAGAAATGTTCAACTCAAAAGGCATAGTGCACCAAACATCGGTACCCTTTTCTCCACAACAAAACGGACGGGCGGAGAGAGAAAATAGGATCTTGGTAGAAGCAGCTAGGTCAATGATATGTGCCAAGTCATTGCCTAAGAAGCTGTGGGCAGAGGCGGTGAACACTGCTGCCTTTGTGATCAACAGGACTGGCAAAAGTACTGTGGAAGGAAAATCCCCATATGAGCTGTGGGCAAATAAAACCTATGACATTTCTAATCTCAAAATATTTGGCACTTCTGTCCATGCTCACATTCCAAAAGAAAAGAGACAGAAATGGGATTCAAAAAGTGAAAAAGGTATGATGGTAGGCTATGGAGAAACAACTAAAGGATATAGAATATATTTTCCACAGAGAAACGTTGTTGAGGTAAAGAGAGACATTGTTTTCATCACAGAAGATATTAAAGACATTACTAACTCTGATGTAGTAAGCAATCAGATACTTGAGCGCCTCGAGATGCCAGCTGCTACTGATACAAGTGATTCCGTGCTAGACCAAACAGCTGCAGGTACGACTGATGTGGGTGATCCAGTGCAAAACCAAACTGCTGCGGGTGCAAGTTCATCTCTTCAATATGAAACCAGTGGTCATGGCGATGATCCTGCTTTTATTCTTGAGCACACACTGCAGGCTGACTCTGATGTGAGCGTCAGTTATGGTGACCCAAGTGAAAGTGAATGTAGTGAGCATAGTGGTGGTGATGGTGAAGGACAGTCAATTATTCGACGAAGTAGGCGCGTTAGAAAACAGACCGTATTCTATCAGTGCAACAATGTGTTGGTCGAGGACAATGAGCCTAAAACCTTTAGTGAGGCCATGTCATTACCAGATGCTTGTAAGTGGCAGGAGGCGGTAAACAAGGAACTGCAGGTTCTTAGAGACAATAATACGTGGAATGTTTGTGATCTACCAGGTAATGTAAAACCAATTAGTTGTAAATGGGTGTTTAAAATCAAACCAAATAATATTTATAAAGCTAGGCTGGTAGCTAGAGGTTTCGAACAAAGTGATATACCAAGTCTTAGTGATGTGTATGCACCAGTGGCAAAGTTAGCAACTTTTAGGTTATTTTTAGCCTTAGCAACAAAATACAACTTGCCTGTTTTTCAATTAGATGTTGTTGGAGCATTTTTATATGGAGAAATAACTGAAGATGTGTACATTAGACTGCCAGAAGGTGCATACACTAATGATGAGAATATTGTGAAATTAAATAAAGCCTTGTATGGTCTCAAGAATTCTCCCAAATGTTGGAATGAGAAATTCAACTCTTTGATGATAAAGGAGAATTTTAATAGGTCAAAATGTGATCCATGTCTCTATTCAAAATATGATGGCAGTGATAAGTTTATTCATTTGATAATTTATGTTGATGATATATTAATTTTTGGATCACATGAGATTTATGTTAGTGATTTGAAGGCAAAGATTAAAGAGAACTTTGATACAAAAGATTTAGGCAGGATCTCTGTATATTTAGGTTTAGATGTGAAACAAAATTTAGACACAAAGGTCACAGAAATAAGTCAAAAGAAATACCTAGAAAATGTTTTGAAAAGGTTTGGTATGTATGACTGTAAACCTATGCATACACCTATTGATAAAAACTTCAATTGCCAAGTTTTGGAAAGTAAAGATAATAATTGTAAAACCGAAACTGAAGGAATATGTAGACAAATTATTGGATGTTTGATGTATGCTGTGTCTGGCACAAGACCTGATCTTAGTGTTCCTGTATCTTTGCTAAGTCGGTACCAGGACCATTCCAGTGATATGTTACTAGTTGCATTAAAAAGGGTTCTGCGTTACGTCAAGCACACAATAAATTATAAATTAATATACAGATGTAGTAATAATAATAAGCTGATAGGCTTTAGTGATGCAGATTGGGCAGGTGATGTCAAAGATAGGAAATCTACTTCTGGGTATTGTTTTCGGTTTTCTGACTGTTTAATATCTTGGTGTTCGAAAAAGCAATCTACTGTAAGCATTTCTTCAACTGAAGCAGAGTATGTGGCTATGTCTGTGGCAGGCAGTGAGGCATGTTGGCTAGTAAATTTGTTAAAACATGATTTTAAGATAAATGTGACACCAGTTGATTTATTCTGTGACAATCAGTCTGCTATGTTGGTTGCTACTACTAATTGTGTAAAGAGACTAAAACACATAGATATTAAATACCACTTTATTAGAGAATTAATTGAAAAAGGAATAATTTGTATTCATTATGTAAAGACCGGTGACCAAGTTGCAGACATGTTCACGAAATGCCTGCCAAAAGAAAAGTTATTAAAGTTTCTATCTACAATAAAGTTATGTTAAAGTAAATAATATAATATGTAAGAAAGTTGTTGAGGAAAGTTTCTTTTATTGTTTAGGGAAAGGTTGCGGCAGAAATACTGGTATGGGAAAGTAAAGATGCGAAGGCGCAAACGCTGTTAGTCACGCGGATCAATGAAGAGGCGATGTTACACCTTATCACATGCAGTAGTTCTGCTGAAATGTGGAGAAAGCTTCTAAGCGTGTATGAACAGAAGTCTGAAACAAGTATACATATTCTACAACAGCGTTTCTTTCAGTACAAATACGAAAAAGGCATTGAAATGTCAGTCTTTCTGTCAAAGATCCAGGAAATGCAAAACTCATTGAAACAGATGGGAGAGAACATTTCAGACAAATTCATTATAACTAAAGTGCTGATGTCATTGCCGGAAGAGTATAGGCATTTTATCTCTGCTTGGGAGTCGGCACCTGATGATAAACAAACACTGGATAATTTAGTGGCTAGATTACTCATTGAAGAGGAAAGAGTGAGGGATAGATATGAAGAACCCTCGTCAGCCTTTGTTGTAAACAAGAGAAATATCAAATGCTTCAAGTGTAAGAAGCTAGGACATTACATGAGTGAGTGCAGGAGTACTAAAGGAAGTGATAACCAGCCAGAGCAAAAGTGTTGTTTTTATTGCAAAAAGCCAGGGCATTTTAAGAGTCAGTGCCGTTTTAGAAAAGAAAAGGAAAGTAAAGAAAATAAAGAGAGTAAAGAAAAAGTAAGCAATGCTTTTGTGGCTTGTAGTATGTCAGGAGATTATTACAAAAGCAAGTGGCTAGTTGACTCAGGGGCAAGCGAACACATGTGTTGTGATCGAGACTTGTTTGATACATATACCATTGTGAAAAATAAGAAAGTTGCTGTGGGTAATGGGGCACTGATTGATGTTTTGGGCTGTGGCAAGATAGAAGTACAGGTATGGAATGGTGATCGTTGGGTAGATACCACTTTGAATAGTGTACTGCATGTACCCGAGTTAAAGAAAAATTTGTTTTCTGTAAAACAAGCAACAAGCAAGGGTTATGTGATGATTACTAAAACAAATGAGTGTCAGTTCTACAAAAATGATGCCATGATGGCAGTTGCTGAATTAGTTGGGGACATGTACTATTTACATTTCTATACTGGAGGTCCTAGAGCAAATGTAGCCCAAGGTGTGTGTTGTTTACAAGAATGGCATGAAAGAATGGCACATCAAAACATGGATTATGTGAAAGCTATACTTAAGAAATATAATGTCAGTTTTGACAGAGACATGGCTCAAAATGTGTCAAAGTGTGAGGGTTGTCTACAGGGAAAGATACACAGGTTGCCATATGCCTTGAGTGAGAATATAAGCACAAAGACTGGTGAAATTATCCATGCAGATACTTGTGGACCTATGGAGGAGCCTTCTGTGGGTGGCTCGAGATACTTTGTGGTATTCAAAGATGATTTTTCCAAATATAGAAAGGTGTGTTTTGTAAAGACTAAAGATGAGATAAAGTCATGTGTCAAAAACTTCATTGTTCAAACAGAAAATGAAACAGGAAATTGTGTTAAGATCTTTAGAAGTGATAATGGAACAGAATTTGTGAATAAAGTTGTCCAAGAAATGTTCAACTCAAAAGGCATAGTGCACCAAACATCGGTACCCTTTTCTCCACAACAAAACGGACGGGCGGAGAGAGAAAATAGGATCTTGGTAGAAGCAGCTAGGTCAATGATATGTGCCAAGTCATTGCCTAAGAAGCTGTGGGCAGAGGCGGTGAACACTGCTGCCTTTGTGATCAACAGGACTGGCAAAAGTACTGTGGAAGGAAAATCCCCATATGAGCTGTGGGCAAATAAAACCTATGACATTTCTAACCTCAAAATATTTGGCACTTCTGTCCATGCTCACATTCCAAAAGAAAAGAGACAGAAATGGGATTCAAAAAGTGAAAAAGGTATGATGGTAGGCTATGGAGAAACAACTAAAGGATATAGAATATATTTTCCACAGAGAAACGTTGTTGAGGTAAAGAGAGACATTGTTTTCATCACAGAAGATATTAAAGACATTACTAACTCTGATGTAGTAAGCAATCAGATACTTGAGCGCCTCGAGATGCCAGCTGCTACTGATACAAGTGATTCCGTGCTAGACCAAACAGCTGCAGGTACGACTGATGTGGGTGATCCAGTGCAAAACCAAACTGCTGCGGGTGCAAGTTCATCTCTTCAATATGAAACCAGTGGTCATGGCGATGATCCTGCTTTTATTCTTGAGCACACACTGCAGGCTGACTCTGATGTGAGCGTCAGTTATGGTGACCCAAGTGAAAGTGAATGTAGTGAGCATAGTGGTGGTGATGGTGAAGGACAGTCAATTATTCGACGAAGTAGG
Source organism: Pyrausta purpuralis (assembly GCA_963924145.1). NCBI lineage: Eukaryota > Metazoa > Arthropoda > Insecta > Lepidoptera > Crambidae > Pyrausta > Pyrausta purpuralis. The sequence goes on along the minus strand of OZ001652.1, from coordinate 20,084,126 downwards.
CGCGTTAGAAAACAGACCGTATTCTATCAGTGCAACAATGTGTTGGTCGAGGACAATGAGCCTAAAACCTTTAGTGAGGCCATGTCATTACCAGATGCTTGTAAGTGGCAGGAGGCGGTAAACAAGGAACTGCAGGTTCTTAGAGACAATAATACGTGGAATGTTTGTGATCTACCAGGTAATGTAAAACCAATTAGTTGTAAATGGGTGTTTAAAATCAAACCAAATAATATTTATAAAGCTAGGCTGGTAGCTAGAGGTTTCGAACAAAGTGATATACCAAGTCTTAGTGATGTGTATGCACCAGTGGCAAAGTTAGCAACTTTTAGGTTATTTTTAGCCTTAGCAACAAAATACAACTTGCCTGTTTTTCAATTAGATGTTGTTGGAGCATTTTTATATGGAGAAATAACTGAAGATGTGTACATTAGACTGCCAGAAGGTGCATACACTAATGATGAGAATATTGTGAAATTAAATAAAGCCTTGTATGGTCTCAAGAATTCTCCCAAATGTTGGAATGAGAAATTCAACTCTTTGATGATAAAGGAGAATTTTAATAGGTCAAAATGTGATCCATGTCTCTATTCAAAATATGATGGCAGTGATAAGTTTATTCATTTGATAATTTATGTTGATGATATATTAATTTTTGGATCACATGAGATTTATGTTAGTGATTTGAAGGCAAAGATTAAAGAGAACTTTGATACAAAAGATTTAGGCAGGATCTCTGTATATTTAGGTTTAGATGTGAAACAAAATTTAGACACAAAGGTCACAGAAATAAGTCAAAAGAAATACCTAGAAAATGTTTTGAAAAGGTTTGGTATGTATGACTGTAAACCTATGCATACACCTATTGATAAAAACTTCAATTGCCAAGTTTTGGAAAGTAAAGATAATAATTGTAAAACCGAAACTGAAGGAATATGTAGACAAATTATTGGATGTTTGATGTATGCTGTGTCTGGCACAAGACCTGATCTTAGTGTTCCTGTATCTTTGCTAAGTCGGTACCAGGACCATTCCAGTGATATGTTACTAGCTGCATTAAAAAGGGTTCTGCGTTACGTCAAGCACACAATAAATTATAAATTAATATACAGATGTAGTAATAATAATAAGCTGATAGGCTTTAGTGATGCAGATTGGGCAGGTGATGTCAAAGATAGGAAATCTACTTCTGGGTATTGTTTTCGGTTTTCTGACTGTTTAATATCTTGGTGTTCGAAAAAGCAATCTACTGTAAGCATTTCTTCAACTGAAGCAGAGTATGTGGCTATGTCTGTGGCAGGCAGTGAGGCATGTTGGCTAGTAAATTTGTTAAAACATGATTTTAAGATAAATGTGACACCAGTTGATTTATTCTGTGACAATCAGTCTGCTATGTTGGTTGCTACTACTAATTGTGTAAAGAGACTAAAACACATAGATATTAAATACCACTTTATTAGAGAATTAATTGAAAAAGGAATAATTTGTATTCATTATGTAAAGACCGGTGACCAAGTTGCAGACATGTTCACGAAATGCCTGCCAAAAGAAAAGTTATTAAAGTTTCTATCTACAATAAAGTTATGTTAAAGTAAATAATATAATATGTAAGAAAGTTGTTGAGGAAAGTTTCTTTTATTGTTTAGGGAAAAGGTTTCCTTGTCATGAGTGGTCTATTTTTGATTTGTGAACATGTTAGTCTAATATTACATTGAGAGGGGGTGTTGATTAATAGGCAATGTAATATGGTTTTGATATAGCAACACTATGTTGCTGTTGTATAGGGAATTTTAAATTGTGCATATGGTATCACTCGTGCTGTCTCCATTGTTATGTCAAGTCTGTGCTGCTAATAGTTTTCAATAAACTTCATGTTATTTATTACCGTATTTAATTTCCTTCATCAGGTTATGTTAAGATCTTTAGAAGTGATAATGGAACAGAATTTGTGAATAAAGTTGTCCAAGAAATGTTCAACTCAAAAGGCATAGTGCACCAAACATCGGTACCCTTTTCTCCACAACAAAACGGACGGGCGGAGAGAGAAAATAGGATCTTGGTAGAAGCAGCTAGGTCAATGATATGTGCCAAGTCATTGCCTAAGAAGCTGTGGGCAGAGGCGGTGAACACTGCTGCCTTTGTGATCAACAGGACTGGCAAAAGTACTGTGGAAGGAAAATCCCCATATGAGCTGTGGGCAAATAAAACCTATGACATTTCTAACCTCAAAATATTTGGCACTTCTGTCCATGCTCACATTCCAAAAGAAAAGAGACAGAAATGGGATTCAAAAAGTGAAAAAGGTATGATGGTAGGCTATGGAGAAACAACTAAAGGATATAGAATATATTTTCCACAGAGAAACGTTGTTGAGGTAAAGAGAGACATTGTTTTCATCACAGAAGATATTAAAGACATTACTAACTCTGATGTAGTAAGCAATCAGATACTTGAGCGCCTCGAGATGCCAGCTGCTACTGATACAAGTGATTCCGTGCTAGACCAAACAGCTGCAGGTACGACTGATGTGGGTGATCCAGTGCAAAACCAAACTGCTGCGGGTGCAAGTTCATCTCTTCAATATGAAACCAGTGGTCATGGCGATGATCCTGCTTTTATTCTTGAGCACACACTGCAGGCTGACTCTGATGTGAGCGTCAGTTATGGTGACCCAAGTGAAAGTGAATGTAGTGAGCATAGTGGTGGTGATGGTGAAGGACAGTCAATTATTCGACGAAGTAGGCGCGTTAGAAAACAGACCGTATTCTATCAGTGCAACAATGTGTTGGTCGAGGACAATGAGCCTAAAACCTTTAGTGAGGCCATGTCATTACCAGATGCTTGTAAGTGGCAGGAGGCGGTAAACAAGGAACTGCAGGTTCTTAGAGACAATAATACGTGGAATGTTTGTGATCTACCAGGTAATGTAAAACCAATTAGTTGTAAATGGGTGTTTAAAATCAAACCAAATAATATTTATAAAGCTAGGCTGGTAGCTAGAGGTTTCGAACAAAGTGATATACCAAGTCTTAGTGATGTGTATGCACCAGTGGCAAAGTTAGCAACTTTTAGGTTATTTTTAGCCTTAGCAACAAAATACAACTTGCCTGTTTTTCAATTAGATGTTGTTGGAGCATTTTTATATGGAGAAATAACTGAAGATGTGTACATTAGACTGCCAGAAGGTGCATACACTAATGATGAGAATATTGTGAAATTAAATAAAGCCTTGTATGGTCTCAAGAATTCTCCCAAATGTTGGAATGAGAAATTCAACTCTTTGATGATAAAGGAGAATTTTAATAGGTCAAAATGTGATCCATGTCTCTATTCAAAATATGATGGCAGTGATAAGTTTATTCATTTGATAATTTATGTTGATGATATATTAATTTTTGGATCACATGAGATTTATGTTAGTGATTTGAAGGCAAAGATTAAAGAGAACTTTGATACAAAAGATTTAGGCAGGATCTCTGTATATTTAGGTTTAGATGTGAAACAAAATTTAGACACAAAGGTCACAGAAATAAGTCAAAAGAAATACCTAGAAAATGTTTTGAAAAGGTTTGGTATGTATGACTGTAAACCTATGCATACACCTATTGATAAAAACTTCAATTGCCAAGTTTTGGAAAGTAAAGATAATAATTGTAAAACCGAAACTGAAGGAATATGTAGACAAATTATTGGATGTTTGATGTATGCTGTGTCTGGCACAAGACCTGATCTTAGTGTTCCTGTATCTTTGCTAAGTCGGTACCAGGACCATTCCAGTGATATGTTACTAGTTGCATTAAAAGGGGTTCTGCGTTACGTCAAGCACACAATAAATTATAAATTAATATACAGATGTAGTAATAATAATAAGCTGATAGGCTTTAGTGATGCAGATTGGGCAGGTGATGTCAAAGATAGGAAATCTACTTCTGGGTATTGTTTTCGGTTTTCTGACTGTTTAATATCTTGGTGTTCGAAAAAGCAATCTACTGTAAGCATTTCTTCAACTGAAGCAGAGTATGTGGTTATGTCTGTGGCAGGCAGTGAGGCATGTTGGCTAGTAAATTTGTTAAAACATGATTTTAAGATAAATGTGACACCAGTTGATTTATTCTGTGACAATCAGTCTGCTATGTTGGTTGCTACTACTAATTGTGTAAAGAGACTAAAACACATAGATATTAAATACCACTTTATTAGAGAATTAATTGAAAAAGGAATAATTTGTATTCATTATGTAAAGACCGGTGACCAAGTTGCAGACATGTTCACGAAATGCCTGCCAAAAGAAAAGTTATTAAAGTTTCTATCTACAATAAAGTTATGTTAAAGTAAATAATATAATATGTAAGAAAGTTGTTGAGGAAAGTTTCTTTTATTGTTTAGGGAAAAGGTTTCCTTGTCATGAGTGGTCTATTTTTGATTTGTGAACATGTTAGTCTAATATTACATTGAGAGGGGGTGTTGATTAATAGGCAATGTAATATGGTTTTGATATAGCAACACTATGTTGCTGTTGTATAGGGAATTTTAAATTGTGCATATGGTATCACTCGTGCTGTCTCCATTGTTATGTCAAGTCTGTGCTGCTAATAGTTTTCAATAAACTTCATGTTATTTATTACCGTATTTAATTTCCTTCATGAAGAACCCTCGTCAGCCTTTGTTGTAAACAAGAGAAATATCAAATGCTTCAAGTGTAAGAAGCTAGGACATTACATGAGTGAGTGCAGGAGTACTAAAGGAAGTGATAACCAGCCAGAGCAAAAGTGTTGTTTTTATTGCAAAAAGCCAGGGCATTTTAAGAGTCAGTGCCGTTTTAGAAAAGAAAAGGAAAGTAAAGAAAATAAAGAGAGTAAAGAAAAAGTAAGCAATGCTTTTGTGGCTTGTAGTATGTCAGGAGATTATTACAAAAGCAAGTGGCTAGTTGACTCAGGGGCAAGCGAACACATGTGTTGTGATCGAGACTTGTTTGATACATATACCATTGTGAAAAATAAGAAAGTTGCTGTGGGTAATGGGGCACTGATTGATGTTTTGGGCTGTGGCAAGATAGAAGTACAGGTATGGAATGGTGATCGTTGGGTAGATACCACTTTGAATAGTGTACTGCATGTACCCGAGTTAAAGAAAAATTTGTTTTCTGTAAAACAAGCAACAAGCAAGGGTTATGTGATGATTACTAAAACAAATGAGTGTCAGTTCTACAAAAATGATGCCATGATGGCAGTTGCTGAATTAGTTGGGGACATGTACTATTTACATTTCTATACTGGAGGTCCTAGAGCAAATGTAGCCCAAGGTGTGTGTTGTTTACAAGAATGGCATGAAAGAATGGCACATCAAAACATGGATTATGTGAAAGCTATACTTAAGAAATATAATGTCAGTTTTGACAGAGACATGGCTCAAAATGTGTCAAAGTGTGAGGGTTGTCTACAGGGAAAGATACACAGGTTGCCATATGCCTTGAGTGAGAATATAAGCACAAAGACTGGTGAAATTATCCATGCAGATACTTGTGGACCTATGGAGGAGCCTTCTGTGGGTGGCTCGAGATACTTTGTGGTATTCAAAGATGATTTTTCCAAATATAGAAAGGTGTGTTTTGTAAAGACTAAAGATGAGATAAAGTCATGTGTCAAAAACTTCATTGTTCAAACAGAAAATGAAACAGGAAATTGTGTTAAGATCTTTAGAAGTGATAATGGAACAGAATTTGTGAATAAAGTTGTCCAAGAAATGTTCAACTCAAAAGGCATAGTGCACCAAACATCGGTACCCTTTTCTCCACAACAAAACGGACGGGCGGAGAGAGAAAATAGGATCTTGGTAGAAGCAGCTAGGTCAATGATATGTGCCAAGTCATTGCCTAAGAAGCTGTGGGCAGAGGCGGTGAACACTGCTGCCTTTGTGATCAACAGGACTGGCAAAAGTACTGTGGAAGGAAAATCCCCATATGAGCTGTGGGCAAATAAAACCTATGACATTTCTAATCTCAAAATATTTGGCACTTCTGTCCATGCTCACATTCCAAAAGAAAAGAGACAGAAATGGGATTCAAAAAGTGAAAAAGGTATGATGGTAGGCTATGGAGAAACAACTAAAGGATATAGAATATATTTTCCACAGAGAAACGTTGTTGAGGTAAAGAGAGACATTGTTTTCATCACAGAAGATATTAAAGACATTACTAACTCTGATGTAGTAAGCAATCAGATACTTGAGCGCCTCGAGATGCCAGCTGCTACTGATACAAGTGATTCCGTGCTAGACCAAACAGCTGCAGGTACGACTGATGTGGGTGATCCAGTGCAAAACCAAACTGCTGCGGGTGCAAGTTCATCTCTTCAATATGAAACCAGTGGTCATGGCGATGATCCTGCTTTTATTCCTGAGCACACACTGCAGGCTGACTCTGATGTGAGCGTCAGTTACGGTGACCCAAGTGAAAGTGAATGTAGTGAGCATAGTGGTGGTGATGGTGAAGGACAGTCAATTATTCGACGAAGTAGGCGCGTTAGAAAACAGACCGTATTCTATCAGTGCAACAATGTGTTGGTCGAGGACAATGAGCCTAAAACCTTTAGTGAGGCCATGTCATTACCAGATGCTTGTAAGTGGCAGGAGGCGGTAAACAAGGAACTGCAGGTTCTTAGAGACAATAATACGTGGAATGTTTGTGATCTACCAGGTAATGTAAAACCAATTAGTTGTAAATGGGTGTTTAAAATCAAACCAAATAATATTTATAAAGCTAGTGTTGATTAATAGGCAATGTAATATGGTTTTGATATAGCAACACTATGTTGCTGTTGTATAGGGAATTTTAAATTGTGCATATGGTATCACTCGTGCTGTCTCCATTGTTATGTCAAGTCTGTGCTGCTAATAGTTTTCAATAAACTTCATGTTATTTATTACCGTATTTAATTTCCTTCATCAGGTTATGGGCCCAGCCACATAGCTTGATCGTATGGATTAATTTACGTGTAATAAATAAACGTAAATACAGAATCTCGCGGAATCATAAAAACCGGCACACGGTCGTGACGCCATCTTAACAAAACACTCACGATCGCGTTGAACTGGGAAGGGAAGAAAATTACTTGTTTCGAGGATTTGTGAAGCAAGGCAGGGGTCGAGATGGAAGGAAGTCAGCACGTTATTAGACTGGAGGGATCCAGGAATTGGAATATATGGAAATTCCAAACTGTGGTACTGTTGCGAGGCCAAGGATTGTTGGACATCGTGGAGGGAAGATGTGTTAAGCCCGAGGTTGCGGCAGAAATACTGGTATGGGAAAGTAAAGATGCGAAGGCGCAAACGCTGTTAGTCACGCGGATCAATGAAGAGGCGATGTTACACCTTATCACATGCAGTAGTTCTGCTGAAATGTGGAGAAAGCTTCTAAGCGTGTATGAACAGAAGTCTGAAACAAGTATACATATTCTACAACAGCGTTTCTTTCAGTACAAATACGAAAAAGGCATTGAAATGTCAGTCTTTCTGTCAAAGATCCAGGAAATGCAAAACTCATTGAAACAGATGGGAGAGAACATTTCAGACAAATTCATTATAACTAAAGTGCTGATGTCATTGCCGGAAGAGTATAGGCATTTTATCTCTGCTTGGGAGTCGGCACCTGATGATAAACAAACACTGGATAATTTAGTGGCTAGATTACTCATTGAAGAGGAAAGAGTGAGGGATAGATATGAAGAACCCTCGTCAGCCTTTGTTGTAAACAAGAGAAATATCAAATGCTTCAAGTGTAAGAAGCTAGGACATTACATGAGTGAGTGCAGGAGTACTAAAGGAAGTGATAACCAGCCAGAGCAAAAGTGTTGTTTTTATTGCAAAAAGCCAGGGCATTTTAAGAGTCAGTGCCGTTTTAGAAAAGAAAAGGAAAGTAAAGAAAATAAAGAGAGTAAAGAAAAAGTAAGCAATGCTTTTGTGGCTTGTAGTATGTCAGGAGATTATTACAAAAGCAAGTGGCTAGTTGACTCAGGGGCAAGCGAACACATGTGTTGTGATCGAGACTTGTTTGATACATATACCATTGTGAAAAATAAGAAAGTTGCTGTGGGTAATGGGGCACTGATTGATGTTTTGGGCTGTGGCAAGATAGAAGTACAGGTATGGAATGGTGATCGTTGGGTAGATACCACTTTGAATAGTGTACTGCATGTACCCGAGTTAAAGAAAAATTTGTTTTCTGTAAAACAAGCAACAAGCAAGGGTTATGTGATGATTACTAAAACAAATGAGTGTCAGTTCTACAAAAATGATGCCATGATGGCAGTTGCTGAATTAGTTGGGGACATGTACTATTTACATTTCTATACTGGAGGTCCTAGAGCAAATGTAGCCCAAGGTGTGTGTTGTTTACAAGAATGGCATGAAAGAATGGCACATCAAAACATGGATTATGTGAAAGCTATACTTAAGAAATATAATGTCAGTTTTGACAGAGACATGGCTCAAAATGTGTCAAAGTGTGAGGGTTGTCTACAGGGAAAGATACACAGGTTGCCATATGCCTTGAGTGAGAATATAAGCACAAAGACTGGTGAAATTATCCATGCAGATACTTGTGGACCTATGGAGGAGCCTTCTGTGGGTGGCTCGAGATACTTTGTGGTATTCAAAGATGATTTTTCCAAATATAGAAAGGTGTGTTTTGTAAAGACTAAAGATGAGATAAAGTCATGTGTCAAAAACTTCATTGTTCAAACAGAAAATGAAACAGGAAATTGTGTTAAGATCTTTAGAAGTGATAATGGAACAGAATTTGTGAATAAAGTTGTCCAAGAAATGTTCAACTCAAAAGGCATAGTGCACCAAACATCGGTACCCTTTTCTCCACAACAAAACGGACGGGCGGAGAGAGAAAATAGGATCTTGGTAGAAGCAGCTAGGTCAATGATATGTGCCAAGTCATTGCCTAAGAAGCTGTGGGCAGAGGCGGTGAACACTGCTGCCTTTGTGATCAACAGGACTGGCAAAAGTACTGTGGAAGGAAAATCCCCATATGAGCTGTGGGCAAATAAAACCTATGACATTTCTAACCTCAAAATATTTGGCACTTCTGTCCATGCTCACATTCCAAAAGAAAAGAGACAGAAATGGGATTCAAAAAGTGAAAAAGGTATGATGGTAGGCTATGGAGAAACAACTAAAGGATATAGAATATATTTTCCACAGAGAAACGTTGTTGAGGTAAAGAGAGACATTGTTTTCATCACAGAAGATATTAAAGACATTACTAACTCTGATGTAGTAAGCAATCAGATACTTGAGCGCCTCGAGATGCCAGCTGCTACTGATACAAGTGATTCCGTGCTAGACCAAACAGCTGCAGGTACGACTGATGTGGGTGATCCAGTGCAAAACCAAACTGCTGCGGGTGCAAGTTCATCTCTTCAATATGAAACCAGTGGTCATGGCGATGATCCTGCTTTTATTCTTGAGCACACACTGCAGGCTGACTCTGATGTGAGCGTCAGTTATGGTGACCCAAGTGAAAGTGAATGTAGTGAGCATAGTGGTGGTGATGGTGAAGGACAGTCAATTATTCGACGAAGTAGGCGCGTTAGAAAACAGACCGTATTCTATCAGTGCAACAATGTGTTGGTCGAGGACAATGAGCCTAAAACCTTTAGTGAGGCCATGTCATTACCAGATGCTTGTAAGTGGCAGGAGGCGGTAAACAAGGAACTGCAGGTTCTTAGAGACAATAATACGTGGAATGTTTGTGATCTACCAGGTAATGTAAAACCAATTAGTTGTAAATGGGTGTTTAAAATCAAACCAAATAATATTTATAAAGCTAGGCTGGTAGCTAGAGGTTTCGAACAAAGTGATATACCAAGTCTTAGTGATGTGTATGCACCAGTGGCAAAGTTAGCAACTTTTAGGTTATTTTTAGCCTTAGCAACAAAATACAACTTGCCTGTTTTTCAATTAGATGTTGTTGGAGCATTTTTATATGGAGAAATAACTGAAGATGTGTACATTAGACTGCCAGAAGGTGCATACACTAATGATGAGAATATTGTGAAATTAAATAAAGCCTTGTATGGTCTCAAGAATTCTCCCAAATGTTGGAATGAGAAATTCAACTCTTTGATGATAAAGGAGAATTTTAATAGGTCAAAATGTGATCCATGTCTCTATTCAAAATATGATGGCAGTGATAAGTTTATTCATTTGATAATTTATGTTGATGATATATTAATTTTTGGATCACATGAGATTTATGTTAGTGATTTGAAGGCAAAGATTAAAGAGAACTTTGATACAAAAGATTTAGGCAGGATCTCTGTATATTTAGGTTTAGATGTGAAACAAAATTTAGACACAAAGGTCACAGAAATAAGTCAAAAGAAATACCTAGAAAATGTTTTGAAAAGGTTTGGTATGTATGACTGTAAACCTATGCATACACCTATTGATAAAAACTTCAATTGCCAAGTTTTGGAAAGTAAAGATAATAATTGTAAAACCGAAACTGAAGGAATATGTAGACAAATTATTGGATGTTTGATGTATGCTGTGTCTGGCACAAGACCTGATCTTAGTGTTCCTGTATCTTTGCTAAGTCGGTACCAGGACCATTCCAGTGATATGTTACTAGTTGCATTAAAAAGGGTTCTGCGTTACGTCAAGCACACAATAAATTATAAATTAATATACAGATGTAGTAATAATAATAAGCTGATAGGCTTTAGTGATGCAGATTGGGCAGGTGATGTCAAAGATAGGAAATCTACTTCTGGGTATTGTTTTCGGTTTTCTGACTGTTTAATATCTTGGTGTTCGAAAAAGCAATCTACTGTAAGCATTTCTTCAACTGAAGCAGAGTATGTGGCTATGTCTGTGGCAGGCAGTGAGGCATGTTGGCTAGTAAATTTGTTAAAACATGATTTTAAGATAAATGTGACACCAGTTGATTTATTCTGTGACAATCAGTCTGCTATGTTGGTTGCTACTACTAATTGTGTAAAGAGACTAAAACACATAGATATTAAATACCACTTTATTAGAGAATTAATTGAAAAAGGAATAATTTGTATTCATTATGTAAAGACCGGTGACCAAGTTGCAGACATGTTCACGAAATGAAAGAGAAAGCTAGACTGCAGGGAGAGCTGGACGGTATGAAGCTGCGGCTTACCAACGCTCTGAGTTACATCGAGGAGCTGGAACAGAAGAATACGGCTGGCGAAGAGACTATTGCCAAACTGGAGGAGCAACTTGAGGAAGCCGACAACAACGCAGTCCGCCAGAACCGGCTAGTAGACCATCTTAAAGATGAGAGCACCACCTTGAAGGCTGAGGTGGAGAGCAGGGGGATAGCTATGGGGAACCTCAACGATAAGCTATCGAAAGCAGAGAAGGCGCTCGAACGCCGCGACAGACAGCTCAAAGAGATGACCACAAAACTAGAGTCGGCTCGCGATGAAGAAGAGGCTGCGCTGGCCAAGGCAGCACAGCTCAGAGAGACCCTGGGCCCATAACCTGATGAAGGAAATTAAATACGGTAATAAATAAAACAATGGAGACAGCACGAGTGATACCATATGCACAATTTAAAATTCCCTATACAACAGCAACATAGTGTTGCTATATCAAAACCATATTACATTGCCTATTAATCAACACCCCCTCTCAATGTAATATTAGACTAACATGTTCACAAATCAAAAATAGACCACTCATGACAAGGAAACCTTTTCCCTAAACAATAAAAGAAACTTTCCTCAACAACTTTCTTACATATTATATTATTTACTTTAACATAACTTTATTGTAGATAGAAACTTTAATAACTTTTCTTTTGGCAGGCATTTCGTGAACATGTCTGCAACTTGGTCACCGGTCTTTACATAATGAATACAAATTATTCCTTTTTCAATTAATTCTCTAATAAAGTGGTATTTAATATCTATGTGTTTTAGTCTCTTTACACAATTAGTAGTAGCAACCAACATAGCAGACTGATTGTCACAGAATAAATCAACTGGTGTCACATTTATCTTAAAATCATGTTTTAACAAATTTACTAGCCAACATGCCTCACTGCCTGCCACAGACATAGCCACATACTCTGCTTCAGTTGAAGAAATGCTTACAGTAGATTGCTTTTTCGAACACCAAGATATTAAACAGTCAGAAAACCGAAAACAATACCCAGAAGTAGATTTCCTATCTTTGACATCACCTGCCCAATCTGCATCACTAAAGCCTATCAGCTTATTATTATTACTACATCTGTATATTAATTTATAATTTATTGTGTGCTTGACGTAACGCAGAACCCTTTTTAATGCAACTAGTAACATATCACTGGAATGGTCCTGGTACCGACTTAGCAAAGATACAGGAACACTAAGATCAGGTCTTGTGCCAGACACAGCATACATCAAACATCCAATAATTTGTCTACATATTCCTTCAGTTTCGGTTTTACAATTATTATCTTTACTTTCCAAAACTTGGCAATTGAAGTTTTTATCAATAGGTGTATGCATAGGTTTACAGTCATACATACCAAACCTTTTCAAAACATTTTCTAGGTATTTCTTTTGACTTATTTCTGTGACCTTTGTGTCTAAATTTTGTTTCACATCTAAACCTAAATATACAGAGATCCTGCCTAAATCTTTTGTATCAAAGTTCTCTTTAATCTTTGCCTTCAAATCACTAACATAAATCTCATGTGATCCAAAAATTAATATATCATCAACATAAATTATCAAATGAATAAACTTATCACTGCCATCATATTTTGAATAGAGACATGGATCACATTTTGACCTATTAAAATTCTCCTTTATCATCAAAGAGTTGAATTTCTCATTCCAACATTTGGGAGAATTCTTGAGACCATACAAGGCTTTATTTAATTTCACAATATTCTCATCATTAGTGTATGCACCTTCTGGCAGTCTAATGTACACATCTTCAGTTATTTCTCCATATAAAAATGCTCCAACAACATCTAATTGAAAAACAGGCAAGTTGTATTTTGTTGCTAAGGCTAAAAATAACCTAAAAGTTGCTAACTTTGCCACTGGTGCATACACATCACTAAGACTTGGTATATCACTTTGTTCGAAACCTCTAGCTACCAGCCTAGCTTTATAAATATTATTTGGTTTGATTTTAAACACCCATTTACAACTAATTGGTTTTACATTACCTGGTAGATCACAAACATTCCACGTATTATTGTCTCTAAGAACCTGCAGTTCCTTGTTTACCGCCTCCTGCCACTTACAAGCATCTGGTAATGACATGGCCTCACTAAAGGTTTTAGGCTCATTGTCCTCGACCAACACATTGTTGCACTGATAGAATACGGTCTGTTTTCTAACGCGCCTACTTCGTCGAATAATTGACTGTCCTTCACCATCACCACCACTATGCTCACTACATTCACTTTCACTTGGGTCACCATAACTGACGCTCACATCAGAGTCAGCCTGCAGTGTGTGCTCAAGAATAAAAGCAGGATCATCGCCATGACCACTGGTTTCATATTGAAGAGATGAACTTGCACCCGCAGCAGTTTGGTTTTGCACTGGATCACCCACATCAGTCGTACCTGCAGCTGTTTGGTCTAGCACGGAATCACTTGTATCAGTAGCAGCTGGCATCTCGAGGCGCTCAAGTATCTGATTGCTTACTACATCAGAGTTAGTAATGTCTTTAATATCTTCTGTGATGAAAACAATGTCTCTCTTTACCTCAACAACGTTTCTCTGTGGAAAATATATTCTATATCCTTTAGTTGTTTCTCCATAGCCTACCATCATACCTTTTTCACTTTTTGAATCCCATTTCTGTCTCTTTTCTTTTGGAATGTGAGCATGGACAGAAGTGCCAAATATTTTGAGGTTAGAAATGTCATAGGTTTTATTTGCCCACAGCTCATATGGGGATTTTCCTTCCACAGTACTTTTGCCAGTCCTGTTGATCACAAAGGCAGCAGTGTTCACCGCCTCTGCCCACAGCTTCTTAGGCAATGACTTGGCACATATCATTGACCTAGCTGCTTCTACCAAGATCCTATTTTCTCTCTCCGCCCGTCCGTTTTGTTGTGGAGAAAAGGGTACCGATGTTTGGTGCACTATGCCTTTTGAGTTGAACATTTCTTGGACAACTTTATTCACAAATTCTGTTCCATTATCACTTCTAAAGATCTTAACACAATTTCCTGTTTCATTTTCTGTTTGAACAATGAAGTTTTTGACACATGACTTTATCTCATCTTTAGTCTTTACAAAACACACCTTTCTATATTTGGAAAAATCATCTTTGAATACCACAAAGTATCTCGAGCCACCCACAGAAGGCTCCTCCATAGGTCCACAAGTATCTGCATGGATAATTTCACCAGTCTTTGTGCTTATATTCTCACTCAAGGCATATGGCAACCTGTGTATCTTTCCCTGTAGACAACCCTCACACTTTGACACATTTTGAGCCATGTCTCTGTCAAAACTGACATTATATTTCTTAAGTATAGCTTTCACATAATCCATGTTTTGATGTGCCATTCTTTCATGCCATTCTTGTAAACAACACACACCTTGGGCTACATTTGCTCTAGGACCTCCAGTATAGAAATGTAAATAGTACATGTCCCCAACTAATTCAGCAACTGCCATCATGGCATCATTTTTGTAGAACTGACACTCATTTGTTTTAGTAATCATCACATAACCCTTGCTTGTTGCTTGTTTTACAGAAAACAAATTTTTCTTTAACTCGGGTACATGCAGTACACTATTCAAAGTGGTATCTACCCAACGATCACCATTCCATACCTGTACTTCTATCTTGCCACAGCCCAAAACATCAATCAGTGCCCCATTACCCACAGCAACTTTCTTATTTTTCACAATGGTATATGTATCAAACAAGTCTCGATCACAACACATGTGTTCGCTTGCCCCTGAGTCAACTAGCCACTTGCTTTTGTAATAATCTCCTGACATACTACAAGCCACAAAAGCATTGCTTACTTTTTCTTTACTCTCTTTATTTTCTTTACTTTCCTTTTCTTTTCTAAAACGGCACTGACTCTTAAAATGCCCTGGCTTTTTGCAATAAAAACAACACTTTTGCTCTGGCTGGTTATCACTTCCTTTAGTACTCCTGCACTCACTCATGTAATGTCCTAGCTTCTTACACTTGAAGCATTTGATATTTCTCTTGTTTACAACAAAGGCTGACGAGGGTTCTTCATATCTATCCCTCACTCTTTCCTCTTCAATGAGTAATCTAGCCACTAAATTATCCAGTGTTTGTTTATCATCAGGTGCCGACTCCCAAGCAGAGATAAAATGCCTATACTCTTCCGGCAATGACATCAGCACTTTAGTTATAATGAATTTGTCTGAAATGTTCTCTCCCATCTGTTTCAATGAGTTTTGCATTTCCTGGATCTTTGACAGAAAGACTGACATTTCAATGCCTTTTTCGTATTTGTACTGAAAGAAACGCTGTTGTAGAATATGTATACTTGTTTCAGACTTCTGTTCATACACGCTTAGAAGCTTTCTCCACATTTCAGCAGAACTACTGCATGTGATAAGGTGTAACATCGCCTCTTCATTGATCCGCGTGACTAACAGCGTTTGCGCCTTCGCATCTTTACTTTCCCATACCAGTATTTCTGCCGCAACCTCGGGCTTAACACATCTTCCCTCCACGATGTCCAACAATCCTTGGCCTCGCAACAGTACCACAGTTTGGAATTTCCATATATTCCAATTCCTGGATCCCTCCAGTCTAATAACGTGCTGACTTCCTTCCATCTCGACCCCTGCCTTGCTTCACAAATCCTCGAAACAAGTAATTTTCTTCCCTTCCCAGTTCAACGCGATCGTGAGTGTTTTGTTAAGATGGCGTCACGACCGTGTGCCGGTTTTTTATGATTCCGCGAGATTCTGTATTTACGTTTATTTATTACACGTAAATTAATCCATACGATCAAGCTATGTGGCTGGGCCCATAACCTGATGAAGGAAATTAAATACGGTAATAAATAACATGAAGTTTATTGAAAACTATTAGCAGCACAGACTTGACATAACAATGGAGACAGCACGAGTGATACCATATGCACAATTTAAAATTCCCTATACAACAGCAACATAGTGTTGCTATATCAAAACCATATTACATTGCCTATTAATCAACATGTACTTCTATCTTGCCACAGCCCAAAACATCAATCAGTGCCCCATTACCCACAGCAACTTTCTTATTTTTCACAATGGTATATGTATCAAACAAGTCTCGATCACAACACATGTGTTCGCTTGCCCCTGAGTCAACTAGCCACTTGCTTTTGTAATAATCTCCTGACATACTACAAGCCACAAAAGCATTGCTTACTTTTTCTTTACTCTCTTTATTTTCTTTACTTTCCTTTTCTTTTCTAAAACGGCACTGACTCTTAAAATGCCCTGGCTTTTTGCAATAAAAACAACACTTTTGCTCTGGCTGGTTATCACTTCCTTTAGTACTCCTGCACTCACTCATGTAATGTCCTAGCTTCTTACACTTGAAGCATTTGATATTTCTCTTGTTTACAACAAAGGCTGACGAGGGTTCTTCATATCTATCCCTCACTCTTTCCTCTTCAATGAGTAATCTAGCCACTAAATTATCCAGTGTTTGTTTATCATCAGGTGCCGACTCCCAAGCAGAGATAAAATGCCTATACTCTTCCGGCAATGACATCAGCACTTTAGTTATAATGAATTTGTCTGAAATGTTCTCTCCCATCTGTTTCAATGAGTTTTGCATTTCCTGGATCTTTGACAGAAAGACTGACATTTCAATGCCTTTTTCGTATTTGTACTGAAAGAAACGCTGTTGTAGAATATGTATACTTGTTTCAGACTTCTGTTCATACACGCTTAGAAGCTTTCTCCACATTTCAGCAGAACTACTGCATGTGATAAGGTGTAACATCGCCTCTTCATTGATCCGCGTGACTAACAGCGTTTGCGCCTTCGCATCTTTACTTTCCCATACCAGTATTTCTGCCGCAACCTCGGGCTTAACACATCTTCCCTCCACGATGTCCAACAATCCTTGGCCTCGCAACAGTACCACAGTTTGGAATTTCCATATATTCCAATTCCTGGATCCCTCCAGTCTAATAACGTGCTGACTTCCTTCCATCTCGACCCCTGCCTTGCTTCACAAATCCTCGAAACAAGTAATTTTCTTCCCTTCCCAGTTCAACGCGATCGTGAGTGTTTTGTTAAGATGGCGTCACGACCGTGTGCCGGTTTTTATGATTCCGCGAGATTCTGTATTTACGTTTATTTATTACACGTAAATTAATCCATACGATCAAGCTATGTGGCTGGGCCCATAACCTGATGAAGGAAATTAAATACGGTAATAAATAACATGAAGTTTATTGAAAACTATTAGCAGCACAGACTTGACATAACAATGGAGACAGCACGAGTGATACCATATGCACAATTTAAAATTCCCTATACAACAGCAACATAGTGTTGCTATATCAAAACCATATTACATTGCCTATTAATCAACAAGTAACTTGGTTGGACAACTCCAAAATACCCTCGCACGGGTAAAAACCCGGAGTAGTAAAATTATTTAAAAAATAGTCATTGTCGACAGTACATTTTTTTTCGGATTTTGCCACTAGGGGCACTTTTACTATGTACATCATTATTATCATAAGTACTTAATTTGTTTCATATAATTTTTTATAAGAATAGATCTAGCACTTACTCATAGAAAATTACTCATAGATGATATTTCCTCCTTTCATGCTCTAAACATCTACATGTGTATAATACTAATATCGAGGACGAATACTGAAGTATAATTAATGATTAAACGAACTTACCTGTACGTGAAGTTCTATCATAATTATACGAAGAATTCGTCCGAAGATATTAGTAGAAAGTCCCACCCACCCGATGCATATTTTTTGTGTTGACAAAAACCCCTCTAGGAAATATCATCATATTATTATCTCTAAACTAAATGATGACTTCGAAAACTATGGCGTGGAGGATGTGACGCAACGGAAATGTCAATAATTTATTTAATTATTTTTACCGGACATGGAAATTGGTTGTAATTCTGTTTGCCCCAAAGTGAGTTTGTATTTCAGTGCTGTATTTACTATTATAATTTTCACTAAAATCAATATGTATTATTGACTCATTCATACTCAAGTTTTGTTTAAAAGTTTTTAAAGTTTCATACTTATTTATTATAAAGCACCAGTGATTTAAGAAAGGATTAACCTCTTTGTTAAATTTCTCTATTAATTCTTTCGCCGCAACTTGATGTCTAACTTTTTTTTAAATGTTAGTTTTCTGCTCAAGATTATCTTTGATATAAGTTTTTGTGTCATTTTCCCAGGCCCAATACATAACAACATTGGCGTTGTCAACCTCTAAATAATTAAGAATTTTATTTTTGCATCCCAAACATTCTCTTGACAGGCATTTAACACTTACTGTAGTTGGAGTGTTTTCATTGATAATCTTATTTTTTTAATGTGCTTACAAGTAATTCTATATTGTGATGAATTTTGCATACGCAGGTATTTCTTGATCTGACGTCAGGCTCACACCCTAAAATAGTCTTAATCGCGAAAATGAAATATAGCAAATTAGTTTGTTACCACGAGGAATACTGCTGACACAAGGCGACGATTCGATCGATCGAATATAGAATCCTGCTGTTTCTAAGTCTATCCTGCTGTGTAAGTCTTGAATAGAGTATGCTTGAGAAATATTTTTCTATTAGATTTATTTGAATGACTAAGCTTCCGGGTAGCACGCTTCGGATTAAAAGACATAATAACAAGTTATTATCATACTTAAAAGATATAACACGACTACTTAGATTCCACTTCACGAGACTGTGGTGAAATGAACTGAATATATCAACGAGTGAAAACGTGTTGTTTACGAATCAAACGATTGATTGGAGTGTGATTGCGTATGATTTTGTCAATAACGAATAAAACTAGCGTATTTATTGTCACACTCGACTATGTATATACACAAAGCACCGAATTCAATTTTATAACTTGCTAGTGTATGTTCTATAACAATAAATAGGTATGCGTACTGTAAGTAAAATATGACAGCCGAATTAAATATACCCTTATACGGAATTGAGTAAGATTGTATAGGTATGATCTGTTAATATTACTCAACGGATTCACGAATGTACGAATTAAAATTGCAAATCGACAATAACAAACGATTGTTTACATTAATCAACTTGACGTTGCCGAGTAATACGGGTTACAATTAAAACCTATGTGTATTAACCTATGTGAATGTTAAAGGTGTGTAGTGATAACAAAAACAACACCAATAAGAAGGCTGCTCGTATTCACAGAGCAGCTAAAGGTACTGTTGGTGGTCCTGCTAATACAAGCAAATTATCAGATTTGGATGAGATAGTACTAAACTTGATAGATGCACTAGTTGCAACAGAATTAGCTGTTGAATACGTTGTATTATCACAGGTTGTTCTGCTGCACTGTCGAGCCCTGCTTCTGATTCTTCCTGGACCCCGGCGTCCCCCTCCCCTGTGCGTCATCAAGCGAGAGAGGCATCTCTTTTCTTGATTTAACAAACCTGATTCTCAATAGCTTTTGAAGCTGTCATTTTTTCAGGTAAATCGTTGTCAAAAAGCATCATTGCGTTCAGTGTCTTGGTGTCACTGTAAAGAAGAAAAGTCATGGCCCTATTTATGGTCTAGCCCTACTGGTTGATGAGAGGTCTCAATATTTTTGTCTCGGGCTCGGGCCAACTCAGAAACGGCAGCGGCGATTTCTAGGTTTAAAACAGGCGCTCTAAACAGCTTGCAATTTTTTGGAGTAGCATACACTTACATACTCTTTGAATAGTTTATCTCTATGTTCTTTGTCTGTCAGTCCTTGCCTAAGGATCCCAGCCCATCAGCCCAGCCCCCTCAGTCCATCTTAGTGTCAAGTCTAGATGTATATCCTCTCCGTAAGTTAGCTATGAGTATTTCAGGGTCGAATGACGTTAATTATTTTTAGTAACTGAAGTTTCAGGATTCTCATCCTGATTGAGCTGTACAAAACTCAAATCATTACTATTCAAAACTTGATCTGATTCCATTGCATCTGCAACATCATGGGCCTGCATATTTTCGTTATTCTCGTCTGTGGTATTCTCGTTAATAGCTATTCAGTTCTCGCGGATGGATCTCCTGGACGTGAATCGGAATCAAAGTTAATTGATTAACACATTAGAGCAAGATAAGCAATAGTGGAACGTGACTGATAAAGGGAGACAGCAGGAAGCCGTCAGATGCGATTGAAGTGCATGCGCATCGAGTCTCCGCCCACCGAGTTACCCACTGTATTACTGATTATTATTGCATCAAGCCATCGATAACATCTTTCTAGGCCTAAATGCCTCGAACTGTTCGAACCCCGCCGCCCGTCGGAAAACCAAACAATGTACGGATCAGAACCAAGCATACACGCAATGAAAGATAAAAAGGGCTCGCAGAGTAGGTTATCCTAGAAAGAGACGGATACGTGATGAGCCAGATAACGAAACCCCTGGCACACAGCTCTCAACTAGTCTCTATACTCCACAACATAAAGCATCCTGTTGCTTTGAAAACACAGCCCTAATAAAATAAGCAATGGAATCGTTCCACGAAGAAATGAGAACTATGATGCAAAAGTTATTCTATATTTAAAGCCAGCAAGAGGAACCTTTCTTAAACTTCCAAAATTATATGTCTGAGATTAAAAACACTGTTATTTACAAAAAACGAATGAGGAGCTTGACCACTCTGTGGATTACCTCGGCAACAAGGGCTCAAGGGCAAAAGTATTGAGCAAACACAATAGTAAAACAAGAGAATTAAACAAAGGATATGATACAAAAGAACGTATATCTAGATAAATGCAACAGGGCACTAGAAGAGCGTGTCTGTTTGTTAGAACAAAGAGAGTTAGATTGTAATGTGGAGTTGGTAAACGTACAAGAGGTGGAGCGCACGAGTGCCTTAAAGGAAACCAAAGCTATTGCAGATGAATTGAAGGTATGTCCAGAAAATTAAAAAAATGCCTGGCGATTGGGTAAAATAAAGGAATGCAAGCACCCCCTGATCGTAGTCCTGCAAATACGAGAAGACCGGTCTGAGTAGCTAAGAGGACGAAAGAAAAACATCACAAATGATGTGGTTTTAGAGCCGACAGCAACACAAGAATCAACATAAATGAAAACGTGACTCAGCATACTCGGCGTTTGTTCTGGGAAACAAAAACACAATTAAAATAAATGTTCAAATGTATATGGATACAAAATGCCCTTGTAATTATTAAAATAAATGATTGTTTTATTTGTGTTTATTTGTTCAGAAAAGATAATTTTGATTCAAAGATTTATCTTTGAATCAAAATTCTCTTTTTATACCAAAAAAGTAAATACCAAGAATTTTTTTTATACCATATTTGAGTTCGTTTCCGTTCCATTGGATAGGTCGACAGCATTTGGTCTTTCTTGTCGACCCCACCCATGCAGACATTATAATCTCTGATGACGGTTGGTTTGGCCTCGGACACCGCCACTCCGTGGTATGTTGATATCATAGCTACACGGTTTTGATCCCGCCACACTATGATATCATCATCCCCCGATGTGGATCCGCAAACCTCACCCACCCTCATATCACTTTTTTTTAAATTCATGATGTCTTCTGGCACAAACTGACGGTTTTTGCGGAGGGTCCAAAAGCATTCTGATACTCCGTGGTACCGCTGCTACGTGCACCTCTTCGTCGTCCGATGGTGTATCGTCTTCATCATCACTTCCTAAAAACAGTGAAAACGTTGAGATGCGGCTCCCTAAAATAATCTTGATAAAAATTAGCACTATTAAAAATTGCTAATAACTTACCATGCATGAGGAAATCCGCTATTTCGATGTCACGCAAGGAACGACGAAGAGGCCAGGCTTGCCTCACCCCGGGAGTATCAGTAATGGAGCATTCAACGTATCTATGAAAAAAAAGTATTTCACATAAATCAATGCTAGTTAAGTACTCAAAAGAATGATTTATGCATTACAACTAATTAAGAGTTAAACTTACGCAGCAGGAGAAGGGATGAATTCCACAGGAGCCACCTCCCGTGCAGGCGACTGCTTAACCCTAAATGTATAAAAAACAAACACAAATGATGATTTCACTTAACACACAGACGCTCTTTAGAAGTAAATTATTTACGGTTGAGGTTGTGTGGTAAAATCCATTGGAATCGAGAGTGATATTTCCTGGATATCTGATTCTAATTCAGAGACAGAAGACCCAGACCTAGAATACAAATATCAATACCACATAGTTGCACAACAGTATCAAACAATATTATGTAGCACATTTAAGTACAATGCAGCTACTTACGGTTGAGGCTCAGCATTTGAGACAGAAGACCAAGAACTAAAAATAAAAAAATACGTTTAGTAAAAATGCAACAACAACACTTAAAGAGTACTGGAGCTATTTAAAACACTTTACTTACACTGAAGGGAAATCGTCGAACACGGTTCGACGTCTTTTTGGATGAATAGGGGTCTCTAAAGGACTACCTATAGGTAGCTCCTCTATAAGGCCGATATGTATGCTGAAATAAAATACTCATAAACTGTTTAACTCAACTTTAAATAAAACTAAAAAACAAGAAAAAAAGACATATACTTGTTCAAAGCATGCGGTCTCTTTTGGCCTGCACCACTACCACGGTTAGTAAGCCCCCTACTCCCTCTAGTGGTTAGCCTTCCGCCCCTTTGGGTGGTTAACTCCCCACCCTGAGTGCGGCCTCCTCGACCTCGAGCGGTTAACCCCCCACCCCGAGTGCGCACACCTTCACCTCGAGTGCGCCCTCCTCCACCTCGAGTGCGCACGCCTCCACCTCGACGCGTATTTTCTTCTCTTTTTAACATAATAGGAGACAAAGCCAAACATAAATCACACACATGCAAAAATAATGTTAAATTTCGAAAAAAAAACAAGCAAAACAACAGAAACAGAAATCATATCAGAACACATATAAAAAGTATTTTGTATCAAACCTGTTATTTGATCATGAATTTAATTTTACCTTTAGAAAAAAACATCCTAATACACTAGTATTGTTAACTTTAAAAAAACATTAACAATGTTTAATATATAAGCTTAGATGCCACATCCAGCCACAACTACGCACGGAACATCCGTGGCATTTACGTGTCAATGCCCTGTCGGCCGAATGGCAAGGCGCCATTTTCGGGCTTCAATATGAATGCGATAGATTGTATCTTACTTTTCATAAA
This sequence comes from Pyrausta purpuralis, assembly GCA_963924145.1. NCBI lineage: Eukaryota > Metazoa > Arthropoda > Insecta > Lepidoptera > Crambidae > Pyrausta > Pyrausta purpuralis. The sequence goes on along the minus strand of OZ001652.1, from coordinate 20,060,739 downwards.
AAATACTTATTATCTGGACTAACTATAATTGACTTATTAATTATGATTAGGTAATCAACTGAATTGAACATATTACCAAAAACTAACGAACTTTAAAACTAAAAACTTTGATGATAAATCATACTCTTTTCTTGCTGTCATCTAACATCGTGGACAAAACGGGTGTTTTTTCTGATAAAATCAAAATAAAACCTTGATTTAAACATGCAAATAGAACTGATAAATGTATTGTACTTACCTAGGCATTATGACAATGTTAATTCCGTGAAAAAAGTAACAATAATAATCACTTAAACTTTCGGCGATCACAACGTTGTAGTACAACACGGACGACTGAAGAACACAAACAATTGTTCAAATATTTTGTATGACCTGTGACCCCGCTCCTTGGCTTGCTAGCTTACCTGTTCTTTCCTCTACACGTTCATATAGGTGCGAAAGGGATAAAAACACCCACGTGTGTAGTAATTTCCGAGAAATGCGCGGTAACGTGAGAAGCCACATTCGGGCGTGGCGCCAGACAAAGCTTATTTTAACAGAGCCCGAATCTGGATCCTTACCAGTTGAAAGGTTAAGGCGTTTAGGACCCATATTAAGTTTAGCGTAACGACATTTTATACAAAACAAACAGGTTAAAGCAAACGGCGCTAGCGCTGTGCACGTGGCAATCCCAAAAGATAAAAGGTAGAAGTGGAAAAGTATTGTTTTCCATCAAGTGATCGTAGCGCTGGAAAGTAAAAAATACAAAAAAAAAAAACACAAGACCTGTTTTTAAAAGTGATATATATTTATTGAAGTTTATACATTTTCTGTTGTAAATGGCACCAGAAAATTAGCAGAATACCGTTTAGTGTCATATTTTCTAACGTAACTACAAACGAACTGCTGCTAAAGCTTAAGACGAATGACTCATGTTGTAAATAGTCCAATTGGGCAGCAGGACTCATCACTTGTAACGAGGTCGTAAACACGCAGAGACGAGTCTGTTTCAAACTTGTTTGGCATATCACGTCACCCGGGCCTGCTTCTGTGCGTCGGTGAGATAGTGCGGCACCCAGCGTGATACTATCCTCCTCACGCGAAGATGCCCGTTTAGAATCTCGTGCACGCTTCCTGATCCAATCTAAAATTTAATATGTGCTGAATCTCCTGATATGCAATTCGCTTATTATGCTGAATTATTTTTTTCACGGCTAGCATGTTTTCTTCCGTGATAGCCTTCAAAGAGCGACCGCTTCGTTCTTCATCCCCCAAGGTTGGTCGACCGCGCTTGAATTCGTCATACCAACGATACATGGTGGCCTCAGAGAGGCCTTCATCTATAAATGCAATTTGAAGTCAATCGAGTAATTCTTCCGGTTTCAGGCGACATTTGAATTCGAAAAAAATCACAGCTCTAAAATGATCCCGGCGCTGAGTCATTTTCCAGACAGACACGATACTTTGAATTGGCTCGCAAAAAATACTGAGGGTAATTTTTAAAATAGAACACACCTATTTTTACTTATAAATAATCATATTTTCGAAAAAGATCCGGCCAGTCTCCCGTATAAAAATTTTTTCGCAATACTTTCTGAGTGGCTTAGTACATATTGACATGACTGATTTTATTAATAGGTAATAACATTTGTATTAGTAGAGACATAGCTCACATCACAAGTAACAAGACAGATTTTTTTGTGTTATTTATTATTTAAAGAAATATTATTTAAAAACGATTTTTATTTTACAGTACTCGTATTTAATCAATATCATATCTTGTTGTCACAGTATTTAATTAATATTACTTCAATCTTCGCACCAGCTGATAACGAACCTGCCTTCCTCTGATTTAAGCTGAAATAGCTTCTCCTCTCTCAGTCTCCAAATATTTATTTATATTGTCTTATTCATATTCTAAAAAATTATAAATTATTAGAACCAATGTTTATTATCTTGTATTAATATATAAATAATGCAAGTCAACAATTAATTACAAACATCTTCCTCTGTATCTATCATTCCATTGTCTATACAAATATTGTGTAAGACGGAACAGGCCAATACAATCCTTGCACATCTAAAGGGTTTGTAGTGCAAGGTCTGGCGCCCTATTTTTGATTCACTAGCGTAGAGATTACGATTGATTTTCCTTCGTCATCCCAAAATCGGCATTTTTGAATCATTCGGTCGAACGAAATCCCCAAACGAGTGCCTCCGACCACTCGTTTGGGAAGGCGAGTGATAGTCTAAACGTCAAAAAGACGTGTTTTTGTGTTAAGTTTTGTGATCTGCTTATTTGCTTCAAATTTTATTTAATTAAATATAAAAGTTCAATTAAACCAAACGTACATGGGTAATTTGGATGGATTATTTTGAAAACGCTTATAAAGTAATGGAAATGACAAAACAGTTGAAGATTTTGTAGAAAGTGCTGTTCAAAGAGACATCGAAACAACCCGTTTGACTGGGCAATTTTCAGCTCAAATCTAATTATTTCGACATTAATAGCTCACCAAAGAATTATTCCTGATTCCAAGACCTGTTATGGTTTCGAGTAGAACGTTTTGTAGAAATACTCGGGGTATTCATTGCAATTAAGGTAAGATGAAGTCATGGTTATCTGTTTGAACAATTTTCTTGATTACTTAGAATTAAAGCTGTTCGACTGTTAGCACATAAAGCTAATCTACCAATAATACTTCCGGGTTATTCCAGCAATTAATTGTTTGTTGCTGAATCCTAAAAGTTTCCTTGGAAACCATAGAAATGCAAGAATTGCTCGGGGCACAGGTACAGTTTCGATATGAATTACTGAAAGCCTGGAATCTTATTTTATTTATTATTATATGAAAGTGACAGTGAAAAGCTTCTAAAGAAAGAAGGAACATAGTAACAATAATCCTATTATCCTTATCCTGTAATAATAAATATACGTATTATAATATATTTAGATAAAAACCTACACACACACATATATATATATATATATATATATATATATATATATATATATATATATATATATATATATACTAGTAGTATAAATAGACTGCCTGCACTATATTTTGTAAATACACACTACAAACCATGAATTCAAATTGGTATTGGATTACCCGTAGATACGAGGGTCAAACTGAAAGTTCTTAGAACTGGCCACTTATAAACAATATAATAAAAAAAATATTCTCAAATTTGAAAATAGAACTCTTTGCCAATATTACTGAGTATATATTTCATTCATTTGTCATTTGTTTTACGATTTGGCGGCAAATTGAAAATTGTCTGTGTCACGTCAACATGAATTTAACACGAGAAAATTTTCGTGCAATGATTTTTTATGACTTTCGATGTCATTTAAGTCAACAAGAAAGTTATGATAGACTACGATTGGCCTTTCACGATGAAGCCCCATCTCGTGCGACTGTTTACAACTGGTTTAATGAGTTTAAACGTGGTCGCACTAATCTCACTGATGATGTACGTGAGGGACGGCCTTCTACGGCGACGACTGAAAATAACATCTGTGTTGTGCGGCGTATGATAGAGACTGACAAAAGAATGACCTATCAGCAGATTCGGACAAGCTTAGGCATCGGTATGAGTCAAGTGCACAAAATCCTCCACGAACATTTAGCGGTCAGGAAGCTTTGCGCCCGGTGGATACCTCATAATTTGACTAAGGCTCAAAAACTCCATCGTGTGGATTGGTGCCGTAAAATGATTGAAAGATTTAACGGAGGTGACTCAAATGCTGTGTTCGACATACTAACAGGTGACGAAAGCTGGATTTACTGTTATGATCCTGAAACCAAAAGACAATCTGCTCAGTGGGTGTTTCCTTTCGAGGAGTTGCCAACTAAAGTGAAGAGAGATCGAAGTGCGGGAAAAAAAATGGTGGCCTCGTTCTTTGGAAGGATAGGTCATTTCGCAACAATTATCAAAAACCAGTTTCTGCAGAATGGTACACTACCAATTGTTTGCCACTTGTCTTGGAAAAAGTTCGAGAGAAACGACCTCGCAGTAGGATCCTCCTTCACCACGACAACGCCTCGTCGCACACCGCCAAGCGAACGATCGACTATTTGGCGACATCAAACGTTGAATTACTGGGTCACCCGCCGTATAGCCCCGACCTCGCGCCTTGTGATTTTTATTTATTTCCAAAAATTAAAGAAAAACTTAAAGGAAAGCGGTTTATGAATGCTGAAGAAGCGGTGGCTGCGTATCGCGATGCCATTGAAGAGACCCCTAAGGACGAGTGGGCAAAGTGCTTTTACCAGTGGTTCCATCGCATGCAGCGGTGTACTGACATCAATGGACAATATTTTGAAAAGATATAATAAAACTAATAACTGGCTAATGTAATCAGTTTTTGATTTTCTAAGAACTTTCAGTTTGACCCTCGTAATATCAAGTCAAGAGTATTTTGATTAAAAAAGCATTGTTTGTATAAAAAGGATTATGTGTGGTTACTCCCTTAACAAAAATTATACTCAACATATAGACTTATTTACTGCGAGACCAAACCATTTAAAAAAAAATATTAACTCTGTTTTTTTTGAATACACATTATTAACCTATCCAGCTTGGTATGACCTCTCCTTTTTTCTCTTTTTATCTGGTATTGTTCTTCGAACATATTTAATGGCACGATTATTGTCTTCTGTCCATTGTTGTATATTGATGTGTGCGATAAGTTCTGTAAGTGAAAACTAGATAGGCATATTAGTTTTAAATCTCCCGTAATCATTATAAGGCGGGTACAGACTGCTGCAACGCAACATGCAATGCAACACGAAACGAGCATTGCATCAGTGTAGACGCGGGGCGCGCACAACGTGCGCACGAACCGCGCATGTACCTACTCACATCTGTTTCCGAGATGCGCGCGAACGGATCGCTCAGTCTGCAAAAGAACACGCAAAGGAATGGATCGTGACGACCAATTGCGGGCTCTGATGATAGTCAGTTCTTCATTATTAATAGTGAATCATGTGATAAAACGCAGAAGACATCGACGTTGGTGGCGTACAGAGTTGTATAGTCAGAGAGCTGGTGCAAAACTAATGGCCGATATGAGATTAACTGGACAATTTCAAAATTTCTTAAGGATGAGTCCAACGACATGTGAAGATCTACTCAGATTAGTCGGACCAAGAATTTTTCGGAATCGCACACAGTTAAGGGCTCCAATTTCAATCCAAGACAGACTGGCAATAACACTTCGTTTTTTAGCTAGTGGTGACTCTTACACAAGTTTACAGTATACCTTCAGAGTATCAAAACAAGCCATAAGTGGCATTATTACAGAAGTATGCTCCGCCATAATTGAAGAATTAAAAGATTATATCAAGGTAAGTTTTATTCTTAATAAGTCAATTAAAGAACAGTATTATCACATCAAATCATTAAAGTCGTCATAGGAGTGGTTAGATTCTAGTGACGTTACAGACGATGGCTGTTGGTTCATATATTCTTCGTTCCTTGCCGTGGTATAGCCATAGCGTCCGGCTTGATTTGTATCTGGAGTTTGCGCGGAAGGCGAGGGACGATTAAATTCGGAAGTTCCAGGACGATTAACATATCCGGTCAGATCCACATAATCTTGTCCTTTCTTCTGTGATGCATAATAGGATTCTTGGTATGAACTGGGGTAGTTATCCTGCTGTCGATATGATGATTCATAATAACCTCTGTCAGCCTTCATCAAAATTTCAAAAATTCCATGTTCGACCGAATTCCTGGTTTGAAGGGAATAAGTATTCATTTTAGCTGATATATAGGAAGCGAAAGTTGTAGTTAAATCTGGAGCGCCTGAATTTCCCAACTTATTGGCAGTAGTTTGTAATATGCCCACTACATCGGCCAGTACACTGCTGCTTTCATCTTTTTTTGCTTGTTTAGCTCGCGTAGGTTCATACCGTGTACGTGGAGTAGCAAATTCGTTCTGCAGATTTTCTTCATTAATCGGTTGTTGAACCGCCTCCTGAAAAACATAAAAATAATTTATAACTGTAGGTCCCATCTCTTGATATAAACTACTAGATAGTAGATATAACTCTCCAGGAAGGTAGGTATCGTGGCACCGATGGACAAATGTCGAAACGACTAAATATTTAGTTCGTTTTTTAGTCTAGTTCAATATAGCTAGCAATAAAATCAAGAGATGCTCACTATAATGGCACCTCAAAAATTGTCACCAGCGAGTGTTGGGCTACTAAGTACAATGACTGTCTCGTAGCCATAAATTAAATAAAAGTTTTTTGTTTTAGCTTCCAACGACAGAAGAAACTTGGTTGAACATAAGCAAACAGTTTGAAGAGAAGTGGAATTTTCCACACTGTTTAGGGGCACTGGACGGAAAACATGTTGTGCTTGAGGCACCTATCAAAAGTGGAACTGAATTCTACAACTATAAAAACTTCTTTAGCATCGTTCTTTTTGCTCAACGTCAACCATGACGCCGATTATAATTTTCTATTTGTAGATGTGGGATGCCAAGGAAGGATTTCAGATGGTGGCATCTTTAAAGATACAAAACTCTGTGAAATGATAGAATCACCTGATTCACTCCCACGGAGACATATTCCAATACCATATTTCTTTGTGGGTGATAGTGCCTTTGCTTTAAGTGAAAATCTGATGAAACCATATGCTGGGGTACATCCAAAAGGCACTTCAAAGAGAGTATTCAACTACAGGCTAAGCAGAGCCAGAAGAACTGTTGAAAATGCATTTGGTATCATATCGTCTGTCTTTAGAGTTCTCAGAAAACCAATGCTTTTACAGCCTGATAAAGCTGAGCTAGTGGTTATGGCAATTGTCCTTTTACATAATTATTTGAGACGTCACTCTAGAAATACATATATGAATGACACTGAAGATGAAGTTACGAATGAAGACACACGTAGGCAAAATAATGAAGATATGAGATCACTACTACCTATGAGAAATATTCCTCGACGATCGCCTGCACATTTGAATGCGTTAAGAGATGAGCTCTCCGATTATTTTATGAAAGAAGGGAAGGTTCATTGGCAATACAGATGTTCGTAAAAGAATCAATCCAGTTTTACTTACCGTGTTCGTTCTCTTTCTCGGTTTGTTACGGTTGTCCAAGAACTTCAAAGAATCAAAGGCAAACCATCGACTTTTGTATGTGTCCGAGGCACCTGAAAAAATAAAATAATAATCATGAAAAAAATTAAATAAAAAACATAATTCAGTCAGTTTTAAACATAGTTGTTTTTAAGTAAACTTGACTAATAATAATTAATAATATTTAATAATTAATTTGTGATTTCAATCCATTAAAATATTGTAGTTGTTGTCAAAGTTGTCATTTTGTAGAGAAAAAAGCCAATTTCAATATTAGTCGGCTATGCCAATTTACATTTCAATACACAAACATTTTTTGCGGTTCCCAACCTACGATTGTACTAAGAATAAAGTATATGAATAAATAATAAATAGTAAATTATTATTATTTATTTACCTTTTCCTGTTTCTTTCGATTTCTTTTCCTTCGCTTTTTCACGACGGTAGGATGATAAAATACTAATCATTTTACTGTAACATTTTTCTTGTGTTGTTTCCATCAATTTAGCAATTTCCATCCATGCATCCTCTTTAAAATGTTTTTTATAAAAATTCTCATGTTGTGGATTCCACAAAATTTCCTTTGATCTGTACACTTCAATTAATTGAAGCACTTTTTCTTCACTCCACGTAAATGTAACCGCCTCCTCCGCCGCAGTAGCGTCGTCTTGTTCCATGTTCGCGCGCGTGAGCCGTACACACCACACAACCTGTCCACACTGACGCTCCGCGCATACTAGGAGTGGGCGTTAATTCAACAAACTGTTTTTTTAAACCGCTTTTGTAATGTTAACGAATTAACTGCTTTTCGTCTACTGCAAAACCAGTTAATTTTATCAACTGTTTTATTTAACGATTTCCGAACGCAACGCGTGGATTAACTCAACGAACATTCAACGCGCAGTCGCTTAACATTATCCGAAGCTGCTTTTTCTTAACGTAAAACCAGTTGAATTTATTAGCTGTTTCTCTTAACGACATACAAACGGAATACACCGAGCGGACGCGAGGCGCCTATACGAGCGAGCGAGACGCCAATAGCTCAAAGTTGTACGAGAGTGAGAGAGATCTATGTATGTTTGCTCGTTCCATGGCTCGGCGCACCGAGCCGACTTACCAATATGAACAGGTTTTTGTCGTGCATTTGTTTTGTAAACAATCGAATTTATCTGTTTGAGTGACACGTTGAGGTCAACGCTTTTTGTTTCTTCGCGAAAGTTTATTGATTTCGTAGTGACTGTTTGTTTTCTAGTTTTAAGATGTAATATTTAGTTTTTGTATAATACATAGTGAATAGTTTTAGGTACGTAAACTCACTCATACAGACTAACTTAAAGACAGGTATGTTATAAACGGAAAAGTTGTTTCAGTTGTGTATTAACGTCAACTCCTTTTTAAAATTTTGACTATTTCGACTAATAAACTGCTACGTCCAAATCTGTTGAAATTACTGCAAACCAGTTAATAACGTTAACTGCTTTTTTAACAGGTTATTTGATTGTAATTAACAGTTTCATTTCGTTAACACAAAAACCGTCAACGACCCACCCCTAGCGCATACTGCGCGCCTCTTTGTGTTCGGGGAAAAAACCGACAAATTTCGGGTCGCTACGCGCAAGAGTTGCAACAATCTGTTCGTGCGCGTAGTAGACGCGGTTCGTGCGCGCAAGGCGTCTACACTATGGGAATTCTGTTACTTTACATGATACATTGCAGCAATGTGGACGTCAAATTCTTGCATTGCATGTTGCATTACATGTTACATTGCACCAATGTGTACCCGGCTATACATGTATTATATTGCTGTTTATTTTCCAACAAGTTAAAAAATATAAAAAAAAAATATTATGCTAATAAAATTAGTGAACACAAAAATATTAAACCGTTGAAAATAGGCCTAAAAACTTAATGGCCGATTGTTTTTCCGGAGCATTGGTTGGGTCTATGTTGGTTTGGGATTATGTGCTTCTAGTGATATTTCATACAATAAAAAGATGAATATGATAGCAAGATAACTCTTTATTGCACATCACAAAGGTCATTTCAAATATGTTTACAGTAAATGTACAAAATGAATGTTTTTATTACTCAAATTGTTTCATTTTATTATCACAACTTGAAAATAAATGTCTACAGACTTACATTAATGTACGGGACGGATTGGAGTGGAGGCCAGAGTGATGCGAACATATCGGCATGGACTGTATTGATGCGCTGGTACGGTGTCGATGGGTAGCTCCGGTGTGGGGTGTCACCAATGTCCGTAGCACACGTATGACCGACAGACGGTGGGTGGATCGTTGTTACGTCGAGTGGAAGTACTATAAACGGGAGCAGAGTACGGTGGAACGGCAGCGAAGTCGGTTCAGTACGGTATCCAAACGTCGATGTCGATCGGAGTCCTTGTTCGGTGCAGAGGTCGTCGATATTCTATATTCACTATTCTATTACTGTAGGTTACTATTCCGGAGTCGCACAGTGTTTTACGCAGTATGCCGGGTTGGCAGATTAAACTATATAATGTATGGGAAGGGTATAAAATAATAAAAAACGTTATAATAAATGTTTATTTTATACATTTAAGGTATTTGATTATCAGTTCCTTTAAAAGGCTTATGACTTCGTGGGTAATTCTTCTAAATTTATTTTTAATTGGTTTTTGAAGGCAAGATATGTAAGGGTCTGAAGACAATAAAAGTCTATTAAAAACATCTAATAAATTGGACTCCCGCAAACACTTTCTCGAAAATGTTCCCCTATATTTTTTTAAACACGATTACGTGTGTCTTAAGCCTCTTTAGATAAAGAAACAATAGGCACGATAAAACGTTCTACAATGGTTGCTTTCATAATACGATTGTTTTCTGTTATCGCGACTGCGCAACGAGGACGAATACGAGCAACTAAAACAAATTAGAAGATTGTAGAAAAAAAGTAGGGACATTTCGCAAGGTTCGATGTAAGTAATGGAAAAAACCCTTAACCTAAATTAAAGTTTCACTACTATTAGAAAGTAGGAATATCAAAACTTATTTTAAGTTAAACAAACAAATAACTAAAGTTATCAAGTACAATTTTTTTAACTTATAACTGCAGGTCTATACGCGACGTATATCATGTAGTAGTATTGTTACTACTTACACCCTCGACGTTTCGACGGTGTTGCAACCGTCGTGGTCACGAGGAGACTGGCGCTCGGCGTCTTCGTCTGCATCGGGCGGCCGGTTCTTCTGCTACCCTAATCACTGAATTTCAGGCCGATGACAACTTAAACCCGTCTTCCCGATTGAAATTATTATACTCCTTGATTTTTCTGCGGATTTCTTCAAATCTTGATAGCGGCATGACATTAGCTACGTAAGGTACACCCATATCGGGCTCAGTAGACCAATAACTACGTCAAGTAGGCAACTCATGGTAACCCATTACGTAGTTCATTCCTATGAATGCAGTAATTTCATCGCAATTCGTTGTAAACGAGTTGTCATTTTGTTGTGCGTACAGCATGGACTCAGGTATGATGATATCTTCAATAAGCATTTTTATATGTGTGACCGCCTTGAATACATCAAATGGATTTGGATATATACATTCTTGAGTGCATTTATCTTACCAAACTCATAATCGCTTTGTGGAAAATTGTATGCAATTGTAATTGTATTGTATGTAATTGTGGCCTGTAAGAATTCGTTCGCCATCGGAAAATTGGTATCGTGCTAGAAGAGGGAACCGTATTACATGATGACGTCGATGCTGCTGGAGTAGGTGCTCCGTCATGTGCGCGTGCTGGTTCAATAACAACTTCTGAAACTCCTGCTGCGATATCTTGTTCGATAAATCCCTGATCTTCTTCATCCAAAAACCAGAGCGTCTTCAAAGTCGCTAGTATCAGCCATGAGATACTCTTCTATTTCGGAAGGTTGTAAAGAAAATACTCTCGTCCCTTTGTAAGCCTAAAACAATAACAATATTCATGACTAATTCGACTAAATATGTATAAAACCCAAATACTAACACAAAATAAACCCATACATTAGTTGACCGTTAGCGCATATTGGGACACCATTGTCCCTTTCAGTAATTTGGCTATACTATAACTTTACACTAGCTAATCACTGTAAAAGCCTATAAATATGCGTATTTACTTACTATTGCGCCAAATAACTTCAATTGTAATAAGCTTATGCTCAAAAATAATAATAATATTTGACAGTGAAAAAGTGCAATACAAACTTCCACTTTACCGCGAAATATTTCTTTTATTTCACGCGCAGGACTGCCAAACTTAAGAAAAGTAAAGATACGTTCGGAAACAGACGCAACAAATAAAATAATACCATGGATATGATCAAGTTTTATTTTAATTTTTTAAATTAAGCTAGGGACATCCCTGTCACATTTACTTCAAAGGGTTAAAGGCGCCGCAGTCCACGTGGACTGCATTGTTTGGTCAATGATAAAAAAAGTGCAGAGGAGCCACTAAGTTAAAACTATTGGTAGAATGTATTTGCAGAGTAACTGCTGTTGTGAAAATTTATTATTATTTTTAGTTGTCTCTCTAACTTATTATTTTTATTTCTTTATTATTATTTCTAAGTCTGAACGAATAAAATAACGAACCCAAAACAATAGCGTAGCAGATTTATTCAGACGTAACAGTAACAATTATGCGGCGTTATGCGCCATAAGTTCGCGGTAGTGGTAGTCGCGGAACTCGTTTAACTTAAATAATTAATATCTCTCAGGTAGAATGCAAAAAGTATGTATAAACAATGGGTGTGCCCCAGGGATCTATATTAGAACCTCTTTTATTTTTAATATATACTTATAAAGGACCTCCCGTATTTTGTAAGGAATCTTTGTGAATGTTAATAATATTCTTTAACAAGTATTATATTGGTTTACTGTTAACAATCTCCTTCTTAAACGCGGAGAGAAATTAAGGAAATAAAATTAAATGTGTAAAGTTTACGATGCCTAATGTCCGACAGGCATCAACTCAGGTTAAGATAAAAGACAAACCGCTTGATACTATTGACTCCACAACATTCTTGGGAATCACTTTAGACTCCAAACTACAATGGGGTCCTCATATAGAGGCCTTGTCAGGGAAACTAAGCTCAGCTGCTTTTGCTTTAAGACAGATTAGACGTTTGACTGATGTAGAAACAGCTAGGTTAGTTTTTTTTAGTTATTTCCATAGCTTGATGTCCTACGGCATTTTACTGTGGGACGCGGCTGCTGATGTAGAAACAATTTTTGTGTTACAAAAATGAGCCGTGCGAGCTATTTATAATCTTGAACCTCAAGATTACTAACGAGAGGTGTTTAAAGAAATTAGAATATTAACTCTAGCCTCTCAATATATTTATGAAAATTTTGTGTATGTTCGGAAAAAAATACATTCATTCACGAAAACTAGTAACATACACAAATATAATACTAGGAATAAGGATAAGCTTGCTATTTCACAATTAAGGCTTCAAAAGGTTGGTAATTCTTTCATGGGGAAATGTAAATGTTTAACTGCCTGCTATAATTTGCAATTTGATCGAGTATTTTTAGCAACACGTGTTTTTTTGGCAGTCGAACGATAGTGTTACCATTCCGTCTAGTCTTTCATTTAAAAGTTTATAATTTTTTTTAGCTTTGCGTTTGAATTGTCATTTCAATCATGTATTTGGCTTTATCTGATGGATTTCTTTTATTTTTGATCTGTTCATCCAAAAAATAAAATAATAATATTGCAACTTTCAAACTCTTCAATTTGGTTTGCCTAGTTTAAAAAAATCTAATATTGGGCTGAAGCGGTTTTGTTTTTACACCCCTCAAATGGTCTTGACACATTTTATAAGAGGGCAAAAATATTAAATCGCCGCTAGCATTCTTAGTGTTCTTATATAAATATTAAGCTTCTAATGGCACAACAGAAGCCCAATATTTTTCTAATGGTTTGCAGTATTTGTTAACCATTTTTGCAGTTTTAATGACTCTTAATAAATTAATGTGTCGTTTAAAAATGTACCAATATGTTCATAATTATTTGCATTTTTTTTAAATCATAGGCATTTATATTTCGACTTTTTAAGATATCAAACAGACTATAAATTTTCTGATAAACTTAGTCGTACATTCCGAATTTTGGAATTCGGGCAATTCGAACTCATACCTGCAAAAATCTTTAGCGTCAGCTACAAATAAGCTAAGCGTTTGTGAAGCGGGTTTGACTTTCATTAATTCCTTCGCGTATTGGATATGTGATTTTCTTAATTTATTTTTCTTAGTGTAAAAAAATAACAAGTATCCAATTTATTTTACCCTCAGCCCCTAAAATAACACCTTTGTCGCCCAGGCAATTTCTAATGGATAAAAGAAAACTGATTTATCTATACAATCAACATTAACTTTATCGTGTGGATCACTACAATCCATTTTACAACCTAATGTTAGCCATCGCGAAATCAGACAGACATTCATCACAAGTCACAGAAACTACATGAACATTTGACTGTGTTAGCAATTCAATAGATCTTTTAGTTAATGCAGCTTTTTGTTCACTAGAAAGACTGTCAATTAAAAAGTATCTTATTGTAATTTTCCACGAATCATTTTTTGCTGTGGCCATAAATACTAAACCCTGTCTGGCCAATCGTGCTTCATCACTGCAACATAAATTAAAAAAATACTTTACTTACTAATAGTATAAATGTGAGCGTGTTTGATTGTTTGTCCGGCCTTCATTTCACAGCAGAGTGACATTATTCGATGTTTTTTTGTGTGGTTGGGAGTCTGGAGAGTGACATAGGATACATTTTTTACCTCGGAAAAATATCTCAATCACATTTTAAAATTTTATAAGGCACAAAACTTGGTGCAGATTAAGTCACTGACTTCAATATTTGGTTTAAAAGGATGTTTTCTTTCTAAACTCGACTTTGAAATCTCAGGTTCATCCGATGGACTAGAGGCCTGTAACATAAAAAAGTCTTTATCAAAATATTTTTTTATTGGTGTAAAAATATGTACGTTCTGAAGTGCCGATAATATAAAACCTTTACTATAGTTTTTGTATTTTTATCGACAAAATTTCGTACATGAACATTTTTAATTGAAAACGCTGTTGGTCACAAGAACCTTTTATTGCCACCTGTTGTAAATCAGTCTGGTTTAAAATGATTAAAACACAATCTGGATTATTTTGTTGGTTTCCAATCACATCTACCGCATGCTTGAATCCAAATGTTTAATTTTGTCTCGTCTGAAGGGAATCAGTAAATTATTAAATTCGATGTACGTAGTGTTAAGTGTAAACATTAATAAGCTATTTAAATATCTAGACCAGTCCCCAGCAAAGAAACTATAAGTGGCCTGTCTCAGCTTATACGGTTAGTAATTAGAGGTAAAGCTGGGGGCACTAAACATGCAAAGTCGGTGCAGAGCGCTAGTTACACACCGGAATTTTATTCAAGGATCAGTCATTCTGTTTGTGAAAACCGTATGAGAATCCGTTACTACGTTATTACGACTACACGTTACAGTAAAAATAGACAGAAGAAGGGCTTCAATTTATAATAGGGTAAGAAGTTATCAAGTTAGCTAGAATAAATGTGAAAACACATGTTACGTATAAAGAAATGTATTTTTACACATCACATTATTAGTGATTAGGCTATGACTATCTGTAAACTGCCTCGGTGGCGCAGCAGTAAGAGGGTCGCACTTTAAAGCGACACCTGCGCCAGAGGTCCCGGCTTGTATGTAACCTGTTGGTGTACCAAATAAACAAATCAATAACAGGGGAGATCTTTCACAACCTCAATTATGATACTAAACGAGTAGTAATGAGACAAAATAAAAAGAACTAGTTAAGGAAGAAAATTCAATATGTAAAATTTTATAAAGTAAAATTATGATGCAGTAACACAAAAATCTCTGTACGTTCTGGTAACGGCCTATTCCTTTTTACTTCGTAGACATTACCAGCCTCCGAAAATAATAACTCGCTATGCACGGTGCTTTCAGGTGTACGTAGTAACACTCGTGCTAAACATGCCAGTTCTGGAAACCTTGTTCGGTGCCCTGCCCACCACTCGAATGGACTTTTGTCTTTTGTCACCTTATTCTAAAGTAATGGAGCTTTAAGTATCATCGCGCTCTAGTGACTAGATGAACGCTAATTTTGCATGAACCTGTTTCCACACCCGAAACAGGAATTTGTTTTTAACCGAGTTACTCGGCCGAGTACTTGGTTGGAAAAAAAATGAACCGAGTAAAACTCGGTACTCGGTAAACGGCAAAAGTGCTACTCGGCGCATTTCTAGTTTTAATAAAATAAAAATAAAACTCTTCACATAGTTTGTTGCATACAATAAAAGTGCATATATACATTTCCCCATTCTTAGGGAATTTTCCCCGTAAATAAAGTTAAAATTTCAAGAAAGATTATAAGATATTTATTTTGGTTTAGGGAAATGAAAATAGATGGGCGGATGGGCATATTTCTGTTGTGCATGACATGACATGATACCCTGAGATTTTGAGGTTATGTAATTAGGTTAGACTTTTTCAATACTCTTGTGGGTTAAGGTCTCAACTGGTTTATTAATGCGGGATTTACACTCAGCCCCTGCCACTGCTCCTGCCGCTGCCGGCAATATGCCCTTAATACTTCCGTAGCAACAACGACGCGAGTGAGTGTGTTCACATTCAGCCCCTATACTTCTTTACCGAGCGTCTCGCAACAATGGCTGACGTCGAGGTTGTTGCGGCAACAGCAGTATGTCTGCTCAGTGTAATGAATTATTTAAACGTTTTGAAAAGAAATAGAAATAGAAACAGTAAAAGACGCCGTCAAAGAAGATGGTCGATGAAAAAAATTCATCGCAATAGAACGATGTAAGTAACTACCTACTATAAGGTTCTAAAGTGGTGCACACACTTTTAGATAGGATATAGAATGAATGAGTGAACTAATGAAATATAATAATTTGTTACAGTAACAGCATGGATATTTTCTTTATGGAGTTGACTGCTGAAGATGCTGGCGAGTTTTCTAACTTTTGCAGAATGGCACCTTCAGATTTTGAATTCTTGTTAAATAAAATTGAACCTATGATTAAGAAAAAACACACTAGGCTGAGAATGCCCATACCGGCAAGAATACGTTTGGCATTAACTTTAAGATATTTAGCAACGGGGGATAGTTATCAAAGTCTGCATTACTTATTCAAGGTTTCTACACCAGCCATTTCGATAATTATTCCTGAAGTATGCAAAGCTATCAACTCTGTTCTCAAGGATCAAATAAAAGTAAGTAATTCAATACAATTGCTTGAAAATTATGTTTTATTAAATTATACAAGTGATATATTTAAAAACAAAACTAAACAATCTAAACAAAATAGAAAGGATTAATGGAAATTACAATTGGGTAGCATTCCAGTATGCCTTTTCAATCACATTCATTTGGTTTTGAGGCACATTCGTTTGATTTTGAGAATGCAAGATATTAAAATTTTGAGATGATGAAGTTTGTGACATGGTATGACTTGGTGAAGGTGTTAATATTTCATCCATTGCCGGGCTCATTTCCGGGATACTGATATGTATTGATGAGTCGGACTGTACCGTGGATTGCATGGCATAAACACGTTGAGATTGTTGAATCGGTGGGGGTGATGAAGTTTGGTAATCTGAATACTGTGATTGCGATAAAGATGAATAAACTGAGTAGGCACTGGATGGTCGATCAACTGGATAAGGATTTTGTAAAAGTAAACCATCAATTTGATACATAATTGTTCCCCGCATCGACTCTGGATATTTTCGTAATCTTTTAGCACGAACACAAAGCCACTACTAAACATTAATCCTTAGTGAAACATGATAAATTGCAAAATTATATGTAACATCACCTAATCCTTGTTCTGTTCGATTTTGACAACCTAAAACAAAGCACTGCACCACGTTCTGTTATTTTCTCAATAGAAAATCGATGATTATACTTTGAAAATGTAAACCTTTTTGGTAACTTTAACAAAAACCAAAACATTGTCTCAAACCGCTCTCGATCGCTCAATGTTCGACACCAGAAACGTCATTTCAGCATGGAGTCACCCTTGGCTTCAGCAATAAAGACAAAAATAGCAATTTGTGTCTCTTTCTGACCAATTGCTTTGTTAATTGTCCTTTTTTATTTTGAGGAAAAGAGAGGTAAATTGTTATTTAGTCAATTGGTTTCTCTGTCTACGTTTGAAACGAAAGGAATGAATATGGCGTCGTATTGCGTCATCAAAATGCGATTTCGTGATTGGCTCCCCCTAGTAAGGAGGTAGAACACTTAAGCACGCAGTTGTCGTTTGGATACACGTTTGGTGTATCTCCACGGATTTTGAACAAATAAGCACGAAATTTAAATCGACTAGTGTTGGTATTAAAAAAACTAAAAGTTGTTTTTAAATATGTACAAAGTTTTATATTATACAGTATCTCTCTTTTTTTTTCAAAAGAATACTGTCTCTAAGCAAACAAAACATCGCATCAGTCATCCATAAATTCATAGAATTTTCGCGGTCTTGTTTACTCACCGACACTATGTTGGATATTTACCATCTGTAAATGTAGGGAATGGTACCGTTTCCTGTAGAACAAGTATTCCTCCTCTTTTCTTTGAACTACAATTTTAAAATTGCTGCCATCCACACAACCAATCACTCCTGGGATACCACAGAATAGTCCAGTCACCTTAGGGGTTTCACCTCGGAATCGGAGATAATAAGCTGGAAACTCGTATACAGCTTCATTTTGGCGTTCTAAAAGTTGTCTCAAAAGTCTCAATAAATCTCGTGTCTGCGTCGTAAGTTATTCGAGGTCAAAGGTCACGAAAATCGGTTTTTTGCCATTATCTCCGTTTCTATGGCTCCAATCACTTCAAGACCTATTATGAAAATTGAAGATAATGAAATTTGGCACAACTTTTGTCCCAACTTTTTTTTTGTACGCTCAACCCTTTTCGAGATAGAGAGCGGAGAGCACCCAGCGCTCAGGCATATATACTATTATACAAGGTCAACCGTGAATCTCGGTGAATAATACCTTGTATATTTTTTTTTTTTTTTTTTTTGTATTTTTATATCGTGCGATCAGCCTGCTTGGCTATGAGCAGATGTGTTGAAGGAGTTTGAACAGGTGGAGATGCACGACATTAGGTGCATCGCTCGATTAATATGAATGTCTATGGACCTTCTGTGTTTAAGATCTTACGCCTCTTGAGTCGGTTTTTGCAGCTGTCAATGGTAAGCTGTACAGCCAGTTGGTTAGGGTGATTTTCCAGTCTGGACTTATATTTTTTTAAGTATTCTTTTATCTCGTCCTTAACCGAGAGTACTTTGAGGTGCTCATGTACTTCCGAGTTCTTTATAAACCAGGGTGCGTCAGATATTTGCTTCAAGATATTGTTCTGTGCTCTCTGGATTAAGGAGATGTTTGAGTCACAGGCAGAGCCCCACAGCTGTATACCGTAGGTCCAGATTGGTTTCAGCATGATCTTGTATATTAAAAGCTTGTTGTCCACAGATAGTTTGGAGTTTCTGCCTAGTAGCCAGTACATCTCCTTGAATCTGATGTTTATCTCGTTCCTTTTTGTTTCAATATGCTTTTTCCATGTCAATCGCCTATCTAGGTGCATGCCCAGATACTTGACGGTGTCACTGTTAGGGAGCTCATTCTCACCCAGGTTTACCGGTGGGCAGGTTTCGCGTCGCAGAGTAAAAGTAACTTGAACCGATTTGGAGGCACAGGCTCTTATGCGCCATTTTTCAAGCCATTGGTTTATCTCATTAAGGCTGTGCTGTAAGAGTAATGAGGCAAGCTGTGGACATTTGTTTGGTGCTAGGATGGCGGTGTCATCGGCGTAAGTGGCCACTGTGGTTCCAGGGGACACAGGTAAGTCCGCCGTAAAGATAGTATATAACACTGGCCCTAGCACGGAGCCCTGTGGAACGCCAGCCAGTATATCGCAGAATCCTGAGGTAGTATTACTCTCTTTAACACGAAACATCCGGTCCTTGAGGTAGGACTCTAGAATGGGGTAGAAAGTGTGAGGTAGGTATTTCTTTATTTTGAATAATAGCCCCTTATGCCAGACCCTATCGAAAGCCTGTTGGATATCAATGAATGCTGATGCACAGTATTCCTTGTGTTCTAGTGCGTTTCTTATGACGTTGCAGATTCTGTGTATTTGCTCAATTGTGGCGTGCTCCGGTCTGAATCCGAATTGATGGTCTGGTATGACTAAATTCGTGTTGATCGCGCAGAGTAGTCTACGTAGAAGAATTTTCTCGAAGAGTTTCGACAAGACCGGCAGCAGGCTAATAGGCCTGTAGGATGTCACCTCATGCGCAGGCTTTCCCGGCTTATTGATCATTATGACCTCCGAAACTTTCCACAGGTATGGATAATAACCTATGTTAAAGATTCGGTTAAATAGAGTTGTGAGGTACACTTTAGCCTTCTTTGGTAGTTCTTTCAGTACTTTTTTGTCTATAAGGTCGAACCCTGGGGCCTTCTTGTTCTCCATGTTATTAATTGTTCTACTAATTTCCTGTGGTGTCACCGGTTTAAGGGGGAAATCGAGCTGAAAAGGCTGCTGTAGCACGGTATCTATTTCAGTATCGTTCGCGCCTGGATGAGCTCCGTTGGGAACAAATACTTTTTCAAGATATTTTGCGAATTCATCCGCTTTCTCTTGTGTTGTCCTTGCCCACTTGTTGCCTTGTAATCTTATCGGTGGTTTTGGATTTGTGGGCTGGGTGACTCCTTTGCACACTTTCCAAAGTGAGTAATTTGTTTGTCTAGTAGCTGTGAGAGACTTTAATTGAGCTTCGGTTGTAGCGCTTTCAATTTCTTTGAGAGTGAATTTCAGTTCTCGTGCCGCTTTATTAAGTATCCGCTTATCCTCCGGGTGGCGACTGCTGTGCCAAATACGACGTAGTCTCCTTTTTTCAAGAATAAGTTGTCGAATTTCCTGGGATACTAGTTTATGTCTTTGGGTTTTAGGTTTTATTTCCGGCGTACATTTCCAGCAAGTGTCCTGGACTAGCCTTGTAAAATTGTATACGGCGTCATCTATGTGATCACTCGTTTTCAAGGGTATATTCAGTTCTAGTGACTTCGTAATTTCACAGCGGAATTCGTTCCAGTCAGTTAAGTTGTTGTACAGTTTGGGATTTTTCTCAATGTTGACGATTGCCGTGCTCATGGTTAGAATAACCGGGATGTGGTTTGTGGATCCATCAAGACAGGATTCTATTTTGTAAAATAGCCGAAATAGTCCTGACATAATGAAAAAATCAAGGACATCTGGCAGTCTTTTTGGGTCAGTTGGCCAATGGGTAGGTTCTGATGTGGCGATTGGTGTTAGATTGTTCTTGTCAATACACTTCTTGAGCTCTCTTCCTCTCGTCGTATTAAGCCTAGATCCCCAGTGTTCATTTTTTGAGTTCCAATCACCTCCAGCTACAAAGCGGGCTCCTAGGGTTTTGAAGTAATTGGTGAATAGTTCTTCCGTTACTTTGTGCTTTGGTGGGCAGTACACAGATGACACATTTAGGTCTCCATTCCTGTCTGAGATGGCCACCGTTGTAGCCTGTATTTCTTCCGTTCTGTAACCGGTCAGTTGATGATGTTTAATAGATGATCGAATAATAACTGCTGTTCCTCCATGAGCAGTTCCATCTGGGTGGTTCGTTGTGTATATGTTAAAATTTTTAATTTTTATTTGGCTGTTAGCTTTAAAATGCGTTTCTGATACAAGTAGAATGTCGATGCTATGCATTTTCAGCAAAGCCTCGACTTCTATTTTGTTGGGAGATAGTCCATCTGTGTTCCAAGTGCATATCTTTAGCGAACTAAACACAAATTTTATTGACAAGTGTTGTTATGAGTCCAAGTAAGGTACTCATTTGTTGTAAGATGTTATCCAGCTTTTCGGCTTGTTTGATAAACATTGTCTCTATTGTGTTCGGTGTGACAGACTGAGAGGTTTCTTCTTTGTCTGTTTCTTCTTTTTTCTTGGTGATTTTTGAATATGTTTGTTTTCTCTTATCCGCCTCTGGGAGTATTTGTTTTTGAGTTGGTGGATTTTCTTCTTTCTGACTGGTTTGCTTTCCCTGTCTATTGGGCCTCTGTGTCTTTCTGGCAAGAATCTCTTTGTATATTATACAACCCTTATAGTTAGCAGGGTGTGGACCCAGACAGAGAGCACACGTGGCTGGGGTACTCCTATCAATTTTTGGACAGTCTCTTGTGTTGTGAGCTTCAGCGCATTTAAGGCAGCGATACGGTCTCATACAGTAGTTTTTCGAGTGTCCGTATTGTTGGCATCTTTGGCATTGTACTAATGTTGTTCTCTTTTTTGGGTCTTCAATAACAACTATTTGATGATATATGCGCTTTATTTGTTTTGCAGCCTTATTGTTTGGCCCTGATTCCAAATTGACAAAGAATGTAGTGGTAGGTTTTTTGTCTGGTCCAAACTTTGAGTTGATTATTTCTCCAACAACAGTATTTCCGGTTTCTTCAAAAGCCTCCTTTATCGCAGCATGTGGTGTTGTGTGGTGCAGATTCTTGATAACCAGTCGATAGTTTCTGGCTTCCTTTGTGTTGAAGGTGTGTCCTATTAGGCCATTTTCTCTAACTATATTTATTAATTTTTTGTAGGTATCCACATCCTCGCTTTTTATTCGGAGTTGGTTTTTATTTATGTTTTTATAGCTGAATTTCGTTTTTTCAACTGTTTTTTCTAGAAGCTCTGTAAGCTTATTTAAGTCTTTGACGCCGTAGAGCATTATTGGAGGTGGTTTGTTAACTTTTTTATCTTTGAATTGAGTCTCGATTCCATCAGATCTGTCTTCTTCAACAGCCAGTCCAGTAAATCGGTTTGACATTTCTATACCTTCAGGTGAGTTTAATAGTTTCCTCTTTTTAGACACTCTGATTGTTGGTGCTTTTTGCCAGGTAGGAGGGCTCGGGTTGGATGTAATTTCGCTGTCCCCAGTTTCTTCCTGTTCTGGGTTTGAATCTTTTGATTTCGTTGTGTGGTTACCCGTTGAGTCTCTTTTGGGTCGATTTATGAACAGACTTGGGTGAAATGCCTGTTGTACAAACTTTTTGTTTCCAATAACATTAACAGCCCCTGGAGCTTGGTCACCCACCCCAGTGGTGTCATCGGTAGCATATTTCACACTCTCCAGCCCGGGTACCGGAGAGCGCCGGGGGTTAGCCGGATGGCATGACATAACGCATTCTGTATTTTTCGACATTTCATGTAAAAAAGGGGGGTGGGAGTATATCAAATAGCACTTTCCCAAGGTGCTACTGCCACTGCTTTTTGGGGGTATTTAGGTCCCCAAGGCCTGTGGTGGCCTAAGACAGGTTATTTTACCGCCGCCCGTTGCTCGGCGTTGCTGTTGCTGTTCGTTTTGCACCACCCGGGGGACACGTGTAGGGTGGGCCTAGGTTAGGTGGTATATCCTACGGACGCGAGCAGCTCCATCCCCCAACCTTGTATATAGTTACTAATTTCTTAAAATATTATTAATCTATACTAATATTATAAAGCTGAAGAGTTTGTTTGTTTGTTTGTTTGTTTGTTTGAACGCGCTAATCTCATAAACTACTGGCCCGATTTGAAAAATTATTTTTACGTTGGATAGTTCATTAATCGAGGAAGGCTTTAGGCTATATAACATAAAGATACGACTCATAAGACCACAGCAGCAATGAAAAATGTTGCGAAAACGGGAGAAAGATATTCCTTTTGAGAGCTTCCGCTGCGTACGCTGCGAAAACCGCTTATGTTACACAAAAATCATGTATGACAGGATTGTTCAGCATTAAGAGTTCTATAATAAAGTCCGCGACAGCATAAGTCTATCTTTTATGGTTGACTTACTACAACCTTTTATATGTTAATAAATTTGTTAAAAAAAATATGCATTATTTTTAGAGGTGTATTATTAACACAGATATTTATTCTTATCAAAAACAATAAATTTATCATCACGAGCATTTCATTTAGAACAAAGTTGCCTTTTATATTATTTGATTTCAATAAATATCTTAGGAGCTATCACAGTTTAAACATAACTCCGCACCAAATAATGTTCGCAGCTTAAGTACAACGTGCGCTTGCGCTAATATATTATAAAGCTGAAGAGTTTGTTTGTTTGAAAGCGCTTATCTCAGGAACTGCTGTACCGATTTGAGGATATAAAACATCACGCTGCGACGGGAGGGGAGGGAGCAAACTCAAAACGCGCGGACGAAGTCGCGGGGGACCGCTTGTAATAAATAATTTGTATTATTTATTAATTAATACATCGATTTCATCTTCATCATCTTCGTTGACTTGTATAATTGTCTCCAAACCTTCTAAAATGTCTGGATCGAATGCAGTTTCTTCCTCAGAATCGTCTTGCAATATAACAGCATTGAGACAAGCTTGCCCATTGCATTGTCCACAAGCTAAAGTACATTGCAAGCCCGATTTTCTGCATCCGCAGCGTGAACCACAACCATTCTTACAATTACAAAATATTGTACTGAGTAATTCATCTGGAGCTGGTGGTGATAGTGTGGTTATTGGCTGCAGAAACTCATCTTGGAGTACCCAGCCCCATTCTTGAGGTTCTAAATCATGTCCTAACCATTTTTGAATTTGGTAATAAACACGATTTATGTGTTGATGTTAAATAAAAATTCTATTCTATTCTAAGAGCTAATAATTTTCTCTACTTACAATGTTTACATATATCTATATATAGACATATATATATATATATATATATATATATATATATATATATATATATATATATATATATATATATATATATATATATATATATATATATATATATATATATATATATATATATATATAATATTGAATACAATGTATTAATTAATAAATAATACAAATTATTTATTATTAATAATATTTTAAGGAATTAGTAACTATATACAAGGTATTATTCACCGAGATTCACGGTTGACCTTGTATAATAGTATAGCCTGAGTGCTCTCCGCTCTCTATTTCGAAAAGGGTTACGATACGAGTTTCCAGCTTATTATCTCCGATTCCGAGATTTGCCCCTTTTTTTGTCTAAGGTGACTGGACTAAGAATCTGTAAAATCGAATAAAAAATACTAGTATATATTGTTACTTAGCCAAACAAGAAAGTAATGGTTTATCGATAGGTACCTTTGACTCACTGCAAGTCTAGTCGCAGGCGTGTCCGCAAGCTTAATATATTAGTTAATAATATTCGGATAGGTCAGAACCTGTGCACGGTAATATTATGTCTACAGTATTGTAACTTCATACAAACGGACGACGCGCGAGCTATACCTACTCGCTCGGATGCCGGCATGCGCTCGGCATGCTACAGTCGCGGACGTGCCGCAGTGACGACCGGACGGTGTGTTGGTTTTTAATCAGTAACCGCGCGAATTTTTACTAGTAATAAGTGAAAATAAGTACAAGAACTTATTTAATATGGCAAGTAGAATATATTGTGCTGTTTTCAATTTAGTAGTTTTGGTGCTATGATTATTTAAATAATTTTGTCTTATGTCGTATTTCTCGAAAACCAGAAAGCCGAAAACCCATGAACGTTTTTATCTATTTCTTGTTTTCTCATATTAATTTATCATGTTATCATATTAACATTTCATATTGTTTTTATTTATCTAGTAGTATCTGTACTTATAGATAATAAATAAAAAGTAATAAATTTACAATCTCAAAACTAGATGGAAACTCAAAGTAGGCAGATGCAATAAAATAAAACGCTGTAGGTGGGCGACAGCCCTATCGCATGCTTACGTACTGTGCTGCTGTAGGTACTTATTTCAAGGACACGGGCCAGTTACAATACTGATAGACATAATATTACCGTGACCTGTGTGACTTCTTCTATATTCGCCATTTTTTTGCGAAAATTTTTTGTCATACCCACAGGCCTCTGGTAAGATCCCGTTGCAAAAAAAACAGGGCGGTGAGTATCTATAAATAATCAAAATAAAACAGAAGTATTTACTCAAAAATCTAGTAGACACGATTGTGGTACAGGTTCTATAGTTAATTTAGTACGTTTAAATTGTTTCTTAAGTAGTTTTCTATAGTTAGAGTTAAACTGCTGAATATGGCCACTTTTGGCATTTTTTCTAACTGTAACTTAAACATTGTATCTTAACCACATAACTAGAGCTACAATCGCATCAACCACATTTTCGATTTTATTTAACGAGTTATGATTTGTCTACTAAAGTGGCGCTAGTGTGCGCGTTAAAAATCCGGGTAGCCCTTTAAATTGACTACGTAATGCTTTAGAATGTTTTAAACACTCACAGTGTCATATTTTATATTCATAAAGATGAAAATAAGAAACCAAAAATTTGCGCACGGGCGGGACTTGAACCAGCAACCTTTTGGCATACCGGGCCAAACGCTCTTACCAATTGAGCCACCGTGCTATTAGTCCGACCCTGCGAAATCCCGGTATGCCAAAAGGTTGCTGGTTCAAGTCCCGCCCGTGCGCAAATTTTTGGTTTCTTATTTTCATCTTTATGAATATAAAATATGACACTGTGAGTGTTTAAAACATTCTAAAGCATTGGATAGCGAAGCGACATCAATTTCCAAGTTGAATTTATTCTGTAAAGAATAACTGCTTGGGCCATCTGTTTCATGAACAGACGGCTAGATGGCGCTAAGCGTCACGCAATTGACGTTTTCATAAGAAACCACAAATTTCGCAGGGTCGGACTAACAGCACAGTGGCTCAATTGGTAAGAGCGTTTGGCCCGGTATGCCAAAAGGTTGCTGGTTCAAGTCCCGCCCGTGCGCAAATTTTTTGGTTTCTTATTTTCATCTTTTTGACTACGTAAACTAACACTCACCTATCTTAGGTCAGGCCTTGTAAGAACAGATAAAAACATCAAACTTCCAAGAAATTGTTGATATGGTGTTTCTTCATTACAGTATGCCGACTTATTCATATTATATTTACATTCCATTGGAGTACTAGCAAGTTTACAGTTTGACATATTGAATTTTCTAGTAAATGTTCAATTAAGATTAACAAGATATTAGGATTTGCAGAAGATTATCAAAAAAATATCATAAACTGTAAACAGGAGTTAGAGCAACTTAGAAGCAATACGAACCTTAATGCCATAACATTAAATGCAGGCGAAACTGAAGAAGATATTATAATAAATAAAATCATTTGGAGCGTGCCACACGTCAAAGTATCAGATCGAGAAAGAATAAATCTATGAAATCATTTAGAGAGAGATCGTACCATTCCATTGGCGTTTCGCAACTGGGATCTTTATGAATACTCATCACTACATAAAACACGCATGCATACTTGGTCTATCAAAACTTCATCGCAAATAGAGAAACTGCGCTTTGTTATCATTGCCTTACTAACTAACCTGAAACACAACAGTCAATTGTCAATGGCTGAGTTTGATTATTGTCACGTGCGTGCTGTAAGAGTATTTTTGAATTCATCGTATTATCTTAACGAACTCTATTGTAAAGATGCATTTTTGTTTAATAAAAAATATTGTGCGTTTCGAAACGCTTTAAGTACAAAAAAATGGTGTTTAGAAAATAATGTAGATTTTTAATTCTGTGGTTATTTAATAAATTTATTTTTCTTTTCTACTAAATATATCCCTAAAGACATCCCAAAAATAAAAAAAGTAGATACTGATTTCAATATAATTTATTAAATTATATTCAAGTAACATACACTTACTATTACAAAATATCAAATAAACTAGAAGCTAATACTACATATTTTTATTTAAATATTTTTTTATTACACATTCTGTCGGGTACGTATTA
Source organism: Pyrausta purpuralis (assembly GCA_963924145.1). Taxonomy (NCBI): domain Eukaryota; kingdom Metazoa; phylum Arthropoda; class Insecta; order Lepidoptera; family Crambidae; genus Pyrausta; species Pyrausta purpuralis. Next base: position 20,033,738 of record OZ001652.1, on the reverse strand, counting down.
TAATACCGAAAGTTCATAATACCTACAAATGAAATACCTACGCTTGAAACGTCGAAAATCAAAATACCGAACGAATGAAATACCTATACCCGATATACCGAAGCTCAATATGCCGAATTTCAAATAACCGAAAGTTCAAAATCCCGAAAGTTTGAAATACCGAAGGTTCATATCCCGAATGTTTAAAATCCCGAAGATTAATATACCTACAGTTAGTATACCGAAGTTCAAAATCCCGAAAGTAAGATTAACTTTGCGGTAGGCATGCAGCATGCAGCATGCAAGTAATCAAACAGGCATGCATGTAGCAAGCAGGCATGCAGCATGCAAGCAATCAAGCAGGCATGCAGCATGCAAACAATCAAGCAAGCAGGCATGCATGCATGTAGCAAGCAGGCATGCAGCATGCATCAAACAGGCATGCATGTAGCAGCAAGCATAGGTTTTGCTCTTCTCCGGCGCTGCGGGAAGTGCAGCCCGTTCGCCCTAGCGTAGCGAATCTCAGGCACCCACGCTCGCCTCCGCAGCTTCGGCTTGCTGGTCGCCTTCGGCGACCAGCCTCAGCCGCTCCAGCTCGCACGGGAGCCTGAGATTTGCTACAGCGGGCGAGGGCTGCTCTCCCTCCGCGCCTCCGGCTTTTGAATTACACTCTAGTATCGGGCAGACTAGTACCACGGCGAAGGACCACGGCGATTCGGTGTCAATCAAAATTTGTTTTTCTTAATGAACCTCAATCTTAATGTTATACAATTGTTTGGCGTTTCGTTCATAGGTCTTGTAAATTCAGTATTTTTAATCTTCGGGTTTTAAATTTTTCGGTATATTAAACTTTCGGTCATATAAACAGTCGGTATATTGAACTTCGGTCATATGAATAATCGGTATTTTAAAATTCGGCATTTTAGTATTCGGCATTCCAATCATAGGTCTTATAAGATTCGGTATTTTGAATTTTCGGGATTTCAAACTTTCGGTATTTAGAACTTTCGATCATATAAACATTCGGCATTCTAAAATTCGGATGAAATTCGGTATTTTGAAATTCGGTATTGTAATACGTACCCATTCTGTCATGTCCATAATTTCACCCACTGCATCATGAATCACATATTGTGCACTAAGTAACACGCACTCGCTGTCGGCATCCGGCGTCGATGGCGATGAGCTCGTCTGCGGTCGGTCTCCCTCGCAGACCAGGTCCAACACATTTTATCTGGATCATCTTGAAGCCTTTTTGTTCGTTTCACACCACAAAAGATTTTGGAGTTACTCGCTTATTCTTTCTTGGCGGAACTCGTTTTTTTTCTTTTTTGTTTAACTTCCGCTGATTGCCCACCGAGTAAATCTTTGTATTGCTGAGTGAATTCTTGTAATGGGTCTTGCGCGTATTGAGGAAAATCATCATATACGTCCTTCATTATCTGTATAGAAAAAAAACTATAAATCTATTGATTTCATCTATAGCATAAAGTGATTAAAATGTGATAAATACAGTTTTTATATCTAGTAAGTAATGATTGTTGAATTATTTCCCAGTCACAAAATAGGTCTTTCGTTGCGGTCTCGTAACTTAGAACTGATGTGCGACAGTAGTTGCAGCGTGTTAAAATACACATCGTCCCAATTTTCGTATACAATGGATTGTGTTTTTGCACGGCTTTGAAGGTCCACTTGATCGTTTGACACTTCCACTGCTTCCATAAATTCAATCTTAATAATCTGCTTAGGGACTCTACTATCGATTGAAAGAACGTAGCTGGCTTGTGGTGAGGTAACTTAATTGTGAATATAATAATAAGATATCCCATCAATATTTAGAACATCTTTTAAAATTAGGATAAGATGAGACTCGTTCTGGATGATTTGATAGAAAAAGAGCTGCTGTTGCACTCTAAAAAAACGACACTGGTCTTTCTCTAACGACAAATTAACTTTATTATATGTACAATATACATTCAGCAGTCGTATCATGGACGTCAACCAGAGCCGTTGTTGAGCTTAAACAAATTTAAAAACATTGCTCCTTTATTCGTTATTGACTGTTCACGACAACACGAAACTTTAAAGGATCTATTGACGTAAGAGTTGAAATTGAAACAGATCAAGAAATACCTGACCAAACGGCTGCATATTGCTTGATTCAAATGTTTGTTTATTTCAATATAAGCCTTTGAGTAACATAGTAAAAAAATATCATGAATACCAATACAATAATTGTAGACTTACAGGGGTTCAAAAAACTATCAAAACAAATTCTTGGTTAAAGAAATAGCAGTCGCCACCCAAGAGTACACCTACATATTTTTGGTAAAACCTCCATATCCATTTTATACACTGAGTTAAGAAGAAAAGAAATGTGTTCGTTGGATCGAAAGAAATAGAGGTAATTTATGGAGTGAGGGCTATATAGAGTATTATTTTGAATAATTAATGGTATTTTAAAAAATAAAAGAATTATAGTCAAAGGGGAAGAAAAAGTTAAATGGATGCAAGAGTTGTGTGATAACAATAATAGACATAAGTTGTAAAGGTGCTCCGAACTTGAATAATCTTAACGAACTCTATTGTAAAGATGCATTTTTGTTTAATAAAAAATATTGTGCGTTTCGAAACGCTTTAAGTACAAAAAATTGGTGTTTAGAAAATAATGAAAATTTTTAATTCTGTGGTTATTTAATAAATTTATTTTTCTTTTCTACTAAATATATCCCTAAAGACATCCCAAAAATAAAAAAAGTTGATACTGATTTCAATATAATTTATTAAATTATATTCAAGTAACATACACTTACTATTACAAAATATCAAATAAACTAGAAGCTACAACTACATATTTTTATTTAAATATTTTTTAATTACACATTCTGTCATGTCCATAATTTCACCCACTGCATCATGAATCACATATTGTGCACTAAGTAACACGCACTCGCTGTCGGCATCCGGCGTCGATGGCGATGAGCTCGTCTGCGGTCGGTCTCCCTCGCAGACCAGGTCCAACACATTTTATCTGGATCATCTTGAAGCCTTTTTGTTCGTCTCACACCACAAAAGATTTTGGAGTTACTCGCTTGTTCTTTCTTGGCGGAACTCGTTTTTTTTCTTTTTTGTTTAACTTCCGCTGATTGCCCACCGAGTAAATCTTTGTATTGCTGAGTGAATTCTTGTAATGGGTCTTGCGCGTATTGAGGAAAATCATCATATACGTCCTTCATTATCTGTATAGAAAAAAAAAACTATAAATCTATTGATTTCATCTATAGCATAAAGTGATTAAAATGTGATAAACACAGTTTTTATATCTGGTAAGTAATGATGGTTGAATTATTTCCCAGTCACAAAATAGGTCTTTCGTTGCGGTCTCGTAACTTGGAACTGATGTGCGACAGTAGTTGCAGCGTGTTAAAATACACATCGTCCCAATTTTCGTATACAATGGATTGTGTTTTTGCACGGCTTTGAAGGTCCACTTGATCGTTTGACACTTCCACTGCTTCCATAATTTCAATCTTAATAATCTGCTTAGGGACTCTACTATCAATTGAAAGAACGTAGCTGGCTTGTGGTGAGGTAACTTAATTGTGAATATAATAATAAGATATCCCATCAATATTTAGAACATCTTTTAAAATTAGGATAAGATGAGACTCGTTCTGGATGAATTGATAGAAAAAGAGCTGCTGTTGCACTCTAAAAAAACAACACTGGTCTTTATTTTGAATATTTATGCTCGTTTTCTTACTTTGAATGAACTTAGGTTATTTTAAATAAGTTGAACCACCTAATGGCTGGTACTTATTAACATTCATTTCTAAATGTGAATTACTCAAGAACCACTGTCACTTTCCTCAGTATTCCATTTTCTTTTTTCATCACACACAATAATTTAGAAAATAAACTATCAAAACTATCATAGTTACGGTAAAGTATTTTTTTGTAACAAAGGATTTGATTTCCTGCTTGTTATTTTTGAATAAACGGAAAATGCTAAATAATTCGAAATTCACTTTCATACAAGTGTGTACTCTTAAAGCTTCGTCTAAAAGTGTTTTTATTTTATTATGAATAGAATTAAAAACATATCTATAGAGTTTTGATCAAGTTCGTTTGCAACTATTCGGTACGAAATTATACGAAAGCGAAATGCAGATCCTACAATGTCTACACCATCACTGTGCAAGTGTCCTACCCAAGAGGTTGAACCCATGGACACGTTACAAATACACTTCTGGACACATCTATTGGCCCACCTTGTATTTTCAGTTTCGTTTGGTCCTAGCTAAAATTTTATATTAGGTCGAGCAAAAAGTTTTTATGCAGTTTTGAACCTGGCACATTCACAATTTCATACAATAGTCTTTTTTTGAATCTCGAACACAGAATTTAAAGAAACAAAAGACAATTTGGAGCCTGTTTGTTAATATCAAACAATCGAATACTAAGAAAACTTGGTTTTATTGGTTTACTTGGATTTAATTCTTGAAAAACCGGCCGACTCGCACTTAGTCGGACTCGCGCACTGAGGGTTCCGTGCCAACTTTAACTGAATTAGGGAATCCACTTACTTCTACTTAGTAAAATACCACAATATTTTGTTGACTGCAAATATAACTTTGTTTTTCATAGTGTTTGTATGAAGTACAAAGTTATGTTTGCGGTTGTTGAAAATGTGCTATATCTCAAAAATTACTAGTTCGATCCCGTCTTTTCGTTGAAAGTATTTGTTAAGATCTACATTACATATTTTTTTCAAAATTTACACTTGCTTGGTTTAGAAGTTAGATGGTGGGGGGGACGCCCATTTTACCACTTCGGAAGCGTCTAGCTATGAAACGTTAGACTTTAAAAGAAAATGATTTAAGAAACCTCTATGTCATTTTAAAAGACCTATCCATAGACACCCCACATGCATAGGTTTGACTTTTTTTTTTAGGTTTGAGTTTCATGTATGGGATCTTGTATGTATCATCTTAAGTGTCATTATTATTTTTTTGTATGAGAATCGGTTAGCGGTTAACAGGATACATCTTCCTACCAAATTTCAATCGTGTAATGCTTATAGTTACAGAATAAAATGGCTATGACATACGGACGGACAGACAGACAGACAGAGTTGACGAAACTATAAGGGTTCCGGTTTTTGCCATTCGGCAACGGAACCCTAAAAAGTGATTGATATCTTTGGTTTTGCAACAAACATTACTTCTTCTTAACATTAAGGTGAGGTTCTATCAATAATCTATGGATACTTCATCTGAAGTCGCCGCCCAAGCTGTGACACTTATTCAGGCCGGACACAGCCAAAGAAACGTGAGTGCTCAACTTAATTTAAGTCGATCTGCGGTCCGAAATGTTTATCGGAGGTACCTAGAGACTGGCGGCTTTGTTCGTCGCCAAGGAAGGCCACGATTTCGGGTCACAACTGAAAGGCAGGATCGATTCATCGTGACGACCAGCTTGAGAAATCGTCACCTTACCTCCATTGAGCTACAAAACCAACTTCGCGACTTCCACGGAGTATCTATGAGCGCTCGAACTGTTCGGAGAAGGTTAAAAGAACGCGATATGGTACCTCACAAGCCAGCTAATGGGCCCAAACTAACGCGAGCCCACCGAACAGCGCGCCTTCATTTCGCTTCACTAACATTTAATATTTTAACTGGAACCCTATTATTATGAACGCTAACTATCGCATTTGCTAGAAACACATCCTTCGCCAACTCTCTTCCACATACCACAACATCTTCATTTATACAATTATCCAAGAAAATATGATGTATTGATTCTGATCGCGCCGGAATTCTTAAAACTCCATTAATCCTATCATTTTCACTGACTAAATCGAAAAAATAATTATATCCATTGCTTATTAGCGTTAAAATATTAGAATTCAGATCAATATTAGCGTCATATTTAGCTAAAAAATCCAAACCTAGAATTCCGTCTGCTTTCAAAGGCAATGTATCAAAAATTAAGAAATTATGTTGAAATGTTATATGATCATTATTTTTAAGTGGTATATTCACTGAACCTTGAGAACGCGTTTGTCCTCCAATGCCATTTATTAAAGTATTATCTTTATTAACTAAAACATTGTTTGGTAGCACTGCACTTTTCACAATTGATAGTGTAGCGCCTGTATCAATAAGCCAGTAATATTTAATGTTATTTATGAAAAAAGTTACATATTTAGCATTACCATTTGTTGAAAACACAAAATGGCTAAGATCGAAAAAACTGATTATTATTTGTAGAACCACAACTCGTATTATCAATTTTATCTTGTTCGTTAACACTGCTTTGTTCCGCAGTATAAACGTTTCGAGTGCCTCCACGATTTAAATTCGGGCCTCTTGAAAATCTACCACGCTGACCTCTATTTGAGTAAGTCGCGGGCTGTCTATAATTGCCTCTAAAATCAGCGAAATTTCCACGTTTAGACGCAAAACCTTGTCCTGTCTGGCCATTAGAATAACTGTTACGATATTGACCATAATAGTTATTAAAGTTACCACGGTGGTAACGATTACTACGGGCATATCTCGCATTATTAAAATTACCTCGTCCTTGCTTAGATGCATGCATGATGTTACCTGCCTGTGGTTGGGACGTAATCTCTTCGTCCTTTGCTGCTTGGATAGCGTCCTTCAAGCTGCTGTAGTCACGCGCGGCGATGATTGTAGCCAGCCTCGAGTTGCGCAGCCCGTCTGAAAACCGTTTAATGGCAAATTTTTCATTGATTGGCTTTAACACAGTAAATGCCTCGTTATTTCCATTTGCCTGTGAAATAGTTAACTGTGTAAATAATTTTTCTATGGCAGTTCCATACTCGTCGATGGATTTTGAGTCCTGCTTTATATTAGTTAATTGCATCTGTAAGGCCATAAACGATTGTTTGGTAAGACAATGTTTTTTCAAATCTGAAATTAAATTTTGTACAGATGTATACGTGTTTGACATACGTAATTTGGCATTTTCAGAAAGTCTGCTCTTTAGGACAAAAGTAATAAGCAATAATTTACCTTTCTCATCCAGCATATCTGCATACATCTCGGCAGCATTGATTAACCGTTTTGTCGTCGCTTCCGACCCGTCCATTACTGGAATCAAACTACACGCCTCTTTTAGACTAAACTCCATTTTGTCACTTGTCGTTTCAGGAAAAATACATAAAATATTTATTTCCTCACTTAACTTTCTTATTCGCTCAAAATAATTAGTGGCTAATAAAACAACCTTAGCATCTTTTTTCTCCTCCAAAGTAGAAAATATTTCTTCACATTTGTCGTAAATCAAATTAGCTTCATCTAACTTATTTTTAGTCGTATTACATGTATATCTGCTTTTACCTTTCTTAATTAAGTATTTTCGTATATCTACTAATTCATTATACAATAAAATTAAACTTTCAATCATATCTTTAAACTTTACATTTTATTTATGGCTTCGTAATTATAGTCTAAAAATAGATTCCTACGAAACATAATGACAAAGTTCACGAACAAAAATGTGCAACGTTAACAATTTACGCGCGGGATATCATATTTGCGCACTCTTTCAGCTACTTATAATTTATTGCGTTATAAAATGTTTTGACCTACTTTATCGTAACCACGTTTTATTATTAATAAATACCACTCATATTTAAATATTCCGATAAATCTAACATACTTAAGCGTCTTTAAATCTTGCACGAACGAATTAGCACAAACACATGTAAAAAAAAAATCACTCTGTCAACATTGGAACGTACGTAATTTATTCACTCACTTCCTTAGGCTGTTGATTCCTCGTCCTGGGCTCGTCCTCTCATCGACGCTCGGATGCGCCGAACCGTCTGGAGACCCATTTCCTCGCGGATCCATTGCTGATGGCATTTTTTGTAGAATCGCGCAGCAAAAAAGACGGCGACTAACATGAGAATGGCCAGTGAAACGAAGCTCACGATGCTGAGCTGGTTCACGTTGCTTCCAATGCCTTTTACTGTGGCGTCGTTGTTTCCACCCGCTGCGTTTTGGTTCAAGAAAACCTCCTCTTTTTCCACAGTTGATCTACACATATTGATTTGATTTTAAAAGCCGATGAACGTTAATAAATCTACTGGTAGAGCCCCTTGGCAGAGCCCTTTGGCAGGGTCGCCATGAAATGTTGGGGTTTCGTAATTATAAAAAGAGCACAACCATTCAGTAAAACGATAATTTATTGTCTAATTAAAATCACGTATACCTAAGTTACACCAATTTACTAGCGTCAGCGAATCATACTTATTAAGGAGGGTACATACTAGGTATCGGCTAAAGTAACATACACATTATATAATTGACACACTTCAAGATCACGACAGGCTAATTTGGCTGCAAGGCGACGAAACGTTGAGCCAATAGCAATAGGGCGAATGCCACCATCTTTTTTTCGAAAGGCACAAAGTCTAGCACCAAATAAAAATGGGACAAAACTTTCAGTTACCTTGCCAGATAAGAGAAAGTTGCACAATTTCGTAATGTTGGAAAGCAAAATTCTACCGGCGTCAGCAGCGGAAGCACTCACCAAGTCCTTAAGCCTTAAGGTGTTGGGGAGTGATGCCGTCGATGCCGCCAGCAGAACCAGCCGGAAATGACATGATGGCAGCAAACGTGTCGCCGTCATCAAGTATCTGTAAGGGTTGGAAATTTTGAGGAGGAGGAACAGGTAAAGATAGAGAATCTGGATGTGAAGAATGCTTACTACGAAGGCTCTCGAGAGTTTCCTGATTAGGGGGAGCGAGAGAGTCATCGGAGAACAAGATTCGGGCTGCGTTTTTCAGGTCGCCGTCCATAACCTTGTTCTCAACGGTACGATAAACGTTAAATTTGGAAGATATCGTACTAGACGAACTGAATGGAAGAGACGGATTGTGGAAATTTGAAGCATTATCTAATAGCGCCCGAGTTAAAGTTTTAGAAGGAGAGTTTACGTGAAAAAATGAGTATGAAAAAGTAAAAAGATTTTGCCAGGCAGTTTCAGTATTATCGAAGCATTTTTCAATACAAGAAGAAAGGCATTTAGCTAAAGCTATTCTCGCTCCCCTAGGGATCCGTTTAACCAGCGGAGTAGATTGGTGAAGGTTTGTGATGATAGATTCAAAAGATTGAGAAGAAGATAAAGGATTTGGAATAGAGGAAATAGGGAGAGACGCGGGTAAATTGGTGCTACTATGACTACGGGCAATATGAATATTAAGGCCCCTCTTACCTTTAAAAGTCCCATTTTAATTACAAATTGAACAGTGAAAGAACTGCGGCTGTGAGTGGGTGCCCACCGATGGAGATAAAGTACTCATAAGCCTTAACACTGGTCACAAAAAGAAATTTGCAAAAACCTGCCAAAACACAAAATTAAAACTTATGAGACAATATCAAATACAAAAACACGTAATAAAAATAAAAGTAAAAGTAAATAAACTAGGATGACGGACGCTGACAGTAGGGGATGCGCAGGTCTGGTTGCCTTAGCAACCGGAGTGACTCCCTGCTAACGCCAAATGTCAACTGGAACATAAAAATGCAAGAATTTAATATGATACAGAGAGGTCTTCTGGAGGCCTGCCCACAAACTTACTGTCTCTAAACACAATAAGAAAATTATGAAGAGGCCCCGGGAAGAGAAAAAAAGGAGGAAAATATTTTTAAAATGAAAAAATCTATACGACAAATACTTATCTTTGGCAGGTGTCAGATGTCATGTCCCTTAAATTAAATCCCTTAAATTCCCTTAACTTAAATCATGCTTTCTTAAATTAAAATATCATCTGAATCACAACTAAAATTGCTCTACAGATTTACAGATAATCACAGCTTGCTTAAAAATAATACACACAGTTCACACACTCACACTCACACACAAATATTCTTTTGGGAATAAATAATTTTCCTATATGCGTACAGAGAGTCAAAGTGTAAATCGAGAATTTCAGAATATTTCTTGTATAGTTTAGCTATACGTGGGATCAGCGAGCTACTACCGAGTTTTGTCCTTCGGAGTGGCACCAAGAAAATATTTTGGATTTTGGACCGTGGGTACCAAGTAAGGGATTTTATATTCGAATTTGCGTGAAAGTTGCGGACAGTCTATATGATTCCTTAATGTCTTGAAAACGAAAATCTACCAGAAATAATGACAAATGATTGAAATATTTAAGTAACTATAATATATTTGAAATTATTAAATTACAAATTATTTTATGTTCAAGCATCAAGCGCAGAATATGTGTGAGTGATGCCGAGATGGAATATGTCGATGATTACGTTTATTTAGGCCAAATAGTCTCATTCCAGGCAAGACAGGAGAAAGAGATTGCTCGACGCATCGAAAATGCCTGGAAAAGCTATTGGTCTTTTAAAAACTTTTTAAAGGGTAATTCACCACTATGCCTGAAACGTAAAATCATGGACATGTGCATTCTCCCTGTCCTCACGTATGGCGCTCAAACATGGTCTTTGACCGATCGTCAGAGGTCCAGCCTAAAGGTTTGTCAGAGAGCAATGGAGCGCAGTATACTGGGGGTAAAACTAACTGACCGAATCTGGAACACCACATTACGCTCTAAGACGCTTATCACCGACGCCTCCCGAAAAGCTGCTCAACTAAAGTGGGACTGGGCTGGTCACGTAAGCCAAATGCCGGATGACCTCTGGGCCAAAATATGCACCGAGTGGATCCCCTTAAATGGAAGGCGGCCACGTGGTAGACCCAGAAAAAGATGGCGTGACGAGCTGGACTCATTTGACAGGGACTGGAAGGCAGTTGCCCAAAATCGTGGAGATTGGAAAAGGGGTAGGGAGGCCTTTGCCCTGCAGTGGGACACTATGGGCTCATAATAATAATAATAATTTATGTTTATTTTATTACTATAGTACGTTGGTTCGAACTCTTCGAAAATTTTATAAGCCCAACATATAAATTCTTGTAGAGCCTCCCACTCCCGGGATTGTTCGCCGCATTGGAGCTTTACCGATGCAAGCGCTTTCTTATAGCGTTCGTCGGCTGGAACGTTCTTAACATCGTCGGTGTGGTTGATTTTCAAATTCACGTAGAACTCGCCGCTGGTGACAGCGGTGCGGCGACACTGGCCCGAAGACTACACTAAAGCTAAAGCTCACAACCAGGACTTTTTTCTTGCTTTTCACAAATAATCTCACAAAATAATTGATTTTATCGTGACGAAATTCCGTATTTATGGGAATAATGTATATGTAATATAATATGGCAATAATAAATCGTTAGCAAAAATAAAACTGATTTCTTGTGACAAAAGGTACAATATAATAATATACGAATTTAGACTATATTAATAATATGTAACATATCATAGATAACAAGTTCAGTAATTAGCAAGTTACTTATTACCTTTTGAATTAGATATTAACGATACTTTGATGTTACGTTCAAAGAAAATGTGGTGGTATATGTTACAAGTGAAATCATAATCTTATGCACGTAGGTCAATTTCTTAAATGGCTAATCAAAGACAACTTTATTGTAAGTTCTCCCAAGTGGTAAGTTGCCATCATTCCATTTGTATAGAGTACTACATTGATTTGAGTCTACCTCTAAGTAAAAAAAAATATTATTAAGTGAGCATCATTAAATTATATTTATTAATCACTTAAATTTTATTAATTTATATTTCAATGTTATTACAAGGTTCACATTTTTTATACTGCATACCATCTAGAAAAATACTTTCTTTATTCATTTATATCTTTATTGCACATACTTGTGAAGTGTACTAATCCTAAACTTAACGCTAGAATCATTCTTTTCCAGTCAGTCTTTAGTTCAGACAGAAAGTTTAAATATATTATTAACTAGCGGTCCCCCGCGACTTCATCCGCGCGTTTTCAGTTTGCTCCCTCCCCTCCCGTCGCAGCGTCATGTTTTATATCCTTAAGCCTTTCTCGATAAATAAGCTATCCAACACAGAAATATTTTTTCAAATCAGCTTCAGCTTTATAATATATTAGCGCAAGCGCACGTTGTACTTAAGCTGCGAACATTATTTTGGTGCGGAGTTATGTTAAAACTGTGATAGCTCCTAAGATATTTATTGAAATTAAATGATATAAAGGGCAACTTGGTTCTAAATGAAATGTTCGTGATGATGAATGTATTTTTTTTGATAAGAATAAATACCTGTGTGTATAATACACCTCTAAAAATAATGCATTATTTTTTTACAAATTTATTAACATAAAAAGTCAACCATAAAAGATAGACATATGCTGTCGCGGACTTTATTATAGAACTCTTAATGCTGAATAATCCTGTCATACATGATTTTTGTGTAACTTAAGCGGTTTCCGCAGCGTATGCAGCGGAAGCTCTGAAAAGGAATATCTTTCTCCCGTTTTCGCAACATTTTTCATTGCTGCTGTGGTCTTATGAGTCGTATCTTTATGTTATATAGCCTAAAGCCTTCCTCGATAAATGGACTATCCAACGTAAAAATATTTTTTCAAATCGGGCCAGTAGTTTTTGAGATTAGCGCGTTCAAACAAACAAACAAACAAACTCTTCAGCTTTATAATATTAGTATAGATAGGTTGGCAATGATAATTATTTTAACACGAAGTAAATAAGAAAAATCTAAAGTTTCGTACACACATTCAAAATTTTCAATGCTAAATCTGCAAGTTAAGACCAGGAGCCGAGATGTTTGAGGCGACTTTATAATGAACATTACAGATGAAAGTTTATCTGATAAAATACTTATGATTTTTAATTTATTGTTGTTGTCGTAATGTTTATAAATGTTTTAATAGTATTTATATGAGTTTACGAAACGATATGAAATACATACAATATGATGTCCTTAACAAATACTTTGATTTTGCAATATTGAAAAGAGGTATATTATTTTTACAAAACATACAATAAGTACACAATGTCAAATTATAAAAAACAGAACCAAACAAAATTAAAACCTTTAAAAATAAATAGGTTTGACGAGAAAAATCATAGTCTGAAACAAGTGAGAATCTTACTCCTGGACTCTAAATTGCAGATTGCAAATTCCCAAGGAAACCACGATGCAACGCACAATCAGACATTGGTCTTCATCGAGTAGAAAGTTATTCATCATGATTATTACTCATCAAAAATATACAAAAAGTGTGGTAATAAGTTTATAAATCTGTGAATTAAGTGCATCATTTACAAAATCATGTAAGTAAAATTGTGTTTCGTTTCATATACTTTTTGTATAGAAAAGAATTAGTATCATTAATAGTAGGACGTAACTTTTGAATTTAATTCTTCTTAGCATCTTACTTTTTAGCATTTATGCATCATGCAAGTGGCTTACCCTATTCGCAGCCCGAATTGTTTCGTCGATGGTCTGTTTAACTGTTTTACCTTAAAAATCAAGTAAAATACCTACACGTAAAAAAACTATCGCATAAACAAAATCTAAATACATTGAAATCGTGACCCTGAGAAATCAAAAACTCTCTGCCAGCCGTTGTGTACTTAGGGCTTCCTTCCTATTCACGTCAAGTTTAGAGGCAATAGTTTCCATCGCTACTTCCACCTCGTTAGTTGTTAATTCTGGCAGTCCAGCTATTTAAATTGAGTTTCAGTGGGATTTTTGTTCCATATCTTTAATTCCTTGTTCCAGATTTTTATTTTTGTTCACCAAATCATAGTTCTTATTTTCCAGCTCTTTTATTTTAACATCTTGTTTTTTTTATTATTTAGTATGGGTTCGCTCTTGACTCCAGTCCAAGCCTAGTGCGACTAAGGCGAAGTCGAAGATGAAACGAGCTCGTCCAGAAGAAGCCTGTTCACTCGAATTTTGAAAAGATTCGGATTGTAATCCTTTGGAAACACCGACGCGGGCAGCGAGTTCCACTCCTTTGCCGTGCGCATTATAAATGTTGACGAGAAGCGCTTAGTTCGAAATAGCGGCACATCGACAAGGTAAGGATGGTATCCCGCGGTACGCCTAGACGTGCGATGGAAAAAGGGGGCTGGAGAAATGAGCTCATGGAGCTCCTTCGCACACTCGCCAAAGTAAAGTCTGTAAAATACAGCTAAGCTGGCAACCTTGCGGCGATGGGCTAAGCTGAAACTAAAACTGGCGAATGGAACTTATCATTCACCAGTTTGTTGTCACCAATTAATCTTATGGCTCTGCGTTCCACTGAGTCAAGTGCCTCAAGCTGGTAGTTGGCGGATTTTTAATTGATTGTTCAATAGAAGCTGCTCACTTAGGAAATCCAGTGAATTTTCAAGGTTTCCAATCTCTTCACTGAAGTTTTTTTTACTTTACGACTGAAGTCACGAATTAGTTTTCGGTATCAATTACTCTAGTACTATCCGACTCGCTGTCCTCATCTTTACCATCGTCGTCTGGTATCACAAAGGATGATCTTCGGGAGATGTTTTAAGGCACTCTTCACAGCTCCACTCCATACCAGGAGAGTTCTTGAGGGTCTGTAGCTGTTTGTTAGACAGCTTCGAACAAGACCGGTCCGCATGAACTGTTACTTCGCACCTACTACTTTCTATTCCCGGCACTTTTTTGGTGATGTCGAAGTGCGCGCGACTGTTGTAAATCTATATATTCATTCGTATAACACAAGAAATAAAAACAAACTTATCATTTCAGATTAGCGAAAACATTTTTTTCAATAATATACCTTATAATGTTATCGAACTAGCCATTAGGGGCCGTCCATTAATCACGTGAGGTCGTTTTTCTCATTTTTTGACCCCCCCTCCCCCCTGGTGATATTTGGTGAGGTTTGGGACCACTCCCCCCCCCCCCCCATGGATCACGTGTTTTTTTTTGGAAGTCTATGTAAAGGCTATTTTTGACTGGAAAAAAATACTAAAAAAATGGTGATTCGAAAAACATTTATATGTATTTGCAATAAAATTAATAAATAATTAATTAATGTTGTCTCCGTCCCACGGAGTTGCAAGACTTTCATTTAAGGTTACAACAGGCAAAGAGGTTTGTGACAAGAAATCGTTCAAATTTTCGCGCCGTTCAAAATTTCGGTTTAGAAATAGCGCTTTTTGACAAAAAAAATAATAATACACGTGATGTCTAAAGAGACCCCCCCCCTCCCCCCTCGTGATGTTTTGTGATGTTTTCCGTACCCCCTCCCCCCCCCCCCCCCCTTTTCAGCCTCACGTGATTAATGGACGGCCCCTTAATTAATTTAAGTTACATGCCAAAACTACCCTAATATTAAAGGGGTATAATAAAATTCGAGACTATCTTAATGACGAGAATGTATGGACAGTCCAGCCTGCACCAAACTGATGTACGTAGGTACATCAGTTTGGTGCAGGCGGTACCGTTTATTTTGATTTGTATCATTTTGTGGCCCCTAGTGGTGAATGAGTTTGTTTCGGCGTTTCTTCTTAGGAATTGCCAGATTATCTGTGTCTTGTCTCGAAGCGCTAGTAGGGCCCAAAATTGATTGATATTATCTAATTATTGACGTTTGTAAGTAGCATTTCGTGTCCTAAATTGAATAAATTATTTTTGACTTTTGACTTTGGATGTGACCGCACAGCGATGGGTCGATCGATAGAATTAATTTGGCTTTGGCTTTTGCATCGTCTGCGGCTGCAGCTTCAGTACTCTCCTGCTTGATAAAACTAGCTGTACCCTACAATACTAAGAGATTCTCCACTGGAAAAGCCCATTCATGGTAATCCTCGCGTCCTCGCAGTTTCGGTACGCTAGCCAAGAACGTGTTGGAAGCCATTGCTATTAATTTTCTGTCCACTGATTTTATGCAATCCAATTGGAACACAGTACCTACACCTATGCTAGCTAAACTACCTAAATACTTATTATTATTCCCTAACGGGCATAACTGGGCTCATAACCTAATATGAAGTAGAATGAAATGAAACAACGTATTACAATGAAAGCTGACAACGAACAACGACTACAAAACGTAAGAATCATCATCGACATGATTCAGAGACATCAAGTATATGCACAGATTATAAACTACAGAGATCTGCCATAAGTTCGGGCGTTGTTATTGGTTGAGCGAGTGAATGAAACGTTTGCTATATTTATATTGTCTATACTAATATTATAAAGCTGAAGAGTTTGTTTGTTTGTTTGTTTGTTTGTTTGTTTGTTTGAACGCGCTAATCTCAGAAACTACTGGCCCGATTTGAAAAATTATTTTTACGTTGGATAGTCCATTTATCGAGGAAGGCTTTAGGCTATATAACATAAAGATACGACTCTTAAGACCACAGCAGAAATGAAAAATGTTGCGAAAACGGGAGAAAGATATTCCTTTTGAGAGCTTCCGCTGCATACGCTGCGGAAACCGCTTAAGTTACACAAAAATCATGTATGACAGGATTGTTCAGCATTAAGAGTTCTATAATAAAGTCCGCGAAAGCATATGTCTATCTTTTATGGTTGACTTACTACAACCTTTTTTATGTTAATAAATTTGTAAAAAAATAATGCATTATTTTTAGAGGTGTATTATACACACAGGTATTTATTCTTATCAAAATAAATACATTCATCATCACGAGCATTTCATTTAGAACCAAGTTGCCCTTTATATCATTTGATTCCCATAAATACCTTAAGAGCTATCACAGTTTTAACATAACTCCGTACCAAAATAATGTTCGCAGCTTAAGTACAACGTGCGCTTGCGCTAATATATTATAAAACTGAGACCGATTTGAAAAAATATTTCTGTGTTGGATAGCTTATTTATCGAGAAAGGCTTTAGAATATAAAACATGACGCTGCGACGGGAGGGGAGGGAGCAAACTCAAAACACGCGGACGAAGTCGCGGGGGACCGCTAGTATTGTATAATCATCTCGCAGTCTATCAGCCTGTTGGCGGCACATTTTAAATTAGGATCGTTTTCTTTACACTGTTATTGTCGGAGACACCTTCAGAGGAGTAACTCGTTGAATAGTTGTTAGAATCTTCACTAGTTTCTGTTTCGGGTAGAATTCTTCTCGTTATCAAATGGCAAAAAACGGAACCGTTATTGTTTCGTCAAGTCTGTCTGCCTGTCCGTCCGTATGTCACAGCCACTTTATTCTGTAACTATAAGCATCACACTGTTGAAATTTGGTAGGAAGATGTATCCAGGAAGATGTTTCATGTTAAAATTGCTTCAGGGGTTTCACGCTCCGCATCCAGAATAGGTGTCATGACCGATGGTCATTGGGGATACCCGGAATCACCTGAAATATAATATTTAGTACTGAGAGCTACAAAAGAAATGGAGTTAAGAATCAATTATATTATTAATAATTAATTATTTGAAATGTCATATTTTGTGACAGTGATCGGCTGTAGCCGTAAAACAATAAAAGTTCTATTAATAATAATAAATACGCAGGGCAGCTTTTGGCGAGCTGTGGGCAGTAGTGACTCCACGTACCTGATTGCTCCTGGGAGAACCCCTATTCTTCATCTCTGTCTTGCCTTCACTGGCCGGGCAGAGTGAACGCTAACGAGCGACAGGATCTCTCACCTCTTGCTTGCCTTCATTGGCTGGCTTGAGTGGAGAATCGTTAGAGCAGAGATGATCGGGGTAAGGAAGTGTGCCAGTAAGATGCTTGCAGGGATCTTGAACGATTACCGGAATTGTCGTGAGAGCCGTGGTACATCTCTCCACTCCCCTAGCACCACAACTGGTGTTGCCCCCTTGTTGTCTATGTCACTTTGTGCTAGCAACTCATTTGGGGGGCCCATCGACTAAGTGCACAAGTCATCCCCTGCTACAGGGTGTCTGGTGGCAGATTAAGGTTTTCAAAATGAAATAACAAAAGAACTTTTATATGTATACTTTTAATATAAGTGTTAAAATACAGAGTAATAATGCAGATTTCATATTTTAAAGATGATGTCATCCAAATGTCTTCCATCTTGTTGCACACACTGTTCAAAACGGAGCCTCGTATTCCGCGCCACACGCTGCAATAAACTCGGTTCAATTGCGCCGATTTCTCGCCGAATGTTTTCTTTTAAGTCCACAACAGTTCACGGGTTGTTGGTGTAGACTCTCGCTTTGAGGTAGCCCCACAAAAAAAATCCATTGGGGTTAGGTCTGGGGACCTTGGTGGCCACGGGATGTCCCCAAAGCGACTAATCAGTTCTTGAGGAAAAATTTTGCGCAGCAAATCCATCGAAGCTCTGGCCGTGTGTGCAGTCGCACCATCCTGTTGAAACCACGTGTGTGATGAGAACGATGAATGAGCTCGCAGGTTCGGCAAAAAGAAATTCGTAATCATGTGTCGATAATTCTCACCATTGATATTCGTCGCGTAGCCCCGTGCATTTTCAAAAAAAAAAGGCCTAATTATCCCACTCGCAGATAAAGCGCACCAAACAGTTACCCTTGGGCAATGTAATGGTTTTTGGTGTTTCAATCGAGGATTGCGAGTTCTTGGAGCCCAGTGACGGCAGTTTTGCTTGTTAACGTGTCCGTTTAGATGAAAATGAGCCTCGTCACTCCAAAAAATTGAATTCGCAGTGCGAAAATGCTCCAACACAGTTTCACAAAAAAAATTGCGTGACACAAAGTCATTTTATTTTAATTCTTGAATGATTTGAATTTTAAAAGGATGGAACTTCATATCCTTTTTCAAAATTTCATAAACAATCGCTCTTGGAAGTCCCAGTGAAGCTGCCCTTTTCCGTATTGAAAGTCGTGCATTTTCACGTAAACTCCGTTCCACCAGTGCGATGTTTTCCGGGGTCCTTGACGATCGACTAGGCCTTGGCCGTGGTGTGTTAATAGCCGAAGCAGTTGCGCGGAACCCACGAACGAATTAAATTCACACTCGGTCCATCGCTTATCCGTCGAATATTGAATTGAGAACAAGTCGGCGAGTGAGTACGAAAGAATCGTGGCTCTTGAAAAACGCTTCGATAGCGAACGCACTATGCTCACCCGACCACTGCGACATTGTGACTGAGAAATCCGCACGATCAGTGGTTCTAATGACACCGCCCTCCCCCCGCACCGTTTATTACTATTCGAAATATTCGATTTTTAAAATATAAATCTGCCGCCAGACACCCTGTATTTTATCCGTGTGAGAAACATACGTCAGGCAGGGGCCATCGTTATTCAATAGTCCCATTTACCCGGTCTACCTAACACCCACACCCATAACCCAGTATCTTGGTGCCCAAATTTGCAATAGCCCTTCATAAACCGGGGGTTGTCCTTTGGGTGCACTTGTATAGTACATACAGGGACAAACGTCGGTTTGTGTCACACAACTTTTAGATTAATGTTGTCAAAAGGGCCTCTGTGTGTTGGCGTCGGCCCCATGTACGCCTTCCAAAGGTCCGCGAGCCCATGGTCCCGAGAATGGAAAAGACACGACATAATAATAATAAAAAAAATAAACATGGACAAGGTATACATCGTGCCGCTGGTGCTCTCTTGCACTGGAGTTATACCAAAACACCTCCTCACTGCTTTGCGTAACCTTCATATTCCGGAGAGCATTTACATAACAATGCAGAAGGCGGCCAATCTAAACACCTTCCGCATTGTAAGAAAGTTTTTGCAGGACGACACTACCACTTCCAATACTACTGTTCGGTGTAATTTGATATAATCGAACACGCGTCAAAAGCGCACTCGTTTGCTATGCATTTCCTTTATCTAATTAGTGCAAATCACGGAGCCATAGCCGACCGGGCGCGCTCATAACATAACATTTTAACATTTAACATTATCATTAACATTTGAACATTTGTGGAACCTTTAATATAGTGCGGTATTTTTTTAACAACAAACAGTCTTATCATTTTCAACACTCGCTATCCCTAGCTCCAAAAACTACTAACGCAGCTCACTTGGCTTAAGTCCGTGAGTTTATCGTGCTTACCAAAAACACTTAGTTTTCGAGAATACATTTCTTAAGTATAAATACGAGTAAATAACTATTTGACAACATCACATACATCGTTTCGATCCCAAGCTAAGTAGCTGAAGCACTTGTGTTATGGAAATCGGAAACAACAGTGGTACCACAACACCCTGACCCGAGACAATATAGAAAAAATCGTTTTCCATTGACCCAACCGGGAATCGAACCCAGAACCTCACGAGATGGCGACGCTTGAAACCAGCGTGCTAGCCACTCGACCACGGAGGTCGTCTATTGTGTCTGGGATACAGCCCTGAAAAGTTTAAATAAGTGCTATGTGTAATAAACATATCAGATAGAGATAAAATCAATTTATATGTGAATGCTTTACCTAATAGCCAGACCATTTCTCTTTTGTGGTGTAAGTATTGAATAAAATCATTGATGTCACTATTTTTCCAAATAAATGAGTCGTTATTTGGTCCACCATACTTAGCATTAACATTTATAATGCGGTACTGTTCATCACATATCCATAAAATACAAAGTTTTACAGAATACAGTATCTCTCATTTTTTATTCGATAGCATATTGTCACTAAGCAAATTAAACACCGCATAACTCATTCATAAATTATAGGATTTCCGCGGTGTTGTTTGCTCACCGACAATATGTTGGATTATTTACCATCTGTACGTTGAGGGAATGGTAATGTTTCTGCTGTAGAACAAGTGTTCTTCCTACTTTCATGAAGCAACGATTTTAAAATGGCTGCCATCCACACAACCAATACTCCTGGGATACCATAGATTCTGTAAACTCTAATAAAAACATATTAGTATATATTGTTACTTAGCCAAACAAGAAAGTAAAGGATTATCGGTGGGTACCTTTGACTCACTGACTGCTGGCTGCAGGCGTATCCGGAAAAATTATATATTTGTTTATAATATTCGGATGTGTCAGAGCCTGTGTGACCTCTTTTCACTTGCGTTAGTGAAGAGCTCACTTACGTTTGTGACAAAAGCTGTCAAAAAAGCAACTCGTACTCGCAAAACAATGTTTTACGTCCTCACTTTCGATGGCGAGTCGGTTTTCACTGCTCGAGACGGGTACGTAAAAACTCAGAATCACCATTGTACCGCTAGGTGGCGCTTTATGTTACTATTATATTTTTATATTTTTTAGTTTCACTTATATATTTGGTAACACTCAATTTAAATAATCCATGACAGTAAATATAAGAAATAGTAAGAAAAACAGCAGATTTATTAATAATTTTTAATTAAGAACCTTCCTTTATTTCTTAAATTTAATCACACTCAAAATGGTAGTCACAGTCATCTTCCATTTCATATACACTTTCCAATTTAGTAGTGGGCCATTGTAGTAAAGTGGGCCATTGTAGGATCATAAAATTCTTTGTACTTTTCAGGGTCATAGCGCGTTATTTTCTTATATATCATCATTTTTCTTAATGTTTATTGGCTTTTTCGAAAAATAAGCAAGGTTGACAGGAAGTACGAGCTGATCATGCAAACAACTTCGGTTTGGAAATTCTCAGATTGAAGTCACTTGCGTCAGAGCACACATTGTATTGTCAATATATTCCAATGCTTTTATTTTTCCAGGGTTCACTAAACTGGATGAAATGAGAACACTTGGAAATTTTGGAAATATAAAGAAACCAAAAGGTTACTTTTAACGAAAAGGGTTTAGGAACATTTCGCCTATTGGAACAATCTGAAAAACAAGTTTCTTTAAACCACCTCTTCGGCCATATTATAAAGTTCATTATATCACTAGGTTTTAAAAGTTAGACAAGAAATGTTTTTTGTAGGGACTACTAATTATAATTTTCCTAAATGAATAGATTCTGTCTACTTTCTTAATTTTTTTCTTGACACAACCAAAAACACACATGATAAAAAAGATTGGAATGGGACTCAGGGTCCTGACTGGATAGAACTGTTCAACTGAGTCAAATCTTTTCATCTCCACCGAAGCATCACAATATCTTCACACATGTATAATTAGGTGTATATCATTGTTATTCAGTCTTGTAGAATCACTTTGTCTTAAAAACTCTTACTTATTTATTATTAAATATACCTAGTATGTTTTATTGAATGCAAATGAAGAAATTTATTTTTTATTATTCCAACAAATTTTCGTCAATAACAAAATCGTTCGTAGTGCCCAAGCTATTAGCATCGTCCACAAAATCATTGGACGGAACGTTTGCTATAAAACTATAAAAACTTCACGATATAAAAGCTTGGACTGCGGACTCGCGTGGGACTGCCGGAGCCCCGCAGCGCCGGAGCCGTGACAGAAACCATGCATGTTGCATGCTGCATGCAAGCTGTTGCTTGCTTGCATGCTGCATGCTTGCTTGCATGTTGCATGCTTGCTTGCTTGCTGCATGCTTGCTTGCTTGCTTGCTTGCTTGCTTCATGCTTTGCTTGCTTACTTGCATGCTGAATGCTTGCTTGCATGCTGCATGTTTGATTTGCCATGCATGTTGTATGTCAGTATTGCTGAGATAGAACTTTGGGATACACAGAGAAATTAAGGTTTATAGGAGAATATTTAATATGAAAAATATGCCAAAAGACGATTCGGACTGTGAACTTTCTGCGATAGGATGATTCTGCATATTAATGACTATATATACGAATTGTATGCCACAAGACGATTCTATCTGTGAACTTTCTGCGTTAGGATGATTCTGCTTTCAGACTATTATGGATATTAAATTTCTGCCTAAAGATGATTCTAGCTTACACGATTATGCGTTTTGAACGTCTGATAAATGAGTGAATGCTAATTGATGTTCTGCGAAAGGAAGTTTATTCTATTTGACGATATGCCAAATAAAATTATGACAATAAAAAATCTGCGAAACAAGGTAGACCCATTGCTCTGATCCCAAAGTAAGCAGCTAATGCACTTGTGTTATGGAAATCAGACAACGGTGGTACGACACCATAATAACAAAAAACATAAGGTAGAATAAAAAGCACTTAAACATAGCTACGAGTATATTTTAATGCAATCTTATTTAAAATTCAGTAATACCTTGAATAACCTGTGCTGCTGCTTAGAATTGGACTCGACAGACGAGCACTAAAACTAAAGTGAGCCTCCTTCTCTTCGAAATAAATGAAAAAAAATACAGGCTCAACGTTTTAGAAACGTCAAACTAACTGCTTTCTTTTAACTGCTAAATTAATTTAATCATCTATTTTGCAAAATTCTTAATTTAGCGGCTGCTTGTAGCGTTTTCTTGCGTAATTTACAACGATCATTAATTTTAACTTGCAATAATTTCGTAATTAAATAATCAAGATGATTGAAATCATGGTAATCAAAAGAAGTGTATGTCTCATTCTTAATGTTTTGTACTAAATCAGCAAGCAAATCATTTAATGCAATTCATTAACGTTATTATTATAAAAAATTAAAACTTTGTCAACTAATTGGTAAAGATAATCACTGGGAGATTTGAGAATCGGTGTAGCAAAATTTGAATAAGTTTTGTTAATCAACAATAATTGTTTTTATTCGTCAAATCAACCTGATTTTTTAATAAAATTGTTTTACAATCAGAACAATCAAATTTATCATTACATGATTTCCCCACCCACCCAGCAAAGTACACAACTGAGCATGTTTCCATTGTGAGTTCTACTTCAGAATATTCAGTCGTGTCTGCTGAAATAGAAGTTGCAATAGTGCATTTCGAAGGTGGATTAATACATTGTGATGGTGGTGGTAGAACGACGTCAGATTGTGAAAGAATTAAATCATCATTAATTTCTTTGCTGGCACTTTGCTGAGTGGATATGAACATTTCCTGATCAGATTCGCAGTTTGTTTTATCAAAATGCATTAGATTATTCAATAAATTTGATCGAAAAATTGATCTTAAAGACTTTGACGTTAATTTTTTATTACATCCACCTTTTACTCTATAAATACCAAACAAATTTACAATTACATCTTGATTTAATCGATAAGTCATAATAAATTTGACACCAGTGCCCTCAGTAAATTCTTCAGCAGAAAATTGATTAACAGCATTAAATGTCTGCACAATTCCATCAAACATGGTGGTCGGGTATTTTTTCTTTTATTTCTTTAATCACTCATATTTTTTCAATTTCATAAAAAAATCACTCCCTTTAATCAAAGTTTGATTTACAATAGAATTTTGATTTTTGGTGATTGCACATCGATACGGATTAGAATCAAATTTATTTCTTGAAAAAGACAATCAAATAAATTATTACATTATTTGACAAAATCAGCTGTATGTTTACCACTGCTGCCAATCAACTCTCCACTATCCACGGCTGTTTTGATGGCTCCAGCCACGGAGCTGCTAAGAACTAGTGCGCCAAGTTTTACTTTCATTTTTTGCAAATTATTTGGATTCATATGCACTGGTGTCAGTTTTTTTAAACATTTACTTTTATTATTTCTATCAATATTATACACATGCAAAATATCTTTAAATGAAATCTGATTCCCGTCGAATTCAAAATCATTATTAAGTAAATTATTTCTGATATTTTGATCAAATGACACCTCATTTGATCAAAATATCAGAAATAATTATAAATTGCATAAATCTAATGTCCATTAATAAAAACAAATGGAGAATCAAATGTAGCCCCCAAATTTTTCATTAATTTAACATTCGTAGTGGCTTGGTCGACATTGTCGCCTTTGGCAACAAGCCACTTTCAAATAATTGATTTATAACAGAATCAACAATTAATTGTAATTTATTCGAATCAACTGTTTTTGACGATAAAAAGTATGCTACGGGGATCTTCCAATTGCTGTAGATCCCCCTCGCAACAAAAACTAGCGCATATTTAGCTTCATTATTTTTACGATCACTACCACCAAAATCTTCAAATCCCTCTATTAAATTATATGAATCTGTATATTCCAAATCAACCATTATGCTCATTTCATCATAACAAACTACACATGCTCTCTCTTTAATTGATTTATTAGTTTTTTAAATATTTTTTCCATAATATCTTTATTAATGCCAGGCAAACAATTAGTTTCTTGCAACTATCGTTGTACTGTTGATGGAGTTGCTAGTAGTACACCTGAATTATCCATTAAGTGCATGATTTTGTTAAAATTTTCTAAATATATATATATATAATAGATTAAGGGGTACAAAACTCGGGAAAAATAATTTAAAAAAAAAATCAATTTCAATGTATTTATTTCTTATAAAAATTTAAGTATCATTTTTGATACTCCATGCATTTAGCTTAAAAAAAATGTATGTTTTAGTTTTATGAAATGAATAGAAACAATTATTGTTTCTGTTATCACACAAAGACACTTTGCATTTTGAACACATGACAGATGTTAACTTACGGCAATTATTATATATACATTTATTTCTCTTAGTGCAATATTCTCTTTCGTGCCGTATGTTATCAAAACGGACGTCTCTTGTTGGCATCGCTTGTTCATGTGCCCGAGTTGTCCTTGCTTTCTTGATGGTTGCTTCTTCTAAGTGACTAGAACTTGGCCTACCTCGTTTGTTGTCAGGATTGTAAGTTTGGTACTTACATAAAGATTCTGCCAGATCTGTTCTGAAGTCAGCTAATGAAGTTATTTGTTTCGGATTGTCTCCCCTTTTGGTCAGAACTTGTTTATAAAAGGTGATAAAATAATCGTGTCGTCCATTTGCGAGACTTCATTCTTATGCCGTACCGACCTAAATAAATGTCCATTAGGTCGACACCGCCCATATGAGCATTGTACTCTTTCACGACTCTAGGACAAAAAATTTTAACACTAGCTTTTTGCTTCTTGTCAAGCCGTTTGATAGACTCCACTAGTTCTGCCCCTACGTATGTCGAAAGCAGTAAGACCTGTTTGTTGTCCTTCCAACTAGTAGCTGCCAGGTCTAATCCATTGTAATGAGTAACATTATCACAGTAAGACCTTCTGGGAACATGAGCTTTCATTACATCTTTCTTTTCGGGCAACTTGCAGCTCTTTCCGAGTCTGTTTCGTTGCACAGTACGCAAGCAGTAGATTCCTTCTCCCCAAAGATAAAAGAGTAGAGAAACATTTGTGTAAAAGTTATTAAAGTACACGATGTGATTTACTTTTCGGGGAACAGGTCGCAACAAACGAATGACTGTATTGGACACAACACCTAAATCAGGTTCATTATGATGAACATGAATAGATCTCAAAGCTGTACGCGTATCCCATCAAGCAACATAGGACAAAAAAATTAAAACCTCACTTATGGGGTTTTTTTTGGTAAGTATTGCTTCATGAAGTGTGAAATCTTAGTTGCGCACATTTGTTCGTCAACAGATAGTCTACGATCGAAAGGAACACTCATAAATCGTGAATTTAGATACTGGATTACTGGTCTGATCTTGTGCAATCTGTCGTGATTAGGATGACTAACGGGGAGGTGATCTTCATTATCAATATTTGGCGAATTTTTTCAAAGCGGTTTACAGTCATTACATCTGTGATAAGTGCGAATCTAACTTTTGCTGACCAATATGATCGCACGCTTGGGAAATGGTAGACTGAAAAATAAATAAGTATGCCTAAAAATTAACGAAGTTCCAAGACCGTAACAGTATCGGTTAAATTAGCATTTTTCTGTATTGCATACTTTTTTTTTAGCAAATCCTCTTCAAAAAAATAAGAAAAAAAATGATACGGGGTGGTAAGTTCCATAATATTCTGCGGGTAGTCTATATTTCCTTTGAGTGCTAAAGCTTCTTCAACAAGGCTTAATTTTTTTCGTTTTCAAACGAGATTTCGCGTTATATTTCCAGTGACACTTACTGAATAAATCGAAGGAAGCGTGGAAGTTCAACCTCCTCATTTGAAACTAAAAGGGGGATCACTGTCATTACCAACTTCAAATATTATTGCAGGATCATCACCTACATCCTAAGGATTTTCTGAACTGTCTTCTTAACCAGCTAAAATGTCATTACGATCAACATAATATCTAATTTCGTCTTCATCTTCCTCGAAATTATCATCAGACTAATCTCCACTTTTCAGTTGCTGCAAGTATGTCTCAATATCATGTTCTGCTAAACGCTAAGCCATAATCTGTAAATAAAAGCATAAAGCAGGTGCAGCAATCACCCAAAACCAAAAATATGCGATATTTTATGCAATTAGAAGCAAAAAAACAACTAATACGGCATTCAAGTAAAACAGAAACTTTGGATTGTTGTTGTTGTTGCAATACAACATCTCCACCGCTTCACCCAGTCTTCCATACATTTTTCATAGGCTATTTGCGGTATGGCCTTAAGCTCATTCAGCGGAATTTCTTTTATGGCTTCTATCGACTCAAAACGTTATCCTTATTTGAATATGACTAACTTTCGACCACATCATTTTCATTTTATCCTTGTCCAATGCAATATTCGGAACTAACTTCAGCAACGACTTGAAGTCAATTTGTATATAATTTATATATAATTTTGATTGACCTCTTTCACGGCGTATGGTTTGCCTGTGCTTTTAGCACAGCGTATGAGAGTATATTATTGTTGTGGTACATAAACCAATTGATTTTTCTTACGTCGCTCCATCTGAGTCTCCTTCTGATTGAGAATGACCAACTTCAAAGAAACTGTTTAATATTCACTTCAAATATTTTTGAAGCATTAACATACATTATACAATACAATAATAAGATTCGATTTCTGTTCTGGCCACCGCAGCAGTCGGAATAGAATCGGAATTATTTAATTATTTAAACGCCTTGTCAAGCCTTCTGTTCTATAAAGTTGAATAGAAAGCTAGCAATTTCGTTAGGGCCTTTTTTTCCTAATGCACTCATCCCACACATAACAGTGACCTTCTGCAGATCCGATGTCATAAATTGTAAAATTGAATACTTGAAATTTTCTTTCGTAATAGAAGGTTGAAATAGTAATGGCAATTATTGCTATTTTTCGTTAATTTAATTAGCATGCTAAATTCCACAGCTTAGCATGCTAAGTGCTATTGCTATGCTAATATGAAATTTCATCAAATATGAGAAATAGCAATTAATTAAATAGAGAAATCGTGAATGCTATGCAAACTATTAAAATGATCATTTTAAACATGAAAATAAATTCATAATGTCTGTGACTGATTATTTATAGTCTAGTCAAACGACAAAGACAATCAATTTTATTTAAATAAACAGTTAACGCAAGTTAAATACGACTCTAAATGAAAGCATTACACTATGACTTGGAAAAAAAATGGAAACAGTCATTTTCTTCCCTTTCACTTGTTTGTATTTCGCTCGAGTCACGTTCGGCGGAAGTCGGAAGCCGATCATCGCCCGACCGGAGCCGAACGCGGATTAGCAAACTTGCCTGCTAATTTTGCTAATAGCAGTGCGTGCGAATCTATGAAAGTAATATGACGGCTGTACGAAGCTTCTCGCGTCGCCGCTTCGTTTCGCGCAATGTCTGTGAATTTTAGCATTCACGAAATTTCGCAACTTAAATTAATTGAATTATTGCTAATCATGAAATAGCATGCTAATTAATATGCTAATGCTAATAATTCCATTACTAGGTTGAAATATCGAACTGAGGAGTAGTTAAAAAAAATGTAAGTCAAAACATGCTATAGTCAATGTTTTCTTCAATTGTTTGGCTTAAGCCTTATCGTTTTCTTTTATTTCAAGTACGACAGATTTATTTGGTATATGTAATGCATAATCAGTTGCTGTGGTTTCTTTTTCTGACTCTAAAGCTTTTTTGGTGAAACTCATATTTTAAACTTTGGTCTTTCTTTGGTTTGGAGAAATCTATATTAATTTCTTTATAAAATATTTGTCTGCATTGTTCTTGGGTAGCTTTAGCATAATTAGGTTTATTTTTAGTCATCCATTCAGCATAGAGAGAGTTCAGATTGGGAAAAGTAAGTGATTCTTCAAAATAAAGTTTCGATGTTCTTTGCCTTACGATTTTATCAATGTGTTAATTTGTAGCAATTCAAAATGAATAACATTGTATGTGAATATTCAATAACTGTAACACTAAGAAACTCTTGTCACCAAATACACAGTCTGGCCATAAATACAGTTACAATTAAAAATAAGAAGTAATTTAACACATTTGAATTCGGAATCTGTCATTTTTATACGATTGCACATTGTGTTTTCTATTTTGGGCCCCAATATATTTTATAATATTTTGCGATATTAAAATGGAGTGGGGCGATAAAAAGTACCGAATCGCTGTGATTGCATTACACAAAGTTGGTATGGAGCCAAATGCAATTTTTAAAACTCTCCATACGCTTGGTATTAGTCAAATGTTTGTGTACCGGGCTATCAATAGGTACAATGAGACCTCCTCTGTTTGTGACAGAAAAAGATCTGGTGAAAGACCAACTCTGCCATACCTAGCTTAGATATGAGTCCAGGACTCCTTACTATGATCGCTTGGCACTTGGTGGGGTTGACAAAACTCACGAGACCAGGACGAGATATGGCTTAAACTGTCGTTGATCAGATCGATCGCTGCAGACATTTCTGAGTTCTGAATAAATAAATAGTTTTAGAACTAATTGATCATTCTGAAGTGCTTAATATGACCTGATAGCAAAACATTTACCTTTTTAAGAGCCTTATAAAACCTAAAGGCATTATTTTTAACCTCGGCTCAAACGAAAATGTTACTTGGGACCCCACCAAACCATCACTGAAGTCGGGTAATGCCTACGTTGCAGTTTGCCGACTAATTGGAGGTTTGAGCATAAATACGGTCATTTTGTTTGTTAAAATTAGGGCATGGTATACCGGTATATTTTTTCATACCGGTATTGAAATTTCAATTACTGGTTTACCGAAATTTCGGTATCTATCCGGTATTTCTCAAAATACTGCTAGTTACTGTTTAAATTAGTATTTAAAGAGGGGAGGCGTGACGTGACTGATGAACGTCAGCCACGACCACCATCTCTAACACGGCCTCTCCTGACACCCTGGCGTCCTCGTCAGGTCTCGATGGTGAACTGGGCTGGGCGGTTAGATGACTTTCCGTGGAATCTTCAGGCACCAATTCTTCAATAGTCGGTAATGATGCACAAGCTTGGTCTTGCAAACTGGTGTCTTCCAATTCCAGATCCTCGTCAGTTTGTCGTGGTGGACTAGCCTGATTCGTCAAATTTCCCTCCAATGCCTCGTCAGAGTCCGAGTTTCCTGTAAATCGACAGAATGTCTTATTATGCGCACAAAAGTAAAGTGTTTATCACTTTAAAACTGTCTCTTTTTAAAAATAACAAACTAACAGATGTGCATCAAATAGGATAGAGTCATAGTAAGGAAGTTAAAGCTAGTAAGGTAGAAAAATACTTTGAACTTGTTGCATTAAAATGATCAAAAGAAAATAAGCATATCGAGGGTCATAACTTTGTGGGTTCGATGTACAACTTAATCATAAGTGATTTTACTAAAGAGCTGAAATTCTAAGTATAAGGCATAGGCTCCACTATTAAGCATACCATTGAACACAAACATATGGCATAGGCTCCACTATTAAGCATACCATTGAACACAAACATATGGCATAGGCTCCACTATTAAGCATACTATTGAACACAAACATATGGCATAGGCTCCACTATTAAGCATACCATTGAACACAAACATATGGGCGTAGGCT
This sequence comes from Pyrausta purpuralis, assembly GCA_963924145.1. Taxonomy (NCBI): domain Eukaryota; kingdom Metazoa; phylum Arthropoda; class Insecta; order Lepidoptera; family Crambidae; genus Pyrausta; species Pyrausta purpuralis. The sequence goes on along the minus strand of OZ001652.1, from coordinate 20,003,143 downwards.
CCACTATTAAACATACCATTGAACACAAACATATGGCATAGGCTCCACTATTAAGCATACCATTGAACACAAAACTATGGCATAGGCTCCACTATTAAGCATACCTGTCTCAATCTGTTAGCATAGGCTTCACTATTTAGCGTACTACACAGATAATGGACTCACCCTCAAAGAATGATGCGCACGTCTCCGGAGTCCACTCTCCTCTCCAGGGCACAAGGAACTGCGCCGCGGCGTATGACACCTTGCCGTACGCTCCAGTGAGGAGTTGAAGCTAATAACGGCCATTCTCCAGCACCTGGGTGACGCGGTATGGTCCGCGCATGCCAGGATCAAGTTTTCCCTGCGACTGAGATTACTTGATTACGAAAACCAAGTCGCCTTCCTTGTAAGTTCGTGGAGGATGGCGATCTTCGTTGACTCGCCTATCTTGTACTCATACAGTCGTGTGTGACTCGCCTAAGCGAAACGGAGGCGGCGGCGAAATAAATCGCTGTGCGGTCTGGCTATTTAAATTGGGTACACTATTATTAGAGAAAGGTTAAGGCGTTGAGAAACCTATAGGGTAAGCAGGTGGTGTGCGAAGGGCTAAAGAATGTCTTGGCACACTATCATTACGTTGTTGAAGATACTGAATATTTAACTCCTCCTGCACGTACTCTAGAGCTTGCTCAATACTATCTGGCCTCATACACCTTATACGAGACCCAAGAGGTTCCTTTAATCCTCTTTCAAACGCGTGGATTGTTAACTTCTTATAGAGCGTTCTCTTAGCTTCGATAGTGGTTGCGATGGTTTCATGCATTGTGACATAGGTCATTATTGTATCGGTTCCCAGTATATTTTCATGGAACGCTGCTTCAAGCACTGTTACTTCTGCTCGGACTCAGTGACTTAACCCGTCCCGTGATCACCTTTGTGGAGGGGGCGACACGGGTCGTGATACGATTTTTTTGATAACCTTGTTTTTGTCAGACTATCGAGCTTTGTATTTCATGATTTGTTCTATTATGCTAAATACAATCATCACTTAGGAATAAACATAATGCGACTCACCTTGAGGTGGCTGGAGCGGCTGATGCGTTGAACTGGATGCTGCGAATCATCAAGCGGTGCATATGTAGCCGCTGCCGTGCCGTGCCGTGGCTGACCCATCGGCAGATGTCGCACCACCTCACTCCTGGTTGCTGCAGTATCGTTGCCGGAGGTCTGGTTGCACTGGTTGCTCTTCCTTCACACTTTCCTCTTCTCGAAGTTGATTTTCGCAATGTCGTCGTGGCTTCTACTTGTAGTTTTCGAGCAATGATAAATAGGACAGTATCCGCAGAGTTCACGCAGCTGGTTGATTTTGAGCAGTCAATTTGTGATGTTTCCTCTTCTCCAAGTTGGTTTTCGCAATGCCGTCGTGGCTTCTACTCGTAGATTTTCGAACAATGATATATAGAACAGTATCCACAGAGTTCACGCAGCTTGTTGATTTTAAGCAGTCAATTTGTGATGTTTCGTCTTCTCCAAGTTGATTTTCGCAATGCCGTCGTGGCTTCTACTTGATGATTTCTCGAACAATGATAAATAGAACAGCATCCACAGAGTTCACGCAGCTAGTTGATTTTGAGCAGTCAATTTGTGATGTTACACGTACTTTCTTCTCGATGAAGTTTGGGGATGTCTTCCGCGTTAGCACGTGTCACTCGACGATGCCTTTCTCTCATGTTTTCCAAATCTTCTTGGTCCTTGAATCTTCCTTCGTCAGAGCCGGCAGCGTAAGGCCCGTGATTCTCGCACATCCCACTTCTGAGGTGTGACCGCGGGTGGGACGCTTGAATAATAAACACGTAGTATAATCTTCTCCAATATATTTATTTCAATAAAATAGCACAAAGTCAGAGAAAGTACAAATAGAGAGCATATTCTCGCATGAAGCTCGCTTTTATACAAATCAAAACCCTGAACAACAGTAGAAAACAGTGGGGACGACATCCGTTTCCATATCTGCACATTTACAATATATTTATTTGTAGGGATAAAAAATCTGCTAATTAAATATGTAAATTCATTTATTATTAAGTTATTAATCATACTAAATTTAGTTAGCATTTTAGATTATTATTTTCATAGTTACAATATTTAATATAAATCTAACCTCAACCAACTAATCAGAGTCAACTTCCTTTTGGCGCCAAAATGAACATTTGTTATACGGCAGATATAAAAATCTAATAAGTGTCCCAATAATCTTTTTAATAATTAATATACAATTAATAAAATACAATTCTTATAATTAAATCATTTAAATATTAATCCAAGTTATTCTTAGCCGAATAACATTCAACATGGTGGACACTTCCGACATTTACGTTAATCACAATATTTCAAATCTAGATAGGCATATGAATATAGTAATGTGTTGAACATATTATGACGAAGAGAATGTGTAATTTTGTGAATACAATGGGGTTACATAAGTCACACGCAGTGAGTATGTGGTTTAGTGCTCAAGTATACTATTACAGAACTAAGTAAATATGTGGGGCTGACTAGGATAGGGAATCGTCGTGTAACAATATTAAATGTGGGGTCATCACTAGTAAGACATTTGAAATGAATTGAAGTATTAGGAGTCAAACCCTCAAATTTAAGGAGATTAGTAAATACTTACAAATACACAAGAAAATGATGCACGGGTTCGTTGTAAAGATGCCTGAAGAGTGAAGATACAATACCGGAGGTGGTAGTCTCTACAGTTTATATCTATCGAAGTGCCAGTCCGTCCCTTATTAGCAGTGACTGATCGATCGACAATCGTTCGACGTAAACTGTAGAAACTACCGGGGTCGAACTGTTATATTGTTAACGGTGGTATTTTATTGGGTAAATAATAGAACGCAAAAAATGGGTAGTAATTATTTATTGTAAAAAAGCAAGTAAATATTTATTGTACAACAAGAAAAAAGTTATACATATAAAATAAGTTTGAACATACTAATAAATTAAGACATAGCTTATTATAAAAAAAAAAATAGCACTCCGGGAGTGCCGGCAGAAGTGAAAACTTGAATATCAACGTTGTGCATTTTTGATTTTTTGGAATAGTTAGGGAATAATTTTGAATGAATTGCTTTTATTATCAATATAAAAGTACTATCATTTTTGTGATAGAATACAATAATAATAATAATACAATAATAATAATAATATAATATTTTTATAGAATACAATATTTATTTATTGCGCTATCGTACACAAACATTACAATTTATATTATATTAAATTACATTAAAAAGTTTATCTCTCAGAAAAATCAACTTACATCCATAATTTCGCCAACCGTCTTACGGTTTTTCGATCAGCCCACGTGTCCTGACGCGAGTTTCACATTTTCCCCCCATCCCACAAAAGTGCTCAACGCCGCTAAAGAAGTTTTCACTTCAAAAAAAACATACACACATTCAGAAAAGCTATTATTACACCGCACCACGCTCCCCGCAGTGCGTGGAGTGGCAGATTCAATCATTATATGCAAGTACCTCAGTTCGGATAGGTAAACTGAGGTTGCATACAATTAATTGTACCACTCCGCGCACCGCGGTGGAGCGTGGTGCAGTGTAATAATCGCTGAACACAAACACACGACAGCGAATCAACTGGAACTGTGAAAATATAGAACAATTGATGGTCGGGTTGAGAAAAAAAAATGTATGCCACAACAGCCAAAATGGCCCTTATACTTTTAAAATAGATTTTCTATAGGAGATCGAATGTTATTGCATACAAAATTTAGGAACCATTCAGAAAGGATAATAAAAGATAATGCATTATTCACGCCGCCGTCCTTTCCGAACATGGATATCTTTCCTCGGGAGTTTTTGAAGGGAGTGCCAATCTACCAACAATCTCCGAAGCACATAGCCTCATCGCAGGTGACACATTTCAAATGCACCATCTTTCGCAACCTTGCGAAGACAAATGTGACATCGCATTCTCTAATCCTTGCCGAGGTATTCGGGTCTATGCACTATGTCCTTCCTCAACCTCATAGCTTCCTCAACAGGCACTACAATATCTCGTTGCGAGGAGTGATGAGCCGTCACGAGAGAATTAGCCAGCTGTTCGCGGAAGTTACGATGTGTGTAACTGAAAGCAAATCGCGACGGCCTAAAGAACTCAACAGTAATATGAGAGCGTTGTGCACACTGACGTTCAGCAGCCTTTTAAATATTTTCATATACCATTTCAGACATCTCTTTCTTTCCAGCAAGTACATGGAGAGTTTCTGATCTTTAAGATCAACGCCTTCCATTGTACTATTGTAATCTCTCACAGCTGTGGGCTTCACAAGCTCGCGTCCAGCCTTTCGACCAACGAAGGTTTCGTCGGAGTGGTAAGTCGAGATCATAGTTACCACTTTGGTGTCTTTCCATGCTATGCATGAAACATCACCAGAGTGGTAAGCTACGATCGAACTCTTGGCCACATTCTTTGAAATCTTGGAGATCTCCACTGGTACATGTTTGCGACTAACACGCAATGTCCCAAGACAATCAAATCCCATACTTTTGAGATACCGTGCCAACGAGGGACAATTATAATAATTATCCATCGTGACACAGTGCCCCCGACGTTCGAGACCCTTCAATAAATCGAGTACCTCTTGGGTACTCTTGCCAGCTAAGGCAGCACTAGGAGCGGCGAAATCACGACGTTCAGAATTCTTCCCAGTGTAAATATCGAATTTATAAAGATAGCCAGATTTAGACTCGCAAAGCTCGAAAGATTTTATACCAAAACGCGAAGCCTTTGACCTTTTTGCCTGAACTTAGGACAAGCGGTCAATGAAACGTCAATTGCAATGTCCTGGTGCAAGTTGTACAAGGACTCAAATTTACAATGTAAATGTGCGAGAACTGGCGCGAGTTTCCGCAACTTTATCGATAGTTGTACTCCACTTAACGGCAAATTTTGACTTGCATCAGAATTGTCCGTAAAGTGTAGGAATTAACTTAGCAATATGAAGCGGTTGTAGGTCATCAACTGTCTGAAATTGGCCATTTCTAGATAGCTGTTGACCTTCCAGTAATCATGCTGAGATGTACGTTGATCAATAAATACAGCTCGTCTACATCGGTGTCAACCCAACGACATAAACGAGATGTAGGCTTCATAGTGCCTGCTTCAGTTTCAGCCTCGATTACTTGTTTGGCATACCTAATTAATATAGTAGTTATAGACTGCTAAAAATAATGTAGTTTGAAATAAACCCTTTTATTTATAACAATAAAAAAATGCAATATCTATCTTTCCCGTTATTTTTGGTCACCCCGAAAGTTGAAAGAAAGTAAATTATAATACCTACATATATTATATTACAGGAAATTACATTTGAAAAAAAAACCTGGAAATTAATTGTTCGTCACATTTTAATCCTACGTAACAAAAAATAAAATATAAATCTTTGTATGAAAGTGCCAGACGCGATTGCGGAATATGTCGTCGACTGTACTTATCATGACCGGGAGCCGCCATTATACAGATCTTTGCTACGATCGGCTTTGAAGCAATAATGTTTGAAAAATACTCGATAACCGTCAAAACTGATAACTTAATCGAATTCTTGGATAAATTTTCTACAAAGTTTAATGCATTGCCTTTCAATACGAACAAATGTCATCAATTATATTACCGTGACAAAAGAAAACACACTAAAAAAATATAGTTAAAAAAAACTAAAAAAACACGCTTTTATAGCTAACCGAACTAAAAAGTAGAAAATAGTTTTTAATTACAAAGAGTTAGAGAATAATTCAATTCAGAGTAAAAAGCGTGGGGTGCATTTTACCATATTTTCATAACTTTTTACTATGTTTTTTTCATAACGGAGAGTTATGAAAAGAACATAGTACATGGATAGTTGCATGTAGAATAATTATAGCATTTAATATATCAAGCACCCCACGCTTTTTACTCTGAATTGAATTATTCTCTAACTCTTTGTAATTAAAAATTATTTTCTACTTTTTAGTTCGGTTAGCTATAAAAGCGTGTTTTTTTTAGTTTTTTTTTACTATAATTTATTTTTCATTTTTTAGATCGATGTTTCAATTAATAATTTGCGGACATGCGACACGCGATAGCTCTATCTTTCTAGTAAGAAAGATAGAGCTATCGCGTAGAAAGATAGAGGGAGTACCCTTACAGAGGATCCACGAAAGAATTTATTAATCCTGGCGGTCCTTATAAGGATATTAAGAAACTGTTATTAAATTATTGCATTGTCATCGATCCTTGATACGTGTGCAAAGTTTCAAATTAATCAAAAGATTCCATTACATACATACATACATACATACAACCCAAGCTAATAAAAGCGTGGTAATAAAAAAAAGGCTTGTAATAGTTCAGAGACTTTTTCGCTACTTAATTTTGTAAAATGATTAAAACCCGTATCAGAAACGTATTCTACGTTAAATTTCTAGTAAAAGTAGTGCAAACAATCACTCACTTCTTTAGTCCTTGCGGCATAATTATAATTATTTTCCCGTGGTTGACACTGTTTGAACGCCACTACGGAAAAAATGGCGATCAGGTCGACTAATATTACTTTTAATTTTTTTTCCGGTGCTGCCACTACAAAATTCTTTTGCCCAGCATTTACGAAGCTGGTAGATAAAACTGCAGAGTGAATTAAATTTTCTACCCATGAAAAGTTGTCAAGATAAATCCATAGACACGACCTCAAATGTTATGTTTGTGTTAGGCACACCACGTGTGTGTAGGACGCTAGCGGTACAGTTTGAGTTACGCACACGTGTGGTGCGCAGGATGTTTGACGAGTTAAACAAAGAAATGCAAGACGTTGCTTGTTACCGAGAAGTGAAACATCAGCGCTAGGTGAATCGCCAACCATCAGTGATTATCCATCAATAGAAAGCACTGTACGTTCAAATTCTGTTGAATGTTCAAATAGAAACATTTTTGTACCAACACTAGACTTCAGTGATCTAAGATATGAACAAGAAGTAGAATTTTCCAACGCAATTTAAGATAGGTCAACAGAACCAATAGGATCACTGAATAACCATAATGCTCATCAATCTACGCAAAAATCAACACTATTCAGAATATATATAATATTTTCTACTGATGAGTTACTAGTTGATGATAACTGTCTATTATTGTACAGGCTTAGAGATTTATGAAAAGCTTAATTTAGTTTTGAGCACATTGTGTCCTATGGCGAACGACTTAAAATACAAGGGAAGCCAGGTAGTAAATATAAGTATTGATGACCAATTTCTCATACTTTTGATAAAGTTAAGGATTAAGAGTTGTGATGATATTTTGCTGTTATCCAAACTTATTTTTGTGACCTGGGTATATTTTACTTATGATGTATGGTCACGTACAGACATTTTGCCTAAAATAGAATTAGTGGATTATAATATGTCTTTTTAGTTCAAGCAATACCAAATACTACTAGGATAATTATTGGTGGAACTGAAATACCTATAACTAAACCAAAAAATCCGACATCATAACAAGCTACCTTCAGTTCCTATAAAAACAAAAATACTATGAAGTTTTTAGGTGGGGCTACTCCTGGGGGCTTATTCACTTACTGTTACGAGGGATATGGGGGCTCCGCTTCAGATAGGCAGATGATAGAGCGCAGTGATTTGCTTGAAAAGTGTAATTCTGTAGACAGTATCATGGCTGACTGATGTTTTAATGTTCACGATATATTTGCATCGAAAAATATTGGCATAAATAGTAGGGATACTTTCCTCAAAGGAAAATCACAGCTCTCAGGAGCAGTAGTCAAATGGCATAGGCAGCTAGCAAGCCAAAGAGTACACATTGAAAGCCTGATTGGGCTAAGCAAACATTTACAAAATTAAAATCAGATTTAAATACTTATTATGAGCCCTTAGCCTCCAGAATATCTTTTATATGTGTAATGCTATGTAATTTTCGGCAAGGGATTGAGAACACAAATAAATAATATATTTTTCACACTACCTACTCGGCAATATTCAATTATACATCAAGTAAACCTGACTCAAAGTAAGTAATCGAATCCCTGAGGACGCAATGTTGTATGAAATTTCATTACGCTCCTAGGGAGGCAATGTGATTTGAATTTCGAATAAGAGTTCGAAGGCATAGGCTAGACACTAGCTCGGTCCGCACCATAGAGAACATATTTCGAATTTGACATGGCAGCCAAGAATTTAAGCACGAATGGAACAAAAAAAGCAAGCGTTTCTAAAAAAAAGGAATCAACGAAGAAGAAGAAAGCATATATATTTTAAGAAATTACAAACAATGTCTCAGAATGAAAGAAAAATTTCGTAAAACTATCGAGCGACGAAGTTTATGACACCGGAGTCCATTAGATGTAAAGTTGCTAGTATTGTTAATAATACTAATTTACTGCCAAAAAAGTCAAAGGATATATGTTTTCTTATACGAGTAGATAAAGTAAGTTTTTTGTAGTATTTTTTATTTCCTCGTAGGAAGTATGAAAAGCAGAGTATTATCCTCGGGGATAAAGATGTCTTGGTCTTGGGCGAGCTTAAATCCCTTGCTTCACTCAGTATTCTACTTTTAATTCCCTCGCTATGCACGAGAGTAAACACTATTCTCCCTCGCTGCGCTCGAGAGTTAACTCTCGAATCCTTCGATACGCTCGATATTTAAGATGACGCCCGTGACGTAAGACATCACTTTACCCTTTTGGTGAATAAACTACCATTTTTACCTAATAATTTGTTTTTATTACACCATTCTAATATGACATAAAACAAAGTAACAATTTATTAATTAAACCTTCTATTTATAAGAAAACAAGCACAACTTGTTCCTAATCAAAGATATGTTAATAATTTCTAAATATACCTATATATTTATTGAACAAGGCTCCTTTGAAATGGTGATGAAAGAAATGCACAAGTTTTGCCACCACGTCTGATATGAAAACATAATCTCTTGTTATATAAATAATTTTCGTGTCTAAAAAAGTGTATGTAATTTAATTGCAATTTTTTTTCTTGGCACAGTATAGCTACCCTTGTATTTGGTAATAATATATGCTAGTTTTTTTAAACATAGCTCCCAACCAATACTTTTTATACAGATGTAGCACAGTTGTTTCATCTATTTTTCGATGCCTGTTCGAATGTGGACACTTCACTTCTATGACAGTCTTTTCTCCTTGGAGACCATCAGGAGATGCCGCCAGAAATGGATACTCTAAAGAAATGAAAAACCCGAACTCTCTGAATGACAAATCATATTCTAAACCATACTTATGTATTGCCACTGGTTCATTAACAATATCATGTGTGGTAGCCCGTGATATTTTTTTTTAAACAATATCTGGGTAGCAAATTAATTTAGACTCATTAGCGTAAATGTAAATGACATTCAGTATGGAATATGCTGGCTATAATTCTGTTTTCTCTAACCTTGTGCCATTCTTGATTCTTTGCATGGCCACAGGTTAAATGCTCTTCTTCATGTTTTTTTTCTGAACTGATTTGATGTATTTATATATTTTTTTACAAAATGTCCCGGCAATCTTCTTTTTTTCCGATGTTTCTTTCCGATATTTTCTGTTTGATTGGCATTGAGCTTGTTGATGTACCAATGCAAAAATTTCGTATTCTGGTATTATAAGTTTGCTTGTCTATTGTTCCAATAGGATAGGGGTGAAATAGGACCTTACTTATGCAGGTTTCTTTTTGATGGCAGCCTATTAGCTTTTAACGGTGAAGCAGAAACACTTTCGTGGGTTGATGGAAACTTTGCAGTTTTTGTGTGCAAACTAAGTGCGTTAACATTGTTTTTGTTCTCCTCATGTCTTCAGCAGCAAACAACACAACAGCAGCATGCTTGCAGTGGGTTTCCTTGTTACTACCTACAGCGCACTCGTTCATTGTTTCATCCACACTTCCATCCATTTGCAGCTTACAGTTTACTTCATCATAATGTAGCTTTTTCATTGACGTCTTGCAGACCCCTTTTGGAAACGTAACATCACATTGCTTAACTGATCTCAAAACTAGTAAGTATCTAAACTCATAAAGCATTCATTCGTCATCAGTTTTTTTGTTGAACCTAAAAGAACCAAAATATTGATGTGAAAACACACATAGATAAATTGATATTTATTAATGATACATATATAGATACAAACAACTGACGCCTGTTTCCTATTGGCTTAGGCAGAAACCATGGATTTTCAATTTGCAAGATCCTAACACACTGCTACATTAACTTCTACTAACATTAACCTCTTCAAGGAAACTCGTTGTTTTGAGGTGGCTTTTGATCTAAATTTTTCATGGAGCAGTTTCTATTGGCCTAAATAATAAACTATCCATGTAAGTTACTCATTTGTCTTACCTTGAGAAACAGGTGTGAATGTGTTGTTTCGAAAGCGGTGGTAATATTGTATTGCTATTAACATCTCGAAACAGCGGCTCTTCCGGTAAATCCATTTAGTGTTCAGGACTATCTAGTATAGAATTTTTAAAGTTGAAGTTCCTGTCGTAGGCTTCCAATCTAGGAATGATAGAAACATAATTATGTATATTTTTAGAGGTTATGTCGAGTTCACAATTTTTTATCCTTTAGAAATGGTAGGGTTTATATTGGGACGTGTAAAAGTGCCCCTAGTATTAAATTATTTGCATAAATAAATGACTTATAAACCTGGTATTTTTTACAAGAAGCTTTTAGTTTAGACTTTATTTGATCAAATTTAATCCTAGATTTGCTATGAAAACGTGTATAGGATAAAAAAAAACACTATGTTTTCTTACATGTCGACTAGGACAGCTTTTTCCCCTTTCAACAAAGCTATTCTTAACTCTTCCTTTAGCCTATCCACACGCCAGAAGGAATACATTGAAGTAATTCCACAAAAAAGGGCCTAGTCAAAAAAAGTTCTTAAATCCACAAAAGCAAAAGAGTATTCAAAGCAAAAATATTTGACATGTAACAAACACACAGCGCCCTCTACCAAAAAGTTTTGCGTAATCTTCCCTATTGACATTCCAAACATTGTAGTTCAACAGTTTTAGTGTAGATGGCGCTAATTGTAGCGACCTTAAGGAAATGTATGCATAATCTATGTTTTTTGTCTCTCTTCTCTTTGAGCAATGTAAGTGCCCGTGTCTGCTTTTTACAATATATAATTCTATAAGAACCTGAGAAAGTTTTGCTTACATGTGGACCCGAACCAATATTAAACATGGTCCTAATGCCAGGAATATAATCAGCGACAGAAAATAGCTAATGCTTTGTATGCCGTGTTTGCATCCGTAGCGTCGTTGCATAAGTTCTACGAACCTGCTAAGTGTTGAATAAGACGGGCGGAGAAAATTTCGACGACGCTGTGAGCGAGGTGAATCAAGAGCAACAAAAGCTTATCAATTAACGAACATATATACACAGTCAGGCCATAAATACTGTTACAATTAAAAATAAATAAGATATTACATTTGAATTTGGAATTTGTCATTTTTATACGAATCCTCATTGTGTTTTCTAATTTTGGCGCCAATACATTTTATAATATTTTGCGATATTAAAATGGAGTGGGGTGATTAAGAGAACCGAATCACTGTTATTGCGTTACACACAGTTGGTATGGAGCCTAATGCAATTTTCAAAACTCTCCATACGCTTGGTATTAGTCAAATATTTGTGTACCGGGCTATCAATAGGTACAATGAGACCTCCTCTGTTTGTGACAAAAAAAGATCTGGCCGTCAGGCAGAAATCCTGTCCGAAAGCAAAAGATTTTATCTCGGAAGATGAAGATAGCACCCAAAACCATGTCGCGTATTTTAAAAGATGACTTAGGACTTGCAGGCTATAAGAGACGCACTGATCATTTTTTAGCTGATTGTTTAAAAAGGAATTGGATGGTTAAATAAAAAAAAACTACTGAAGCGGTACGCAATGGGTGGTCACAGAAAAAATTTGTTTACGGATGCGAAAATCTTTACAATTGAACAACATTTTAACAAACAAAATGACCGTAGATATGCTTAAACCTCTAAGGAGGCTTCCCAATTAGTCGGCAGAGTGCAACGTGGGCATTATCCGACATTAGTGATGGTTTGGTGGGGTGTTAGCTATGAAGGAGTGACTGAGCCATATTTTTGTGAAAAAGGTATCAAAACATCGGCACAAGTGAATCGAAATACCATTCTCGAGAAGGTAGTTTAGCCCCTAAACAACACCATGTTCAATAACCAAGCATGGTCTCTCCAACAAGACTCGGTGCCGGGTCATAAAGCTCGGTCCACGATTTATGACCCGGCGCCGAGACTTTGGTCTTCATCAGCTGAAGACTGGCCGTCGTCTAGTCCCAATCTTTATCCGCTGGATTATGATTTATGGTCAGTTTTAGAGAGTACGGCGTGCTCTAAACGCCATGACAATTTGGAGTCCCTAAAAAAATCCATACAATTGGCAGTGAAGAAATTTCCCATGGAAAGAGTGCGTGCTTCTATTGATAACTGGCTTCAACGTTTAAGGGACTGTATTGCAGCCAATGGAGACCACTTCGAATATGCTTTTAATATTTCAAATTGTTTTATATTAATTTATAAAACTAACACACAGTAAAAGTAATAAATATTATTTGCATTAAAAAAATGATTTTCTTTGTGACAAAGAGAAAAGACAGAAACCATTAGAAAGTTATGGCAAGACTAGGTAAATAGGCGTATTACGCTTGTAGAGGATGAGCTAGGAGATATAACAGGCGTGAATTCCACCGCTATGCTCCATGCTGCGTCGGAACGACTCAACGGACTATTTAATAAGTTGGAGAACATCAACCTCGAATTAGATTTAAGAGGGTGAAAGAATTGAAAGCAAATGCCTGACTCTTCTGGCTAAATTGCGGGAACAACGTGAAATTTTGAGGCAAAAAACAGCATCGTAAAGCGGCGCTTCTGGCTCAAAAACTGAAAATCGCCCCATTTACCAAAGATATCACTGCCCAAATTTAGTGCCTGGTTGGTGAAGCTGCGTTTCGATCTCCACGTTGGAATGTACAAGCAAAAACTACTTAAAAACCTTGTCGGCGATATTGTCTCGATATGATAACTTATAGTAAATTACCGTTTACAACACATTTTCAGCCTTACTTATAAACGTTGCTTAAAATTAAGACACAGATAAACAGTCAATTAAAAAATATGTTTACTTAAAAACGTTTGTTAACGTTAACAACATCTTAGTGACAATTTAATAGCTGTCAATTTAAACAGCGTCTTACCCTTTTTTATTTTTTAAGTTCTAATTACCAAAATGGCGGATCAAATTTGAACCAGCTGATTTTAATGAATGACGTTGACACGCCACGCACGTTACGTGGCGTGATTTTCGTTTTTCCGTTGTCTTTGTGCGCGTACTTATTGAATTTAAAAATGGATGTTTTTGAAAATGGAAATATATTAAACACTTTCCGGAACAACATACAAGAAAAAAGGAATTTAGGAGATATAAGGGCTGTTAGTAAAAGGCCGAAAGTGTACAGCGTAAAAAGATTTTAAGTCACGGTATAGATTTAGCAAAGAACTCTACCGTTTAAATTTTTTTCTTCCGTTTAAGACGAAGCTTCTCCTGATGCAAACTCTCATTATATCTATTATTGATTACGCGGACTCTTGCTGTACTAACCTCACTGAGGCACTTACTGACAAGCTTGAACGTCTTCTCAACAGATTTATCTTTGGCCTTCGCAAATTTGACCATATTTCCAGCTACAGAGCGCAACTTAACTGGCTTCCAATTCGACAACGTCGTAATTCTCGTATTCTCTGTGTTCTGTACGGTATTTTCTATAACTCCCTATCACATTCTTATCTTAAGGATATGTTCTCTTTCCTGTGTCAAACTCATGATCGCTCTCTCCGTTCTTCCGAAGATCTCCGGCTAGGCATTCTGGCTCTTCGCTCCTCATTCCAGTCCAAGTCGTTAACAGTAACGGCCACACGGTTGTGGAATACACTTCCTCTGGAGATTAGGAGGTCAGAGACGATATTGTCTTTCAAGAACAAACTGCGTAAGTTTCTGGCTGCATAATTGCGAAACTTGTAAAGTATATAAGTATGTGTATTTTTAAGTTATTTATGTTTTTGGTTGTTATGGATATAATATATATTATACTTATGTTTATTTAGTTTATAATCCTCAATGTTAATAATGGTATGTATATAATATTATTATGTTTATTTCATATTCTATTGTTGCGTTTTTATTGTTTTCGAAGTGATATCTTTCTACGTTCTCCTGCACCCTCCAAAATCTTTCTGCATGATCTAAAGGTACGACTGGGAGATAATGCTTTAAGCATTAAGTCCACCTTTTGTACACTGTTATTTGTGCAATAAAGTTTTTAAATGAAATTAAATAAAAAATAGCTCAGAGTCTGGCTTTGTATTTTCGGTCCTCCATTATTTGTGTCTGTAAATATATTTTAAAAAAAACTGTTATTAACATTGATAGAATCCAGTAAGTTGTTGGTCAAGCGATGTCATCACTGTACTAACTGCACTTTTAATAAATTTAATATTTACACGCTTGATTTCTGAACGACAAAACCAACATTTGACAGTTTATTTTCTAAAAACTTCGTATTTCATATGTTTGGCGCCTAACAGTTGTTACGCTGTTTACCGCGCATATTACAAATTCGTTTTTTTGTGAAATAGTGGTGAAAACTGTAACGAAAAATTGTTTCTGAAAAGAATAAAAGGTAAGTGTAACGTATTCATGTCATAGTTTTGATAATTATGGTACTTTTACGAAATAACAGTTGTTTTGTTAGTGATGTATAAATACATCACTATGAAAAATCAGTACTATTGCCATTCAATAATTTGTTTCGTGGTCCTTAGAGTTTCTGAGAAGTATTTGTTATTATTTTTGTATAAATTACAAAAGTGCTGTGATTCTATTAAACATTTATATATATATTTTAGTTAGAGAACCTTTTTCCTACGATTATATATCTTTCAATACATTTTTTTAAGGATGGCGAAGGGATTACAAGAGAGGGACATCGAGTATTTATTAGCTGCATTGGAAGATGGTGATGTGTCTGAAGATGGGTTGGATGATGAGAATGACGATGAGGAAGGATTTTATAATGACGCCAGGGAAATCATGGAGGATTTGTTGGGAGAAGACATTGCCAACGACGATGAAACCAGTGATGAACCTACTCCTGAAGTTAGACAAGTTTCAGAAGACTGCGATCCGCCTCTCCTTATTGAAGATGAACAGGAGATTCAGTTTGACAAAAGAAAACTAATTTGGAAAATAGGTAACTTATCATGCGATGAAACTTCAATAACTTATGAACCCAACCCTACAGATAAAAACATTTTAGATCTGGACACCCCTTACAAATGTTTTAGTCTTTTTTTTACCCCGGATTCATTACTAAAAATTGTTAACGAGACAAATCTGTATTCTTGCCAAAAAAACCCAGCTCATCCGATCAACATAACATGTAGCGACATAAAAAAAATTGTAGGAATTCTTTTATTTATGTCTGTTGAACATTTTCCGAGTGTGCGGTCGTATTGGAACGAAAAGTTCGGTTACAACCCTGTAAAAACCGTTATGCCTGTCAATAAATTTGAGCAAATACGAAGTTTGCTGCATTTTAACGACAACACAAAGCACTTGCCGAAAGAGCACCCGGATCATGACCGGTTACATAAAATCAGACCTGTAATAGAGCACCTAAATAAAACGTTTTCATCGATACCTTTAGACCAACGCCTCTCTATAGATGAGCAAATGTGCTCTACTAAAATTGCACATTTCCTCAAACAGTATCTCCCAAATAAACTATTGCGCGTGGGTGTGTGTGCGCGGTATTTACTACACTCCGAGACTATCAGAAGGTTTTAGGGAATGACGAAAACAACAGAGTCAGTTCACGAATGTCCGGGTATATTGTTTCTTAATTTGGAGGTTACACAGTCCGAAAATAACTTAAATGTTACGAGCCTAGTAAGTATGCCTAGGTGTCTAGATTCGAGAACGAGCGGGAGACGACTGGCGTGTATTCGCTGCGCGCCCGACTCGGTATTTATTTTTGCTTACAACGCAGTAATGTAACCCTACATCACACCCCTCCTAAAATTTGGGAAAATTCAAATTATATAAACCAAATTTTAAGCGAATAGAATTGGAACAAATTAAAAGGTACGCACTCTTAAGACAAAAGTTGTACAGTTCTATTTTTAGATCAACTTATAACTTAGAGTATTGCTTAAGATTAATTTTGACACAATATAATTAGCATTTACATTGGTAGTTATTATGTAATACGTTTTACAATACATACGTTGAGTTAGAAATGTACGTTTACATTATAAGATTATAAAATAAGAAGATTTTGAAATACATTGTTAACAATCGATTAATTGTTTTATTGATTGGAAGTTACAATAATGGTGATCCTTTAGTCAAAACATGATGTCCATTTGAGGAAAAAAATGGATTTAAAAGAGGAAAATTATGCTGATAATCGTAAACTGAAAAATAACTATGCTAAGAAAATACTACTGTCGTAGGTATTTGGGTTTGCTCGGTACCTGTGGTTACTCTCTTCCTCATGATGTCGTTCACTGCGGCCGATATGCGGTTCCCAACATACCGTTTGGCGCCTTGGCGACACTTGTTACCAAAGATGCAGATGATGATAATTACGCCACATGCCAGGAATGGTAGGATAATGACTCCATACAGCTCCACTTTGGTTTGTAGTTCGTTTACCTGAATGATTGGTGCTGATTGTGTAATGATGTTTTGTTGATCTTTTGAGTAGTATTGTCCCATTATGATGATAAAAAATGATGGGTCTGTTCCGTTGACTGTTTGTACCGAGCGATGCTAAAAACTAATTTAAAATAAATGATTACTTACTTATTACTTACCTATCGAAACGTACAGGCGGCCTGATTGGTTCCATACTCTGAGATGGTGTGCCTGCTTATTTTTGCGCGTTGACAACTAATGCAAGATTTCGCCCATTTATTAATGTCTAAATTCATACCGAGCCAAAAAAATCTATCGGTTATCATTTTACGCGTAGCTTTGATGCCAGGATGACTTAAATTGTGTATGCTATCGAACACATTGCGTCTAAAATCGTTAGGCAAATATGGTCTAACTTGAGATTTTGAGATTTCGCAAAATATTTGTTTTTTACAAGCGGGCAAATACATTTTCTTTAACTGAACATTGTTATTTGCAACTTTACTCGTCGGAATGTGCGATACAATGAAGTCATCGTGTTCCTGCGACTCAGCTAATTGTTCGTAGTCAATACTCGTGGGACAGGAAATAGTCGCGACGCGCGATAACGTGTCGGCTACGACGTTCTGCTCACCGCTAACGTGTCGAATGTCGGTGCTGAATTCGCTTATGAACATTAACTGACGCATGCGTCGCGGTGTTTCGGAGTCTGTACCGATTTTCGTGAACGCGTGTACTAGTGGACGATGGTCCGTGTAAATTGTTAAAGGACGACCTTCGAAAAGTTTGCGAAAATGCTTTATGGACATGTATATTGCAAGTAATTCGCGGTCATACGTGCTATAACGTTGTTGCGTATCTGATAAACGTTTCGAAAAATACCCTAGCGGTTTCCACATGCCTTTATCTAGCTGTTGTAGAACTGCGCCCACGCAGGTATTCGATGCGTCGGTCATGAGTGCTAGCGTAGCGTCTGTGTGCGGGTAAGATGACGTGACTGCTTTAGCCAGTTGTGACTTACATTCGCAGAATGCTGCTTCAGCGTCCGTTGTCCAAACAATGGGTGTCTTGTCGTTCTTTTTAGCGTTGTGTAAATATGTCGATAAAATACTTTGACTTATGACTGCGTGCGGTAAATGTTTACGGTAAAAGTTTAACATACCTAAAAATCTGCGGAGTTCGCTGACGTTTGTGGGTTTTGGAAACGTAGAAATAGCCTGGACCCGTTCCTCTGTGGGTCGTATTCCCTCAGCTGATACGTGATACCCAACAAAATCTAACTCGGTAGCCCCGAAACAACACTTAGATAAGTTAATTGTTAGGCCGTACCTGACAAGTCGTTCGAACAGTAAGCGTAGATGTTCGCGGTGCTGCTGTTCATCATTACTTCCAATTATGACGTCATCAACAAAAGAAAATAAAAAATCAAGACCTTGTAATACGGTATGCATAAACCGTTGAAAGTTTTGGGCTGCATTCCTTAGTCCGAAAGGCATTCTTATGAACTAGAATAGGCCGAAAGGCGTGATGACGGCTGTTTTTTCAACGTCGTCAGGATTCACCGGGATAAAATGATACGATTTATTAACGTCGATGCGAGAAAATATTTTTTTACCTGCTAAAAAGTACGTGAAGTCGTCCATGCGGGGAATTGGATAGCGGTCCGGCTTGGTGATGGCGTTGAGCTGCCGGTAATCACCACAAGGCCGTATGTCGCCGTTTTTTTTCGGTACGACGTGCAATGGGCTCGCCCACGGGCTCATCGATGGTCGGCATATACCTAATTCCTGCATGTGTAAAAATTCGTCCCTTACCCTTTTATATCGGTCGGGCGGCAAAGGTCTGGCCCTGGCGTGCACTGGTGGTCCCTTTGTTTCGATGAAATGGAAAACAGAGTGCTGCGGGGGTTCTTTGAAAGATACTGGTCTTGTTATGCTAGAATAATAATCCAATAAATCGCGATACTCGTTTTTATCGTCTATCGTTTTGACTGATGGATCGTTACATATAGAGATTTGTGCGATAGCGTTAAGTTTCGTTATGTTATCAATTAACCTTCGGGAACTTAAGTCGACTAACGATTATGGGTTGTTTAACATTTGCTATGATGAAGGTCCATCGAAATGCGCGTCTTAATTTTAAGTCTAAGGTCATGGTGTGTGTACCAAACGTTTTTATTTTAGTACCGTTGGCGGCAAATAGCGTAAATTGACTATCTGTATTTACCATTGCACGTTTGATAACGTTAGTCGGAAGGACTGATACATTTGCCCCTGTATCTACTAAAAAACTAAGTTTGCTATTGCGATCAAGAATACAAAAGCGACGGTTAGTACCTCCAATGCAGTGTTCCGTCGTTGACTGCACGGCGTTCAGTTTCCCTTGGGCTTTTCCGTTTTTTCGTTCCAGGCGCATGGGTTACGGCATTTCTTCGCTTTTCTCCCGAACCGATGGTGGTAGTAGCAAAAACGTTTGTCGTTGTTTGACGTGGTTGGTCGTTTATCGTTTCGGCTGGCGCTGCGATTTCTTGCTGGCTGCGAAGGTTTTCCGTACTGTCTGCTTTTTCGTAATTCCGCGACTTCGAGGGTTAGGTTCGCTATTGCGTCAGCTAGACCGTCCGGTTGATGCGATACCGATGCGACCTCGATCGGTTTGCTGGTCTCCATTACTTTGTCAGCGACCGCGGATAATTTGTCGACGTCCTCGAGACTGGTAGCGGCTAGCACGGTGCGTACAGCTGCCGGGAGATGGTTTTGCCACAAAACAAGTAGTGTTTGCTGCGTCATTCTCGAGCCTGCGAGTGTTTGCATGCGACGAAGTAACTGTGAAGGTTTTTGTTCGCCGAGCTGCATGTCTCCGATTAGTTTCTGGATACGTCGAGTCTCCGATTCCTCGTAGGCGGTGGTGAGGCGTTGTTTCAGCGCTTTGTACTTCCCGGTTTCCGGTGGGGACGTGAGAAGATCGGCCACCTCCTGGATGACTTGTTTGCCGAGCTTGGCGATAAGAAGCTGGTAACACGCTTCGTCGCTGGCTTTTTGCGGTCCGACGACTGCCTCGAATTGGATAAACCATAGCGCCGGTTGGTCCGTCCAGAAGTCCGGTATACGAGATGATACGGATATCTGCATGACGTCTGGTTTCTGATCTGTTTCAGTCATGTTGACGTGGTGGTTGTATGCCCGATGTGAACCGTGGTTGGTGTGCTCGTTCCCGTATCCGACTTGAAGTTGAGTCGCCGCCACGTGGTCACCAAGTGTTCCGAAACGGGTGTCACCAATTTATTCATCATCAGATCAGAAGGTTGCGTGTTCAAATCACGTCGGGGTCACCAATTTATTGCGCGTGGGTGTGTGTGCGCGGTATTTACTACACTCCGAGACTATCAGAAGGTTTTAGGGAATGACGAAAACAACAGAGTCAGTTCACGAATGTCCGGGTATATTGTCTCTTAATTTGGAGGTTACACAGTCCGAAAATAACTTAAATGTTACGAGCCTAGTAAGTATGCCTAGGTGTCTAGATTCGAGAACGAGCGGGAGACGACTGGCGTGTATTCGCTGCGCGCCCGACTCGGTATTTATTTTTGCTTACAACGCAGTAATGTAACCCTACAAAACCAAATAAATGGGGATACAAGCTCTTCGTTTTGTGCAGTCTCATGGGGTACGCATACCGATTTGAAATTTATTCAGGGCAAGACAGCAAGAAAGATAAACCAGCAGCTGAACCGGACTTAGGAGTAACGAACAATGTGGTTTTACGCTTGGCGAGGGTGATTCCGAGGATGAGAAATCACATCGTATTTTTCGATAATTTCTACACTTCCTTGCCTCTCGTGTATTACCTGGCTAAACAGGGGATTCACTGCGTTGGCACTGTCCAGCAAACCAGACTTCCGAACTGTCGTCTACCAGACAAGAAGGACTTATTGAAGGCATCAGTCCCTAGGGGAACCCATGAAGAGAGGACGGCGCATTTCGACGGTGTTGATTTTTCAGCTACTGTATGGAAGGACAATAAAGTAGTAACGCTATTGTCAAATTACATAGGCTCTCAACCTATGGGAAAAGTCGTGCGTTTCGACAAGAAACAGAAACGTAAGATAGAAGTGCCTTGTCCCAAAATTGCACAGGAGTACAATATGCATATGGGCGGAGTGGACCTTATGGGTAGTTTCTTAGGACGCTATCGCATCCGTGTCAAGAGTCGGAAATGGTACCTTCGGCTATTTTACCACCTTTTAGACTTAGCCGTTATAAATTCCTGGGTGTTGTTCAAAAAGAACCGCATCGCAAAGGGCATTCCCACAAAACAACTGCCAAATCTTGGCCAGTTTCGTAATGAATTGGCTGATACCCTTTGCAATATGGGATCAACCAATGGCAGCAAAAGAGGACGACCAAGTAATGCCTCTCTTGACGAAGAATTGCAGGCAAAGAAACAAAAAGGTCTTAGTCATCCAATTCCAAGTGTTGATGTAAGGAAAGATAGTATAGATCATTGGCTTGTCTTTTCTAATCGTCTTAGGTGCAAAATACCTAATTGCAAAGGTACTATACAATGGTCATGCTCTAAATGTAACGTGCCTCTTTGTCTGAATGCAAGAAATAACTGTTTTAGAGATTTTCACCTGTAATAGTAGTTATATCAAGATATTATACCTCCTTTATTGTTTAATTGAAATGTCAGCTGGTTGGAACCTATTTTGCATAATGATGTAGAAATACATCAACAATGATTTTATAAATAAAACCATATTTTTATTACTATGATTTTTTTATTTATTTTTCCCATAATCTATGGAGCTTTTCCCATCTATTTCAATTTATTACGAAAAAATACAAAAAATCATGCATTTAAGGGTTAAATGAAATGATGTTTCCATATTAAAATTTTGAATATTTAATAGCGCTTTCACGTGATTATGGACTAACAATTTAGAGTTATTATACCTCTCATTGAGCAAATCCCAAGCTATTGTGTAATTTTCTGCCGTGCATTCTATTGACTTAATAACTTGAGCTGCCTGACCTGATAGCGATGTACGCAAATAATGGAATTTACGAATGTCATCAAGCTGGGTGGAATTGTGAATCATAGAAAGGTAGATGTCTCTAAACTCTAACCAATTTTCAAACAACCCGTCAATGGAGAGTAGTGAAATAGTAGGTAGGTTATTTAACGATGCTTCAAACTTAGAACTATTACTGGTCGTATCTGAAAGACTAAAACGTTTTATCAAACTATTAGCTTCTGCCATGGTTTCGTAATAAGAATTTTCGAATGATTCACGATGTTCTAGCTGAATCGCAATATTGCTATCTAATACCATGAGCATTTCGATAGAACTTTGAATCTTATTAAATTCATTAAACAATGATTTGGCTATTTCACTACGCAATTTTAATTCGGTAACTTGTTTATCGCTAGGAAGAGAAGAGCTACGCAAAAAAATTACAAATTTTGTGAACAACGTTAGTCTACCTTTGATAGATCCGCGTTTTTTGTTTAATACGCACAACTTAGGACTACTAACGGTCACGTTTTCAACACTCATTTTGATGATTTGTAAAAAGTAGGGTACACACTAAATTCCTGTAAACACCGTACGTGGCTCGTGTGGAAGCACAAGAAGGTACATAGAGGAACAAGCACAGCTTTAGCAAAATTTGAATGGATAAGATGGGGGAAAAGGAACGATTTAGCCAGACCCTTTGCTGATCCCTCGGTGTGATGTGGATGATGCGGCGTCGAAAAAGTCGTCCACTATGTTGACGACTCTACGGTTTCAGTATTCCTTCCTATGTGTGTGTGACTGACTTAGACTGCTAACTTGTTATGTGTAGTACTTAGATGAAGACGGGTAAATCAAGCGATTTTAACCAAGATATTAGGATTTATTATTTACAATGATAAAAAGTATACAATATTTGACATAAAGCGAAATGAGAGACGATAGTGCCCGTGCAAGAGCTTTCATAGATCGCTGCAGCGCCTTCTGTCGGTTTGGTGTGGTACTCGTAGCTTGTAGTATAAAGATAAGACATAATAGATGCGGTGCTCGACGAAAGCATAGTCCTGGGTTGATGTTTCGCAAGCGCTCCGATAGATGGCTCTTAACAACCACTAACATTAAAGTTCGAAAAAAAGACTGAAATAACAGTTTTCTTTAAAATTTTATTGGGTAACTTAAACAATTAATAATCCGTGTTTCTACCACGAACACTAACAACACAAGAACATCGGTTTGGCATACTCAAAATGAGTTCATCCAAATCACGCTGTGGAATGGCCGCCCATGTTCGTTGCAACAGCAAAAAAGGTCTTCTTGCGACTTGATACCCTCCATATTCGGCAGAGCTCTTCTCTATAGCATATCCCATGCATGCTCAATCGGGTCCAAGTCTGGCGACTGAGCAGGCCAGGGCAGGACATTGATGTTAGCTGCGGCGAGAGTCTGTCTTACAACTCTTGCGGTGTGCGGTCGTGCGTTATCATGCATTAACTGAAATAAGGGACCGATTTGCACTTGTAGAGGAACGATGACGTCTAATACAATCGTCTCAGCATAAATTTGAGCGTTGAAGTTGCCTCTGATCCGAATCAAATCAGTTCTTCCGCCGATCCAAATACCCGCCCATACCATGATGGTTCCACCACTATAAGGATGGACTTCCTGGCAGGATTTTAATCGCTGTTGGCGTCCAGGGGTTCTCCAGTGTCGTATACGTCTTGTATCCGGTCTCATAACAAAACGAGTCTCATCGGAAAAGCACACGAAACGCCATTGTTCTTCTGCTCAATTTCTGTGTTCAAGAGCCCATTGATATCGAATCCTACGATTGTGCATTGCTATAGGTGGTACCCGTAGCGGTCTTCGGGAATGAAGGTTCACTTCATGCAAGCGGTTTCT
This sequence comes from Pyrausta purpuralis, assembly GCA_963924145.1. Taxonomy (NCBI): domain Eukaryota; kingdom Metazoa; phylum Arthropoda; class Insecta; order Lepidoptera; family Crambidae; genus Pyrausta; species Pyrausta purpuralis. The sequence goes on along the minus strand of OZ001652.1, from coordinate 19,979,433 downwards.
GACTGTTTGGTCGCTAAATAAGTTCCCTGAAGAGTGATGAAGCCTCACGGCTAACATCATGGCGGTTATTGTTGGAGCTCTTCGAGCTGTGATTTGAATGTATCGGTCTTGTCTCTGTGTGGTGCAGCGATACCGTCCTCCATGGCGCTCAGCCACGGTACCAGTGCTTCGGTAATGTGTCCACAGTCGACTGATAACTCTGACTTGTATTCAGAGCTAAAGCCACAGTACGTTGCCGGGAACCAGCTTCTATCATTCCCACGGCTGTGAGCATTTCTTCCCTGCTTAAATGACGTCGCCGCTCCATAATAACGTTTTTAATCAGTAGTAGGGAAACAGTAGCACTAATAATGTCTTCAATGCGTTGTATGTTTTTATAGGGAAAATATTGACAGCTGATTTTCATCTTTTACTCGAATTTGATTGACAGTTCCGGTTTCAAATTATGAAATGCACCAAAAAAGATCCAAATATTTATAAAATCATAAATTTATTACAAAGCCACATCTCAATCTCAAGAAATCCGCATAAAAATGCTTGACCCCTAGACACTTTTGATGTGTATATAAATACGAGTAAATAACTATTTGACAACATCACATACATTGCTCCGATCCCAAGCTACACCTTCTCACTGCTTTGCGTAACCTTCATATTCCGGAGAGCATTTACATAACAATGCGGCCAATCTAAACACCTGCCGCAATGTAAGAAAGTTTTTGCAGGACGACTCTACCACTTCCATTACTACTAACGCAGCTTACTTGGATTAAGTCCGTGAGTTTATCGTGCTTACCAAAAACACTTAGTTTTCGAGAATACATTTCTTAAGTATAAATACGAGTAAATAACTATTTGACAACATCACATACATTGCTCCGATCCCAAGCTAAGTAGCTGAAGCATTTATGTTATGGAAATCGGAAACAACAGTGGTACCACAACACCCAGACCCGAGACAATATAGAAAAGATCGTTTTCTACATTGACCCGACCGGAAATCGAACCCAGAACCTCACGAGATGGCGACGCTTGAAACCAGCGTGCTAGCCACTCGACCACGGAGGTCGTCTATTGTGTCTGGGATACAGCCCTGAAAAGTTTAAATAAGTGCTATGTGTAATAAACATATCAGATAGAGATAAAATCAATTTATATGTGAATGCTTTACCTAATAGCCAGACCATTTCTCTTTTGTGGTGTAAGTATTGAATAAAATCATTGATGTCACTATTTTTCCAAATAAATGAGTCGTTATTTGGTCCACCATACTTAGCATTAACATTTATAATGCGGTACTGTTCATCACATATCCATAAAATACAAAGTTTTACAGAATACAGTATCTCTCATTTTTTATTCGATAGCATATTGTCACTAAGCAAATTAAACACCGCATAACTCATTCATAAATTATAGGATTTCCGCGGTGTTGTTTGCTCACCGACAATATGTTGGATTATTTACCATCTGTACGTTGAGGGAATGGTAATGTTTCTGCTGTAGAACAAGTGTTCTTCCTACTTTCATGAAGCAACGATTTTAAAATGGCTGCCATCCACACAACCAATACTCCTGGGATACCATAGATTCTGTAAACTCTAATAAAAACATATTAGTATATATTGTTACTTAGCCAAACAAGAAAGTAAAGGATTATCGGTGGGTACCTTTGACTCACTGACTGCTGGCTGCAGGCGTATCCGGAAAAATTATATATTTGTTTATAATATTCGGATGTGTCAGAGACTGTGTGACCTCTTTTCACTTGCGTTAGTGAAGAGCTCACTTACGTTTGTGACAAAAGCTGTCAAAAAAGCAACTCGTACTCGCAAAACAATGTTTTACGTCCTCACTTTCGATGGCGAGTCGGTTTTCACTGCTCGAGACGGGTACGTAAAAACTCAGAATCACCATTGTACCGCTAGGTGGCGCTTTATGTTACTATTATATTTTTATATTTTTTAGTTTCACTTATATATTTGGTAACACTCAATTTAAATAATCCATGACAGTAAATATAAGAAATAGTAAGAAAAACAGCAGATTTATTAATAATTTTTAATTAAGAACCTTCCTTTATTTCTTAAATTTAATCACACTCAAAATGGTAGTCACAGTCATCTTCCATTTCATATACACTTTCCAATTTAGTAGTGGGCCATTGTAGGATCATAAAATTCTTTGTACTTTTCAGGGTCATAGCGCGTTATTTTCTTATATATCATCATTTTTCTTAATGTTTATTGGCTTTTTCGAAAAATAAGCAAGGTTGACAGGAAGTTCGAGCTGATCATGCAAACAACTTCGGTTTGGAAATTCTCAGATTGAAGTCACTTGCGTCAGAGCACACATTGTATTGTCAATATATTCCAATGCTTTTATTTTTCCAGGGTTCACTAAACTGGATGAAATGAGAACACTTGGAAATTTTGGAAATATAAAGAAACCAAAAGGTTACTTTTAACGAAAAGGGTTTAGGAACATTTCGCCTATTGGAACAATCTGACAAACAAGTTTCTTTAAACCACCTCTTCGGCCATATTATAAAGTTCATTATATCACTAGGTTTTAAAAGTTAGACAAGAAATGTTTTTTGTAGGGACTACTAATTATAATTTTCCTAAATGAATAGATTCTGTCTACTTTCTTAATTTTTTTCTTGACACAACCAAAAACACACATGATAAAAAAGATTGGAATGGGACTCAGGGTCCTGACTGGATAGAACTGTTCAACTGAGTCAAATCTTTTCATCTCCACCGAAGCATCACAATATCTTCACACATGTATAATTAGGTGTATATCATTGTTATTCAGTCTTGTAGAATCACTTTGTCTTAAAAACTCTTACTTATTTATTATTAAATATACCTAGTATGTTTTATTGAATGCAAATGAAGAAATTTATTTTTTATTATTCCAACAAATTTTCGTCAATAACAAAATCGTTCGTAGTGCCCAAGCTATTAGCATCGTCCACAAAATCATTGGACGGAACGTTTGCTATAAAACTATAAAAACTTTACGGGCCTTTGGAATGAGCTTTAATTATTATTTTAAGGTCTGGAACTTATTGAATATAATGTAGAAAGATCTTCCAAAGATCGACCTTTACCACCTTTTAAAATATCACCTGAGCTTCTTCCTCGAGCTTTGACTTCATAAAAAGTTTGATGGTTCAGTACGTCGCGTTCAATTTCAAAAGTTGAAAGCCAAGAATTTTTTTGTTTGTCAATATAAGTTTTCCTGTTTGTGATTGCATATAAGTTTTCTTGTTTGTGATTGCATTTACGGGGCGTTATCAATTTTAAATGTTCTTTCTGCAGCCTAGTGACATTAATTTTGTTCTTGCAACGCACTATGGGGTATTTGAACAATTTGGGCGGCCAAAATTATTTTATCGGTTCATTTTATTCTAAATATATTATTAGATAAAATAATAGTGCAGAAAATAAAATAATAATATTTTTTCACGAAAACAAATTATTTTAGTACAAAAATAAAAACTGGGAATATGAACTCTTTTTTCTACTCCGGGGAGATAAGATGGTTACGATGAGTTTCATCTGCCGAGAGTTCCGTTTCATTATCTTACAAATCTTCGAAAGTCGTGGCCGGAAGTAACATTGCTATTGTATCTTTTGAAAATGGCTTGCTTTTCTTATGTGTACGATTTATGATATGTGATATGTGAACTTAGTAAGAGATGATAAAGCACGTCCATATTGCAAGATATTCTTGAAAACTTTCGAGCGGAATTTAGACTATACTGTCGAATGTGTTTATTACGTGCTTCAACGGCTTTTTCCGATAACTGTCCTATCGGAAACAAATTTTTTTCTATGTCCTCAGGCCCATGTATCAATAATTTGCGTCATAGGATGCCAAGAGTATAACTGGACATAAAGTTTGGCAGTTTCCGTAGTATAAACTTAAAATTTTTAGTGTCAACTTTATGGCCACTAGATAAAGTTTCTCAATCCTATACATACAATCAAATCCGATACATAAAATCTCGACTTAAAACGGCTTACCCATACCCCAAATAATATAATACTATACCTCATCTCATACAAAGAAACGGTTCCGCCGTAACGGGCTGTTATCTACGGGCTATCCAAAAATATTGGACGGGCTATGAAAAAGGCCCTAGATGGCGCTACGTAAACTGGACTTTCCGAAATAAAGCACATCGGTTGCTCGCAATGCAGTGTACGTTTTTCTTACTTAAAAGATGGCGCTAAACTCACTGCTTTTAATTTATTTACGTGTGCAACCAGTGTCGGAAACTCTCAACATAGTTTCCCCATCGAACAACTAGATGGCGCTCGAAAAACGCTGAGACAAAATTGGTGTTTTCATGTTTTTATTGATTGAAAAGAATTTTTGAATTAAACTTAAAATATTTTCACGATTTATTTGAGTAGGTACGTATGTACTTAGGAAAAAGATGGATGGAGAAAACGTTTTTATTTATTTTTGATTCTGCTAGGTTTAGGCTTTGGTATGGGACCATGCTGCCAGGAGGCACCATGCGCGGTCACACAATAAATAGTATTTAATGTGTCAACGGGGCATCCCGAAAGAAGGTAAAAGAAGACCTTTAATTATCTACAAAAGATTTTTTTTAATGAAATATTTTAGCTTTTATTGAAGAATCGAACTTGCAAATATGCAAAAACGCGCCAGAGTTTAAAAAAAGTTCGGACACAAAAAGCAAAAACGACGATTTCTCTCGGTATTGAAGGTATATTTTAAAAAGCTAAATTTTTATATAAAAATCACCACCTATATTGTGGATTAGGTCTTCTTTCATCTCCATTCGGGATAACATTTTATCAAGGGACATACTGTTTTTGTTATTACGTTTATATTATGAATCAACGCTTCAATTGATGTCTTTAACATTAGTTCTTTAGACTCCGGCACGTTTTAGCGTGAATCATCCTTAGGTATAGTCAAATGCGTTATTTTAAAGTCCGTTTCCGTTTCCTTTTTAGTATTTTTTGTTATTGTTTTCGTATACGTTTTAAAAACGACTAATTAACAATTAAACTGAAAAACACAATTTTGATGAAACGTAATATCTCAGGAACAGTACTTTGTTTTTACAACCGGGCAAGGCAAGGACACATTTACCTTAACAAGTGCAATTATAGTATAATTTTTGTTACAAAATGCTATAAATACTTGAACTTGGTTTAGTTATACTTACACTTACTAAATTTTGCACACGTGCTTGAAATTGTAAGACAAGTTTTGTAATCAATAGTTAAACTCAACTAATGGTTAAATGTTGTTACCAGCGCCTGAATATATACGATTCTCCATAACACGAACAATAAATATCTATTAAATCGCAGGTAACCATTAATATAATTTCGATTTCTAAAGTTATTTCGCTTTATAATAATTAAATAAATATGTGACAAACTCTGCTGAAAAACGTGGTGTTTCGATTATAAAGTGTAAATCGAAAATTAATTCTAAAGGTTATTTTATTTTAACAGAAGTATTACGGCAAGAGTAAGATAGTTTTTTTTAAATCAGTTTTTCGTCATTCTTTACTGTTTTTCGCGACATTGCTAGCTTACCTAACTTCATTTATATTATTATAACACGTGCGGCAATCCGCCATAGCGCACGCCGCACGCTATGTTGCCAACTTTACTACAACTGTGAATGTTTGCGCATATGAGACAGAGAGTGTATATAGTAATTGTTTTTTTTTGTAAGAAAATAATTCGAATTTTAGTAATATCTTTTAACATTACTTTTATTTATGTAGTTTGATTTGATTTCTATCCTTAATTTTTCGGGTAACAAAAATAAAACGTTGTGGGATAAAGGTATAAATGGAGAGCAGTAGTAAGAATACTCATGGATTAGAACTCTTTCAATTTCCGCCACCAGCATTACTGGTGCGAATGTCGATATTCCTAATAATAAATAAATAAATATTGGACGGACACCAATCACATACATTGCTCTGATCCCAAAGTAAGCAGCTAATGCACTTGTGTTATGGAAATCAGACAACGGTGGTACGACACCATAATAAATAAAAAACATAAGGTAGAATAAAAATCACTTAAACATAGCTACGAGTATATTTTAATGCAATCTTATTTAAAATTCAGTAATACCTTGAATAACCTGTGCTGCTGCTTAGAATTGGACTCGACAGACGAGCACTAAAACTAAAGTGAGCCTCCTTCTCTTCGAAATAAATGAAAAAAAAACACAGGCTCAACGTGTTAGAAACGTCAAACTAACTGCTTTCATTTAACTGCTAAATTAATTTAATCATCTATTTTGCAAAATTCTTAATTTAGCGGCTGCTTGTAGCGTTTTCTTGCGTAATTTACAACGATCATTAATTTTAACTTGCAATAATTTCGTAATTAAATAATCAAGATGATTGAAATCATGGTAATCAAAAGAAGTGTATGTCTCATTCTTAATTTTTTGTACTTAATCAGCAAGCAAATCATTTAATGCAATTCATTAACGTTATTTTTATAAAAAATTAAAACTTTGTCAACTAATTGGTAAAGATAATCACTGGGAGATTTGAGAATCGGTGTAGCAAAATTTGAATAAGTTTTGTTAATCAACAATAATTGTTTTTATTCGTCAAATCAACCTAATTTTTTAATAAAATTGTTTTACAATCAGAACAATCAAATTTATCATTACATGATTTCCCCACCCACCCAGCAAAGTACACAACTGAGCATGTTTCCATTGTGAGTTCTACTTCAGAATATTCAGTCGTGTCTGCTGAAGTAGAAGTTGCAATAGTGCATTTCGAAGGTGGATTAATACGTTGTGATGGTGGTGGTAGAACGACGTCAGATGGTGAAAGAATTAAATCATCATTAATTTCTTTGCTGGCACTTTGCTGAGTGGATATGAACATTTCCTGATCAGATTCGCAGTTTGTTTTATCAAAATGCATTAGATTATTCAATAAATTTGATCGAAAAATTGATCTTAAAGACTTTGACGTTAATTTTTTATTACATCCACCTTTTACTCTATAAATACCAAACAAATTTACCATCACATCTTGATTTAATCGATAAGTCATAATAAATTTGACACCAGTGCCCTCAGTAAATTCTTCAGCAGAAAATTGATTAACAGCATTAAATGTCTGCACAATTCCATCAAACATGGTGGTCGGGTATTTTTTCTTTTATTTCTTTAATCACTCATATTTTTTCAATTTCATAAAAAAATCACTCCCTTTAATCAAAGTTTGATTTACAATAGAATTTTGATTTTTGGTGATTGCACATGGATACGGATTAGAATCAAATTTATTTCTTGAAAAAGACAATCAAATAAATCATTACATTATTTGACAAAATCAGCTGTATGTTTACCACTGCTGCCAATCAACTCTCCACTATCCACGGCTGTTTTGATGGCTCCAGCCACGGAGCTGCTAAGAACTAGTGCGCCAAGTTTTACTTTCATTTTTTGCAAATTATTTGGATTCATATGCACTGGTGTCAGTTTTTTTAAACATTTACTTTTATTATTTCTATCAATATTATACACATGCAAAATATCTTTAAATGAAATCTGATTCCCGTCGAATTCAAAATCATTATTAAGTAAATTATTTCTGATATTTTGATCAAATGACACCTCATTTGATCAAAATATCAGAAATAATTATAAATTGCATAAATCTAATGTCCATTAATAAAAACAAATGGAGAATCAAATGTAGCCCCCAAATTTTTCATTAATTTAACATTCGTAGTGGCTTGGTCGACATTGTCGCCTTTGGCAACAAGCCACTTTCAAATAATTGATTTATAACAGAATCAACAATTAATTGTAATTTATTTGAATCAACTGTTTTTGACGATAAAAAGTATGCTACGGGGATCTTCCAATTGCTGTAGATCTCCCTCGCAACAAAAACTAGCGCATATTTAGCTTCATTATTTTTACGATCACTACCACCAAATCTTCAAATCCCTCTATTAAATCATATGAATCTGTATATTCCAAATCAACCATTATGCTCATTTCATCATAACAAACTACACATGCTCTCTCTTTAATTGATTTATCAGTTTTTTAAATATTTTTTCCATAATATCTTTATTAATGCCAGGCAAACAATTAGTTTCTTGCAACTATCGTTGTATTGTTGATGGAGTTGCTAGTAGTACACCTGAATTATCCATTAAGTGCATGATTTTGTTAAAATTTTCTATATATATAATAGATTAAGGGGTACAAAACTCGGGAAAAATAATTTAAAAAAAAATCAATTTCAATGTATTTATTTCTTATAAAAATTTAAGTATCATTTTTGATACTCCATGCATTTAGCTTAAAAAAATGTATGCTTTAGTTTTATGAAATGAATAGAAACAATTATTGTTTCTGTTATCACACAAAGACACTTTGCATTTTGAACACATGACAGATGTTAACTTACGGCAATTATTATATATACATTTATTTCTCTTAGTGCAATATTCTCTTTCGTGCCGTATGTTATCAAAACGGACGTCTCTTGTTGGCATCGCTTGTTCATGTGCCCGAGTTGTCCTTGCTTTCTTGATGGTTGCTTCTTCTAAGTGACTAGAACTTGGCCTACCTCGTTTGTTGTCAGGATTGTAAGTTTGGTACACTTACATAAAGATTCTGTCAGATCTGTTCTGAAGTCAGCTAATGAAGTTATTTGTTTCGGATTCTCTTCCCTTTTAGTCAGAACTTGTTTATAAAAGGTGATAAAATAATCGTGTCGTCCATTTGCGAGACTTCATTCTTATGCCGTACCGACCTAAATAAATGTCCACTAGGTCGACACCGCCCATATGAGCATTGTACTCTTTCACGACTCTAGGACAAGAAATTTTAACACTAGCTTTTTGCTTCTTGTCAAGCCGTTTGATAGACTCCACTAGTTCTGCCCCTACGTATGTCGAAAGCAGTAAGACCTGTTTGTTGTCCTTCCAACTAGTAGCTGCCAGGTCTAATCCATTGTAATGAGTAACATTATCACAGTAAGACCTTCTGGGAACATGAGCTTTCATTACATCTTTCTTTTCGGGCAACTTGCAGCTCTTTCCGAGTCTGTTTCGTTGCACAGTACCCAAGCAGTAGATTCCTTCTCCCCAAAGATAAAAGAGTAGAGAAACATTTGTGTAAAAGTTATTAAAGTACACGATGTGATTTACTTTTCGGGGAACAGGTCGCAACAAACGAATGACTGTATTGGACACAACACCTAAATCAGGTTCATTATGATGAACATGAATAGATCTCAAAGCTGTACGCGTATCCCATCAAGCAACATAGGACAAAAAAATTAAAACCTCACTTATGGGGTTTTTTTGGTAAGTATTGCTTCATGAAGTGTGAAATCTTAGTTGCGCACATTTGTTCGTCAACAGATAGTCTACGATCGAAAGGAACACTCATAAATCGTGAATTTAGATACTGGATTACTGGTCTGATCTTGTGCAATCTGACGTGATTAGGATGACTAACGGGGAGGTGATCTTCATTATCAATATTTGGCGAATTTTTTCAAAGCGGTTTACAGTCATTACATCTGTGATAAGTGCGAATCTAACTTTTGCTGACCAATATGATCGCACGCTTGGGAAATGGTAGACTGAAAAATAAATAAGTATGCCTAAAAATTAACGAAGTTCCAAGACCGTAACAGTATCGGTTAAATTAGCATTTTTCTGTATTGCATACTTTTATTTTTATTTTTTATTTATTTATACTTTATTGCACAACCAAAAATTTGTACAAAAGGTGGACTTAACGCCATATGGCATTCTCTACCAGTCATACCTTTGGGCTAAGCAGAAATGATTGTAGGCGGTGCGACAGAAAAAAAGAAAATGGGTTACTATTAAAAGAAAAAAAACGATAAATTTCACGCATAAAAAATATATATACATGAAAAAAAAAACATATCTCATAAAATAAAACAAAATAACTACAATTTACAATAAATACAATATGATCTAATAAAATATTACATATACATACCGCAAACGATAAAATAAATACATATACTTGTACATACTATAATAATAATATACTATGACGATGTATTAGAAGCTTATGGATTACGCTTTGTTGATGCTTCCGATATACAAATGTAGAAAGTGTGCACGGACGAGTCTCTTAAATGAAAATTTACTGGGAGTCTGTTGAATTTTTGCCGGAAGGGCATTCCAGAGACGAATGGCCTGGACAACAAAAGAGTTTGAAAGGAAACCTGTGCGGTGAGCAGGAGTAGCGAGAGAAAGTTTATTAGAAGAGCGCAGCGGACGCGAGTGCGTGGCACTGAGATAGGTGAACTGGGATTTTAAGTAACAGGGAGAATTAGGGTCGTTTAAGATCGAGAAAAGTGTGCAGAGGATTCTGATTTTACGTCGAGAGTGAAGAGGTACCCATAAAAGCTGTGACCGGAAAGAAGAGATATGATCGAATTTGCGAAGACAGAAAATGAAGCGGATGCCAGAATTGATCAGTCGGTCAAGCTTATTTACAAGGGCTTGATTTAGATCAGGATAGCACACATCAGCATAATCAATGAGGGGAAGTACTAACGATTGTATCAAAGAAATTTTAGTTTTGACGGGGAGGAAATTTTTTTGAGCAAATCCTCTTCAAAAAAATAAGAAAAAAAATGATACGGGGTGGTAAGTTCCATAATATTCTGCGGGTAGTCTATATTTCCTTTGAGTGCTAAAGCTTCTTCAACAAGGCTTAATTTTTTTCGTTTTCAACGAGATTTCGCGTTATATTTCCAGTGACACTTACTGAATAGATCGAAGGAAGCGTGGAAGTTCAACTTCCTCATTTGAAACTAAAAGGGGGATCACTGTCATTACCAACTTCAAATATTATTGCAGGATCATCACCTACATCCTAAGGATTTTCTGAACTGTCTTCTAAATCAGCTAAAATGTCATTACGATCAACATAATATCTAATTTCGTCTTCATCTTCCTCGAAATTATCATCAGACTAATCTCCACTTTTCAGTTGCGGCAAGTATGTCTCAATATCATGTTCTGCTAATTGCTAAGCCATAATCTGTAAATAAAAGCATAAAGCAGGTGCAGCAATCACCCAAAACCAAAAATATGCGATATTTTATGCAATTAGAAGCAAAAAAACAACTAATACGGCATTCAAGTAAAAAAGAAACTTTGGATTGTTGTTGTTGTTGCAATACAACATCTCCACCGCTTCACCCAGTCTTCCATACATTTTTCATAGGCTATTTGCGGTATGGCCTTAAGCTCATTCAGCGGAATTTCTTTTATGGCTTCTATCGACTCAAAACGTTATCCTTATTTGAATATGACTAACTTTCGACCACATCATTTTCATTTTATCCTTGTCCAATGCAATATTCGGAACTAACTTCAGCAACGACTTGAAGTCAATTTGTATATAATTTATATATAATTTTGATTGACCTCTTTCACAGCGTATGGTTTGCCTGTGCTTTTAGCACAGCGTATGAGAGTATATTATTGTTGTGGTACATAAACCAATTGATTTTTCTTACGTCGCTCCATCTGAGTCTCCTTCTGATTGGGAATGACCAACTTCAAAGACTCTGTTTAATATTCACTTCAAATATTTTTGAAGCATTAACATACATTAGAAAATAATATGATTCGATTTCTGTTCTGGCCACCGCAGCAGTCGGAATAGAATCGGAATTATTTAATTATTTAAACGCCTTGTCAAGCCTTCTGTTCTATAAAGTTAAATAGAAAGCTAGCAATTTCGTTAGGGCCTTTTTTTCCTAATGCACTCATTCCACACATAACAGTGACCTTCTGCAGATCCGATGTCATAAATTGTAAAATTGAATACTTGAAATTTTCTTTCGTAATAGAAGGTTGAAATATCGAACTGAGGAGTAGTTAAAAAAAATGTAAGTCAAAACATGCTATAGTCAATGTTTTCTTCAATTGTTTGGCTTAAGCCTTATCGTTTTCTTTTATTTCAAGTACGACAGATTTATTTGTTATATGTAATGCATAATCAGTTGCTGTGGTTTCTTTTTCTGACTCTAAAGCTTTTTTGGTGAAACTCATATTTTAAACATTGGTCTTTCTTTAAATAAATAAAATAAAATAAATAAAATAATCTTTATTTCAGGCATCTTGGCCCATAAATTGCACAAAGACACAGATCTTTGGTTTGGAGAAATCTATATTAATTTCTTTATAAAATATTTGTCTGTATTGTTCTTGGGTAGCTTTAGCATAATTAGGTTTATTTTTAGTCATCCATTCGGCATAGAGAGAGTGCAGATTGGGAAAAGTAAGTGATTCTTCAAAATAAAGTTTCGATGTTCTTTGCCTTACGATTTTATCAATGTGTTAATTTGTAGCAATTCAAAATGAATAACATTGTATGTGAATATTCAATAACTGTAACACTAAGAAACTCTTGTCACCAAATACACAGTCTGGCCATAAATACAGTTACAATTAAAAATAAGAAGTAATTTAACACATTTAAATTCGGAATCTGTCATTTTTATACGATTGCACATTGTGTTTTCTATTTTAGGCCCTAATATATTTTATAATATTTTGCGATATTAAAATGGAGTGGGGCGATAAAAAGTACCGAATCGCTGTGATTGCATTACACAAAGTTGGTATGGAGCCAAATGCAATTTTTAAAACTCTCCATACGCTTGGTATTAGTCAAATGTTTGTGTACCGGGCTATCAATAGGTACAATGAGACCTCCTCTGTTTGTGACAGAAAAATATCTGGTGAAAGACCAACTCTGCCATACCTAGCTTAGAGATGAGTCCAGGACTCCTTACTATGATCGCTTGGCACTTGGTGGGGTTGACAGAAACTCCGAAGTCACGAGACCAGGACGAGATATGGCTTAAACTGTCGTTGATCAGATCGATCGCTGCAGACATTTCTGAGTTCTGAATAAATAAATAGTTTTAGAACTAATTGATCATTCTGAAGTGCCTAATATGACCTGATAGCAAAACATTAACCTTTTTAAGAGCCTTATAAAACCTAAAGGCATTATTTTTAACCTCGGCTCAAACGAAAATGTTACTTGGGACCCCACCAAACCATCACTGAAGTCGGGTAATGCCTACGTTGCACTCTGCCGACTAATTGGAGGTTTGAGCATAAATACGGTCATTTTGTTTGTTAAAATTAGGGCATGGTATACCGGTATATTTGTTCATACCGGTATTGAAATTTCAATTACTGGTTTACCGAAATTTCGGTATCTATCCGGTATTTCTCAAAATACTGCTAGTTACTGTTTAAATGATTCAAAGAACGATTAATAAGTCTCGTTTGCGAAAAGTTATTAATGAAGTTGACGACCCGTCTAGTGTAGTGGTCGAGAAATCACCTACTACGCAGCGGGTTGCGGGTTCGATCCCCGCACAATACAAACATTTGTGTGCATGAACATGTCTGTTTGTATTGATCTGGGTGTTTTCTATGTATATCATGTATGTATTTACAAACAAAAAGTATTTAAGTATTATATCCGCTGTCTGGCACCCATAACACAAGCTTTGAGAAGCTTACTTTGGGACTAGATGGCGATGTGTGGGAATGTCCAAAGGATATTTATTTATATTTATTAGTTTTCTACGCTGTATAGCATAAACACTAAAACTTTTATCAACTTCTTTAGAAATCACAAAATGAGTAATTGAAGTTAAATGTTATCTTATTAAGAATACTAAAGAAAATACGTTCTTTGATCCAAGAATTATTAATATTTTTTCATTGGCACAAATATCACAATCAAATATTAAAATCAGCAGCTATTACTCTGTACTGATAATGTAAGACAAGAGTAAAGAGTAATTGTTTTAAAATAAAACAAAACATAGGTGCGGGCGCAATTCAACTCAAGTCCATTAATCTGGCAAATCGAGGTTTTTGGAATATCGAAGGAAAAAAAACACAACGCGTCCAATCTTGCGACATTTTTATCACAGAGCGTCCTTTCTTTATCACACGACCATATTCCAAGTTGAACCATGGCGCTAAAATATCAATAAAAGTTAATGTTTCATTGTCACCATCTTAATTTTATCTCTCATCGTCATCTGACGTTTCATTGTCACTGTGTTTTGTTGATTCTATGGTAGTGGCTTTTTTAAGATGTATCCCGTGTATGCCAGACAGATTTGGTAGAACGCTTCTATGTTGCAGCCGTCTTTGCATATCACACTGGCACCATCAGTTCTTATTGCCTCGATGTCTCGGTCCAACGATAGCGCAAACTCATGTAGTTTGGTTTTCGGTAGCTGACTCATTAACTCTGACTAAACCAATATTTTTTTAATAGCGACCCATCTTGAAACTTGCTTCCAATTGCAGTATGTAAGTTGACATTCATGTATCTGCGGTTTCGTAAACATGTCCATTCGTCGAGTGTCAATGAAAATTTTACTCCAGTTTTTCCCATTGCTTTGATTTCTTCTACTTGCTTTTTCCTTTCTTTCTTGCTAATTGATTACAATATTTTTGATTGATTTTAGAGTTGACGGCCGACGATTATAACCTGCAGCTAAGAGCACCCGTCTTAAATCCTTATTTAATTCGAATCAGATTCGAATCATTTTCATCTGAATCAATATTAGGAATAAGGTGACTTTCCATTAGTTGAAGAACTGCCGATATTGCAAAATTAGATCACTTTTTTTGAAAAAACCGAAATACCGGTATGTTTCCATCAAAAGATCCACTAAAAAAAAAGGGTTTTAAACACACGACAACATTTATGGAATCATTCAATTAGGTTTCGAACAATAAACGAATAAATTAGAATCACTTTAACGTGGCACGCACACATAGAACGCGTTGCACACTCTCGTTGACCATCCGGACGCAAGTCGAATTCATCTGCCAGGTAATTCGCGGTGATACACGAATGCTTCAGCGCACGGCTAGTTCGTTGTCGGTAAGCAAAATAACAATTTACCCGTTTATTAGGATAAAAGAAAGATGAGCGTACTGGTGAGTTGATGTTTAGCCCACTTCATTCAAAGGGAGATTTGTATCATGTTTTAGATTATGATGAGATTAATTATAACTTAGTAAATAATAGTATTTATTTAATTAAGTTTTAAATACCCAGTGTTAGCCAAGTAAATAATAAAGGCATGTTGCGTTAAACGTAACATGATGACGGTTTATCTGTCTCTAGTGAAGACTCTGAAACTCGTACACTAGAAACCACTGTTGATACCGTAAAAGTCTTAAGAATGTGGTCGTTGAAACACAAAATTAAACATGTTGCTTTGAAAGATCTTTTAGATATATTACAACAACAAACAAATCTAAAACTGCCTAAAGACCCTAGATCCTTACGACAAACTCCCAGTAATGATGCAGTTCAAATACAAAACATTAAAGGAGGACAATACTGGCACAATGGAGTTGAAGTATGTCTTAGAGATTTTTTTTCATGACGTTGAAGCTGATAGTGGAAGTTTTATCAAAATTAATATTGATGGTTTGTTTGCCAATATTCAATTCTTCTAAAAATGAATTTTGGCCAATAATTTTAACAGTCGATAATTCGAACCTCAAACCAATGATTATTGGTATTTACTACGGTAAAGAAAAACCAAAAGACCTCGGCGAATTCTTGTCACCCTTAGTTGAAGAATTAAGCACAATTTTAGAACAGGGAATTAAAATCGGTGATCATACTATAATGGTTAAAATAAAATGTATTATTAGAAATCAGAAGTGGAAATGTTTAAAAAAAACTAAAAGTAACTATTTTTTTATTATAAGAAAAATACAAAAATAAAAAATAGCCTGGCTAACGAGCAAGCAGCACGTCCGTTCCGCACGAGATCCAAACCGCAAAGAGAGCGCTCCAGCGCCGGGCGACGGTATTTAAAGAGGGGAGGCGTGACGTGACTGATGAACGTCAGCCACGACCACCATCTCTAACACGGCCTCTCCTGACACCCTGGCGTCCTCGTCAGGTCTCGATGGTGAACTGGGCTGGGCGGTCAGATGACTTTCCGTGGAATCTTCAGGCACCAATTCTTCAATAGTCGGTAATGATGCACAAGCTTGGTCTTGCAAACTGGTGTCTTCCAATTCCAGATCCTCGTCAGTTTGTCGTGGTGGACTAGCCTGATTCGTCAAACTTCCCTCCAATGCCTCGTCAGAGTCCGAGTTTCCTGTAAATCGACAGAATGTCTTATTATGCGCACAAAAGTAAAGTGTTTATCACTTTAAAACTGTCTCTTTTTAAAAATAACAAACTAACAGATGTGCATCAAATAGGATAGAGTCATAGTAAGGAAGTTAAAGCTAGTAAGGTAGAAAAATACTTTGAACTTGTTGCATTAAAATGATCAAAAGAAAATAAGCATATCGAGGGTCATAACTTTGTGGGTTCGCTGTACAACTTAATCATAAGTGATTTTACTAAAGAGCTGAAATTCTAAGTATAAGGCATAGGCTCCACTAGTAAGCATACCATTGAACACAAACATATGGCATAGGCTCCACTATTAAGCATACCATTGAACACAAACATATGGCATAGGCTCCACTATTAAGCATACCATTGAACACAAACATATGGCATAGGCTCCACTATTAAGCATACTATTGAACACAAACATATGGCATAGGCTCCACTATTAAGCATACCATTGAACACAAACATATGGCATAGGCTCCACTATTAAGCATACCATTGAACACAAACATATGGCATAGGCTCCACTATTAAGCATACCATTGAACACAAAACTATGGCATAGGCTCCACTATTAAGCATACCTGTCTCAATCTGTTAGCATAGGCTTCACTATTTAGCGTACTACACAGATAATGGACTCACCCTCAAAGAATGATGCGCACGTCTCCGTAGTCCACTCTCCTCTCCAGGGCACAAGGAACTGCGCCGCGGCGTATGACACCTTGCCGTACGCTCCAGGGAGGAGTTGAAGCTAATAACGGCCATTCTCCAGCACCTGGGTGACGCGGTATGGTCCGCGCATACCAGGATCAAGTTTTCCCTGCGACTGAGATTACTTGATTACGAAAACCAAGTCGCCTTCCTTGTAAGTTCGTGGAGGATGGCGATCTTCGTTGACTCGCCTATCTTGTACTCATACAGTCGTGTGTGACTCGCCTAAGCGAAACGGAGGCGGCGGCGAAATAAATCGCTGTGCGGCCTGGCTATTTAAATTGGGTACACTATTATTAGAGAAAGGTTAAGGCGTTGAGAAACCTATAGGGTAAGCAGGTGGTGTGCGAAGGGCTAAAGAATGTCTTGGCACACTATCATTACGTTGTTGAAGATACTGAATATTTAACTCCTCCTGCACGTACTCTAGAGCTTGCTCAATACTATCTGGCCTCATACACCTTATACGAGACCCAAGAGGTTCCTTTAATCCTCTTACAAACGCGTGGATTGTTAACTTCTTATAGAGCGTTCTCTTAGCTTCGATAGTGGTTGCGATGGTTTCATGCATTGTGACATAGGTCATTATTGTATCGGTTCCCAGTATATTTTCATGGAACGCTGCTTCAAGCACTGTTACTTCTGCTCGGACTCAGTGACTTAACCCGTCCCGTGATCACCTTTGTGGAGGGGGCGACACGGGTCGTGATACGATTTTTTTGATAACCTTGTTTTTGTCAGACTATCGAGCTTTGTATTTCATGATTTGTTCTATTATGCTAAATACAATCATCACTTAGGAATAAACATAATGCGACTCACCTTGAGGTGGCTGAAGCGGCTGATGCGTTGAACTGGATGCTGCGAATCATCAAGCGGTGCATATGTAGCCGCTGCCGTGCCGTGCCGTGGCTGATCCATCGGCAGATGTCGCACCACCTCACTCCTGGTTGCTGCAGTATCGTTGCCGGAGGTCTGGTTGCACTGGTTGCTCTTCCTTCACACTTTCTTCTTCTCCAAGTTGATTTTCGCAATGCCGTCGTGGCTTTTACTTGTAGTTTTCGAGCAATGATAAATAGGACAGTATCCGCAGAGTTCACGCAGCTGGTTGATTTTGAGCAGTCAATTTGTGATGTTTCCTCTTCTCCAAGTTGGTTTTCGCAATGCCGTCGTGGCTTCTACTCGTAGATTTTCGAACAATGATATATAGAACAGTATCCACAGAGTTCACGCAGCTTGTTGATTTTGAGCAGTCAATTTGTGATGTTTCGTCTTCTCCAAGTTGATTTTCGCAATGCCGTCGTGGCTTCTACATGATGATTTCTCGAACAATGATAAATAGAACAGCATCCACAGAGTTCACGCAGCTAGTTGATTTTGAGCAGTCAATTTGTGATGTTACACGTACTTTCTTCTCGATGAAATTTGGGGATGTCTTCCGCGTTAGCACGTGTCACTCGACGATGCTTTTCTCTCATGTTTTCCAAATCTTAGCAGTCTTCTTGGTCCTTGAATCTTCCTTCGTCAGAGCCGGCAGCGTAAGGCCCGTGATTCTCGCACATCCCACTTCTGAGGTGTGACCGCGGGTGGGACGCTTGAATAATAAACACGTAGTATAAATCTTCAAGTTCTTCTCCAATATATTTATTTCAATAAAATAGCACAAAGTCAGAGAAAGTACAAATAGAGAGCATATTCTCGCATGAAGCTCGCTTTTATACAAATCAAAACCCTGAACAACAGTAGAAAACAGTGGGGACGACATCCGTTTCCATATCTGCACATTTACAATATATTTATTTGTAGGGATAAAAAATCTGCTAATTAAATATGTAAATTCATTTATTATTAAGTTATTAATCATACTAAATTTAGTTAGCATTTTAGATTATTATTTTCATAGTTACAATATTTAATATAAATCTAACCTCAACCAACTAATCAGAGTCAACTTCCTTTTGGCGCCAAAATGAACATTTGTTATACGGCAGATATAAAAATCTAATAAGTGTCCCAATAATCGTTTTAATAATTAATAAACAATTAATAAAATACAATTCTTATAATTAAATCATTTAAATATTAATCCAAGTTATTCTTAGCCGAATAACATTCAACATGGTGGACACTTCCGACATTTACGTTAATCACAATATTTCAAATCTAGATAGGCATATGAATATAGTAATGTATTGAACATATAATGACGAAGAGAATGTGTAATTTTGTGAATACAATGGGGTTACATAAGTCACACGCAGTGAGTATGTGGTTTAGTGCTCAAGTATACTATTACAGAACTAAGTAAATATGTGGGGCTGACTAGGATAGGGAATCGTCGTGTAACAATATTAAATGTGGGGTCATCACTAGTAAGACATTTGAAATGAATTGAAGTATTAGGAGTCAAACCCTCAAATTTAAGGAGATTAGTAAATACTTACAAATACACAAGAAAATGATGCACGGGTTCGTTGTAAAGATGCCTGAAGAGTGTAGATACAATACCGGAGGTGGTAGTCTCTACAGTTTATATCCATCCCTTACTAGCAGTGTCTGATCTATCGACAATCGTTCGACGTAAACTGTAGAAACTACCGGGGTCGAACTGTTATATTGTTAACGGTGGTATTTTATTGGGTAAAATAATAGAACGCAAAAAATGGGTAGTAATTATTTATTGTAAAAAAGCAAGTAAATATTTATTGTACAACAAGAAAAAAGTTTTACATATAAAATAAGTTTGAACATACTAATAAATTAAGACATAGCTTATTATAAAAAAAAAACATACATACATTCAGAAAAGCTATTATTACACCGCACCACGCTCCCCGCAGTGCGTGGAGTGGCAGATTCAATCATTATATGCAAGTACCTCAGTTCGGATAGGTAAACTGAGGTTGCATACAATTAATTGTACCACTCCGCGTACCGCGGTGGAGCGTGGTGCAGTGTAATATTCGCTGAACACAAACACACGACAGCGAATCGACTGGAACTGTGAAAATATAGAACAATTGATGGTCGGGTTGAGAAAAAAAAATGTATGCCACAACAGCCAAAATGGCCCTTATACTTTTAAAACAGATTTTCTATAGGAGATCGAATGTTATTGCATACAAAATTTAGGAACCATTCAGAAAGGATAATAAAAGATAATGCATTATTCACGCCGCCGTCCTTTCCGAACATGGATATCTTTCCTCGGGAGTTGTTGAAGGGAGTGCCAATCTACCAACAATCTCCGAAGCACATAGCCTCATCGCAGGTGACACATTTCAAATGCACCATCTTTCGCAACCTTGCGAAGACAAATGTGACATCGCATTCTCTAATCCTTGCCGAGGTATTCGGGTCTATGCACTATGTCCTTCCTCAACCTCATAGCTTCCTCAACAGGCACTACAATATCTCGTTGCGAGGAGTGATGAGCCGTCACGAGAGAATTAGCCAGCTGTTCGCGGAAGTTACGATGTGTGTAACTGAAAGCAAATCGCGACGGCCTAAAGAACTCAACAGTAATATGAGAGCGTTGTGCACACTGACGTTCAGCAGCCTTTTAAATATTTTCATATACCATTTCAGACATCTCTTTCTTTCCAGCAAGTACATGGAGAGTTTCTGATCTTTAAGATCAACGCCTTCCATTGTACTATTGTAATCTCTCACAGCTGTGGGCTTCACAAGCTCGCGTCCAGCCTTTCGACCAACGAAGGTTTCGTCGGAGTGGTAAGTCGAGATCATAGTTACCACTTTGGTGTCTTTCCATGCTATGCATGAAACATCAACAGAGTGGTAAGCTACGATCGTACTCTTGGCCACATTCTTCAGAATCTTGGAGATCTCCACTGGTACATGTTTGCGACTAACACGCAATGTCCCAAGACAATCAAATCCCATACTTTTGAGATACCGTGCCAACGAGGGACAATTATAATAATTATCCATCGTGACACAGTGCCCCCGACGTTCGAGACCCTTCAATAAATCGAGTACCTCTTGGGTACTCTTGCCAGCTAAGGCAGCACTAGGAGCGGCGAAATCACGACGTTCAGAATTCTTCCCAGTGTAAATATCGAATTTATAAAGATAGCCAGTTTTAGACTCGCAAAGCTTGAAAGATTTTATACCAAAACGCGAAGCCTTTGACCTTTTTGCCTGAACTTAGGACAAGCGGCCCTTATATAAGGTCAATGAAACGTCAATTGCAATGTCCTGGTGCAAGTTGTACAAGGACTCAAATTTACAATGTAAATATGCGAGAACTGGCGCGAGTTTCCGCAACTTTATCGATAGTTGTATTCCTCTACTTAACGGCAAATTTTGACTTGCATCAGAATTGTCCGTAAAGTGTAGAAATTTACTTAGCAATATGAAGCGGTTGTAGGTCATCAACTGTCTGAAATTGGCTGTTGACCTCCCAGTAATCATGCTGAGATGTACGTTGATCAATAAATCTGCTCGTCTACATCGGTGTCAACCCAACAACATAAACGAGATGTAGGCTTCATAGTGCCTGCTTCAGTTTCAGCATCGATTACTTGTTTGGCATACCTAATTAATATAGTATTTATGGACTGCTAAAAATAATGTAATTTGAAATAAACCCTTTTATTTATAACAATAAAAAAAATGCAATATCTATCTTTTCCGTTATTTTTGGTCACCCCGAAAGTTGAAAGAAAGTAAATTATAATACCTACATATATTATATTACAGGAAATTACATTTGAAAAAAAAAACCTGGAAATTAATTGTTCGTCACATTTTAATCCCACGTAACAAAAAATGAAATATAAATCTTTGTATGAAAGTGCCAGACGCGATTGCGGAATATGTCGTCGACTGTACTTATCATGACCGGGAGGCGCCATTATACAGATATTTGCTACGATCGGCTTTGAAGCAATAATGTTTGAAAAATACTCGATAACCGTCAAAACTGATAACTTAATCGAATTCTTGGATAAATTTTATACAAAATTTAATGCATTGCCTTTCAATACAAATGTCATCAATTATATTACCGTGACAAAAGAAAACACACTAAAAAATTATAGTTTGAAAAAACTAAAAAAACACGCTTTTATAGCTAACCGAACTAAAAAGTAGAAAATAGTTTTTAATTACAAAGAGTTAGAGAATAATTCAATTCAGAGTAAAAAGCGTGGGGTGCATTTTACCATATTTTCATAACTTTTTACTATGTTTTTTTCATAACGGAGAGTTATGAAAAGAACATAGTACATAGATAGTTGCATGTAGAATAATTATAGCATTTAATATATCAGGCACCCCACGCTTTTTACTCTGAATTGAATTATTCTCTAACTCTTTGTAATTAAAAATTATTTTCTACTTTTTAGCTCGGTTAGCTATTAAAGCGTGTTTTTTTTAGTTTTTTTAAACTATAATTTAATTTTCATTTTTTAGATCGATGTTTCAATTAATAATTTGCGGACATGCGACACGCGATAGCTCTATCTTTCTTACTCCCTTACAGAGGATCCACGAAAGAATTTATTAATCCTGGCGGTCCTTATAAGGATATTGAGAAACTGTTATTAAATTATAGCATTGTCATCGATCCTTGATACGTGTGCAAAGTTTCAAATTAATCAAAAGATTCCATTACATACATACATACATACATACATACATACATACATACATACAACCCAAGCTAATAAAAGCGTGGTAATAAAAAAAAGGTTTGTAATAGTTCAGAGACTTTTTCGCTACTTAATTTTGTAAAATGATTAAAACCCGTATCAGAAACGTATTATACGTTAAATTTCTAGTAAAAGTAGTGCAAACAATCACTCACTTCTTTAGTCTTTGCGGTGCGGCATTATAATTATTTTCCCGTGGTTGACACTGTTTGAACGCCACTACGGAAAAAATGGCGATCAGGTCGACTAATATTACTTTTAATTTTTTTTCCGGTGCTGCCACTACAAAATTCTTTTGCCCAGCTTTTACGAAGCTAGTAGATAAAACTGCAGAGTGAATTAAATTTTCTACCAATGAAAAGTTGTCAAGATAAATCCATAGACACGACCTCAAATGTCATGTTTGTGTTAGGCACACCACGTGTGTGTAGGACGCTAGCGGTACAGTTTGAGTTACGCACACGTGTGGTGCGCAGGGGGCCAAGTCTCGTGAAGTAGTACTTTTTCCGTGTGGTTATTCGTGTACGAAGTTCACAATTCTATTGTAAAAGTTCGAGTGATACATAAAACTGCTATTCTCATGCACCGATAGAACATTTCACGTTCGAATTTCATTATAACGTTCCATTGCAGAGATCGTACGGGCGTTTTTAAAAACGCCGTAAAAAAGTATATTTAAGTCCATCTAAAAAAATTAATTTTGGTGAAATTAGACAATAAATCTATTTGTTTGTTTATTTTGGTGTATATATTCACAAAACTATACATATTGTTAAAAATATAATAACGGTAGATCAATTATTAAAATTTCATTATTCATGGATAGCATGAAATGAAACGCAGCGACGCGCCATATTACCTTTCTCTATGGCCCTAAATGTCAATGTGTGTGTCAAAATTGTTCCAAATATCGATTTTTCAGTGACTGAGAAAAAATATTTGTTTTCTCAAATTTTGCCTAAAATAAGAATAAGTAAGAATTACAATGCTAAATAGAAACTAAATGTAGATATTTTCTAAGGTTGGTATGACGCTGTTTGTTTAATTATATGCTTTTTTTATTTACTTAACTACAAGAAACAGGCATTTAATTATTCTTTAGTAGTAATAGGTTCAGTTAACTAACATCACAGATATTAGTGCACCTTCTTATTGTGTAGCCTGGATAAAGTTTTTAATATCCTTTGTAGATATGTAGTGTTCTTACAAAACAAACTATTTTTATTTACAGATAGTCTGGATTATGTTGTAGCCTAAGATGTTTTAGAATTATATAGATACGACCTATGCGCTCGAAAATGGCTACACGAAAGGCAGGTAATTGCCCGGGGTGCATTCAGTTGCTCACGCTGTCTCTTTACGTCCCGACAACGCCTTAAATTATTTCTTGTTTGCTGGTAAAAATGCGTTCCTGTGTGTTTAGTAGTACTACCAATTACACTACAACTGTTAGAGAAAAACGTGTCATTACATGCATTAGTATAGTTTTTTCATTTAAAAGTATTAAAACTTAAAACACCTATTTATGCTTTATCATAATTTAGCAATGGCTGACATTAGGCTAAAGAGCGAGATGTCACGCGCTCGCGCCAATGAGCGCTCAGTAGCAATCAATACGTAACGAATGTTATATATTTATCTCTGTCTATCAACAGGCATGCCCCATCTGTTGTCTTTATTAGCGCTTAGTGTCGTAATACACAACTATACGTTCGTATATAGAGTAAGTCTTGCGCCACTTTAAAATGCTTTAATGTTGGTGTAGAACGTGTCTATACTTTAACGTCATTGGTTGTAGCAGAGAGAATATTTAGTTGCCAATGTAATTCGATAAAATACTGGTTAAAATACATGGGAATACTTGAATACCTTAATTCTCTGGTATCTAGGTAAGTACGTAATTAACTAGACACATACATAATGATAGTTTTATTTTAACAATTTATAAATCAAACCATCTGATTTTTCATTTATAATCTAAATCTATGTGTGTTATAGTATTGCCTATAGTTGCCTTATTATAAACAAGTAGTACATTAGCAATCTGTTCTATGCGTGCTTGAATGTGTTCAAACATAGTTTATGAATTCCACCTACAAATATCTACAATAATCATTATTATCCCAGAAAAGAGATACTAAGCTAAAAACATGATGGTGTTCAAGTTTTGTTTTTATTTCGTGTGTAGTAGATAACTTTCTGTGATATTTATGTTGGTTATTGTTTTTTACAGAAGCAAGCAGTAGAACAAATTATAATAATCCAAAAGGAAGGAGCGCCAAATGAAGGGATTTTAAATACTCTTGGGAACACAACCGCATGCATTTCACAACAAAATAAATGATTATTTAGAAATGTAAGCGCGTTGGATTAAAGGATGGAAACTTTCCTAATATGACCAATGGTTTTAAAATGTTTTTTTTTTAACAATAACATTACTGCTTCTTAAATGTTTTGTGTTTTAACTGATGTATGTAGAAAATAAAACCACTTGCTAAATTGGTATTTTTTATTTGTATGTTATTTATTTAATGCTTCAACACCCGAGCGGTCTAATAGAATATCTATTGTGTCTCGTTCACATACGCTTGAGGGATTAAAGTATACTGTTTAATCTTCCTAAATTCAGGATTGTTTTAAATACATAGAGGCAATCCATGTTCATGAGCTTGAAACAGAGTCAAAATATAAAACCACGGTCTGAGAATGAAGCTGAAGGTGAACAAAGGTACTCCGTAATAAGACAACAAAACCTAATCGAGTTGGACTCATAAGATTCGACTTGTAAACTACTTACTTTGTCTCTAGAGTATCCATGGTTGGATAGCTCTTAACATAATATTAAGTCCTATCGAGGTCACCGCTGCCTAACCATCTTAAGAGCTGAAATCGCTTGCACCTTGTGTAAACTTTTGTTTGAACCGACGCCTGTTTCGTGTCTTGTGTGCAAGCGATTTTCCTTTGAAAGGGTAAGTCGGGAGTGACCACGGCCTAGGCATGCCGGACAAACGGAGATCCTGTTTTTTGTAAGTCAATTCATATACTAGAAACTTCTCTAAATCGTAGAAGTACTCTTCTGAAAACCGCATCAAAATCAGTTTAACCAAACATGATATAATAGAGGGCAAATAAATCATTATATATTGGACACACAGAAAACCTTCTTTATTTGAAGTCGGCTAAAAATCCTTCAAAGTCAATGTAAATTTTCTCAATTTTAGGTTAGGTTATCATTTTGCCCGATTAGAACCTCAATAGTTCGTATACGAATTTTGAAATCTCTAAATTAGATTTAGCAATCGAAATGTTCGTGTGACGTTCCATCGAATTAGTTCGACTGTGAAGGTCTGAGAATACACAAGCCTTGTTTCCTTCGAAAAAAATTCGAGTGGTGAACTTTTTTACGTGTGTGAACTTTTTTCGATCATGCGAGAATCGGCCTCCAGGATGTTTGACGGGTTAAACAAAGAAATGCAAGACGTTGCTTGTTACCGAGAAGTGAAACATCAGAGCTAGGTAAATCACGAACCATCATTGATTATCCATCAATAGAAAGCGTTGTACGTTCAAATTCTATTGAATGTTCAAATAGAAACATTTTTGTACCAACACCAGACTTTAGTGATCTAGGATATGAAGAAGAAGTAGAATTTTCCAACGCAATTTAAGATAGGTCAACAGAACCAATAGGATCACTGAATAACCATAATGCTCATCAATCTACGCAAAAATCAACACTATTCAGAATATATATAATATTTTCTACTGATGAGTTACTAGTTGATGATGACTGTCCATTATTGTACAGGTTTAGAGATTTATGAAAAGCTTAATTTAGTTTTGCGCACATTGTGTCCTATGGCGAACGACTTAAAATACAAGGGAAGCCAGGTAGAAAATATAAGTATTGATGACCAATTTCTCATACTTTTGATAAAGTTAAGGATTTAGAGTTGTGTTGATATTTTGGAGTTATCCAAACTATGGTTTCAAATATTTTTGTGACCTAGGTATATTTTACTTATGATGTATGGTCACGTATAGACATTTTGCCTAAAATAGAATTAGTGGATTATAATATGTCTTTTTAGTTCAAGCAATACCAAATACTAGGATAATTATTGGTGGAACTGAAATACCTATAACTAAACCAAAAAATCCGACATCATAACAAGCTACCTTCAGTTCCTATAAAAACAAAATTACTATGAAGTTTTTAGATGGGGCTACTCCTGGGGGCTTATTCACTTACTGTTACGAGGGATATGGGGGCTCCGCTTCAGATAGGCAGATGATAGAGCGCAGTGATTTGCTTGAAAAATGTAATTCTGGAGACAGTATCATGGCTAACTGATGTTTTAATGTTCACGATATATTTGCATAGAAAAATATTGGCATAAATAGTAGGGATACTTTCCTCAAAGGAAAATCACAGCTCTCAGGAGCAGTAGTCAAATGGCATAGGCAGCTAGCAAGCCAAAGAGTACACATTGAAAGCCTGATTGGGCTAAGCAAACATTTACAAAATTAAAATCAGATTTAAATACTTATTATGAGCCTTTAGCCTCCAGAATATCTTTTATATGTGTAATGCTATGTAATTTTCGGCAAGGGATTGAGAACACAAATAAATAATATATTTTTCACACTACCTACTCGGCAATATTCAATTATACATCAAGTAAACCTGACTCAAAGTAAGTAATCGAATCCCTGAGGACGCAATGTTGTATGAAATTTCATTACGCTCCTAGGGAGGCAATGTGATTTGAATTTCGAATAAGAGTTCGAAGGCATAGGCTAGACACTAGCTCAGTCCGCACCATAGAGAACATATTTCGAATTTGAACCTGGCAGCCAAGAATTTAAGCACGAATGGAACAAAAAAAGCAAGCGTTTCTAAAAAAAGGAATCAATGAAGAAGAAAAAAGCATATGTATTTTAAGAAATTACAAACAATGTCTCAGAATGAAAGAAAAATTTCGTAAAACTATCGAGCGACGAAGTTTATGACACCGGAGTCCATTAGATGTAAAGCTGCTAGTATTGTTAATAATACTAATTTACTGCCAAAAAAGTCAAAGGATATATGTTTTCTTATACGAGTAGATAAAGTAAGTTTTTTGTAGTAATTTTTATTTCCTCGTAGGAAGTATGAAAAGCAGTGTATTATCCTCGGGGATAAAGATGTCTTCGTCTTGGGCGAGCTTAAATCCCTTGCTTCACTCAGTATTCTACTTTTAATTCCCTCGCTATGCACGAGAGTAAACACTATTCTCCCTCGCTGCGCTCGAGAGTTAACTCTCGAATCCTTCGATACGCTCGATATTGAAGATGCCGCCCGTGCGCAAATTTTTGGTTTCTTATTTCATCTTTATGAATATAAAATATGACACTTTGAGTGTTAAAAACATAATAAAGCATTGATTTGATGTATTTATATTTTTTTACAAAATGTCCCGGCAATCTTCTTTTTTTCCGATGTTTCTTTCCGATATTTTCTGTTTGATTGGCATTGAGCTTGTTGATGTACCGATGCAAATATTTCGTATTCTGGTATTATAAGTTTGCTTGTCTATTGTTCCAATAGGAAAGGAGTGAAATAGGAACTTACTTATGCAGGTTTCTTTTTGATGGCAGCCTATTAGCTTTTAACGGTTAAGCAGAAACACTTTCGTGGGTTGATGGAAACTTTGCAGTTTTTGTGTGCAAACTAAGTGCGTTAACATTGTTTTTGTTCTCCTCATGTCTTCAGCAGCAAACAACACAACAGCAGCATGCTTGCAGTGGGTTTCCTTGTTACTACCTACAGCGCACTCGTTCATTGTTTCATCCACACTTCCATCCATTTGCAGCTTACAGTTTACTTCATCATAATGTAGCTTTTTCATTGACGTCTTGCAGACCCCTTTTGGAAACGTAACATCACATTGCTTAACTGATCTCAAAACCAGTAAGTATCTAAACTCATAAAGCATTCATTCGTCATCAGTTTTTTTGTTGAACCTAAAAGAACCAAAATATTGATGTGAAAACACACATAGATAAATTGATATTTATTAATGATACATATATAGATACAAACAACTGACGCCTGTTTCCTATTGGCTTAGGCAGAAACCATGGATTTTCAATTTGCAAGATCCTAACACACTGCTACATTAACTTCTACTAACATTAACCTCTTCAAGGAAACTCGTTGTTTTGAGGTGGCTTTTGATCTAAATTTTTCATAGAGCAGTTTCTATTGGCCTAAATAATAAACTATCCATGTAAGTTACTCATTTGTCTTACCTTGAGAAACAGGTGTGAATGTGTTGTTTCAAAAGCGGTGGTAATATTGTATTGCTATTAACATCTCGAAACAGCGGCTCTTCCGGTAAATCCATTTAGTGTTCAGGACTATCTAGTATAGAATTTTTAAAGTTGAAGTTCCTGTCGTAGGCTTCCAATCTAGGAATGATAAAAACATAATTATGTATATTTTAGAGGTTATGTCGAGTTCACAATTTTTTATCCTTTAGAAATGGTAGGGTTTATATTGGGACGTGTAAAAGTGCCCCTAGTAGGCGTATTCGCATAAATAAATGACTTATAAACCTGGTATTTTTTACAAGAAGGTTTTAGTTTAGACTTTATTTGATCAAATTTAATCCTAGATTTGCTATGAAAACGTGTATAGGATAAAAAAAACACTATGTTTTCTTACATGTCGACTAGTTCAGCTTTTTCCCCTTTTAACAAAGCTTTTCTTAACTCTTCCTTTAGCCTATCCACACGCCAGAAGGAATACATTGTAGTAATTCCACAAAAAAGGGCCTAGTCAAAAAAAGTTCTTAAATCCACAAAAGCAAAAGAGTATTCAAAGCAAAAATATTTGACATGTAACAAACACACAGCGCCCTCTACCAAAAAGTTTTGCGTAATCTTCCCTATTGACATTCCAAACATTGTAGTTCAACAGTTTTAGTGTAGATGGCGCTAATTGTAGCGACCTAAAGGAAATGTATGCATAATCTATGTTTTTTGTCTCTCTTCTCTTTGAGCAATGTAAGTGCCCGTGTCTGCTTTTTACAATATATAATTCTATAAGAACCTGAGAAAGTTTTGCTTACATGTGGACCCGAACCAATATTAAACATGGTCCTAATGCCAGGAATATAATCAGCGACAGAAAATATCTAATGCTTTGTATGCCGTGTTTGCATCCGTAGCGTCGTTGCATAAGTTCTACGAACCTGCTAAGTGTTGAATAAGACGGGCGGAGAAAATTTCGACGACGCTGTGAGCGAGGTGAATCAAGAGCAACAAAAGCTTATCAATTAACGAACATATATACACAGTCAGGCCATAAATACTGTTACAATTAAAAATAAATAAGATATTACATTTGAATTTGGAATTTGTCATTTTTATACGATTCCTCATTGTGTTTTCTAATTTTGGCGCCAATACATTTTATAATATTTTGCGATATTAAAATGGAGTGGGGTGATTAAGAGAACCGAATCACTGTGATTGCGTTACACAAAGTTGGTATGGAGCCAAATGCAATTTTCAAAACTCTCCATACGCTTGGTATTAGTCAAATATTTGTGTACCGGGCTATCAATAGGTACAATGAGACTTCCTCTGTTTGTGACAAAAACAGATCTGGCCGTCCCCGTATTGTTCGTACGAAAAAGGGTGGTCAAAGCAGTAAGGGAAAGATTTCGCAGAAATCCTGTCCAAAAGCAAAAGATTTTATCTCGGGAGATGAAGATAGCACCCAAAACCATGTCGCGTATTTCAAAAGATGACTTAGGACTTGTAGCCTATAAGAGACGCACTGATCGTTTTTTAGCTGAAAGTTTAAAATGGAATTGGGTGGTTAAATCGAAAAAACTACTGAAGCGGTACGCAATGGGTGGTCACAGAAAAATTTTGTTTACGGATGAGAAAATCTTTACAATTGAACAACATTTTAACAAACAAAATGACCGTATATATGCTCAAACCTCTAAGGAGGCTTCCCAATTAGTCGGCAGAGTGCAACGTGGGTACTATCCGACATCAGTGCTGGTTTGGTGGGGTGTTAGCTATGAAGGAGTGACTTAGCCATATTTTTGTGAAAAAGGTATCAAGTGAATCAAGATACCATTCTCGAGAAGGTAGTTAAGCCCCTTAACAACACCATGTTCAATAACCAAGCATGGTCTCTCCAACAAGACTCGGTGCCGGGTCATAAAGCTCGTTCCATGATTTATGACCCGGCGCCGAGACTTTGGTCTTCATCAGAGCTGAAGACTGGCCGTCGTCTAGTCCCGATAGTTATCCGCTGGATTATGATTTATGGTCAGTTTTAGAGAGTACGGTTTGCTCTAAACGCCATGACAATTTGGAGTCCCTAAAACAATCCATACATCTGAGCTACATTATTTTCATCTATCTGACCACAATACGTCTCAAATGCTTCACATACCAATCAGAGCTTAAATGAAAACCCGTTTCATTATTTCATTAATTTTTATTAACTATAGCTTTGACAACTTTTATAAATTTTTAGGCCACTTGCAATGTTAGTCTTTCTCCCAAGTTTTTGACGAAACTGATGTTAACAAGGCAATGACATCATTTTATAATATTCTGACCACTTTATATAATTTATGTTTTCCCATAAAAAAATTAAAATATCTTGTAACTATAAAAAAACCCAATTGGATAACTAAAGGCTTAATAAAAAGCAGTCAAACAAAAAGGAAATTAAGGTATGAGTACTGTACTATAAAGCAAAATCTTTAGCTAAAAAGAAACAGTATAAGGTCTACTCAAAATTACTTCGTAAATGCTTCAGTCTTTCTCAGAAAAAATACAACCAGAGGCAAATAACTAATGCTAAAAACAAATGCAAGACTACGTGGAAGATAATAAAAAATGAGACGAAAGATCTAGACGACGAAAGAATAGTTGACAAAATAGTAATTAATGATAATGCAATTAAGGATTCGCTTGCTATAGCAAATGAGTTTAACAATTACTTAGTAAAAATAACAAATAAAGCAACTAATCTTAAAAATACTAGTAGACTTTGCATAGTAAATAGTTTTTATTTAGAGCCTTACATCGAAAGTGAGGTTAAATCATTGCTGTAATCACTAAACAATACCAATGCTACTGGTTTTGATGGAATATGCACGAAAGTTTTTAGGGACTGTGCGGAAGAGCTAGTAAAGCCACTCACATATTTGATCAATTTGTCTTTTGAAACAGGGTCCTTTCCTGATTTGTTAAAAATCTCTATTGTAAAGCCTCTTCATAAAAAGGGAGATAAATCGATGCTTGAAAACTACCGTCCCATAACTTTGATTCCGGTGTTAGCAAAAGTTTTTGAGAAAGCTATGAAGGGGAGACTGCTTAGTTACATCCGGAAATTTAACATCCTTAAGGCGGAGCAATTTGGATTTCAAGCAAATAAGTCCACAACTCTTGCCATATTTCATTTGATGCGTGAAATAAATAATAACATTAATGCAGGAATCCCGACCACAACTGTTTTCTTCGATATGACTCGTGCTTTTGATTTTGTTTCTCATGACTTGCTACTTCGCAAATTAGAAAATATGGGAGTAAGGGGATTGGTACATAATTGGTTAGAGTCTTACTTGATGAACAGATAACAGGCCGTGGAAATAGCAAGCATAGACCAAAAACTTAATGTGCATCAAAACAGATCACAATTTCTGTTAAATACATGTGGCGTCCCTCAGGGAAGTGTTCTTGGTCCACTTCTATTTTTGCTATACATAAATGACCTCCCTGAAATAACTGACCACAAATGTATATCTACGTCTACCTTGCAGACTTCCCTTTCTGCCTATCACGGTTATATAGGCTCAATTCTGAAGTATGGACTTTTGGTTTGGGGAAACTCTACGGACTTTGATTTACTATTTTTTTATTTTTTTTTAACCTACACCATCCCACTGCTGGGCAAAGGTCTCCCCCAAACTCCGCCATCTATCTCTATCCTTGGCCAAAGACTCCCAATCCTTAGCAAAACTGACCAAATCGTCACACCAGCGCTTTCTAGGTCTACCTCTGCGGCGATAACCATCTGCTGGTACCCAACGCGTGACGATTTGGGTCCATCTATCCGGGTGCATCCTACATATGTGTCCCGCCCACTCCCACTTTAGCCTCGCTGTCCTTTAGCCTACATCCACTATACCAGTTTTGGAGCGAATTGTGGTATTACGGACCTTATCCATCCTGTTAATACCCAACACGCTCCTCTCCATGGCTCTTTGGCAAACCCTGAGCCTGGATTTTTGACTTTCGGTCAGTGACCACGTCTGCGCTCCATACGTAAGAACGGGCAGGATGCAAGTGTCGACGAGTTTGCGTTTCAATGAGATTGGAAGGTCTCCCTTCATATACGCTTTCATGGACCAGAAGCTCTTCCAGGCGTCATCGATGCGTTGTCCGATCTCTTTGTCCTGCCTATTTTCGAAGGATACTATCTGGCCCAGGTATATATACTCGTCGACATACTCCATTCTCTGCCCATTCACCACTATGTCGTGTTCTGCGGCGTTGGTCATGATTTTGGCCTTGGACCTATTCATCATTAATCCAACCTCAAGGCTTGCCTCGCTCAGCTGATCGAGCATAGTTGCAAGTTCAGATGATGTGTTGGCAAAAAGAACAATATCATCCGCAAAACGAAGGTTTGTTAGCTTTTTTGTCCCGATATTTATGCCTTTCGTTTTCTATGGACCGTCCAGCTTCTTGAAAACTTCTTGTAAGGCGCTCGTAAACAGTTTAGGGGAAAGAGGATCTCCTTGTTTTACACCCTTTAGTATAGAAAATGGTGGTAAATGTGTGTGTAATTTTATATCTGCCGTGCTTCTTTGGTAAATAAGCCGTAGGAGTTGTATGTAGGTAGGCTCAATATCTTGTTTTTCTAGTGCAGCAAATATGGGTTCGTGTTTAAGGCTGTCAAATGCCTTGGAGTAATCGACAAACCCGATGTAGTGTCTTGTTGAACTCTTTGGACTTCTCTATTATTTGATTCACTGCATGCAAGTGGTCAGTGGTAGAAAAATGTAAGCGGAAACCAGCCTGCTCGGGGGGTTGGTGTTGATCTAGTTTATGAGCGATTCTATCTGGTATAATTTTTGTAAGTAATTTGTAAATGTGAGAAATCAAACTAATTGGCCGGTAGTTATTAATGTCGTGTTTGTTTCCGTTTTTATAAAATAATATTATATTAGAATGACAGAATTTTCGAGGTAGAGATCCAGTGAGCAGAATAGCATTAAAAATTTTTGTTAGGTGTGGTCTAAGAGCTGGTTTCCCCAGTTTGAGAACTTCCGTGGTGACACCATCAGCTCCTGGGCTTTTACTGTATTTTAAGCTTTTAATAGCAACGTTCACTTCGTGCTCATTAATAAGAGGGATGTCATCACTGCAACTATACTCCACCAAACGGCCGTTATTAGAGCTGTCCGAATATAAGGTCTTATAATACTCAGTGCAGATATTAATGAAATCATCCCGGTTGCTGTGCCTTTTACCGCTCGGATCTTCTAAACTGGTTATCCATGTCTTACTTCGAGAGTGTCCCTGTTTTGCAATTCGAAGTGAACTATTTTGTTGCAAAGCTCTTTTAACTAAATGTGTATTGTAATTTCTGAGATCCTGCCTAATGTTTCGTTTTACTTTCCTGTTTATGTTTTTATATTCTTGTGTTCCAATAGCTGTGTTTAATCTTAGTTAGATTAGATTTTTTGTGTTTTCCGATAATTTATTTATGTTTTTTCGTTCTTGTTTTCGTTCTTCTTGATAAAAGAGCATCATATTGTGAGTCAGGATCAAATAGATCATCAATAGTTAGTTTTTTAAAATGGTTTAAAATTTAACTTAGAACTAACTAGTTCTAAGTTAAATTGTTCATAGTTGTTTGATATGCTTTGTTTATCTAAGAATTTTATTTGTTTTTTAAAAAGGTTGACTCTATCTAACTTGAAATTGAATTTAATCTTTGCTCGTACTGGCCTGTGGTCAGAACTAAATTTAATTTTATTTATAACATGGACATCTTTTATAAGACACTTATCTGAGGTGAGTATAAAATCGATTTCATTCCTAAATCTGTCCCCAGGTGAAGCCCAAGTCCATTTACTATTTAATCACAAAAAAAGTGCATAAGGTCGATCTGTGGTATGTCCCCTCGTCAGTCTTGTAAATCTGTATTTAAGGACTTACATATATTGCCCTTACCGTGTTTGTACATTTATGAAATCGCTATGTTCGTCAAAAAGAATATGAATTTATTTAAAAAGAGAAGTGATATTTATAACAGGAAACTTAAAAACACGAGTAAACTAGTTTACAATTGTTTGCCAAAGCTTCAGCATTATCACAATCAGTGTGATGCCATGTGCGTCAAGATTTACAATGCTATTCCGAATGACATTAAAGACCTTCCCACTATTCGCTTTAAAAGAAATTTGGTAAAATGGCTTAGGGACAAGAACTTTTATAAGATTAGTGATATTTTTAAACAATAATTATAATTACAAAATTAAATTGATATGAATAAAATCTATAGGGTACAAATTAATTATATTTGCATGCCATATATAAAGGTAAAACATGAGTGTTATATTCTTTCAATGTTATTTATACCATCTGCATATGACCATGTTTTGGGCAAATAAACATTTTCATTTCATTTCATTTCATTACGATTGGCAGTGAAGAATTTTCCCATGCAAAGAGTGCGTGCTTCTATTGATAACTGGCTTCAACGTTTAAGGGACTGTATTGCAGCCAATGGAGACCACTTCGAATATGCTTTTAATACTTTAAATTGTTTTATATTTATGTATAAAACTAACACACAGTAAAAGTAATAAATATTATTTGCATTAAAAAAATGTTTTTCTTTGTGACAAAGAGAAGAGACAGAAACCATTAGAAAGTTATGGCAAGACTAGGTAAATAGGCGTATTACGCTTGTAGAGGATGAGCTAAGAGATATAACAGGAGTGAATTCCACCGCTATGCTCCATGCTGCGTCAGAACGACTCAACGGACTATTTAATAAGTTGGAGAACATCAACCTCGAATTAGAGACTTAAGAGGGGGAAAGAATTGAAAGCAAATGCCTGACTCTTCTGGCTGAATTGCGGGAACAACGTGAAATTTTGAGGCAAAAGACAGCATCATAAAGCGGCGCTTCTGGCTCAAAAACTGAAAATCGCCCCATTTACCAAAGATATCACTGCCCAAATTTAGTGCCTGGTTGGTGAAGCTGCGTTTCGATCTCCACGTTGGAGTGTACAAGCAAAAACTACTTAAACCTTGTCGGCGATATTGTCTCGATATGATAACTTATAGTAAATTACCGTTTACAACACATTTTCAGCCTTACTTATAAACGTTGCTTAAAATTAAGACAAAAATAAACAGTCAATTAAAAAATATGTTTACTTAAAAACGTTTGTTAACGTTAAACAACATCTTAGTGACAATTTAATAGCTGTCAATTTAAACAGCGTCTTACCCTTTTTTAAAGTTCTAATTACCAAAATGTCGGATCAATTTTGAACCAGCTGATTATAATGAATGACGTTGACTGACCTAGCGGGCGTGGCGTGTTTTTCGTTTTTCCGTTGTCTTTGTGCGCGTACTAATTGAATTTAAAAATGGATATTTTTGAAAACGGAAATATATTAAACACATTCCGGAACGACATACAAGAAATAAGAAATTTAGGAGATATAAGGGCTGTTAGTTTTTACTAACAGCCCTTATTCGGCCTTTTGGCCGAAGGTGTACAGCGTAAAAAGATTTTAAGTAACGGTATAGATTTAGCAAAGAACTCTACCGTTTAAAATTTTTTCTTCCGTTTAATACGAAGCTTCTCCTGATGCAAACTCTCAGTATACCTATTATTGATTACGCGGACTATTGCTGTACTAACCTCACTGAGGCACTTACTGACAAGCTTGAACGTCTTCTCAACAGCTGTATCAGATTTATATTTATATTTATATATTCTTTATTGCACAAACAAAATGAAGTACAAATGGCGGACTTAATGCTTTAAAGCATTCTCTACCAGTCAACCATTGGGTGAGACAGAAACAGTTGAGGCGGCGTAAAATAACAAAAAAATTAACAAAATGAATGAATTACATATACTTACATAAATGCTTTTTAAATAAACCTACATAAACATACATAAATACAATAAAATCCATACTTCACGCTGAACAGATATCATGTTATTTATTCTCATTGAGAAAAAGATTGCGTATAGACTTTTTGTACACATATTATTTATCTTTGGCCTTCGCAAATATGACCATATTTCCAGCTACAGAGCGCAACTTAACTGGCTTCCTATTCGACAACGTCGTAATTCTCGTATTCTCTGTTTTCTGTACGGCATTCTCAATAACCCACTATCACATTCTTATCTTAAGGATATGTTCCCTTCCTGTGTTAAACTCACGATCGCTCTCTCCGTTCTTCCGAAGATCTCCGGCTAGGCATTCCGGCTCTTCGCTCCTCATACCAGTCCAAGTCGTTCACAGTAACGGCCACACGGTTGTGGAATACACTTTCTCTGGAGATTAGGAGGTCAGAGACGAAATTGTCTTTCAAGAACAAACTGCGTAAGTTTCTAGCTGCATAATTGCGAAACTTGTAAAGTATATGAGTATGTATATTTTTAAGTTTTTTATGTTTTTGGTTGTTATGGATATAATATATATTATACTAATGTTTGTAATGTAGTTTGTAATCCTCAATGTTAATAATGGTATATAAATAATATTATTATATTTATTTCATATTCTGTTGTTACGTTTTTATTGTTTTCGAAGTGATATCTTTCTACGTTCTCCTGCACCCTCCAAAATCTTTCTGCATGATCTAAAGGTACGACTGGGAGATAATGCTTTCAGCATTAAGTCCGACTTTTGTACACTGTTATTTGTGCAATAAAGTTTTTAAATGAAATAATTTTCGGTCATCCATTATTTGTGCCTGTAAATATATTTAAAAAAAACTGTTATTAACATTGATAGAATCCAGTAAGTTGTTGATCAAGCGATGTCATCACTGTACTAACTGCACACCTGTTTCATTGTTTTAATGAAAAGACCATCGCTGTCAAAGCAATTGGTATCGACCACAAATTCGTTTGGTATTGCTTTTATGATATTGAGATCTTCTGGTGGTGGGCTTGGTGGCGGAGGTCCTCCTCCTGTCTACATTACATTACATACGGCTAGTAAATCCTTAAAAGGCCGTGCTTTCAGATAGTTTAAATGCAGCTTCCAATCTAGATTTGAAAGATGTGCACCTATTCCTCAATCTGGAGATTCCTCGTTGTAAATTCTTTATCTTCTTTTGAGTGTCCTTATAATAATATGGCACATTCATTGCTTTCTTTGTCGAAACTGCCAAAAAGTAACATATATTTATTTTATTTATTTAATTTAATTGCCCATAGTTTCATTCTCCAAAAATAGAGTAGTAAACACCAAATTAGTACCTAGTAGGTACCTTCTTCTTCATATGTGATATTTCAATTTCATGAGAACAATAATTATGGTCATTTAAAATAGCATTAACCATTTGCTGGCAAATTTGACTGATAAAATATGAGATTTTTGGTGTGTTTGAGATGGTTTTTTACTATTTTCAAAGGGTACCTTACTATTAGAAAATTATGAAGAATTATGCGCTTTAATCATTTCTAAAGTATCCGCCTTATTTTTTAAGAAAGTAATGAATGAGATTATCTAATCGATATGATGATTAATGCTTTTATGAAGCTGCGTATATAAATTATTTTTATGTTGTTCCCATTCTTTCTCAACTACCGCGTCTAATTTCGAAGTAATGATGTAAATAATAAGTGTATCCCAATATTCAGTTGGTTCCCCGAGAGTCTTTAAGGCACGTAAATTCTTTGAAACGGTGTCAATTAATTTTCTTAAATGAAATGATGTTACCTTATTTAAATTTTGAATATTTAATAGCGCTTTCACGTGATTATGGACTAACAATTTAGAGTTATCATACCTCTCATTGAGCAAATCCCAAGCTATGTACGCAAAAAATGGAATTTACGAATATAATCAAGCTGGGTGGAGTTGTGAATCATAGAAAGGTAGGTGTCTCTAAACTCTAACCAATTATCAAACAACCCGTCAAAGGAGGGTAGTGAAATAGTAGGAAGCTTATTTAACGATGCTTCACACTGTACTGTTGTCCATATTGTATTATGTGTAATAAATTGAGTACCTTAATATATTTAGTATTCATCGGATCCACATTAACATTTTCATCACATTATCTTTGTTTTTCCATGCTTCCATCCAAAGATTGCTGGTTCGTTTGCTGTAAACACGAACATAAGAGTTAATCATAGATTCTATCTACCATAACGCAGTTCGTATTTTCTCCCTAAAAAGTCGTACTGTAGACATTAAACTATAGGCATTACCTGCCTTTCTACTCTTCTTATTACTATTACTCTGTATTTTTGGATTATTGATGTTTTCTAATCCTTTTTGAACAATATTTATTGTGAATCTAAAAATGTCAAACTTTCAAAGCTCTGTTATTCTACTTTTCTTTACATAATACTGTAAAAATAGCTGTGTTTTACCTTTGTTTGCAATTTTCCTTTAATTTGCATTGGGTGATGATTCGTTTTCCTGTATTTTCGTAATTTGCTTGATTTGTGACAGTATTTTTATCTTTATTGACGTGGTTGTTATGACAATATCTTTCAAAGTCTGACAACTTCTATCAAAGTTTATTACTTTTTCGGGTTTGATCCTCTGTAAACCACCAGTATTCATGTTCTATTTTTGAACCTACCTCGATCTAAATTTGAACGGCCCCGGCCCCCTATATAAGCATTAATTTTTTTCATTCATTTCATTCGATTCCGAGTTCTAAGCTCGAACCGTTTTATTATACTTCAAAAATACTCTACATCTTCTCTCAAGAAGTCTTGAAGAACCGCCGGTGACTACTGAAACACCTCCTCACGCTAGGGGAGGGACCGGACACCGGAGGAGTATCCAAGCACATTGACTGCAGTAACACCTCCTCGCTCAAGGGGAGGGACCTGTCTCCTTCTCGGAAGAGGATCCGAGACCAAGTACTTCTGGCACTCCAACTGATCACAACATTTTCTATATAGTGCCCGTTACCCTCATTACTGCACATCGGCGTCTCTGCTCTTCACGGCGCCTGTCACCGCTGCACATCGGCGTCACTGCTCTTCACAGCGCCTGTCACCGCTGCACATCGGCGTCGCTGCTACCTCCGCTGTGTCGGCCCTGCACTCCGACGCCGCCCTTTGCTGCCCCAGGACAATACTTATTGAAGATTTGAAGATACTTACTCACGCCCACTGCACTTTACTTACATTCATACAGACATCACCTCATCTCATTTTTCGGTACTGTATTCTTTTTGTTGTAATATAAATTCTATTCCCTCTTCTACCTCTTTCTTTTACCTTCTTCTACTTCTTCACATTTGTCGCTTCACGACAAATTGGCGCCCAACGTTTAGTCTTCAGTCTTCCCTCTTTCTTTCTTTTCTTACATCTCATTCTTTTCATCTTCTATCTTTTTCTAAATTCAAAAATAACACTTTATCTAGTGTTCTTTACCTTTTCACCCTCTTTACCTTAATTTTTTCTAAATTCAAAAATAACACTTTATCTAGTGTTCTTTACCTTTTCACCCTGTTTACCTTTTCACCTTCTTTACCTTTTCACCCTCTTTACCTTATCACCCTCTTTGGCTATCTCTTTTGGATAACATATTATTAACTCCTTCACTATCTTCATATCTTAACCCCTTCACTATCATCTCTTATCATCCTAAATCTTAACACCTTAACTATCATCTCAGAACTTAACCCTTTGAAACTCGGAGATCGTAAAATTTTGTTTTAGTTAACTTAACTTGAGAATTATTAACTTAACTAAATCTACCTTAATTGGTCTTAAGTTAACTTTGTTCTTTTAACTTAACTTTGATTTAAATCACTGTTCTCTAATTAACTTAATTAACTGAGAACTCTTATTTTTCTTAAACTCTCTACCTATTTATTTTTACTCTCCGATTTTCTTTCTCAACCTATATCTTCACTAATTCACTTTAATCACTATTTGAAGAGGAATTAAGGTACTCAATTATATTTTTAACTTTTTTTTAGCCTTTTAACTTTTTAACTTTTTAATTTTTTAACTTAAGGGACTCTAAATCCCTTACGTTAACTCGGGAGGCTCTAAACCTCTTCTCTTTACTTAAGGGACTCTAAATCCCTTACGTTAACTCGGGAGGCTCTAAACCTCTTCTCTTTACTTAAGGGACTCTAAATCCCTTACGTTAACTCGGGAGGCTCTAAACCTCTTCTCTTTACTTAAGGGACTCTAAACCCCTTAGTACTAACTAGTACGTTCTTTTGAGCGGTTGATTACTCGTTAAATAAGCCTTAGGTCCGAGCGGTTGATTACTCGTTAAATAAGCCTTAGATTGGAGCGGTTGATTACTCCTTACGTAGGCCTAGAATCAAACTTTTTTTTTTCCATCTATGGAGCGGTTGACAACTCCCTAAATAAGCCTGTCGTTATTGAGGAATTCTTTTCTAGAGTGGCAGTCATTGAATGTGAACTCCACCCTTACGGTATGAAGATGATAGAATGCTAGAAGAAGAATAAATATTTTTTATGTAAGGTTGTATATTAGGCGAAATAGATTCCTAGGTTTTCTTTAGATCTTCTTTCAAAAATTTTCTCTAAGTCGAAAATTTTTCTGGGGTTGTGGGGGAAATGTACTGTTGTACATATTGTATTATGTGTAATAAATTGAGTACCTTAATATATTTAGTATTCATCGGATCCACATTAACATTTTCATCACATTATCTTTGTTTTTCCATGCTTCCATCCAAAGATTGCTGGTTCGTTTGCTGTAAACACGAACATAAGAGTTAATCATAGATTCTATCTACCATAACGCAGTTCGTATTTTCTCCCTAAAAAGTCGTACTGTAGACATTAAACTATAGGCATTACCTGCCCTTCTACTCTTCTTATTACTATTACTCTGTATTTTTGGATTATTGATGTTTTCTAATCCTTTTTGAACAATATTTATTGTGAATCTAAAAATGTCAAACTTTCAAAGCTCTGTTATTCTACTTTTCTTTACATAATACTGTAAAAATAGCTGTGTTTTACCTTTGTTTGCAATTTTCCTTTAATTTGCATTGGGTGATGATTCGTTTTCCTGTATTTTCGTAATTTGCTTGATTTGTGACAGTATTTTTATCTTTATTGACGTGGTTGTTATGACAATATCTTTCAAAGTCTGACAACTTCTATCAAAGTTTATTACTTTTTCGGGTTTGATCCTCTGTAAACCACCAGTATTCATGTTCTATTTTTGAACCTACCTCGATCTAAATTTGAACGGCCCCGGCCCCCTATATAAGCATTAATTTTTTTCATTCATTTCATTCGATTCCGAGTTCTAAGCTCGAACCGTTCTATTATACTTCAAAAATACTCTACATCTTCCCTCAAGAAGTCTTGAAGAACCGCCGGTGACTACTGAAACACCTCCTCACGCTAGGGGAGGGACCGGACACCGGAGGAGTATCCAAGCACATTGACTGCAGTAACACCTCCTCGCTCAAGGGGAGGGACCTGTCTCCTTCTCGGAAGAGGATCCGAGACCAAGTACTTCTGGCACTCCAACTGATCACAACATTTTCTATATAGTGCCCGTTACCCTCATTACTGCACATCGGCGTCTCTGCTCTTCACGGCGCCTGTCACCGCTGCACATCGGCGTCACTGCTCTTCACAGCGCCTGTCACCGCTGCACATCGGCGTCGCTGCTACCTCCGCTGTGTCGGCCCTGCACTCCGACGCCGCCCTTTGCTGCCCCAGGACAATACTTATTGAAGATTTGAAGATACTTACTCACGCCCACTGCACTTTACTTACATTCATACAGACATCACCTCATCTCATTTTTCGGTACTGTATTCTTTTTGTTGTAATATAAATTCTATTCCCTCTTCTACCTCTTTCTTTTACCTTCTTCTACTTCTTCACATTTGTCGCTTCACGACAACACTTCGAACTATTACTGGTCGTATCTGAAAGACTAAAACGTTTTATCAAACTATTAGCTTCTGCCATGGTTTCGTAATAAGAATTTTCGAATGATTCACGATGTTCTAGCTGAATCGCAATATCGCTATCTAATACCATGAGCATTTCGATAGAACTTTGAATCTTATTAAATTCATTAAACAATGATTTGGCTATTTCACTACGCAATTTTAATTCGTTAACTTGTTTATCGCTAGGAAGAGAAGAGCTACGCAAAGAATTTACAAATTTTGTGAACAACGTTAGTCTACCTTTGATAGATCCGCGTTTTTTTGTTTAATACGCACAACTTAGGACTACTAACGGTCACGT
Source organism: Pyrausta purpuralis (assembly GCA_963924145.1). NCBI lineage: Eukaryota > Metazoa > Arthropoda > Insecta > Lepidoptera > Crambidae > Pyrausta > Pyrausta purpuralis. Next base: position 19,936,257 of record OZ001652.1, on the reverse strand, counting down.
TTTCAACACTCATTTTGACGATTTATAAAAAGTAGGGTACTCACCAAATTCCTGTAAACACCGTACGTGGCCCGTGTGGAAGCACAAGAAGGTACCTAGAGGAACAAGCACAGCTTCAGCAAAATTTGAATGGATAAGATGGGGGAAAAGGAACGATTTGGCCAGACCCTTTGCTGATCCCTCGGTGTGATGTGGATGATGCGGCGTCGAAGGTCCACTATGTTGACGACTTTACGGTTTCAGTATTCCTTACTATGTGTGTGTGACTGACTTAGACTGCTAACTTGTTATGTGTAGTACTTAGATGAAGACGGGTAAATCAAGCGATTTTAACCAAGATATTAGGATTTATTTTTTACAATGATAAAAAGTATACAATATTTGAAATAAAGCGAAATGAGAGACGATAGTGCCCGTGCAAGAGCTTTCATAGATCGCTGCAGCGCCCTCTGTCGGTTTGTTGTGGTACTCGTAGCTCGTAGTATATAGATAAGACATAATAGATGTGATGCTCGACGAAAGCATAGTCCTGGGTTGATGTTTCGTAAGCGCTCCGATAGTTGGCTCTTAACAACCACTAACATTAGAGTTCGAAAAAAAGACTGAAATAACAGTTTTCTTTAAAATTTTATTGGGTAACTTAAACAATTAATAATCCGTGTTTCTACCGCGAACACTAACAACATAAGAACATCGGTTTGGCATACTCAAAATGAGTTCATCTAAATCACGCTGTGGAATGGCCGCCCATGTTCGTTGCAACAACAAAAAAAGGTCTTCTTGCGACTGGATACCCTCCATATTCGGCAGAGCTCTTCTCTGTAGCATATCCCATGCATGCTCAATCGGGTCCAAGTCTGGCGACTGAGCAGGCCAGGGCAGGACATTGATGTTAGCTGCGGCGAGAGTCTGTCTTACAACTCTTGCGGTGTGCGGTCGTGCATTATCATGCATTAACTGAAATAATGGACCGATTTGCACTTGTAGAGGAACGATGACGTCTGATACAATCGTCTCAGCATAAATTTGAGCGTTGAGGTTGCCTCTGATCCGAATCAAATCAGTTCTTCCGCCGATCCAAATACCCGCCCATACCATGATGGTTCCACCACTATAAGGATGGACTTCCTGGCAGGATTTTAATCGCTGTTGGCGTCCAGGGGTTCTCCAGTGTCGTATACGTCTTGTATCCGGTCTCATACCAAAACGAGACTCATCAGAAAAGCACACGAAACGCCATTGTTCTTCTGCCCAATTTCTGTGTTCAAGAGCCCATTGATATCGAATCCTACGATTGTGCATTGCTATAGGTGGTACCCGTAGCGGTCTTCGGGAATGAAGGTTCACTTAATGCAAGCGGTTTCTGTCGGTTTCTGACTGTTTGGTCGCTAATTAAGTTCCCTGAAGAGTGATGAAGCCTCACGGCTAACATCATGGCGGTTATTGTTGGAGCTCTTCGAGCTGTGATTTGAATGTATCGGTCTTGTCTCCGTGTGGTGCAGCGATACCGTCCTCCATGGCGCTCAGCCACGATACCAGTGCTTCGGTAACGTGTCCAAAGTAGACTGATAACACTGTGACTTGTATTCAGAGCTAAAGCCACAGTACGTTGCTGGGAACAAGCTTCTATCAAAGGGGTTTAGGTACATTTCGCCCATTGGAACAATCTGATAAACAAGTTTCTTTAAACCACCTCTTCGGCCATATTTAAAAGTTCATTATATCACTTGGTTTTACAAGTTAGACAAGAAATGTTTTTTGGAGGGACTACTAATTATAATTTTCCTAAATGAATAGATTCTGTCTACTTTCTTGATTTTTTCTTGACACAACCAAAAACACACATGATAAAAAAGAATGGCACCTGAGTCCTGACTGGATAGAACTGGTCAACTGAGTCAAATCTTTTCATCTCCATTGAAGCATCACATATGTATAAAACTCGAACTTCTTTATTATTAAATATACCTAGTATGTTTTATTGAATGCAAATGAAGAAATATATTTTTTATTATTCCAACAAATTTTCGTCAATATCAAAATCGTTCGTAGTGCCCAAGCTATTAGCATCGTCCACAAAATCATTGGACGGAACGTTTGCTATAAAACTATAAAAACTTGACGCGTCTGTTGGAATGAGCTTTAATTATTATTTTAAGGTCTGGAACTTATTGAATATAATGTAGAAAGATCTTCCAAAGATCGACCTTTACCACCAATTGAAATATCACCTGAGCTTCTTCCTCGAGCTTTGACTTCATAAAAAGTTTTGATGGTTCAGTACGTCGCGTTCAATTTCAAAAGTGGAAAGCCAAAAATTTTTTTGTTTGTGAATATAAGTTTTCCTGTTTGTGATTGCATTTACGGGGCGTTATCGATTTTAAATGTTCTTTCTTCAGCCTAGTAACAGCAAATTTGTTCTTGCAACGCACTAAGGGGTATTTGAACAATTTGGGCGGCCAAAATTATTTTATCGGTTCAGTTTATTCTAAACTAGCGGTCCCCCGCGACTTCGTCCGCGCGTTTTGAGTTTGCTCCCTCCCCTCCCGTCGCAGCGTGATGTTTTATATCCTAAAGCCTTTCTCAATAAATAAGCTATCTAACACAGAAATATTTTTTCAAATCGGTTCAGCAGTTCCTGAGCTAAGCGCGTTCAAACCAACAAACTCTTCAGCTTTATAATATAATTAGCGTAAGCGCACGTTGTACTTAAGCTGCGAACATTATTTTGGTGCGGAGTTATGTTAAAACTATGATAGCTCCTAAGATATTTATTGGAATCAAATGATATATAGGGCAACTTTGTTCTAAATGAAATGCTCGTGATGATGAATGTATTTATTTTAATAAGAATAAATACCTGTGTGTATAAAACACCTCTAAAAATGATGCATTATTTAGTTACAAATTTATTAACATAAAAAAGGTTGTAGTAAGTCAACCATAAAAGATAGACTTATGCTGTCGCGGACTTTATTATAGAATAAATGAATTTTGTGTAACTTTAGCGATTTCCGCAGCTTACGTAGCGGAAGCTCTCAAAAGGAATATCTTTCTCCCGTTTTCGCAACATTTTTCATTGCTGCTGTGGTCTTATGAGTCGTATCTTTATGTTATATAGCTTAAAGCCTTCCTCGATAAATGGACTATCCAACATAAAAATAATTTTTCAAATCGGGCTAGTAGTTTCTGAGATTGGCGCGTTCAAACGAACAAACAAACAAACAAACAAACTCTTCAGCTTTATAATATTAGTATAGAGTATAGATATATTATTAGATAAAAACTACTACTGACGTTGACTTGACTTGTCAAATTGTAGCTCTGCGAATAATTGGAAAAATAATTAATATCCTTATGTTTTTACAGTCTTGATCTGTGTTTTACCATATTTAAGACTTGGGGCATTGCATCACTTGTTGGCCATCATTTTCACTTTGCAATTTTGAGTGAATTATATAAATCAAAATCAGCTGATTTGAAGTTGCTAAGGAAGCCATGAGATGTCACAATCGCCGGCCAGCCGTCCAATAAGAGCGCGGTCTTCTCGCGCTGCACATGCGCACAGAGGTGATGTGCGCTGCATGGCAACCAGCAGCAGTGAAGTGCAAAATGTCACAATGTGTTGTGTATGTGGATGTGCAAACTAAATCTGACCAAATGGATTTGAAATTTTCAGTTTTTACTTTACCTATAGTATATTTTGATTCTTTATTAAGTTTGTAAATTTTTACTTTTAATTTTATCATAAGTTATATTTATGAGTTCGACTTCCAATGCGGATGAATACATAAGGTGCGAGTGCTGTCCTCACCCTCGATTTTTTAAAGGACAGAAGGGATTAAAAATCCATCAAAGCCGCTGCCACTCATCCAAAGGTACTTCGCATGTACGCACTGGCTCGCCTAACGCTTCTCCTCCACTTTTTACACCTCTGTCCCCATCACAACCCAATAGCTCGCCTTCAACTGAACCCTTTTGGCTTAGAATTTCCAAATTAAAACATAGTGTGCCTATAATAAAAAGAGTGCCTAGAGGTGCTCGCATATGTGTTGCTCAAAAATTAACTTTGGAAATCAGAGATGTAGTCAACTTAAATTCCATAGAAGCGTGGGAAAATTTACTAACATTTCCATATAGAATATTACATGTTCGGCCTAGCTCTCGCCCTGATTCCCTTACATCCCGAATTAAAGATAACTGTCATGCTAGCCCTATTCTTTTTCAACAAAACAATGCCTTTCATGTTTCAAATAAATCCATATTCCATCATATCGAAGCTAAAGTAAGTGACGGTGACATCAAGGGTGCTGCGCGCCTTTTGTTCTGCGACGATGATTTAGCTCCGGATAACAATGAAACCTTGTCAGCACTCCAGGAAAAGCACCCTTTTTCATCTAATAACATTTCCTTACCGTCGCCCCCAAATGATGTCACTACTAATTTGCAGATTTTGGCAACTGATGTCTTGCAAGCCTTAAATGGGTTTCGTAGTGGCACCGCTGCTGGCCTTGATGGGTTATCCGCACAGCACCTCAAAGACCTTTTAAACGCGCCAGGTGAGGCTAGCACTAGCCTTCTTGAAGCGTTGACGGCTCTCCTGAACATCATGCTTGCTGGTCAGGTACATGATGAAATTACAAAGACCATCTACGGAGCCAATCTTTGTGCATTAAAAAAAAAGGACGGAGGCATAAGACCCATTGCCGTGGGTACTACCTATCGCCGTCTTGCAGCCAAATTATGCTGTCGGGCGGTTTCTGGCTCGCTCAAAGATATTTTTCAACCAACTCAACTCGGTTTTGGAGTATCTGGGGGCTGCGAAGCTGCTATTCATGCCATCCGCTCTTTTTTAAACTTTCGGCCTAATGATGTTATTTTAAAAGTAGATGTCAAAAATGCATTTAACTCCGTAGATAGAGGCGTCTTGTTGACCGAAATTCAGAAGGAGATGCCTTCTCTGTATTCTTTTTTGTGGCAGTGTTACAGTACTCCCACTAAACTGATGTACAGGGTACACACTCTTTCCTCTGAAGTTGGGTGTCAACAAGGTGACCCTTTAGGTCCTGCGATTTTTAGTCTGGCTATTCATCCCATGATTACCAAATTACAATCAAAATTTAATGTTTGGTACCTAGATGATGGAACCCTTGGTGACGTTCATACTACTGTTTTGGAGGATTTTACTTTTTTAATTAATAATTTGAGTAAATGCGGTTTAGATCTAAATTTTTCAAAATGTGAGCTTCTGGTCCCTAAAAATTGTCCTGAACGTGATGCTGTGGTCAATTCATTCAAACAATTAGCTCCAGGTATTAAAATCATCGACCATTCTTCTTTTCGGCTTCTTGGCTGCCCTATTACAGATCGGTCTTTTGCACCTTTTATAGAAGATCAAATTTCTAAATTAAATTTTGTTTCGGACAGAGTTACTAAATTAAGCAGCCACTTTGCCTACACCATCATGCGGTTCTGTCTCTTTGTGCCAAAATTAACATATTATTTACGATCATCGCCTTTTTGGAATCATCCCTCTTTGTTATCAAAATTAGACACTAAAATTAAACATATAATTTCATTAACTTTTAACATTCAGCTTACAGACGACTCTTGGACCCAGGCTTCCTTGCCGATTCGCCATGGTGGGCTGGGTATAAGAGATCTGTCTGGTGTAGCTCTTCCGGCATTTTTGTCATCATCGCATAAAACTTTTGATTTAATTAGTAAAATTCTCGGTAAATCACATTTTTTCAATATGATTCACATCACAAAATTAACAGATGCCATCGCCGAATGGGGGAGTCGCTCAATCGATGAGCTCCCTCTGAATCCCACAGTTCAGCGGCTGTGGGACGAGCCCCTCTGCAGAGTAGTGCGTAATAATCTTCTTCTCTCGACTACTAACTCTGCCGATCGTGCCCGTCTCATGGCCGTGGCTGAATGGGAGTCCAGCCTTTGGCTGAAAGCCATACCGTGTCCAGCATTGGGAACTTTTTTCGACAGCAACGCTTTTAGGATTGCCGTTAGCCTTCGGCTTGGGATTTTTAATGCCGTGCCCCATCGTTGCACTTGTGGAAAAGTCGTAGACAATTTAGCTCACCACGGTCTTTCCTGTTGCAGAAGCGCTGGCAGAATTCCACGCCATGCTAGTCTGAACGACGTCATTCGGCGGGCGCTTGTCAGTGCTCGTATTCCGGCCGTTCTGGAACCGAATGGTCTTGTACGTAGCGACGGCAAGCGTCCTGACGGCATGACCCTCGTTCCGTGGAAGATGGGCAGGCCTTTGGTGTGGGATGCTACTTGTGTCGACACATTAGCGCCTTCCCATCTTCTACAGACTAGCAGTAGGGTGGGTTCAGCCGCCGCTTCGGCTGAATGCCTCAAACGGCGCAAATATGAAAGTCTCAGCGAAGCTTACTTATTTGAGCCGTTTGGGGTAGAAACGCTAGGACCGTGGGGACCAAGTGCCCACAAACTGTTTCGTGAGTTGTCCCAACGGCTTGTTGAGACTTCTCATGAAGCAAAGGCTGGTCTCTATCTCGGCCAGAGAATTAGTCTCGCCATCCAGCGAGGTAATGTGGCCAGCCTTTTGGGCACTTTTCCACAGGGCAACGAGCTTTTCGATGTATATATGTAAGTGGTTTAGTTTTGTTTTTTGTTGTTAGTGATTATTATTTTTTATTTTATTCGTATATATTGTAAATATTTGTATTATTTCTAATAAATAAATCTTCTATCACCTTAGATAAAATAATAGTGCAGAAAATAAAATAATAATATTTTTTCACGAAAACGAATTATTTTAGTACAAAAATAAAAACTGGGAATATAAACACTTTTTTCTACTCCGAGAAGATAAGATGGTTACGATGAGTTTTCATCTGCCGAGAGTTCCGTTTCTTTATCTAACAAATCTTCGAAAGTCGTGGCCGGAAGTAACATTGCTACTGTCTCTTTTGAAAAAGGCTTGCTTTTCTTATGTGTTACAAAAGACAATTAAGCACATCCATATTGCAAGATATTTTTGAAAACTTTCGAGCGGAATTTAGACTATACCGTCGAATGTGTTTATTACGTGCTTCAACGGCTTTTTCCGATAACTGTCTTATCGGAAGCGAAATTTTTTCTATGACCTCAGGCCCATGTATCAATAATTTGCGTCATAGGATGCCAAAAGTATAACTGGACATAAAGTTTGGCAGTTTAAAATTTTTCAGTGTCAACTTTATGCCCACTAGATAAAGTTTCTCAATCCTATACGCGATACATAAAATCTCGACTTGAAACGGCTTACCCATGCCCCAAATAATATAATACTATACCTCATCTCATACAAAGAAACGGTTCCGCCGTAACGGGCTATCCAAAAATATTGGACGGGCTATGAAAAAGGCCCTAGATGGCGCTACGTAAACTGGACTTTCCGAAATAAAGCACATCGGTTGCTCGCAATGCAGTGTACGTTTTTTCTTACTTAAAAGATGGCGCTAAACTCACTGCTTTTTTAGGGTTCCGTAACCGAATGGCAAAAAACGGAACCCTTATAGTTTCGTCAAGTCTGTCTGTCTGTCCGTCGATGACATATCACAGCCATTTTGATCTGTAACTATAAGCATTACACAATTGAAATTTGGTAGGAAGATGTATCTTGTTAACCGCTTACCGATTCTCATACAAAAAATAAAAAATAATGACAGTTAAGGGGGGCTCTCATACATGAAACTAAAACCAAAAAAGAAGGTAAAAGAAGACCTTTATATATTTTAGCTTCTATTGAAGAATCAAACTTGCACATATGCAAAAACGCGCCAGAGTTCAAAAAAAGTTCGGATACAAAATGCAAAAAAGACGATTTCTCTCAGTATTGAAGGTATATTTTAAAAAGCTAAATTTTTATTTAAAAATCACCACCTTTATTGTGGATTAGGTCTTCTTTCATCTCCATTCGGGATAAACTTTTATCAAGGTACATACTGTTTTTTTTTATTACGTTTATTTATGAATGAACGCTTCAATTGATGTCTGCAACATTAGTCATTTACACGGCACGTTGTAGCGTGAATCATCCCTAAGTATAGTTTTTCTCCATATTAGTAGTCAAATGCGTTATTTTAAAGTCAGTTTCGTATACGTTTTAAAAACGACTAATTAACAATAAAACTGGAAAACACAATTTTGATGAAACTTTATATCTTCGGGGGGAACGATACTTTGTTTTTTACAATCAAGCAAGGCAAGGACACAGTTACCTTTTACAAGTGCAATTATAGTATAATTTTTGCTACAAAACGCTATAAATACTTGAATTGAGTTTAGTTATACTTACACTTACTAAATTTTGCACACGTGCTTGAAATTGTAAGCCAAGTTTTGTAATCGATAGTTAAACTCAACTAATGGTTAAATGTTGTTACCAGCGCTTGAATATTTACGATTCTCCATAACACGAACAATAATAAATATCTATTAAATCGCAGGAAACAACATTTAACCGTTAATAGAATTACGATTTCTTAAGTTATTTCGCTTAATAATAATTAAATAAATATGTGACAAAATCTCCTGAAAAACGTGGTGTTTCGATTATAAAGTATAAATCAAATATTAATTCTAAAGGTAATTTTATTACAACAGAAGTATTATGGCAAGAGTAAGATAGTTTTTTAAAACCAGTTCCTCGTCATTCTTTACTGTTTTTTGCGACATTGCCAGCTTACCTAACTTCATTTATATTCTTATTACACGTGCGGCAATCCGCCATAGCGCACGCCGCACGCTACTTTGCCAACTTTGCTACAACTGTGAATGTTCGCGCATATGAGACAGAGAGTGTATATGGTAATTGAATTATTTTGTAAGAAACTAGAAAATAATTCTAATTTTAGTAATATCTTTTCACGTTACCTTTATTTATGTAGTCTGATTTGATTTCTATCCTTAATTTTTCGGGTAACAAAAATAAAACGTTGTGGGATAAAGGGATAAATGGAGAGCAGTAGTAAGAATACTCATGGATAACAATTTCAATTTCCGCCACCAGTATTACTGGTGCGAATGTCGATATTCCTAATAATAAATAAATAAATATTGGACACCAATCACATACATTGCTCTGATCCCAAAGTAAGCAGCTAATGCACTTGTGTTATGGAAATCAGAAAACGGTGGTACGACACCATAAAAACATAACAACATAAAAACATAAGGTAGAATAAAAATCACTTAAACATAGCTACGAGTATATTTTAATGCAATCTTATTTAAAATTCAGTAATACCTTAAATAACCTGTGCTGCTGCTTAGAATTGGACTCGACAGACGAGCACTAAAACTAAAGTGAGCCTCCTTCTCTTCGAAATAAATTTAAAAAAAAACACAGGCTCAACGTTTTAGAAACGTCAAACTAACTGCTAAACTAAACTAAACTGCTGCCTTAAGTTTAATTTAATCATCTATTTTGCAAAATTCTTAATTTAGAGGCTGCTTGTAGCGTTTTCTTGCGTAATTTACACTGATCATTAATTTTAACTTGCAATAATTTCGTTATTAAATAATCAGGATGATTGAAATCATGGTAATCAATAGAAGTGTATGTCTCATTCTTATTTTTTGTACTAAATCAGCAAGCAAATTATTTAATGCAATTCATGAACGTTATTATTATAAAAAAATAAAACTTTGTCAACTAATTGGTTAAGATAATCTCGGGGAGATTTGAGAATCGGTGTAGCAATATTTGAATAAGTTTTGTTAATCAACAATAATTGTTTTTATTCGTCAAATCAACCTGATCTTTTAATAAAATTGTTTTACAATCAGAACAATCAAATTTATCATTACATGATTTCCCCACCCACCGAGCAAAGTACACAACTGAGCATGTTTCCATTGTGAGTTCTACTTCAAAAGATTCAGTCGTGTCTGCTGAAGTAGAAGTTGCAATAGTGCATTTCGAAGGTGGATTAATACGTTGTGATGGTGGTGGTAAAACGACGTCAGATGGTGAAAGAATTAAATCATCATTAATTTCTTTGCTGGCACTTTGCTGAGTGGATATGAACATTTCCTGATCAGATTCGCAGTTTGTTTTATCAAAATGCATTAGATTATTCAATAAATTTGATCGAAAAATTGATCTTAAAGACTTTGACGTTGAATTTTTATTACATCCATCTTTTAATCTATAAACACCAATCAAATTTTCAATGACATCTTGATTTAATCGATAAGTCTTAATAAATTTGACACCAGTGCCCTCAGTAAATTCTTCAGCAGAAAAATGATAAACAGCATTAATTGTCTGCACAATTCCATCAAAACATGGTGGTCGGGTATTTTTTCTTTTATTTCTTTAATCACTTATCTTTTTCAATTTCATAAAAAAATCTCTCCCTTTAATCAAATTTCGATTTACAATAGAATTTTGTGTTTTGGTGATTGCACATCGATACAGATTAGAATCAAATTTATTTCTTTAATAAGACAATCAAATAAATCATTACATAATTTGACAAAATCAGCTGTATGTTTTCCAGTGCTGCCAATCAACTCTCCACTATCGACGGTTGTTTTGATGGCTCCAGCCACGGAGCTGCTAAGAACTAGTGCGGAAAGTTTTACTTTTATTTTCTGAAAATTATTTGGATTCATATGCACTGGTGTTAGTTTTTTTAAACATTTACTTTTATTATTTCTATCAATATTATACACATGCAAAATATCTTTAAATGAAACCTGATTCCCGTCGAATTCAAAATCATTATTAAGTAAATTATTTCTGATATTTTGATCAAATGAGGTGTATCAAAAATGGGTGGATCTTACAATTGCTGTAGATTCCCCTCGCAACAACAACTAGCGCATATTTAGCTTCATTATTTTTACGATCACTACCACCAAAACCTTCAAATCCCTCTATTAAATCATATGAATTTGTATATTCCAAATCAACCATTATGCTCATTTCATCAAAACAAACTACACGTGCTCTCTCTTTAATTGATTTATCAGATTATTTATATAATGTTTTAATTATTCCATTATAATATTTTCCATAATATCTTTATTAATGCCAGGCAAACAATTAGTTTCTTGCAACTATCGTTGTATTGTCGATGGAGTTGCTAGTAGTATACCTGAATTATCCCTTAAGTACATGATCTTTTTAAAATTTTCTTAAAAATATATATAATAATATATATAATAGATTAAGGGGTACAAAACTCGGGAAAAAAAAAATTATTTATAAAACTTTAAGTATCATTTTTGATACGCCATGCATTTAGCTTTAAAATATTTGTGTTTTATTTTTATGAAATGAATAGAAACAATTATTTTTTCTGTTATCACACAAAGATACTTTGTATTTTGAACACATGACAGATGTTAACTTACGGCAATTATTATATATACATTTATTTCTCTTAGTGCAATATTCTCTTTCGTGCCGTATGTTATCAAAACGGACGTCTCTTGTTGCCATTGCTTGTTCATGTGCCCGAGTTGTCCTTGCTTTCTTGATGGTTGCTTCTTCTAAGTGACTAGAACTTGGCCTTACCACGTTTGTTGTCAGGATTGTAAGTTTGGTACTTACATAAAGATTCTGCCAGATCTGTTCTGAAGTCAGCTAAGAAATTATTTGTTTCAGGTTCTCTCCCCTTTTGGTCAGAACTTTTTTATAGAGCACCCAAGCGTTGATGACCGTCATGTCTAGCAGGTGATAAAATAATCGTGTCGTCCATTTGCGAGACATCATTCTAATGCCGTACCGACCTAAATAATTGTCCATTAGGTCGACACCGCCCATATGAGCATTGTACTCTTTCACGACTCTAGGACAAGGAATTTTAACACTAGCTTTTTGCTTCTTATCAAGCCGTTTGATAGACTCCACTAGTTCTGCCCCTACGTATGTCGAAATCAGTAAGACCTGTTTGTTGTCCTTCCAACTAATAGCTGCCAGGTCCAATCCATATTGTAATGAGTAACATTATCACAGTAAGACCCTCTGGGAACATTAGCTTTCATTACATCTTTCTTTTCGGGCAACTTGCAGCTCTTTCCGAGTCTGTTTCGTTGCGCAGTACCCAAGCACTAGATTCCTTCTCCCCAAAGATAAAAGAGTAGAGAAACATTTGTGTAAAAGTTATCAAAGTACACGATGTGATTTACTTTTCGGGGAACAGGTTACAACAAACGAATGACTGTATTGGACACAACACCTAAATCAGGTTCATTTTGATGAACCTGAAAAGATCTCAAAGCTGTACGCGTATCCCATCAAGCAACATAGGACAAAAAAATAAAAACCCCACTTATGGGGTTTGTTTGGTAAGTAATCTTGGTTGCGCACATTTGTTCGTCAACAGATAGTCTACGATAGAAAGGAACACTCATAAATCGTGAATTTAGATACCGGATTACTGGTTTGATCTTGCGCAATCTGTCGTGATTAAGCGGTTTACAGTCATTACATCTGCGATAGGTGCGAATCTAACTTTTGCTGACCAATAGATCGCACGCTTGGGAAATTGTAGACTGAAGAATAAATAAGTATGCCTAAAAATTCCATAGTAAGTTCCATAATATTCTGTGGGTAGTCTATATTTCCTTTAAATGCTAAAGCTTCTTCAACAAGGCTTAATTTTTTTTTGTTTCCAAAAGAGATTTCGCGTTATATTTCCAGTGACACTTACTGAATAAATCGAAGGAAGCGGTGGAAGTTCAACCTCCTCATTTGAAACTAAAAGGGATCACTGTCATTTCCAACTTCAAATATTATTGCCTAATACGGCATTCAAATAAATAAGAAACTTTGGATTGTATTTGGCGCGCAATGCATGAAGTATCAATTTTGATACCTTACATAAAGATAGAATTGAAGTACATTCTGTGTACTAAGTATCGGGAATTTTTCGGGAACAAAAAATACAAATTATTCATCTAAATTTATTTTATCGCCTTCACCCAGTCTTCCATACATTTTTCATAGGCTATTTGCGGTATGGCCTTTAGCTCATACAGCGGATTTTCTTTTATGGCTTCTATAGACTCAAAACGTTTTCCTTATTTCAATATAATTAACTTTCGACCTCATCATTTTCATTTTATCCTTGTCCAATGCAATGTTCGGAACTAACTTCATTAACGACTTGAAGTCAAATATATAATTTTGATTGACCTCTTTCACGGCGTATGGTTTGCCTGTGCTTTTATCACAGCGTATGAGAGTGTACCATTGTTGTGGTACATAAACCAATTGATTTTTCTTACGTCCCTCCATCTGAGTCTCCTTCTGTTTGGGAATGACCAACTTCAAAGAAACTGTTTAATATTCACTCCGAATATTTTTGAAGCATTAACATACATTAGAAAATAATATGATTCGATTTCTGTTCTGGCCACCGCAGCAGTCGGAATAGAATCGGAATTATTTAACATCTTGTGAAGCCTTCTGTTCTATAAAGTCGAATAGAAAGCTAGCAATTTCGTTAGGGCCTTTTTTCCTAATGCACTCATCCTACACATAACAGTGCCCTTCTGCAGATCCGATGTCATAAATTGTAAAATTGAATACTTGAAATTTTCTTTTGTAATAGAAGGTTGAAATATCGAACTGAGGAGTAGTTAAAAAAATTGTAAGTCAAAACACGCTAAAGTCAATGTTTTCTTCAATTGTTTGGCTTCAGCCTCATCGTTTTATTTTATTTCAAGTACGACAGATTTATTTGGTATATATGTAATGCATAATCAATTGCTGTGGTTTCTTTTTCTAACTCTAAAGCTTTTTTGGTGAACCTAATATTTCAAACGTTGGTCTTTCTTTGGTTTGGAGAAATCTATATTAATTTCTTTATAAAATATTTGTCTGTACTGTTCTTATGTAGCTTTAGCATCATTAGGTTTATTTTCAGTCATCCATTCGGCATAGAGAGAGTACAGTTTGGGAAAAGTAAGTGATTCTTCAAAATAAAGTTTCGATATTCTTTGCCTTACGATTTTATCAATGTGTTAATTTGTAGCAATTTAAAATGAATAACATTGTATGTGAATATTCAATAACTGTAACACTAAGAAACTCTTGTCACCAAATACACAGTCTGGCCATAAATACTGTTACAATTAAAAATAAGAAGGATATTACATTTGTTCGCGCATAGGGCGAGCAAAGAAATAAAAGTAGATTATTTGGAAATTATGTAGATTTACTTGGATTTAAACATAGATAAATTGTTGAGAATTTTTTGTGCTACGTTTTTAACAAAACTAAACTAACTAAAACTTCAAAAATAGTGATGTGCGGAAGGCACGTGACCCAAAAAGACATAGATTAAACAGAAATTAAAAACCGATAAAATAGGGATGTTCTGGCGTAGACATCTTGCCGGCCCTTGAAAGCTCTAACTAGGGCTTTCAAGACAATTCTTCTGAGGTAGGTAACAAACAAAGGCGGTTGAGAGCCCGGCGTATTTTCCCTTGTGTGGTGTTGACGTCGGCGACGCGAGGCACACCATCGGGCCCCATGTACAGCTTGGTAACTCTTCCTAGGCGCCAGCGTAGAGGCGGAAGGCTGTCCTCCTTTATGAGTACGAGGTCATCTAGTTTTAACTCCTTGGAAGTCGTGCGCCATTTGAAGCGTTGTTGTAGCTCGGAGATGTATTCCTTGCTCCACCGGGTCCAAAAGTGCTGGCGGGCTTGCTCTAGGCGCTTGTACCGGTCGAGGCGGCTGGTGTTGTGGTCCACGAGGCTCGGAGACGGCAGCGAAGTCAGCGACCTACCGATCATGAAGTGAGCCGGGGTTAGGGACTGGTAATCGTTGGGTGAAGTACTGAGGGGGCATAAGGGTCGGCTATTAAGGATTGCTTCAGCTTGTGCAAACAGAGACGAGAGTTCCTCAAATGTCAAGTGAGTATTCCCTAGGACTCTGTGAAAGTGGTGTTTTGCTGATTTGACCCCTGCCTCAGCCAGACCATTGAAGTGGGGAGCGTATGCAGGGGAGAACCTGAAGTCAATGCCCTGAAGAGCCCCGAAACCAAGAATATTATCTTTATTAGACTCTACAAAATTCGATATTTCTTTAGCTGCGGCAACAAAATTTCTGCCGTTGTCACAGTATGTAATTTTAGGGATGCCCCTACGGGCATTAAACCTTTTTAAAGTTAAAATGAAAGCGTCTTTGCTTAGTTCACTGACAGCTTCAAGATGAACACACTTGTAGCGGAAACATATAAAAATACATAAATAACACTTTGTTATCTTGCATCCTCTTCCTTTTCGATCCGTAATATAAAACGGTCCAGCAAAGTCAGTGCCAACTGTGTTAAATGGGAAGTCAGGTTCAACGCGTTCGTTAGGTAAATCGCCCATAATGTTTGACATAGCTTGTCCCTTAAAACGCTGACACACGTGACATGTGCGAACTGTTTTTCGTGCTAAGGTGCGGCCACCTATAGGCCAGTAGCGGTCTCTTACAGAGGCCAACAAATGCTGTGGGCCAGCGTGTAAGAGTCTCATGTGCTCTTGCTGAAAAATAAGTTTGGTAAGAGGATGTTTAGAATTTAGAACGATAGGATGCCGTTTATCATACGGATAATTTGAGTTGTTGATTCGACCTCCTACTCGTAGAATGCCGGTTTGATCCAAGAATGGGTTCAATGTAGAGATATGACCTTTGGGTGGAAGAGGCCTTTTGTTGGTTAAGCGATCTATTTCATTAGAAAAGGAATCTTTTTGAGCAAATTTTATGAGTGTTTCTATGGATTTATTTAATTCATGTACTTGAAGTTCGTTTGTAATTTTGTTGCTAGGATTTTTGCAGTTATGAATGAATCTTAATACCCTAGCATAGACTCTTTGCAGAGTAGAGAGCTTGGAATATCGATTGAAATCTACAGCTTGCGCCGGAGGTGTAGCTTCCGCCACCAAAACGGAAACCGTTTTTAGTTCTGGCAATGGGCCATTTATGGGTGCAGTTGCCGGCCAAGAAGACTCTGGTTGTAGAAGATATGATGGGCCATGCCACCATAAGGTGCAGCTTTCGGCATTTTGAGGATCAATGCCCCTGGAGGCATAATCTGCTGGGTTTTCATGGGTAGGTACATGGCGCCACAAAGAGGTATCCGTGAGCTCACCTATAGCGGCGACTCTATTTGAAACAAAAGTTTTCAATGTTTGGCTTGGACATTTTAACCAACCTAGAGCGACGTTAGAGTCGGTCCAGTAAACATAGCGGTCAATTTTGCATCTCAAGGCTTCAGTTACAGATGAACACAATTGGGCTCCTAGGACAGATTTCAACCTCGAAATGGATACTATCCGAGCTGGGTGACCAGCCAATACCTAAGGTATTAGTGGCATGGCTGATGATTAGGTTGCTGTCTTCGGGTTGAATATTTTCTTCTGAAAATAGCTCGTGAAAATTAGTTCTATATTTTCTTAGGTTGAAACAGCCCTTGGCTAAAGCTTCTGCGACTGAGCGTTGAATGTGACGAAGTTCTAGATCTGAATCACTTCCGGTAAGTAAATCGTCGCAGTAAAAGCCATTTTGAATAATTAATTTAATTTTCTCATCGTCACATTCTTCGCCGAGCTGCCAGATGAATCTAGTGGCCAGAAAACTAGCGCTAGAGAATCCGTAGGTGACGGTATTCAACTGAAGCGTACGTAAGGGTTCATTCTCTTTGTCGCGCCACAAAATTAGTTGCAGACTGCGATCAGACTCTCTAATATTTACCTGCCGGTACATTTTTTCGATGTCACCTGAGACTATATATAGGTACTGGCGAAAATGCAGTAATATATTGAAAAGAGAGTCTTGAATTGTAGGCTCTACCATTTGTATATTATTGACAGAGAATACAGAAGTAGTGCGAGCGGACGCGTCAAAGACAACTCGTAATTTTGTGGATTCGCTCTTTTTCCTAATGACTGGGTGGTGTGGGAGATAGTAAGAGTCCGGAGGTATAAAACCTTTGACTTCGGACAAGTGACCAAGCTCAGCATATTCTTTAATGAATTCTGCATAAGCCTCTTTGAGGTCAGGTTGCCTTTGGAAACGCATCTCTAAATTCAAGAACCTCCTTTTAGCCATTTGAAAAGAAGAACCTAAACAATCTCTATCCTCTCGAAGAGGCAGGGCTACACAAAAACGACCAGTGTCTTCACGAATGGTATTGGCTTTGAAATGTTGCTCACACAGCTTTTCTTCGCTAGTATAAGGCTTCATTTGAGGTAGTCCAAGTAGTAGTACCAAGCGTCATAACATTCTGCATAAGGCTAATCAAACATTCAATGGAGCTCTTGTTTGTCACTACCTAATGCCTAACTGTAGCTTGGAGCATCAAATTGCCGGATTAGAATCAAAGTTGATTAATTTTACGAAAAAAGATTTCTGTATCTTATTTGTAGGTGAAGAAGATTTTATTCAAACGAAAAACTACGTCGATTTAATAATTAATATAAGAAATACTGTATTACCACTTAACCATACCAATATTATAATCTGTCTTCCCACATATAAGTTAGGTAAATACTCAAGCATGTATAATTGGCGAATTGAACACTTCAATAATTTGTTATATTTAGATGTTTTGACTCATGAACATGTTTACCTGCTGGATACAAATCGGAATCTTCAATATAATTTCTCAATGTTTAGCACTTTTAATGGGGCTGTCCGTGGCCGATCTATTGACATTATTTTTAACGACCTCTATACCTTGATGAATGATATAACTGATTTTGAAACGAAGAGCTCTGATATGAAATGTATTCCTTATATTACTAATGACCACATAAGTGCTGACTTTGCTGCCGAGCAGCAGATTGTTAGCGAAAATGATCAGAATTCTGAAAATAGGTTTTTTCGAGAATAAATACTTGAATATATTACATCAAAACATTGCTAGTCTAGTCAGTAAATCGGATTTACTTGAAGTATTGTTAGAGGAACTTAAAGATAAAAATACGTTTATTGATGTTCTTTGCATAACAGAACATTTTATGTTAGCTGAACATGAACAATTTCTCAGTTTTCGGAATTTTACTTTAGCAGCATCATTTAGTCGAGGAAACATTAAACGAGGAGGAGCTTGTATACTAATAAGAAATGGCTATAATTGGAAAGAAGTTCGAGAAGCAGCAAAACTATCAATTCCCAGCGTGTTTGAGTGCTGTGCGGTGGAACTAATTGACCACAAAATTATCATTATATGTGTTTATAGAACTCCACAAAAAACAAATTTAAGGTTATTTTTTGAGAAATTGGAAACTCTACTTCAAACAATTTCCAGAAAATTTAAAAGCCGTATTATACTAGCAGGAGATTATAATATTGATAGACTGGTTGCAAATAGTTGTACCCGAAAATTTGACTCCCTTTTATCAAGCTTTGACTTGCATTTGGAAATAAACCAACCAACCAGGCTTGCAAGTGGAACTTGTTTGGATAATTTTGCACACGATTTTGTTCAAGGGTGTAAATCAGAAGTTATTGAATATGCAATATCGGATCATACAACACAGATACTTAAAGTGCCAGTAAGGCGAAAATGCTTTTTAAAATTGTGGCGGTCTAGAAGGCGTGACTACAGCACGGAAAATATCTTTAAGTTTGGCAAATGTTTGGAGAGTCTATCTTTTTCAGAAATATATCTCACTGAGAACCCTAACGAAGCTTATAATAAATTCATTGAATTATTTAAACTTTTCTACGATTTGTGTTTCCCATTCAAAGTAGTCACTCAAAAATCAATTAAAAAGGTCAACTGGATCTCCAAAGGCATTAAAATTTGTAGTAAACGAAAACGACACCTTCTGTGGCGTTTCAGATACAACCCAAATGACTACAATAAAAACGCATTTAAAAATTATGCTAGGGTTCTTAAAAAGATAGTAAAATTAACACAGCGTTCTCAAAATGGAAATAAAATAAAAACATCTAACAATAGAGCAAAAACTACTTGGGACATAATAAATAGTTGTAAAAAACAAAAAAATAAGCCGGAAATTGACAAAATAAAAAAAGATGACATAATATTGACTGATCCACATGACATTGCGAATGCTTTTAACGATTATTTTGTAGATAAAATTAAACCATCTCAAGGTTCAGGAAAAGATGTTACTGCTAAGATAGTCAGCAAAAGTAACTCAATGTTTATGGCACCTAGTATACCATCAGATATAATCAAAATTATTAATTCCCTAAACAACACACAGAGTGTTGGTTGTGATGATATATCTACAGTGGTCGTCAAAGCGGTAGCAAAATACGTGAGTCAACATATTAGTTATCTTATAAATTTGAGTATAAGCTATGGTGTTTACCCCGATTGTTTAAAAGTAAGTAAAGTTAAACCTCTGTTCAAAAAGGAGAATAAAGAACTCATGGAGTTTTACAGACCGATCGCTCTTACACCTATAATATCAAAAATCTATGAAAAATACCTTCACCAGCATATTTACTCGTATCTGGAAAAACAAAATATATTAACAGACGAACAGAAAGGATTTCGCCAAAAAAGGACCATTAACATGGCCATTTATGACTACTTAAATATTGTTATATCAAATGTTGACAGAAAAGTTCCGATTTGTACTATTTATTGTGATATGACACAAGCATTTGACTACGTTGACCATTCAATACTGCTACAGAAGCTTAACGCTTATGGAATACGCGGAAATATCCTACGACTCATAGAATCTTATTTAAAAGGGAGGAAACAGTTTACTGAAATTACAAAAATTAATCGTAAAACTCAATTTGAAGAATCTTACCGGTCAAGGGAAAGATTTATTTTTTATGGCGTGCCACAGGGCAGTGTATTGGGACCATTATTATTTTTAATATACATAAATGACTTGCCGAAAGCGATACCTCAACCTATGACATTATTTGCAGATGACAGTACAATAACTATTAGATGTAGAGACCCTGACATGTATGAAGATGACATTAATAATAATTTAAAATTACTAATTGAATGGCTTGATAATAATAATCTACGAATTAATTTAAAAAAAACAAAAATAACTCATTTTAGTCAAAGAATTGCTCCCATGCCCATGACAATACACTATAACCAAACAAAAATTTGCGAAGTTGCTTCTACAAAATTCTTAGGATTAATAATAGACGAAAAACTTAATTGGAAGGCACACATTGAAATATTGACTAGAAAACTTAGCTCATCAGCATTTGCTTTGCTCAAACTTTCATCTGTGCTGAACATGGATGCCCTACTTATGGCATACCACGGTATTGTGGCAGCCCATCTCCGATATGGAGTCATATTCTGGGGCAACTCAACAGACAAGACTGTAGCTTTTAGAGCACAAAAAAGATGCGTAAGGGCTATGTTTGGGGTCGATCCTGCTGATAGTTGCAAGCCTTACTTCAAAAGGTACAGAATTCTTACACTACCATCCCTATACATACTGGAGATAGCAATGTTCGCAAAAACAAATCCAGCATTATTTAAAAAAATGACAGATGTTAATGATCGTTCTCGACGAGACAATAGACTGGTTGTTCGCAGTTCAAACACAGCACTTATGCACAACAGTGTTTTTTGCATGGTACCCATCATATGCAATAAAATCCCAAAATATATAAGAGAACTGAATACAAATCAATTTAAATGTAAAATGACAGATATTCTAATAGAAAAATGTTACTATAGTATTATTGAATTTATTAATGACAAGTTGTAATAATGTGCGAATTTTGACATTTTAATATAATTGACTAACTATTAACTTTATTTTGGAATATGTAATTAATTTGAATAATTATATCTGTAAAATGAATTAATATTAATTGTTCTATTGCATGATTATGTGAAAATTTGCATACCATATTATTGGTAGAATACACTGGACTTATTTTTTTTAATTTTTAATTTAAGATCTTTGTAACTGTATTCTCGCAAATAAAGACTTACTTACTTACTTACTTACTTACTAGAGTTTCTAACTCCCAAAACATAGACATTTGTTTCTCTAGATTAGGATAATCATCCTGAGAAGAATAAGCTTGATTGCTTTGGGTGAAATTACACATAATTTGTCTTTGAATAGGTGACTTGAGGAATGTAGGTAATGGACCCGCAATAAGCCAGCCCAGTTTAGATTCACGAAGTATAGGCATATTTTTTCCTAGGGAAATTTGTTTGGAACCTATCAGTTCCCAGAACAAATCTGCACCGATCAACATATCAATAGTTGAAGGCTCATTGAAAGTAGGATCTGCTAATCTGACATTTGGTAGATTCAGAGTTGTTGCGTCAAAGGAGACTTTAGGTAGGTTATCTGAAATATTAGGCAAGATTAGGCAGTGCATAGAAACTTCGAAAGAATTTTGTTTGGAATTTAGTTGTAAAGCACATCTTTGAGTAGTTTGATTGAGTGGTATTTGACCGATACCTATAACATTGACATTGGATGGCTGAGAAGTCAGTTTTAGTTCCTGCGTCACCGCAAGACTAATAAAAGAAGACTGACTTCCGCTGTCTAGTAACGCTCGTACCGTTTTAGAAGATTTTGTGATTGGATTAGTGATATTAATCTTTGCAGTGCAAAGTAATATTTCAGTGGAAGATTGAGCTGACATAACAAGCGAATTATTATTTGAGCTAGAAGTGTTGTTATTATTTTGAATATGTAGAAGAGAATTGTGACGTTTTTTACAAACACGACAAGAGCCTGGTAGTTTACAATTTTCTACCATATGGCCTGATCTGAAGCAGTTTGTGCACAAATTCAATGACGCTACAATAGAGTTCCTATCTTCAGGAGATTTAGATTTGAATGTGGGACACTCATAGAGGCGATGGTTGGCCTTGCATACCGCACAATCAAAAGACTTGGTTGAAGTAGGAATAGTCTCCTTGGGCGTAACGACAAAGGACTTAGTTTGTGATTTAGGTTGAGGAGTTGAATTACATGCTTTAATTTGTTTATCCTGTTTGTTGCGATAGACAATTTCTAAAACATCAGCTCTGTTTTTCAAAAAATCAAAAAAATCATTAAGCGTAGGTACTTCTGAAATAGAATTTCTGTGTTCTTCCCATTTAAAACAAGTGGTGTTGTCTAACTTTGCTGTAACCATGTATATGATAAGGACGTCCCACTTGTCTGTAGGTAGGCCTAAGGTTCTGAGACCCCTCAAATTTTTTGTGACATGATCAATTATGAAACGCAAGGACTTATCAGTCTCTCGTACAAATTCAAAATCAAAAAGTGATTTTAAATGATTGTTAATCAATTGTCGTTTGTTATCAAAGCGTTTACATAAAAGGTTCCAAGTTTCAGTATAGTTTTTTGCCGAAACTTCTAAATTACAAAGAACTCGAGCAGCATCTCCCTCTAAATAAGAATTTAAATAGTGAAATTTGTGAATGTCCTTGATTCTTTCATTGTCATGTATCAAAGAGGTTAAGGTTTCCTTAAACTCGAGCCATTTGTAATATGTGCCATCAAAATTAGGAATTTTAATTACTGGCAATTTGAATTATACAGAATGGTGGTTGCTTTGAACGGTTGCATTAGTAGAAATATTACCGCTAACCTCTACATCAGAAGACTTGGCGGGTGAATACTTCTTAATAATTTGTTGAGCCAAAGAAATATAGGTGTCAAAATCTTGTTCAAAAATATCGCGAGTTGTTAATTCAAAATTTAAGTCAGCTACATTAATTATTTCAATCTGGCTTTGAAGCTCATCAAATTCAATGAACAAGGACTCCATTCGAGATAATTTCATCATAAGTTTGTTTATTTCTAATTCTGATATGCTTTCTAAAGTTAATAAATTATCTACATGATTTTTAAATTTAGTTAATCGTCCTTTAGTAATTCCCCGTTTAGCATTAAGTGAAGTTAATGATTCAGTAGCATCGGTAGCCTTAGGCTCGAGAGTCATTATGATGAAATATCTAATGTAAATATGAAATAAAAAACTTAAAATTGCATACGATACGCTCCTCACTTCGTGATTCGGCTTCGGTGCGCGTCGAGGCGACAGAGATCAGCTGATGCACACAGGCAGTAGACAGGTGTGGGACAATAGGCGAGCGAGTGACGTCACGCTGGCCGTGGCCTGCAGTCAATCGATGCGCACTGGAATTGATACAAATCCGCACTGAATACCTTACGTGTATATTGATTGTGAAACAGGGCAATATCTATTTAAAAATGTGCGCCTTAACCTAATAATATGCTATAGTTAGTTGCAGTGGGAAAAAAAAATGAGCGTCAAAATGCAAATAAACCCATGAAAATATGCTTAAATAGTGCACACAGAGGCAAACACGAGCAAATATTATTAAGCTAATGCGCATAACTTGAAGCTATAGTGCTTGTTTGGAGTGAAATTTGGAATGAAGGCAAATGACTTGCAAAAAGTAAATGATCATCTTGAAAAAGTTAAATTTGAAAATGTTAGGTGTTAAATAGGCTTTAAGGTAGGCAATTTTAGAATATTTAGGCACTAAAACTGTAGTGATTGTCTTTAGGAAGATATTTAGATGAAAACTGCACTTGATTTAGAGTTGCTGACTTCACTGAATGCACAAGTTAAACGGGATGAAAAGGACAGAAGTAAGGAACGGGCTCACAATCAGATAGGCAGGTAGCATGCTGGTGAGACTGGTAGGCCAAGCCGTGGACTCCTGGCAATCTTGTAGGCGTGATCACTTGAGCGTTCGGACTTCTGTCGCGATAGGTCGCGTGGCGCGTGCGCGCGATGAGCAGCCCCATGCAGTGAAGCGTCGTTGGTGGATGAGTCGGCTGCGCTGGTTGGCGTAGGCTGACGGCGTTGCGCAGGCGAGGGCTGAACTCTGATCCTGGCTCCACGCGGCGTCACGTTGGAGGTTATTGGAATGGCTGCAAACTTCGGTAAAATTAGCGATTGCAGTCCTGTCACGGTCGCCACTTTTGTTCGCGCATAGGGCGAGCAAAGAAATAAAAGTAGATTATTTGGAAATTATGTAGATTTACTTGGATTTAAACAAGGATACATTGTTGAGATTTTTTTGTGCTACGTTTTTAACAAGATGACAGTCACAGACTGTAACTTTTTCTAAAATTTCAAAAATAGTGATGTGCGGAAGGCACGTGACCCAAAAAGACATAGATTAAACAGAAATTAAAAACCGATAAAATAGGGATGTTTTGGCGTAGACAACATTTGAATTCGGAATCTGTCATTTTTATACGATTGCACATTGTGTTTTCTATTTTGGGCCCCAATACATTTTATAATATTTTGCGATATTCAAATGGAGTAGGGTGATAAAAAGAACCGAATCGCTGTGATTGCATTACACAAAGTTGGTATGGAGCCAAATGCAATTTTTAAAACTCTCCATACGCTTGGTATTAGTTAAATGTTTGTGTACCGGGCTATCAATAGGTACAATAAGACCTCCTCTGTTTGTAACACAAAAAGATCGGGCCGTCTACGTAGTGTTCGAAAAAGGTGGTCAAAGCAGTAACGGAAAGAATTCGCAGAAATCCTGTCCGAAAGCAAAAGAATTTATCTCGGGAGATGAAGATAGCACCCAGAACCATGTTGCGTATTTTAAAAGGTGACTTAGGACTTGCAGCCTATAAGAAACGCACTGGTCATTTTTAACTGATAATTTAAAAAAAGAATAGGGTGGAGAAAACTACTGAAGCGGTACTCAAAGGGAGGTCACAGAAAAAATTTGTTTACGGATGAGAAAATCTTTTCAGTTGAGCAACATTTTAACAAACAAAATGACCGTATTTATGCTCAAACCTCTAAGGAAGCTTCCCAATTAGTCGGCAGAGTGCAAAGTGAGCATTACCCGACTTCAGTGATGGTTTGGTGGGGTGATAGCTATGAAGGAGTGGCTGAGCCATATTTTTGTGAAAAGGGTATCAAAACATCGGCACAAGTGTATCAAGATACCATTTTTGAGAAGGTTGTTAAGCCCCTTAACAACACCAT
This sequence comes from Pyrausta purpuralis, assembly GCA_963924145.1. Classification (NCBI taxonomy): domain Eukaryota; kingdom Metazoa; phylum Arthropoda; class Insecta; order Lepidoptera; family Crambidae; genus Pyrausta; species Pyrausta purpuralis. The sequence goes on along the minus strand of OZ001652.1, from coordinate 19,911,281 downwards.
GTTCAATAACCAAGCATGGTCTTTCCAACAAGACTCGGCGTCGGGTCCTAAAGCTCGGTCCACGCAGTCTTGGTTAGAAGCGAATGTTTCGGACTTCATCAGAGGTGAAGACTGGCCGTCGGCTAGTCCTGATCTTAATTCGCTGGATTATGATTTATGGTCAGTTTTATAGAGTACGGCTTGCTCTAAACGCCATAATAATTTGGAGTCCCTATAACAATCCATACGATTGGCAGTGAAGAATTTTCCCATGGAAAGAGTGCGTGCTTCTATTAATAACTGGCCTCAACGTTTGAAGGGCTGTATTGCAGCCAATGGAGACCACTTCGAAGCTTTTTATAAAACTAACACACTGTAAAATTAATAAATTAAGTCTGACTTTGCTGAGTTCATTTGTGATAAAGTTGTACAAACGTGTACTTAAAGGTTTAATGTAATTCATATTGGGTGTCGATATGTACGTCGATGTAAAATAATATTAAATATTATTGGCTATTTGTATTACAGGTAATGAAATATGACTTCCATGGTTGACGATTATGAGAATGACAGGGTGTTATTTGGAATAATACAACGCTGGAAGATTATCACAAACATGGACTCGTTTGACCAACCGGATGGATTGGCGCCTTTAATACTGCCTTCAGGAGCAGACCAGTAATCATAAAACTTTGAAAGTTTACACGAGGGAATTTTTGCATGGGTAAAAAACACCACCTGTATTAATAACTGCTATCATTGTAACAGTCGTGTTTCAGCACTAGCGATTGAATTTCCTTCGTGCCAGGAGGCGCAGGAACATGAACAATGGACAATCTAGTTTTGTCTTAACTCCAAATATTAGTCGCTTTTATGAGAGAGGGACATTGAAACTTTATATAAGTGTCCTTTTCTTCTCCTCTTTACTTGTGGGCATGACTTCTGAAAAAATAAAGATATTTGATTTTCATTTACCAGAGCGAATATTTAAGGAACTATCATTGTTGTCATATTCTTCAATCGTTTCAGGGGGAAAGATGTCTACAGAACTATGATTATTTACAACTTTGTGTAAGTAATCGATAGCTCCTATTGGTGCTTTATTTTTATTTTTTTTACTTTCTGCATATTCTTTACTATAGCTGTTTCTTCTCTGTATTCTCCTTAATTTTTTCTTTTCTTGTATTTCCTGCTTCCGTGTCTGCCATAATTTTGACCGAGTGAATATAGTTTAAATTGGTAGTTATTATTAATTATTTTGTGTTTCTCAATATCTTAATACTGGTATCACTTTTTTAAACTAAGTAAAAATATATCTGTATTTTTTCTCTTTGGTTTTCCTGTGAACGTGGTGAACATTGTTCACATTGTTGCGGCAATGGTGTTGTAATTGAATGAACATTGTATATAACGTTCTTATGTATAAATGAGGAAATTGGCAAGTTAATAATTTGGTTTATTTTTGTAGGCTAATGTTGCCTAATTGGAAGAATGCAGGGTGCACTAAAGCACTTGTAACAAAAGAGGCTTTGCTGCCACTGTCGAGCAACGCTCGAATCAAAAGTTTACGACCATATTCATCAGTCTTTTACCTTTATTGTAGGCAACAAAATATTACAATTATTATTGTTGCTATTAGAACACAAAGAAACCGGAATATTCTTTTTAGTTTCAGGATGCAATAATGTGTTATGACATTTACTTCAAATTTTGCTCTTAAATTTGTTTAAACAAATACTGTCTGTATGATTTCTTAAAAAAATAGAACATAATTTGTGCTCATTGACAAAGGTCAAACGCGTCTCAATAGGGTAGGGTTGCCAACTTTTTTTAGCAGAAATAAAGTATATCTGATTTTAATGGAGGTAAATAAAGAGTATGCACTTATAAAAAAGAGTATTATTTATTTTTTTCTTTTAAAAAGGTATTTTTGAGTACTTCTTGCGGCACATAACAAATTTTCATTATTTTTAAAGGTATTGAATGAGTCCAAACATTCTAACTCTAAATTTATATATATATCAAGAGCTCATTTTTGATTAAATTCAATGAAGCTCTGTTTCTCTCTTCTCGCCACTTCACATTCATGACCGAAAAGACTCTTTCTGTAAATGCTGAAGTGGCGGGAACAGAGAGTATATAGCTAATATTTTTTTTTTAAACAATCAAATTCTTGAGGACATTTTTTAAAAATAAATTGCCATTTTTCAGCGGTGCTTTTTTGTATAAAGTCTGCGTTATTAAACAATTCGGCTTGGAGCAATTTTAAAATTGTTACTTCTGAATATAAAGTATCCATGTCTATGTTTAGTCTTTTTAAATTAAGTTTTACTTCTATAATTTGTTCTAAATGATTAAATTCAACAGTAGTCTTTAAAGATATTGTATTTAGTGAATACAGCCAGTTATCACTACTAAAATCAAACCATTTTTGTGAATAAGTCAAACATTTGTTTATACACAATGAAAAATTAGTGTTAATTTTACTATACAAGTCAGGTGATGATTGTTCAAGAGGTTTTAATTTCTGTTTTGTTGTATAGCCAAAATAGTTGTCTTTCAGTCTTTGCTGTAATTCTGATTTTAAATTTTCCATAATACCAAAAACATCTACAATTGTGACAGAATTACCTTCCAGAGATTTAATAGTTTTGTGAAATATGTTTAAAATATGGCTGGTGAAATGTAAGTAAATTTCAATTAAATCATGCTTACTCCCTAACATCAACAGATTTTGAATTATCATAGGGCAGTCCTCATCAAGACTTTTAAAATAATCAAGTATTGGATGCCAATTCAATAATATAGTATCAATACAAGGTAGTAATGATAACCACCTAGTGCCAATATGTCTCTTAAGCTCATGAAAGTCTCCTTCTACTATTGCAACAATTTTTTTTAACTCTTCTCTTCTACAAGCTGACACTGAAAAATGGCTATATATTTTTAATATGACATTTTCAACATCATAAGTTAGAAAACCCATTCCATATTTCACACAGTTGTGCACAATGTGTGCATGACAATTACCCTTAACAATATCAGGTACTACATTTACCATATTAGTGTATAATGAGTGATGCACACCAAAATTTGAGTTTGTGTTATCTGCACTAAGGCCAGATACTCGATTAAAAGGGATATTATGCATATCCATAGATTTTTTTATAGCAGCAAACATGCCATCAGCACTTTCATTAGCATTTTCATAAAAATCTAAAAGTTTGTTTTGAATTCCATTTTCTACAGTGAAATATTGAACTACTAAAGGGAATAATTTGATGTTTTTTTTATTAGATGCATCAGTTTGCAGACAGAAATATATATTTTCATCTTTTAAATCGTTAACTACACTTTCAAGAGCATGAGGTCCAAGAACTTCAATAACCAAAGCTTCCATTTTAGTCCTAGCTAATTTGATATTAGTAGCAGTTTTAGAGTCAGCATATATTATTTTATCTAATTTAACGGAGCAATCCATGCTATTATATGACAAGTTATGTTTGACTGTATGGAATGATAAAGCTAATTCAGCTGCTGTAACATTATCATTTTCAGATAGTGGTCTTGAAGTTGAAGCTGGAGTCAAAAACTTTTGTAGGACTCCTGATGTTCTTTTTAATTCCGTTTTGGCTTTATGTTGTTTAGTATCTTGATGCTGTTTTATCTAAAACAAAAAAGAAACATTGTTGCATGCATGCATGATACCATAACCAAAACAACACACACACAAAACATCTGCGCGTCGACATAAATAGATCCAATTAAATGACTGCCAGTCAGTACCAGAACCAGAATAGGCGCAATTTAATTACATTACATTACAAATAGGTATTCACACATCCAACCAACCGACCCACCGCAAAATAACACAAACAAAATCAATTAAACATTCCATGAACTAAAATCTATATGAAAATAATGATAAAAAGTTTTAAGTACATACGTGTCCAATTCCAGCTGAAGAAATTGAAAAAATTACACCACAAATCATGCATTTTGCATTTTTATCATTTTCTGGGTCTTTTCTCAGCCACGAAAATTCATTTTCCCACGATTGTGTGTATTTTTGTGACCATTTTTTCTTGGCAACAACTTTTTGCTTTTTACGTGGGGGGGTGCTTGGGTTATATTCTTGATCTGCATTATTTTGTTCCTCAATTACGTCATCCATTACAAATTGGATAAAACAAACAAAAAACAAGTCACAACACAGTGGAAACAAAATCAATGTAACCTGTAACCTCAAACTCCGGACAACTCAAAATAACTTGTGACGTGACATTGACACATTTAATATAATGAATGACATTAGTGGCTGCGTTCAGGAACGTTCGAATATGGATTGAGGAATCGACGATACCAACATAATAACAGTAAATAGTGGACTTTTTTATTCTGATTAAGGTTTTTGCGTATTATTACAGACGTGCATTAAACATTTTGTAAAAAAGAGTATTTTAGCGTACTCTATCAGTGTTACAGATTATAGAGTACGCCTACGTGAAATAGAGTAAAATACTCTATTTTAGAGTATGGTTGGCAACCCTACAATAGGGACTGTTGAAAATTTGGGGCAATTGAAAATTGCATGTTCTGTTTCGTACACATTGCATTGGAATGCACTGAAGCGCTGACGCGCACTGCAGGTTTAGATTCATTTTCAGAAGGTTGCCTTGTTAGGGGGACAGTATCCTCCAACGCCATATCACGTTTTAATGTTTTAAACTTTCATGGTCACTAACATTAGATTAGTTAAATACGGGACTGCTCCCATGTAACTTTTGGTACATGGTACATGGTAAGGTACAAGGTAGCAATCCAGTATCTAACTATTCTAACATAGCACGTTTCTCTAAATAGGCAAAATATATATATATTGTAAGCAAAATATCTGGGTTACTATCTAAATGAAAATCTCTGTGTGTATATAGATCTAATTTATTTGATAGGAACTACTGCACAGAATTATAAAAATAATTTTTTGTTGCGTGTGTGCTTATTTATCGGGGAAGTCTTTAGGCTTTATAACATAACGCTGTAACTGAAGGGGAGCAAAAAAACGATAAAACCTTTTTGGTAAATAAGGAGTGCTAGTAATGGGGAAGCAAACTGTCAAATTAGTTCTTTATAGAGGGTGCCAAATATTTGTTACTCAGGAATAGTCAAAACCCATACAAATATTTGTTGTTTTGTTGTTATTATTTCAAAAATGGAGCGCTGTGCTGCTAAATATAGATGATGGCCGTCGGAGGATCGAAAAGAAACCGAAACGAATAAAATAATAAATGATTTATTAATAAATATGAAATAAGAAACCAAAAATTTGCGCATGAGCGGGACTTGAACCAGCAACCTTTTGGCTGACCGGGCCAAACGCTCTTACCAATTGAGCTACCGTGCTGTCAGTCCAACCCTACGAAATTTGTGGTCTTTTTTCTTTTGTCTTTTTTTCTGGAATTGGTGTTTCCTATTTCATAATTATGAATATAAAATATGACACTGTGAGTGTTAAAAACATTCTAAACCATGATTTATTAAATTAAAATTGACCCGATCAAAGGTATGACTTCCGTACTCAGCTTGAGTGGCTTCATATACGTTTGCGACGTAATCTTCACATCCTTTCTCTGTTGTACAATGTTCTTTTCAATCCACAATCTCCCCCCTATCTCAAGGAACGTTTTCACTTTGACCAGGTTAACATACGTTCTTGCCGTCGACTACACCTTTCCTTTCCCCCTTTCTCCTCCCAATGCTACTCACAGTCGTTTACTGTTCAGTCCGTTCGACAATGGAATTCTCTTCCACTGCGTATCCGACAATCTCAGTCCCTTCCAGTGTTTAAAGCTAGGATAAAAGCACACTTTCTTTCGGTGAAAACTAACGGATTTTTTCTGTAATGGATCTAGTATATGTACGTATATTCCATGTATTTATTAATTTGTTTTATTATATTTGTAATATAACGTGTATTATTTATATGTTTATTATATTTTATTTTTATTATGTATATGTTATTAAAGTGTAACAATTTTTGCACTCCGTTTTCTACTATACAGGGTGTTGATTTCAATCCGAGCGGTATTTATAAAAACAATGTATGATCCCATGTAGAACAGGTATGTGGAACCAAATATTACAAAATAATTAAACTGAAATTTTAAGCGATTATTTTTTATGAAACCCTTACTGCGTTGTGGCGTCAGACACTGCATTATGTTTACACTGTAATCGTAGCGGGCGCGAATCGCGTAGCACGCGACAAGTAGGTACTAACTAGCGGTCAGTGCTGATTTATCTTTATCTGCCGGGTACGTTATGCCCGAATGTGTATGTTGCTATTTTTACCGACTTTAAGAATAAGCGATTTCACGTGTTTGGATTAGTTGATTCCAAATTTCCCTTCCTACTTTAATCGGGCTTAGGACCGACAAACATACCTAAAACTCATCTGTAACAAATCAAATTACCTAATCTTGATAAAACTCACTGAAATTGGGCAATCCATCAGAAATTCTGAAACTTTAACCCGAAACACTTAAATTTGAATCAATTAATGGCGCAATGGGTATCGATCGCACTGTTTTTCATTAATTTGAGCAATCAATCGGGAATCTATCGAACCTCAAATTCTAAATTACTACTACGAATTGAATCTTAATCTAGGCTAACTAAAGTCATCTGTACTGTACTGTAACTTAAACACAATTTGAGCCTTCAGGTGGGAATTGGCTTGGCTAATCTTTTGAAAATCAAAAGAAGTTTTAATGGTTTATGATTTTTTTAGTTATTATTACTTAATGAGCAAGTCATGTAGGTAGTCATTTTAACTAACTTCGGGAGTTCAAACGGAAATCGAACCCTGAGCTTTTGTCTAGATTTATGCTAAACCGTTTCAAAATAAAAAAGTACCAAGATTATTAAATGACGCGAGTCTAAAGTATTTTTGGCGTAGTTAAAAATTTGGAATCAACTTATTTACATCGATTTATCTTTACATCTAGTTTTTTGTATTTACACTAACCTCAATAAATGATCGAAGTGTCCACCAGACTGAGCAATACACAGTCTGGCACGGCGTCTGGTGTTCCCTTATAAACTGTTCAGCACAAAACGATTTTGTCAAACTAACTCGAATGCACTGACTATTCTCTGTCTTAGTTCATTAACGTTTGTTGATTCTTCGGTATACACAATACGTTCACCAAACATCCTTACAGCTGCACTCAAACTATTGTCAGTTATTGCATACAATCGCACCATTTCAACGAGTTCACCGTTAGAATAATTTTGCGTCATTTTCGCAAAACATGTTGCCTATGCGATGTTATTAGCACAACTGAGGTATGAGCGACGGGCGAGAACGAGATAGCGCGGGCTGGGCGATAAAAAGAGATAGCCGCTACTTCACCGCACGGCGCTATGGCGGGCGGCGGGAAGCCTGAGCGGCGCTCACGCGCCAAACACAAAGGATTGCGGTGCCTTTGTGCTTTGTAGGTATCGTTCGTTCGCACGCAAGCCGGCGCGGTGGGGGCCTACTCTAAAAATCGCTAGGGTCTACTTTGAAAACCGTCATTATTTAATAAAAATAAAAATATTTTTTCGAACTCATTTTTTTTTGTGATTCATGATCAGAACAAGGTACATAATCACCTCTGAAAATTCCGCTCGTATTGAAATCAACACCCTGTATAAGGCTACCTCGTTTTAAGTGATAATATTTTAAAGGCAGATTCAGAAAAATAAAAAAAACATATTTTGTACGAAGAAAAATTTTTTTATGCACTAGTTTTCGAGAAAATCGCCTCTAAACATGTAGAAAAAATTGGTTGCCTGTAAAGTCGGTATACGGGTGAAAGTTTTACGTGACAACGTCTTTTTATGTCTGTCTCTCTCGTTCTTACGCGTGCCTCTCACTCGCTCTCAGTGCTGCGCGCGCGGGCCTCTCTCTCGTTCGGTGACTCATCGTAACGTTACCGAGCGTTACACTTTTTCATAAGTGACTCCCAGCCGCAACCTAATTTAAGACGTTGTCACGTCAAAAAGAGTAAAATAAAACACCCCGTGCCGCGTGTTGCTGAGCGGAGCTCTCGGTTTTTGTAGGTATTGTCATACGCGCTGCCCATCGCCGCCACGGGTTGGAAACGGCCATAGAGATGACATAGAGTTAGTGGGCAGCGCATTATAATCTATGCAAAAATCAGGATCCACTATTTTGCACAGACTATATAGCGATACGACATCTGGTGACAAAAATGAGAACTAAAAAAGTATTTTTAATGAGGGTTCCCACTTTAGGTATAATCTCCCTGAATATTAGGGTAATTATAACGGTGGAAGGTGTGCGACTATTTTACACCCGTTCTATTAATGAGGATCCGCTCGAAAACTTCTTTGGCCGTATTAGAGCTTTAAATTATAGGAACAATAATCCAATCCCCTACACATTTCAATGTAGTTTCAAATCACTTTTATTAACAGACATGTTGGGCCCTCAGTCACGTAATACTAATTGCGAAGTCGATGTAGGAGAAATGTTGATTTATCACATTTTTTCAGTGACGAGAATACTAATGAACTGAGTGTTTTCCCTGCGTCTGGGCTTGGCGAAGCAGAGGAAGAAATTCCGCTGCTTCAGCAAGCCCGGATGGAAAGGCTGAACGTTCATTCGTCAGCTTTTACAGCCGGATACGTAGCCAGAAAACTTAAAAAAGCTATTCAGTGCCCAAACTGCAATAAAACAATAGTCACTAGAGACATTTTACCGATTCATTCTTTTATTGAACTTAGGGAGCGTAGCTTACTAAAAGCAAAAACCTTTGCTACCCTTCTTCAAAATTTGTTGAAATCTTTCGCGAATTAATTAAATTAATCAATAAACATTTAAACGAATTTGGTCATATGCCAAACATAGCTTACAACATTCGACAAAATTTTCTAAATTCTGTAGACACAAATTTTATGGGTTGCTCAGATCATCATTCTATATTAGTAGATCAGTTTGTAAAAATCGTTTGTCGGGTTCAAATACACAATTGGTGTAATGGTATAAATAAAATCGTTCGCGGTTCATTTTCAGAGAAACTTTCAATCCGTTTAAACAAACCAATGCAACGTATGGCCCTGAATAAATTTAAGTCTTCTAGACTACGTAAGAAAGTCAATAAATAATGATTACCAGTTGATTTTTGTAAATATTAATTAAGTGTACATATTTTGTTTCAGGTTCGGAGGGGATCATGAGAGCCGCAGCCGTCTAAGTGTACAAGATCGAAACGTGGCTACACAGCCACCAATTCGAACCTCCACGCTTAGTTGATAGGATGGGAGAAGGTCATGGTGTAAATTTTACTTTAATTCTGTTTATTTTGTTACAGGTTCGGATGAAAGCAGTCATTCTTTTCTAATTGGACGTAGCAGTGTTCTTTTTTATAATAATTTATCTTTCATGCTAGTTAATCATAATCAGTGTGCAATATACATGTATCTCATCGAAGTATTCTAAAATTACTAGTATTGTGTACTGTGTGATTTTGGCATTGTTATTAGCCTATAGTTTTAATTAAACCTTTATGTATTTTTTTTGTTATTTTGTTGCAAATAGTTTTCTTTAATGTTGATACTGATTTAAGTTTATAACAGTCGAGCCGAATCCTAAAGTTACGTATGACAGCTCAACCACAGGTCGCTAAAACCTTGTTGAGTCGCCATCTTTTCAAATCAAAATTCAGAAATACCAACTAATTACAAACAAAAGATATACATTATGATAACTCTAACCTAAAAAAAATGTTTCCTAGTATTATTATCATTTTTAATGCTAGAAAATTGAAAATTAAAATTGATAAACCTCATACGTAACTTTAGGATTCGGCTCGACTGTAGCTTAATTCTTGGCTTAGCTTGACACTATTTTTTGAGACAGTCTGTATAATTTATTTGGCTGAAATAGTTAATATTTTTAGTAAGTTAATAAATTGTACAATATTGAACGAATAGGTCTCTCTATCCACAATAATATTATAAATACAAAGTGTGTCTGTCTCTAAATCTTAGATCTATGTACTGTCGAGGTCTCTCGCACCTTATAAGAGCAAAAATGTTTTTCACCTAGCGTCGTCTTTTATTTAAAAATACGCCCGTTCTTGTATTGTATGCTTTAAAGTGGTTAGTAGGTAGACACGAGTGCGAGAGAACTCTACCGAAGTTTAGTCGTTGTATGGTTTGTTTTTATAATACTTCAGATGTGTTTTTATAATACTTCAGTTATCAGTTGAATCCAATCGAGATAGCAATTGATTGTTTGTAAACAACGATGCGAGGGATAAATAAAACTACATTGTACATTTTTTCTTACAATTTAACGGTTAGCTATAAAATTAAAACTTAGGAACTTATGATGAAATCTGTAACGGCGCTTTATTTTATGGTTTGTGTTAGGTGTGAGTGTACAATAATTATGTCAGTCGTCACTCTACTAAATGTAGTTCGTCTTATTTAATGTAGTAATGTAGGTTAGTTATTATAGCTCTCCAATTGCACTCTACGTATACATAATTATTGTTAACTTTAAATATTTATGATACGTCTTAGCAATTCCGTTCTGCATTATATTTTTATTGTATTTTTTAACAATACAAGTTTTTCCAGAGTTTCTAACTGTTTTATTTTCAGGATTTGTTACACTAGATGCATTCTGGGGTCAGGTCAATGTTGCTCATTCTTAGTGTGGGCTGAAATTACTTTGAACTGATCGCAGAACGCATCCAGTATGACAAACCCTTTTTCTGATCCAAAAATAATAATAAATAAAAATAAAAAAGTGAGCAAAGATATAATCTGTGCCAGAGAAGCCATGATAAAAAAAACAGCTGTCATCGGTCGTGCGCGAGCTGTCAAAATTTTCCACTAACTCAGGCGCCCATAAAAGGCCGTTTCCTATCTGTCTTTAGACATACTCTTACTAATCTGTAATCGCCGCGATGTTGCCTGCCTGCCTACACGGGTCGCGCTCGCGGCCGCTCCCCCGCCTCGCCGGCCGCGCGACGTGAGTCAGTCTGCCAAAAACATTCGCGTTTGAATGTCGTGTGCGCGCGCGACGCGGACCTGCGGTGCGTTTTCCGAAGCCTGGGCCGGGTGACCAGCATCACATAGTTTCCCGCCGCGCCTTGACCTGGTACGGCACCTACTGCCAAACACCGCAGACGCTTGCTATGGCGGTTTCTGCACAACGAAGCCCTCCACCTTAATCACTTGAGGGTCCAAGAATTGCTGTTGACGAGTATTACGCCTTTATCACTTGAGGGTCCAAGTTTTGCTGCTGGTGCGGACAATGCGACGAAGATCGAGCAGCTCGAGCTCGAGTCCTCCCGTTGACTACTGCGCGATTGCACGTTGTTGGGATAACGTGCATGCACAACACAATGCTGCAGTTATTCGCCACCAATTCCAGCAAAGGTTTAGTGCATACGTGTGTGAATGAACAGTGAATGCCGTGATAGCCAGTGAAAAAAAAACAGTGCTCGTGATAGCTAGATTGTCTAGTGCTCGCTTCAGTTTGCATAATAAGGTTAGAAGGCATCGCCTCAATTTGTAGTAACCTGTTTTACTGTAAATCTCTTACGTCATTGTTTTCAAATGTTAACTTATCGCTGCTGATAAAAAAAATGTGTTTGTAAACCAATGCAGAAATCCTAGTTTTAATTTATTTTATTGTGAACTTGTATCCACATATCTGTACAAAAACTGAGCAAGTGCGATAATTTAAAGTAAAAAATAATAAAAATGTACGTAATTTTCAAAGATGTGTTCGCGTTTTATGTGTTATGTTTATTTACGGTACGTAATAAACGAAATTTAAAACAAAACTGTGTTAAATTTACTCACGCAATTTTTAGTGCATATCCATCCACTGAATCAAAAGGAATCAATAGGTACTCATTAGGTAGGTAGGTAGGTAACTACAACATCTGTTAAAGTTGGATTTGGTAAGATTGGAAATTTTAATAGGTATTCTTTTTAAAGTTCACTTTCACATAAGATTTGTCTTATTATTATTAAATAAACAGAGATAACACAACACAATTAGCTAGTTCCAGTTTATCATTACCTACAACATCTGTTAAAGTTAGTTATACATTTTAATAGTATTCTTTTTAAAGATAACTTTCACATAAGCTTTGTCTCCTTACTATTATTAAATAAACAGAAGGAACACAACACAATTAGGTAGTTTTAGTTTATCATAGCTGCCCAGCTGTTCATGTTTTAAGCCTGCGATAAACACATAGGTACCTAAGTTGAGTTTCTGTCTTAATTTATCATACATACCCAGCTGTTAGTGTTTTAGGCCTACGATTAATGAACTGAACACATACCTACTTAGGTTGAGTTTCCGTTTCAGATAATCATACCTACCCAGCTGTTTTAGGCCTCAGATAAATGGACACATACCTTTCCAAGTTTTTGTCTTTGTTTTCATACCCTGCTGTTTTGTTTGTTTAGCGTTTATCTAACTGATCTGTCTGTTTGATTTATTAGGTACTGATACACGTTGATAATGTTTTTTTCATATTAGTGTTTCGTAATAATAGGTAATCGAATGCAGTAGGTAGTTACCTTTAATATTATTATTATGTAGGACTAAATAAAGGATTGTAATAAAACGAGTGACTGTAAATTACAGTTCTAAGTGTCAAAATTAATTAATTTGGGTTATAGAATTACAAAGTGAGCGACTGACTGCGAGTGACGAGAAATCAACAGAACAGCAACTTACAAACATTAATTTGAGTTACTTAAAATACAAAATGAGCAGCTTCATAATATTTGAGCGACCTAATATTTGTTTGAGTGTTAACGTTACGTCATCTTAAATGAAGTGTTTCGAATACAAAAACCACTTTGAAAAATACACTAATGGGCAGAGTATAATGAGCTCACATTTAAAAAATAAAAATAATATGAAATAACTATTTGAAGAAACACTACTCTATTAGTTGAGAAATTTTATCATTGAAATATAAGGGTAATTAAATAAAACAATGTACTCCGTAAAAATAAAGTAATATGCATGCATTTATTTCAATCAAATGAACAAAAAATAAAATAAGACGCTTCAGTCAATGTCATTCAATGGGTATCATTTCATCATCGGCGCACTTATCAACGGAAGTACCTTTAAAACATCAATGAGACGAAAGGTCTACAACGAATTACCAATTGTAACAATAGAGCAGCAAGAGTGTAGAATAGTGCGAAAGAAAAACAAGACTATCGCACTATTCTCCAACGAACTGCGTGTTACGGAATTCGAACAGGCATGCAAGGTACTTACGAAGATAAGTGAGCGAGGGGAGAAAGGAACATCAAGACCGGTTAAGATCAGTCTAGATGCAATGGTCGTAAGCTACCAAAAAGGCAAAACCGAGGACTACCTTGGGGCCGTGGCAGCTTCTAAATATCACGAGGTCGTGGTCTATGAGGACAGAGGCCAAAACCTCAGCTTCCTTAAACCACGACCAGCAGACCAAAACGCACCACCACCACCCACTGATTGCTGGGACCACCCTATAGTCAGAACTGACATCAGTGGGTCCGAGCGATTGGAACTCAGGGTGAGAAGCGAAAAGTGCCAGACGAAACGGAGTGCGAAAGAGCTGAGTGTCGACAAGAAAGAGAAAACTCAAGACACACTCTCCACTATGACAGCAGCACTCAGCAGTGTTTTCAGGGCGATCCCGGAGATGATCACCAGAAAAATAACGAGGATGAGGAGTATAACAGCGATCGAGAAAGCAGTCGAAAAGTTTACCTCACCACCACCAGAGGAGGAAACAAACCCAAGAGTGGAACGCACCAGGGCAGACATGGGACAAGTAGCTCCACCGACTCTCAGACCAGCCTGTCAACCACAGGAGCACATGCTAAATGCCTTTATCGAGTTCGTAGCGGTAACTAAAGCCACTAGAAAAGTCAACGAAGACACTTGCAAGGGCATCATGCAAGCGTACAATCTTGACAATCTGGGACTGCTGCGAGCTAAATTAAAGGACGCAGAGGCCGCAATATACGATAGCGAACAATCCAAGGTTATCCATGGACAAATGTCGGGGTCGTATATGGCGGCATACAGCAACGCGTGTGGCTTCGTGGAACAGGACGAACAACTGAGTAACTTAGAGGAGGGAAAACTTGTCTTCAAAACACCGTCCGAAGACCCCATAGTCGTAGTCGCAAAGTGTACGAAGGTCATGCTCGACGACAGAATAATCGAAATGGCTAACACCATATCGGGAGATCTGTCGAAAGGTAAGGTCCCGGAACACTGGACTATACCGACAATTACATGGGTCAATGGAGTCCCTGGTTGTGACAAAACCACGTGGGTAATGTCCCAAATAAACCCCGAACAGGACATAATAATCACAACCACGACTGAAGCAGCAAAGGACCTCCGAGAGAAACTGGCAACGAGAATAGGGGAAGAGAGGGCGAAAAGGAGAGTCAGAACAATGGCATCTCTACTTGTAAATGGTATGAGTTAGGGAGAATCGTGCACACGCCTAATAGTGGATGAAGCCCTCATGAACCATTTTGGATCCATTGTACTGGCTATCCAAATAACGAAAGCCAGAGAGGTGACTTTGTTAGGAGATAATAACCAACTCCCATACATAGATCGCTGTAATCTCTTCACTTTGGAATACAACAGACCTAATAAAATCACAGAGGTTACTAAGGAGTTACTGTGCACCTATCGAAACCCCCAGGATGTAGCGTATGCCCTTAGTGAAATCTACAGCGGCATATACTCAGCCAATACTCAAGTACAGTCCCTTTACCTCAAGCGCTTCTCAGGTGCAGTGATCCCAAAATCGGAAAGAACCCTATACCTCACTCACACCCAAGCTGAAAAGGCAAGCCTTATCAGCCAAGGATACGGGAAAGACGAAGGATCACGCACACTTACCATACATGAAGCACAGGGGCAGACTTTTGAGTCAGTGGTGATAGTGCGCACAGTATCAAAAAAATCCCATCTCCTAAAGAGTGTTCCCCACGCTGTTGTGGCCATCTCTAGACACACAAAGTCTTGTGTTTATTACACAGACAATGCCACCGACGACGCCACAGCTCGTCTGATAATCCGGGCAGAGAAGGCCACACCAACAACAATCCGGGACTACAACCTGCGGATGGCCATGCGCAGGGGCGACGAGCAAGTCCGAAACAAGATATTGGCCAATCCACTAACATAACTAACTCTATCAACCAAGTCACTAAGAACATCTTAGTACCTAAAGGCGACGACGTAGAGGAATTACTTTACTCCCCAAACACAAACACAATCACTAACACAAACTAGAATAAGAGCAATATTGTTTAATATTGTATAGCAAAATCACAAGGATAATAGAATTCCAAAACCTTATAGAATAATACAAATATGTAATAATAATAAAAAAAAAAATAAAAAAAAAACAATACAACAAAAATATATGCACATGTACAAATAATTATAGAAAAAGAAAATAGCAACTATAACAACAACACAAGAAAAAAAAAACAAAAAAAAACAAGTTATCTTAAGTAGAAATAAGAGACGATGTTTAACTTATAAGAGAGTTATAGCATAAACTAACAACCCTAGTAATAAGTATTGTAAAAAGCACTGTAAATTTTTGCGCGGAGCAAAAATAAAAAGTAACATAACAAAAACCTAAATCAAAAAAGGCACGGACCAAAGAGTCTGTGGACTGTAGTTTTATTAATGAAAAAAAAAAAAAAATGGGTATCATTTTTGTTTCCAGTGGTGGTGTTGTTAGTTTGAGCCGAATTGCTAGCCCCAAAACGTGTTTGCATACATATCTATTGAAAAATTCGGGACAGTCGCACGATCCTTTTTGCCAGTCCAAATTTGGCAATGTGGTTTTTTGGAAAGCAACTGACTGCATTTTATACTCGTCAAAAGTCTGCCAACGATCATTGTAGTTTAAATCTGTAGCATTTTCGTTGCAAATCAAATATACTTTTTTGGTAGGATCCGATGCTACTATCTTTATATTTATGCTTTTCTTCGCCCAGACGTTAGCTTCCGTCCATTGTCGAAGCTCAATAGTAGGTGCCTCAGGTAACGAAGAGTTTACTAATGACCACTGGGCTACCATATCGGTAGCAACAGACAGAAATCGCGACAGAGGAAATCGTTCTCGCAATGTATTATGGTTTTTCATGTTTCTATTAAATGACTCGATGGCATTATTTGTCGATGGCGACATAGGTGCTGCACCTAAGAACCAATTGCGATTCTTTCTGAACCATTCCTCTTCCATGTACTTTACAAAGGTGGATTGTGTTTTCCATTTCTCAAGGAACGCTTGCGAAGCGGCATTAAACACTTCGAGTGAAGCTGCGTTATGCAAAGCATCTACATCCCTCAAAACGCTTTTTTGTTCCTTTTTCGGCACAAATTTTTCTACTTTCTTTTGTATATTTATTTTAGCATGTGCCCAGCACATACGAATAGTCGGTTCTTCACCAAAAACATCTGAAAATGCGTTTTTTATACTTTGAGCTGCGTCGCAGATCAGACCTCTGGGTTTCATTGTGTAATCGTATAATTGCATAACTTTGTCCTTTATTCCTTGGAGCATTGTCTGAAAATCTTCTTGGCGCTCATTTGTAGCTACTCCCAAGCAAATAGGATGAAACTTGCGATTTTTATCCGTAGTGCCAACAATCAGCACCGGAAATCCCTGCCATATCTCATATATAGTTTTTTTTGTTCGCTCGTTTTATAATTCCCCCTAAATAAATAGGCGCGCAGTGGCGCCCCCTACCGCGCATCGGCACGCCGCATGAATGAGATAGGCATCTTCTATCACGTTCACGCCCACGCGTCTGTCTCGTTCTCGCTTAGCTAGTCCATCTTCCGTCACGCTCAGGCCCATACGTCTGTCTAGATTTCGCTCAAACTAGTACGTATGTAAGAGACGAAAGACGATGTCGCGGAACAGGGTGTTCTTAAAATATATATATTTTTTTTTGTTAGAAAAAATAAAAACGTAAACGGGCCAGTTTTCAAAAAAAATAATTATTGTGTCCTCTTTCTATGTTACTGTTTGATGCTCTGTTAAAATATTATTACTTAAAACGAGGTAACCTTATATACTAAATACATACATAACATAAAATACGTATATGCATTATAAAATATGTGTATAACCTTAAGCACAACTATCAAAATAAACACAAAACATAAAATAACATAATACACAAATACTATATTTATTTTACACAAACAAACAGACCACGCGTCAGATGAATAATATTTTTTATTTTAGTAATGCGCGCAAGATAGCGGAGCTCGCGAGCCGGCCGACCGGTTCACTGCCGCCGCCCCGCTAACCCCTCGATCCGCGCGGCTCGCCCGCGCGCATTCTGTTCGCGAGCATTCGGCAGTCACGATCTCGTTATCTTCGCGAAGCCCGTGTCGCTCGGACTCCCGCCGCTCGGTTACGCCATTACGTTTTTCGAAACCGTTAACCGTTACCTAAACTTTTACTTGTGCCGTCGTCTTCTACTTATCATTCCTGACTTTCGTGCTCTGTTTCTCCTTCTATTTTGTATTGTGGACTATCTGTTGTGAAAGTAATAAACATTATTGTGACTTTATACGGAGTTATTTATTCAACGGATAGGCACCCCACACCTCGTAGGGTGTATGAAAAGCAGAGTATTTTCCTCGAGGATAAAGATGTATTCGTCTTGGGCGAGCTTCAATTCCTTGCTTCACTCAGTATTCTACTTTTACAGGTTCGCGCTCGCGAGTTAACTCTCGAATCCTTCGATACGCTCGATATTTAAGATGACGCCCGTGACGTAAGACTACTATTTTTACCTAATAATTTGTTTTTATTACACCATCCTGATAAGAAATAAAACTAAGGAACAATTTATTAATTAAAACTTTTATTTATAGAAAACTAATATTTAAAGGTATGTTCATAATTTCTAAATATATATTTATTGAACAAGGCTCCTTTGAAATGGTTATGAAAGAAATGCACAAGTTTTGCCACTACGTCTGGTATAAAAACATCATCTCTTGTTATATAAATAATTTTCATGTCTAAAAAAGTGTATAATTTAATTGCAAATCTTTTTCTTGACACGGTATAGCTGCCCTTGTATTTGGTAATAACATATGCTAGTTTTTTTAAACATAGCTCCCCATCTTTTCTATACAGATATGGCACAGTTGTTTCATCTATTTTTCGATGCCTGTTCGAATATGGACACTTTACTTCTATGAAAGACTCTTCTCCTAGGAGACCATCAGGAGATGCCGCCAGAAATGGATGCTCTTCAGAAATGAAAAACCCGCACTCTCTGATTGTCAAATCATATTCTAAACCATACTTCTTTATTGCCTCTGGTTCATTAACAATACCATGTGTGCCCGTGATGTATTTTTTTTAACAATATCTAGGTAGCAAATTTATTTAGACTCATTGACGTTAAATGACACTCAGTATGGAATATGCTGGCTGTAATTCTGTTTTCTCTAACCTTGTGCCATTCTTGATTCTTTGCCTGGCCACAGGTTAAATGCTCTATTTCATGTTTTTTTTCTGAACTAATTTGATGTATTTATATTTTTTTTAACAAAATGTCCCGGCAATCTTCTTTGTCATACGAATGGTCATTTAATATACTGTGTAGATTTGCTGGGGCAAACATCGGTTTGATGGGCATTGAGCTTGTCGATGCACCGATGCAAATATTTCGTATTCTGGTATTGTAAGTTTGCTTGTCTATTGTTTCAATAGGAAAGGAGTGAAATAGGACCTTACTTATGCAAGTTTCTTTTTGATGGCAGCCTATTAGCTTTTAACGGTGAAGCAGTAAACACTTTCTTGGGTTCATGGAAACTTTGCAGTTTTTGTGTGCAAACTAAGTGCGTTAACATTGTTTTTGTTCTCCTCATGTCTTCAGCAGCAAACAACACAAAAGCAGCATGCTTGCAGTGGGTTTCCTTGTTACTACCTACAGCGCACTCGTTCATTATTTCATCCACACTTCCATCCATTTGCAGCTTACAGTTTACTTCATCATATTGTAGCTTTTTCATTGACGCCTTGCAGACCCCTTTTGGAAACGTAACATCACATTGCTTAACTGATCTCAAAACTAGTAAGTATCTAGACTAATAAAGCATTCAGTTGTCATCAGTTTTTTTGTTGAACCTAAAAGAACCAAAATATTGATGTGAAAACACACATAGATAAATTGATATTTATTAATGATACATACATAGATACAAATAACTGACGCCTGTTTCTTATTGGCTTAGGCAGAAACCATGGATTTTCAATTTGCAAGATCCTAACACACTGCTACATTAACTTCTACTAATATTAACCTCTTCAAGAAAACTCGTTGTTTTGAGGTGGCTTAAGATCTAGATTTTTCATAGAGCAGTTTCTATTGACCTAAATAATAAACCATCTATGTAAGTTACTTATTTGTCTAACCTGGAGAAACAGGTGTGAATGTATTGTTTCGAAGGCGGGGGTAATATTGTATTGCTATTAAAATCTCGAAACAGCGGCTCCTCCGGTAAATTCATTTGGTGTTCAGGACTATCTAGTATAGGATTTTCAAAGTTAAAATTCCTGTCGTAAGCCTCCAATCTAGGAATGATAAAAACATAACTATATTTTAGACGTTATGTCGAGTTCACAATTTTTTATCCTTTACAAATGGTAGGATTTATATTGGGGACGTGTAAAAGTGCCCCTAGTGGACCCCTATTTGCATAAATAAATGACTTTTATAAACCTGGTATTTTTTACAAGAAGCTTTTAGTTTAGACTTTATTTGATAATTTCAAGACTTACAATTCTAGATTTGCTATGAAAACGTGTAAAGGATAAAAAAACACTATGTTATCTTACATGTCGACTAGGTCAGCTTTTTCCCTTTTAACGAAGCTTTTCTCAACTCTTCCTTTAGCCTATCCACACGCCAGAAGGAATACATTGTAGTAATTCCACAATAAAAGGGTCTAGAGCCAAAAAAAAATCTTAAATCCACAAAAGCAAAAAAGTATTCAAAGCAACAATATTTGACATGTAATAAACACACAGCGCCCTCTATCAAAAAGTTTTGCGTAATCTTCCCTGTTGACATTCCAAACATTGTAGTTCAACAGTTTTAGTGTAGATGGCGCTAATTGTAGCGACCTAAAGGAAATGTATGCACAATCTATGTTTTTTGTCTCTCTTCTCTTTGAACAATGTAAGTGCCCGTGTCTGCTTTTTACAATGTATAATTCTATAAGAACCTGAGAAAGTTTTGCTTACATGTGGACCAAAACCAATATTAAACATGGTCCTAATGCCAGGAATATAATCAGCCACAGAAAATATCTAATGCTTTGTCTGCCGCGTTTGCATGCATAGCGTCGTTGCATAGGTTCTACGAACCTGCTACGTGTTGAACAAGGCGGATGGAGAAAATTTCGACGACGCTGTGAGCGAGGTGAATCAAGAGCAACAAAAGCTAATCAATCAACGAAGATATAAATGGGCGTATTACGATTGTGGAGGATGACCTAGGAGATATTACAGGCGTGAATTCCACCGCTATGCTCCATGCTGCGTCAGAACGACTCAACGGACTTTTTAATAAGTTGGAGAACATCAACCTCGAATTGAGACTTAATCCTTACTCTCGGTAGGATTACGTCTCTAAGAGGGAGAAAGAATTGAAAGCAAATGCCTGACTCTTCTGGCTGCATTGCGGGAACAACGTGAAATTTTGAGGCAAAAAACAGCATCGAAAAGCGGCGCCTCTGGCTCAAAAACTGAAAATCGCCCCATTTACCAAAGATATCACTGCCCAAATTTAGTGCCTGGTTGGTGAAGCTGCGTTTCGATCTCCACGTTGGAGTGTACAAGCAAAAACTACTTAAAAGCCTTGTCGGCGATATCGTCTCGATATGATAACTTATAGCAAATTACCGTTTACAACACATTTTCAGCCTTACTTATAAACGTTGCTTAAAATTAAGACACAGATAAACAGTCAATTAAAAAATATGTTTACTTAAAAACGTTTGTTAACGTTAAACAACATCTTAGTGACAATTTAATAGCTGTCAATTTAAACAGCATCTTACCCTTTTTTAAAGTTCTAATTACCAAAATGGCGGATCAAATTTGAACCAGCTGATTTTAATGAATGACGTTAACACGCCACGCACGTTACGTGGCGTGTTTTTCGTTGTCTTTGTGCGCGTACTAATTGAATTTAAAAATTGATATTTTTGAAAACGGTAATATATTAAACACATTTCGGAACAACATAAAAGAAATAAGAAATTTAGGAGATATAAGGGCTGTTAGTAAAAGGCCGAAGGTGTACAGCGTAAAAAGATTTTACGTAACGGTATAGATTTAGCAAAGAAAATATGGAAAAATATTAATATTTTACATAGTGACTTGCACATGGACTACCGGGGCGGCAGTATACCTGTGGAATTACAAGAAATGGCAGTTATCAGGCACTGGGGGCGACACGAGGTAAGTGTAATTTAACAGTCAGTAATATTGTCTGTCCTGTTGTTTGTATACAAAATCATCCCAACAGCCATCATACATAAAACTTTTTCTTGATTGCATACAAATTTACAATGAAACGCAACCAAATTTTTATTTTAGATCCAAGAAGACTGTGCTTAAATCCATGGCATGAGCCAGCAGACATTATCAAGATTATGTAAAAAAGTCTCCATTGCATTAGCCTCAAAAAGTGTCGATTATATAAAAATGCCCTCAAATTTAAGAGAGGAGACAGAAACCATTAGAAAGTTCGAATATATTTGTGGATTCCCTCACATTGTTGGAGCAATAGATGGAACACATATCAAAATAAGAAAAGTGAGTGGAGATGCAGGCAAGTACTACATAAATCGGAAGGGGTACTATTCAACAAACACTCAAGTAAGTCACCATATAAACAAGCGTTTCTTTTTTGTTTTACTGAAAAGTAACAGTATCAACAGTTTTTTATGTCAGTTATAGAAATAAAATGATTTATTACAACTTATTAAAGAGCAAAACCATATTCATTTACAGGTTGTCTGCAATTCAGATTTGAAAATTTGTGATATAGTGTGCCACTGGAGAGGTAGCACTCATGACGCTAGAATATTCCGTGAAAGCTCCATAACACGTAGTGTTGACCAAAACGAATTCATTAGGAATCTTATAGGTGATAGTGGTTATCCTTACACTCCATACCTCCTTACCCCAGTTCTGAGACCAAGGACTGAATCCGAACAGAGATATAATTATAGCCTTATTCGCACCAGAAATGTGATAAAAAGGTGTTTTGGAGTATTGAAACAAAGGTTCCAGATACTATTGGAAGTAATGCAAGGATCATACTACACAATAAAAACTAATAGTGTAGCATGTGTCGATTGCACAAATTGACCATTGACTTTAAAGAGTCATTAGAATATGGTAGGTTATTGTTTGACATGATTACTTTATCAAAACTATAATGTGGTAAAAAAAGCAGTATAATTTACAGTCAGTATGTAAATTATACTGCTTTTTTAAGATTCCACTTCCAGAGGTGGGAATGAAGAAACCGAGGAAATCAGACAGTTATTCTCTGTCTGATCTCCTCGGTTTCTAAACACAACAAATATTACAAGAAATATATTTATTGAAACTTACTTTTAATAAGAAACAAATAAAATCATTTAGTTGTCTAAATGAAATGACTTTATTCGAAACAAAGTACTTACAAAGAAGAAAAATAAACAAAACACAAACAATCTAAATCAATATTATCATACTTGTGTCGAAAAGGTCCCCGCTCAGTATAATTCGTGACAGCGCGAGGCATGTCACGATACTGGTATTCTGCGGAAACCCTTTCGTTCAAGTGTATACATATAAATTGATTAATGAGAAAAAACATAAAGAAAATAAAAGACAAAAAATAGTAATTATATATCAATCATAAATATCAGTAACAATAAAAATAAAAATAAAATATTATAAAAAATATATAATTACGAAACTTTATGGATTATTTGATTCATAAATCGCAATGCAGAGGCACTGCCGCTGCATTACGATTCATGAATCAGACGAACCGTGCCACACAGCGCTGCCAACCTATCGACAAAAAAAAAACCTATTGTCTCTGGCTTGCGCCGGCCCTGACGAGCGCCGGTCGGCCATATTTGTGATTTTTGACAATGAGTGATCGCAACTCGGGATATTACATCGTCGTTGGTTGGTTAGCTTGCAGAAACGTAATTTATTAACTTTGGATCAAAATTGTTACAACATGCAGCAATGTTAGGCAGATAATTATTATGCATGTGAAAGAATGCTTCACGAGAATTAGGTTTCAAAAAAAATAAAACAGAAAAAACCTATCAGTTTTTTTATGTATTTTTTTTGTGTAAACACTAGCGAAATTTTCGATGAAAGCATAAAAAAATCGTATCTCGAAAACTAAAAAAAAACAGGGAACATACATGAGGTATTTTTAGGTACCCCTAGGAGGGAGGAATTAAAAAAAACAACTTGACGTCATTGGACGGACCACCCTGTATAATTTTCTTTTTATATTGTTGTCCTTCTGAACTGTTGACTGTAAAGGCGTGGACGGTGGTGGTGTTGATGCAAGTTTAATTTCTTCGTCTGCTAGAAAATAAGAGTTCTGTAAAATCAAGAAATCAAATTCATGTATTTATGCATTACTCTATAAAAAAGCATTCCACTAATAATAATTGTTATTCTAAACAATACCTAAACTAATTTCTCGGAATCTATGTACTGATCACCCAAGAGGCCAGTGTAAGTGATAGCTTATGATAGTGCCACTGACCAAAATCGTCACACCTGTTATCGCTCACCTGATGAACTGGTCACTGGACTCGGCACTTTACCTGATATATGGCGCAAGGCCCTTTTCTGTTCACTGCCCAAGGTCAATAATGCCTCTTCACCTAGCCAATACAGGCCTATATCAATCTTGCCATATCTTTCAAAAATTATTGAGTCGTGTGTGCTAAAACAACTGTCTTGTCACCTTATTCATTACAAATTAATAAACCCTTTCCAGTCTGGTTTTCGTCCAGCTCACAGTTCCACTACTGCTCTAGTCAAGGTTATAGAGGATATCAGGGAAGGTAGTATGGACGCCTCTAAAGTCACACTTCTCGTATTAATCGATTTCTCCAATGCGTTCAATACCGTTTCCTATGACCTTCTTCTAGCCATTTTATCTAAGTTAAATGTCTCTTCTCTAACTCTTTGACTGGTTTGCATCATATCTGAGGGGCCGTAGTCAAGCTATTAAGACTACAAATGGCAAATCTGACTGGTTCAGCTTGACCTCTGGTGTACCGCAGGGTGGTATCCTCTCACCCCTCCTTTTCCCAGATTTTATAAACCTCATCACTCTTAATCTTCGCTGCTCGTATCATCTATATGCTGATGATCTACAACTGTACGTACAATCCGGTGTCTCAGAAATTTCTACAGCGATCGATCTGATCAACGATAGTTTGAGCTATATCTCGTCCTGGTCTCACGACTTCGGAGTTTCCGTTAACCTTACTAAGTGCCAAGCCATCATAGTTGGGAGTCCTGGACTCATGTCTAAATTAGCTTCGTTGATTTGGAACTGGTTTTGTATGAGGGTACTACTATACCATAATGCACCAGTATAAAGAATTTGGGGCTGATGTTTGATTCAACGTATAGCTGGACTGTTCATGTGGCTGAGGTCAGCCGTAAGGTCATTTCGTGTTTGAGGTCACTCTACCGTTTAATTTTTTTTCTTCCGTTTAAGGCGAAGCTTCTCCTGATGCAAACTCTCATTATACCTGTTATTGATTACGCGGACTCTTGCTGTACTAACCTCACTGAGGCACTTACTGACAAGCTTGAACGTCTTCTCAACAGCTGTATCAGATTTATCTTTGGCCTTCGCAAATATGACCATATTTACAGCTACAGAGCGCAACTTAACTGGCTTCCCATTCGACAACGTAGTAATTCTCGTATTCTCTGTGTTCTGTACGGTATTCTCAATAACCCCCTATCACATTCTTATCTTAAGGATATGTTCCCTTCCTGTGTTAAACTCACGATCGCTCTCTCCGTTCTTCCGAAGTTCTCCGGCTAGGCATTCCGGCTCTTCGCTCCTCATACCAGTCCAAGTCGTTCACAGTAACGGCTAAACGGTTGTGGAATACACTTTCTCTGGAGATTAGGATGTCAGAGACGAAATTGTCTTTCAAGATCAAACTGCGTAAGTTTGTGGCTGCATAATTGCGAAACTTGTACAGTATAATATAAGTTTGTATATTTTTAAGTTTTTTATGTTTTTGGTTGTTATGGATATAATATATATTATACTAATGTTTGTAATGTAGTTTGTAATCCTCAATGTTAATAATGGTATGTAAATAATATTATTATATTTATTTCATATTCTGTTGTTGCGTTTTTATTGTTTTCGAAGTGACATCTTTCTACGTTCTCCTGCACCCTCCAAAATCTTTCTGCATGATCTAAAGGTACGACTGGAAGATGAAGATGAAGATGAAAGGTACACCTTTTGTACACTGTTATCTGTGCAATAAAGTTTTTAAATAAAATAAAATAAAAATAGCTCCGAGTCTGGCTTTGTATTTTCCGTCATCCATTATTTGTGCCTGTAAATATATTTAAAAAAAACTGTTAGTAACAATGATAGAATCCAGTAAGTTGTTGGTCAAGCGATGTCATCACTGTACTAACTGCACACCTGTTTCATTGTTTTAATGAAAAGACCATCGCTGTCAAAGCAATTGGTAGTGACCACAAATTCGTTTGGTATTGCTTTTATGATTTCGAGATCTTCTGGTGGTGGGCTTGGTGGCGGAGGTCCTCCTCCTGTCATTAGCCTGGCGCGTCGGTACTGTGATTCTCTACTTTTAATTTGGCCTTTCGCATTTCGCCACTGGGTTACTAGTTGTGTCATGTCCCTTTGTTTTTTATTTAAGGCTGTTAAACTGTAAAAAATAAATAGGTACTTTAGTATTGTTTAGTATTCATGGTAAAAAATAATGGATTAATAAAAAATATGAAACATAGCTAGATAATATCTCATGCCAGGCAGCTTTCTTCTTATTATGAGTATTTGTCTTACAGTCTTTATTTTCCACAATATCTTTACTATCAGCAACCAGTTGTCTCAATAGCCTCTACAAGAAAATTACAAGGTATATGTAATATTAGTTCATTACATGTAATAAGTAAGTAATTTTAATTCGTACAATAAAAATATAACCTTTTCATCTTCATCCCAGTTGGATGATCGTATCCTTTTTTTGTGCATTTCCACTTTATTCACCATTATTTTTATTGAAGGTTAATAAGTAACACTACAATAACAATTTTATTATGGATTAAAAAATCGAAGAAAATACCATGCAAAATACCAACAGACGACTTTGAAGTTTCTTTTTTTTAATTTCCGCATCACGGCACTCATTATCTTACTTCCTCTCTCTTTAAGAGCCGCATGGTACTTGCGGTACGACTTAGTGTCGTTTTGTTATTCTTAGTGCGTCTAGAACATCTAGGAATCCACCAACATGGATCTCCTCTTTCAGCTCTACATAAATCTTTAATCTACCTCTCGGGTCATTACTTCGACCAACTTCTTTCATGGGGGATGAACCCCAACAGGGCCACCTCGAATCCCTCGCCCCTCTCCTTACCATCTCCTGAACTCACTGTTCCAATCACGCTCCATAGTACCACTCTCTTAGTCGGCTAATCTCTATTAGTCGACTTCTGCTCTTGTTACTTTACACACCACACTGACAAATACCACGAGTACATAATTAACAATATGTAGGAAAAGACCTCATTCAAATGCATGTGCAATGCAAGTAAAACTTACCAAGTTAGTAGTTTTCTTTCTCTTAGGGTACAACTTTTACCACCATCCTCTGTTTTCTTTCTTCAATGCACTCTCAGCTCTGCGAGCTCTGCCGCCATCATCGAATCCCTCTTTTCTCTTCTGTACCATAGACAATAATTACTTACTTTTTTATTTAGATTCAGGCAAAGGCATTGAAGTGTAAAATACCAGGTCTACTCACCTGTTATATGTGGATACATTCGCGATCTCCGCGACACACCCCGTCAAGAAAGAAGATCATAGACGATTCTGCCCCTTTTACCTGTCTGTTTGACTATATGGTGAGGTAAATAATGAACTACTGGTGGGCTTCCAGCTGGGTTGTCATGCTTACTAGGTTCTGTGTTCACAACTTTTATTCTACCTTTATCTAATTGTTCTTTTATGATGTCTTCATAATCGCGCAGAGTGTTATCATCGAGCCATCGCAGTAAACTTTTCAATCTTCCAAACGCTAATCCAAAGTTTGTAGGTATCTCAGGTGGGTGTGTCATCCATGGCCATTAAGTAAAATATCTGTTCTCCTTAAACACTATTGTATCATTGAAGTGTTTGATAGCTTTCTCCTGCTGAGTTGCTTTTGGTGAACCCACAATACCTATACTTTCAAGACTCCACAAAAACTTCACATCAATATCTCTCAACGGAAGATCCGGTTCTGAAAGGAAAGGGTAAGCCATATCATTATGTAGACAATAAGTCACAAAGGTTAACAACTCATCTCTATTTTCATTTATCACATGACCAGATACTACCCAGCCAAAGTCTGTATCAATTAGAAACATGTCCTCTCCGAGCTGTATATGTTTGTTTCTAATAAAAGAAAAGTAGTAATCGTTTCCGATAAGTAAATCAATATTCTCACATTCTCTTGCGTCATCTGCCATGACATCCAAGTGATGCGGCAGTCCGATTTATAACACTGGCACCCCCTGAGTAATAAAAGGCACGACATTTACTTTAATGTATTTTGTAACACCTCGTTTTGTAGTCAATTTTACCTGACATCTCGGTGCAGTGATCTCTCTAGGCTCATCTGTTCCAAAGGTAAATATCATGAGTGTATCGTCATTGTCGATTTTGAGATTGAGTTCCTTTGCCAACTGCTTTGTAATATAGTTGCGCTGGTTCCCGCAGTCTAGGAGCAGGCGGCATTTCTTAGTATTAATTATTGAGTTGTTGGCATGAGCCTGAACTGTTGCTGTCTGTAAAAAGTGCTTTGAATTAGAATTACTACGTAAACACTCCGTTGCTGTGTGTTTTATTTCAGTAGCCGTTATGATGAGTAGGATGTGACGTTACCATTGTTAGTACTCTCCACTTGACCAAATTTAGTAGGGCACAATGCCCTATTGTAAAACTTTAAGCAGTATTGGCACTTCCTTTTAGCTGTGCAGTTCTTTCCCACATGCCCCCTTTTGAAACACATGAAATATCTTCCTGTAAGTTTACGTTTCCTATCATCGATGGTCTCAACCTTATTACACAAGTCATTATAGTGTTCTTCTCCACAGAAGATACAACTGCTTTTATTTTTCTTTGATGGTGGGCCGTCTGTTTGATTTTGTCTTCTCTTGAAACCTTGAAACCTTTGACTAGTAACTTTCGACTGGGTTTTGAAGTTATCTTTTGTGCCTTGTTGAGCGAAGGTATGAAGAGCCGCTGTAGTAGCCTTGGGTTCTTGTCCCTCTTGGTTATGTTCCGATATCTCTAATGCTGATATAATAATTTCCAAATTTTTAAACAAGCTCTCTGTGTTTTCTTCTCTGAGTAGGCCAACTTGATAAATTATTTTTTCAGGAAATTTGTCCATTAAAATCGATTTAAAATGGTTACTTGTGATATCCTCTCCAAGTTCCTTTAGTATCCTCATATGTATACTAAGAAGATCTAATGTCGTTCGGCAATCTCCTGTAGAGACGGTCGCCTTCTTTAACCTCATCATAGCCAAATAGTGTGCGTCAATGACCTTCCTCTTATTTCCATACTTTTGTACAAGTATTTATATAGCTACTCTATAGTTCCAGTCTCCAGTGATCTTTTCTAGTGGTGGGCCCTGTAGACAGCTCGATAAATAAACAAGTTTGTCAGCACCGGGTATTTCAGTACTGTTGACGCAGACGTCGAACCTGTCCCAGAAATTTTGCTAGTCAAGGATATCACCGCTAAAGGTAGGTAATTTAATTTGAGGCATCTTCGTTGTGGTGCTGTTGGTTTGT
Organism: Pyrausta purpuralis; assembly: GCA_963924145.1. Lineage (NCBI taxonomy): Eukaryota > Metazoa > Arthropoda > Insecta > Lepidoptera > Crambidae > Pyrausta > Pyrausta purpuralis. Next base: position 19,882,065 of record OZ001652.1, on the reverse strand, counting down.
TGACGCGCCGCTGTTTTTTCAATCACTGCTACTTCTGCAAGGATTCCTTCGGCCTCTAACTCTTCCATCGTTATGCTATCTAAGTCTTCTTTCGATATAATAGAATCGGACGAAGACGCACTTAAATAATTTCTAAGCTCCGTGCAACCTATCCAAATGTGTGTTTAATATGAACGACGTCCTGCATAGATTTGCTATTACAATGCCTATAGTGGTGGACTGTTTTATAATCTCCGAGGCCTCTTTAATGATGTCTTTCAGTTTATCTCGCCTTACCAGAACCCGGGAAAGCATAGCGTCCCTCATGGTCAGGTCTGCGGAGGGGTCCGAAATAGACATTACACGAGAGCCCAAGCGTGACCGCTGTAAAGTGATAAAATATTCGTCAAATGTATGCAATTCTTCAATATAACACGACTAAATTGTGTTTTGTACTTACAGAACTCCGAATTTGAACGTACTTTCACAAATATCACTAGATTAAAATGGATCAAAATTCCATCGCAACACGTTAACGTAAATAAAAAAACAAGTACCGGAAGGAAAGTGAAATAGGTCAAGGTAGGGATGACCATAGACACACCCTTTTATGATCTGTCATATTATTTTGACGTCACTGTTTTTTTATAGCTCAAAGCCGGTAAAATGTGGGTAAAATGACCGGTTTACCTAGGTGGCGCTGCAATCAGATTAAACAGCTGTTTTGGGGTGAATAAAAGGAACAAATAAAACACAACCACAGTTTAATTTTAGAGATTATTTTTAAAATACATTCACATATTATAAAAGTTTAACATCGATGCTTCGCTAACTCAATGTTTCTGTAGGGAATCATATCCCAGCACCTCCACCAAATTTTGTCGCGAAGATTGAAAATACCACTGTATTTTGATATAATGACATAACTAAAAGTAAGCTACAAAAATGGTGTTAAAACTTTAAGTTCACGCGGTTCGAGAATAGACGAGATTGCAAATGGTTTTCAATCGAAATTCAAAACAATCATTGAATATGGGTATGGTGTGGTATCCAAATCTTACTCTTGGTACGGAGCTGGTCGATCTCTTTGATTATCTTACTACCTCTCTCTTTAAGAGCCGCATGGTACCTGCGGTACGACTTAGTGTCGTTTTGTTACTCTTAGCGCGTCTAGAACATCTAGGAATCCACCAACAGGATCTCCTCTTTCATCTCTACATAACTCTTTAATCTACCTCTCGGGTCATTACTTCGACCAACTTCTTTCATGGGGGATGAACCCCAACAGGGCCACCTCGAACCCCTCGCCCCTCTCCTTACCATCTCCTGAACTCACTGTTCCAATCACGCTCCATAGTACCACTCTCTTAGTCGGCTAATCTCTATTAGCCGACTTCTGCTCTTGTTCTTTACACACCACACTGACAAATACCACGAGTACATAATTAATAATATGTAGGAAAAGACCTCTTTCAAATGCATGTGCAATGCAAGTAAAACTTACCAAGTTAGTAGTTTTCTTTCTCTTAGGGTACAACTTTTACCACCATCCTCTGTTTTCTTTCTTCAATGCACTCTCAGCTCTGCGAGCTCTGCCGCCATCATCGAATCCCTCTTTTCTCTTCTGTACAATAGACAATAATTACTTACTTTTTTATTTAGGTTTAGGCAAAGGCATTGAAGTGCAAAATACCAGGTCTACTCACCTGTCATATGTGGATACATTCGCGATCTCCGCGACAAATGCAATCCGGGCAACAATTGTCTAATTTCCTTGAGGAAACAGAATATTCTATATCGCGAAATAAAGATCAAGCGCTCTGTTGCGCATTATCAAAGATGACTTGAAACTCGGTGCTTATCGACGGTATACCGGACATACGTTAAATCAAACTTTGATGACAAAACAGGTCGTTAGATCAAAGAAGCTGGTTGCTCGTTTCGCAGGTAGGAAGCACAGGAACATCCTTTTTAGTGACGAAAAAATTTTCACCATAGAGGAACATTTTAACAAGCAAAATGACAGGGTGTACACAGTTCTAAACTTCGAAAGTTGTAAAAATAAACCAGAGAGGCCACCATCCTGCGTCAGTAATGGTTTGGTGAGGGGTGTCCTACCACAGGGTTACAAACCTCCATTTCTGTGAAAAGAGAGTGAAGCGCCTGCTAAAATGTCCCAAGAAACCATTCTTAATGACGTAAAACCTTTAAGCGATACGCTCTTCCTTAATATTCCCTGGACTTTTCAACAAGACTCAGCTCCCGGTCACAAAGCTCGCACCACCCAAGCCTTGCTCGAAGGTAACGTTCCCGACTTTATCAGAGCAGATGATTGGCCCTCGTCTAGTCCAAACTTAAACCCATTGAATTACAAACTGTGGTCAGTCTTAGAGGACATTGCCTGCTCGAAAAGACATCATAATTTGGAGTCTCTCAAGGTATCTCTGGAGCGAGCAGTGGCCAAATTCCCTATGGATATTTTACGTAAAAGTATTGACGACACGCAGAAACGTTTAAAAGCTTGTATAAACGCTAAGGGTGCACACTTCGAATAAAATTAATATTTACCAAATCTTATAAGGCTATTTAACATGTACATAATACATAAGAACAATATAAAATTAATGCTTTAGAATGTTTTTAACACTCACAATGTCATATTTTGTACTCATAAAGATGAAATAAGAAACCAAAAATTTGCGCACGGGCGGGACTTGAACCAGCAACCTTTTGGCAGACCGGGCCAAACGCTCTTACCAATTGAGCTACCGTGCTGTCAGTCTGACCCTGCGTAATTTGTGGTTTCTTATGAAAACGTCAATTGCGTGACGCTTAGCGCCATCTAGCCGTCTGTTTATGAAACAGATGGCCCAAGCAGTGATTCTTTACTGAAAAAAATCAACTTGGAAATTGATGTCGCTTCGCTATCTAATGCTTTAGAATGTTTTTTTACACTCAAAGTGTCATATTTTATATTTATAAAAATGAAATAAGAAACCAAAAATTTGCGCACGGGCGGGACTTGAACCAGCAACCTTTTGGCTGATCGGGCCAAACGCTCTTACCAATTGAGCTACCGTGCTGTCAGTCTGACCCTGCGAAATTTGTGGTCTCTTATGAAAACGTCAATTGCGTGACGATTAGCGCCATCTAGCCGTCTGTTTATTAAACAGATGGCCCAAGCAGTTATTCTTTACAGAATAAATTCAACTTGGAAATTAATGACGCTTCGCTACCTAATGCTTTAGAATGTTTTTAACACTCACAGCGTCATATTTTATATTTATAAAGATGAAATAAGAAACCAAAAAATTTGCGCACGGGCGGGACTTTTTTACAGATATTCACCGAAGGAGTTGCCACAAAAGCCAACCTATAAGCACGAGATCTGCAGTGCAAAATATTAACTCTGACTGATCTACAAAAAATTCATGCAGCGTTTTATAAAAAAAAGGACAAATTGACCTAAGATGCGATTATTTTGAAATGCTGTAATGGTATATCTGTTAAACGGCGCAAATTGACCCACACAACAAGGAGAGGCCGTGAGTTGACTATAAAATATCATATACACTCAAAAAACAAACTTGTGCCCGTGTGTCAAAAGACATTTTTGAAATGTTTGAATATAACAAAGTACAGAGTCCAGTACGTAATCGCAAATTTCTTTCGCCACAGCACTGGGCCTATGGAGAGAAGAGGTGGAAACCATAAAGCTCATTTGTATGACCACAAGCTAGTAGTATTAAAACATTTCTTAATTTACTCAAATGCTCAGAAACTCACTATTGCCGCGGCAGTAGCTCCACAAGACGCTATTTGCCCAGCACGTTGAACATAAATAAGCTGTATACAATGTTCATTAATAAAACTGGACTCACGTCGATTAAACGGTCTTATTTTCGGAATTTTTTTAATACTCACTATAACTTTGGCTTCGGCAGTCCGAGAACGGATGTGTGTTCTACATGTTTAAAGTTTGCTGAGAGATTTAAAATTGAAAAGGATGAATCAAAACGAAACGATTTGAGAATACAGCAAAGGGTTCACCGTCTCAGGGCTAAAGCCTTTTTCTCGATGCTCAAGGAAAAAAATGACGAAATGAAAACATTGTCATTTGATTGTCAGAAGAATCCACCGCTCCCAAAGGTTCCTGACCAAAGTTGCTATTATAGCAGGCAGTTGTATTTATATAATGCAACAGTAGTAGAAGGTTCCTCAAAGGATCCTCTAACAAAAGACAATGTATTCAGCTACGTCTGGACTGAAGACGTTCGAACGAAATAGCGTCTGTGGTGTATGATCGCCTTAATAAAACAGATTCGACTTCAATCTCGCGCATTCGATTGGTTGCCGATGGATGCGTGTCGGTCAAAATAAAAATACAATATTACTCGGGATGCTCTCAAAGTGGATACTATCAAAACCACAAATAAAATCAATAGAGGTGTTTTTTCCAGTTACAGGACATTCTTTCATGCCTGTTTACCGCGTTTTCGGTAACATCGAAAAGAACCTACGAAAAAGCGAGGTCCTAATATCACCAGAATAATATGTCGAGATAATGAAAAACCACGCATCTATTGTCAAATTAGATACTGTTGATGTTTGTGATTGGAAAACGGCGGTTCAAGCAGTAATGAAACCCACCAGCAGCTTGCCATTCAAAGTTACTCTTTGTAAGAGATTTCTTCTCAAGCGTTCGAAACGACATGGTAATGCTTTAATAAAAGGGGAACCTTATTATAAGTCCGATATTAGACCATCTTGTCAAAATGTTTGTAAAAAAAACAAACAGATCTCCGACATTAACCCGATCAAAATAAATACTGGTCTGGTGAAAGTCAAACCAGCAAAATTAGTAGACGTCAATACGTTATTACGTTATTACAAAAGCATATTGGCGAAGATTGGAAATCACTGACGGGCCTTGAATATTACGTTACCGTACTGTCGACAGAGTCCTTCCCGCTGACATGACGTCAAAGACTCTACGTAACATAGGACTACTGACACTTGAGCGGGTGTGTGTCCTACGAGGTGACACATTTATGCTATACCCAACACAAGAATACGCTGACAATGTTATGCTACAAGATCCGATACACCTGAACATACCTACCATATCACCTTTCAATTACTTAATAAATACCTCTTTAAGGCTGGCTCTTTAATCGCTGCAAATTGAGACACATAAAGATAAACTACAAAATATTAAGAAAGAATTAACTATAATCAAAGAGCAGTCCACACTACAAAACTTATCTTCACATGACTGCAATCATTATACCATGATATATTTAGTACTAACCGTAAGCATTGCCCTGTTCGTAACTTCTATTTGGTGCTGGTGAAGGCGAAGTAGTAAGCTAAAGGCGCCAATCAATCAAGATAGTAAAAAAAAGGACACTCTGTGGAGGTGGAGCTCCAGGAGGAAACGTTGGAAGGATATAGTGAAATCAGGCGCAAACCTGAAGTGTACAGTTGTGTGAACAAAGTGAAAGTGGTACCTTCCTCAAGTAAAGTAAAATTTAACACTGATAGACATAGTGATACATGTGCATAGTGCGTTACATGATCATAGGAACTGTAGTTAATTATATACCTTGTAAAAGTAAAAATGCAATTAAACGGACACAGCTAGTTCACGAGAGCGGTCTCTATTAAGCGGAACAACAATGGATCACAAGATTAACGTCTAGCCATAAATTCTGTTACAAATAAAAATGCATATATTTTTCTTAAAATAATTTTATATTCATAAAGATGAAATAAGAAACCAAAAATTTGCGCACGGGCGGGACTTGAACCAGCAACCTTTTGGCAGACCGGGCCAAACGCTCTTACCAATTGAGCTACCGTGCAGTCAGTCTGACCCTGCGAAATTTGTGGTTTCTTATGAAAACGTCAATTGCGTGACGCTTAGCGCCATCTAGCCGTCTGTTTATGAAACAGATGGCCCAAGCAATTATTCTTTACAGAATAAATTCAACTTGGAAATTAATGTCGCTTCGCTATCTAATGCTTTAGAATATTTTTGACACTCACAGTGTCATAAAGATAAAAAAAAGAAACCAAAAATTTGCGCACGGGTGGGACTGTGTGTGTTGGGTATAGCATAAATGTGTCACCTCGTAGGACACACACCCGCTCAAGTGTCAGTAGTCCTGTGTTACGTAGAGTCTTTGACGTCATGCCAGCGGGACACATAATGTGAACTAAGCATACGTCACGGCAATAATAAAACCACGTGTTTTGCTTGTGCAACTTGATCCATTTGTCAAGGCATGTTGTACTTTCTGAATGGCAATATACATCGTGTTTCTCATTCTTATGAATAAGTTGTATATCACATATAGATTCACCTCGCTTCTGGTGCTATATACAGGATGTGATAGTTTGCACATAAGTTTTCGTTCATGCATGGTTTGACAATTGAAAATATCTGATTGTTCTAGCGGTACAAATGTTAATTTATTTGCATTAAATGCAATAAATTCGGAAGTTGGAATAGTGTTCACTACACGACTCGTATCAACCCGCTGAGGAATGCTTATCAGTCTATCAAGTTCATACGGCTCATCACTCAGTAACCGGATTCTTATCTTCATCATAAGGTATTGATTTATAATGCGTGCGTGAATTCCAAACAGCCTGTACATTTCTCTTACATTGTCTTGAATGTCAGGTAATGCAAGGTTATGTGGTAAATGACATGCAATTCTATCTAATTCAGTTTGCAACTGAAAGCTTTCCCACTTATCACAATCGATCTTAAACGATCATGTCTCGCTTTGCACAATCCTTAAATCTTAATAAAGGTCTTCCTACATTTCGCTTCGCAAATGCAACTTGTCCTAAAAGGATTTGCCTAGGTGGCCTCCATGCGGTGCACGTGTCCAAGCCATCTCAACCGCCTTTGCTTTAGTAACGCAGTTATAGTAGGAAGTGTAGGGGTCACGTTGTGCATACGCAGCGATAAGTCACGGGCGACCGCGTCCGATCGCCAGTCGATCGCCGGGAACCTAGACGGACACGCGTAGTGTTGCAAAAAAACCGTTTTTTTTCTAGTGTGAAAAAAAGCGTTGAAAAAAAACCTAAAAAAAAACTGTTTTTTTTCTAGACCATGTTTTTTTTCAAGGGTATGAAATCCATAACTTTACAGTTACCGTTTAAGATGAATACTTACGAATACAATTTCAGCCTATTTTTAACTCTACTATACTTTTCTGGTTGAGTGGTACCTAGATTTCATGAATATATTGGCATCATTCATTGACATTTACATCAACGAAAGGGAAATCCCCAAATCAATTACATTTGCACACGGAGAAATCGGAAGTTGTTATAAGTTAATTATCTATACTAATATTATAAAGCTGAAAAGTTTGTTTGTTTGTTTGTTTGTTTGTTTGAACGCGCTAATCTCAAAAACTACTGGCCCGATTTGAAAAAATATTTTTACGTTGGATAGTTCATTTATTGAGGAAGGCTTTAAGCTATAAAACATAAAGATACGACTCACAAGACCACAGCAGAAATGAAAAATGTTGCGAAAACGGGAGAAATATATTCCTTTTGAGAGCTTCCACTGCATACGCTGCGGAAACCGCTTAAGTTACACAAAAATCATGTATGACAGGATTGTTCAACATTAAGAGTTCTATAATAAAGTCCGCGACAGCATATGTCTATCTTTTATGATTGACTTACTACAACCTTTTTTATGTTAATAAATTTGTAAAAAAATAATGCATTATTTTTAGAGGTGTATTATACACACAGGTATTTATTCTTATCAAAATAAATACATTCATCATCACGAGCATTTCATTTAGAACCAAGTTGCCCTTTATATCATTTGATTTCAATAAATATCTTAGGAGCTATCACAGTTTTAACATAACTCCGCACCAAAATAATGTTCGCAGCTAAGCACAACGTGCGCTTACGCTAATCTATACTTAATATTATAAAGCTGAAGAGTTTGTTTGTTTGTTTGTTTGTTTGTTTGAACGCGCTAATCTCAAAAACTACTGGCCCGATTTGAAAAATTATATTTACGTTGGATAGTCCATTTATCGAGGAAGGCTTTAGGCTATATAACATAAAGATACGACTCATAAGACCACAGCAGAAATGAAAAATGTTGCGAAAACGGGAGAAAGATATTCCTTTTGAGAGCTTCCGCTGCGTACAATGCGGAAACCGCTAAAGTTACACAAAAATCATGTATGACAAGATTGTTTAGCATTAAGAGTTCTATAATAAAGTCCGCGACAGCATAAGTCTATCTTTTATGGTTGACTTACTACAACCTTTTTTATGTCAATAAATTTGTAAAAAAATAATGCATCATTTTTAGGGGTGTATTATACACACAGGTATTTATTCTTATCAAAATAAATACATTCATCATCACGAGCATTTCATTTAGAACAAAGTTGCACTTTGTATCATTTGATTCCAATAAATATCTTAGGAGCTATCACAGTTTTAACATAACTCCGCACCAAAATAATGTTCGCAGCTTAAGTACAACGTGCGCTTGCGCTAATCTATACTAATATTATAAAGCTGAAGAGTTTGTTTGTTTGTTTGTTTGTTGTTTGAACGCGCTAATCTCAGAAACTACTAGTCCGATTTTGAAAAATTATTTCAATGTTAGATAGTCCATTTATCGAGGAAGGCTTTAAGCTATATAACATAAAGATACGACTCACAAGACCACAGCAGCAATGAAAAATGTTGCGAAAACGGGAGAAAGATATTCCTTTTGAGAGCTTCCGCTGCGTACGCTGCGAAAACCGCTAAAGTTACACAAAAATCATGTATGACAAAATTGTTCAGCATTAAGAGTCCTATAATAAAGTCCGCATAAGTCTATCTTTTATGGTTGACTTACCTTTTTTATGTTAATGAATTTGTAAAAAAGATAATGCATCATTTTTAGAGGTGTATTATACACACAGGTATTTATTCTTATCAAAATAAATACATTCATCATCACGAGCATTTCATTTAGAACAAAGTTGCCCTGTATATCATTTGATTTCAATAAATATCTTGGGAGCTATGACAGTTTTAACATAACTCCGCACCAAAATAATGTTCTCAGCTTTAGTACAACGTGCGCTTGCGCTGATTATATTATAAAGCTGAAGAGTTTGCTGGTTTGAACGCGCTTATCTCAGGAACTGCTGAACCGATTTGAAAAAATATTTCTGTGTTAGATAGCTTATTTATTGAGAAAGGCTTTAGGATATAAAACATCACGCTGCGACGGGAGGGGAGGGAGCAAACTCAAAACGCGCGGACGAAGTCGCGGGGGACCGCTTTATATTATAAAGCTGAAGAGTTTGTTTGTTTGAACGCGCTTATCTCAGGAACTGCTGGACCGATTTGAAAAAATATTTCTGTGTTGGATAGCTTATTTATCGAGAAAGGCTTTAGGATATAAAACATGACGCTGCGACGGGGGGGGGGGAGAGAGCAATCTCAAAACGCGCGGACGAAGTCGCGGGGGACCGCTAGTAATTAAATAAATATTTTATCATTGAACTAAAATGTATGGTAGAAGAAAAAACAAATTCAGAAAAAAAACAACGGTGCTAAGTTTTTTTTCATTTTACATCACTAGACACGCGTAACTTAGATCTTAATAATATCGCATGTACTTAATGTGTGCAAGGACAATAAAGCAAGTCGTTTCGTGTACAAACTGTTTTATTGAGTTCTCCCGTAGACAGGCATCCTTACAGAAGCCTTGCTCTTTTTTTTATTTTTATTACAGGAAAACCAGGGTTTTTAAATAAGTTATATGAGATTGTATGGTTAACTCATAAACCTCTTACAGGTTCTCACATATAGAAATAGTATGTATTAACAGAAACATTCAGTCAAAAATACTGCCAAGCAACAAAACAACATAATATAATAAGGAAGAAAAAAATTTAAACTATTTCAGCAACTTGCAATCAAAAAAGCGCTAGCCCAATAGCCGTCTAGTGAAACTAATGGTAGAATGGAATATGTCCCGATCTCCACATTTAAAATTTTTATTCAACTCGCTACTAGCCCGCCAAATAAAACTATTCCGCCTATAGTTAGTGCCCACAACGGGCAAATATAGCGGTGAATTATTACGCAAAACACGCTTTTTAGGGGTGTTAAAGTAGATTTTACTTAAAAGATCAGGGCAATCGATCTCAGCTGTGATAATCTTCATCAAATAAATAATGTCAGCAATTTCTCGCCTAGAACATAGGGGAAGAAGAGATGTTGCCTGCATAACTTGTAATAATCTTCGGAACTATATTTCGTCCCCGTGCGATAGCAAAGGAACTTAACAAATCTTCTCTGTATGCCCTCTAGTCGTGAAACGTATGTAAGGTATCTTGGACTCCAGATCTGCGATGCATATTCCAGGTAACTCCGAACAAAGGTACAGTACAGTATTTTTATAGTCTTTATATTGTTAAAACACACTGAATTACGCATCACAATCCCGAGAGCCTTAAACGCCTTACCCACAACATGATCGATATGATCCTTAACGACGAACGGAGGCTTTTCTCTGTAGCTCCTGGCCTTTCATTGATTAAGAGTAGAACTCTGTTTTATGTTTCCGGCTAAAAGTAACTACACAGCATTTCGATGGGTTTAAATCTAACTTATGCAAGTCACAATAATCGCACAGACGTGACAGATCAGCCTGCAGAGCAACATAATCTTCGTGGGAGCTAATCGAGGAGTATATTTTCATATCGTCGGCAAAACAAAGTAGGCGAGAGGAAAGCAGACAGGAATCAATATCATTGACGAATATTACAAATAACAAAGGACTAAGTAGCGATCCTTGGGGAACATCACTGGGGATAGGAACCCAGCTGGAAATATAGTTTCTAACAACTACAGCCTGAGATCGATTTGAGACATAGGACGAAAACCATCGCAGCAGATCACCTCTGACGCCTATACATTACAGCTTACTAAGAAGGAGACTATGGTCAATTCGATCGAACGCCTTACTGTAATCAGTATACACGACGTCTACCTGGCTTCCACTATCCATACTTTGGGTTATAAAGTCATTAAGAAGCACAAGGTTTGAAACAGTCGATCGTCTTCGCAAGAATCCATGTTGGTATATGCTGAAAGAACTCTTTATAGCATTGTACATTTGTTCGTATACCACATTTTCGAAGACTTTGGAGATTATACAAAGTTTAGAAATGGGTCGGTAGTTTTTAATATCCGTTTTTGGCCCGGCTTTATGTACTGGTGTGATAAAGGCTGACTTCCAAAGCTTTGGAACCGTGCATTCAGCAAGAGATTTCTGAAACAGCAACGAGATTGGAACTGCAAGACTGCAAGACTGCGGCACATCGAATGAGGAAACGCGCTGGCAGGAGGTCAGGACCCGCCGATTTAGCGGGATCCATAGAGACTAACAGCTTTTTTATGACATATGGATCAATCTCAATCGAGCAGAGGTCCGGAACACAATCTATCGCAGAGAAGTGTCTCTAGCCGTCCAGTGGGACGGCTGTATGCACTGGTTAATATTTGAGTTTGAGTTTAGGAATGCTGACTGAAAATGAGAAGGAAATGCGTTACATATGGTCTCACCTGTATTTACTACCTCTGAGCCGTTACACATACTGCTTGGAATACCTTTTGAATCCCGGCGCGACTTAATGTATGACCAAAAGCGCTTTGGATCTCTCTCAATGGAACATTCAACCAGTGTGTAATTTTTTCGATAGTGTGATGTACCTATGCGCTCTTAGTATATAAGACAGTGTATCAATATATTTGAGGCAGTAATAAACCATATTTACTCGGATTCAGTTGTTTCCTTATATCTCCCGATCCGCACCGTATATGGCGACCCTGCAACAGGAGTCCGCCTCGGGCGCGATCCGTGCGTTGTTTTACATATTTGGACACTAGTGATCAATTACGGAGGTGACGTCACGGACGTTGTCGCTAGCACTACGTTACGCTGTCGCTGCGCGAATAATATTGATAAACACTGGACTTACCTCTATTGAGTTGTTGCTTGCGTACTGATTCACTTATATAGTGTGCACTTGTTGTGAAGTGATAATTTTCGTTAAAGAAAAACATGAATTAAGTGGTTTAATCCGATCAGATTTATTTCGGTGCTTACACTGATACCCGCAAATTAGTGAGAAAAAATTACATTACAATTTTGGAAAATTTTGAACTAATATTAAATATAATACAATGGCACCAAAATGTAACGCTTGTGGGAGGTTTCTGGCAGCAGCTGAGGCGGTGACCTGCGGTAAATGCAGCGCTACATGCCATAGGGGATGTGTCAACATCCCGCAAGGAGCTTTGGTGCCTGCTACTTGGCAGTGCCCCGACTGTAAGGCCAGAAAGCCTAGAATAAATGCAGACTGCACACCAATTAAGGGATCAAGCGCGACCTATGATATAATGGACACGTCAATGGCTGATGAGTCTAAGAGTACCACGGCGACAGATACTACCTTAGAGATGCCTGATCTCTACCAGGATATTAGAACCTTTCGTGAGGAGATGAAGCTAGCAGTCAGTGAGTGCAGGGCGTGGAGGGAAGAGGTTGCTGGGCTGCGCTTCATAATGAACAAGATGGGAGAGCGACTGGACCAGTTGGAGCAGAAAGTAGAAAATATAGAAAAGCTGTTTTGTAACAAGGCCCGCGAAGAAGAAGTAGCTAATAAAGCATTGCAGGCAACTGTCCAAAAGCTGAGATTTGATTTAGAAGAAAGGGACTAAGAGCTGCTTCTTAATGATGTGGATATTGCTGGCATTCCAGAAGAGGAAAACGAAAGTGTCCAGCATCTTGTTCTCGGCATCGGGACAAAATTAGGAGTCAAGTTGGATGATGTGGACATTGTCAGCTGCAAGCGTGTGGGGATTAGGAAGGCAGAATCAGCGGGAGCTCCAAGACCACGGGCCATAACAGTGCGGCTGGCACGTCGCTCCACAAGAGACCTACTTATCAAGGCGGCCAGGGTCCGCCGGGGCCTCAGCACGGAGGGACTGGGACTGCGCACCGAGCCGCGACCGGTCTATGTAAACGAGCGGCTGACGAGAACCAACCGGCAGCTTTTCAACCAGGCAAGAGAAATCGCCAGGAAGCTGAGCTGGCGCTTCGTGTGGACGCGTGATGGTCGAGTATATGTGCGTAAAGACCACGGAGCGTTGGCTATACGCATCAGAAGCAGCGATGACTTGGAAAGGGTTTTTGGTCGCGACGAGGTTCGTCCACAAAGCCTACAGTAAGCGCCATGTCGAATACATTGTTTAGTTTAGTATTTACGAGTATGTTAGTTTTAAATGTCCTATATGTATCTAATACAAGCAATACCAGCCAGTGTTACACTTATGTGTCAAAAGCCCGTGTATATAGAATTCTAAATTATGTATTTTATCATTTAAAAAGTATGTATTTAGCACACAAGTATAATTCACTTTTTATATTATATTTAAACCCAGCACAACAACACATCCATTCACAGTATTTACGTGACGGCTCGTATGAAATGGGTCGGCATTTAGCAGTTAACTATTTAAGCGGAGCAGCCATAAGCCACGATTTAAGCTGTGAGTGTATCACACGCCAGCATTATTCGATTCAAGCACAGAGTGAGCACCTTAAATATCTTAGCGTTTTTATTCACTACTACATGCAACGGCAAAGGCGCGGCTAAACGTACAAAGCTTAAGTTGGGATTTCTAAACAAGGGTTCTCTCGGTACGCGACATGATGAGTTTATTGCTGCGGTTTTGCGACACGATGTCGATATTCTCGCGATAAACGAAACGTGGTTGCATGAGGGCGAGGAGGGACGCGCTCCTGTCGTGCCCGGCTATAGACTGCGGCACGTAGCACGATCGCGCAGAGTGCGCGGGCGCGGTGGTGGGGTGGGCTTTTACGTTCGTAAAGGAATAACCGCGCGAACGCTTCCTCACCCACCTGCAGATAACCTTGAGCAGATGTGGATATGCATTACTGCAGGTGGGAGAAAGATAGCTATAGGTACTGCGTACAGGCCACAGTGGTTGAATGTTGACTTGTTTTTCGAGACGTTATCTGCGTCTTTGGAGACTTTTGCATGGTGCGGTAATGTCTTGTTATCGGGTGATTTTAATCTAACGACGAGTTACCATATAAAAAAAATTAATGAATTTTTACTGCACTTTAGACTCTCTCAATACGTGGAGACGCCGACTCACTTCACACCGCACAGTGAAAAAAAATTGGATTTGATTTGCACGGACTTGCAGGGTTGCACTGTTTTAGTTGACTATGTTCACGATCTTAGTCATCATGCGATCATTATTTGCAATGTAAACATCCCTAAGTGTAAAGTGAGTCCAACGAAAGTACTTAGCCGATCGTTGAGCAACATCGATGAAAAACTTTTTCAAGCTCACATTGAGGGTTTGGATTGGCATCGCATTGAGGGCCTTACTGATGTAAACGATATGGTATTATTATTTAATAATTATGTTCTGGGTATATTTGATATTCACGCTCCTTTGAGATGTAAGTACGTAAGAGACCGTCAGTATCCATGGATTACGTATAATATGCTACTACTAATGAAAGAAAGGGATGAGGCATACGTCAGGGCTCGAAAATCTGGGGAAATTGCACATAAAGAATTTTACAAAGACCTCAAGCGTAGTGTCGATTAGGCATTATTTAGGGAGAAGCGGACTTATTTTGATCAATATGTGAACAAAACGTCAAACCATCCGCGTACTATGTGGACACACATTAAACAGCATGTACGTATTAAAGCTAAGTCAGACTTGCCGGGACATATGTTTACTGATCCGAACAAGATCAATGAGCACTTCCTAAATATACCTGGAATTCGGGATGTGAATATGTCAAGATTAACGTTTTTCGAGTTTCATCGTGCTGTAAGTGATACATTTGAGATACAAACTGTGGGAGAAGACAAAGTACTAAAAAATCTACAGTGCTTAAAATCGAATGCTACTGGACTAGATGGTTTATCTTTGGACATGCTTATGATGACCCTGCCACAGTCGCTTTCAGCGATAACGGCAATAATCAATACTTCTATACTTTCTTGTACATATCCTAAAGATCGGCAGGAGGCACTTATTAAGGCAATCCCTAAAAAGAGTCTGCCGACATCGCTAGCTGATCTACGACCGGTAAGCATCTTGCCGTGCTTGTCAAAAGTCCTGGAGCGCATTGTGGCCGACCAACTTAAAAGTTATTTAGAAAATTGCAGCATTTTACCAAAAGAACAGTCGGGTTTCAGAAAGTCACACAGCACATCAACGGCCTTATTAAGTGTCGTTGATGATATTCTTACTGCTCAAGACAGCGGTAAAGGTACTCTTCTCGCACTTCTTGACTTCTCAAGGGCCTTCGATTGCATAAATATACCTTTACTGCTCTCTAAGCTAGCTTATTATGGTTTTAGTACGCTCTCAATAAAATGGTTTCATAGTTATTTCGAACACAGGAGGCAAAGGGTCCAGACAAGAGATGATGGAGGGAATGTCAGAATTTCAGAAGCTGAACCCGTGACCAGAGGCGTTCCACAGGGATCCATTTTGGGGCCGATTTTGTTTGTGATATACAGCGCGGATGTAACAAATCATATACATAACTGTAAATATCACATTTACGCGGATGATTTGCAGGTGTACACCTCTTGTAAGCCACCGGATACAGTCACTGCAACTCAGATTCTGAGTGAGGACTTAGATCGCATAGCAAAATGGGCAAAAAACAACTCACTGGTACTTAATGGGGCCAAATGCAAATACCTCATTTTGGGCTCAAAAGATCAAGTCAAAAAAATAACTGAAGAAGGTGTAAATGTTCCGATTGAAGGCCAAACCATTGAGCGCGTGTCCGAAGCTAGAAATTTGGGTCTCATTATGGATGAAAATCTAAGATTTGAAACTCACGTCAACACCATTATAGGCAGTTGCTTCTATAGGCTAAAAGTCTTGTATCAAATTAGGAAATACTTAAACCTGGAAAACCGAATAATGCTCTGTGATTCACTGGTACTGTCTAGGTTTAATTACATGGATACAGTTTATGGCCCCCGATTACTTGTTAAAACACAAAATGCCATTCAACGTGTGCAGAATGCATGTGCTAGGTTTTGTTTTGATATACCGCCCCGGTCGCACATAACCCCATACATAAACGGTGCCAATATATTGAAAATGAATGCTCGCAGAAAACTACACTATGGTACACTATTGTTCGGCGTAATCAAAAATAATTTCCCAACTTATCTAGTTGAGAGGCTGGAGTGGAGGCGCAACGTGCAGTCTCACAGAACACGTCGCTTCAGCTTTACCCTGGTCCTGCCGCCTCATCGAACTGTGGCATACAAAGGATGCTTTAAGTTTGCCGCGTCCAAGTGCTGGAACGATCTTCCGCCTCCATTAAGGTGCCTAGAAAAAACCAGTCATACGTTTAAAAAAGCCTACAGAGAACATTTACTTAGCATTCAAAAGACAAACGATAAATAACATACCAAGAATGTCTAGTCATCGGGAGAAGGGAAGTAGGTGATCGTGAGTAAATCCAAACACGCATTTATCCATCACAGCGCTGGACGCGGCTGCTAATCGGAGCAAACAGAACCGGTACCATGGCATAACACGTACCTAAAACATGTTTGACATAGATATACCTAGTTATTGATATTAATATAATTACTGATAAATTCGTTCGTACTCACATTTTATAAACTTTTCCTCCAATTTCACTCAGCATTGATTCCACTTTATTTTATTATTCTTACACAAATTTGACATTTTCCAAAACATTATTATGATTTCGATTACATCACCGATTTCCACAGTTAGACGATGGTACGCCATGCGCGCGCAATGCCTGCGCCCGGAATGACGATGACTCACCACCCAACGATGTTGTTGGTTGCGGACAGTTGCGGACTGCGGTTCAAATATTCATCCGTTTGCCAATTCCGTTTCGTTCCACAATTACTGTGCACACTTATTATGTTTGTGTATTATATATGTATATGTTCATCTCATTTGTATTTCTAATTTCGTTTATCTATTGTATTTATGTTTATCATTCAGTGTGGACGTGATGTTGGCGCCATTTTCCGTGTACCTCACTCAGCAAGGGTCCACTGAAAACCAGCGCCAGGGCCTCCCGGGTACCTGGCTTATGCTGAGTGAGGTCCTCTTGATTTGGACATCACCGACACACGGCACACTATGGCACGCACTACAGGTCAAAATATTTTTTCTACTTAGTTTTTTTTTTCTTTTTCTTTTTGGTTGTATTTGTCTGTTTTGTAATTTGTAAATTCGTTGTGTGATTGTGTATGTTATTGTTCTGTAAACTCGTTTAAATGTGTGTGTGTTTGTGATGTCCTAAATTAATAAACTCATTTTCTTTCTTTCTTCTTCTTTCTTTCTTTCAATTACAATGTTGGGATTACCGCATTACGTTCGTGGACTTTGCTTTGTGGACTTGCAAAACGCTACAAATATTCAAAATGTGCCAGTCCACCCAAAATAAAGAAGAAGTATTTGTAAACCAAAATGCAGCTGGTTCGAATGGAGCTAATGTCCAGGACATCGGTTGGCATCTAAGTGCTAATAATATCATCACCAGTGTCATCGCGCTGATGTTGGCGCTTATTTTACTATTCTTCGTATACAAAGTGTAAAAGAAATGCCATAGGCGTTGGATGAGAGAAGAGGTCATGCAGGTAGCATTACGAGGTGTTCGGTTCGCGTCGGGACGAGGACGACCCATTGGTTTCTACGTGCCACAGCCGGCTGACCAGCAGCCAAGCAGCAGCGGTTTGGGCGATAAAATGTGAAGTGAGTGAGTGAAGTGGTGTAAATAAAAATGAAAAGTGCGTGGAAACCGTTAAATAAAATTTAATCATTATGTATACGCATATTTAGAGGACTTTAAGCATATTTACTGAAACAGGATATAAGGTACATTTTTATTTTATTTTACTGTAATGTGTAAAACAATATTTTTCCTGGTTATGAAAGGGAGTAATGGAAAATCTTGAAAAAATATTGAATGACCTAAAAAATATCAAGACATATTTAATTAAATTAGGTCCTGCTAGGAGATTAAAACAAAACTTGCAAGGTAAATTATCTGAAGCAATAGCTTTATATAACAAGTATATTGTCACTTACGAAAGTTTGAGTCAACAAATTGATGCAAAATATATTTCTTTAGAAAACGTGGAGACATTACAAATTTTGTGCAACCAATTAAATTCTGTTTATTCTAAGATTAAGAGACTTTGTTTGGAGCCGGATAATATTGTCAATAATAAGGAAAGCACCAACATTGCAACCATGGCTCAATTCGATTTAAAAACCGCAGTATCTTTATTGCCGATCATGACGGGAGACGAAGAAGTAACAAAGCAATTAATCAGCAATATTGAAATGTATGTTTCGATGTTGAACAGCGAAGGACAAAAAACGCTTGTTACATTCGTTTTAAAATCTAGACTCTCAGAAAGTGCCAAGTGGCGCATGTGCCAAACTTACACTTCAGTTTCAGGTCTTTTAGATGACATGCGATATTTGTTGTTATCGAAAAAATCCGATACAGCCATTCAGCAGCAATTGCAGAGAGCAAGGCAAGGCGGAAAAAGTGTCGAGGAATTCGGTAAGGAGATTGAAAAAATATTTGTAGACTTAACTATCTCGCAAGCCGACGGCGACGCAAGCAAATTTGAAATCTTAAAAAGCGTAAACGTTTTTCCGACGGCCTGCGAAATAGTCGTATAAGTACAATAATAGCGGCGCGTAACTACAAAACGCTGAAGGACGCCGTTCGAGGGGCGCTAGACGAGGATCTGTCTTCACGTCCTGAAGGAGAGCTTATGAGCTACCAACGAGGCCGAGGTAGGTCGTATGGCCATAATATTCGAGGTCGTTATCAAGGATGTTTCAATAATAATTCAAGGAGGTCTTATAGTAACACTTATACACAAGGCCGAGGCATACGAAATTTTTCGCAAAATAATACGACGAGTCAGACATCTCAAAGAGGTTTTCGCGGTAACCGTAGAGGTTCAAATCATTTTCGTGGAAACAATTCATTTCAAAATAGGAATTTCAGTAACCAAATAAACATGGCTCAACCGACCACCAAAAATCAAAATGAGAATTCGGGTCAAACCGAGTCATTAAGTGATTTTTTTCGTGCATAATATCACTAATGAATATTTCGATAACATTAATTCAGTAACCATTGGTATATTTGGTATTCCCCAGAATTGGTTAGTTGACACCGGCGCCACACTCTCAGCCGTGAAGTTCGAGAATTTGATCTCGCATAACATTCCTTTCCATATTCAGCGAGTTTGAATTCAAGGCATCGGAGGTAGTATCTACTCTGAAGGATATGATTATTTAAATTTACAGATTGGTGAAACAGAAATAGAACATAAATTTTACGTATTTAAAAATTTCCCTGTCGAACGGATGGCATATTAGGGCAAGATTTTTTAAGCAAATTCAATTGCATTATTAACTTAGAGCTAAATACCTTATCGGTAAATACTAACTTAGGCCAGAAGGTTCTACTACATCTTGAAATGGGTAGTACAGGTTTTAACAACTACATTACGTTACCACCGCGATGCGAGTCAATTCATTACATTGATAGCAGTTGTAATCAGGATTGCGTAATATTTCAAAGGGAACTATGTGACGGAATTTACTTAGCGGGTTCCTTAGTGTCCCCTACTAATGGTAAAATACCAATAAAAATTTTAAACACAAGGGATGACACAGTAAACTTAAGTTTTTTCACACCAGAAATTGACTATTTTAATAAGTATACAATTTGTAATTTTGAACGGGGTGTAGTTAACGCGGATAGAGTCAAAAGTTTGTTTAAAGTCTTAAACCTAAATCATTTAAATTCGGAGGAAAGAAAGTCCATTGAAAGTATTTGTGCTAAGTACCCTGACGTATTTTATTTAGATGGCGATAAGTTCATCATCATCATCATAATCAGCCAAAGGACGTCCACTGCTGAACATAGGCCTCCCCCACGGCTTTCCACAGCGACCGATCACTAGCGGTCTGCATCCAGTTTGATCCTGCGATCTTTTTAAGGTCGTCTGTCCATCTTGTTGGCGGACGTCCTACGCTGCGTCTTTGGTCGAAGGGTCTCCAATCTAGAACTTTCCTGCCCCAACGGCCATCAGTTCTTCGCGCTATGTGCCCTGCCCACTGCCACTTAAGCTTACTGATTCTCAAGGCTATATCCGTTACCTTGGTTCTTCTACGTATCTCCTCGTTTCTGATTCGATCTCGTAGAGAAACACCGAGCATAGCCCGCTCCATCGCTCGTTGTGTAATTTTGAGCTTCATTATAAGGCCCATAGTAAGAGACCACGTTTCGGATCCGTATGTCATCACTGGTAACACACACTGATTACTTTCGTCTTCAAACACTGAGGTAATTGAGACGAGAAGACGCTCTTGCGCAGTTTCCCGAACGCTGCCCAGCCGAGTTGGATTCGTCGATTGACCTCTTTCTCGAAGTTGGACCTACCCAATTGGATCACTTGTCCCAGGTAGACGTACTCGTCGACAACTTCGAGAGTTGAGTTCCCAATGGATACTGGAGTGGGTACAACAAGGGAACTCGACATAATTTTCGTCTTCTCCATGTTCATTTTAAGACCCACTTGTTGGGATACTCGGTCGAGGTCTGCGAGCATAGTGCCTAGATCATCCAGCGTCTTTGCCACAACGACTATGTCATCGGCAAACCGAAGGTGTGTTATGTATTCGCCATTGACGGAGATGCCGAATCCTTCCCATTCCAGGAGCTTGAAGGCGTCTTCCAATGCCGTTGTGAACAGTTTCGGAGATATTACATCGCCCTGTCTTACACCTCTCCGCAATGAAATCGCCCTCGTATTCTGTTCCTGTACTCGGACCGACATGGTGGCGTTGTTATATAGACACTTTAAGACCTCTATATACCTATAGTCTATGTGACACCGCTGAAGAGACCGAAGCACCGCCCAAGTTTCGATCGAATCAAAGGCCTTCTCATAGTCCACAAAAGCTAAACATAGAGGCATATTATACTCCTCGGACTTCTTTATAATTTGCCTTAGCGTATGAATTAGTCTATGGTACTGTAGCCTTTTCGGAATCCGGCTTGTTCGGGAGGCTGGTAGTCATCAAACCTACGTGCGAGACGATTCGTGATGACCCTTGAGAACAGCTTGTAGACATGGCTCAGGAGTGAGATGGGTCTATAGTTCTTCAATAAGGTTTTGTCTCCTTTTTTGAAAAACAACACCACCACACTCCTGTTCCATGCCTCAGGCGTGATGCCCTCTAGCAGAACGGAATTAAAGAGTCTCTGAAGGACTTTAAGTACCGGTGTTCCACCCGCTTTCAGGAGCTCTGCTGTGATTTCGTCCTCGCCAGGTGCCTTATTGTTTTTAAGCTGTTTCAGGGCCATCCTAATCTCGTAGAGGCTGATGTCCGGGATGTCTTCAGTGTAGTGTCGGGTCAGGATAGCTCGTGGGTCTCCGGTCGAGCTATCAACGGGTTTGGCTACTGAGGTGTACAACTGCCCATAAAACCTTTCGATCTCCCTCAAAACATCTGCTTTCGTCGACGCTACACTGCCGTCCTCCGTCTTAAGCTTCGTCAACAGGCTTTGCCCAATAGACATGTCCCTTGCAAACACTTTGGAGCCTTTGTTCCGCTCTATTGTTTCTTTAACACTATTCGTGTTAAAGGAACGAATGTCATGTCGCAGAGATTTCATTATTCGTCTATTAAGCTGCCTGTAGGTTTGAGCATTAACGGAGGTCTGCAGTACCATAGATCGACGTTCTGCCATAAGGTCGAGAGTGTGGACCGAGAGTTTTTGAGGTCTATTTTTACGGCCAGGTCTAAAAAACTTAGATCGGACCGTTTGGACAGTTTCCACAAACCCGTTGTTTATTTCGTCCACTGATACGCAATTCTCTAGGCAATCAAAGCGGTTTGACAACTCGAGTTGAAAGCTCTCGGGATTTTGAATATGGGCACGAGTAGGTCGGAGCGTGGACTTCATCAAGCGGGACCTTTCCAATTTGACATTTATTTTCAATATGCCTCGGACCATACGGTGATCACTACCGGTTTTTACCCTGTTGATCACGGAGACATCATTGAATAACCGTCTCTTGGTGGTCATGATGAAGTCTATCTCATTTCTCGTCTTGCCATCCGGACTCAGCCAGGTCCATTTCCTTTGAGGCGGCTTCTGGAAGAAAGAGTTCATCGCAAAGAGTCCCTCCTTCTCCAGAAAGTCGGCCAGCCTATTTCCCCTGGCGTTCCTTTGACCATATCCAAAAGGTCCCACTTTCAACTCATCCTCGCCTCGCTTGCCGAGTTTGGCGTTGAAGTCCCCCATAACAACAGTGAAATAGGTTTTGGAAGTGTGTATGGCTCTACTTACGTCCTCATACATTTCCTCCACCTCTTCATCCGGGTGGTTCGAGGTCGGTGCATATACCTGTATGACCTTCAGCGAATACCTTTCGGTTATTCTGAGTATAAGGTATATCACCCTGTTCGACACACTCTCGATGGTTACGATGTTGTTTACGAGGGACCTGTGGACAAGAAACCCAACACCACCTTGGGACTTTTGGTCACCCTCCCGGTAGAAGAGCAGGTTGCCAGACTTCAGAGTTATCGTGTCCTCGCCCTCTCTACGGACTTCTGATAAACCCACTATGTCCCAGTGTAACCTGCTCAATTCTTCCTCCAGCTCGAGCAACTTCTCGTCTGTCCTCAGTGTGCATGCGTTATAAGTTACCAGGGCCAGTTGTCGTTGGAGGTGGTAGCGAGATCGCCTCCGGGGATTCTTAGCACCCCCTGCCCCGCCGTTACCGTGACCGCTACCGGAATCAGGAATAGCGGGGCTGCCGGAGACTGGGGGCCTGGTTTTTTGTGTCCTACCATTTAGGGGGGTATTTGCCAGTACTCGCCACGCTTGGCAGGCGGGTTGGCGAGCGCAGTGGCGCAGTATCTTTTAAGTGTGACGCTGCTGCCCATCACAGCTCAACATTTTACTGCGCCTTTTGTTGGATGCTTATCCCGCCATCGGTCGGTCGCCAGAGCCTCGTCTGTTGAAACAGGACGCACCGCGTGAAGGTGAGGTTGGCTTGGAGCTTTGGGTCTTGGTTAAGCTCCCTTACGTTAGGAGTAACTAATGTGTACCAACAATCGATACAGCTCAAAGAGAACAGTAGCCCAGTTTACGTCAAACCTTATAGATTACCAAAATCACAGAAGTCAGAAATAGATAGGCAAAAGGTAACATGGTGAAAGACGATATAATTGAGGAATGTCAGAGTGAATGGTCTAGCCCACTACTTCTTGTACCAAAAAACAGTGAGAATGCGGATGAAAAAAAGTGGCGAGTCGTAATCGACTATCGTAAGTTTAATGAGAGAATAAAAGATGACAAGTTTCCTTTGCCCAATATAACTGCCATTTTAGACGCATTATCTGGATCAATTTATTTCAGTCATTTAGATTTGAGTCAAAGCTACTAATTAGAACTTTACCCTGACAGCAGAAAATATACAGCTTTTACAACGAATAAACAATATCAATTAAAACGATTACCTATGGGACTTAAGATCAGTCCTAGTGCATTTAGTCGCGTTATGACTGTAGCTATGTGGGGTCTAAATTATGAAAAATGCCTGATATACTTAGATGATTTAATCTGTTTTGGACGAAGTCTGTCACAACACAATAAAAACTTGTTAGATATTTTTGAAAGACTGCGAAAAGTTAACTTAAAATTAAACCCATTAAAGTGTCAATTTAAAAAAAAAGAATTACTTAGGACACGTGGTATCGGCTGAAGGTGTCAAGCCTGATCCGGAAAAAACGAAGGTCATACAAAATTGGGTTCCCTCTATCTGGCAGAATCTTTTTACTCCGAATGTCACTTGGCATAACACACTTGGCATTATTTTCTTTAATCGAATATTATTCAGGCAGAATTTTCTGTTAGCATAATTATTGTTTGGTCGAATATTCATATGCCCGAATTTACAATGGCATACTTTTAAGATAGCAGAAATTTATAAGGCATAATTACCTTTGGCATAATTTTACTTTGCATACTTTCGCTAAGCATAATGTTTATTAAGTACGATGTTTATTTGGCATAATTTGACTAGGCATACTGTGAAGAAAGCAGAATTTCGTTTAGAATAATTTCACTACGCATATTGCTATTTCTTTTAAATAGTATTTTACCCTCAAAATTAATTAAAAAGTCATTAAGTAGTGGTACACAAGTTAGTGACAGAAACGAATCGGTGCAAAACCGACTCCACGCAGTCTTGTTTGCCCCACCCCTAGAGTGTAATTCAAAATCGCGTAGGCGCGGAGGGGCGAGGCAGCCCGCGAGCTGAGGAGCAGGTGGTTTGAAAGCTCGCCGCCGCGGCTGAGGCTGGCCGGCAAAGCCGGCCAGCAAGCCGAAGCTGCGGTGGTGAGCGAAAACCATCTGCGACGATAAGCTCGCGTGGGACTGCCGGAGCCCCGCAGCGCCGGAGCCGTGACAGAAACCATGCATGTTGCATGCTGCATGCAAGCTGTTGCTTGCTTGCATGCTGCATGCTTGCTTGCATGTTGCATGCTTGCTTGCTTGCTGCATGCTAGCTTGCTTGCTTCATGCTTTGCTTGCTTGCTTGCATGCTGAATGCTTGCTTGCATGCTGCATGTTTGATTTGCCATGCATGTTGTATGTTAGTATTGCTGAGATAGAACTTTGGGATACACAGAGAAATTAAGGTTTATAGGAGAATATTTAATATGAAAAATATGCCACAAGACGATTCTATCTGTGAACTTTCTGCGTTAGGATGATTCTGCTTTGAGACTATTATGGATATTAATTTTCTGCCTAAAGATGATTCTAGCTTACACGATTATGCGGTTTGAACGCCTGAAAAATGAGTGAATGCTAATTGATGTTCTGCGAAAGGAAGTTTATGCTATTTGACGATATGCCAAATAAAATTATGGCAATAAAAATTCTGCGAAACAAGGTAGACCCTACAAAATTATCCAAGACCGTCAAATGCTGACGAGGTAAAAAGATTCGTAGCATTTGCCAACTATTACAGGAAATTTATTCCACATTTTGCTGAAATTACAATACCACTTAATAAATTGCAACGCAAAGGAATACAGTTTGAATGGTCAGATGAATGTGAAAAAGCGTTTAATCAACTAAAAAAATCATTAATAACACCACCAATCCTTCAATACCCTGATTTTATAAAGGAAAACGAGTTCATATTGCAGACAGATGCATCGGGCGTAGCAATTGGTTCAATGCTTTGCAATAAAAACAACTTACAACAATAGCTTATGCTAGTCGATCGTTAAATAAAGCAGAGCTTAACTATCCGACAATAGAAAAAGAGTTGTTATCCATTGTTTGGGCAGTACGCTATTTTAGACCATATTTATTTGGCAAAAAAATTGTTATCAAAACAGACCATAGGCCATTGGTGTATTTATTTAACATTAACAGCCCAAGTAGTCGTTTATTAAAATTTAGACTTTGTTTAGAAGAGTACGACTATAGGATAAAGTATGTGAAGGGCGTGACTAATGTGGCTGCAGACGCATTATCACGCATAGTTTTGACATCGGACGAGTTGAAAGATATGAATAAGCATGTGATGAATGTTATTACGAGACGAATGAAGAGGTTACAAAATGACGAGAAGAGTGACCCTGAATTAGTCGATAACATCTCCACCGATTGCCGGTCTGATCAACCTAATATCGTGGAAATGATTAAAAGACCTAACTCAGGAGTCGAACTTATTATAGGAAAGTTACCTAAACCTAAACAAGACGAATTATTTTTAAAGTATGACAAGTTTACGTTTATACCGTCGCGATCTGTTATATATGCTGATGCTAAAACTCGATCATGTTTCGCGCGAGACGCATTCGTGAGAGGATTTGAATCGCTATGTAAAGATCTAAAAATAGATGAGATATATGTCGTCAAAAATGAAAGTAATATGTTTGTAATTAAATGGTTAACCGATGAGATAAAAAATAATTCAAAGTGGTCCGGACCACGACTTTGTGTTATTAAAGGAGTTACTCGAGTAAATAAAGCTGACGACAGAACGGTCATACTGAATGATTTTCATTTATTACCAACGAGCGGGCATGCAGGTGTTAATCGCATGATAAATAATATTAAACGATACTATTTTTGGCCAAACATGAGTGGGGACGTCAAGAAGTTCGTAAGGAAATGTGATAGTTGCCAAAAGCAAAAACATTCTTTACCAACTAGACATTGGAATGGATGGAAATAACAACAACGGCAAAATGCGCGTTTGATAATGTTTATGTTGATCTTGTAGGACCATTAGAAAAAGATTATTATAACTATACATATATTCTAACTATCCAATGTGAGTTAAGTAAATATGTAGAGGCATACCCACTAGAGTCAAAAGATAGTAGTAGTGTAGCTAGAGCTTTTGTAGAAAATTTTATTTTAAGGTACGGCATACCACGAGAAATTGGGAGCGACCGAGGAACTGAATTTATTTCAAACACGATGTCACAGGTATGTAAAATCCTTCAAATTAATCAAATTTTATCCACAGCCTACCATCACGAGTCATTAGGTGCAATAGAGAATACTCATAAATCACTTAATTCCTTTTTGAGAATACGAACAAATAATAACCCTAGATATTGGAGTAATTGGTTGCAATTCTGGTGTTTTTCCTATAACACAACTGTACATAGTGAAACTAAATATAGTCTGTTTGAACTAGTTTTCGGAAAAAAGTGTAACTTACCTAGTAATTTAAAGACAAGTGTTGTAGATCCGTTATATAATACCGATAATTATCCTTTAGAACTTAAGTATAGGTTGCAAAAATCGCAACTTGATGCTAGAAATAATTTAATAAAAAGTAAAGAGTGTAGAAAGCATGTATTTGATACCTATTTAAACCTTGTAATGTATAAAAAAGGTGATTTCTTATTGTTAAAAAATGAAACGGGCAATAAATTAACTTCTCCAGTGTATTCAGGCCCTTATGAAGTCGTTGAGGACTTAACACCCAATGTTAAAATTATTAAAGACGGTAAAGAAGAAGTTGTACATAAGAACCGTACTAAACTATACAATATGTAACAATAATCATGAATGTTATTAAATTAGTATAGACTATTAAGATTTAACCTATATTTTAAAAAAATACACTTATTGTGTTTTTTTTTCCTTTTGGTAGGGCGTGTGATGTACCTATGCGCTCTTAGTATATAAGACAGTGTATCAATATATTTGAGGCAGTAATAAACCATATTTACTCGGATTCAGTTGTTTCCTTATATCTCCCGATCCGCACCGTATAATAGCATGCCAACTCCAAGTCTCTTATTCTCTCCCTTAAGATACAATAATAATGCAAATCACAACGATTTTTATAAATTTTGAATTTACGGGCATATTTTTGTCTTTCTTTAATCATTTTAATTAAAGCTGGGGAGTACCATTTAGGGTGAGGTTTATCTTTTACCAATGACGAAGGTATAAAAGTATTTTTAAGATTATCTATCGTTAGGTAAAAGAAAGAAACGGACTCTTCTAGAGACCTACTGTCAAACTCTTTGTCCCATTTCATGCCAGTGATCTCCTTATTGATTGAGTCATAGTCACCCTTACCATAGCGGTACATTACCACTGGGGACGCTTTAAGTGAGTTGTAATATAGCGTGGAGATATAAATTAAAATAGCATTGTGCAGGGGATCAATAGGAACCAGAGGATCAACACACTCAGTAACAGACACGAACTCATTCGACATGACCAGGTCCAATAATCTACCGAGCACATTTAGCACCCAATTGTATTGGTTTAAGTTTAGTGAGTTAATTGCATTAACTAGTGCCAGTTCATCGGAGGAGCTATAATAAGTGGGTGAAAACGATAAGTCGTCGTTAGGCAACCAAACAATCTTACTCATATTAAAATCACCAACAATGAGAAATTTGTCTAGAGGATTACTGTTCATTAAATCATTTAGGCATCGCAGGCAATCTGATAGTTGCTGCGCAAACGAAAAACCTAAATTTTCGTCGCACAGATACAGGACACAAAGATGTAATTTAATAGGTAATTTATCAATTTTTTGGCAAATTAACAGAGTGACCCACAAGTCTTCGGCAGAGGAGTGATACTGGGGCTGGGGTATGACACTAATATCTCTGCGAGTGGCTATTAGTACACCACCCCCATTAATTTCTTTTTGGAGTCGGTGCTGTGATAGTTGATGCTTGATGGTCAAAGTGATGGCACCGACTCCAAAAAGTAATTGTTTGCCTAAAACGGATTCGTTTCCTTTCAATGTTGAAGAGTTTTTTAAGACTTTTTAGTGCATTTTGGTTTTGAAGTCGGTTTTTACTTTCATTAAAAGTTTATTTTATTTCTTCATTTTTAGTGATTACAATTCGAGGGTTTCCCTCAATTACACCAAGTTCTCATCATCAGGCGGCGTCCTTATAGGCGAGGCAGTGGTAACAAACCTTTTATGTTGTTGAGTTATACAAGAAGTTAGGCTTCGATGATAAAACAAATAATATGATTTAACTAAAAAAACACAGTAAATAAAAATTAAGTAAATTAAAAAACTGATGCAGTTTAACTAACTAAACCGCTTGACCTGGTTGCAGTTGTTTGATTGAAAACACTGTATATGATCGATGACTTTTATTAAAACGTGAAATAAGTACAGAGCACAGGAATGTATTTGCTAACACACCGGAAGTAAGTACAGATGTCAGATATGACAACCTAATAAACAAAACCAAAGATTATTGCCACCCCAGTACGTTTCTTTTTACATTGACAATATGTTTAACACCCCTCCTCAATGTTAAAAGAAACATTTAAAAAAAATATAACTTACTTCAAGATACACATAACATGACATGACATTACTCAGCCCTAACAAGCTCAAAATTACATTTCTGCATGTGTCTTTTAATTAACTCTATACTTAATGGTTTTGTTAAAATATCTGATGGCTGATTTTCAGTTTTTATGTAAACAATTTTTATTTTTTCTTTTGCAACCAAATCTTTGACAAAATTATATCTAATATCAACCCTAGCTAGCTTTATACTGTTTATGTTTCAACCTTTTGACATCATCTGTAGTTGCATTTATAATTGCTGATTGATTGTCACAAAATATGCTTACTGGGCCAACATTATTAAAATCGAAATCTAAGCACAAGTTTATGAGCCAACAAGCTTCGCTTGCTGCCATACTCAATGCAATATACTCAGCTTCAGTAGATGACAGGCTTACCGAGCTTTGCTTTTTAGAACACCATAAAATTAGACAATTTAAAAACATAAACATAAAACCTGAGGTAGACTTTCTGTCTCTAAGATCACCCCCCCAATCTGCATCACAAAAACCTTGCAAAACTGTTCCTTCACATTTCTAAATTAACTTGTAATTTAAACTATATTTTACATAGTGCAGAACACGTTTCAATGCACTTAGCAATTCATTACTGGCATATTTCTGAAATCGACTTAACATCGAGACAGGAAAACACAAATCTGGTCTAGTACCTAAAGCAGCATACATAAGGCATCCTATAATTTGTCTGCACAATTTTTCAACACTTTTATCTGCCATGGTTTCATTTATTAAAATTTTTGCATTAAAATTTGGGTCCATACGAGACGAAATAGGTTTACAATTTTCCATTTTAATTTTTTTAAGAACATATTCCAAATAATCACTTTGATCAATCTCTGTTACACCAGTTTCTAAACTTTGTTTTACATTGATACCTAAAAACTTCGAAATGAATCCCAAATCTTTCATTTTTAACTCATTATTTAAGGTTATCTTTAGTTGTGTAATATCAGATTCATTAGTTCCAAAAATTAAGATGTCGTCAACGTACAGCAATACATACATTTTATCTTTACCATATTTTCTCTTAAATAAACAAGAATCATATTCAGACCTAGAAAACCCCTCCTTAGTAAGTACAGAGTTAAATTTGACATTCCAACACTTAGGTGCAGTTTTTAAACCATATAAAGATTTGTTTAACTTTACAATATTGTTTTCTCCTGAATAGGCCCCTTCTGGTAAATTAACATAAACATCCTCATTAATCTCCCTATACAAAAAAGTCCCCGTTACATCCATTTGATATACTGGTAAACTCAATTTAGTTGCTACTGTTAAAAAACTCTAAATGTTGATAATTTAGCAACGGGTGCATAAATTTCACTGAAATCAAAAATATTATCTTGTTCAAATCCCCTTGCTACTAACCTAGCTTTATACTGTTTATTGTTTTCATTACCCTTTAATTTAAAAACCCACTTGCTACTTATAACCTTACTATCCTTTGGAGCATCACAAACATCCCAAGTGTGGTTGTCTTTCAAGGTCTGCAGTTCTCTATTAATAGCCTCAGTCCACTTACTTGCATCACTCCTTGACATTGCCTCCTTGTAGGTGACAGGCTCACTCTCAGCATTTTGGACACTATGACACTGATAAAATGAAGTTTGATTCCTTACCCGCCGACCCCTACTTGATATTGTTTGCTCTATCTCGGGTGATGTTCCTTCACTTACACATGATAAAGTATCTGTCAAGTCTTCTGTTAAACCTTGATTCTCAGGTGGAATACTGTTTGTAAAGTCCAGTTCATCTCTAAATTCATGTTCAAACAATAAATTTGACTTTTTGCTTTCATCTAGCTGCTCATTTTCTGTCATTTCATTGACCACAAAAACAACATCTCGCTTAGTATCCACAGTATTCTTTCCTTCTAAATATATTCTGTATCCCTTTGTATTTTCATTGTATCCATCCATTATTCCCTTTCCTCCTTTCTTATCCCACTTTCTCCTTTTCTCTTTAGGAATATGTGCATATACCGGAGTACCAAAAGTCTTCAGTTGATGAATATCATAACTCTTATTAGTCCAGACTTCAAATGGAGTTCTTCCATCTTTACTTTTCCCTGTCCTATTCAAGACAAAAGCAGCTGTGTTTATCGCTTCTGCCCAGAGCTTTTTAGGTAATTTCTTCGCTTGTAACATGGTCCTAGCTGCTTTGACAAGAGTTCTATTTTCCCTTTCAGCTTTCCCGTTCTGCTCGGGTGTGTATGGCACTGTGGTTTGGTAAACTATACCTCGTTTAGAAAACAATTCCTTGACCTCTTTGTTTACAAACTCAAGTCCGTTGTCGCTTCTAAAGATTTTTACTTTGTTGCCAGTTATATTTTCCGCTTTATTGATGAAGTCTTCTAGACACGACCTTATCTCGTCCTTTGCTTTGACAAAATATACACTCCGAAAGTTTGAGAAGTCGTCAGTAAACAAGACGAAACACTTTGAGCCTCCCACAGACTCCTGCTCCATCGGGCCACAAGTATCCGCATGTACAATGTCACATGTCTTTGTACTAACGCTTTCGCTGTTAGCGAACGGCAGCCGGTGCATTTTTCCTTCCAAGCAACCTTCACATTGTGGAACCAAAGTTTGCTTCACTTCAATGTTATTTTTCCGTAGCACTTTTCGCATGTCATCAAAGTTTTGGTGAGCTAGTCTTTCGTGCCACTCGTTGAGATCGTTCTTTTCTGTTTTAGCCACACTTGCAATCTCGCATTTAAATCAAAAGTTCATATAATAAGAATTGCCGGTTCGATTTGCAATTGCACAGGTCACGCCATTTTTGTAAAATTTGCACGTGCTGTTATCTGTCATTATGACGTAACCTTGATCAGTGGCGCGATTGACCGAAAACAGATTTAACTTCAGTTCAGGAACGAATAGTACGTTGTTTATAGTTGTGTCAATCCATTCACTTCCGTTGTAGACTTGTACCGCCACCTGTCCGTGACCAACGACATTAATTACGGCGCCATTTCCCAATATGACCAATTTTTGCGGTGTATTTTTCGTAAAAGATGAAAATAGTCCACGAACACAACACATATGTTCGCTCGCACCAGAATCCACTAGCCACTGTGATTCTTCGAATTGTTCATGCACAAAGTTCGACACAACAAACGCGTTACTTGTTTTTTCTTCACTTTTCTTGTTTTCTTTCGCCTTTCTGAACCGACACTGAGCTTTGTAATGTCCAAATTTACCGCAATAAAAACACTTATTATCGTTCAACTTCACTTGACTGTTACTGTTTTTGCACTCAGATTGAAAATGTCCAGTTTTACCACATTTATAACACTTTACGTTCCTTTTAGTTTTGACTACAAACGCAGACGATGACTCCTGATTTTCTTCACACTTTTCTTTCACTTTTTCTTCTTCAACTAGCAGCCTTGCTACTAAATTGTCGAATGTCTGTTTCTCATCTGGCGCAGACTCCCAAGCTGATACGAAATGTTTATATTCATCCGGCAGACTCATCAACACTTTAGTGATCACGAACTTATCCGTTATTCCTTCACCCATTTGCTTTAGTGTATTTTGCATTTCTTGTATGCGTGATAGGAACACCGACATCTCGATTCCTTTCTCGTACTTGTATTGGAAAAAGCGCTGTTGAACAATATGTATGTTTGTTTCTGACTTTTGTTCGTAAACACTCAGAAGCTTTTTCCACATCTCTGCCGAAGTTATACACGTAACCAGATGCAGCATGACGTCCTCAGACATTCTCGTAACCAGTAACGTTTGAGCTTTTGCGTCCTTGTTCTCCCATGCAGCCTTGTGAGTCGCGTCTTCAGGTTTTACAGTTCGCCCTTCGACGATATCCAGCCAGCCATGCCCTCTCAACAACACCGTCGTTTGAAATTTCCATATATTCCAGTTTCTACTGCCTTCCAGCTTTATCACGTTGCTGTTATTTCCTTCCATCCTGCTTTACTTTCAGTATTGACCGCCAACCAGTGATTCCTTCTCGGCTTTTCTGCGGCGCGTGGTGAACCTAACCTCACTTTTTTGCCAGTATCCCGCCGATGTCCTACAACAAACTACAAACAGGTATATGAGCGTTTCTTGTCTGGGCCCATAACCTGATGCAGTTTAACTAACTAAACCGCTTGACCTGGTTGCAGTTGTTTGATTGAAAACACTGTATATGATCGATGACTTTTATTAAAACGTGAAATAAGTACAGAGCACAGGAATGTATTCGCTAACACACAGCCCGGAAGTAAGTACAGATGTCAGAGATGACAACTTAATAAACAAAACCAAAGATTATTGCCAACCCAGTGACGTTTCTTTTTACATTGACAATATTATGTTTAACAAAAACATCTTAAATAAGTCTGTTTAAATCAGCCTCCGTGCTTATAATCTGAACGTGAGAAGTGTCGTTTTTCCGTACATGGATTTTGCCATATTTGACCCAGATGTACCGATAGTCCTTAGTTTTGAGGACAGTCTTGGCTTTGGTTAGGAGTTTTTTGTACTCCGGGGTTAAGTGATCATTGACAAATATACGCTGCGTGCACCCTGAAAATCCCAGCGCATCAGCCGTCAACACCTTCACAGCCCGTGCAGCCGCAACAAACTCCTCCTTAATATACCGATTAATAAAGCAAATAATAATCGATTTGTCTTTTGCATCACGTGTAGGTATTCTGGAGATGTAATTAATTTGCGTCTTAGGGAAATCATAATTGATCTTCTTGCTTATCAAGCTGACTATGTTGAAAAGGTTTTCATCCTTCTTCATCGGTACCCCTTTAATTTCCACATTATTCAGACGAGACCACTGATCTCTGGATGCAAATGCAAATTCCTTCTTGACCTGAGACAAAGCACCCTCTACGCTGTCGACATTGCCCCGGATTTGCTAGAATTCCGGTAGCTTTGTTTCCACCTTTACAAGCCGAGCTGAGAAATCGTCGAGTTTCGAGCTGTTAAATTCACAGGCAGCTTTGAGATCTGATATCTCACTTCTAATCGACTTGATGTCATTTATCAGCTGGGGCAGTGAAGACAGCTGGATTTTAAGGGCACGAATTTCACTGAGCATTGTCTCCAGGGATGCTGTTTCCAGTACAGGAGTTGTAGGTTTTTCTAATTGGGGAGACGAAATTTTGCATGTAGGACACCTCCATAAAGCTCTTCTTTCAGGACCCAACTTGCGATAGCCGGCTTCAGTGATGTTAGCACAGGTAAAATTCAGATGTTTAGAACAGGCTCCACACTGCACTCCATCATTAAATTCAGCATTGCACACAGCACACTTCATGTTGACGCGAAATGTTTATAATTCCGAACGAAGCTTTAAAGGTTGACGATCTCTGAGATGGACGGAGACATGTTGTACGCGTGCTACTGTGGTGTATGTTTGACCGCAACTGAAACGAACAAGAAAAACTGAAAGCTCTGTCTAGCACCCTTTCGTTTGTCACTTTGTCTTTTCAGGTGATGCCCAGAATAATCCTAAATAAATTAAATACCTAAGTTAACCGTATGGCTTCTATTCGAGCACTAACTTATTGTTACAATGCATATTGCAACATACATATAATGTCACTGTCCCAAATGTGGGGCGCGATCGAAGTGCAATTTCATAATCGTGCATAGTGATTGAAATACTAAATTTACTTGAACCATGTACGTACGTACATCGTACAGAATATAACATGCCTCGCCATGCTGTCATAAAAGAAAGTTTTTCCTCTACTAAACTAAGAGTTGTGTTCAATGCTTCGCAGCCTACTACTTCAGGGTTGAGTTTGAATGATGTTCTATTTGTGGGCCCTGTCGTTCAACCTGACATGTTTTTCATCCTGCTTAGATTTCGCACATATATTTATGTTTTCGTGTCTGATATAGCTAAAATGTACAGGCAAATACAAGTAAAGCCCAAGTATCAATCACTGCAACGGATTCTGTGGAGAGATGATCAGTCGCATGATATTAAGTGCCTTCAGCTAAGTACTGTCACGTATGGAACGGCATCTGCAAGTTATCTTGCTACTGTTTAAAACTGTTTTCTTTGTTTTTAATACTTTAAAATAAATAGTTCTGCTGAACAATATTTGTTGTTTATTTTTCTTTAAATTGAACATTATCTTATTTCAATGGGGCGGGGGTGTATGGTAAATAAGAAACTTAACTTTGCTAGTAATTGACATTCAAACATTGTAGTACAACAGTTTTACTACAGATGACGCTAATTGTAGCGACCTAAAGGAAATTGATGCATAATCTATGTTTTTTGTCTCTCTTCTCTTTGAACAATGAAAAATGAAAGTGCCTGTGTCTGCTTTTTACCTGTTTACCCGAACTCAATATTAAACACTTTCTAAAAATACTTAACAGCAAACACAACTTAACTTGAAAAAGTTATAACATTAGTGTGCTTACTTGAAAGAACATATTCAGCTATCTTGTTTTTCCATTTTAAAAATGTAATCCCATCGACTCTTTGAATGGCAATGGCATTGCATGGCATGGTGTTCTCCACGCTTCAATTTTGCAGTAATTAGAATTTCGGTAAAGCTTTTCTACATTTTCGTATAGTACTAACATGATGTGTTTCTTCTTTCAAAAGCTGTCGCGCTCAATCAGCACTTGCGTACCAGTTATCGGTATACAAGGTGTGGCCTTTGTCGAAACGATCACTGCACAACGTTCAACACATAACAACGTTCGCTGGTGTAGTGTTGGTCTTGTCGTTTTCATTACCCCTAAGTTTGTACGTATCTCCCGGCATGGTGCGTAGTTAAAAAAAATATACCATATTTGTGGCGGTATTGTTTATTGAATTGACGAAAAATCTTCCACGGAATGATAAAACGCTTTCATCGATGCACAAATCTTGGTAGGGTATGTAGTTCTTTTTGAAATTTGCATTCAATTTATCTACCAACTTTGACACACAGTGCAATTATATGCATTATGCATTCGTAGCAAAAGTTCATATTCGTTTCTTAACATGATTATTCAGAAATTGAAGTCAAATAATGTCATCCCCAGACCAATAGTCAGAAAGTTTAGGAAGCTTCACAAAGTCAAAAAATAAAATCAACACAAACAAGCTCTTTATCTCTATTTCCGTTGGAAACCAACTACTATTTCGCGCTTCCTTTGAAGCTTCTTTGGCGGCAATCTTATTTTAGCTGATTCCTGTCGGATTCCTGACGGTGTTTTTCACTCACAGTGGATACTGTGAGTGAAAAACAGCGTCATCCACCATGAGCGAGAAAAAAACATTTGGATAATAGTTTATACAGCAGTGCTGATATTTGCACTGGGATGGGAAGACTAGGATTTTCAGAAAAATCGTCCTCGTCCATGTGTTGAATTGTGCATCGTTCCTAATGTCCACTACACCTCCCAGATCCTCCTGCTCACTATTTTTACTATCGAGCACCATCACGCAGCGGCGGCGCTTACGTAAAACGGGTTCATCATGTTCTGAATAGATTTGAAAACTGTCGTTCATCAAATGCACTTCGATGTTATCAATATCTTCCAAGTCGTTTTGACTTCTTTCAAAGTCATCCATTATGTTGGTAATATCGAAACTAAACGTTTATATAAATTTAATAAGTAAGTACGCATCGTATCGAAAATTAACAAATTGGCCAAGACTTAAAGAGCGGCTTGGACAGGGGCATTTGTTCTTAGATATTTCTTTATAACTTAATTACTAATCTATTGATAATATTCATTTTTTTGGGCTTAATAATGGAAATATGTCCTTTAGAATGATGTACATCATTATGCTGTATTTGTTTAATTTATTTTTCTAAAAAATATCAAAATCAAAACTTAATTGTACTGAGCTAAATAGAAAATCCTTTAAGGTGTTTTTTTTTACATTTTAGGAATAATGGAATATACCTAGTCTTGCCATAAATATTGTCACAAAGAAAAATCATTTTTTTTAATGCAAATAATATTTATTACTTTTGCAGTGTGTTAGTTGTATACATAAATATAAAACAATTTAACCCTTAGATGCGTGAATTTTTATTTTTATTTAAAAAAAAATGATTAGTAATCCTAAGGGCTGATTAATTATGAGAAAAATATTTAAAAAAGTATATTTTTAATTTAGACTTAGAAAATTGATAAAAACTGTGTGTTGCAATCCTGCAACATTGCGCATTCACCGGAGATTATAATGTATAAGAAGGTCAAAATAAAAGATGAAATTACATTAATAGAAAGCTTTTATTTACATATTATGTGTGATGGAATTTGTAAAAACAATTGTTCTCCTTATTATAACACAAAGTAACTTTACATTTTGTGCAACATGTGTAAGTATATCCTTTACAATTTGGATATTTGCATCTAGCTCGAGTACCTAGTTCCTGCCAGTGGTCGATGTTATCTAGCCTAATATCTTTTGGCGGCATAGCCTGAGCCGGTCCGCGTTTTTTCTTTGCTTGCAGTTCTGCATCGATGGAGGAGGTAGGACGGCCTCTTTTACCATTAGATGGTCCGCCAAGACCACATAGGGTGTTAGCTAAATCCAGTCTATAATGACATAAATTCATAGGTTTCTCGTCTGGCTTATTTGATTTATACACTCTTTTATATACTAGCCACGCATTTATAATAGCCACGTCGAGCATATGGAAAAAAGCCTGTTAGTCCATTTCCTGCTTTTACGCATTATATGGTATCTACCAAGAAAACTATCTAGTAAATCAACCCCGCCCATATGTGAGTTGTAATCTCTAATGATTTGGGGGCAGTCGATGGGCATTCGTTCTTTTCTGGTTTTATCAAACCTCTGTATAGTACCGACTGGTAATGCTCCTACGTAGGTCGATAATAATACAACTGGTTTGTTGTCTTTCCAAACGACTGCGCTCATATCTATCCCATCAACAGTGGCCACATTTTCAACATAGTATCCTCTCGGTACATCTATTTCATAATTGTGGGTTTGTCTGGTAATTTATTGTTACGCAGACGATTCATTTGGACAGTACCTAAAGAGTAAATTCCCTCTTTTGCAAGATACGTTACTAAGGGAATCGACGTGTAGAAATTATCAAAATATATTATATGATTGGAACGACTTGGCACAATTCTAGCCAGACGCACCACGGTGTTCCCTGTAGCACCTAAGTCTGGTTCCCCAGCTAATGGTGCATTTGCGGTCGTTCCGGAGTAAATTTCAAATTTGTGGGCAAATCCATAAATGCTACAAATCAGAAACAATTTGAAGCCCCATTTATGAGGCTTTTTTGGGAGATATTGTTTCATAAAATGCGCCAATTTGGTGGCGCACATCTGCTCGTCGATAGACAGGTGTTGTTCTAGTGGAATGGTGCTAAAGCGATCGTTCAAATGGTCTATGATGGGTCGAACTTTGAATAAACGATCATGTTGTGGATGGATTTGTGGCAAATGGTTCTCATTATTGTTGAAATGTAAAACTGAAGAAATTTTTTCAAACTGTTTTTGAGCAAGAGCTGATTTTATTAGAGGGTAACCATAACTATTTGACCAATAAAGGCGACAATTTGAATATTTTATTATTGAAGAATACACCAAAATTCCAATAAAACGATTGAGGTCAGTTTCTGTGATAGTGAACGGATTTGAAAGATTTTTTTGCGTCGCATACAAATTGCTCTCCTGGACGATTTTTTCTGCTAAATCTTTGGTAAAAAAGTAAGTAAAAACTGGTGTGGTGTATCAAGTTCCAAAATATGTTGTGGATATTAGAAATTTTCAGAAAAATTGACAGGATTTGTAACAAGGTTCCTTTTTCTCCATACTATTGGGCGAGAAGTACTGGTGGAACTTGTGTTTTCACTTAGTAATGGTGGATCTTCCGAATCCCCACTGACTAATGGTGGATCATCTATTTCTTCAACACGCATAGGTAGAAGTGTAGAACCAGGTGGATCTTCAACTTCGCTATCTAAGTCTTGGAGCAATTGGTGATTATTCTTATAGTACGTTCCTTCGTCGCATTCTTCATCTGAAGATTCCTCTCCATCTTCTGAATCATTCAGATTGTTTAGATAAGCCTCAATATCCTTATCACGAAGTCCAGTCATTATTCTGAAAGAAATTCACAAATTAATAAAAAAAAACATCATAATTATTCATACTCTAAAGTATTTTCATACACGACAAAGATTTAAGCGCTGAATGCGCATTATTGCACAACTGCTACAAACCGATTTTAAAAATAAAATTGGATATATTATTATGTCCAATACAATTACAAAAACAAATAGTAATATTGATAAACAGAATATTATCCACTAAATAACATAAAAATTACACACTTACCGTCATAAATTATTGCAATAAAAATTTAGAAAATTCACACCAACACTACAGTTTTCGCGCCAACCAACATTGACATTTGAAATGAGTGAAAAAGTTAAGTTTTTTTAATTTTACGCGGCAACTTGTGTCGAAACCTCTAACTCGTATATTTGTCTATGGTTTCCGGTAATTTAACGTTCGGAAATACGCAATTAAATGAAAAAAAAAAAAACTTTGACAAGTGCTTCGTTGCAGAACTGCAACTTGGCGCATTTAAGGGTTAAAATATAAAAAGCTCATTTGAAGTGGTCTCCATTGTCTGCAGTACAGTCCTTTAAACGTTGAGGCCAGTTATCAATAGAAGCACGCACTCTTTCCATTGGAAAATTCTTCACTGCCAATCGTATGGATTGTTTTAGGGACTCCAAATTATCATGATGTTTAGAGCAAGCCGTACTCTCTAAAACTGACCATAAAACATAATCCAGCGGATTAAGATCGGGACTAGACGACGGCCAGTCTTCAGCTCTGATGAAGTCCGAAACGTTCGCTTCTAACCGGGTTCCCTCTATCTGGCAGAATCTTTTTGCTCCGAAAGTCACTTGGCATAACACACTTGGCATAATTTTCTTTAGTCGAATATTATTCAGGCAGAATTTTTTGTTAGCATAATTATTGTTTCGTCGAATATTTATATGCCCGAATTTATAATGGCATTCTTTTAAAATAGCAGAAATTTATAAGGCATAATTACCTTTGGCAAATTTTTAATTTGCATACTTTCGCTAAGCATAATGTTTTTGGCATAATTTGAATAGGCATACTATAAAGAAAGCAGAATTCCGTTTAGAATAATTTCACTACGCATATTGCTATTTCTTTTAAATAGTTTTTTACCCTAAAGTTGAATTAAAAAGTCATTAAGTTGTGGTACAAAAGTTAGTGACAGAAACGAATCGGTGCAAAACCGACTCCACGCAGTCTTGTCTGCCCCACCCTTAGAGTGTAATTCAAAATCGCGTAGGCGCGGAGGGGCGAGGCAGCCCGCGAGCTGAGGAGCAGGTGGTGAGCGAAAACCATCTGCGACGATAAGTTCGCGTGGGACTGCCAGAGCCCCGCAGCGCCGGAGCTGTGACAGAAACCATGCATGTTGCATGCTGCATGCAAGCTGTTGCTTGCAGGCTGTTGCTTGCATGCATGCTGCATGCTTGCTTGCATGCTGCATGCTTGCTAGCTTGATTGCTTGCTGCATGCTTTGCTTGCTTGCTTGCATGCTGAATGCTTGCTTGCATGCTGATGTTTGATTTGCCATGCATGTTGTATTTCTGAGATAGAACTACTTCGGATACACAGAGAAATTAAGGTTTATAGGAGAATTTAAATATGAAAAATATGCCAAAAGACGATTCGGACTGTGAACTTTCTGCGATAGGATGATTCTGCCTATTAATGACTATATATACGAAATGTATGCCACAAGACGATTCTATCTGTAAACTTTCTGCGTTAGGATGATTCTGCTTTAAGACTATCATGGATATTAAATTTCTGCCTAAAGATGATTCTAGCTTATACGATTATGCGTTTTGAACGTGTGAAGGAAGTTTATGCTATTTGATGATATGCCAAATAAAATTATGACAATAAAAGGACAATTTTTTTTTT
The DNA here is from genome assembly GCA_963924145.1 of Pyrausta purpuralis. Lineage (NCBI taxonomy): Eukaryota > Metazoa > Arthropoda > Insecta > Lepidoptera > Crambidae > Pyrausta > Pyrausta purpuralis. The sequence continues at coordinate 19,841,052 of OZ001652.1, read as the reverse complement.
GTATGGGAGTTGGGCTTAAAATAAAATTCTAACTAACAGAAACAAATGATACACCAAATGAAAGAATAAATTCATACAAACAAAAAACACATATTTTTGGTTATTTTTCGATATGGGTTTTGTTTTTATTTTCAATCTAAGTCTTTTGTTACTGGCATGTGCAGCAGAGAGTTGCAACACTGTCCGCAGTAAGTGCGTTTTGTTTACAGTTATAGAAATATTTTATTTTGTTTATTTTTGAGAAAACGAATACAAAGATACTTAAATTACATAAAAAAAATCTAAAAAGAGAAAATGCCCACATTACAATCAGCTTGATACTTATCCTAAGACAAAGATTTTTACTCTTTATTTTTTTTTAAATTCGACGAACAAACGCTGGTTTGGTTCCATACACTTCTTCGTAAATATTGACATCTGTCATATGTCAGTGCCAGCAAATCAAATGTCAAAAGCGGTATAAATCGACGTTCCGTTCGACGCATTTTCAAGAATAATAAAATGTTTTCGAAAAGAAAACGGCCGTATTAAAAAATCTAAAAATAATGTTAAGTGAAAGTATTTAAGTTTATAAGTTATCCACAACCAAATATGACCCTGTTAAATATTCACGTATTTTAGGCCCAAAAAAAATTATGTCCTTTCTGCGAAACAAGGTAGACCCCTTCTAACCAAGACTGCGTGGACCGAGCTTTATGACCCGGCGGCGAGTCTTGTTGAAAAGACCATGCTTGGTTATTGTACATGGTGTTGTTAAGGGACTTAACTACCTTCTCAAGAATGGTATCTTGATACACTTGTGCCGATGTTTTGATACCTTTTTCACAAAAATATGGCTCAACTACTCCTTCATAGCTAACACCCCACCAAACCATTACTGAAGTCGGGTAATGCCCACGTTGCACTCTACCGACTAATTGAGAAGCTTCCTTCGAGTTTTGAGCATAAATACGGTCATTTTGTTTGTTTAAATGTTGTTCAATTGTGAAGATTAAATTAGGACAATTAGGTAAATGTACTTTTCGTTGAATTTTGTATGGTGTTGTAACAGTATTAAAGTTGAGGTCTATGTATTTTAGGCAATTTAAACACTTAGATGTACGAATCCTAAATCTTATAGCTGAAACATTTTTGCACTTGGCAATTCCAGGTATATTAAAAGAGAAAAGGAAGGGGTGGAAAGGTATTCTTTTAGTTTTCATACTTACGCTTGTACGACGTTGCTAATATGACCATATGTGATCGTAGAGCTGACAAGTAATAAATACACCAAAAGTGTTTAGAGTATTGTTACTTGTATTATTTACTATCTTTCTAATTTGTGAAATACTCTCGAGGTATTTACAGAATAACTCGTTACCGTGACGTTTCGTAGAACGCTTTAAGGTTTATACAATGACTAGCGGTCCCCCGCGACTTCGTACGCGCATTTTGAGTTTGCTCCCTCCCCTCCCGTCGCAGCGTGATGTTTTATATCCTAAAGCCTTTCTCGATAAATAAGCTATCCAACACAGAAATATTTTTTCAAATCAGTCCAGCAGTTCCTGAGATAAGCGCGTTCAAACAAACAAACTCTTCAGTTTTATAATATATATATTAGCACAAGCGCACATTTAAGCGCACGTTCGCGTTGTACTTAAGCTGCGAACATTATTTGGTGCGGAGTTATGTTAAAACTGTGATAGCTCCTAAGATATTTATTGAAATCAAATGATATAAAGGGCAACTTTGTTCTAAATGAAATGCTTGTGATGATAAATGTATTTATTTTGATAAGAATAAATACCTGTGTGTATAATACACCTCTAAAAATAATGCATTATTTTTTTACACATTTATTCACATAAAAAAGGTTGTAGTAAGTCAACCATAGAAGATAGACATGTTTTGTCGCAGACTTTGTTATAGAACTTTTAATGCTAAACAATCCTGTCATACATGATTATTGTGTAACTTTAGCGGTTTCCGCAGCGTACGCAGCGGAAGCTCTCAAAAGAAATATCTTTCTCCCGTTTTCGCAACATTTTTCATTGCTGCTGTTGTCTTATGAGTCGTATCCTGATGTTTTACAGCCTAAAGCCTTCTTCGATAAATGGACTATCCAACGTAAAAATAATATTTCAAATCGGGCCAGTAGTTTCTGAGAAAAGCGCGTTTAAACAAACAAACAAACAAACTCTTCAGCTTTATAATATTAGTATAGATATTATATCGGTTTAGGTACACATTGAGTACCAACCTACCCTAGGTTGCATTGTTAACCGACTTAAAAAAAGTAGGAGATTATCAATTCGACTGTATGTTCTATTTATTTATGTTACCTCATATCTCAGCCATTTGTCGACCGAATCGAAAAAAATTTCACCTACCTAGAGGGTGTACTTTCTAGTTGGCCCCATTGTTGCCAATTTGGAATCTGATGATGGGAACTTGGTGTAATCGAGGGAAATCCTCAAATTTAAAGGCACGTATAGTGATTTCTTACTAGCATCTTGAATGTTTTCGTAGTGTTACGTTTGACAGTAAACATCTTGTGAAGCAGAACTGATGGAACTTCTTAACGCTTAGGAGTTCAGTTATTACATGACATGACAGAACTTATGATAGGTAATTTGTAGCTTCTTAAAGAACAGAGTCATAAGGTGCAACTCTCCCCCTCCCCCACTTCTGTAATCACTAAAAATTAAGAAATAAAATGAACTAAAAAAAAACGACTTCTAACCAAAATGCACTGTAGTCTTAAATAAACTCTTGATTGAAAGGAATAGAATCCAAACAGAGTTTATTTAAGACTTACTAGTGCGTTTTGGTTTTGAAGTCGGTTTTCACTTTTTGTTAAAAGTTAATTTTATTTTAGTAGGTAATGTTGCCGATGAGGTTTCTTAAACTTCAACCACAATATATATATATATATATATATATTACAGTCAAATTGAGACAACTCTTAATAAAATTGTAAATGTCTGTTTGTAGGTTCATACTTATTTCTAAAATCCACAAATAAGCACAATGTACTGCACTGCAAAAAAACGTGTAAAACCTTACAAGTCTCTTTCCCTTTGGGATTGTCCACATGCAGGCACGTACTGTGTTTGCGACTCATTGACAGTGTTTTTTAGAATAATAATTTAAATAGTTTGAGATTATAAACTACTTGAAAATACATTAAAGGGCACCAGGAAATGTACTAACTTCAATGAAGATATATCACTTCATTTTAGAAAGATCTCCCAAATGTTTAGTATATTTTTTATTTTTCATGCCTACGATCAGTCGATGGCCGTATTGGCAACGTCGCACAAGCGATAAGTACGCAAATAAAAACAATAAACTTTCCACAATATAAGGGGAAGGCCCTTTATCTTTTGGGCTTGCCGCGTGCACAGCGCTAGCGCCGTTTGCTATTACCTGATAGTTTTGTATGGAATATCGCTACGCGTAGTCTTTGTAGTAACTGTTTTTTTAACAATTCCTCGACCAACGACGTATTTGAGGTAGTACTATCAAACAATGAGTAACGAATCTTGACAAAATCGCGTAGTGTGCATTATTTGTTAATAATACTCATTCAGTCTTATTAACAAACGTAGACTAGAGAAAGAATAACTTTATCCCAACGCTGAAGTTCAGAGTATTGAAATACGGTATTAATAAACACGGCATAAGGAGGGAGTAAGCTATTCCGAATCTAATCTCGGAGTAAAAGTTAATCCTGGTCACTACCTACTTTAAAGTCTGAATAAGCATAGTGTAGAGCTGTATTTGAAACTTGTTTTGTTCGTCGACTCAATCATAAACTTCTAAGCGTTTGTTAGTGTCGTGCGTGTTGTTTTTTTTTCGAACAATGGACGGTGATTATTTTATTGAAGATTTAAGAGTTTTTGATGAAGTTGAAGCCCTAATGCCATTATTAAGGCGTGTAAAGCACTACAAAATACAAGTACGTGTTAATCCATTGGAAGAACTTCAAGATATTGAATTCTAATCAAAGTACAGATTTTCTAAAAGTACTGCATCTTTATTATTGATATGGTGAAAGATAACCTGGCTGGCAATGCGAGAGGAGGCTTCATACCACCTCACATTAAAGTATTGACTGCTATTAGAACATGGGCACGTGGAGAAGTAGGTGCCCACCTAAATATATTTTTAATTTCATGTATATTTAGGTATACATGAATATTTTAGCTGCAAGATATATAGGATTCATATACCATAGTGGTATAAGTGCCCAAAATACATTAAACTCAAATTTAATACTCATGAAAACCAAAATATAACGAGAAGGACATTTTATCACAGTCCAATCACCGGTACCAAATATCCCGTCATCAAGTGAAATATTGCAAAGTCGATTTTACGAGCAAAAGAAATTGTGATTTCAGCGCCCTCTGGTAGATTATTACTATAATGCCTATCTATGAACCAGCGTAGATTTAATACAAATCCAATGCAGAAAACTGCGTGTCAATCAGTCGAGCTGTTCTGGAGATACATAGGAACATTCGTTAGTGCACACAAATACACAAACTCATGCTTGTGAGGCGTTTATGGATAGTCTTATGTACATAAACAAAGTGGCACGCAAATGACCACGAGTTACCGCTTTCTCCCTGCGCCGGCAACAATTGGCAACCCAATTCAATTATCAACACCAGCCTTTTGAAGATAATGGATCTCCAAAACCCTAAGTCAACTTACTCGTAAAGCCATAAGTTTAAATGTGTATTCTTTTATTTCCTTTTTCTATTATTAACTTTTGTAATCTTTGTCTCTATCAATGCCAATAGGCTAATAACCTTAAATCTTAAGTTAATGTTCTTCCCTTTTTTTCTTTGACGTCACTTTTTGTCTCTATCAATGCCAATAGGCTAATAACCTTAAATCTTAAGTTAATGTTCTTCCCTTTTTTTTTCTTTGACGTCACTTTATCTGTAAGTCCTTTTTTTAGACAGGCAATCTTTACCTGTGTTTCCTTTATACCTGCGCCCTTCCAGCGTCAGTTATACTATCCATATAAAAACCTTAAGCCTCGCTGGAAGGACAATCCGATTCCAAAATTCTTAAAGTAAAGAGCTCCGTATATGAGCAAACTAAGTTTGAAGTTTTACTCGTAATTATTTAGCGCAGATCCTACTCACGGGATCCGCTGTGTAAGTCGAGAACAACGCGTAGTGTTTTCTCAAACAGTACAAACATCGCCCAGTGAACGCGACGCGGTGGCTGAAGACCTTCAATACTTCTCGCCGAAGCTATGTTCCTGATAATCCTGTTTGGGTAAGTGGCTAAACATGTTTGCTTTGTTTCCGTTTCTTCTATATACTTCCAAATTAGTCTAGTGTTTTAAACTCTTGTTTTCAATCTCCTAATTCGCGCACCTTTCAATGACATTACCACAAATTAAATCCGAAGAACAACTAAGTATGTCTCCAGTAGACCTACCCATCTTGTTGAATTTGATATCGTTATTTGTTACTACACAGGCTGACCAAATCTGGGTTAGGTATCAACTGGCCCATCTGTAGTCCGCGGGCCAGTTAATAACTTTTTATAATACTAGTTTTCATTTGGCCCGAAAGGAATTTAGTGCGCAGGCCAAAGCTTTGATTTAATTTCTGGAGCCCTAACTTCGACGCTGGCGGCGCGTGACAATAACATATCTATTGTGTCTGGTATATAAGGTATATAAATATTTCCTATTAACGCTTCTACGTACTTACGTAGAAGCGTTAATAGGAAATAATTATTCAGTTCATAAAGTATAGAGTTCCTGACTTAGTAACTATAATATTATGTTACGTAATATATTGTTTAACAAGTGTCTCATATTTTATTATTTATAATATCAAACATTATTTCTGGGCATCACACTAGGATTTCCTGTGTCGTAGAGACCAGTCATCATATTTTATCTAGAACTTCTCTCTCTACTTTATACTCGTACGACTAAATATTTTATGTAGTACATAAATGTAAAGACTTCAATAAATGAACGATTTATACAATTCATGTTGCTTATCATATTGGTTTATATGTGACCGGTAAAAAATATTTAAGTATAATTGAACATATCATTTATTTTATTTACAAAATTTGGACTGAGCAATGTAATAAATCTCAATCTGGATATAATATTATTTATTGTACATACAACAAAAGTTATAAAATCAAAAAATACATATAAATATTTTGTATATAAAAAAACTTTCGCGTTGTAAGAATGTATTAAACATTGACAAATATAAAGTATCTAGTACAGCGCAATCAATAAATACATCTGATTAAATTAACAATGTACCTATATAAAATATAACTATTTGACATTTTGACATTCACATAGGAACATTTTATATCTGCGCCTTCTAACACCTATAAATTGCAAATCTTTTCGATACAATGGCCTAGGCTAATATCATTGTCAACAATTTCGCTTAAAGTACTTAGGATAAATTTTTGTTGCCTCCAGAGGCTTTCTTGTTTTTTTTTTGCTTATGTATCCCTTTTGTTAAAAAAGACGAAAATAATATTTGGAGTCTTTTTGCAACTTAGTTATTAAAGTTACGATATTTGGTTTAGGATTTACCAGTCTATTTAACCTCGCAACCAGAATTCAACGGCGTTGTTGGTTCTACGATTTATGTTGTTAAAACACCACTTGTTGGAGTAAAAAGAACTGGACTTAATCCACGTCTTTTCAAAATATTCATTAAAGATAGACATTTTGTCGTTGAGTACACATTCTCCTTTTGTATATAACCAGCCATCTAATAAGTAATCTTTTGGTAAGTGAGCTAGAGCAATGCAGCGTTTAACATGAGATTTGAATATTGTAGATTATTTCATGCCAATATGAATAGGTATATTTACGCCAGAGACACCTAGCAAAATGGAACAAACAACCTTGGATTTTGGCGTTCGGAAATATGTTTTCTATTGCTGACATTGCACTAGCTTCATAATCGAACCAAAATGAATCAGGTTGAAAGTCTGGTATTTGACTTTTGATTAATTCCAATAGAATTTTGTAGGTTTTTTGTTTTTGTTTAACAAGTAATACTCCATTTGTATCGTCCAAGCTCCCCACATGTATTGTACACAATTTAATAAATGAAGGCGAAGCACTTTTAAATGGCCTGTCGAGAAAAACATGCTTTGCTTTTCGTAATACTTCTCTTGCTTCCGAAGATGAAAATAAGATTATGCTGCAATTTTTATTAGTATAGTCAGCCAACAAAAAATTTACAATTTTTCCAGGAACAATTACGTCTTTTGTTTTGAAAAATTGCGGTTTTGTAGTTTGTAAAGCTTTGTGTTTACGTCTGTATAATACTTTCTTTGAATTTTTGTAAGGCGGCATATTTTCAATCAAATTATAACCAGCATCATTGAACCCTTTAACGACTTTTGAGTAAATTGTAGGAATTGGTGTTGTCTCATTTTCATACCAACCCAATACTGGGTCATCAACCCAATACTCGGTCACTGGGTCATATCATTATCCGTTAAGTTTCGAACTTCCAATTAAGCGCGGTTGTTAACAATGTCAGTGACGCATTTAGATATTATGTAGTTACACATCACTTGCTCTGGGATATAGACATCGCCATTCGGGGAGTTAATAGAAAGTCTTATTAATTTAGAGCTCTGTGCCGGGATAATGTCTTCGTATAAGTTGACGTTTCGGCAGTTAAACATTTTTTCTCGTTGCTGTTAAATCGAGTAGTCAATGTCCTATCCTTCATGTCAATCTTAGCGTCCCGTCACTTTAATAAGTCAAGACCGATAAGTCCGTCACAATAATCATGGAAATTATAAATGAATAGTCGAATGTTTTCCGTATCATTGAACTCAAAGAAACAGGGCAATGTGATACAATAATTGTTCCTACTGGTAGCATGAACATTTGTGACCTCGAAGGGATCATAGTTTAACTGAACATCAGGGAAATATTTCTGGACTGCTTGAGGGCTTATAAAGGAGTTAGCACCAGTATCAATCAGGGGTTCATTTATTTGTATATATGGCAGTTGTCTCTGAGTCTGTTAATTTATCTATATTTAAGCTTTTTGAACGTTGATGCCTTCTGAAAATCCATCTGTAACATTGGTGGGACCATAAGAAGTGTCGTAGTAAGGTAAGATCGGTACTTGGTAATCATAGTCGGGATAGTCTGTACAAACGTAACCTTCAGCATTATCATTATACTGTGGACAGTCAGTGTAATCGGAGTAATGGTAAGTATAATAATCGTTGTAATAGTTGTGGGACTCGTGTCGTAGCACTCATTCATATTCATTTTGCGTGATTTAAAATAGTTTGTAAGAGGTGAGTTTTCTGACCTGTCAACATTTGTGAATGTGGTAGCGTTCTAGGGACATAACGTTGGTCTCCACTCATGGGCCGAGGTGTGTGAGACTGTGGGTTGTTTCTAGGTGGGTAGCGGAACACGTTACTATGCGGGTTATACGTAATTAGGTGGCTTAGCACCGAACATTTGCTGGGTACGTGATGGGCCAGGACGGGCTTGTGGCTGATGATGTGCCTGAACAGGGTTTCTTAAGCCTTGGTGTGGAGGTTGCATCTGTGTCGTGAATTTAAAAAGCACGCAACACAAGAAAGATTCTGTGGACTTACAGTATCATGTGTTCAGTGGTCTGGTCGTATTGGATACTCTTCCTGGCTTCTGCTGGACTGTAGGTTCAGGATACTCGTAACGGCGCTCGATAGCCCGGGCGACTCGCGGTTACCGGATTATTATTTCGAAAACCTCCCCGCGAATAGACCGCGAGTATCCTACCGACTGAGCCAATTACGTTTGCTACAGCCGGAGTATCTTAAAAAAACTTTTATTTAATTTTACTTATTTAAGTTGGTTAAGCTTAAATTAAGTTAAGCTGGTTCAAGTCCCGCCCGTGCGCAAATTTTTGGTTTCTTATTTCATCTTTATGAATATAATTTAATCTATACTAATACTAATAATATTATAAAGCTGAAGAGTTTGTTTGTTTGTTTGTTTGTTTGTTTGTTTGTTTGTTTGTTTGTTTGAACGCGCTAATCTCAGAAACTACTGGCCCGATTTGAAAAATTATTTTTATGTTGGATAGTCCATTTATCGAGAAAGGCTTTAGGCTATATAACATAAAGATACGACTCATAAGACCACAGCAGCAATGAAAAATGTTGCGAAAACGGGAGAAAGATATTCCTTTTGAGAGCTTCCGCTGCGTACGCTGCGGAAACCGCTAAAGGTACACAAAAATCATGTATGACAAGATTGTTCAGCATTAAAAGTTCTATAATAAAGTCCGCGACAGCATAAGTCTATCTTTTATGGTTGACTTACTACAACCTTTTTTATGTTAATAAATTTGTAAAAAAATAATGCATCATTTTTAGAGGTGTATTATACACACAGGTATTTATTCTTATCAAAATAAATACATTCATCATCACGAGCATTTCATTTAGAACCAAGTTGCCCTTTATATCATTTGATTTCAATAAATATCTTAGGAGCTATCACAGTTTTAACATAACTCCGCACCAAAATAATGTTCGCAGCTTAAGTACAACGTGCGCTTGCGCTAATATATTATAAATCTGAAGAGTTTGTTTGTTTGCGCGCTTATCTCAGGAACTGCTGCATCGATTTGAAAAAATATTTCTGTGTTGGATAGCTTATTAATCGAGAAAGGCTTTAGAATATAAAACATGACGCTGCGACGGGAGGGGAGGGAGCAAACTCAAAACGCGCGGACGAAGTCGCGGGGGACCGCTAGTTATATAATAAAGTAAAACAAAGCTGGCTCGAGAAACTGCTGACGAGGTGGCGTGTGCATGCGCGTGATTGAGGTCATCGCTGTGCAGCCGAAATTTTGCAATCAAGATGTGATAAATCAGCAAGTTAGGCATATGTAATTCGCACTCTCTAGATCTCCAGTAATGGGTACTAACCACATCCAGTCCCAAATTTATAATTCAAATTCTGACCAACTCCAAGCCGGTTTGAGGACTATGTTTCAAACCGCGACCAGTCATTTACACGTGCTGCTCCGGGGCGGGACCACCTAGAGATTGGTAAATTTAATATGCAAGAAAAAAATGTAGAGAATGTGTACATAATTGTAGACTCAATTAAAAAAAAAGATATCTATAGCTTCGTTGTAAAATCAAAATCAATGTGGGCACGCCGGTGAGCATACTCACCAGCGGGCCCACCAGGATAATTTCGCTACCTAAGGATTTCTAATTTTCCTTTATGACACCATAAAATGCATGTTAAATGTTTAACATTCTACTACAGTCAATTTCATATTTAGTTTAGTCTATAAATTGTTACGACCACTTTTAAATTTGCCTCCGGAATATTACAGAAGCGCCTGGTAAAAAGGCATTGGCAAAATCTTCTTTAGGAGTAAGTGAGTGTAGTTTTCTATCAGATCGTATTGGCGTGTTATGCTGTTTAGTTAGTTAATTACAATATTTAACTGTATGGTTTAATTTTATTATTTTCCTGTAATAATTGAATCAACCATCTTAAGGAAGACTATTTCACATTAATTCTATGCTCATTTACTTTAAACAGACGTAATCATAGTTGAAAGTATCTAAAAAAAAAAGAAAAGAAAAGTGAACTACCGACATTTTCATGAATAAATCATTATATAAAAAATCTTTTATTATTTTATCTTTTGTTCCAGAAGAAGTAGCAGGAAAAAATGGAGCAAAACAAACAAAACCAATAACCTCCATCACAGCAAGTTCTACCCATTCCACTTGGAAAACAACTGTGAAATTAGTGCGAAGTCAATACCTACAAACCTCAACTTGGAGTGGAGCAATGTCGATGGTATCAAGTCCTTCAACCTTCTGCAACCTGTCGCGTATTTTACGCAAAGAGGTTACAGTCCATTGAGGGTGGATTTGTTCATTAACGTTTTATTAGTGAGTGTCATCGGTTCGGAATACTTTTACCGGCAATAGATATTCGTGGTGAACAAAATAAATAGATAAAACAGTTTTGTGGTGACGCTAATAAGTTTAACGTTAGTCAAAAATGTGTGGCAGTTACGACGTAAGATATATTTACTTTATTATGGACATTGATGGTTTCCCTTTTAAATTGCTATACAAAGGAGGTTACGTCATTACACATAAAAAATCTCCAATTGTTGATTGACTATAGATTAAAAAGAAAAGAAATTCAATATGGTAAATAAAATATTCGTGGAATTTAATTAAGAATCATTCTACAGATAATTCACATTTGATAGATAATTGGAGATTAAAAAAAATTCGGTAAAGAAAAATAATGTTTATGGTCCTGTAAAGGGAAAGTATTAGATAGTTCGGGCTTTCAAAATTTAAATTTAGAAGTACTTGTTTGCCCCAAATTTACAAAAACAACACATTTGAATTGAATACTTTTTACAGGAAACTTAAATAATTGCTCTGTTTGTAATTATTACTGATGTCTCATTTTTACATATTATTCATAGAAAATATTATTTAATTGAAATACTGTCATTTATACTACATAAAATGTATTAATAATGTAATAAAAATATTAAGTAAAAACCATCTGTCACTTGTCCAGTTTTTGTGAAATGTTTTTGTGGAAAATAAAACAGATTTTAGTATGCCAGATGTACCAGTTATGCTGTATTTGCAAAAATATTAATTATTTTATTAAAATAATTTTTAAATATATTATTTATCATTTTCTGTGCCACTGCTACTGTCCTAATTGTCCACATCATCATCAGCCAAGTGGTCGATGTAGATCTAAGAAGATTTTTATAGAAGTTTTAAGATACAGGGTTTGATAAATAATGAATGAGTTTCTGCGAATCATTTACTCGTACTTTAAGTGGATTCAAAGGCAGTTATGTCTCATACATCCTTCTTATTGCAGCTCTTCTGGAAATTTGTGTTTATTCCTTATCATAATTATATGCCAGGGACCTGTTAAATAATGTCGTATTAAAACAAACGGAACATCCTTTTGTATTTTAATCGATTATTTTAATTTTGACGACCTCCGTGGTCGAGTGACTAGCACGCTGGTTTCAAGCGTCGCCATCTTGTGAGGTTCCGGGTTCGATTCCCGGTCGGGTCAATGTAGAAAACGATCTTTCCTATATTGTCTCGGGTCTGGGTGTTGTGGTTCCACCGTTGTGTCTGATTTCCATAACACAAGTGCATTGGCAACTTACTTTGGGATCAGAGCAATGTATGTGATTGGTGTCCAATATTAAATATTTAATCATTCTAACTTCTTTGAATTTCATAGTAGGTTTACTTTGACGCAAGAAATATGGGGCAATAGCTTCTTTTATATTATAAAACGTGTCATGGGTAATTTTTTCCACATTGAATGGTGAGGGATGTCTACGTGCCTCCTCCATTAAATCATTCCAATCTTGAGGAGTCTTTGCCGTCTACGTCTTCTTTTATTTACTATTAAGCTGAAATCTTGATTGTTGGGCAGGTAGGTGTGATCTCTTATTAGAAACACATATCTGATTGATACACATAATTCATTTGATTGAATCAAATGCCCTAAATATACCTGCAATCTGGCCCAATTTCTCTGCTGGTACTACGTTATTGTTATGATTTATATTATGTTCAAGTCCTTTAGTTTTTTTCATTTTTATAACATTTTCCTTCTTTCTTTGCGTTTTCTTTTCTTTGAAACAATTTGATTTTCCATTTTAGATTTTTAAAGCGCGAGAAAATACCATAGAAAAACCGTTTATTATTCACTATATTATAGTGACAATAAACGGTATAGTGACATAGACATTTTAGTGACATAGACATTTATATATTTTTTTTATTACAAAAAGTACATCAGTACAAAATGTTAAGCAGTTTTTGTAAAAAAAAAACTGAAGATATGCTGTTCTTGTAAAATACAACAATATTTAAAGCCCAATAACTTGGAGATTCGTAGGTACTGCAAAATATGTAAAAGGATCATTCAATAGATAATTCAAAGATGAACACAGTTGATGAAAAAAGTTAGTTATGTAGCTTTTGCAAAAACCTCGTCAATTTGGTAGACCAATATGTAAGATTGAAAGTTCGATTGTTATCCTCATACGTCATACGGCGTCATCGTTAATCGACATTTCGTCATTTGCTCGTACTGGAAAACCGAATCCTCGGCGGAGGGTCGCTTACGGCAGTGGATTTGAGGTGAAGGTTTTCGGGCATTGGTTGGCAAGGCTGTGAGGTGATTCACAAGCAATTCAGATAAGCTTTGTAATCTAAATTTTTTATGTTGACTATTATTTTATTTTTACTAACTTCATTAATTATCTTCTTTTATTAATAATTGTATTGTTAGATGATACTAATATTGTAATGATTATTTTATGCTAAATGCGAATTTCACACAATTTATGCACACTGATATTAATTAATGTACCGATAGGTGATAAGAATATTGTAAACATAGATATATATTTTTTGCTAAATGCTAATATCACACATCTTGGGTGCGATTGTGTAAAGCAATCGTATTCATTTGACAGTTCAAAACGTACGGTATGATCTGTCAAACGGTAAAGAACAAAGGGATTGACAGATCAAACCGTACGTTATGAACTGTCAAATGAGTACGATTGCTTTACACAATTCCAGCTCTTATGTATACCTACTAATATTAATGAATTTACCGATAGATGATAATAGTATACTGTAAACATTGACAATTTTGACACATCTTACATATATAGCAGTATTAATAATTGTTTGTGAATTAGACTTTTCCGTTTATTTTTGGATGAAGAAATTATTGATTTGATGGTACATATGACCAACTCGTACGCATGGAAAACTCAAATACTGAGACGTGTAACACGGAATAGTCGATTGTCTAAGTGGTAAGCTTGTGATGCTGGCGAAATGAAGAAATTTCTTGGCTTATTGATTTGGATGGGGCTCAAAAAACTGCCAAAAATAGGTGATTATTGAAGTACGGATGCATTATATGAAAACAATGTTGCGAAAAAAGTGATGAGTAGAATCGTTTTGAAATATCACTTCGATGTTGGCATTTCAAAGATGCTTATTTTGTTGGCATGTCAGGAGCAGATCGACTGATAAAAATAAGACGTTTCGTAGAGATTCTTTCAAAAAAATTCGGTGAGTACAAAACACCTGGAGAATTTCTGTCTGCGTTTCCACCAAGTGAGCGGCACCAGATTCAATTAAATGTATATTTATCATTTAGTTACAGGTTTAAAACAATTGTAGTAACAAGGTTTTCTTTTTGTAATGCGATTGAATGATAGATATTTAGTTAAATGTGTGCTTACTCAGTCCTCACAAGCGGTCAGCCATATCTTCATACTAAAATAAGTTGGTCGTGTCATTCAGTGTTCTTTTTTTTGTTACACCTCTATTTAATTGGAGCCTGTAATTTCAGATCGTCAAGTTTCGTAATAAAACATTTACTATTAATTTATTGTGCTCACTTCATCCACACGCTATTGTATCTCTATGAACCAACTATAGATCCGCATTCCATCGTTTACATTGTATGAATTGGCTAAAATAGGACTATTCAGCATAAATATAAACCACTTTTACTGTGCGTTCATGAGTAAAACGGATGCCTGGTGCTCACTCCGTTCGCCATCGCTAAATACTTAAATCTTTTGTGCTAAGTTAACTTAAAAGAATGAGTGAACATATGATTTTTTCGTACAAAAATACTATACTATACATGGCCCAAGCCATCTTTATGAATATTTCATCTTTATGAATATAAAATATGACACTGTGAGTGTTAAAAACATTCTAAAGCATTAGATAGCGAAGCGACATCAATTTCCAAGTTGAATTTATTCTGTAAAGAATAACTGCTTGGGCCATCTGTTTCATAAACAGACGGCTAGATGGCGCTAAGCGTCACGCAATTGACGTTTTCATAAGAAACCACAAATTTCGCAGGGTCGGACTAACAGCACGGTAGCTCAATTGGTAAGAGCGTTTGGCCCGGTTTGCCAAAAGGTTGCTGGTTCAAGTCCCGCCCGTGCGCAAGTTTTTGGTTTCTTATTTCATCTTTATGAATATAAAATATGACACTGTAAGTGCTAAAAACATTCTAAAGCATTAGATAGCGAAGCGACATCAATTTCTAAGTTGAATTTATTCTGTAAAGAATAACTGCTTGGGCCCTCTGTTTCATAAACAGACGGCTAGATGGCGCTAAGCGTCACGCGATTGACGTTTTCATAAGAAACCACAAATTTCGCAGGGTCGGACTAACAGCACGGTAGCTCAATTGGTAAGAGCGTTTGGCCCGGTTTGCCAAAAGGTTGCTGGTTCAAGTCCCGCCCGTGCGCAAGTTTTTGGTTTCTTATTTCATCTTTATGAATATACCTTATATAAAAAAAAACTGAAGTGCAAGGACAGGTTTTAAGCCTTTGAAGATAAATCTATTCGAAGGGTATATATAGGGTATATCAGACATGCAGATTCTTTAATTTTCAACATGTGTGGTGGTGATGCATAGCAGCTATTGTAGTACAGTACATGGTGTAAGTAATTAATGAATAACAAAAAAAAAATTCAACCTAAGATCAGATATATCATAACGGATAGGTGACTAGTCCGTTGTTGTTCGAGGAATTGTAAAAAAATGTAACAACAAAGACTAAGCGCAGCAACATACCTGCGCACGTGGCAATTCCTGGTAGATTAAAAGATAAAGGGCAAGACATATTATTCTAAATAAACAGGTAAAAAATAAAAGCGTTTTCGGTTGCGACCAGCGGATCAGATAGTCACTTGGAGAGAAAAAAAGTACTTATTATTTATCACTTGTCTTGTTTAGTATCTTTTTAATTTGTAAAATACTTTCGTGGTATTCACAGAATAACGTGACGTTTCGTAAAATGCTCTAAGGTTTATACAATGATATTATATTGGTCGAGTACCTACTCTAGGTGGCACTATTTTGGTAGTTAATGTGTCAATAAGGTTTCTTAAATTTCAACTACAATATATAATTTAAATTATAATTCAGACAACTCTTCATAAAATTTGAAATGTCTGTAGGTTCGTACTTATTTCTAAGATCCACAAATACGCACAATGTACTGCATGAAAAAAAGTTGTTGTGTAAAACTTTACAAAGTCTCGCTCTTTCCCTCTGAGATTGCCCACATGCAGGTATATACTGTGTTTGCGACTAAATGACAGTGTTTATTAGAATAACCATATTTATAGTTTAGTATTATAAACTACTTGAAAATACATTAAATGGCACCAGAAAATGTATAATGAAAATACAGATAATACAGTTACAGTTAATATACAAAATACAGTTTTTGGAATGCTATGAAATGCATCCATGCTTATGGAACCCAAGAGAACAAGATTACAGGAACAATAATGTACGTTTAGCGGCTCTTAAATCTATTATTCAAGAAATGCGTTTGTCCATAACAGTTGAAGGGCTATCTATCATAACACAGAATTTTTTGATATCGAATTTCATTTCACAGAAAACTATGCAATGAATGTTAATATCTTTTTTTCTTGTTTAATCGAATAGTTATTTATCGTCGTTTCATAACATCGAATAACAGTTCACCAAAAAAATGTTTCGCAACTGTGTTGTTATGCAGAATAACGATATACCAAACTAATGTTTCATAGAATTATTAAGTTATCGATATCACCTTTCATAAAAACTTGTTTCAATGTGTAACGGTTCCCATATATTTTTGCATACGCATGCAAATAAGAAGGCATGCGCATGCATACGCATGCAAGTAAGAAGGCATACATGCATGCATTAATGCATGCAAGTAAGCAAGCAGGCATGCATGCAGCAAGCAAGCAGGCATGCATGCAGCAAGCAAGCAGGCATGCAAACAAGCAGCATGCATTAGGATTTCCTCGTCTCCGGCTTTTAAATTACACTCTAGTATCGGGCAGACTAGTACCACGGCGAGGAGACCACGGCAAGTCGGGATTAACGCAGTTTATATATTAAATCAATATTTATTACATATTTATATCAGTTATGCCTTAAATTGTCTATTAATAAAGTATGCAATATAAGATTAGTTACAAATTCGTTTCGAAATACGGACTTTAGTGAAGTAAAATTCGATGTTTCAAGAATTCTGCATATTGAAACTTACGTGGAAATAAAATTATGGGTAACAAAATAGAGAGCTAACGTTACTTCGATAAAATACGTAATTTATGAAAAGAAGTAACGATGAAGTAAGTTTGTAGATAATAAGCATTCGAGTAAATGAAATTGTGATGTAACAAGATTCTAGAATTTGTTGAATATTATTTTGAAACATCTGCGAATCGTTTTATGGGAAATGAAAATCGATGAAGAAAATTGCGATTAAGTGATGGGTTCCCCAGTTGAAGAGCTTAAATTGAAGATAAAAAATATACGAACCACGTATAATAGAGAGGCCAGTAAGGTAGCAAAGTCAAAGAAGAGTGGCGCGGGAAAGGATGATGTATACAGACCTCAATTAATTTGCACAGAAAAAACGGTATTCTTCAAATAAGTAAAATACTCTTGCATAAAAATAAATTTCTTTAAATCAAGCTTATGTAACCTCATATATACTGAAACTAATATTTTCTTGCATTCAAAAAATTTATATCTTAAACTGATATTTAAAATTATCTTGAATTAATATAATTATAAATTGGTTTAAAACAGTTTATCTTCAACCAAGAATAAATAGTATTCTTTGTAAGTTGATAATTCTTTTAACTCAAGCTTCAGATTGTATTTGATTTAAGAAAATATTGATTTCAATTCAGATAATGAATCACTTCACTAGAAATAATATAATATTAATTTAAAAAAAACAAACGTATCTTTCAATTATAATAAATCTTGCTGGAAAACTATTATTATTTATTTTAAAGGTGTTCATTTTATTATTAGTGGACTATATTTTTAAACCAATAACTTGGGTATCTATCATAACACAGATTTTTTATATCGAATTTCATTTCACAGAAAACTATTCAATGAATGTTAATATATTTTTTTTTCTTGATTAATCGAATAGTTAATAATCGTCGTTTCATAACATCGAATAACAGTTCACAAAAAAAATGTTTCGCAACTGTTTTGTTAAGCAGAATAACGATATATCGAACTAATGTTTCACAGAATTATTAAGTTATCGATATAACCTTTCATAAAAACTTGTTTCAATGTGTAACGGTTCCCATATTTTTTTTTCCTCAAATAACTTTTAATGCAAGTAGGCACATGCATGCATACGCATGCAAGTAAGAAGGCATGCGCATGCATACACATGCAAGTGAGAAGGCATACATGCATGCATTAATACATGCAAATAAGCAAGCAGGCATGCATGAATCCATGCATGCAAGCATACAGGCATGCATGCAGCAAGCAAGCAGGCATGCAAACAAGCAACATGCATTAGGATTTCCTCGTATCCGGCGCTGCGGGAAATACAGCCTCGTCGCCCTTGCGTAACAAGGCGCAGTCACCCACCTTGTGGTGCCTACACCTTGTTACAGCGGGCGGAGGCTGCTCTCCCGCCGCGCCTCCGGCTTTTGAATTACACTCTATGTAGTATCGGGCAAACTGGTACCACGGCGAGTCGGGATCAACGCAGTTTATTTATTAGATTAATATTTATTACATATTTATATCAGTTATGCTTTAAATTGTCTATTAATAAAGTATGCAATAAAATATTATTACCAAATTCGTTTGGAAATACGGACTTTAGTGAAGTAAAATTCGATGTTTCAAGAATTCTGCATATTGAAACTTGCGTGGAAATAAAATTATGGGTAACAAAATAGAAAGCTAACGTTACTTCGATAAAATACGTAATTTATTATAAGAAGTAACGATGAAGTAAGTTTGTAGATAATAAGTATTCGACCAAATGAAATTGTGATGTAACAAGATTCTAGAATTTGTTGAATATTGTTTTGAAACATCTGCGAATCGTTTTATGGGGAATGAAAATCGATGAAGCAAATTGCGATTAAGTGATGGGTTCCTCAATAACTTATATAAATTGAACTATATGTTACCTTAAATACAGAATAACCTTTTTTGTTCCAGGAGAAGTATTTATTGGTTTAATATTATTATGCCTTGCAATAAGAGTCATATACTATATAGTATTTTGATTTCAAGAAAATATTGATTACGATTAAGATTAGAAATCGCTTCACGAGAAATAATAAAAGTTTAATTTAAATAAACCAACTTTTATTTCAACAATAATAAATATACATTGAATACTATTTTCACTTATTTCAAAGGTTTTTATTTTAATATGAGTAAATTATATCCTAAAACCAAAAACTCTTATTTTTAAATCTAATTTATGCTATCTTCAATATTAAATAACATTTCTTGTTCCAAGATTGCTTTAATATTTTTATTGCCTTGCAATAAGAGCCCTAAATGCTTGTTTTAAGTGTTTCCAATATCTTATATGCACGGCTCAGGAACTCCCAATAATCCCAATGGAAGTTCTGGAGTCGTTTTCTGTCAAAGACAACATACAAGAAACTAATAGAAAAACATATCAAATAGTTTTCAAATAAAATAAAATACATATTATTAGTAAACAATTGTATTTATTAACACATAATCAACAAATCAGATCACAATCGTATATATATTACTAGGTGTACCTCATAGAATCTAAAAATTATTATAGTACACGCCTTAATATTTTTAGATTCTATGAAGTTTATTATCCCTATGATAAGCGTATATTACTTTAATTTGGCACACTGGTTGCGGTCCGGTCCGTATAATATTGACAGCACATGAGCAATTTCGTATGTCCCGAACCGCAAACAGCAACCAGTGTGCCAAATTCTTAACTATTTATTTAAAAAAAAAACATTTGAGTGACAATTATTTCAACATAAAAATGGCCTCACCTTTCATATTTACGCGCCTGAAATTTTTAAATGATCACAGAAATAAATATACATAAATCCATTATCAACTCACACATAATAATCATGTTTAGGGTTTAATAAAATTAACTGTATTCCTTCTTAAGGCTTATTCTAATTCTCAAATACAGGCAAATTTTAATAAAATAAAAAAACAAGTTTTGTATAATGACTCCACTGATGAATATGAACAACTTCTCCTTACATTTTGACCGCGCGCCAATAGTAAAAGTTGTTCATATTCAACAGTGGAGGCATAACAAAATTTGGTAACTGATTCAAATTTCGTTAATGCAAACATTGTGATATTTATATAGTTATAAGCATCAGAATCGCAGAAGGATGTAGTTAATTTTGCAAAACACTGTATATTAATTTAGATTTTAGATCAACGCCACAGGAAACTAGGCTTTCTGAAATATGCGATGTTACGAATGAACGTGACACAGATAAATAGGTAGATAATAATAATAAAGTTTAACAAAGTGATACCAAACACTATGTTTCAGATCAGGATTGCCTGTACTGCTTACTCTTATTTTACAAAGGTACTTAAAAACTGCTTAAAAATCTAATTTTACATACAACTCTTCTTTGATATTATAAGTGATTGAAGGAATGTTCGTGAACAAGTCTTTATAATTTACTACTTTAGTTTGAGACATTTAAAGCTATTAGAAATTAAAATATGGGTGTAGTAGGCAAGACTACATGTAGTTATGTTCGTGAACAAGTCTTTATAATTTACTACTTTAGTTTGAGACATTTAAAGCTATTAGAAATTAAAATATGGGTGTAGTAGGCAAGACTACATGTAGTTACTTAGGTTTCATTATTTACAATTTTAATATGTCAGCAATGTAAGGCACAACATTATCATACTTAGTTATAATTTTGTAAACACACCTTTGTATAATGAGGTGGATGTGATTGGAGGCTCGTGGGTAAGATGCATCAAAGACATGAAAAGCCTTAAAAAGTATGTCAAATGCGTGAGAGATATTGTTAAATGAATATTTAATGTTGTCTATTACCAGCAACGGTGATGAACAGTTCAGCAAGGTTCCTCGTAGAATAATACGTATAAGATTTAATGTCCTAGTAGCATACATTAGCAGTTACCAAACATGTTGTGTATACTGTTTATGGGCTACGGTCCAATCTTTTTTGTGTATTGTAATATTTATAGTATGTGATGACTGTTTCCTGTCTGTATACCGAATATAAATAAATAATAAATAAATATATGGTTGAACAGGAGATTTGTTTGCAATTGCTTTCTGTTTCTGTTTTTCAATTATTGAGTCAATGTCACCAGCGTTCTGAAAACAACATGATTTCATTAATTTATGTAATAATCTTATATATTAAAATAAATTGATATTTGTGTTAGGGCCGATTTTTATAATATAAAGATAAATTATAAAGCGACAGATTTTAAAAAAATGACAGGTACCTATTATTGCTGACAATAAGGTGACGTTTTCAAATTAACCATATTGTATTTTGTTCGACGAATATTTCTTATCTGACTATTGAAAAATCAGCCCTTAGTATCTCTTAAACTTGAAATCAGCATAATTGATTTAGTCTTGAGGCCTAGGGTAACGAATCCAAGGCTTAATAAAAATGTTGGAATAAGAAGGCTCAATCAGTTTGTAGATCCTTGGGGGAGGCCTATGCCCAGCAGTAGGCGTCTCTTAGATGATAGTGATGAGGATGTCATTAAGCGCTATTTCCATAGAGGTTTAGGCATAGGGACGCAGAGTAACTGAGAGCTAAAAAGGGGTTTAAAAAGCTGCAGGGGGCAGACCAGAAGAGGGACGAAGTATTGAAGGTGATAAGCTACTTAACATACCGTAACCAAAATAAATATAGAGTCAACTGCCTTCTGCGACGAGAACTTCACATTTTTGTTTAGTCTTCCTTTAGGTGGAATCAAATAGGTCAACACATGAATTTGACCAGGGATTTTTCCTGTAACAAAGTAAATTAATATTTTATTAAATCAAAACTTAACAAATAAATAAGATGAATTAGTAAGGTTAGTATAAAAAAACACTAACGGTCTTTGTCTAGATTGTTAATGGCATTTACAATATTAAGCAGACCTTCGTTGTGAGTGTTTTTCAAAATCAAAATTTTGTTAAATATCTCATCAAAGTTGAGAAAGAAATTTAATGCACTATCAGGATATTTAAGCTCAAAATCGATATTAATCTGTAACAAAAGAATATTAAAGTTGTAAATATTTGGTAAGTATTTTTTTCTGGACCAGTCGAATATAGTAAACAATCTTGACATTCCTCTTTAACAGAATGATTCATAAAAATGCACTTGAAAAAAGCAACTGTGTCAGACGAGTAATAGAACCTGTGTCTTACGCTATCCGATTGTATGCCTATGCCACTCGGCCACCGACACGTTGGCAAGCCTGTTGAATTTTGCAAGCGCTTTCTTTAACGCGTAGACTGCGTGACCTCATGAATGACGAATGATAAGTAAAGTACCTATAAGTATAATGAAAACACTATAAAAACAAAATATAATTATAGAATAATTCATTTTAAAATAAGACAAACTAAACTTACAACCACCAACCAACTTAGGTTGTTCATTGTTGCACTGAGACCTTTTTAATCAAATAGTTTGTTAATTTTACTCTGATTTTACTTAGAAAGTTATAAAAAGATTGTTTACAATATTCAACTACCTACCTAAGAAAAACAGACTTCAAACTTTTTGGGTTACATGCCATACTTACCAAAGAGTGACTTCTAGGGTCATTTAATATAGGCCAATCCGCAAAAAAATCATGTACATTAGGGTATTTAGCGTGGACCTGTCTATATTCAAAAGTGGCCTTCCATTTGTTTATAACTTCATTAAATGGTTCATTATTTGTTCTGAGCCATAGAATGTCAAAATTTCTGGAGGCTGAAAATAAAGTACTTCACTGATATTGATCAAAAAAAAAAAAAAGGCACTGAAACAGGTGTTTAAATACTATGTAATGTAATGTTTTATCATATTAATTTAGATTTTAAAAATACCTACAATGTTCATTATTAGTAGGTGGACTTTTTTTGGCTGGTACTTCATTAGCGGCTTCAGCTTTTCTTTTTCGGTCTCCATATTTGAATATTAGGTTGCGGACTTTATCAACCAGTTTTCCTTTCGCAGCCATAGGCCTGCCAGATAAAGATTGGCTTTTTGGGACAGGTTTAGTAAAGTAAATACCAATTGATTCGGTAGGAAATAGTGTTAAAATTTTTGCAGCGAGTACATTGTACTCTTCATAGGTATTTTTGCTGCAATTAGTGAAAAAAAAAATTAGGAACTGGTTCAATAATTTAGGTTCGGCACACTGATTGCTGATTGTCCATACAAAAATGCAGTCAATATTATAAGGACTGGACCGCAGACTGGAACCAGTGTGCAAAATCCTTAAAAATCATAAAAAATAAATACTGATTTACTATGTAGGTGTATATGTGTTTGATGATTATGTCCGTTAGTTGGCTCCGCTTTGTGTTGTTTAATACTTGATTGGTTTCATAGTACATATTTTAAAATGCTGGCTCCCCCACCTGTTGTTGTTAAAAGGGTACGTAAATCGAAATCCGGGAAATATTTAGTTATGAGCAGATTTGTTATATCTTGAGATGTTGTGCAGCTAGTTGATGTAGGTATGGTAGAGTCTGTTTCGCTTATTGACTCTGAACACTCATTAGATTCTGTACAATCTTCACATGTTTTTGTAGGTGCCTAAAAGCATAATAACTAATAATTAGGTATATAGGTAGACAGGCAAAGTTTTAAAACAAAAGATGAATATATTTTAAACACATGAAAAAATATATTCCCCTGTAAACACTAAAAATAAACGCTGCCTCCTTCTGGCTGCAGCAGTGCACGCCACCGCAACGCAAAAGCAAATGCCAATGGAATGTACTTTCATAAGCTGTGATTATTTCGTTTAACTTTATCCGGGTTCCGAGGTGAGGACAGAGTTCTTTAAGATTCTCCGGAGTCAGTTTAAAAAGTATTTCTGGTGTTATGCCGTTTGCTGAAATTTTAATGTAAAACATAAATTATAAAGTCTATGAATTAAACATTTACAGATCGATAGGATGCTGGCTGCCGCGTAAATAAAATAATATTACTGACACTTTTGAACTTTACTAGCTTAAGTAACTGACACTAACACTCGTGCGACATGTATTGACGCCGCCACTTCTCAGCTACTTCTATACATGGTATTATTCGAAATTAAAAGTTCAAGGAATGCGTACCTAGTAATTGTGACAGAGGTCCTTTTAGGCAGCCGTTGCGAGTTGTCGTGTCCTGCGCGTGTTGCGAAAGCCGCCGGCAGACCCTAAAAATCTATTGTTTCAGAGCCCGACGCGCGCGCAAGGGCAGCTTTACAACGATTCGTCTCTCAGTAATTTGAGGCGGTTATTCCGTGTTTCGTTCGTAAATATAGAGTGATAATAATTAATTAAAGCCGTGAAGTGATTTCTTGTGAATGTGTAGTGGTGAATTAAGTGACAACTGTTTGTCGGACTCAACGCGTGAACATTTTTTTCCAACGGTGTATTACAAGGTAGCTTCTGTCTAATAAGAACCGGTTTAAGTTATTAAATATTTTCATACTTCTTATTTTAAATTCCACCAGTCTTTTTTGTGTGTGTCTTGAAAGTGTCTTACCGAATCGCGTTAATTCGATAGTGATCGGCGTTAGAATCATTGTGCATCGTTCTTAAGTCGGATTAAGATCCGAAGCGGATAACGTAGTGAAGCGCGTTTATTTCAGTGTGATTGGTGTGAATGTTGTTAGTAATGAATGGGTTCAGGTACTGCGAATCGCGTCAAATTGAATCCGTGTATAGATTCTTATAAACAAAATTATACTTTATTAATACAGACTATGTGTACTATTAAGCGTTTTATAAGGTAAAATAGTCGTCGTAGATAAACGCCTGGTGTTTTTGGCGGGACTCATAAGCATACCAGACTAGGATATAGTAGCGCAGCAGGGCCAGTGTGGTGTTAAAGTGTGTGCGTGAGTTTCATAGTGAGCCTCATCAGGCGTGAGAATGCAGTAAGGAACGTGTCCAGCTCCGCTCACAAACAAAGAGGCCAACCACTGATGCAGATCGGAGTCCAGGAAAAACTTCCGCACGCCTAAGTCACATAGTGACACAAATTTGGTGAGATCCTTCCATATTTTGTTGATTAAATACCTCATCACATTGATCGACAAAGGTTTTAGAACTAACTCAAGACAGACATCGTACTCTCTGTCACATTTATAATTTTCAAAACTCAAAACCTACCACATACATCACAGAAACACTACATATACAGTTCTATTCAATTTAATTAAATATTGTATTGTAAATAATCCTTAGTGTAGGTAACTTAATACAAATATAAGTTTGGGAAAACATTTAAATACGAGGGTCAAACTGAAAGTTCTTAGAACTGGCCACTTATAAACAATATAATAAAAAAAATATTCTAAAATTTGAAAATAGAACTCTTTGCCAATATTACTGAGTATATATTTCATTCATTTGTCATTTGTTTTACGATTTGGCGGCAAATTGAAAATTGTCTGTGTCACGTCAACATGAATTTTACACGAGAAAAATTTCGTGCAATGATTTTTATGACTTTCGATGTCATTTAAGTCAACAAGAAAGTTATGATAGACTACGATTGGCCTTTCACGATGAAACCCCATCTCGTGCGACTGTTTACAACTGGTTTAATGAGTTTAAACGTGGTCGCACTAATCTCACTGATGATGTACGTGAGGGACGGCCTTCTACGGCGACGACTGAAAATAACATCTGTGTTGTGCGGCGTATGATAGAGACTGACAAAAGAGTGACCTATCAGCAGATTCGGACAAGCCTAGGCATCGGTATGAGTCAAGTGCACAAAATCCTCCACGAACATTTAGCGGTCAGGAAGCTTTGCGCCCGGTGGATACCTCATAATTTGACTAAGGCTCAAAAACTCCATCGTGTGGATTGGTGCCGTAAAATGATTGAAAGATTTAACGGAGGTGACTCAAATGCTGTGTTCGATATACTAACAGGTGACGAAAGCTGGATTTACTGTTATGATCCTGAAACCAAAAGACAATCTGCTCAGTGGGTGTTTCCTTTCGAGGAGTTGCCAACTAAAGTGAAGAGAGATCGAAGTGCGGGAAAAAAAATGGTGGCCTCGTTCTTTGGAAGGATAGGTCATTTCGCAACAATTGTGTTAGAGGATCAAAAAACAGTTTCTGCAGAATGGTACACTACCAATTGTTTGCCACTTGTCTTGGAAAAAGTTCGAGAGAAACGACCTCGCAGTAGGATCCTCCTTCACCACGACAACGCCTCGTCGCACACCGCCAAGCGAACGATCGACTATTTGGCGACATCAAACGTTGAATTACTGGGTCACCCGCCGTATAGCCCTGACCTCGCGCCTTGTGATTTTTATTTATTTCCAAAAATTAAAGAAAAACTTAAAGGAAAGCGGTTTATGAATGCTGAAGAAGCGGTGGCTGCGTATCGCGATGCCATTGAAGAGACCCCTAAGGACGAGTGGGCAAAGTGCTTTTCCCAGTGGTTCCATCGCATGCAGCGGTGTATTGACGTCAATGGACAATATTTTGAAAAGATATAATAAAACTAATAACTGGCTAATGTAATCAGTTTTTGATTTTCTAAGAACTTTCAGTTTGACCCTCGTAATGTACCCCAAAAATTAACTTCAAATAACAAAGAAAACCGCGAATATTTTATGAGGGTGCTAGGAGTTCTCAAATAATTGGTACAACTATAACCTTGCCACCTTGCCGCTTACACATTTAAATCCTGCAATTGTAAGGAACCATTATAGAAATATAGGTAATCACAATAAAATATTAATCTTATACCTATCTAACGTGGAGCTCGATCAAGTTTCCACGACTTTACATAAGTTAACAGCCATTCATTTTTGTATAGCCATTACACAACACCTTCCTTATGTGATGAGACAAAGTTTTTTTAAAAATTATTTTTAGAGAGTACTGGTACGTGCTATAAAACTAAATTATCTATTTTTTAAAGAACTATACATCCTTTTAACTAATTCGTCGTATTTGGTTAAGAATTTTCTCGCACAAATAGCTTTGTACAGTGTCTAACACTTGGTTGGGGCTCGGCCATTAACAAAAAAGCCAAGAATATTCTAAACGACAGCAACGGGACTAGGAGCATAAAATTTGTATTGTTAAAAGCCTGAGAAACTTTCTAAGCGGCGAAATATCAGTCCAATAAAACAATTACCATTAACGCACCTAAAAGGCGACCTTAAAACATTTCAAAAACCCTTTTAAATTACAATGAACTCGTGCATCGTTTGAGTATCTTTGTTTTTTATTTTTCCAATACATAATACTTTTTTCATAGAAAACATAACACCAAAGGCCGTTTGTCTTAGAGCCCGACGCGCGCGCAAGGGCATCTTAACAACAAATCGTCCTTCAAAATATTGAAACGTTTTCTCCGTCATTAGTATTTTATAAACAGTGTTAAATACATCGCCACGATCAAGATAAATCGAAAAAAAAGCGACTAAATTTCCCTTCTCAAAATATCTCATTTCCGTTTATCAATGTGTAATTTAAATACCAATAGTGCGTCTTATGTGGTCGTAATCATATCATTGGATTTTTTTAAAATTTAATTCTAAGTCTCGAAGTGATTCCTTGTACGTGTAAATGTTGTAGTGAATTAGTTAATTATTTTTTGGGCAAAAAGTTGCCAGAGAGCCTAGTGAAAGATATGTATAATGAATTTTGTTCAACTCTGTTTACCATAGGAAACTGTTACAGATTAGGTACGAGTGTCGTGGACAAGTGGTAGGCCAATTGTTTACCGTGTTTTTTTCCAAGGCATAGCGACACCGGACTAAGAAGATACTACTTAGAGGTCTACAGTATGTATGGGAGTAACTCCCGGTGATAAATCGTACATACATATAAAGCGAAGTCACCCAGACTTATAGCGTATGATCGCGGCTTAAACGTCTTCGCAGAAGGAATGTGTCTAGCTCAGTTCCTAGACAGAGAGGAAAACCACCGGCAAGCCCTGCGACGACAAGCACTATACTAGAGCGAAGCCCAGCACGCAGCTAAGCTACAATATACTGATACGAACTTGGTGAGATCTTTCCACTTTAAACTTAACTATGTACACACGATTTATTTTTCAACTTAAATATACAGACAGAATAATAGTCGAACAGTTCAGGTTGCGTCGTCCAAAAAAAAAATTGCTCTACAAAAACTTTCGTGACACGTGTGGCGAAACTCCATTTCGGCTTATCATACAATAATGGACCTAAGCGTATTGTATTACATCCTTATAGCATAGTTAACT
The DNA here is from genome assembly GCA_963924145.1 of Pyrausta purpuralis. Classification (NCBI taxonomy): domain Eukaryota; kingdom Metazoa; phylum Arthropoda; class Insecta; order Lepidoptera; family Crambidae; genus Pyrausta; species Pyrausta purpuralis. The sequence goes on along the minus strand of OZ001652.1, from coordinate 19,812,652 downwards.
TTCGAATCGGCACTAGGATACCACTAAAACAAAAGTAGCAAAAAATGCACTTACAAAGTCTAAGAAAACTACACACGTGCGTCCTAATACAATTTAGGCGCAGCTCCTAACTTGACCCTCATAGCGGGGTACCATAAATATATTGCAAACTCTTTGCCATCTGACATCTTAATAATGAACCCGGCTTCAAAGCTATAGTACCATTGACATTAAATGAACAAATTCCCGATCATAGAAATTTAGGATTATAAAAGATATCATCAAACGTTACTTAATTTCATTGCCTATTCCAGTCTTAACTCTCATCTAACACCTATATGAAACTTTGAACGAACTAGCCAGGTCGTAAACTAATGCCGCAGGCAAACAATCAAAATAGCAGGCGAAACCGACTGTTCTACGAATGGATCTACGTGATAGCCCCTGATAGCTCACAAATCAACAAGCGGTCATTCCTGACTTTTGCTCATCGGGCAGTTTCACGTGATCCTGCTGAACATTAATCCTGAAAAAACGTTGACGAAAACCATCATTCGTCATGAATCCTAAAAGAAATCCAAATCGTAACGACAGATTACAAACAAATAGCATCATTTATCAGAAATCCAAAACAAAAAATGTGTCAGTGTAAAATCAAAATTGTTAAAATCACATTTTTTTAAACATTTAATTAAAGTCGTTTGTTGTAATAATAAGCCTTTAATCCACATATAGTACTACTTCAAATAATTAAGAACTCCGCGAATATTTATACTAGGTGGCTAGTAGCCCTGAATTTATAGGTACTACGATAACACCTGGGCACTAAATCATCTAACACATAACATCTAAACCATTTTACCCGTAGTTAGGTAAAACATTCACCCTCAATTTCTTGCACTAATAATATTGTGCATTGCCTAACACGTGCATAGGAAAGAATATTCGACCATTGTCAAAAAAGCCAACAACATGCTAAACAATAACAACAGGACCAGAAGAGTAAATTGTTAAAACCCTGAAAAACTTTTTAAGTTCCGGAATATGAAAATCGATTTTGAAATTAATATGTGCACTGTTGAATCATATTTGTTTATCATTTCTATAATATTATATTGTTCTAAAAGAAAACAAAGCACAAACGGCCAATATAATTGCTTGTCATCTGTCATAAAAACTTTCAGATGTGTAAATATTTAGCGTCTGCTCTTACTCAACACTAGCCACCATCAAGATTGGCATGTATTGCACTAATCTGATATTTCTTTCAGGTTTAAGATCTTTGCATAGCCAGCAAAGCCTAAAAAAAACTGCAGAATCGCAAAAAAGTATTGTCTTTACATTATGTGTCTGTGCGTGAGTTCGTGTGTCTATGTATGTCGCTACTCGTGCTAGTGATTTTTGCCTTTGTATATGTGCTGTGCGTGACTTGTTGTGCGGATCCGTGATGGTTAGGCAAATTTTCCGGCAACTAAACAAAAAAGAAACCGCATTCTTTTTGTAAAAAATCTGAAGGAGACTCTTATGACAGGAAAGCACAAGCCGGCCAAGCCTAATGGACTAGAAGCTACTATGGTCAACGTTGAAGCGCAGCGAGTCAAAGCGGAAGAGGATTACAATGTTCAACATTTTGTAATTCGAAATTTGACGACAGTTGTAAACCATTGTTTAAAAAACTTGATATTTTGCTCTGCCGTCGATGTACATAAAGGAAGTATGTTTGTTTGTGTTCTCCAATCAAAATTTTTGGAAAAAACGAGCTGAAGTAAATATCAGAGCAAGAATTATGAACAAATTGTATCAACCTACTTGCCATAAGATTAATGTTTATAATATGTGTATTGTGCTATTTATTAATTTACCGGACGACTTTAGATTAATTAATGACTTTAATGCATTTAAAACAAAGCTGACAAAATGGTTATTACACCACAGCTTCTACAGTATTCAAGATTTTATTGAATATAAAGAAAAATATAATAAATCAAATGTAATATTTATGTCCATGACTGTTCTATATAATTATTGATATTACTTACTTGTTCTCTACTATATATATGCACGCTATTATAAGGCTGAATGCATGGGACTCACGCTATCATTATCAACTGATGTACTTGATTACTGTATTCTTGCAAATAAAACATTTGACTTTGACTTTGACTTTGAAACGCAGCGAGCCTTAAGCCGAAGACAGCTACACTCATCAGCGTCAGAGCGCAGCGAGCGAAAAGCGTAACAGCAACAATGATCAACGTGTGTGAAATGTGTGTCGATTCTTGTGTTAGTGGTTTCTTGTATATGTGCTGTGTGAGTTGATTTATTGTGTAGATCATCAAGCAAAAAACTCAACAAACACTAAAAATAAAACAAGCTGAAGCAGGTGCTTATAAACGGAAAGCACGAGCTGGATTGACCTAATAGACAAGGATTGGGCACCAGCTACATTTTTTAACAGCATCAACGTCGGAGCAAAGCGAGCCATAAGCAGAAGACAAATTTAATTATACGATAAGTGGACGACAGATAAGATGGTGAACGTCGCTATAAGCGGACGGCGCTATGATCAAGTAGAGGGAGCACAACGAGCTAAAAACTGACGATAGATACCATAGTGTACGTTGGAAGAGCACAGCGAGCTGAAAACTGAGGACAGCTATATTGATCTACGATGAAAAAACGCAGCGAGCTATAATAATATAAACTGGCGACATATACAATGTTCAACATTGAGAGAGCGCAGCGAGATAAAAATGTACGACAACTACAATGGTCTACGTTAAAGGAGCGCAACGAGCTGAAAACTAACGACCGCTAAATTGGTATACGCTGAGGGAGTGCAGCGAGCTAGCAATTTACGACAGCTACCATGATCAAGGTAGAAGTAGCGCAGCAAGCAATAAACTGGCAATGTCTACAATGGTCTACGTCACGGGAGCGTAACAAGCTATTATCGGATGACACCAAATTTTATCAACATCGGAGCGCAAAGAGCTACAAGAAAACGAGAGCTATAATAGGCGTAAGAAGAGCACATCAAGCTATAAACGTACGACAGTCATAATGATCAAAGTCAAAGGAGCACCTCGAGCTAAAAGAAGAAGCTAGAAACGTTTATCTTTGATAGAGCGCACCAAGCTTTAAAAGAAGTGGAATGTAGCAACTTATAAATCGGACGCCGCCAGTGCAAAACATATGAGCAGAAGCAGTGCATCGACCATATAACTGAATCAAAAGGACCAAAGAAGTCCTACGCGTATCCACAAAGGCAGATTGCCCACCTCATCGACGCTCAGCCCTCTTATGATACCCGTCTTTCTCCCTATATTCCTAGACCACACTCGATGCATATCTTGGTGGTTGTGGCCGATAGGCTCCGGCTAGTCGGTCTCCTCTCCCATCCCGGAGCGTGTCCCTCCTTCTAAAAATCGTGCTATTTGGTGTGCCGGTTTACCCGGATCAGGCTTTGATCCTGGCTGAATAGTACTTCGTATCGTATCGTATCGTGTAATAAACATTGGATACTATTACTATAATGTATGTAAAAAAGCTTGTACAAAAGATAACTTGTTTAATTTTTATTAAGTAATTTATCACCCTTTATATTCAAGAAATCCAAATAATTTATTTGAACTTTCCACTAGACTCTCATATGGTCTTTGTTATAAACAAATAGAGCACAGGCAATGTCCTGAATGACGAGATATTCCCACTGGAACACACAGTTTCGTAGGAATTTGATTGTCCTGCAGAAGTTAATAAAATAACTGCACTGTCGATCGCGTCCTTTTGACAAAAACCTTTTACAAGTTATTCTGGCATCCTCTGTATTGCTAAAAGATGATGTCGACACTGATGATAATGTTGTTTTTTCGAGTTTGGTCAACGCAATGCACCTATTAATTATTGTAGCAACTCATTATATTCACATAGCGAAGAAATACACCTAGATAGTTTAATACTACCAATTTTATCTGGATTTTCCAACATAAACGGTTGCTACAGGACACCTGTTTAAATTTAAAATATTTGCTATTTTACTTAAAATTGTGAAATATTTTTAGTTGCAGGCTTCATAAATGCAACAACTGAAACCGGTGATGTAATCAAAATCGATTTCTATGTTGCTCTTAATTGCTCCGAAAAGACATGTTGGGTTTGGGATTAGGAATCGTATGCCGAAGGTTGGGTTTGAACCCAATGGATCTGAATCGCCCTGCAGGACTTCCTGTGAGGAATTGCTCAGAGAAAGAGATGAGTATGCGGAGGTAATAAAGACCAACATCGAACACACCTCTCAACTCAGAAAAGAAATGGCTGATCTACATTTTCGCCCGCTGGACTCCGCTGGAGGTCACCGAGCATCGAGACCAGCTTCTCAACACAGTCAACACCTTCGACCATAGATCATTTATAATTTCTCACGTTACTTAAGTGCCAAAGGAAAAAATAATAAATCCAGAATCATCCATTCGGATGATAATGGAACTGAAAGTCGAACTTACTGTAGATAAATGAGAACGCATCTATAATTTACCTTATATTGGCTATGGAACATTGCAATATCTGCAACCCTTTTTTCATTTCCTCGCCATCTTGTTATTCTTTGTACTGTGCTTCGCAACAATAAATATGTCTTCATGCAATTTTACCGTGTTCTTACTTCATAAAATATCATCAGGGTAGCGTAGTTGATTAAAACAGTAAAAAACTAAGAAAGTACTATAAAATCCGGCAGCGGCGTATTTTATTTTTGCTCCGTGGATACTTGTATGAGGCATCCGGCCGATATACCGGTGGGCTCGCACGATTTTTTACATTTCGTCGAAGAACTGGACATTGCTAGACATTTTCTTCGCGTACTATCAGTTCGCAAAGAAAATGTCCAGCACCAGTCACAATCCACATCGATAGATTAACCGGACGAGACAATTACGCAAGCTGGAAATTTGCAGTGGAAGCATATTTTCGTCTTAAGGATTTGTGGAGCTGCATCGATGGTACTAAAACAGACGTGAAAAAGGAAATAAAAGCTAAGCGCCCCCGCGCATTAGGCGGCCAGATCGCGCGACCAAACCGCATGACCTGGCCGCCGTAGCTGCGATTCATCTGCGACCACGTAGCCACCACATTTTGTCAGTTAAGTTCACATCGTGCTCAGAAATGGACGTCGAATAAGGAATTATTGTTGCACTGATTTAATTATTACAAAAGCGAAAGAAAAAAAGAACAAAACAAATTTTGGATTCATCCATTGTTACGGAATAGGCTTACAAAAGGAATATGTCATACATACTTTCCAGACGTATTGCAATATGAAGATATTTTTTTTAACTATATGAGAATGTCTAAAAAAACTTTTTACGAGATCTTTAATGTTCTAAAACTACATATTACTGGATTCAGCCCATTTCGGGAGTGCATCTCTGCTGAAGAAAAATTGGTTATAACTTTGAGGTAAGAAGTTACTGTTTAATTATTTTTATATATTATATTTTTTATATTTTTAAAAATCGAACCCGCAATCCTTGGTATTCCAACGTGCGATTTTTGTACAGTATATTATCATCATATTGTATAACTACTGTTTTTAATGAAATGATAAACAATTAAAAAGGTTTAGATATTATTTATTATTGCTTAATAAAAAGATACAAATAAATCAATCCAAAACATTTAATCTTTCGGAAACAGTTCAATGAAACCCGAAGCTTCAGATTCATTTGAGTGAGGGAAAGAGTAGGAAGAAGATGGTCGAGGTTGACTTTCTTGACGTTGATATATACTTTGGGAATATTCCAATGTCGATGGATTTGGTTGAGAGTAATTTTCCGTTCTTGGCCGGGTGTAATAGCGAGGATTGCATTTATATTTATCTATTACCTGAATCAATTCAATTTGTGCTTTTGATTTTAATAGTTCTGGTATTTGTTTATATCCACTTAATAAAGATAACATAAACATTTTATCATAATCTTGAATACTGTCACAGTCACTCCCGGCTAGTGTGGACAAAGGGTGTTTAAAAGGTACTAATATTCGAATGAAATAAAGAAATCCGGGTATAGTATTTGGCAACAAAAGTTTATTCAAATTTGCTATTTCACAATGACCTTTTAACACCTTCAAATAAAATCAAATACAAAACTTAATAGCTCAGAATTCAGTAGAGACTAGGTGAGGTTCTAATTTAGTTATCTACTATACTATTACAAATCTTTATGTTCACAAAATTTCTAATTAAATAAAGATAAACCACCAATTTAAGTTTTTGATTTCCTAATTGATTCCAAAATTTATCCTCAAAGGAATTCCTAAGTTATGCTTAAATTAATAGCAAAATTATCCCACTTTTCACGAAAAGTTAAAGTAAATACAAGGAAAACCAACCTTGGATTTCAACGGAGGTTACCATTTCAAATCTTTGTTGCATCAAACTACAGACAACTCTGCAACGTTACCCCAAAATTTCACCAATACCGATCCATCCTCAAAACAGCAGACAAGAAGCAAATCGATCCATCAGGAAAATCTGACTTCAAAAAATAATCTCTAGTCTTAGTAAGGTCACTGAAAAGAATTTACAACATGATCACCAAATTGTGACTGTACAACTTACAGAAACATATCAAAAGCAAAACCTAGAAATAAAAGAAAGTTCTAGTTAACCACATTTTTTTTTTCTAAGTGAGGGTGAGTATACTTTTCATCACAACATCACAATCAATTTAATACCTGCAACAGCTGGCTCGCCATATAAATTTTGAATTGATTACTAAACATTTATGCTAATTATTCTATTTGAGACCTGAAATGATAAAAATTACAACTCTCAATACAATATGCCCAGATGTAGGTAGGCTACATTTTCCTTACAAGGATTTCCAAAGGAGTTTCCCAAAATACTTACCATTTTCCAGTCATTTATATCAAATCATTTTCGAAATTAATTCATCCAAATTGACATGTTAGCGGCGTCAGGAATAACTATCAAACTACAAAATAATTGGGGCGTGCCCCGTAATCACATTTTTTAATTTATTTCATATTAAAACACGTTTCACTCCGACGCACGACCAACAGTGCGGAACCGGAAAAACGGCAGCTGTCACACTTGACAAATGTCAGTGTCAGCATCCATTATGTCTATGCCAAAATATGGACTGGAGTCCTACATCCATTAAGCTTTTCGTTTCACGCGAAATTAGACAAAAATATACAACGTTACAATACTATCTCCTTGTCGAGCTTTAATGCTCTGCTCTAACACTGCTGTAAGCTTATCCAGTTGTCGTGAAGTGCAGTCTTCGCTGTCAGTATTTTTCTTTCTTTTTTTGTGAGTATTTTCAGGAGTATCATTCAACTGTTTCTGATAAACTTGCACTGGTCTCATTAATTTCTAAGGTTGGCATTAAAAATTGTAATTGATCAAAGTAAATATAAGATGATTTACGCTTAGTAGCTGAACCGCTTTTGGCGCCCTTGCGTCTTCTTAACTCTCTCGTAAAGGTGCCTCTTATATTTTTCCATTTCTTTTGAAGACTTAATCCTGCAACATTTTTTTTTGTTTCAGATATTTAGCAAGTGTGTTGATGCAAGGTGTTCATTTGCAGAAATAAGTCATAATTTTCGAATAGGTCACACCACAGCGCGGGAAATTGTGTATGATGTTTGTATTAAAATATGGCAGCTTATGAAACACTTTGCGTTTCCTGAACCACATGAGTCAAAATGGTTAGAAGTGGCAGAAGGATTTAAACAAAATGCACAATTTCATAACTGCATTGGAGCCATTGACGGAAAACATATTGAATTAATAAAACCTGCCATTCCGGTTCACTATATTTTTAATTACAAAAACTATTTCTCCTTTGTATTGCTTGCGATATGTGATGCAGATTATAAATTCATTTATATAGATGTAAGAGCCTATGGCAAATGCAGTGATTCAATCATTTTTAAAGAGTCAATATTCTACAGAAAACTTATGGATGGTCATCTGAATGTACCGCGTGGGACACCTATAGAAGAAAATGGTCCATCCATGCCATTTGTTCTTGTTGGCGATGAAGCATTCCCGCTAACAGAAAACATAATGAGACCATATCCTGGGAGAAATTTAGACAACAAAAAGGTTTTTTTTTACTACAGGCTATCTCGTGCACGTCGTTATATAGAGTGCACTTTTGGGATATTGTCGAATGGAGGATTTTTCATCGTCCCATCAATGTAGGAACAAACTTTGCAATTTTATAGTCCAAGCATGTTGCGTTCTTCATAATATCGTGCGATCAAACGATGGATACAGATTTGAAGATACGTTGTATATACAAAGTACCATTAATGATATACCTTCTGGACAAAATATATGAGCTAATAGAACATCAGTTCAATACAGGAATCAATTCGCAGATTACTTTATTAATGCGGGAAAGCTTCCGTGGCAAGACAGACTGGCTTTCACATCATAAATAAATAGTATTAGGCATTTTCATATAATAATAATAAAAACATAATTGAAAATATTTACCAAGTTCTCCTTTTTCTTTTTCTTCCAAATTTTCCCCACCAAATATATCAGTCAGCTTTAACCATAATTGCCTGTTTAAATTTTTATTCGAATAATCATCCGACGACTGATTCCATAGAGCTTCTCTGTTTTGAATTTCGATAATGAATCGCTCCGTATCGAACATCCTGTATTCACAAAACACGTGTGGCCGCTGCGACCAGTGCGCCCACACTGATCTCAAATGGTGAAAAATGGTGAATCTCGTTGGTCGCGGCGGCTAACTGGCCGCGTGTTGAGTCGCGATGTTTCTGATGGCCGCGCGGCCGTGGTCGCTGGTTGCCTAGTGCGCGCACTTGCATATGTCACCGAAGAAATAGTTGGCCGCAGCGACCTGGCCGCGCGACCTGGCCGCCTAATGCGCGGGGGCACTTAGCGCCATCTAGCCGTCTGTTTATGAAACAGAGGGCCCAAGCAGTTATTCTTTACAGAATAAATTTTTGGTTTCTTATTTCGTCTTTATGAATATAAAATAGGACACTGTGAGTGTTTAAAACATTCTAAACCATTTAATAAGATTTGCTTATCTAAGAGAAACTTCTAAAATTTTACTTGCTGTAATAACTTAAATGAGTCTGGCCCGTGGCAAAGGCGCATGGGACACCTAAATTTTTCAGATGTTAACAAGTTACCGAAGTGTGCAGAGGGAGTAGATCCATTTTCAGACAAAAGTAAAGGACCTCTCGCATGTGTCACCTGACTCAAAGGTAAACAAAGCAGAGTGCCATTCAACAATATTGGATCCAGAGCTTCCCAACCAGCAACTTATCCGTTAATCTAGTAAATAAGTCGTTATTTGGACCGTTGGAGAAAACATCACTGGGAGGAATGAAATATTAATGTACCTTTATTAATGATTTTACTCTCAAAGTTCATGATATTTTTTTAAAGATAAAATGAGTGTGCTAGATATGTTCAAAGATTATAAAAGCATAGCAGAAAATGATCTTGATACAAAAATAAATATTATTAGGTCAGATAATGGAAAAAAGTACTGTAATAGGGAGTTTGAAAGTTTTTTGAGAAAATATAGAATTGAGCATCAAACAAAAAATCAATACTCACCTCAACAGAACGGCTAAGCGGAGAGGATAAAAAGACGTTAGTAGAAAGAGCAACATGCATGTTGTTTGACGCCGATTTGGGAAAACAATACTGGGCAGAGGCTATAGCTACAGCAGCTTATACAGTTAATAGATCACCTACTAGGTCACTTGATGGCAAGACCCCTATGGTAAAATGGTCTGGCAAGAAACCTCATTTATAGAATATTTATTTATAGAATATTTATATTTATAATATTCTCTAAATTAGGTTTTTTATTTGGCTCTGAAGTTATGGTACAAGTCTAAAGAAAAACGCCAGACATGGGATTTCAAATCTAGAAAGTTTTTTTTTGTAGGCTGAATATGGCTGTTTATAGGCTGTTGTCAGAGTAAAGGTTACCGGTTACTTGATTCTGTCACAAATAAAATTATAAAAAGTCGAGATGTGCTATTTTTAGAAAATGTTCAAAAAATCAAAAATAACTTTTGATTTATTGACATTGATGCATGCATTACTGGACATTGATGCATTGCAAAGAGAAAGAATCACAAACCAGTTTGGACCAGTCATCGAGTGATGTGTACCAGACAGATGATAATGATGATCCAACGTATATACTAAGAATAAACAAGAAGAATATAACTAAGAATCAGTTGATCTTTCAACACCGATAAGCAATATAAACTTGCGTTCACGCAGAGCTGCTCAGCGTGTAGGAAGAGATGACATAGATGTGAGTTATTTTTGTCCTGTTTAAAATTTTACTGATCCTCTCACTATTGATTAAGCTGTCACTTCTCCTCATACTGACCAACGGAAAAAGCCATGCAAAAAAATGATTCCTTATTAAAGAATCGAACATGGTCACTTGTAGATTTGCCATCAGGTAAAAGAGCCCTCCGTGTAAATAGGTAGGGTCAGGGAGGCTACAGTGGCTCAGTCGGATACAGAGACTCATTCATGTTATTACTTGAAAAACGCGGGAGATATTTCTTTCATAATTCTTTCATAATATTCGTATATATAACGTTCACTGCTGAAAACACATACCATGTGTTTTTTTTAACCATACGCAAAGGCGGCTCTCACACGATTACGTGTTTTAAAAAAAACGATACAGCAGTGCGGCCGCTCACGTAAGCGTGATTTAACGACGATACGCCAGTGCTGACTACACAGACCATGTGTTTTCACTTTATTCTGCTCTAAACACTTTTATTTTAATTATTACATCACCCATACGAATCTACAATTTAAGCGTTGTACAATTAAAAATAAATGAGCTTTTCTTATGCCTCTTATGTAGGTATTCATTAAGACGCATAATGTTACAATCTCCAGCACATCAGGTTACCCACTTTTGTTGCAAACTAACCTTTAGTACTACTGCATAAGATACCGCAGTGTGTACCTTGACGAGCTGTTGTCCGTACATACATAATGCATGCATAGGATCTAAAGATTTCGGACCACAAATGACTTTAATTCTATACTTGTTTCTGACTTAAATTCTAAAATTCAATTCGAAATGGGCTAAGCATTTTTAAACCCTAACTGAATCAATATGTAAACAAAGAAATCTTTACGATATTATTATAATACTAAGTTACCACGTGTTATTTTATGTGCAAAATGATGGACAATATGTACGTACCTAACAGACATTCATGCAAACAAAGAAAGCGGCGCGCGGCTTTCGTTTGTCTTGCAGATGTTATTATATTAAAGTGATAAAATCCTATTCATAAATGGTTCGGGCCTTTTTTGTGGGCTACGTCTCGTTGAATTTCTTGAGACAATAGTTCGAAATGAGAACAAAGGGTTTATTTTTTTGGGAGCTTGGCCTAAACTGACTTAGCTGAATGTTATTTGCTTCATAGTTGTTATTTGAAATGCTTCAAATATCCATTGATCACATTGATATAACAAAAAATCTCGTAAAACTGGTACCTACTTTAAATTTTAAGCCGATAAGGATATTACATTTCTCTTTTAAGAGGATGTCGTCGCTACTATATCCTTAGTATTATTTTATATATATTCATTATTTATATTTGTTATAAAAATAAAACAAAATACATTAAGCTAATAAACGAGTCGCTAATTTAAATAAAGCACGTGTTATTTTTCCCTCGGTTTGGCTATGCAAAAAATATATACCCGCTTAAAGAAGCAAACAAAAGAAAGTGGGCCGGCATTTGTGATCTTGATCTTATTGTATTCATTACACTATTATTTAGCAAAAAGCAGACCTCATAAATCGTCGGCGATCGTTTATTAGGACAATCTTGAAATCCATTAGTAACATCATAAGGCAGGTATCCTTTGTCAAAAAGGGGATAAATACCTTTTGAATAATATTATTTATCAACATTTTTACAACGTTTAATTTTGAAAGTTTTCTTGATGAACTGCAGGGCGGGCATTTCGTCAGTCTGTATCTGAAATCTAAACCTTTCAGTTCTCTTGCATACAGTGTGGTCTTCTTGTGAAGTTATGTGTTGTGGATTGCACGATAACCACCGAAGATATTGCAAACCATCTCTACATGTTCCGTGATACGTAAGGTTATAAAAACTATCAAGTACCCCTTTATTCATAAAGTCTAATAAACGTATTTGAGCTATTATGTACACTGTTTTGTCACTTTCTGTCAAACTATGACGCCAAGAAAGAACGACACAAAAAAGTGTATTAGTTAAAACAGGATTACAACTGTTTACGTTATTATGAATAAGAGGATTAGTATTTGAAAATAATTTTTATTATTGCTTCACATATCAATAACTATTATAATTTATTTATTATATTCTCTATTTTAGGTTGTTTTTGTTATTTTTATTGTATTTAGGTACCTACATATATAAATATATATTTATATGCCGAAACTTATTTATTTATAAAAATCTTGCATGTACGCCGCATTCTTCTGCCCTGATATTTTAAAGAGTTCATTATATTATTCGGGGCGAAGACGAATCCAAAAAGAATAACTTCATATAAAAAGTAAGTTTATCAAACTAAAACCCTACTACCTACTTAAAACACGCTCTAAAAAGTACGCAACAAGTCTTAAAGGATAGCCGTAGTCGTATGCCACTTTGATTTTATTTTATTATTTTAATAAATCGATTTTACTACAGTAGGTGTCATACGACCACGCCTATCCTTTAAGACTATTATCTTGTTTCGTACTTTTAAGAGCGTGTTTTAAGTAGACGGGTTTTAGTTTTATGAACTTTATTTAACTTATTTTGGAGTTATGTAAATTTGTGTTAGGTATAATTATTATGCAGAGCAGACCTTTTATAGTACCTACCTAACACCTAACTAGTTTAAAAGTGAGTTAATTAATTCTTGCAATTATAAGGTGATTGCAAGCAAAACCGTGAGCAACAGCGTATATTGTTTACAGATTTGAAATGTGCTAAAAGAGCTCTTTCATTAGATACCCGACACGACACCGTAAAAAAATTTTTTTTTAGTTCTTAAAGTCTCCTAGAGGTCGCTTTAGTCAATTTAACGTAACTTCATGTAGCCTATAACCAGCGGACGATCAATAAGCTTCCAACAACACCTTTTTTGTCCAATTATGATAAGATTAGTAGTTAAGAGGGAACAGATGAACATACATACATACATACAGGTCAAAATCATAACCCTCCTTTTTGCTTCGCCGTAGTCGGGTAAAAAATAGGTTTAACCGTTCTTGAGCAATAGTGGTGGAGATAACTCCGTTTACCACGAAGTTCCCATGCCAACCTTCTAACTTCATCTTCAGCCCCTGGATACCATCTGGAGTCGAAGTGCTTGTCAAGACAAATCAAACGAGCCTAAACTCGATGAGATTATGTCGTTTTATTACAGAGTTCCTATAGCCACCTTCCAACTTCATCATCAGATCCTGAATACCACTTACAAGATTGTGTTTATAAGAAGAAAAAAAAGGCCTTTTTTATGTACAAGTTCATTTTATTAATTTAGGGAGCTCTATACAGTTTGAAATCTCATAGATTTCACACTGTATAGAGCCCCCTACGTTTCTTAATTATAATTGGTTGGGATGGTGCAGGTCTCTTATGCCTGAAAGAAAATAAAAAAATCGAAATCTTATTGAGATTATTATTACCTATAAAAATCAACTTCTAAATCCCGCTTTCGTTGCACTGACCTTGCAGACTCCAACCTTAAAACAGGTTCCTGTATTAATGGTGTGAGTTCTTCATAGCTGAAACAACCAGTCATTTGCCCCACTTAATATTATATTTTTACTAACCAACTAAAACCATGTTTAAAGATTTCACTGATATAACTAAATATATGTAGGATTATGCAGGCTGGATATTTTTAATGACAGAAAGATTTTTAAATAGAATTATTCATAATAAGACATATACAAATAAAAATACTAATATGGGGTGCCACTAGTGATTGTCCTACTAAATCCTTGAAAACAGTTCTTTCTTTTATCTAAAAATTAAATTGTTTCTTTTTGTGTTTTTTTTTCATTAAGTAGCATAAAATAATCCACCCTGTATATTCCACTTCTACTAGATATCATTCAAAGAATGAGGCATAAACCTGGCACATTCTAATAAAAAACAGTTGCACATGATATGATGCTTTAACTCAACAGCTTAAATATTTATTATGGGCAGAACTGCCGGGGAAAATATTAACCCAGACATGAAAGTACTTTCCAAGAAATAAAACTACTACTGTATGTTAAATATTTTTAAGCTTAGTAAAATCTGTGTGATACCAGCTGGCAACCTTTCATGTGTGGTGTTCTACACAAGTGCACTCTAGTACTACCAGTAGTTTTTTTATGCAAAAAAGTAGGAAAAGAAAATGTGTGTGTTACACTATGCATTTCCTATTAATCCATTATAAACAATAATGTTTTTGTTATGGGATAAATATTAGCAATAATCTATCATAAATTTTATTTTAAACTATTGAATATGCTTGCTCAGGGTCCGTAAAAATTGAATAAAATACTTAATATTATAAATGAGAGATGATTTTATAATGCATTAAATCTTACAACTAAACTTTAACAAGGACTTACTTTTGCTGAGCAATGCAACAGCACCACCATCTAGACCACCGGCGACCATTATGATCCAGCATCTCTTCAGTGTGGCTGAGAAATAATTGTTAAAGGCCCAATGAAAAACATGCCAAGCCCTTGTTCAGTAGGAACTATGGTTAGTTTTGAAGCACACACACACGATGCAAAATATTGGTTAGTTGTGAGTATTGTTTCTTTTTATAGTAAAAACAGACAGAAACATGACCTTAGTTTAAACATAGTTAAATAAACTATAGCGTTGGTTAGTTTGCAAGCAAACCACTGGTTTTAGAACATAAGTAGGTACCACAAAAAAAAATTGGTTGCCTGTAAAGTCGGTATACGGGCGAAAGTTTTACGTGACAACGACTTTTTATGTCTGTCTCTCTCGTTCTTACGCGTGCCTCTCACTCGCTCTCAGTGCTGCGCGCGCGGCAGACCGATCATAGTTGAGTGGGAGAGAGACGCAAGGCATTCGGCGGGCCTCTCTCTCGTTCGGTGACTCATCGTAACGTTACCGAGCGTTACACTTTTTCATAAGTGACTCCCAGCCGCAACCTAATTTAAGACGTTGTCACGTCAAAATTCTTTTTCAGATATTTCATTATAAAGTTCTGGGTTGTGGAAGAGCAGAGCACGCGCATATGGACAGAGCATGCGCACAAGCACGTGGTATTTTGCAAAAACCTACACGATGGCCTTTGGAGTTGAAAACATAAATTGGTTGATCAGCAAAATAAACAAAGTAGTTACCTACCTTGATTGATCGGCGCCCATTTCGCCTAGGTACTTACAAAGATTTCTGAAACAATCACAAGTTTCTTGTAACTCGGTACCAACGTGGTTAAAATTAATAGATTCGTGATAGAATTAACAACTGAATTGAACACATACCTTCGTTTGTTTAAATTGACCACGCGTTGAATTCAAATAACAGGGAAGCAAAACAAAAATAACACCGTTAGACGTGACGAAGTGTAGAAAGAAACAGATAGGTAGGTAGGGATGTGAAAAAATAATCGATTAATTAAAAAAAATATATTATTAAAAATATATTAATATTGTGAAAACCGAATTAAATAAACGATTCTAATAATGTAAATAATCGATTATTCAATCATCGATTTTTGCTCTGCAGCACCCCAACATTTAAGTCTGGTCTCGTACTGCTCCCAGAATAATTAAATTTCTTTGTGTTTTGATTGTTAGTTATTATAAAACCTTAATTTCTGTTGATTATTTCAACATGTCTAAATTATGTTTATTATTTTTAACTTATCATACAATGTTTTTGAGATAATAACAGAATGCAAATTAGTGTATAGTTAAATTTAGAAAACTACAATCCTTTAAATAATAACTAATAATTTTAAAGAAAATTGATTACTAATTGATCGATTTTTCTTAATCAAAAAACTACCGAGTTTTTATTTAGAAAAAAAAAATACATCTCTACAGGTAGACAAAAAAAGGTCGACCAAATTAGGGTAGATACACTGAAAATGGATCAAATCTTTGTTTTATCGAATATTTCTCCTTTCGCCATTGGTAATTTTGTAAGCAATACTTTACAAAAATACTATTGAGTGTCCATGCGCGACGACAGCGTCCACATACAATTGGCGGACGTTAAATTTATAAATAGATGCCTGTCATTACGATGAGTTCCAAAGTTAATTTAAAGAAATATTGTATTATCAATATATTATATTCAATGTCGTTCATCTAGTGTCGATTTTTACTTATTAATAATATACGCACGGATGCGTAAATTTTGTACTTAAATTGCTAGAAAAATGGTGACACACGTCCGCCAAAGTTGATTTTTGGTTACTGCGAGCGTTGTCATTGATTCATGTACCTCCACCACCTCCTTCGCACACAGTAAACAAAGAAAAAATATGAATCACCAGCAGTAATAATATTTTCATAGAAGGTTTAGTTATAGAAATTTATTGGCCAAAATTGGTAACTTTCTGCATGAAGGTAAAAGCTCCTATTAAATAAAGTGAATAAATACCTCAATCAATAAATAATAAAAGTCAATCCAAGCACAAATACACATTATGTTTCACGTCGGTTTATCAAAAGTATGCGAGTTCGTTATATGATATTTTCATGATCTTGGCCATTCGTTTTAAGACACAAGTACCAAAGACTGGGTTTTTGTGATACATTGATTGAGCTGTGTACTTGTGGGTGTAAAGTTATTTGCTGAAGGTTTTTTTTGAAATGTTAAATAAAAACTTTAGTTATTTTGACCGAATTCTTTGTAGGAAAGTATTAATACTTGAAAAATACGTAATTGTTGGTTCGATACTCAGAAGTCAGGGTATATTTTATGTTTGATACTTATTTAGAGGCATAAATACTTCTCTTTTGTCATGTACATATCGATACTTTTTATTCGATAGTAGCGTACGTACCTACCTACATAATAATTTTAGCCATCCCTAATAGGTCCATTGACAGATATTTATTTTTTATGTGGTGATTCAATCTGATAGGAATAGATGGCGCTGTACAAAATTTGTTGAAAAAATATGTATTACGTATGTATAAAAACAAGATGTTGTTTTCCAAGACCTTGTCCAGATTATAGAAGGATTTAAGAAATTAGGCTTGGAACTGAACCTTTCAAAATGTGAACTTTTTATTAATGATCACGTTTCGTCTGGTTCCCGTCAGGCAATCATTGATAAATTCAATTCCCTTGCTCCTAACATCAAAATTCTGAATTCTGAATCGCTTTGCCTCCTGGGTGCCCCTCTTCTTGATGCCAGCATCGAACCATTTCTAGATAAAAAATTGAATGATTTCACCCTTTCAGCCCCTAGATTAGAACACCTAAATTCACACATTGCATTTACTATTCTTAAATCGTGTCTTTTTGTGCCTAAATTTACATATTTCTTACGTGCTAGTCCTATCTGGAAAAAAAATAATTATTTAAAACTATTTGACACCACCCTTAAAAACAGTTTGGAAAAAATTTTAAATTTACATTTCGATAATAATTCTTGGGCTCAGGCTTCGCTTCCTATTCGTTTTGGTGGTATCGGAATTCGCCAAATTTCTAGTATAGCCCTCCCCGCTTTTCTCTCCTCTTTGCATAGCACTTCCGTTTTAGCCGGAAAAATCTTTGAACATCCTCGCCAACTTTCTGAGGTGAGAGAGGCGGAGGAGTTTTGGCAAGGCCTCTGTCCTAGAGAAGACATCCCAAAGGAACGTCACCAGCAAAAACTTTGGGATGTCCCTCTTGCGAGAGAGACCTTCAATTATTTACTTCAAAATTCCGTCAGTGACAGTGGTCGCGCAAGGCTCTTGGCAGTTTCCTGCAAAGATTCTGGTCATTGGCTTCATGCTTTACCGTCGAAAAATTTGGGCACTCTTTTCGATAGTGAGTCTTTCCGGGTGTGTGTGGGTCTCCGCCTTGGTACCCCTATATGTGAAATTTTTACGTGTCCATGTGGCAAGGAGGTTGATAAATTTGGTCTCCACTGCCTTTGTTGCCAGCAAAGCGCTGGGCGTTTTGCCCGTCACGCTACCCTTAATGACGCCATCAGAAGAGCTCTTGCGACCATTAATGTTCCTTCCACGTTGGAACCACGTGGTTTGGTCCGTGATGATGGCAAGAGACCCGATGGCCTAACGCTTATTCCCTGGGAACGGGGTCGGGCCTTAGTTTGGGATGCAACTTGTGTCGATACTTTGGCCCCTTCCCATCTCAGAGAATCAGCCCTTAAAGCTGGAGCAGCAGCGGAGTTGGCTGAAAACGCCAAGCGTCGCAAGTACGTTTCACTTGCAAGTGATTATGTGTTTGCGCCGTTTGGCGTTGAAACATTTGGGCCGTGGGGACCCTCTGCTAAATTACTGTTTAGAAAAATTGCGCCAAAATTAAATTCTTTAACAGCCAATAATAAAGCTGGCTGGTTCCTAGCCCAAAGGATCAGCATAGCTATCCAACGCGGCAACGCAGCCAGCATCATAGCCTCCTTGCCGCAAGGAAATGGTTTCGTGTTTGAATAGGTATTAATATTAAGTAATTTTTTTATGTTACATGTCTTAGTTTAATTTTTTCTTGTTTGTTAGTTATTTAATAGTTATTTAATTATATAATAAAACATTAAAAAAAAAAAAAATTGAACTATTGTGAAATTAAAAATAACAATTTATATTTTTTAAACTTAGACTAGAATACACACTAAAGTAAACTCCACCTAAAGTAAAAAAAAACATTTCATTGAAAACAGAAGGCGAGAGTGCTGGCTGCGTTTACTTACTGCGTTGGATACTAATTAATTATATCTTTAAAAAAATATAGATGGCGTTGTACACTCATAGCTCGCGCTAACACTCGGATTTTTCGGATCAACAAATGAATCTGATCATTAAGAAATTACTAGGCTAACTATTTCAGTTCTTTTAATCACTAATAATATTTTTGAATGGTCTTCTACACCCTTTTGGTGGAAAGAAGACTTAATTGAAACTAAATCTGCTATATACGTAAGGCGGAGTCGCCCTTCTGCATGTGTTTAACTACGAGAAAATGAAATATTAAATCAAGAACACCGTTTGCTCACTCGGCACTTTTTTGCCCTTGCCTCTCCTATTGGAGGTATAATGAAACCACTCATAATCAGTTGATCACATTAATAAAATTGATTATTCACATTTTACACCAGGAATCGCGCACCTGTTTACCGAATTAATTTTTAACCGACTTCAAAAAAGGAGGATGTTATCAATTCGACTATGTTTTTTTGAATCTATATTACCTCATATCTCAGTCATTTGTCGACCGATTCGAAAAAAAATTGTTTCGCTTACCTAGAGGATATACTTTCTAGTTGGTCCCAATATTGCCACTTCGGGATCTGATGATGGGATCTTGGTGTAATCGAGGGAAACCCTCAAATTTTAAAGGCACGTATAGTGTTTTTTTACTAAAATCTTAATGTTGACGAGTTGTTACGTCCAATAGACAACATTTTGTGGAGCTGAGCTTATGGTGGAACTCCTTAACGCTTAGGAGTTTAGTAATTATAATGACGAACTATTGATAGGTGATTCGTATCTTCTTAAAGAACAGAGTCATTAGGTCCCCCCCTGTAATCACTAAAAATAAAGAAATATTTTTTTTTAAAAAAAAAATACTTAAATAAGGTGATAAAAAATGCTATGAAATTGCTTTACCGCGGCAGACTCCGAGTGCCACGCGTCTTTTTTTTGTATGAGAATCTCAAAGCAACATCTACCTGCTAAGTTTCAATTTCTGTAATGCTAATAGTTTCAGAATAAAGTGGCAGTGACATACGGATGGACAGACAAACAGACTTGACGAAACTATAAGGGTTCCGTTTTTTGCCATTCAGCTACGGAACCACAATATATCGAAGCAATGCTGGGCAAAAGAACGTCGTACCAGTTACAACAGGACTTAAAACAGAAAAGGTCAAATGATTTTTATTATCTATGCTCTGTTAATTATTTTTGGCTCCGAATACGATAATAACATTAATACCTATACAAAAACGGAGACGGGACCGGGGTGATATGAAGTTCGCTTACTACATTCACCTGCAAAGAACTCGTGTCTCAATAATGTGTTAAACTTAATACGTATGACAAGAATAACAAAAAGAAACAACACATAACATTCTCAAAATCCCATTAAAGAACATACATATACTAGGTCCGTTTATTGAAATTAACTATAAATAATTTTCAGAAAATAGGCAAAATGCTGCTACAATAAATTTTCTTTTCTCTAGGTTCTGATTTCGTTTATCAAACGATATTATGATAATTTCACAAACAGTCAATAGATGTCGCTGAACGTCAATAGATCGCGCGATGTCAGTATTTTTCCGGATAATGACCTCAGTGGCCCTTCAAGAATGTTTTTAATATACATCTATTAATTTATTGTATAATGAATTATAATTATTATATATATTTATTTATTATACCAATGAATTAATAAACTACCTCTCCTTACGCTTGCATAAACAGCCTCTTTTTTTTTGCTTCCGCCTCTCCTTTTGGAGGTGGAGGCCCCCTATAACTGAACGAAAACCTTATTGACAAGTCATATCAGTATATTCCATTGGATAGACAATGTTTACCATTATTTTCATTGGATAGGAATTTCGCATCTGTTTACCGCCTCAACTAGTATTAACTGCAAAAATGTAAAAAACAACTTGTAAAAAAAAAACAGTAGTTAAGGTAAAAAAAGGCAGATTTCATACTTTTGCTCATATGTATAATTAACTATAAACGTTTTTCTTAGTTACCAGAACTCACATTCATTGTTATACATATTAATAATCGCAACAGCAAAAATCTAATTACATCTACTTGCGCACAACACAATTTTGAAAAATGATGTTTGTCTGTGACTGAAACACAATATGCAAATAAAATAGGCCTAGCTGTCATTCATAAACTGGGATTTCCCAATGCATTAAAATATAGAATCGCGACAAGAGAAGAGAACGATACGTCATGTCATTGCCTTTAATTACATAATGGTTATTAAAAAAAAAACATAGTGTACTAGGTGGCGCTGAACGCTAGTTGAAAAACTGCAAAAAATAGGAATGAAACAGAAAACATGGATATTAATGTGAAAACAGCAAATCTACTGTTAAGGGGCTACCCGGATTTTTAACGCGTAAAACACACGCGCGTAACACTTTTACTTTACGAAATAATGTGGAATCATTTACTATCAACCAAAGCGCGCATAAAAAAATTGGTTGCCTGTAAAGTCGGTATACGGGCGAAAGTTTTACGTGACAACGACTTTTTATGTCTGTCTCTCTCGCTCTTAGGCGGGCTAACCATGCCCGAGTGGAAGGGACGCGTGCTTCTCACTCGCTCTCATTGTGAGCGCATAACGTGAGCGGAGCGTAACGCAGTTTCTTGAAATGTCACCCGGCAAACCAATTTATAAGACGTTGTCACGTCAAAATAATTAAAATGAATATTCCAAAATGTGATATTACGCCGTAGTAATTTTTAAATATACTATTTTAATATTATTGATTTCCTCTCCTCTAATGTACTCGTAACACATCGTATGTGTTGGTCCGCACTCGCGTAATGCATTTTTTTTACACATAAAACGTGTGGTCAGCACTGTCGTTGGAGCAGAAATTTCACGTAAAACGCGTGGTCCGCACAGGCGTTGCGTCCGAAATTCACACGCTTTCGCGTCAAGCCGCACTGCCGTTCAGGTGAAAAACACGCTTTGCGTGAGCCGCCGCACTGCTGTATGTGCATATTCTACAGTGGAACGCGAGTGCGGGGCTCACGTTTTGCGGGTAATTTCCGCACTACGGTCAAGTAAATAGATTGGCGGCTGCAGCCGACGTGTATAGTGTTCTCATACATGTAGTTGTTTATCGTAATTATTATTTGACTCGAATGCTGTGATCAGTTATAGTTAATAATCAAATAGTGTTCTCATACATGTAGTTGTTTATCGTAATTATTATTTGACTCGAATGCTGTGATCAGTTATAGTTAATAATCAAATATAGACAACAACGTTTAATGAAGTAATTTGACCTTTTGATTTCGTTTATGATTGGCAAATTTAAAAATTGGAAATACTCCCCACGAAAACATTAAATTGAAAACAAGGGCTTGAAATTAATCAGAAATGGAAAATATATTCAAAAGGCGTCAAAGAGAGCTAATATTTCTTTTCCTGAAACTATTTTAAGCATTGCGTCCTTTTTTATGGTTTTACCGCGAAAGAAAGTTCGAGGGTGGCATATCAGAGTGCTATAATAAATAATTTGAAAATACCTGCGTCATGGGAGGACTTGCCTAGTCCTTGACAGCCATTTCCTTCTCCTCCATCCATTCCATCTCATTCAGACGCAAACATAACATCACCCTGAAAAAACCAGAAGCCTGTAGTCTCGTCAGGGCCACAGCCTGTTTTTCGTAGTCCTAACTTTGCGGATGGAATCAGAATATTCAATCTGGATGAGACATCATCAACTTCGGTGCAAAAACCTCATAAAAATTCTCGCACCGATTGGTCGAAAAACCATAGGAAAAGTGACAAGCGCTGTATCGTGAGCGCCATTAAGAATTTTTTGCCCCCAGTCATGATCTTTTCTAGGAAAATTTTCAAAGATCACATGATCAAAAACACGCCACCTGGAACTCCTGGATTGGCCACACCTTCCGTATGGATGAATACAGCGATGTTTCCAGAGGTAATAAAAAACACTTCATAAAACGTACGAATGCTACTAAAGAAAATTCGTGTATTTTAATCATGGATAACCACGAATCTCATTTGAGGTTACAAGCCCTGGACTTGGCAAAAACTGCAGGAGTGCACATTCTGACACTTCCTCCTCACACGTCGGCCAAACTGCAGCCGCATGACTATATACGACTAGGGATCAAGCATTTTTATGCGGATTTCTTGAGAATGAGATGTGGCTTTGTAATAAATTTATGATTTTATAAATTTATATGGATCCTTTTTGGTGCATTTCATAATTTGAAACAGGAACTGTCAATCAAAGTCGAGTAAAACATGAAAATCAGCTGTCAATATTTTCCCTATAAAAACATACAACGCATTGAAGACATTATTAGTGCCACTGTTTCCCTACTACTGATTAAAACCAACGTTATTATGTAGCGGCGACGTCATTTAAACAGGGAAGAAATGATCAGAGCCGTGGGAATGATAGAAGCTGGTTCCCGGCAACGTACTGTGTCTTTAGCTCTGAATACAAGTCAGAGTGTTATCAGCCGACTTTGGACACGTTACCGAAGCACTGGTACCGTGGCTGAGCGCCATGGAGAACGGTATCGCTGCACCACACGGTGACAAGACACAGCTCGAAGAGCTCCAACAATAACCGCCATGATGTTAGCCGTGAGGCTTCATCACTCTTCAGGGAACTTAATTAGCAACCACCATGCAAGCGGTTTCTGACCAAACAGTCAGAAACCGCTTGCATAAGTGAACCTTCATTCCCGAAGACCGCTACGGGTACCACCTATAGCAATTCACAATCGTAGGAATCGATATCAATGGGCTCTTGAACACAGAAATTGGGCAGAAGAACAATGGCGTTTCGTGTGCTTTTCTGATGAGTCTCGTTTTGGTATGAGACCGGATACAAGACGTATACGACACTGGAGAACCCCTGGACGCCAACAGCGATTAAAAACCTGCCAGGAAGTTCATCCTTATAGTGATGGAACCATCATGGTATGGGCGGGTATTTGGATCGGCGGAAGAACTGATTTGATTCGGATCAGAGGCAACCTCAACGCTCAAATTTATGCTGAGACGATTGTATCAGACGTCATCGTTCCTCTACAAGTGCAAATCGGTCCCTTATTTCAGTTAATATATGATAATGCACGACCGCACACCGCAAGAGTTGTAAGACAGACTCTCGCCGCTGCTAACATCAATGTCCTGCCCTGGCCTGCTCAGTCGCCAGACTTGAACCCGATTGAGCATGCATGCTACAGAGAAGAGCACTGCCGAATATGGAGGGTATCCAGTCGCAAGAAGACCTTTTTTTGTTGTTGCAACGAACATGGGAGGCCATTCCACAGCGTGATTTGGATGAACTCATTTTGAGTATGCCAAACCGATGTTCTTGTGTTGTTAGTGTTCGCGGTAGAAACACGCGGATTATTAATTGTTTAAGTTACCCAATAAAATTTAAAAGAAAACTGTTATTTTAGTCTTTTTTTCGAACTTTAATGATAGTGGTTCAAATGTCAAAAATCCTTTTATTAGGAAAATGGCAAATTTCTTTATTAATGCAAAGGTGACTTGGTTTATCGTTACTGTAGACAAACGAAAACACTTTATTTGATGAATCCTTAAAGAAAATTTTAATTAATATCAATCAGGAGAAAAGTTATTGCAAAAATATATGTTGATCCCAAGACACTTTTGATGTGTGTAATAGGAGCTGTTTTTCAAAAAGCTATGACCCAAAGAAATATAACGAACTCTTTTGCAAAGTGTGGTATCTACCCATTCGATCGTCACATTTTTACTGAGATGTTTTACCCAGTTCAGTAACAGATCGTCCTAATCCAGAAGATCTTCGAGATGAAGGTGCTTCGACACCTTACTCTTTAAGTTTACTTGAGGAGTTTACTGACGGCTAACCATTATGAATTGAGCCACTGTGTACACCTAGGTGTAGGTAAATTTTTGGCCCCTTATTTTATTTTAGTAATATTTAGTTCTATTACCATATTGCAATTTTAAACTGTAATACCTACAAATAGCACCAGGGGTGATTTCCCTTTATATGTTGAGGGACTACGGCATGAAGACAGAGTTGGTAACAAAAATCCATTTATGAAAGTAGGCGATTAAAGGCAAATAAAATAGTTTTGGTGTTCCAACAAGCATCAGCTGCCATTGACTTTTTAAACAATAGTTGTCTAGATGAGATTTCCATGAAAACATACATTCCTGCCTCGTTCGTAGATACAATTGGTGTAGTTCGTTTCATCCCAAAAGAGACATCTAATAAAGACTTATTCCAGAAGCTTACAGCAGATGCATATCAGTTCGACGTTTCATGAAGAAGAAGGAGAATGAATTGGTTCCTCTGACGACCATATCGGTGACATTTGTGGGGACAGTTCTACCTTCGTACATTTACGTGGACAATTGGAGGAATAAAGTTTATAAATATGTTCTATCTTTAATGCAATGCTATAAATGTCTTTATTTTATCCATTCGGCAAAAAAATGACGCAATGAACATGTTTGCTCGAAGTGTAATGGAAATCACATTTACAAAGAGTGTACATCAGAAATAGGTTAATGTAGTAACGGACAAGGCGATCACTTTCCAATTTCTAAGATGTGCCTAGTCTAAATTGAGAAACAGGGAATTCATTAAAATAAGAAAACTACTTATAAAACTTTTGCATCCATTTTAGTAAAGAATTGTGGTTTCCCTTCACTTTCACAGTTCAATTACTCAAAATGTACCCTTCCAAAACAAAAAGAATAAGGTAAATTGGCGCACAACAGACCAAGATAAAACACATTTAACAAATGATAACATACAAAATATTGTAAATGTTTCTAAATAACTTGATGTACTCGTATTGGTTACTATAGGTAAAATCAAATCAAATTAAAACGTCAGCACAGGTCTCTTCTTGAGGATAACGCATCACAACATCGAAAGTGTGGTTGGTAAAAAAGCTCTTTTGTTCAGTATTTTAATGGAAAATAATATAAAATAAAATATTGTGTTATACTTAAAAACTTTTACCAAGATGTACATAATATTGCTATATCTATAGTTACAGTGTCTGGAACTATTTCATTTCTTTGTGTATATTGCCCTCCGAGATCTGAAACAAATAATAATATTAATAAAGAGGCTGTTCAATTGTTTCACTGAAGGAATTTTATATGTTAAACAAATCAAATACATGGTATTTTAACTGGTAACAAGGGTTTGATGCAGGGTTCCTCTTGAGCACCTTTATGTACAATTTATACACTTCTCAAATTCAAAACAGGAGAAAATGTAAATATTTTGCTATTAATCACGCCATCACCCAGTATGCAGATCGCTGAGTTGCTGCTCCACTTAAGAGCAACGGTTCGAAGTGCATCAGTTGAGATTGCAAGATCAGTAAAGGGATGTGAAATTGACATCAATCGTAGTTTTCTTAAATATTGTAACTTTTAATCTTGGCATTCCATAATCTCACTTCGATTAGGTTTCATCTCCGCAATTATAAGTTATTAATGCCTTTTGTTATTTTAATCTTTAAATTAAATATCTTGTTAAGTAAATTGTTTTTTTTTCGATCCTCCGACTGCAACTAACGTTTTTAATTTGCGGATAAAATTTTATTATATATTGTAAGTAAACATGTAAATATTGCCTATAATCATGTAAATATGGCTTTCCAAAATCTAAATAGTTTTTACAAAAATAAGGTAAAGCTTAGTATTAACCCTAGTAAATATTGTTTATAATGATGAAGTTATACCACAACAAACAGAACACTGCGCAAAAATATTTTTTATTTTTTTTTATTTTAATCTTTAAATTAAATATCTTGTTAAGTAAATTTTGTTTTTTTTTTTCGATCCTTTAACCCTAGTAAATATTGTATATAATGATGAAGTTATACCACAACAAACAGAACACTGCGCAAAATTATTTTTTATTTTTTTTATATTTTAATCTTTAAATTAAATATCTTGTTAAGTAAATTTTGTTTTTTTTTTCGATCCTCCGACTGCAACCAACGTATTTGGCGCAGTCGGTAGATACTCGCGGGCTGTTTCGCAAGACGGGAATAGGCTTATTGAAGTGAAAACTTCTTTAGCGGCGTTGAGCACTTTTGTGGGATGGGGGAAAAATGTGAAACTCGCGTCAGGACAGGTGGGCTGATCGAAAAACCGTAAGACGGTTGGCGAAATTATGGATGTAAGTTGATTTATCTGAGAGATAAACTTTTTAATGTAATTTAATATAATATAAATTGTAATGTTTTTGTACGATAGCGCAATAAATAAATATTGTATTCTATAAAAATATTATATTATATTATTATTATTATTGTATTATTATTATTATTATTATTATTGTATTATTATTATTATTATTGTATTCTATCACAAAAATGATAGTACTTTTATATTGATAATAACTATTCCAAAAAATCCAAAATGCACAACGTTGATATTCAAGTTTTCACTTCTGCCGGCACTCCCGGAGTGCTTTCACAGTTTTTTTTTAATTATCTAATGCGCGTCGCGAGTCGCCCGGGCGGCTATCAAGTCCCGTCGTCGAGTATCCAGAATCTACGGACCTGTTGCAGACCCGGAGAAGAATCCAGACTTCGATTCACGACAGAACCAGATACGAAATCTATGTGAGTACACTTGAATTGATCTCGTGTTGCTTCCTTTTTATCCTAGTGTCTATCCTTAGTATTCCTTTAGTGTGTTAATCTTACCACTTCAAGATTTATCATCCTAGAGCCAATAGTTCTAGCGAGTCTGAATCACGTCAGACTCGCCAGCATCAATTAGATAATAATAGAAACTTAGAATTAGATCGAACCTTAAATAACTCCTTTGACGAGATGTCTCACGAACCAGATACAATATTCAAGGCCCTCCGCCTCGTTCCAGACTTTGATGGTAATCCTAACATTCTGACAAGGTTCATATCATAAATATGTGAGATCAATTAGCTGTAAAATATTTAAGTACCGAGGCAATTAGTGAATTTTCAAATCTATGTCACATCAATGGCATACTGAATAAAATAACAGGACCCGCTGCATGCATAATAAATTCCAACGGGATACCTAACAGCTGGCTAGGGATTAGAACTGCCCTTATTAATAACTTTACCGATCAGCGTGACGAAACGGCCCTGTACAATGACCTCTCACTTGCTACGCAAGAAAATAAGACCCCGTAAGAGTTCTATGACCATTGCCAAACGTTGTTCAGTATTATAATGACTTATGTAACCTTGCATGAATCAGTGTTAACTACTGTTGAAGCTAAACGGGAATTATATAAGAAAGTTACTATGCAGGCATATTTTCGCGGCTTAAAAGAGCCCCTCGGTTCTCGCATTCGTTGTATGCGCCCCGCCACTATAGAAAAGGCCCTGGAATTCGTTCAAGAAGAACTTAATATCATGTACCTTCAACAAAGGAATGAGCCCACTAAAACTCACTCTATCCAAAAATTGTCACTGCCAGGACCTTCTTTATTCTCTCCACCACCGAGATTCACCAGTACCTAACTGGCCTGCTCCCATAGGACAACAACCTATGAGGCCACCGCCTTAGCCTTTCAAATTCTCAGTCCCGAACCAGCAGCCTTTGCGCATACCTGAGGGAAAGTTGAACTCAGACCAGAAAGGCAGAATAAATAACTTATGTAGAAAAGTAAGCCATGGAACATCTCAACTAGCCGTTCAATACCAATCTGTCAAGGCTAGAGCCGTGCAAGCTCAGTCACATATCAATGCCCTCAAAGAAAACCTAGACCTATCACAGACACTTGAAGATATCCAACGGAGCATTGCAGAATCATCGAAGCCAGCCTCAGGATCAGTGTCCTTCGCCGACATGGTTAAGAAAAGCACAAATGAACTGATTAAACCGAGCAACATCAAATCAGTTGCTATCTATCCTAATGATAAAATGAAGTCAAGTGAGGACACGAAAACCCTCGTCCAAGAAATTATAAAACCTGATCTAATGAACCTGCACGTGAGGGGCTTGCGGAAGACTAAGAATGGCGGAGTGATTATTAGCACCGACACTAAAGACGACATCGAGAAGCTGAAGCATTCGCCACTACTGACTAACTCTGGCCTTATTGTGGATGAGCCACAAAAACGTCAGCCTAGGATCACAGTCATCGGTGTGCCCACTTCTTTACGAGAAACTGAAGTGTTTACGTACATTTACCATCAGAACTTAGTTGACAAATTACAAGGTATGTCACTCGAGTCATTTTTGTCCGTTGCTAAACTGAGCCATAAATCTGGTAAGAAAGACGCTGACTATTGTAACTACATCATTCAAGTACCTGCTCTGATCCGCAATGCCCTGATGACCAGTGATACAGTTTTTGTGAACTGGTCTTCTTGCCCTATAAGAGATTTTACGCTTGTTACACGATGCTATAAATGTCAGCAATATGGACATGCAGCTAAGACCTGTCGGGAAGAAACTAGCACCTGCGGCCACTGCGGAGAAGTGGGTCATGCCATGAAAGATTGCGCGAAGAAGGCCGAACCACCAAAGTGCGCTACATGCTTGCGCTTCAACAATCCGCACGCTCACAAGACGGGAGATGTCGATTGCCCGGCCAAAAGGGCAGCTGAGACTCGTTATATCGGTACTGTCGATTATGAGGGCACGTAATTATTTTACTAAGATAGGGGTATTGCATAAGGTTTAATATTGTAAGTAACACAGATTTGTCTAATTTTATACTTAGGAATAATATTTAATTTATTGTAAAGAAAAGTAAACCAGGGCTTCAGCTTTGTCCTACTGACCCTCGTATTACCGCTGACAAATAATTTTGCTACCTGTTGCCTTGACCAAATAACTATTAGCAAACAAATTTACTGATGTGTCAAGAAACAAACACGCACTGAATTTGCCGTAGTAAATGCAATTATGCTGACGCTTCTAAAATGTATGAATTAGTATTGTTGTAGATTATTATTAGATGATGGTTTTATTTTGACTTTGATTTATTTTTGAATTTTGTATAAGTTTAGTAATTATTGTTAAATTATGTAAGCCTTAAATAACGTGTGTAAGCTCTATTTAGCCTGAGATGCAGGTTTATCCTAGTTCAGGTAAAAAAGAGAATGCACTTAGTAATTAATTTTAAGATCTATGATGTAGCTCAGGACCAATGAATTTTAATAAACAATTTATTATTATTTATTATTATTATACCTACTAATACGCAAAGGATATTCCGTGCACAACCTCCTAATTATAATCCTCGCAGTAACATGTTTCGTCTTCCGCCTCGGAACAATTCACCACAATCTCAAGCCCCTCAACCTATCAGTGGAGTCCAACGATTTACCCCTAGGGTTCTCCCGTACTCCCAAATGACAGGACATGACTGGACAAAGTCAGGAAATCCGCCATCCACTAATTATTTTAAATCTCGAGAAATGAACGTAAACAACAAATAAATATAAATAAATATCCTTTGGACATTCCCACACATCGCCATCTAGTCCCAAAGTAAGCTACTGCGCGACATATGATGACCTACACTATTACAATAACTACGAATATGAGCCGATGTACAATTACTATACTGACTATTCATATTATACGCCGGACTTTACTTCCGAGTATAATTATTATACCATGACCAACGAAAACCAAATGATTGAAGAGGTTTAATCACAGCCGGGCCCTAGCTATACTGAGCAGGATTTTCAGGAAACCCCTATACTATAGTAAAAAAGCCAAAATAGAATCAAATCTTCAAACACAAAGGCAGTTACCATAAATTCAAAAAGCTCATCCTCCTTTGAAATTGTTAATAGACACCGGAGTAAATGAGTCTTTTATCAGCCCCGAGGCTGTAGAACAATTCTTTCCTGATTTTTCGCCTTAACTTTGATCCCTTTAAGGTGACAAACATACATGCGATCAGTAGAAATGACTATTCTATTACATTACCGTGGTTCCCCGAGTTCAATGATCAAGACAGTATGAATGAAGTTATTTGTATATAGTTTTCACAACTACTTCGACGGACTTATAGGATTAGATTTATTAAGCAAATGGGAGGCGCGCATAGATCTAAAAGAAGGACAACTAATAACTCGTTCTGCTGCCAATACTATTAAGATGTATAACTCGCGGAACGTGAACCTGTACGAGGACATTATACCAGCATTTTCCTCGAAAGTTATTAAGGTTCCACTCGATGTGACGGAAGGCAACGCATTCATTCAGGAGCAAATCATGTGTAATTGCATTGTCCATGAGTGCCTCACTACAGCAAAGAGTAACCGCGGCTATCTAGAAATTTAAAACCCGACCGCGAATGATATTATCTTTTCACCCGATAGACCAGCGCACGCGGAGTTACTTAATATCGAGTGCACGCGCACTCAACAACCGGTGAAGCGTACTGAAAACGTCATTTTGCACTTGCGTACAGAACACTTGAACGACGAGGAAAAGGCAAACTTAATTACTCTATGTTCTCGTTATGCAGATGTAGTGATGGGTTCATGAAAAAATTCTCCACGTGAGAATATTCTCCAATCGATAATATTCTGGCATTTTCTCTTTAACAGAGAATATTCTCAGAGCAAGGAGAATTTGTCTCCTTTTTTGAAGAACAACAGACCTTGACCGAGGATCCCAACAAGTGGGTCTTAAAATGAACATGGAAAAGACGAAAATTATTATGTCGAAATCCCTTGTCTACTACGGTACTACGATAGCAGTATTGTGTAAAATAAGTATATTTTAAAAACATACATATTAATTATTACATAACAATTATTATTACGTCTTTTTTGCGTTAACCCCGTGAGTAAAAATGTCTTTAAAATGTTTCCACTGCAATATTTTTTGAAATATTTTATGTAGATACGTTTTGATTTGTTTCGTTCTTGAATTTACATCGGCGCTAGTGACAGGCCTTACAAAAATCTTACTCACTAATAGAGTCTAAGTGCTGTTCTGTCTCTCTTGGGGCGACCTAAGAATGGCTTGATTTCCTTGGTTGTTTCGGGGATTGGATACTTCATTATAGCTGCAATTTTATCAGGATTTGGTTTCACACCATCCTTACTGATTATATGCCCGAGATAAGCCGTCTCAAGCTTCAAAAATTCCAATTTATTCATTTTAATCTTGAAGTTTGACTCTCGAAGTCTCTGAAATACCTTTTCCAGGCTTACAAGCAAAGTCTGGGATAAATTTTCGGTAGTAACCGAAAATTTATCGCAGACTTTGCTCGTACCACCAAGCCCCTAACCCAGTATCTTAAGAAAGGCAGAAAGATCACACTTGATCCCGAACCCTGAGTAGGGTTTTACACCTCTCGAAGCAGTGGACGTAACTGCTTCGAGAGGTGTAAAACCCTTCTCATCAATGACCCAATCCTCCAATATCCAGATTTCACTAAGGAGTTCAATCTTGCAACCGATGCTTCAAACGTAGCGATTCGAGCCGTGCTATCACAAGGACCAATAGGTTCAGGTAAACCTGTTTGTTATGCTTCCCGAACCTTAAACGATAGTGAAATGAACTATAGCACTATCGAATAGGAACTTCTAGCAATAGTATGGGCCACAAAATACTTCAGGCCTTATCTATTTGGAAGTAAATTTAAAGTACTGACTGACCACAAACCCTTGGAGTGGATGATGAATTTGAAGGAACCAAATTCACGTCTCACTAGATGGCGATTAAAACTGAGCGAATATGACTTTACTGTACAATACAAGAAGGGCAAAATTAACACCAATGCTGACGCTTTTTTCGAGTAGAAATCCACCTCGGTGACACTAAATCGCTAATGGAAGAAATAGACGAACTACATTTCATGTTAGGTAATCTTGCGGAGACCGTACTAACCAAACCAAACGCCTCGACCGAGACAGTACATACTAGCAACGAACATCCTTTACTCGAAATCCTATTTACTGAGGAACCACTAAATAGATTTAACCGACAGATATGTTTGACTGTAGTCAATGACGTTAAACGAAAAGCTATCGTGACCAAACCGTTTGATACTACACACGCACAAGTATACAACTGTCAGAATCCAATCTTGAAGAAGATGTAATTAACGCTATAAAGGAATTTGTGAACCCTAAAGTTAGAACAGCCCTCTTAATCGCAATGTACTCTATCATTCCAATCCTTCAAGATAAATTTAAAAGATCATCAATGAAACTAGTACTCGCTAAATCTGAAATCGAGAACGTAAAAGAATATCTTCGCCAACAAGAGATACCACGATCGCCATTACCATGATGGTAAAACTAACCATCGCGGCATCAATGAGTGTTATCTGGCTTTATCCCGTAAATATTACTGGCCTAAAATGAAGGATCAAATCACAAAATTCATAAATGAATACACCATTTGTGGTCAAGGCAAATATGACAGGAACCCCGTTAGACCACAATTCAATGTTGTACCTCCAGCCACTAAACCTTTCGAAATAGTCCACATGGACCTCTTTACCGTCCAATCAGAGAAATATGTTACCTTCATAGATGTCTTCACAAAATACGGCCAAGCTGAACACCTGCGTGATGGCACTGCCTTAAGTATACTTCAAGCTTTATTGCAATTCTGTACCCACCATAGGGTGATAATGGAACAGAATTAACCAATCAGCTTTTCTTAGAGTTCACAAGATTGCATAAAATTTATCATCATAGGATTCTACCCCATTCACCTAATGATAATGGCAACATTGAAAGATTGATTGACGACCCGTCTGGTGTAGTGGTCGAGAAATCGCCTACTACGCAGCGGGTGCGGGTTCGATCCCCGCACAATACAAACATTTGTGTGCATGAACATGTCTGTTTGTATTGGTCTGGGTGTTTTCTATTTATATCCTGTATGTATTTACAAAAAAAAAGTATTTAAGTATTATATCCGTTGTCTGGCACCCATAACACAAGCTTTGAGTAGCTTTCTTTGGGACTAGATGGCGATGTGTGGGAATGTCCAAAGGATATTTATTTATTTATTTCATTCGACGATCCTTGAACATCTTAGACTCTTGAAACTGCAGCATAAAGAAGAACCAATAGTAAACCTAATGCCATATGCATTCATAGCCTATAACAGTTTCATCTACAGCTTCACGAAATGTAGACCATTTGACCTACTAACAGGACACTTTGATCCACGAGACTGTTTAGAAATCGACATAACACAACATCTATTACAACAATACCTACAAAATCATAGGGAGCAGATGATAAAGGTTTATGATATCGTAAATAATACATCCCTAGCAAATCGTACAGCCTTAATAGAAACCAAGAATAAGGATATAGAACCTGAAATACAGTCTGCAGCCGAACAACAGATATTTATAAAAAAATCGTTAGCTAGTCGTCAGAAGTAAGCCCCTCGCTACACACATGATAAAGTTTTAGCAGATTTGCCGATTCATATATACACTTCAAAAAAACGTGGCCCCGTGGCTAAATCACGCCTTAAACGTATCCCTAAAGCAGTAAAATTGTTGCAGGACACTTCTAACAATGATCCTTCGGATCATCCAGTCTCAAGAAATAAGACTTGAAAGCTTAGCTGACGGATTAGAACTTCTACCGTACAAACTTGGACCTTTGAGATTGACAACTCATTATCATACGTTCATTCAATATGTAAAATTGAATGACATGGAAGACAGAGTTGACTCACTACAGATTCAATTAAAAGGTTCTTCGGTAAAGGTAAATCGACTATCCAACCACACATACTTATTACTTGAGACACAAATCGACTACTTAACTGACAAACTTGGCAATGTAATAAAGCAATTGAAATCTTTAGAATCAAACAAAGTAAATCGAGGTATTGTAGATCTATGGCCTTGGGTCAATTATAAAGAGCATAACTGGTAATTTGGATCACACTGATGCTGAAAGATATAATAAAGCAATCAGTCTCTTAAAAGAAAATCAAGATAGAGTAGTCTCTGAATTTAATACTAAAATTACTCCAATCTTATCTTACAAACAGATCTCAAGTAGTAAAAAAAAAGTAAAGATTGATAATTCTCAAAGCAGTGCTTTGCCTATTACGTACGGTGTTCCCCAAGAATCCATATTCGGACCACTCCTATTTTCAATTTATATAAATAATATTTAAGATCTGGGACTTCGTGGCCATGTTACATTATATGCGGATGATATATGCCTCTTTTACTACGGACCTAATGTACTGATGTAATGATGTTATCCAACAAGCAAAAGAAGATTTGAATGTCTTGTCCGAGTGGTTCCAATATAATATTTTAACAGTCAATGTCTCAAAATCTGCTACATTATATTTAAACCAAACAAATTAATGAAATCTTCATAGAACAAAAAACTTGTGAAAGATAACTTGGATTGAGAATGGATAGTTGTCTTACGTGGAACAAGCAAATCGATTTTTTTAAAATCAAACTCTCTGTACTTATCTGGTCGTTTCGTAGTATTAGTCAATGCATCCCTAGGAAATTACGCTCCAATATTTATAATTCTCTTGCTAAATCACATTTACTATACCTTATTGAAATTTGGGGCACAGCCGGTAAGACAAGGCTACAGGAGCTTCAAATAATGCAAAATAAAGTTATAAAGGCACTTTTTCGTTACCCCTATCGAACACCTACCGAAAAAATTTTCAAGGAAACGAAATTTATGAACATAAAACAACTTTACAGTTATAGTACTTGCCTTTTTATTCGAAAAATTATTGATAAGAACATCCATTCCAACATAACTTTCACCAAATAATCTCAGATTAACAAACGCAGTCTTCGTAAGCCAAGATTACTAATTGTCCTGCCAGGGCACGTACAAATTATGCCAAAAAAACATTACTTTTGAGGGAGCAAAACTTTACAATAACCGACCCTCGTATATAATACACTAGCTGTGCCCGCGACTTCGTCCGCGTAGAATAGTGACTTTGGGTATTTTTTAAAATTATTTAAGCTAATTATTTTACAAATAAGATATACTGTTAATATGTTGCAGCAATATTCTCAAATAATAGCATTCAGTTTTAGACGGATGGACGTTGTAGACGTGGCAGACTGCCGAGAAAGCTGAGTCCTTTTTCTAAGCATTCTACTAATTAATTCAGTAGATACTTTTTTATCAGAAAATATAATTTGGTAGGTAATTAAAAAATGGTGAGGAGATAAACAAAACTTAACAATTTTGTCATAAAAAATGTCCAAAACGTCAAAGCTTTGTAGAGATACAACAAAACAATACCCAATTACAATGAAATCGAATTTTGCATTAAGATTGGTAAATATAAATTAAGTCAACCAACCTATTAATTAAGCATTAACCTAATGTAATCAATCACTTTACAGAGAATAAGAAGAACATTATCAAATCAAATTACCTACTACAAAATCAAATTATAAAACACGTTTAGATATAATACCTACCTCCTACCCACTTTAAATGGTACTTATTACTAAGTCAAGAAAAACTTTTATTACATGCTGAAATGTTGCTTATACCTACCTGAGTTACTTATACCTACATGAATCAGAAGAAAGAATAACAAAAGTAATTACCTACTGAATCTATTAAACTTTATAATTAATAGATGCATTCAAAATTGAAACCTACTCAATGGCGAAAAGAAAACTTTAACCTGCATACGAGGGTCAAACTGAAAGTTCTTAGAAAATCAAAAACTGATTACATTAGCCAGTTATTAGTTTTATTATATCTTTTCAAAATATTGTCCATTGACGTCAATACACCGCTGCATGCGATGGAACCACTGGGAAAAGCACTTTGCCCACTCGTCCTTAGGGGTCTCTTCAATGGCATCGCGATACGCAGCCACCGCTTCTTCAGCATTCATAAACCGCTTTCCTTTAAGTTTTTCTTAAATTTTTGGAAATAAATAAAAATCACAAGGCGCGAGGTCGGGGCTATACGGCGGGTGACCCAGTAATTCAACGTTTGATGTCGCCAAATAGTCGATCGTTCGCTTGGCGGTGTGCGACGAGGCGTTGTCGTGGTGAAGGAGGATCCTACTGCGAGGTCGTTTCTCTCGAACTTTTTCCAAGACAAGTGGCAAACAATTGGTAGTGTACCATTCTGCAGAAACTGTTTTTTGATCCTCTAACACAATTGTTGCGAAATGACCTATCCTTCCAAAGAACGAGGCCACCATTTTTTTCCCGCACTTCGATCTCTCTTCACTTTAGTTGGCAACTCCTCGAAAGGAAACACCCACTGAGCAGATTGTCTTTTGGTTTCAGGATCATAACAGTAAATCCAGCTTTCGTCACCTGTTAGTATGTCGAACACAGCATTTGCGTCACCTCCGTTAAATCTTTCAATCATTTTACGGCACCAATCCACACGATGGAGTTTTTGAGCCTTAGTCAAATTATGAGGTATCCACCGGGCGCAAAGCTTCCTGACCGCTAAATGTTCGTGGAGGATTTTGTGCACTTGACTCATACCGATGCCTAAGCTTGTCCGAATCTGCTGATAGGTCATTCTTTTGTCAG
The DNA here is from genome assembly GCA_963924145.1 of Pyrausta purpuralis. Lineage (NCBI taxonomy): Eukaryota > Metazoa > Arthropoda > Insecta > Lepidoptera > Crambidae > Pyrausta > Pyrausta purpuralis. The sequence continues at coordinate 19,775,155 of OZ001652.1, read as the reverse complement.
TCTCTATCATACGCCGCACAACACAGATGTTATTTTCAGTCGTCGCCGTAGAAGGCCGTCCCTCACGTACATCATCAGTGAGATTAGTGCGACCACGTTTAAACTCATTAAACCAGTTGTAAACAGTCGCACGAGATGGGGCTTCATCGTGAAAGGCCAATCGTAGTCTATCATAACTTTCTTGTTGACTTAAATGACATAAAAAATCATTGCACGAAAATTTTCTCGTGTTAAATTCATGTTGACGTGACACAGACAATTTTCAATTTGCCGCCAAATCGTAAAACAAATGACAAATGAATGAAATATATACTCAGTAATATTGGCAAAGAGTTCTATTTTCAAATTTTTGAATATTTTTTTTATTATATTGTTTATAAGTGGCCAGTTCTAAGAACTTTCAGTTTGACCCTCGTAAGTAATTTAATCATATAATATATATATAATCATAATAATCTTTAATCTGAAGAAATAATTTTAACCAAAAGTATTACTGAATCTACCTAATAGAAAATATCTGCAACCAAATAATGAGCTCAAGTCCTTTACCACTCAGTAGCGACAGGAAAACTATGTACCTATTACGCGCTGGAGTTATGTAAAAACTGTGATAGCTCCTAAGATATTTATTGAAATCAAATGATATAAAGGGCAACTTTGTTCTAAATGACATGCTCGTGATGATGAATCTATTTATTTTGATAGGAATAAATACCTGTGTGTATAATACACCTCTAAAAATAATGCATTATATTTTTACAAATTTTTTAACATAAAAAAAGGCTGTAGTAAGTCAACCATAAAAGATAGACATATGCTGTCGCGGACTTTATTATAGAACTCTTGATGCTAAACAATCCTGTCATACATGATTTTTGTGTAACTTAAGCGGTTTCCGCAGCGTACGCAGCGGAAGCTCTCAAAAGGAATATCTTTCTCCCGTTTTCGCAACATTTTTCATTGCTGCTGTGGTCTTATGAGTCGTATCTTTATGTTATATAGCCTAAAGCCTTCCTCGATAAATGGACTATCCAACATAAAAATATTTTTTTCAAATCGGGCCAGGAGTTTCTGAGATTAGCAGGTTTAAACAAACAAACAAACAAACAAACTCTTCAGCTTTATAATATTAGTATAGATAATTTTGTATTTATAAAGTATATGTATTCTTTGTATGTTTATTTTTTTTTTGATTATGTATCTTATTCTATATCTGTGTAATATTAGTATGTTTATGTTAGTGCATTTTACTTCTTTTTTTACCACTCTTCTCACATATTATTAACTAGCGGTTCCCTGCGACTTCGTCCGCGCGTTTTGAGTTTGCTCCCTCCCCTCCCGTCGCAGCGTGATGTTTTATATCCTAAAGCCTTTCTCAATAAATAAGCTATCTAACACAGAAATATTTTTTCAAATCGGTTCAGCAGTTCCTGAGATAAGCGCGTTCAAACCAACAAACTCTTCAGCTTTATAATATTAAGTATAGATTAGCGCAAGCGCACGTTGTACTTAAGCTGCGAACATTATTTTGGTGCGGAGTTATGTTAAAACTGTGATAGCTCCTAAGATATTTATTGGAATCAAATGATATAAAGGGCAACTATGTTCTAAATGAAATGCTCGTGATGATGAATGTATTTATTTTGATAAGAATAAATACCTGTGTGTATAATAGACCTCTAAAAATGATGCATTATTTTTTTACAAATTGATTAACATAAAAAAGGTTGTAGTAAGTCAACCATAAAAGATAGACTTATGCTGTCGCGGACTTTATTTTAGAACTCTTAATGCTGAACAATCTTGTCATACATGATTTTTGTGTAACTTTAGCGGTTTCCGCAGCGTACGCAGCGGAAGCTCTCAAAAGGAATATCTTTCTCTCGTTTTCGCAACATTTTTCATTGCTGCTGTGGTCTTGTGAGTCGTATCTTCATGTTATATAGCTTAAAGCCTTCCTCGATAAATGGACTATCTAACATAAAAATAATTTTTCAAATCGGGCCAGTAGTTTCTGAGATTAGCGCGTTCAAACAAACAAACAAACAAACTCTTCAGCTTTATAATATTAGTATAGATTTGAAATTGTATAATAGCTTTCAATCTAAACTATTCCATTATACAGGCTGGCCAAAAAGTAATGGATCAAACGAAACGAGGGGATAGCTGGGGTTATTTGCAGAAAAAAAATGTTCTACAGTGGGTGTCTAATGTGAACGCTACAGAAGTTATGATTTTTTTTTTGTATTTTTTTAAAAATATGATATTTTTCCACCTTTAGTTATTAATAATACCTAAATGTGACATCCTGTAAGTTTTTTTTTTGTTTTCATCTCATTGCTAGCAACCAAACAATGTATTAAACATGCTTTTTGTGGTTGTGTATGACGTGTATTTAAAAGAAAGAAATAAAATTTACGATTTATTTTTTTCACTCTGAAAACAATTCTCTTACGTTTGCCTGCACTGTGTAAAAAAATGTTCTACCGAAAAGTCAACCTGTATTAGAGAAAATAGCGTCCTTAATAAGGATTCTAAAAAGGTATAACACATGACTATTTGTACCTCTCATAACTTCCTAGTACGATTTTTCGTAGTAAGGGTCGTATTACCGAAACCCTTGTTATTGTTGTAAATTGGTAATAAATCCCTAAAACTCGCTCTCTTGCACACCGACGCGGCCATTGCAGCATGCAGTTATCCCCTTGTTTTGTTTGATCCATTACTTTTACTAAAATTACGAACTTTACACATAAATTACATATACTTTTCACAAATTTACAATGTTATAGTAGACAATGAGTTACGTTATATCATACTACGAACTAAATCATAGTTAAGGCTTGGTGATGATGATGCATGTTAAACCCTACTCTTATTTTATAAGTGTTTCATTTTCATGTAAGTGACTAAATAAAGTATTTTTTGAAAATAAAGTCTTTAAACAAAAAAATATCATATAAGCATAAATAAAGAATGGATAGCCAAACATAATAATATTTTAACACAGCTGGTAGAAAATCAAAGTAAACTCAATACTACTCTTGAACTAATATTAGACAGCAATGCCTACAAAGAAAATAGTCTGACCAAATATGCCAGACTTGTTCAGCTTTTAGAAGTATTAAGTGAAAATATTGAGAACTTCGCTCAGGAATTAAGAGGAATTAGGCTAGAGAATAGTTTAGCCTTTATTCGTGCATCAAGCACGCATCATTCTATGATAGATATAGATACTTTAAATTCAATGATAATTAAACTTAAAAATACTTAGGGCGGCTTGCACAACGATCCCTTAATGCAATTAGGGACCCTTTAAACGTATTTATCTCACTAATCACGATTAGCGTCTTGCATAACGAAAATTAAGCCCCTAAATACATTTAGCGAACTGTCAAAATTAAACGGACAAAACCGGCTATTTAGCGCCGCTAAACGTGTTCAGCGGACGCCATCTTTGAATGCCAGCTGATTTGTCGTGGTGTTTATTGTGCTGTGTTTGCGGTGTGTGCAGTTATTTTCAAGTTTATAATGGATTTGTGGGAATCCTCAGATGATGATGAAGAGATAATTGAATTTATAGTTCGACCTATTACTGCAAGACAACTTTTTCCAAGATCGGATTTATTTAATATGCTTTCAGACGAGACATTCGTCCGACGATTTCGTTCGACTAAAGCAACAACAGTGATGTTACTAGACCAAATCGAATCAGGTATAAAATACAGGATTGATAGTTAAGCCTTAGATAAATTCTTCTTTATTTGCTATGTAAAATGCCCTATCTTTTTTTTTTTAAGATCATAAAATAAAGCGGTATCTACATTTCGTTTCAGAGCGACTGCTGTAACTCCTATGAATCAGTTACTGTGTACCTTGCGATTCTACGCTACTGGCAGCCAATTGATAACTTGTGGTGATATGATATGATATGATTTGTATATTGTGGCCATTACGAAGTAATAAAAATAGCACGTTTCACGATTTTTTTTATCTGCGTAATAAATTGTTTATTTTAATTACTTAGTTAAGGTGTATTTTAAAATATGAAATCTACTAGGTATTAATAAGATTAACAAATGATACAAATACCTAAAAACCTTAAAACAAATATCGACATACCTTACACGTATTGCAGTATTTTTTAACCGATTTCAAAAAAGGAGGAGGTTATCAATTCGACTGTATGTTTTTTTTTGTATGTATGTTACCTCATATCTCAGTCGTTTGTCGACCGATTCGAAACATTTTAGAGATGCCTACTTAGAGAGTATACCTTCTAGTTGGTCCCATTTTTTTCAATTTGGGATCTGATGATGGGATCTTGGTGTAATCGAGGGAAACCCTCAACTTTCAAAAGCACGTATAGTATTTCTTTACTTGAATCTTAATGTTGACATGTTGTTACGTCTAATAGTCAACATCTTGTGGGGCTGAGCTGATGGTGGAACTCCTTAACGCTTAGGAGTTCAGTGATTATAATGAGAGAACTTATAATAGGTAGTTTGTAGCTTCTTAAAAAACAGAGTCATAAGGTATCCCCCCATTCTCCTGCAATCTCTAAAAATGAAGAAATAAAATGAACTTTAAAAAAAAGTTGACATTTTTTCAAAATGTCCTCCTCCCTCCGAGATACAAACACGTGCTCTTTTCCGCAAGTTATTCTTCAAAGAAATAAGCACGTTTCTTTGAGCTTGAATCTCTTGAAAAGCCGTAATGATCCGGTTTCGCAAATCACTAACACTCGTGGGTTCACTCACAAACACTCGTCGCTTGATCTCGCTCCACAAATAAAAGTCCACGGGCGTAAGGTCCGGGGACCGCGGAGGTCAGGGCACGGGCCCGCCGCGGCCGATCCACCGCGCTCCGAACTCGCCGTTTAGGTACGCGCGCACTGCATTGTGGTAATGGGGCGGAGCACCGTCATGTTGGAAGTACAGCGACTGGAGATACGCGAGGGGCACGTCGTCCATTATGGTCGGCAACATCTCCTGGAGAATAGCTAAATAGCTTGCACCCGTCAACCGCCCTTCGATGAAATATGGGCCGATGATAGGGTCGTTAAACACACCTGCCCATACATTGAGTGAAAAACGGTGTTGGTAGGAGTGCCGCTTTGACAATTTTGGATTCACGTAACTCCAGTAGTGTTCATTGTGGCTGTTGAAAACACCGATCCGAGTAAACAAACATTCATCGGTGAACAAAATGTTAGCGTTTGGGTTTGCTAACACCCACTCGCAGAACGACACTCGCGTCTGTCTGTCACTGTCACTGAGCTCCTGCACTTTGCGGTAGTGAAACGGGTGCATGACCGATGAAATTATTTTCCATATGCAGTACTGGCTCACGTGGAAATGTCGGGCTCCTTCACGGGTACTGCGTCGCGGGTCTTCTTCAAAATACTGTACGACATCATCGTACAGATCTTGTGGGTACGAGACCCCCGAGCGTCCTTGTGCGTGAGCCGGGGTGCGGAACTGCCCATGGTCTAACAGCCTCTGCCAGGCTCCCAACATGGTTTCGTGCGAAGGTTGGCGCTCATTAGGGTATAACTCCCTGTACAAACGTAATCCAGCCGCTACGTTCTCGCCTGACATAATGTACGCTCTCACAATTAGATACGCTCTAATGGTGAGAGCGTACATTATGTCAGGATTGGAGTACTAATACGCCATCTCGATATTCGTCACTTCACTTTAAACTAAACACAAGTGCGGAGGTCGCGTGTGCCGGTGACCTTGCGTGACACAACCTTGACCGTTTAAGATTCGCGACGGACTGAGTTGAGGTCAATGATGGCGCGGGCGGGCGGGGGATGCGCGTGAGACTCCACCCGCCCGTTCATTCATGAAGGGAGTGCTGGCCAGCTTCGAGCTTAGACGCGAGTTTGCCGAAAGAGAAAGAAACGTCTTTTGTCGGCAGGTTGTGTAATTTGTTTTCATTCATAGTTATTCCTTCCGTACGCCAATATTACGCGACCAAATCAGGTGGATTTTGGTTCCGTTAATGTTGGAATGATAATGATTACTATTTGAATTGGTAGGACTTTTATGGTGCATATTTTTTACGGAATGTTAGGGACCTTTTAAATAAATTTCTCATAAGAAAAAAAAAATTAATCGTTGCATTCGATGTATATCGATATCTGAGTATGTTAGTTAATTTTCTCGGGTAATTAAAAAATCACGGTGTATAGACTGCCAGGCATAATCATAGCTACAGCTGTATTGCATAATATAGCTATTGCACAAAATGAGGCAGTACCCCCTGAAGATCCAGATTACCCAGTAATTGAAGAAATATCTCTAGGAAATACTGTGGGTGGTACTAGTCAGCTAAGTGGTAGCCGTAATTTAGAAAGGAGGGTTTTACTTGAGCAAAATTTTGCAGCCCTATTAACTGAAATTGCACTAACATAGGTACTAATATATTTTGTAATGGTATTTAATAATAAGCAGTTTCTTTGTTTAATAATTTTAATGAAATCATTTCTTACACTCATTTTTTATCTTAAGATCTAATAATAAAAGCTTCTTTTCCCACATTTTTCCTTTTGTTCCATTTCCATTTCTAAGTATTTTTTCTGAAGTTGTACCAGCTCTAGTTTGGCTTCAGACAGTTTTTGGAAGCTCTGATTTACAGTTGATTTTAGTTTGTTTCCTCTGTGAGCTGAAATATGAAAGCATAACATTTTAAAAAAAAGGTATACAAACATACATGTTTGTACAACATACAGGTTTAATACCCACACACATACTTTAAAAACCGGAGTAATAAACAAAAAACCTACATTTATTTTTAAAAGGCAGCAAATGTACAATTGTGTGAATGGTAATTATCTAAGTATGTAGAAGTACCTACACAGGAATACTAATTTCCTATGTATAATAAGTACTTACTAGTTAAGATATAGATAGTACTTATATTGGTCTCATCATCATCATTTATTTAATGCAAAAAAATACACAGAAGATAGATAATTTATTACAAAAATTTACATCTTTTGTTACATGTAATTATATACTTAATTGAGAGAGCATCTTCTTTTTTCTTACGCAGAATTTGCACTCTTGACTGTACAGGAGTGTTCAATAATGTTGTTTTATCTATATCTATCACATTTTCCATATTAGCGGTTGATTCTGGTTCAATATCTGTAATATGACAGTAAACAGTCAGTGAGTTAAGTTTTGGAATATATAAACTCTTCATTTCACTCTTAATTCATTTATAACAGAGGTGAACATTGTAACAGATTAGCTGTCATCTTATCTAGTGTGCTCTTAGAAATAGTTTCCTCTTCTATCGGCTTAATTCTCTCTTCTACTGGCAAACTCAATTGATACTGCGACATCAGTTCAGTGTCATTATCATAAATAGTATAGAGACCATCAATTTGAAGCTCTGTTAACTTTTTTATTGAGTTCAAGGGATCATCTTCCTTTGGAAGATTAGGAGGGCTACCACCTAAACAATTAAAAAAAATATAATTTAAATAAATTTATAAAGATACAATCTAAATAAAAACAAATTGAATATACAAACCTGTTCCCATAATAGCCTTTTCGGCCTTGTTCTCTTCTTTTTTTGCATTCCTTAACTAGTTCTTCAAAACCTTTTTGACAAAGCTCCTTTGGTTGGTTTACTGTCACCGCGACTTGTTCCCAATTTTTTCCATTTTCTTCTATAGCACTCACCAAAGCATTTCTGTGCATAGGATCTAGAATATAGAAATTACAATTAACTCAAAGACCGCAACACAAGGAATATTCAACACTTAACAGAACAGCCCACTTGTTTAGACCATTAGCCATGTTGTGCTAACGTATTATGTTTTAATTAAGCCATACTTTGACAATGGGCATTGGATATTGTTAATTATTATAATATTGATTTTAATAAATTAAATTAAGTGTGTACTCACTTCTTAACAACATCTTTGCCTGAGAGTGTTGCTTTTTAATCTTACTTTTTACGTTTCTGTAACAACTTATTAGGTTCTCCGATGTCCGATGCAGGTTACTGGTATTTGTGTTAAATACTTCGGTTATTTTTACCCACGCGTTATGTTTGTCACTTTGCTTCACACTATCAGTTTGTTTGCATTCTATTATATAGACATAAGGCTTGATGGATTGAAAAGTAACAATTAATCTTCTTTTGAAAAATTAGGAGCACGAGTTCTCGTCTGTTTGGTAGATTTCTCAGCCATTATTATTTAAATATACGTAAAATATTTTTAATACCACGGTAACAAACAAAGACGCAAGTTTCAATTTCAAATAAAATGAACTGTACGTCGTACCTGTTTTTTTTGTATAGGTTTTACGGCTTTGGACGTCGTCCATACAGCCTATTTTCAGTATTCCAAGTCTTCATCTTTTATATTTCCCAATTTTCTTTTCAGATTTCCATCAGTGGGTGAGTGGAGTTACATCTTTAATTTATATCCAGCGATGTGTATATTCTTCGTTATTAAATATCTTCGAATGTAGCACGAATATATTGATACAGATCTTCGTAAGTATTTTCATTTTCTAGAAGAGATGGCAGGAGGTGGGGTATTTCCTGATTTTTATACTGCATCATTAGGCCATCTACCAATAGGAGCCTTGGGATTGCGAAGGCGGCAGTGAAGAATAAGATGTTCCAGAGTGCCAACATGTGAGTTACAAAACTCACACATATTTGAGGAAACCAGCTTGATTCGCTTTAAGTGAGCAGGGAGTTTTCCGTGGCCAAGCCTTAATCGATTTATAGTTGTTATGAATTTTCTTTCAGGCGACTTCAAATTGAAGTACCAGGGTTTTCTGGGAATGGTTTTTTGAATTTGTGCGTACCACTTTCCTTTATGAGTCTTTGTTTCATTCCATTCTTGATGCCAATGAGCAAACATTCTCGTTTTCAAAATCGTACAGTAATCTGATGGTGGAACAGGAGGTGCTGGATATTCTGTATGAGTCAAATGTGGAATGTCTATTTTCATCAGGCCGTCAACAATCTCATTTCCTGTAATCCCTGAGTGTGAGGGAACCCACATGAATTCAATCACTTTGTCTTCAAGGTACAAAAGTAATTCTCTGATCTTCATTATGTACGTGTTGTTTTTAAATGAAATACGAGCATTCTGGAGACAAGTTACAACACTCAAGGAGTCGCTGATAATCAGAAAATATCTATGGCTACTTATTCCTCCAATATATTGCAAAGCGGTATATATGGCGTAAGCTTCAGCTGTAAATATGGATGCGTTATGATCTAACGTAAAACATCGGCCAAATTTAGCTTTTGGATCGTAATAGGCTGCTTTTGTACTCTTATCAGTTTTGGATCCATATGTATAAATCCTGAGATGTTCCGGTTTTTCAATGTTAACAAATTCTAAGAATTCATAGTTGTTTGTTACTGTCTTCGTGTAGACCTTAGGTTGTGTAGTGTTGACCTCTATTGTACTTAAATCCCAATTATCCCTATGGTCTTTGCATACACATATATTTTTAAGCTCATTAATATGTTCACATTGTAATAGTCTATTATCCTGATATAAATGAAGGTAAAGTGAATTACTAAGAATCTTTATATAAAGTTTTTCAGTTAGATATTTAAGCCTAATTAAAATAGGTGGAATCCCAGCCTTTATCTCTAAGGAATTTATAGGAGTGGAACAGAATGCTCCTGTTATAATTCTTAACCCTTTGTTTTGCAACACTTCTATTTTTCTGAACAAATAATCACTTATGTATTTACCAAAAACTACTAAACCGTAGTCATAATGGCTTCTTACAATAGCCTTAAAGATACAATTCAAAATTTTTGGGTCCATTCCCCATGTCACGCTAGCTAAATGCCTCATAATATTTACAGTCTTTTGCATTTTATCTACAACTTTAAGTACATGCGAATGAAAAGTTAATTTGGTGTCAAAAATTAAACCTAAAAACTTCTTCTCAGGAACTAATTCGATATTTACAGAGCTATATACAATATTTACAGTATCGTGACTATCAATTTTATTACTAAATATCATAGTAGAACTTTTACTTGGATTAACATCCAGTTTGAGTCTGTCTTTATAGTACATATGTAATTGACGCAAAGCTTCATTAAGAGTTAGTTCAGCTTGTAAAAGATTTCTATTTGAAGTGTACAACACAATATTATCAGCATACTGAAGAACGGATAATCTAGGGACTGAGATAAATCTATGTAATTGAGCCGTGTAAAACACGTACATCAAAGGTGATAGAGTGGCCCCTTGAGGGACTCCTTTATAAGCAAGCTTTGGACCATGCAAAATGTTATTGAATTTAAAAAAAACTTTACGTGAATGGAAAAAATAAAAAATCCATTTGGAGACTCTGCCTGGGATGTTATAACTATGCAGGATCTTAACAAGCGTAGGTAAATCTACAGAATCAAATGCTCCGCTTACATCTAAAAAAGTACTTAGTAAATAACTGTTACTTACAAATGACTCCTGAATATCACCTGTAAATTTTAAAAGGCTATCAATAGTACTTCGACCTTTACGGAATCCAAACTGATCATGAGGGATAAGTAATCTAGATTCAGCGTATAATTCTAACCTATTTTTTAACATATTTTCGAAAATCTTTCCAATGCATGAAGATAAAGAAATCGGTCTATAGGAATCTGCGAACTGAGGATCCTTTTCCGGTTTTAAAATTGGGACTATAGCCATAGTTTTCCATGAGGAAGGTATTATACCGGTTGACCATAAATCATTAAAAATCTTTAATAAAATGGATTTAGCTGCAGAATCTAAACGCTTGATCAGAACATAAGGAATATCATCTAGTCCGGGAGATGTGTCTCTTCTACTATTTAGTGACAAATGAAATTCAGAAAGTGAGAATGGAGAAATTAAATGTGTATTCAGCTCGTTAAAATTAAAAATATGATCAAGATTACTAGAGTTAGCAGAAGGGTGATCAGGAGCAATTTTATCAAAAAAATCTGTCAAAACTGATCGTCTTTAGATTTGATAGAGCCAATTTTCCTGTTCAATATTTTAATAAATCTCCACAACCTGCTGATTGGAGTATTTCTATCAAAACTGCTACACAAATTCTTCCAACTCAATGCTTTTTGTTGCTTGATGATCAACCTTTTCAATGCATCTAGTTTTTTTATACAGGATGTAATTTTCTATTGTTGGGTATCGTCTGTACATAAAAAGAGCAAGTTTGGCTTCCTTAACAGCGCCGGAACACGTATCGTTCCACCACGGCATGGGTTTATGATGACTACGGCTATCTGTAGCAGATGATTTGTAAATTGGAATAAATTCCTCTTTTAATCTTTTTAAAATATAACAAAATTCGTCAAAGGCCAATAAGGGATCTTCATATGAAACCAAATGATTAAAAATAGTACTGGACTTAACAGCATATCCAAGCCAGTCTGCTTTATTACACAAAAATTTTACTATATTTCTTGGCTTTTCATAAATTTCACAGGCCATGTTTAATAGAACTATAGTTGGAAAATGGTAGCTGCCTAATGTATCGTCAGTGTATACTGACCACTCAGCTGATGCTGCTAAAATCGGTGATACAAATGTGGTAACTATAGCAGATGCAGAATGATTAGGACGTGGAAGAGTGGTGAGCTGACTATCATTTATATACACATATCGAGTTCATCTAACATGTCATAAACCTGGATGCCTCTGGTTTTGTTTGATATCGACCCAAAAGCAGTGTGATGGGCGTTAAAATCACCCATTACAATAATCGGAGAAGGTAACAATCGAACTAAATTTTTTAATGTATTAATAGGGAAGCGGCCAGGCCGTGGAGGACAGTACACACCTAAAACAGTTAAATAAGAATTATGGTTGATTTTTACGCTAACGCACAATGATTGAATTCTATCAGAACTAGCACTTATAATTTCAGAACAATTCAGGGAGTTTTTACAAACAATAGCAACACCACCGTAGCCAGTGTCACTGTCTCGTCGTAATATTTTATAACCTCTAAATACAATTGTGTCTGATGGTATTAACCATGTTTCGTTTAATATCAATATATCTACAATTTGTCCCGGGGATAAGTGACCGCCCGAAATTTTTTGAATATTTGTACAAAATTAAGGATTATTTCTTTTATATTTGGGAGTTACCGCCTTTGGTTTTTTTTAATGATTTTATTTATTTTTTTAGTAAATACGCGTGACGTGCTGCAGTTTTTTTAAGATATTTTCTAAGTTTTTACATCTTTTTTCATTATTTTTTCTTTATTGACTAGCTAGACTAGACTAGACATCATAGTTTGTCAATTAAAATTATCAAACATAACTAAAATGTAATAAAACATTTATTAATAAAAAAAACAAAGAAAATAACGCCTTTTTTTCAGTTTTTTCAAAAAAAGTCTAATAAATGCCCCTTTAATATCACTTTTTTTAATTTATTAATAAACTACATGATATTCCCTACAATAGCTCAGAACAATGTTTGCTGCTATTTCAAACAAATGCAAAAGTACATTCAGTTGAAATTTGACTCCTACTCGGTAAAAAAGAGCAGTCTTCATAGCTAACTAAACCCACTGTTGACACTGTCAGGCCTGTTAATAACAGGCCTGACAGTGTCAACAGCGGGTTTAGTTAGCTATGAGATAAAAGTATTTTTATTAAATTTGATTATTTTAAAATTAAATTAATGAAAACAAAGTTACAATCAAATTATTATTTATTAAAAAGAAACAGATGATTAATTAATTAAGTTTTCAAAATGACTGCCATCCTTCCAAAATGATTAGCAGTAATGCACGCCAGAGCTCTAAATGACATACTTTTTGTTGTCCTTCTTATTTCAAAATGGTTTGCCGAAATCTCTGCCGCAGCTGGTACGATCCTTTCTTTTAATTGGTTTCTTGAAATTATCGGCACAGCGTAAACCTTTTGCTTCATGTAGCCCCAAAAATTGTAATCCAGTGGCGTTAAATCTGGAGACCTTGGGGGCCATGCCACTGGACCACCCCTGCCGATCCACCTTCGGTAGTTTTCGTTTAAGTACTCTCTAACAGTTAGCACGTAGTGTGCTGGGGCTCCATCTAATTGAAAGTACATGTTTCGCCTTGTTAACAAAGAGACGTCTTCCAACAACAGAGGCAAATCGTTGCGTAAAAAATTGAGCATTACCTCTTGGGTAAGCCGATTTGGCAATTCGAAAGGTCCAATAATTAAGTCATCAATAATTCCAGCCCACATGTTTATCGAAAATTCGCGTTGAAAGGTTGTTTCTCGGACATCGTACGGATTTTCGGCAGCCCAAATGTGCAAATTTCGATGATTCGTTATTCCCGCTCTTGTAAACGTTGCTTCGTCCGTCTGTCAAAATCTGTCTTAAGAAGTTTGGATTAAGTCTGTGCTGTCGTAAGATCCATGTGTAAAACACCAACCTAGGCACCAGTGTGCCTTCATCTCTTAAATTTTGAGCGCGTCGGAAGTGGTAAGGGTGAAGACCTTCTTTTTTCAATTCACGCCAGACTCTCGTTTTTGAAATACCCAGCCTGACTGCTATTCGGCGAACGCTTAACATTGGATCAGCTGTCACTAAACGTAGTTTCTCTTCATCGATGTCCTGACGAACAGCGGGAGCAGGTGGTACAGGTTCTCGTCGTCTTGAAGGTAAACCCAGTCCGCTGATTCGGCGATGTATCGCAATAAATGAGCGATATCCAAGGGCAACCCTATTAGGATATCGTCGTCTGTATTCCACTTCGGCCTGTCTCGCGTTCCCGTTACAAAATCCATACATAAAATGCATGTCAGCAATATGGGAAGGTTCCAAATTAGAAAGTCTAGACATTTTGAAGCCAAAGCCACAAAAAAGCTCACAATGCTTTAAAACTTGAGAGATCACGAAATGCGTAGCGTCACGAGCACAATGAACGATCGACTAAACAAACCAAAGCCGAAAGTACAAAAGGGACGCGCGCTCATCGTGGTAGATAATAAAGACCGGTTCTTTTTTACCTGCGTTATTTTTTGTGTTTTGTTACGAAAAAAGGGTCAGATTCAAGAGTTTGCAATTTGGTGCATTTTTGAAATAGCAGCAAACATTGTTCTGAGCTGTTGTAGGAAATATCATGTTGTTTATTAATAAATTAAAAAAAAGTGATATTAAGGGGCCATTTATTAGACTTATTTTGAAAAAACTGAAAAAAGGCGTTATTTTCTTTGATATTTTTTTTAAATGAATGTTTTATTACATTTTAGTTATGTTTGATAATTTTAATTGATAAACTATGATGTCAGCTAGTCAATAAAGAAAAAAGAATGAAAAAAGATGTAAAAACTTAGGAAATATCTTAAAAAAATAGCAGCACGTCACGCGTATTTACTAAAAAAATTAAAAAAATCATTTAAAAAAAACCAAAGGCGGTAAGTCACAAATATAAAAGAAATTATCCTTAATTTCGTACAAATATTCAAAAAATTTCGGGCGGTCACTTATCCCCGGGACACATTGTATATTAAAGGAACTAAGAAGCTCAGTTACAAAAGGGGTCTTAGGTTTAAGGCTTTGAATATTGTGTTGTACAATTACTAAGGGCTTGTTATGCATCTTTGCAAACCTTTTTTAAGAAAATTTCTTTGATGGTGCTAGAATTTATCGGTAAGCTATTATCTTTATTACAAAGGGTAAGGAGGGTATCAATAATAGCTTTTAAAATCAAATCATTGTTTAAAACATCTGTGATAAAATTTTTGTTATTAATTTCCTTCTTTTCAGTGTTTTTACTTTTAGGTTGATTTTGTTGAGGTCGAGAACCTGTTGCCTTGGCAAATGATTTGTCCAAAGTTGGGAAAAAAGATCCTAGGGTAGTTTTATTCATTATCTTATTTTTATTTTCATTGATCTTTTGTTGTTTGACTGGACAAATCTTTGACACGGCAATATGTTCGCCTTTACAATTTATACAACATGGTTTGTCTTTATTAGTGCAATCTTTGTAAGAGTGAGTCAGTGAACATATAGAGCATACAGTGTTCCTTTTACAGAACTTTGTTGTATGACCAAATGCCATACATTTATAACACTAAACAATGGGTTTCACATATTCTTCAACAGGTACAATGCATAGACCATAGTTCACATGTGTGGGCAGTACATTACCTGAAAAGGTCACTGATACTGTCTGTAGTGGAATGATTCCTTCAGGTCCCCGCTTTGTGAATCGCCGGACCGCCAGGATCTCCTGAGAACTGATGAGCTTGTCAAAAAGGTGCTTGCAACTTAAATCAGTGGGAATGTATTTGATAACACCTGTACATTCTGAAGTAGCAGCAGGAATAAAGGCCTTGATCACATGGGATGACAGAAAAGATGTGTTTGTCAATAAAGAGTTTGCATTCTTTGCATTGTCAAATATAATAGCATACCGCAAAGCATTTACTCGTTTGATTTCCTTCACTCCTTTATTATAGCGACTAAATATATTATATAAGTAGATTGGGTCCTTGTTACCGAATTTAATTAACTCATTGTACTTTGAATATAGACTAGGAATACATTGCCTGGTGAATTGTCTGGGTAACTGCGAATGTGGTTTTTTTTGTAGTATGGAGTATGTTTAGACTCCTCGTCATCGTCTGATAGATCCACTGCTGGGGCGTTGGTTTTTCGTTTTTTAGGGGCCGCACCCCACTTTCGGAGTCCATCCTGCCCCTTTAGCACTTGAACTATTTGAGATTAAACTATTTATAACTATTTTATTTAAGAGCCGAGAAAAATTAAACCTCCCGCCTTGAAGGGTTCCCGCCAAAAAAAACGTCGTACCTGCTGACAGTTTTGACATTGACATGTTTCCTTTTTTATGCGGCTCTTAGACAAATCCCGTTCCCGTTCGCACTAGTTCGTCATCAATTTGATGCTAAACGTCACTAAGACTAAGCGTTATGTAAAACGGAACGCACAATACTGTTTTACCGACGCGTTAATAATGCTTAGTTAAATAGCCATAAAAAAGTTGTCGTGCAAGACATCCACTAAACGTGTTTAAGTTAAACGTATTTTGCCACTAATCATGTTTAGCTAAACGCAATTATCTCGTATTTAAGTTTTACGTTGTGCAAGCCGCCCTTATAGTGATAAAAAAATATTGATCTGGAATTGAGACAATACTATGACATAATCAAACTAGGCTCGTAATACTGCAAGAATCAAATAGTTTTTACATTTAAATTTCCAATCATATCATTTAAAACAGACTACTATCTTCGGCACTCATCATCATCATCATCATAATCTCCCCCACGGCTTTCCACAGCGACCGATCACTAGCGGTCTGCATCCAGTTTGATCCTGCGATGTTTTGAAGGTCGTCTGTCCATCTTGTTGGTGGACGTCCTACGCTGCGTCTTTGGTCGAAGGGTCTCCAATCTAGAACTTTCCTGCCCCAACGGCCATCAGTTCTTCGCGCTATGTGCCCTGCCCACTGCCACTTAAGCTTACTGATTCTCAAGGCTATGTCCGTTACCTTGGTTCTTCTACGTATCTCTTCGTTTCTGATTCGATCTCGTAGAGAAACACCGAGCATAGCCCGCTCCATCGCTCGTTGTGTAATTTTGAGCTTCATTATAAGGCCCATAGTAAGAGACCACGTTTCGGATCCGTATGTCATCACTGGTAACACACACTGATTGGACCTTCGTCTTCAGACACTGAGGTAATTGAGACGAGAAGACGCTCTTGCGCAGTTTCCCGAACGCTGCCCAGCCGAGTTGGATTCGTCGATTGACCTCTTTCTCGAAGTTGGACCTACCCAATTGGATCACTTGTCCCAGGTAGACGTACTCGTCGACAACTTCGAGAGTTGAGTTCCCAATGGATACTGGAGTGGGTACAACAAGGGAACTCTACATAATTTTCGTCTTCTCCATGTTCATTTTAAGACCCACTTGTTGGGATACTCGGTCGAGGTCTTCGAGCATAGTGCCTAGATCATCCAGCGTCTTTGCCACAACGACTATGTCATCGGCAAACCGAAGGTGTGTTATGTATTTGCCATTGACGGAGATGCCGAATCCTTCCCATTCCAGGAGCTTGAAGGCGTCTTCCAATGCCGCTGTAAACAGTTTCGGAGATATTACATCGCCCTGTCTTACACCTCTTTGCAATGGAATCGCCCTCGTCTTCTGTTCCTGTACTCGGACCGACATGGTGGCGTTGTTATATAGACACTTTAACACCTCTATATACCTATAGTCTATGTAACACCGCTGAAGAGACCGAAGCACCGCCCAAGTTTCGATCGAATCAAAGGCCTTCTCATAGTCCACAAAAGCTAAACATAGAGGCATATTATACTCCTCGGACTTCTGTATAATTTACCTTAGCGTATGAATGTGATCTATGGTACTGTAGCCTTTTCGGAATCCGGCTTGTTCGGGAGGCTGGAAGTCATCAAACCTACGTGCGAGACGATTCGTGATGACTCTTGAGAACAGCTTGTAGACATGGCTCAGGAGTGAGATGGGTCTATAGTTCTTCAATAAGGTTTTGTCTCCTTTTTTGAAAAACAACACCACCACACTCCTGTTCCATGCCTCAGGCGTGATGCCCTCTAGCAGAACGGAATTAAAGAGTCTCTGAAGGACTTTAAGTACCGGTGTTCCACCCGCTTTCAGGAGCTCTGCTGTGATTCCGTCCTCGCCAGGTGCCTTATTGTTTTTAAGCTGTTTCAGGGCCATCCTAATCTCGTAGAGGCTGATGTCCGGGATGTCTTCAGTGTAGTGTCGGGTCAGGATAGCTCGTGGGTCTCCGGTCGAGCTATCAACGGGTTTGGCTACTGAGGTGTACAACTGTCCATAAAACCTTTCGATCTCTCTCAAAACCTCTGCTTTCGTCGAAACTGCACTGCCGTCCTCCGTCTTAAGCTTCGTCAACAGGCTTTGCCCAATAGACATGTCCCTTGCAAACACTTTGGAGCCTTGGTTCCGCTCTATTGTTTCTTTAACACTATTCGTGTTAAAGGAACGAATGTCATGTCGCAGAGACATCAATATTCGTCTATTAAGCTGCCTGTAGGTTTGAGCATTAACGGAGGTCTGCAGTGCCATAGATCGACGTTCTGCCATAAGGTCGAGAGTGTGGACCGAGAGTTTTTGAGGTCTATTTTTACGGCCAGGTCTAAAAAACTTAGATCCGACCGTTTGGACAGTTTCTACAAACCCGTTGTTTATTTTGTCCACTGATACGCAATTCTCTAGGCAATCAAAGCGGTTTGACAACTCGAGTTGAAAGCTCTCGGGATTTTGGATATGGGCACGAGTAGGTCGGAGCGTGGACTTCATCAAGCGGGACCTTTCCAATTTGACATTTATATTCAATATGCCTCGGACCATACGGTGATCACTACCGGTTTTTACCCTGTTGATCACGGAGACATCATTGAATAACCGTCTCTTGGTGGTCATGATGAAGTCTATCTCATTTCTCGTCTTGCCATCCGGACTCAGCCAGGTCCACGTCTTCGGCACTGTAGCGTTTTTATTAGAAGAAACAGTATTTTGAGATATCGTAAATAGTAATTTGTTGACTGTTTCTAGTAAGGTTTTCACAAAAAGAGAATTCGGCCTGAGGATTTGAAGCCGGGTGTTTCGTGAACTTGTACCGCAACTCTTAGCCGCTAAACGAAACAGTGTATGAAAGTAAGTGTCATTGATCGCCGTCACCAATTATTATAATTACACATTAGTCTTTTCACTCAAAAACATTATTACTGAATATTTATATAATATAGATAACTTGTGTCCATTTTAGTTGCAGATTCTTCACAATTACTATTTTTAAAACACTTTTATTTTGGTAAACAAGAGGTTTACCAAAATAATATGTCAATGTCACTATACATAACTACATAACTATTATAATTACACATTGTCCTATTAGTCTATTCACTCACAAACATTATCACATTATTTTAGTTGAATATTTTTCACAATTACTATTTTTAAAACACTTTTATTTCGGAGCCCATGTTTACCAAAATAATATGTCAATGTCAATAAGCGGAGATAGTTGATCATCACGCCATACGATTTGCTTTTGGTGTGTGTCCAAAGGATAAACGACTACCTGGCGGTACATTTTCTCCACATCAGCTGCAAGAACATACTTGTATATCCTAAACCGTATTAAAATGGATAACAAGTCGCTTTGTACAGTCGGTCCCACCATCTGTAAATTATTAAGGGATTTACCTGAGGTAGTAGGTGCGCTGGCATAAAATCCACCCGCAGTTTAGTCGTTGAACTACTTTCCCTCAGCACTCCATGGTGAGGAATAAAATAATTAATTTGGTTTTCGTCAATCAAACAGTCAATCAAACAAGTTACCCGAACTTTAAATGCTTACACAGCTTTTCGGTCATTAAGCACGATGAGCTTCCAGAATCAAGGAGCGCGCGCGCAACTTATTCCTTACGAGTATTATTCGCATCATAACACCTGACTAATGCAGTAGATAACTGGACGTCGGACGTGGTGCATGTATTATGTGAATCAATTGCGCTGATATTTGCTGTGTGTGAGCGTCACGGCTGTAGGTATAGATGCGGACGGTTTGGATGATGAATTATCGTTCGAATTCTCACGTTCAGTAGTGTTATCAGCTGAAGATCGTTGTTTAAATTCAGTGCAATGAATCATCGTATGGTGTTTGCGTTTGCATATTTTGCAGCCTGATTTTTTACAGTTAGACGAATAGTGACCGCGTCTGAAGCAATTAAAACATACTTTATAGGTCGGCAATACAGATAATCTTTCAGTGACGTTAAGAGCTAGAATTTGTGGGAAAGTGTTCAAGTTGTGATTATCACTACATCTAGGACAACTTTGGGAAGATGATCTACATGTGTTGGGGTTATCAAGTGATACCATAGCCTTTATTTTTGGATTTTGTTTGGCACATTATGTGTTTGAACCCCGGCGAACAGTTACATTTTGAGACAGTTCTAGCGTTTCGATTAAATCTGCCCTGCTGCGTAAAAAGTCCATAAATTGTGTAAACGAGAATGAAGTCATTTTATCAAAACGACCTTCACATTCTTCCCATTCACGAAATGATTTGGCATCTAATTTTTGGCTGATAATGTGAATCAATAACGTATCCCACCTATGAACAGGCTCTCCTAACGTACTTAGTGCTCGAATATTTTTATTAAGTGTCAATCATGCGTTTTAGTGATGTGAGGACTCCTGTGAAATCTTATCAATATTAAAAAGTGCTGTGACATGATTTTGGATTAACAACCGCTTGTTATCGAATCTTTCACAAAGGAGGTCCCATGCAAGATTATAGTTTTGGACTGAAAACTTAATTGCTTGAATGACGACAGCTGCAGTAAATTTGTTGATTTCGTCAATACTATCGTTATCATGGATGAGCCTAGAAAAGGTGTCGCGAAACTCCAACCAATTATCATAAGCTCCAGTGAATTTGGGTAGCTAAATAGTGGGCAATTTGACCAGTTGAGTACGAGTTAAGCTGCAAGTAGATTTAGTTTCATTTTCATTACTTTTAGCAATTGATTTGATTACACACTGAGCTTGAGCTAACAACGAAAAGTATAGTGACTCGACTTTTGACCTCTCGAATGCTTCAACATCAGGAGTTTCAGACATGCATTCTAGTTGCAACTGAACACTGTCAAACTCAGAATAAAGACACTCTAATTTTTCTGTACCTAGCTGTAATTCCATTAACTGACATGATGTGATTTCAGAGTGTTTTAACTGAGATAAATAATTGCTAAATACCGTTACTCTCCCTTTGCCTCTGCGCTTTCTGAGCTCCTTATCGGTCATATTTGAAGAGAAATGCCGTAGACCTGGAATTTATACAATAAAAGGGTTGTATTACAATGAATATGACTGTATCTGACTTGAACTTGTATAATATTTTGCCACAAAACTGATCGACTATATGCTTTACAATAACAATGACACAGATGATTTTTGAAGTTTAACACTAAGTAGGGTTTTTTTTTACTTTAAATTACAAGAATTTTACTATTGAACTGCTTACAAATGATATTTAATGATTGTTTCCTAGATTTTAATTTGACTAAATACCTAATACCTGAGTGTTGGGTGGAATATTAGATAAACACTATGCTTAACACTGCATTTCTTAATCCTTGCATTAATTTAAGGCGATTTTCCATCCAATGACTTGCGATTTTAACCTCTCGCTCCACGATGCCCGGGGGTGTTCAAGTTTTATTTTCCGCAATACTTCGTAAATCAGTGTTCCTTTAATCTTCACGGCTGGTCCTCGTATTAATCCAGATCGTTATAGGCTATGTTGAGAATCTTGAAGACTTTTTGCGGATTTTAGGAATTAAATGATGAAGACGTGACTGATCGGTTTCAAAGACGTGTCATAGAAAAAAAAAGGGTTAGGCTAATTGACATGTACCCTGGAGTGTAGCATTGCTATTAAATTTTACTAGGCGTAAGGATTACTTATAAAAACAACTAAAAACTTAAAATCTACATCAAAGATGATCTTGGTCTCGAACAGTATTAGAAACATAAAATGCAGGTTATACTTCAGTAATGATAAACAGTAAATAAATCATTTGTATTTACATTTACTTTATTGGTTGTACATGTAAATAACTTATTAAAACTAAGCACAATCTCAGTCTAAGCATTTTTAACATAACCATTACTCTCAATCAACAAATAATAAATTGGCAAATATTTTATCAACTGGCACCTTATATAAGAAGACAATATGTTGTTATTAATGTTTAGTTACCAATTTTATTTTATGTATGTTATGGTTTTATACTATTCTTACAAAAAGCAGCTGTTTTTTCTATAACATTACCTAGTATAGGTTATGTTAATTAGGTAACTTTTAGTTCGATTGAACACCTTGTTGAACATCATCAAGGCTATGCTGGTTCTCTGCGTCGAGGGAGACCATCCTCACTCCTTTTGTGACATGCTGTGGGTCTCCAGGACCACATAGTCTTCAGGTGTTGTCATGAAGATGCCGTACTATTTTTTGTTCTTGTCTTGGTTTACTTTTTAAATTACGCTATTACACAGTTAACATATAAACAGATATTCACAAAACCTGATAAAACCTATGGTTTTGTTCATTTTAAAAATGAGAAAATAAGAGAAAATCAACAACAGTATTTATCAAAACAAATGACATCCCATAGACAAATTTACTTTTTAAATCTTTGTTTTTAGGTTTGGGATACTGACTTTAAGCCAACATTTGCCAAATAAAACTAATTGAAAATATCTCATATCAATTAAATATCTTTCAATTTAGCAAAAGGAAGATCAAACAACTATTATTTAGACATTAATTATCTATAATGGTCCTCAATCATTATTTTTATTTTGACTATCGGTTTTTGGAAACGGTCCGATAAAAAACAGGTGCAATACAACCCTATCATTCGTTCATGATACCGTTCCGAAATATTGTCTTTGCATGTGATTGAAGCATTGAGATCCGAAAGGGTTTCATGGTAAGCCAAACGCTTACGTATCGTTGAGGCATCGCTTCGGATGGCGTATCGCATATCGATTTTCGTAGTTGACCTTCAGGAGCCAATCGTCACTAAACATGAAATAGTAAAATGAGATGCGGGGATTTCACGCGACCCATCCAAATACGATAACGCATTAAAACGGAAAAACGGAAAACGAAACGATAACGCATTAAAAAAACTTCTCCAAGAGGGACCGAAACTGGATTGCGAAAGACACTCCATCGATGAACGCAATGTCGAATGAACATAAAATCGACTCACGGCTGTTCGACTGCATACTTAGTCGACGAACGGAATATCGAATGAACTTCAAAACGACACACTGTAGTTCGACTGGGCTTGTTCGTTTTTTTTTTCAATTCATATTACCTTTAGGATGATTGGGTTTTGCAAAATATATTTTTTACAGTATTTTAATTTATGAAAATTAAACTAAACATATTTGCATATATGGTGATTAAAAAAACGCTTGGTTACCTATTTAGAAGCTAAAGCAAGATATATATTTGGTCATAGTCAAACGTATGCACTAGATGGCGCTGTACATAAGTTATACAATAACTATTGATGTTAAACATTTGTTAATTTTTAAGGAAGGTAATGAAAACCATTATCTTTTGCCGTAATGAATCCTATATTAAATAATAATAATTAGTTTACAATATTGTCTATTGAATACAAAATTAAATTACCCTCATGTTTTTTATTTGCTGTATGTAGATCTAATAATAAATATTTCGTTCGTCAAATGTTTTGTATTGTATTTGTTCTGTTCGCTTTAAACTCAAAATGAACAATTTACAATTTATAATATCGAGAAAAGGAAAGGATCTATTATCTATAGAGGGTTATACATATAGTCTGAATAAAAAAGTCGGTGATAAGTGCTATTGGACGTGTACCGAAAAGTTATCAACGAAATGCAGTGTAACTCTAAGAACCGTAATAAAACATTCGAATCATGTATTGAAAAGTGAATTACGCCTAGTGGAACATCTCCATCCTCCAAGTCCAGAACAAAATGTGGAAACTCCGGAATGCATTAAAGAGAAAAGCATCAAGTTCTATGGAAAGTCCGTCACAGATAAGACAAGCTTGTAAGCAAGACAAACCAAATAATGCAGCTCCATACATACCTAATAATGACACGATGAGGATGGTAAGTAGCCGAGAACGATTGAAATTGTTTCCGCAAATTCCTCGAACGTTAGGTGAACTGAATATATCTGACATATATACCATTTTAGAACATAAGAATTTCCTTATTGGTTTTTAAGCTCACGAAAACGAGAATGTCATCGTTTTTAGCACTGAAAAAATCTGAAATTGTTAAATGAATCCATATTTTGGCTACTTGATGGTACATTTATGTGCTGCCCTCAAGCTTTTACACAGATTTACATTATCCATGGGTTTGTAGGAGATAATGATGGTGTTATGAAAGTATTGCTTTTAGTTTTCGGTCTTTTATGTCACAAAACGGAAAACTGCTATTACAGATTTTTCGAAATCGTGAAGACTCACGTTAATTATATGTATGGAGTTATCTTAAATGCCCGTAAAGCTTTGACTGATTTTGAGCTAGCAGCGGCTAATGCATTGAAAATCGTTTCCAAACGTTGAGCAAAAATATTGTTTCTTTCATCTTCGGCAGTCTATATGGAGTGCAGCAGGCTGGCCTTGTAAAAAAATATGGCTCAGATATTAGTTTTGCACATAAATCCGGAAAATTGCAGCACTAGCGTATTTAAATCCTCAAGAGATTCGTCAAACCTTTCCTCTGCTACAGAAAAGGGTACTGCCTAAAGAAACTGCAGATATAACTAATTGGTTTTCTAAATTTTATGTCAAAGGTACATTGAAACCAATTAAGCAAAAGGGTTCTGATTTTACCAACTCCTGTAGAGTTTCAATAGCAACAAAGCCACTGCTTTTCCCGCCAGAAACCTGGTCTATTCACGACAGGTTGCATATGCTCCAACAACGCAAAACGCGGTCGAATCATGGCATCATCGATAGAATGGACTTTTGGAAGAAAAAAATGGAACGTTTTTAAGACTATTCTCGAACTCGTGAAAAAGCAAAAAAATAATGAGATGGTAATTGAAAAAAATGGGTTCCCTCTATCTGGCAGAATCTTTTTGCTCCGAAAGTCACTTGGCATAACACACTTGGCATAATTTTCTTTAGTCGAATATTATTCAGGCATAATTTTCTGTTACCTTTGGCAAAATTTTACTTTGCATACTTTCGCTAAGCTAATTAGTAAGTGGACTAGCTTACATTTGTCACTTTAAAAAATAATAATCTTTATAAGTAATCAACAGCTTTTTTTTTTGTCTTTAGTGATAAAAGTAGTATCCTTTTTAATAATCATGATAAAAAATATTTTCTATTTATTTTCAAAACCATAAAGGTATTCACAAACAAAATATAAATTGAAAAAAAAAAAAGGAACAAGCCCAGTCAAACAACAATGTATCGTTTTGAAGTTCATTCGATATTTCGTTCGTCGACTAAGTATGCAGTCGAACAGCCGTGAGTCAATTTTATGTTCATTCGACATTGCGTTCATCGATGGTGTATCTTTCGCAATCCAGTTTCGGATCCTCTCCAAGACAAGCCAAATATGAATACGATTGAATACTTTATAAATTATAGTTCATAATATTAGTGAATGATTTATTTTTTCAGTATTTCGATGTAATAGCACATAGATACATTGATTTTTCGATTATTTGTCTTGTGATGTAATGGCACATCGATTTATTAATTATTCGATTATACTACCTTCGATGTAAAAGTACTTCGATCATTTACTTTTTCGATATATTGAAGTCGATATTTATTGCTATTTGATGTTGAGTAGTAAACCCAATGGTCACTGCCGTATGTGGATGACAATCTAGACCATGTTAAAGAAGCTATGAGAGAAAGGGTGCAAAGCGAGATGTCCAGGGCTAGGTGTCCTAGTAGGGGTTACATCGTTGAGAACACATAGATTGAAGTCGTCAATGATGTCAACTATTGCATTTCATAGCTGGTTTTTGTGCGGGGCACCCTAGGGAGAATGATAAGCGTTCGAGTCACCTAATATCAATAAAGAAGGACTGAGAATGATCAGAGAACAGTTTCTTAATAGCGGAAAAGCAGATGTGTTCTTACAAAAGATATTTTCTTCTTCTTCAACTTAAGTGCTGCACTGTTGTCGGTGAATTTATCGCCATTCTTTTCACAAGGTATGAAGTCTGCCTTTACAGTTTTTAAAGTACTTACATTATCACTTTAAGATCATATTTGAGACCATGGAGGAAGATAATAAGCATTCAATGAATACGAAGAAAAGTACATGGCAACTTACGCTATCCTCTGGGCGGCATTGAACAAGCGTACTATGCCCTCGGCAGTCTCAGAACGGTCCCAGGCAATAATGGGCTTTCCAGGTTACCAAAAATCAACTTGAAACCATTAGATGGCAAGGATGCTGAATTCCAACCATTCATAAACCTATGATCAAGCTTGATAGATGCAGACAGTGCTTTATCCAACCTGCAGAAAAGTATTACTTACAATTATTCCTGACAGGGGAACCTTATAATTTAATTAAAAAAATTAACCTTATATGATTTTAATTGCATGTGCATGCATTAAACGTATTTTCTGATAGGTATGAGAATGTAAGCAAAATTATAATGCAACATGTGAATTGTATCCTAGATTTAAGTCCTAACACAAAATGTAATGCAAAAACATTGAGGTTGCTTGTTTCTCAAGTGAAGCAAAGTTTAAGTGCACTAGAAGGCTTAGAGCAACCATTCAATAACTAGAATGCTTTGTTAGTACCTATATTGTTGCGCAAGCTAGATCAATATACAGTTAGGTCTTTTTATTTGGAAAATAACAATGTTGGGGACCGGCCCATAAACATAGTGAATTATAGAACTTTATAGAAAACAAAGCAATTGAATTGGATGCTTCGTGTCCTTCAGAAAAAAGAGTTGGTACTGGCTTGAACTCGCACACTAACAAATGTTTTTTTTTTCAAATTCAAATGCTCTCTATATGCAAGGGGCAACATAACAGCTTGCTTCATGACAATGCTTCACAGCCTGCTCCAGCGACACTGAAGACTCAGCCTGCTCCAGAGACACCTATGAATACACCTACTATGTCACTATTTAACAGTGATAAGAATGTTTTGTTGCCTACTGTCTTAATCAAATGTTTTACAAAATCAGGTTCTGATATATTTGTGCAAGCAATTCTAGACTCTGGTAGTGAGGTGTCTATTATAACCAAAGTGGCAGATAAAATTAATTGCACAATGCTTGAAAGGTCATATTTGGTAGTTGAAGTGTGTGATGGCACGAATAATATACACACGATTGCTCAATTTGATATACATGCGCTGAAGAATGCATTCAGTATCCCTGTGTCTTGCTCTGTTGTTGAAAAAAATACCTGCATGCTTCCGCACCAAGTAATTGATGTTGCACACTTAACTATTCCGCCCCATGTCCAGCTTGCCGATCCAAACATCCGCGCACCAGCCCCCATACACATGCTTTTAGCTGCTGACATATTTTTCCAGGTGCTGCTGCGTGAGCGGATACTGCTGGCTCTTAATGGACCTTATCTTATCAAGCTGGGATACGTGGTAGGAGGTGCTGTCATGGAGAACGGCCAATCAGGAAAGTACAAATATTTTTGCAATTTTACTCAACTTACCGCTCATCAAAGGTATTGTATGCCCGCCTGTAAAGGAAATCCTTTTCGTTTACTTTAAGTATACTTAATGCATGCTTTACGATTGATTTTCATTTACAAAAATTATGGGAATGTGAAAAGGTCACTGAATTTTTTTTAGAGTCTGGTTCTGAACAAGAGTTTGCTGAAATTGATTGTATAAAAAATGTTTAGCTTGAAAATAATAAGTTTCAAGTTTAATTACAATTAAAATTGCCATTAAAACAAATTGACTTTGAAGATTCTCGCTCAAGTGCCTTATAAAGGTTTAAAAAATTAGAAAAAAGATTTTCTAAGAATAGTTATTTGTTTTAGCAATATAAAAAGTTTATTAATGACTATATTCAACTAGGCCATTCCAAGATAGCTGATATTTCTGATTATGATTTGCTAAATAGTAACAATAATGCTTATTACTTGCCACATCATCCATCCATCATCATCTAAAACAACAAAACCAAGAGTAGTATTTGATAGGGGTATATTAACTAAAAATAAAATCTCATTAAATGACTTGTTTTTAAATGGCCCTGTATTTTAAAATGAGCTCTTTGATATTTTGATTATGTTCAAGCTAGATATAAGACAAATGTTAGTAGGTTTTGGTTTGCTCAAAATAAAATGTAATATTAGTCTGAGGAAACTTAATTGGTTTTAGTGTTATCTTTAAGTGTTATTTATATAAGGCTACCTCGTTTTAAGTGATAATATTTTAAAGGCAGATTCAGAAAAATAAATGAAACATATTTTGTACGAAAAAAAATTTTTTTATACGCTAGTTTTTGAGAAAATCGCCTCTAAACATGTAGAAAAAAGAGTAAAATAAAACACCCCTTGCCGCGTGTTGCTGAGCGGAGCTCTCGTTTTTTGTAGGTATTGTCATACGCGCCGCCCATCGCCGCCGTGTTGCCTGCCTGCCTACACGTGTCGCGCTCGCGGCCGCTTCCCCTCGCCCCACCGGATAGCCGCGCGCGCGACGCGAGTCAGTCTGCCAAAAAATTCGCGTTTGTATGTCGTGTGCACCAGCATCACATAGTTTCCCGCCGCGCCTTGACCTGGTACGGCACCTACTGCCAAACACCGCAGACGCTTGCTACGGCGGTTTCTGCACAACGAAGCCCTCCACCTTTATCACTTGAGGGTCCAAGATTTGCTGTTAGCGGGAATTACACCTTTATCACTTGAGGGTCCAAGTTTCGCTGCTGGTGCGGACTATGCGACGAAGATCGAGCAGCTCGAGCTCGAGTCCTCCCGTTGACTACTGCGCAATTGCACGTTGTTGGGATAACGTGCATGCACAACACAATGCTGCAGTTATTTGCCACCAATTCCAGCAAAGGTTCAGTGCATACGTGTGTGAATGAACAGTGAATGCCGTGATGGCCAGTGAAAAAAAAAAACAGTGCTCGTGATGGCTGGATTGTCTAGTGCTCGCTTCAGTTTGCATAATAAGGTTAGGAGACATCGCCTCAATTTGTACTTAACCTGTTTTACTGTAAATCTCTGACGTCATTGTTTTCAAATGTTAACTTATCGCTGCTGATAAAAAAAATGTATTTGTAAACCAATGCAGAAATCCTAGTTTTAATTTATTTTATTGTGAAATAAGACTTGTATCCACATATCTGTACAAAAACTGAGCAAGTGCGATAATTAAAAGTAAAAAATAATAAAAATGGACGTAATTTTCAAAGATGTGTTCGCGTTAAGTGTTATGTTTATTTACGGTACCTAATAAACGAATTTAAAACAAAACTGTGTTAAATTTACTCACTTAATTTTTAGTGCATATCCATCTGCTGAATCAAATGGAATCAATAGGTACTCATTAGGTAGGTAGGTAACTACAACATCTGTTAAAGTTAGAGTTGGTAAGATTGGAAATTTTAATAGGTACTATTCTTTTTAAAGTTTACTTACACATAAGATTTGTCTTATTATTATTAAATAAACAGAGGTAACACAACACAATTAGGTAGTTTCAGTTTATCGTTACCTACAACATCTGTTAAAATTAGTAATAAATTTTAATAGGTATTCTTTTTAAAGATTACTTTCACAAAACTTTTGTCTCCTTATTGTTATTTAATAAACAGAAGGAACACACAATTAGGTAGTTTTAGTTTATCATACCTGCCAACTGTTCATGTTTTAAGCCTGCGATAAGCACATAGGTACCTAAGTTGAGTTTCTGTCTTAATTTATTATACATACCCAGATGTTAATGTTTTAGGCCTACGATTAATGAACACATACCTACCTAAGTTGAGTTTCTGTTTCAGATAATCATACCTACCCAGCTGTTTTAGGCCTCAGATAAATGGACACATACCTTCCTAAGTTTTTGTCTTTGTTTTCATACCTGTTTGTTTGTTTAGCGTTTATCTAACTGATCTGTCTGTTTGATTTATTAGGTACTGATACACGTTGATAATGTTTTTTTCATATTATTGTTTCGTAATAATAGGTAATCGAATGCAGTAGGTAGTTACCTTTATTATTATTATTATTATGTAGGACCAAATAAATAGGCGCGCAGCGGCGCCCCCTACCGCCCGAGTACCGCGCATCGGCACGCCGCATGAATGAGATAGGCATCTTCTGTCACGCTCACGCCCACGCGTCTGTCTCGTTCTCGCTTAGCTAGTCCATCTTCCGTCACGCTCAGGCCCATACGTCTGTCTAGTTTTCGCTCAATCTAGTACTTATGTAAAGGCGATGTCGCGGAACTGGGTGTTCTTAAAAAGTAATATTTTTTTGTTAGGAAAAATAAAAACGGGCCAGTTTAAAAAAAAAACAAATATTTGGTCCTCTTTCTATGTTATTGTTTGATGCTCTGTTAAAATATTATCAATTTATTATGAATTGTAAACTGTATGTTTTAGAAGGTAATCTTATCTGGCCACTCGCTGCTTGATTGAACTGGCTGATAGGTTTAAGGATAGGTTTCCCAAGGCAGCTTTTGCATTGAGAAATAGCACATATGTTGATGATGTGCAGGCCGGCTGTAATAATTACAGAGACTTAACACAATTAAAATATGAATTTATTCAATTGTTACGACTTGGTGGCTTTGAGGGAATTTTTTTATCACTCGACCCTTTTGTAGACGGCGAAAGTTTGTTATGACTAGGAGGAAGGTTGCAATATGCTGATATTCCAAGCCTAGCACTCACATCTTACGAGATTGATTATAAGTGATGCGCATATTAAACTGCTGCATGCTGGATCCAAATTAATTTTGAGTCTTTTAAATAAATAATATTCGCTTACTAATGGCACTCATGTATAGTATGTCTCAGATAAAAAGCGAGTCAGAATAAACAATTATTGGGTCCCTTATCTGAAAAACGAGTCACAGCCGCTAGACCTTTTGAAATTGTAGGAATAAACCATGGAGGGCCTTTTCATGTAAAACAATCACGTGCTAGAAGCGTGCTATTTTTAAAGGGCTATATATTTTTTCGAAATTTACTTTGAATTTTTAATATTTCGAGACGCCCATCTCACCACTTTGGAAGCGTCTATATCTCAAACGTTAGACTTAGAGAAAATGGTTTCGTGAACCTCGATGTCATTTTAAAAGATCTATAAAAAGTCATAAAAGTCATTTATTTATGCAAATAGGCCCATTGAGGACACTTTTACACGTCCCAATATAAACCCTACCACAGCTTCGGGACAATTTTGGGCTAGTGCTGAGAAGAAGCTGCGCAACAAACTCAGTCACTATTGTCAATGCCTCTTTTCAAAAGGTTTACAATGTTTGTAGTATTCATGCAAGTCCATACATTATTATCTTTCAAATAATCATCTACTTTATAATACCCTTTCGTCATAAGGGTTTCTTTAATGACAGTTTTAAATTTATTGATCGGTAAGTTTACAATGTGTTCTGGTAGTTTATTAAAAAAAAAAAAACATTTCCCTATGAAAGAATTACCAACGTTTCGAAGCCTTAATTGTGGAATAGCAAGCTTATTTTTATTCCTTGTATTATAATTGTGTATATCACTTTTTTTCCTGAATGAATGTAAATTTTTGCAGAAATACATTAAATTTTCATAAATATACTGAGAGGCTACAGTTAATATTCTAATTTCTTTAAACACCTCTTGTAGGGAATATTGAGGTTTTAGATTATAAATAGCTCGCACGGCTCTTTTTTGTAATACAAAAATTGATTCTATATCAGCAGCCGAGCCCCACAGTAAAATACCGTAGGACATCAAGCTATGGAAATAACTAAAATAAACTAACCTAGCTGTTTCTATATCAGTCAAACGTCTAATATTTCTTACAGCAAAAGCTGAGCTTAGTTTCCGTGACAAGGCCTCTATTTGAGGACCCCATTGTCGTTTGGAGTCTAAAGTGATTCCCAAGAATGTTGTGGAGTCGATAATATCAAGCGATTTGTCTTTTATCTTAACCTGAGTTGATGCCTGTCGGACATTAGGCATCGTGAACTTTACACATTTAGTTTTACTTCCATTAAGAAGGAGATTGTTAATCGTAAACCAATGTAACACTTGTGAAAGAGTATTATTTACATCGTCTAAATTTTCTTCACCTCTTGGAATTTTAAATATAAGTGAAGTATCATCTGCAAACAATACTATATCACAAAGATTTCCTACAAAATACGGGAGGTCATTTATATATATCAAAAATAAAAGTGGTCCCAATATAGATCCCTGGGGCACACCCATTGTTAGAGGCGCTCCAGAAGACTCAATTCCGTTTACATATACTTTTTGCGTTCTACCTGATAGATAAGAATTAATTAAGTTTAATGAGTTTAATGATACCCCATAATGACGTATTTTTTTGAGCAATGTTTCATGGTCCACACAATCAAACGCTTTGGATAGATTACAGAAAATTCCTAAAGCATCATGCCTATTATCATAGGCATCAAAAACATGTGTTAAAAGAGCAACTCCTGCATCCAAAGTGCTTCTACCCTTTAGTAAAACCGAATTGTTTATTATGTAGTAACTTATTTGATGAAAAGTGAGCTGAAATTTGGTTAAATATAATCTTTTCATATACTTTACTCAAGACTGGCAAAATCGATATTGGCCTGAAGTTTGAGGGGTCGCTTTTGTCACCCGATTTGAAAAGCGGTATTATTTTACTAATCTTCATTAAACTAGGAAATTGGCCATCATCAATACACTTATTAAAAATTATTGCTAGTTGAGGAGCTATTGTGTCGATAATTGATTTTATAATATGCACGGATAGTCCCCACAGTTCCTCAGTTTTTTTTTTTATATTCAACTCAAGAAATGTTTCTATTATTACTTCCGATCCTACGTGCCTGAAGTGAAATTGAGAATTACATTCGTTGACATAAAGTTTTAGAATAGATTCGGCTATTACTGAAGAAGAGGCAAGTTCTTTAGTTGTAGTGGGCGCAATACGTGAAAAAAAACGATTCAAAAGCAGTTGCAACTTCTTGATTTGAATTTAGTGTTTTATCATTGATTTTTAATGTAAATTTATTATCTCTTAATTTATTTTTACAGGTTTCTTTATTTATGATGCTCCATGTAGCTTTTGCTTTATTTTTAGAGCTAGATACTATTTTACGAAGATGGTGTGATTTAGCTGTAGCCCATACTTTTTTAAATATTTTTGAATAATTTTTGACGTAATCAATAAACTTTGGGTCTTGCGAGCATTCTCGAAGACTATACAATTCATATAGTTTATTCCTACTTTTATGAATCCCTGCCGTGGCCCAATTATTAAATTGACATTTGGGCTTGTTTGATTTATTCTTCCTTAAGGGAAATATTTCATAAAAATCGTTTTTACTTAAATGAAACAGATCTTCATATTGCTTATCTACACTATCACTAGTATTTGGTTTAGTTGCATATACACTATCGCTTATCCCTAAATCTATCCAACCTATTTACTGTAACAGGCCTATATATAGTCTCAACAGGTGTTATTGCGGTATGATTGTGTTCAAAAAAGACCTTTTGACCTCTATGGTCAGAACTGAGACCAATTAAGATAGTACCTTTGTCAACAACACTAGCATTTTCATCACAAAAAATATTATCTAAGCAGGTGGCCGTACTAGGGGTCACCCTTGTCGGTTCCCTAAAGAGATTCTTTAAATTAAACGATTTAAACAGACTAAGAAATTGATTGGCAATTTTTCGTTATTTTAAAATATCAAAGTTAAAATCACCACAAACAACTATCTTCTTATTCGATTTCGAAACCCTATTTAGTGCTTCTTCCATAATTGGTTCAAAAAGTTGGTAACTAGCGTCGGGAGGGCTATACACACATAGAATGGTATATAGTTCTAGCTCGGTACACGCTAGTTCGACAGTACGTTCTAAAGAGAGCGACACAATGTCCCTGCGATCTTTAAAGTTGAATTCATTATTTACAAGTATGAGCGAACCCCCTCTAGTAGTGGTCTCTCTTGAAAACGAACTACAGACTGTATAATTTTCAATATTAATCATTATTTCCCAATTTCTATACCAATGCTCTGTCACACACATTACATGAACACTTAAATCATGTAAAACTAATGAAAGTTCAAGCTCTTTGCCAGCCAGGCCTTGTATATTTTGGTGAACAACATTAAAACTAGACCTGGCCTTTGTCTGCCCTCTTAGTTTAAAGCGTCAGAGGTTGTCTGGTTGATTACATCAATATTACTATTATTAAATACATGTTGATAACCATGAGATATGGTTTGATTCATTAAACTATTAATGTTATATGCTAACAAATTAGCAATTCGTTTTTTAATTCTATAAGGCAGGTGTAAAGAGCCGCCAGTCAGTAAAAATTAATTGTTAGTAAATTTATTTGTGTCAAAAAACACAAATTTGTTACTTTGACGTTGGGTTAAATTAAATAATATAGTATTCAATACATGAATACAGTTATTTTCTTGCGTCGTGTGGTTTTTCGAAAATGGTATGGCACTAAAGATTATTTTGTGTACATCTAAATTCGACAATATTTCGTAATTTTTGTGTACATCTAAATTCGACAATATTTCGTAATTTTTGATAAGTATTTTTTTATTAAGATTTTGTTTATTTCCTAGCATAATTACTAATGTAGAATTAGAATTTAAATTACAATTTATTATATAATTAACTATTTGATCCAAAGATGCATCTGGCATACAATGGTTAATAACATTACAGTTAAGGTTTTTATTCAGTAAGGAACCATAACCTACTCCTATTTTGTCTGAAAAAACAAAAACGTTTCTGCATTTGTTTATGTTATTATTTGGTGTATTAGGACATTTCTCAGATGTACTAAAGCTATTTTCGTTTGGCGAATGCAACTGCAAATCCACAATTTCTTGCTGCTGAGAGTCAGGTAATAAATTGTAAGTTATATTAGACAGTGAGTTAAAAGTTGATTCGGAAGAACTCAACTTTAATAGATTATTTGCAGCCAGGATGTGTTCTGATATTTGTTCCTGGGCAGAGTTATATTTACAAGTCATAGAATGTAAGGACTCCTGCAACCTAGAAATGTCGACCTGCAATTGCTTAATTGTTTGTTGACAATGTGACCTACTTTCATGCAATTTGTTTTGATAAATTTCCAAGCTGTCTAATAGATCCAGTTTTTCTTTCCTTAAATTAACATTATTTTGAAAAACCATATTTTTCTTGATAAGTTTTTTTGTTTTATTTATAAACTTATTTATTTTTATATACTTTTTAACCTTATTTCTACCGGATAACCTATTTTGTTTAGTATTATTTACAGACTGAACAAAGCTACTATTTAATTCTGAGCTGGCAAACGCAGCCTGGCCATTGGGGGTCCCGATCAGCTCCTCATAAAGATTCAAGGTTTGGGTGTAATCTTGATCTTTCTTTTCTTCTTCCAAGTGCAGAATTGTCTTGTTCGCATGTCGCAGCTCATTTTCTAGCTCGTTGTTGCACATGAGTGTCTTCTCGAAGACACTGCTGCACTGGTCAAAGGTGCTGAGAGTGTTGAGGAGCTCGTCTCGATGTTCAGTTACCTCCAGAAGCCGGGCATGTAGTTCAGCCAGTTCTTTTTTGAGTTGAGTGTTTAGTTGTATATTTTTCTTAATAACTTCTTCACACTCATCTCTCTCCTGAATTAATTCTTCGCAAGACTTCTTTGACACCTTTAATTCATCAAGTGCCTTTCTGAGTTTCAGCTCAGTTTCTCGGGCAGTCATTTTACGGGATATGGTTCCAGTCCGGGAAGTCATCTTTATTTGTTTAGTTTTTAATGGTGAGTCTAACCTGGAATTTATTAAAAATAGTGTGTACAACAGATGTTTAGGCAAGTACTGAGACAATCAAAATATAAAATTTATACATCTATTATTGCTCTGTTCACTCTTAGGGAAATTAATATATATGCATTCGTAAAAATTAATGAAATATCTGAATGTATGTACAGCTTGACACTATTAATATTATAATGATAATCAATATTAAGTAAAAAATTTTTGTTTCTTATGTTTGTCAAGAATAATAGACATAAGACCATAATAATATACCTAGGTAAACAAGTAACTAACCACCCAGGTCCAAGCAAGAACTACCACTATTATGGTTACTACTGCAATGTATGTACACACGGCAGCACGTCATGCTATCCATTATACATATCTATAACTACGACGGAGTATGGAGTGTTAGAAAGAAAGTCTCCTTGACATTATTGGTGAAGTTATCTATTTTATCAAAATTTGCCAATGTGCGATTCGACTCAAAGCTAACGGCCAATAGAGAAAAATACTGGGGGTTGGCCACGCCTCCCTGCGCGGCCGCCACCGGACCCGACCGACCCGATCCCGACCGAACTCCCTCAGTCATTTTTTCGGCATTACTGCAGTTGTCCGTGTGTTGTGTGTGAATTACCAAATAGCGAGTGACTTTTTATTAATCTTCGCTTTCCCGAGTAGAGAGGAAGCGAATAATAGCATTACGACAAAGTGGGTTATGTGGTTACGTGTGAAAGACATTTGTGATCAGACCGGAGTAACGGTAAGTTTCTTTTTTATTTACTTCTTTGTTATGTTTGAAAGTGTAAACAAAAACAGCGGGTTAACTTAGCTATGACTTTAGGTTTTGCAAGCTCTGACCGACAAACAAATAAAAACCTCACATCAGATACTAAAGTGAGGTTTTAATTTGTTTTGAAGATTATTAAAAAGACATTGGATTATTTTCATTCAAATTTATACACAAACAAACAGTTTCACTGTTTCGAAGCACTCATAGCTAATAAGAGTCTGTGACTGTTAGCTAACAATTCAATTTAATATCACATTACAAAATTTACGGATGTGGTAACTAACAGTCTGTTGTTATTATTTGGTTTGTTTACGCGACCGCCGGCGGCCATTTAATACTTGAGCGATGTGTCAATCATCTTAGCTATCGCTAGGTATCCTTTTTTTTACTTCAATTATGTAGAAATATTTAGACCATCAACAATATTTTAATAAAAATGTTTATTATTAACCTTCTACTCACGACCAACGTCATCGATGCCATTTTTTTTGTTTTGTTTTGAGATGATTTTACTAATTACTTTTAAAAGAGCAAATAAACTAATTTTGACGTTTTGTTCTAGCCAAAAACTGTTTATTTCTGGTTGCGGCGGTGGGAAGAGTCAGGGACCATCGAAACCCACCACCGCCAGCGCTATGAGAGAGCCACCACGGCAGAGCAGGACGCGGCCATAGTCGCGGCACACTCCGCTGATCCCTTCCTCAGAACGAGAGCTACTTCTTCTACTTACTAACAATGTGAGTTTATTGCATCAATCCTAGATTTATCTATAGAAATAGAATTAAAAAATATATAGCAGATTATAATTCACTGGCATTAAGTTTGCTTAAATATTTACTTATTTGATTGTTTGAAACTCTCAGGAAGTAGACGGACTATGATAAAAATTGATGTAAAATTTGCAAAGGCAACCCTTCGCCCAATGCATACTCTATAATAATTTATTGACTACCCCTGCTAGAGTTACTTAAAAAAAAATTTTGCTTTTAATTTAATTGAGTCACAAGTTATATTTATTAGTTAGGTCCCTCCTTAATAGGAAAAAAAGAGTAATAAAGTTATAATTATTTTTTTGTTTTTATAGTGTTTTGTCACTATACAAACTTAATAATAAATTTGCACTTATAAAAAGCAAATTTGGCTGTGCAAGTGCAATTTATAGTAATGAAGTTTTTATTTATTTTAAATATCCGCCCGATATCTCAGTGGTTGTAAGGAATAAACTTATATTATAATATAATTCATTATCATAACAATAAAGTAAAAATAAGTCTCAAAAAATCATATAGTGTTCATTTGGTTTGCTAAGGTATAGTGTGATCAAGACCTGTACAGCTGCGGCCATACAAGCTTTTACAGTTGCAGCGGTATAGCGTTTGTTCACACTATCATGTTCTATGTAAAAGGAACCAATACCTGTTTTTTTTGTTTTAGATTTCCTTGGATACAGTCAGGAGGAGTCTGAAGGAACCGGGGAAAAAGTGCTGCCAGCCAGCCAAGAAAATAGAATTAAATGCTCATCACAAAGAGGCAAGAGTTAGTTTTTGCTTAGAAATTTATAATTGGGAGGAAACAATAATTCTTGCCTCTTTTTTCATGATGGCATAACCACAATGAACGAGCGTAGAGAAGTTATATTTGTTTTTGATTCTTACCAATTTTATTGTTAATAATGTTATTAAGAAGAGCTTTTTTTCATAAAATGTTATATTGTTATTAAAATTACTTCAATTTAAAAAAAAGTTTTTAAGATATTGTTTTTGCAAATTTTAGTGTTAAATAATCATCAATAAATCATGAATATAGATATCATCGAGAGTTTTTATTATAAAATAAATATTGTTAGTCTTAAGTTAGCTTGTTCTTCTGTTTCTATAGGTTTGTTAAAAGTTTTTAGCGACAATTTTGCAAATTTTATGATGGAGGTGTAATTCTCTTTCATTTTTTAACTGCCGTTTTTCTAACTATCTTAGTATAAATAATTTATTATGCTGTTATTAGTTATTAACTTATAAATAAATATTTTCCACTTATGATGATGTAATTATTTTTTTCTTATCAATAGCTAGTTTATACTATGTTATTTATTTATATCAGAAGATTAAAAGTAACCTTTTGATGAGCCATTATCATGCTACTTCTGCGCAAATGCTTTGCCAAGTTTCTCCACCGACCCCTATCTAGCCTGGGATTCTCCCATTGCTTTTCAAAACTCGTCAAATCCTCACCCCATCGATCGTTCGTTCTGTGACCTTCAATGCTAGTTTTTACAATACAATATCCCGTGTTCGAAATATGCAATATTAGCTCATGCGATCGGACTTACCAAATTGGAGCCCGTGAGCTCAATTGGACTCAATTCTCAGACTAGAATTTTTATACTTATCACTTGTTGGGTTCAACCCTTGGCTCACTAGTTTTCGGCTCGTGCGAACGTGAAGCAGTCGCAAACAATAACTTAGCCTTGCGCGCAGTTGGCGAGGCGCGGCGAAAAGATCGAGAAGATAACAATTTAAAGTAAACCTTAACGTAATGACTTACGGTTGAAGCTAGTAGGAGGAGTCGTGCGAGTCGCGCGGCGACGCTTGTTGCATCGGGATGTCCTTGCGAGCGAGCCGTTTGCTATTTCAACTGTATGTAATTAAGTTAGGGTTTAGTTTCAATTGATATCTTTTCGTTCTCTTCGTCGCGTCTCAAATGTGCGATCTGAGCCTAAGCTAAGACTAACTTCACCTCCTAAGGTAATGTTAAAGCGTAATAATAAGTCGGTCATTCTTTAGTTCATTGCACTTATTGCAAACGTTTGGAATAAAATGCTTCTGTCCCAAGACTGGAACTGAACCCACACTTCGCATACCAAGCGGGTATTATCTACATTATGCTTGAAATGCTTTACCTAAGGCTAAACGGTTCAAACAATATATCAAAAGACAGTTAAAAAGCAATATGCATTTTGAGTGCATAAGCGCTATTATTACTTCTCACAATATTTTTATAAACATTTATTTAAAAAACGGGCGACGTAACTAACAGTAATTAATAAAAGGGTGGCCAAAGCATTCTTTGAAAATGTAACGAGAGAGTAAAGAGTTTAAATTAGATAAAACTCAAAAAGTATTCTAAGGCTTATTTCAAGGGTTCCAGATAGATATTTTATAAGGAACTGGCTATACAGCTTTAAAAGGAACTGGCTTTACAGGCACTAAAGGTAATAAATATATAATCCGCAAAACTGCTCATATATTATAAAAAACGAAAAGTAAAGAAATACGCAACCGCTTGTTTGCATTTCAATAAATCACACCATCCTTCCCGCCAAAATCACATGAGACGCGAGCCCGTGGCTCAATGCAGCACGACTGCACAACTCATTTGAAGTAGGACTGAACTGACTGCTATTTGTCTCTTTCGCACGATTCTCTCCGTTCAACTTTCAAGGCGCTCAAGGTCAAAG
Organism: Pyrausta purpuralis; assembly: GCA_963924145.1. NCBI lineage: Eukaryota > Metazoa > Arthropoda > Insecta > Lepidoptera > Crambidae > Pyrausta > Pyrausta purpuralis. Next base: position 19,735,331 of record OZ001652.1, on the reverse strand, counting down.
TGTAGTAGTCTGACGTGCTGCCGTGTGTACGTGTGGTAAGTGAAGAGTATGCCTGATAGGTGTTATCGAGTGAATTGTCTGCGGCAAAAGGTTGTTATCTTTAACTTTACTTCCACATATACGTCAAGTAAAGAGAGGCACAACAGAACCGAAATGTTATGAAGTTTGACGTATCTCACCGTAGTGAGGCTTGTGCAGTTTATGAGGTTGTATTTACAGCAGTAAACAAACAGAAAACAGCACCTACTCGGCCCCAGGCTGGTCAGATGACTTGCGTAAAAAATATAACCTCAAAAGTGTAAAATATTGTTACAATTCCAATTTGATATGTTTAATTGCGGTACTATAATAGTATTAATTAATACCTCAACACCCGAGCGGTCGCATGCGACCGCATAACAATAGAATACCTATTGTGTCTCGTTCACATACGCTTGAGGGATGTGTTAATTGCGGTAAATAGCCTTGAAAAGAAATTAGAAACAGTACTCCCCTGGTTTTAGTAGTTATCCGTTGCACTTTGACCGGCGACCGTTGGCGGTTTTGTTTTTGTGTTTATCGCAGTTTTCGTCGACTAGGCATCTTGCCTACACTTCTCCAAGGTAATTGGTATTTTTAATAAAATATTATGCTAAACTTAGTATTATTAATTAATTCTACATATTTGATTTAATTACAATAGAAATAAGCTGTGTTGACAGACAGTTTTTTTTTGTTACTATCCATAGACACCCAGCAAAAATCTATTTTAAGTAAGTACGAGTAAGGTCCACAATCAATGAAATAATTCCTTGCTTATTCACTAGTTATTATCAAAATCAAAAAGCAAAACCGACCAAAGCACAGAAAATATAATACTACTACGTACAGAAGGATCACTGTGCTAAGAATGATAAAGTAAAACAACTTTCGCTGCAACGCAATGAAGTGCAATTCACTTCGCACGATTTTAATTCAAGGTTGTTTCATCTACCTATCTTTACCTGTCTCTTTCTAACACGTAACGCTTTCCCTGTTTCGCGGCCTTGAATGTGTCAGGGTTGCGAGCGGCGCGTGGTGCGAACATACGCGTAGGTACACAACGCGCTACTCAAATAAAATAAATAGTCTAGAGGACCTAGCACATTTCTTGACTGTGTTCTATCGGAGAAAGTTATTGATAGTGTCAGCGTTCGTTTAATATTAAAATAAGTGTTTACTCTGTCTAATTTAATTATTTGGTGCAAAATTACTGAATTCGGAGAAATGAGAGTACAAACCAAACACACATGTATGTACGGACAACAGCAGGTCAAGGTAAACACTGCGGTATCTTATACAGTTGTAATAAGGTCTAGTTTGCAACAAAAGTAGATAACCTGATGTGCTGTCGACTGTACATCACACTTAACCAAATAAAATTGTATAGTAGAATTATTTTCTCCGTGCAGTTTGGGTCATAAATCATAGCTCGGCCTCGGCCCAGTTAGGGCGGTGAGTATGTTGCGCGGGCGCACCGCCGTTTTAAAATTTATATTATTTAAAAATTTTAGTTTATTATAAATAATTTCAATAAATATATTTATTTTTTTTGTTATAAAAAAATATATAGTAAATTCGCCAGCATCTAAGGTTACACACACAATTTTGTTGCAAACTAGCCCTAATGTCAACTGAATAAGATACCAGTGTTAACCTTAATTTGCTGTTGTCTGTACTTAACTACAAAAAGAGATTTTTGTTTATGTGAACCATATCTATCGTACCTTTATAAATGCTATCAAAATCGAGATAAATTTTATTGAAATACCTAAAAATTAAGGGTGATATTATATAGCTAAAGTAAAATAATGAACTGTAGCTCTTGGACTATTAGATTTTGGACTACGTAAAATCCGAACACAAAATTACTTAGTGATATGGTAGGTACTCATAAATATTATGATAAATTTAAAGTAAGTTTATTGACCTGTTTCCGTCTATTTTAAGTTAGATTGACGTAAGTAACTGTGTAGGTATCTTAAACTCAAACCTATTTCTTTGAACAAGAAATGTTAAATACCGACCTACAAAATTTGTTTTGATAAATAATGTCATAATTAGGAACACATCTCAAATTATTAACAGTTATTTCGTTGTTACGAAGTCAGTCACAGGCAAGGGCGTGCATTCCATATAGGCAGTTAGGCAGTGCCTACCTCTGCATTTTGCCCATTTTATATATTATGTAGCTGTATAAACTAAGCTTAAAACATAAAATATTTTTTATTTTTTTATTTTTACATATATATAAAAAGCTGTCGCCTATTCCCACGCATTATTACCACGCGCTTAAGTTAAAACCAAAAATAATCAGGCAGTAGGCTGCCGAGCGAATGCTTGCTAGATAAACGCACACATTTGTAATCACGTCTCATACCTACACCGACACACATATAAGTAAATAACCCGAACAAATTTAAAATGACACACTGTTCATAGCATTCAAGGTGACAGGTGACATACGCATCTTAGACCCCTAAAGTAGGCATGCATACTATGCTCTTTCTCTTTTTGTTCCCATACTGAGGAGTATTTTTGTCCTACTCGTACAGAGTGACGTATAATAATGCGGAGTATCATCAAAACACTACCAATTACCATATACTTTAAATTGAACTACGTTCAAATGTTGGTTTATAATTGATAAATAATGTTTTTATTTAGACCTTAATATTTTATTCAGAAACTAGTAAAATATCGAAAATTTGAATTACAATTCTATAAAAGAAGATCGTGTGTGTGTAGGCGGAAATAGAAAACGTCGCGCCATCTAGCATGGAGTAACTAAGCAAATAGAGCTACCCGATACTAGATGGCGCGTCTGTAGCTATTTCCTGCGCTCTAGGATAATGAAATAATTTTCTTACTTTTATAAATTTAAACTTTATGAATTAGTTATTGATATGATCATAATTAGTGATTATTTTATGATTGAGTTCTAAGCACTTTCTTGTGAAATTAAGTTGCGCTAGCATGATTTCTTGTTTAAAATGTAATGCCAAAATTGTTTTTGAAGAAACTTTTCGCCGGCCATTTTTTTTCTATGTAGTTTACTTTCGACTTCATCTCCGCGACTGTTCGAAAAACTAATTTACTACAGATTCGGTTATTAAGTGCTAGATAAGTGCTTCTAAGTGTATGAAAGTGCTTCTAAGTTTTGTTTTGCATTCGAAACGATGGAGAAATTGCAGTGTACCGTTTGTGATGGTAATTCTAGTGTTTGTCTTGAAAAGTTACGCGCCAATCCCCTAAGCCAATTTTCATTTCCAGATAAGGCAAAAATCCTTACCTTACAAAGACCAACACCGGATTTACCATTGTTAATCCAAAAAAAAGGTAAAGTAATAAGACATTTTAACACAAAATACTATGAAAATTTCACATGGCTCGCCGGGTGTTCTCATACAAACTTACTTTATTGTTATCCGTGCATCTTATTTTCCGCATCTGAAAGTGTGTGGAATAGTACCGGTTATGGTGATCTAAACAATTTTTCAAATCTGGCCAAAAAACATGACCAATCAGACAAGCACATTCAGGCATGTATGGCCATGATCTCATTTGGAAAAAATCGCATAGACTTAGGTCTAAGCGTTCAATTAAAAGGCGATATCGAGCGCCATAATGCTAAAGTTGACCGCAATCGTAATATTTTGTATCGATTAATAGATATCACTTGCTTTCTGGCTAAACAAGAGTTGCCATTTAGAGCCCATGACGAAACTCAATCATCTTTAAACAAGGGTAATTTTGTAGAGACAGTAGAGTTATTGGCCAAATATGACGGTGTTTTAGAACACCATCTTCAAAATAGTTCAAACGCATTTACCGGTCTTTCTAATAGAACACAAAATGACTTAATATCGTCAATTTCTATTCTTATTTCACGTGAGATTAGGGTTCAAATTACCAAAACAGATTTTGTCGCTATAATGATTGACGAAACGCCCGATGCTAGCGGCAAAGAACAATTAGTCGTAATATTACGTTATTTCGATGAAAACCAAATTGTAGACAGATTTATTGGTTTTGTCGACGTAAGTGCAAATAGAACTGCACAGGTTCTAAGCGAAGTTGTTCTTTCAAAATTAAAGGAGTTGAATTGTACTTCTAAATTAGTTGCTCAAACTTACGATGGGGCTAACGTCATGTCTGGTGAAAACGGGGTTCAAGGGCTCGTTCGAATGCAATGCCCGCATGCATTGTACGTTTGGTGTTCCGCGCATGTTTTGAATTTAGTTCTGTCCAAATCTTGTGAGCGAATAAGCGAAACAAAACGTTTTTTTAACATTCTGAAATCTTTAAGTAACTTTTTTCATAGTAGTACAAAGAGGTTAGCATTTTACAATGAGCAGTCTAACGCAAAACAAATTCCGCGTTCTGCTCCAACACGTTGGACATATAATTCGCGGACTGTGCAAGTAATTTCCGAAGAATACGATGATCTTATTCAAGTATTTGAAAAAATCGTCGATGATCCCGATTCTTGGGATGGGGATACATTGACCCAGGCTACAATGTTTTTGGTCAGTCTTAAAGATTTTGAGTTTGTTTTTTTATTGCAAGTTTTCCGTGAAATTTTTGCTAAAACAGATTTATTATACAATTCATTGCAAAAACAAACTTCTGATATAACGTCATGCCTTAAGCAAATTGATAAGTTTGAGAAATTTTTAGACAGTTTCATTGAAGAATACAATGATATTTTTGAACATGTAAAAAGAAAGTGCGGACTGCCTAAGCGCAAACGTAATAACGTCGATCCTAAAACTCAACACAGACGCACTTTGCGAAATATAATCGACAATATTTTGATGGAATCGCGCAACCGCTACGCGAATATAAAGAGTCTAACCTTTTTTGAATTACTATCGAAAGAAAATTTTGCTAAATATGCCACTGCTTTTCCTGAAAAAGCATTCACTGATTTTAAAAATCGTTACGGGACATTTAACTTTAATTTTGATAGATTACGTAGCGAGCTAAAATGTATATATAATGATAGCGAATTCAGACAGTCAAATCCTTTAGATTTAATTGCACTTTTGACGTCAAACAATATGTTTCAGCTTTTTCCTGAAGTGATACGATTGGCTAAATTAGTGGTTACCATTCCGGTTAGTAGCGCCACAGCCGAGCGCTCTTTTTCTTGTTTAAAGCGCATTCACTCTTATTTGCGAAGCACGCAAGGGCAAAAACGCCTCACGGATTTGTCTTTAATATCTATTGAAAAAGAGCTTATTTGCAACTTAAAACGAAGCGGTTCTTTTTACAAAGATATCCTAGATATATACTTGCAAAAAGATCGACGTGTCGATCTTATCTATAAATAAACTAGCTTTCCCGGCGAAATTCGTTTCGTTGCCCTGCTACGGCCCCGTTTTCAAGACTAAAATTCATTTTGCAGACTTACACAATTAGCAATTCGTTTTTAAATAGACAGATACGTAAAAATTTGTTTGATAGTAAAATATATACTTGCGCTTCTCCATTTGTTTCGAATGCAGACAACATTTCATGTTTTAATTAAGTGTGCGGTTTTGAAGAGAAAGTAACAAATAAAAACGGCTTTTCTCAAAGCCACTATGGGTATCAGTTAAATGATATGTCATTATCAATTCATTCATTTCCTTGATGCCTGTGGTGGTAAATTAAATCATCAATTTAAGAAATATCATACTGCACTCTGCTTCATCATGAATCGCACAGTTCAAGAAATCATGGTGAGTCATTCTTTGCATTCACAGACTTAATTTCTATGTGCCTACTGCAACACAAATTTAATGCACGCCCCTGGTCACAGGCTGAGAAAATAAACACAGTGACAAGCGTATGGCGCGGTCCGCGAGCGGCAGCCTCGCGCTCATTTATGCTCGGCGTACCGAGTCGCTCGAATGTACCTAAACTTCGGAGTGACACCCCCCTGACCAAAGGTAGTATAATAGTGTCTGAATTACACGCACAAATAAATTTACAGTCTTTATTAGATAAAACTATGGATATATTGGTGCTAGTGATTGATTTAGATGTTAGTAAGAGGCAAGATTTGACGTGGGTTGCAAAATGGCGATGTGATGGTAATTCTGGTCTAGATTATAATGCAAATTTTGCCAATTTTGTTGCATCAATTAACTTATACCAGAAGACATCAAAAAAGTAGTTTGGACGAACCCTGCACCACCTTCGTCCAGATATTGCCGTCCCAAAATGATTCGAGAAAGAAAATAAAACGTTATATCGGAAAACTATAGATTGATATTAATTTAGAAATAGCAAGTTTAGTTACATCTTTGTGCCGAGGGTGTACCAGGTGTACATGGAAACACCCTTGGACGAAGAATGGGAGGAAGCACCTTCTGTACCACTAGCGGAGGAACGTGATGGTGCTCTGAAGCCCAACAACTTGTTTAGTTTTGATTGGAGACATTTCCCTGACGATCCAATACACAAATGACCGTAGGGAACCATTCACTAAAGTTGGTTTCGGCCCCACTGAGCCGTCTCAAGACCCCTATTTCATCTTCACTTCCATTTGGGATGCCGACATAATGGAACGTATCGTCAAAGAAACGAACAAATACGCACAGGACGTCGCATCCCACAATTCTGTGGGATGTGCATTCGCATTCGCGCATTAATACATGGGGCCTCAGAGTCGTATTTCTAATTGGTACACCAACATTAATGAAATGTACTCTTATTTTGCAATAACTTTAGCGATGGACATAGTTGTTAAGTCAAAAATGGAGGAATAATGGACCACCGACAACGATATTTTTAATACACCTAGTTTCCGTGCACACATGTCCTTGCACAGATTCCAACTTCTTCCCAAACTAATGCTTACATTTCAATAACCATTCGGACATGTGTGTACCGGAGTTCAGCCCTGCTGAAGCCAAGCTCTTCAAGCTTGAACCCATCTTACAACATTTAAATCAAAACTTTCAGCCTATGTACACAATGGACCAAAACTAAAAAAATATTGCATTAGACGAGAGTCTAATGCAATATTTTGCTCCATTGTGTGCATGTGTGCAGTCCAATAATCTTCATATCGTGGTGAAAGCCAACAGATGGTAAGAGATCCTACAGTTTTGGGAAAGTGGAAAGACAACAAGTCTGTATTGATAGCATGTAACTGCACTGGGTCAAACGACACGGAAATAGTTAAGAGGTGGGATAAAAGAACTCGCAGCTACATTGATGTAATTGCTCCCAAAACCGGATTCAAATATATAATACAGACTTTTTTCAGCTACCGTAAAAAGGAACGCAGCAAGAAATCGATATCTGTCAATCGAGAATCGTTATGATTAAAAAAATAAGAAATAAATGATTTCATTCGAAAATCTAAAGAAAAATAATTGTTATTTAAATAAAATGTTATTTCTTAGTTGCCATATTTATTTAAATTATTGTGTATACCATATTTATTTAATTCGGAAATACAAAATGTAGTTAATCGATCTTAGAATTGATAGATCCTACCTGTCATTTTTTGTCTGTGTCCAATTAATACTGAAAAAAAAAGAGTTGTCAAAATAATCTGTCATTACATCTGTGGTGATCTGTCACTTCAGTATCACTTGCGAATGCTTGTTGAAACTACCAACCGGATTTGTGTTTTTTTTGCGATTATTTCATGTTTTATGCTTGTTTTACGGATTTCGATTTACCCTTGTGATTTGGAATACTGACGACTCGACTTTGAATAATACAAACACTACGACTACGCCTACTTCACGGATTTTGACAAAAAGGATTTGGTCATCAAGACCAAATCCTTTTAATTCCGAAAAGCAGCTGTTTTGTATTAATTTTCGAATCAAGGTTACTTGATAATCCAACTAGTAGTCAAAAATATGTTAATTCTGGTAGTATGCTTGTACATTAAGGCTTATATAAGCATAAGTTTGGTTGCTGTACAAAGAACTTGACATCGGTACCAAAGCTCCATAGAAAGTGGTTGATCTCCTTTATTGTCTGATAGGTAAGATAATGACAGCAAAATTATAATGCAACATGTGAATTGTATCCTAGACTAGTGGTCCTCCGCGACTTCGTCCGTGCGTTTTTCGATTTTTTCTCGCCTTTCAAACCTTCCCTAGACCTCCACAAACATTTCAAGACTAAAATAAGATAAAACCGTTCAGCCGTTCACGAGTTTTAGTGAGACTAACGAACAGGAAACACAAAATGTACTGCAAAAGCATAGAGGTTGCTTGTTTCTCAAGTGAAGCAAAGTATAAGTGCACTAGAAGGCTTAGAGCAACCAGTCAATAACTAGGATGCCTTGTTAGTACCTATATTGTTGCGCAAGCTAGATCGATATGTTGGGGACCGGCCCATAAACTTAGTGAATTATTAAACTTTATAGAAAACAAATCAATTGAATTGGAAGGGTCGTGTCCTTCAGAAAAAAGAGTTGGTACTATCTTGAACTCGCACACTAACAAATGTTTTTTTTCAAATTCAAATGCTCTCTATACAAGGGGCAACATAACAGCTTGCTTTATGACAATGCTTCACTGCCTGCTCCAGAGACACCTAAGAATACATCTACTATGTCAATTTTTAACAGTGATGATGGCAATAAGAATGTTTTGTTGCTTACTGTCTTAATCAAATGATTTACAAAGTCAGGTTCTGATATAATTGTGCAAGCAATTCTAGACTCTGGTAGTGAGGTGTCTATGATGACCAAAGTGGCAGATAAAATTGATTGCACAATGCTTGAAAGGTCATATTTGGTTGTTGGAGTGTGTGATGGCATGAATATTATAAACAAGATAGCTCGAAGATAGCACGAATAATATAAAGAAGAATGCATTCAGTATCCCTGTGTCTTGCTCTGTTGTTGAAAAAATTACCTGCACGCTTCCGCACCAAGTAATTGATTTTGCACACTTAACTATTCCGCCCCACATCCAGCTTGCCGATCCAAACTTCCACGCACCAGTCCCCATACAAATGCTTTTAGCTGCTGACATATTTTTCAAGGTGCTGCTGCGTTTGCGGATATCGTTGGCTCTTAATGGACCTTATCAACACCAAGCTGGGATACGTGGTAGGAGGTGCTGTCACGGAGAGCCTGTCACTGATTGGACATCAGGAAAGTACAAATATTTTTGCAATTTTAATCAACTTGCTGCTCATCAAAGGTATTGTATGCCTGCCTGTAATGGAAATCCTATTGATTTTCATTTACAAAAAATGTGGGAATGTGAAAAGGTCACTGAATTTTTTTAGAGTCTGGTTCTGAATAAGAGTTAGCTGAAATTGATTTTATAAAAAATGTTAAGCTTGAAAATAATAAGTTTCAAGTTTCATTACTAATTGCCATTAGAACAAATTGACTTGGTAGATTCTCGCTCAAGTGCCTTATTAAGGTAATAACAATTAGAAAGACGATTTTCTAAGGATAGTTATTTGTTTGAGTGTTATCAAAAGTTTATTAATGACTATATTCAACAAGGCCATTCCAAGATAGTTGATATTTCTGATTATGATTTGTTAAATAGTAACAATAATGCTTATTACTTGCCACATCATCCTGTATTTAATAAACACTCTAAAACAACAAAACTAAGAGTTGTATTTGATGGAGGTATGTTAAATAAAAATAAAATCCCATTATGTGACTTGCTTTTAAATGGCCCTGTAGTTTACAATGAGCTCTTTGATATTTTGATTATGTTCAAGCTTCATAGATAAATATATATCAATCTGCGACATAAGACAAATGTTAGTTGGTTAAAATGTAATATTAGTCTGAGGAAACTTGATTGGTTTTAGTGTTATCTTTAAGTGTTATTTATATTCATTTCATAATAACTGTATATTTCAGAAGATAACCTGTAACGTCCCACTGCTGGGCAAAGGCCTTACCTCAACTATGAGGTAGTTCGAGCCATACTCCACTACGCGGGCTCAGTGCGGGTTAGAGCAGGGGTGTTTGCAAAGCAAGCGACTTACCCTACTGTCAGATGTTATAAAGGCGCCCATAATGCCTCTGACTAGGTTTAACGACTAATATCAACGGATATTAGCAGAGACCAATGGCTTAATCTTATATGGCCACTCGCTGCTTGATTGAACTGGCTGATAGGTTAAGGGATAGGTTTCCCGAGGAAGTTTTTGCCTTGAGTAATAGCGCATATGTTGATGATGTGCAGGCCGGCTATAATAATTCCAGTGACTTAACACAATTAAAAGATGAATTTATTCAATTGTTTCGACTTGGTGGCTTTAAGTTACATAAGGGCAATTTGTTGTCACTCATCCCTTTCGTAGACGGCGAAAGTTTCTTATGTGTAGGAGGAAGGTTGCAATATGCTGATATTCCAAGCCAAGCACTCACATCTTACGAGATTCATTATTAGTGATGCGCATATTAAAATGCTGCATGCTGGACCCAAATAATTTTGCATTATTTAAATAAAATATATTAGCTTAATAATGACATTAGAATGATAAAGCATGTTACACATACATGTATAGTATGTCTCAAATTAAAAGCGAGTCAGGATACACAATTATTGGATCCCTTGTCTAAAAAATGAGTCTCAGCCGCTAGACCTTTTGAAATTGTAGGAATAGACCATAGAGGTCCTTTCATGTAAAACAATCACGTGCTAGAAGCGTGCTAATTTCAAAGGGCTATGTTTTTTTTTTTAATTTACACTCGCTTAAGATGGAGACGCCCATTTTACCACTTTGGAAGCGTCTATATCTCAAACGTTAGACTTTTAAAGAAAATGGTTTCGTGAACCTCGATGTCATTTTAAAAGATCTATCCATAGACACCCAGCAAAAATGTATTTTAATAAAAACTCGAACCTTACTTAATACTCTAACGAGTAAGGTCCACAATCAATGAAATAATTCCTTGCTTATTCACTAGTTATTATCAAAATCAAAAAGCAAAACCGACCAAAGGTAGTATAATAGTGTCTGAATTACACGCACAAATAAATTTACAGTCTTTATTAGATAAAACTATGGATATATTGGTGCTAGTGATTGATTTAGATGTTAGTAAGAGGCAAGATTTGACTTGGGTTGCAAAATGGCGATGTGATGGTAATTCTGGTCTAGATTATAATGCAAATTTTGCCAATTTTGTTTTACCAATTAAGTCATACCAGAAGACATCAAAAAAAGTAGTTTGGACGAACCCTGCACCACCTTCGTTCAGATATTGCCGTCCCAAAATGATTCGAGAAAGAAAATAAAACGTTATATCGGAAAACTATAGATTGATATTAATTTAGAAATAGCAAGTTTAGTTACATCTTTGTGCCGAGGGTGTACCAGGTGTGTACATGGAAACACCCTTGGACGAAGAATGGGAGGAAGCACCTTCTGTACCACTAGCGGAGGAACGTGATGGTGCTCTGAAGCCCAACAACTTGTTTAGTTTTGATTGGAGACATTTACCTGACGATCCAATACACAAATGACCGTAGGGAACCATTCACTAAAGTTGGTTTCGGCCCCACTGAGCCGTCTCAAGACCCCTATTTCATCTTCACTTCCATTTGGGATGCCGACATAATGGAACGTATCGTCAAAGAAACGAACAAATACGCACAGGACGTCGCATCCCACAATTCTGTGGGATGTGCATTCGCATTCGCGCATTAATACATGGGGCCTCAGAGTCGTATTTCTAATTGGTACACCAACATTAATGAAATGTACTCTTATTTTGCAATAACTTTAGCGATGGACATAGTTGTTAAGTCAAAAATGGAGGAATAATGGACCACCGACAACGATATTTTTAATACACCTAGTTTCCGTGCACACATGTCCTTGCACAGATTCCAACTTCTTCCCAAACTAATGCTTACATTTCAATAACCATTCGGACATGTGTGTACCGGAGTTCAGCCCTGCTGAAGCCAAGCTCTTCAAGCTTGAACCCATCTTACAACATTTAAATCAAAACTTTCAGCCTATGTACACAATGGACCAAAACTAAAAAAATATTGCATTAGACGAGAGTCTAATGCAATATTTTGCTCCATTGTGTGCATGTGTGCAGTCCAATAATCTTCATATCGTGGTGAAAGCCAACAGATGGTAAGAGATCCTACAGTTTTGGGAAAGTGGAAAGACAACAAGTCTGTATTGATAGCATGTAACTGCACTGGGTCAAACGACACGGAAATAGTTAAGAGGTGGGATAAAAGAACTCGCAGCTACATTGATGTAATTGCTCCCAAAACCGGATTCAAATATATAATACAGACTTTTTTCAGCTACCGTAAAAAGGAACGCAGCAAGAAATCGATATCTGTCAATCGAGAATCGTTATGATTAAAAAAATAAGAAATAAATGATTTCATTCGAAAATCTAAAGAAAAATAATTGTTATTTAAATAAAATGTTATTTCTTAGTTGCCATATTTATTTAAATTATTGTGTATACCATATTTATTTAATTCGGAAATACAAAATGTAGTTAATCGATCTTAGAATTGATAGATCCTACCTGTCATTTTTTGTCTGTGTCCAATTAATACTGAAAAAAAAAGAGTTGTCAAAATAATCTGTCATTACATCTGTGGTGATCTGTCACTTCAGTATCACTTGCGAATGCTTGTTGAAACTACCAACCGGATTTGTGTTTTTTTTGCGATTATTTCATGTTTTATGCTTGTTTTACGGATTTCGATTTACCCTTGTGATTTGGAATACTGACGACTCGACTTTGAATAATACAAACACTACGACTACGCCTACTTCACGGATTTTGACAAAAAGGATTTGGTCATCAAGACCAAATCCTTTTAATTCCGAAAAGCAGCTGTTTTGTATTAATTTTCGAATCAAGGTTACTTGATAATCCAACTAGTAGTCAAAAATATGTTAATTCTGGTAGTATGCTTGTACATTAAGGCTTATATAAGCATAAGTTTGGTTGCTGTACAAAGAACTTGACATCGGTACCAAAGCTCCATAGAAAGTGGTTGATCTCCTTTATTGTCTGATAGGTAAGATAATGACAGCAAAATTATAATGCAACATGTGAATTGTATCCTAGACTAGTGGTCCTCCGCGACTTCGTCCGTGCGTTTTTCGATTTTTTCTCGCCTTTCAAACCTTCCCTAGACCTCCACAAACATTTCAAGACTAAAATAAGATAAAACCGTTCAGCCGTTCACGAGTTTTAGTGAGACTAACGAACAGGAAACACAAAATGTACTGCAAAAGCATAGAGGTTGCTTGTTTCTCAAGTGAAGCAAAGTATAAGTGCACTAGAAGGCTTAGAGCAACCAGTCAATAACTAGGATGCCTTGTTAGTACCTATATTGTTGCGCAAGCTAGATCGATATGTTGGGGACCGGCCCATAAACTTAGTGAATTATTAAACTTTATAGAAAACAAATCAATTGAATTGGAAGGGTCGTGTCCTTCAGAAAAAAGAGTTGGTACTATCTTGAACTCGCACACTAACAAATGTTTTTTTTCAAATTCAAATGCTCTCTATACAAGGGGCAACATAACAGCTTGCTTTATGACAATGCTTCACTGCCTGCTCCAGAGACACCTAAGAATACATCTACTATGTCAATTTTTAACAGTGATGATGGCAATAAGAATGTTTTGTTGCTTACTGTCTTAATCAAATGATTTACAAAGTCAGGTTCTGATATAATTGTGCAAGCAATTCTAGACTCTGGTAGTGAGGTGTCTATGATGACCAAAGTGGCAGATAAAATTGATTGCACAATGCTTGAAAGGTCATATTTGGTTGTTGGAGTGTGTGATGGCATGAATATTATAAACAAGATAGCTCGAAGATAGCACGAATAATATAAAGAAGAATGCATTCAGTATCCCTGTGTCTTGCTCTGTTGTTGAAAAAATTACCTGCACGCTTCCGCACCAAGTAATTGATTTTGCACACTTAACTATTCCGCCCCACATCCAGCTTGCCGATCCAAACTTCCACGCACCAGTCCCCATACAAATGCTTTTAGCTGCTGACATATTTTTCAAGGTGCTGCTGCGTTTGCGGATATCGTTGGCTCTTAATGGACCTTATCAACACCAAGCTGGGATACGTGGTAGGAGGTGCTGTCACGGAGAGCCTGTCACTGATTGGACATCAGGAAAGTACAAATATTTTTGCAATTTTAATCAACTTGCTGCTCATCAAAGGTATTGTATGCCTGCCTGTAATGGAAATCCTATTGATTTTCATTTACAAAAAATGTGGGAATGTGAAAAGGTCACTGAATTTTTTTAGAGTCTGGTTCTGAATAAGAGTTAGCTGAAATTGATTTTATAAAAAATGTTAAGCTTGAAAATAATAAGTTTCAAGTTTCATTACTAATTGCCATTAGAACAAATTGACTTGGTAGATTCTCGCTCAAGTGCCTTACAAAGGTAATAACAATTAGAAAGACGATTTTCTAAGGATAGTTATTTGTTTGAGTGTTATCAAAAGTTTATTAATGACTATATTCAACAAGGCCATTCCAAGATAGTTGATATTTCTGATTATGATTTGTTAAATAGTAACAATAATGCTTATTACTTGCCACATCATCCTGTATTTAATAAACACTCTGAAACAACAAAACTAAGAGTTGTATTTGATGGAGGTATGTTAAATAAAAATAAAATCCCATTATGTGACTTGCTTTTAAATGGCCCTGTAGTTTACAATGAGCTCTTTGATATTTTGATTATGTTCAAGCTTCATAGATAAATATATATCAATCTGCGACATAAGACAAATGTTAGTTGGTTAAAATGTAATATTAGTCTGAGGAAACTTGATTGGTTTTAGTGTTATCTTTAAGTGTTATTTATATTCATTTCATAATAACTGTATATTTCAGAAGATAACCTATAACGTCCCACTGCTGGGCAAAGGCCTTACCTCAACTATGAGGTAGTTCGAGCCATACTCCACTACGCGGGCTCAGTGCGGGTTAGAGCAGGGGTGTTTGCAAAGCAAGCGACTTACCCTACTGTCAGATGTTATAAAGGCGCCCATAATGCCTCTGACTAGGTTTAACGACTAATATCAACGGATATTAGCAGAGACCAATGGCTTAATCTTATATGGCCACTCGCTGCTTGATTGAACTGGCTGATAGGTTAAGGGATAGGTTTCCCGAGGCAGTTTTTGCCTTGAGTAATAGCGCATATGTTGATGATGTGCAGGCCGGCTATAATAATTCCAGTGACTTAACACAATTAAAAGATGAATTTATTCAATTGTTTCGACTTGGTGGCTTTAAGTTACATAAGGGCAATTTGTTGTCACTCATCCCTTTCGTAGACGGCGAAAGTTTCTTATGTGTAGGAGGAAGGTTGCAATATGCTGATATTCCAAGCCAAGCACTCACATCTTACGAGATTCATTATTAGTGATGCGCATATTAAAATGCTGCATGCTGGACCCAAATAATTTTGCATTATTTAAATAAAATATATTAGCTTAATAATGACATTAGAATGATAAAGCATGTTACACATACATGTATAGTATGTCTCAAATTAAAAGCGAGTCAGGATACACAATTATTGGATCCCTTGTCTAAAAAATGAGTCTCAGCCGCTAGACCTTTTGAAATTGTAGGAATAGACCATAGAGGTCCTTTCATGTAAAACAATCACGTGCTAGAAGCGTGCTAATTTCAAAGGGCTATGTTTTTTTTTTTTTAATTTACACTCGCTTAAGATGGAGACGCCCATTTTACCACTTTGGAAGCGTCTATATCTCAAACGTTAGACTTTTAAAGAAAATGGTTTCGTGAACCTCGATGTCATTTTAAAAGATCTATCCATAGACACCCAGCAAAAATGTATTTTAATAAAAACTCGAACCTTACTTAATACTCTAACGAGTAAGGTCCACAATCAATGAAATAATTCCTTGCTTATTCACTAGTTATTATCAAAATCAAAAAGCAAAACCGACCAAAGGTAGTATAATAGTGTCTGAATTACACGCACAAATAAATTTACAGTCTTTATTAGATAAAACTATGGATATATTGGTGCTAGTGATTGATTTAGATGTTAGTAAGAGGCAAGATTTGACTTGGGTTGCAAAATGGCGATGTGATGGTAATTCTGGTCTAGATTATAATGCAAATTTTGCCAATTTTGTTTTACCAATTAAGTTATACCAGAAGACATCAAAAAAAGTAGTTTGGACGAACCCTGCACCACCTTCGTTCAGATATTGCCGTCCCAAAATGATTCGAGAAAGAAAATAAAACGTTATATCGGAAAACTATAGATTGATATTAATTTAGAAATAGCAAGTTTAGTTACATCTTTGTGCCGAGGGTGTACCAGGTGTGTACATGGAAACACCCTTGGACGAAGAATGGGAGGAAGCACCTTCTGTACCACTAGCGGAGGAACGTGATGGTGCTCTGAAGCCCAACAACTTGTTTAGTTTTGATTGGAGACATTTACCTGACGATCCAATACACAAATGACCGTAGGGAACCATTCACTAAAGTTGGTTTCGGCCCCACTGAGCCGTCTCAAGACCCCTATTTCATCTTCACTTCCATTTGGGATGCCGACATAATGGAACGTATCGTCAAAGAAACGAACAAATACGCACAGGACGTCGCATCCCACAATTCTGTGGGATGTGCATTCGCATTCGCGCATTAATACATGGGGCCTCAGAGTCGTATTTCTAATTGGTACACCAACATTAATGAAATGTACTCTTATTTTGCAATAACTTTAGCGATGGACATAGTTGTTAAGTCAAAAATGGAGGAATAATGGACTACCGACAACGATATTTTTAATACACCTAGTTTCCGTGCACACATGTCCTTGCACAGATTCCAACTTCTTCCCAAACTAATGCTTACATTTCAATAACCATTCGGACATGTGTGTACCGGAGTTCAGCCCTGCTGAAGCCAAGCTCTTCAAGCTTGAACCCATCTTACAACATTTAAATCAAAACTTTTAGCCTATGTACACAATGGACCAAAACTAAAAAAATATTGCATTAGACGAGAGTCTAATGCAATATTTTGCTCCATTGTGTGCATGTGTGCAGTCCAATAATCTTCATATCGTGGTGAAAGCCAACAGATGGTAAGAGATCCTACAGTTTTGGGAAAGTGGAAAGACAACAAGTCTGTATTGATAGCATGTAACTGCACTGGGTCAAACGACACGGAAATAGTTAAGAGGTGGGATAAAAGAACTCGCAGCTACATTGATGTAATTGCTCCCAAAACCGGATTCAAATATAAAATACAGACTTTTTTCAGCTACCGTAAAAAGGAACGCAGCAAGAAATCGATATCTGTCAATCGAGAATCGTTATGATTAAAAAAATAAGAAATAAATGATTTCATTCGAAAATCTAAAGAAAAATAATTGTTATTTAAATAAAATGTTATTTCTTAGTTGCCATATTTATTTAAATTATTGTGTATACCATATTTATTTAATTCGGAAATACAAAATGTAGTTAATCGATCTTAGAATTGATAGATCCTACCTGTCATTTTTTGTCTGTGTCCAATTAATACTGAAAAAAAAAGAGTTGTCAAAATAATCTGTCATTACATCTGTGGTGATCTGTCACTTCAGTATCACTTGCGAATGCTTGTTGAAACTACCAACCGGATTTGTGTTTTTTTTGCGATTATTTCATGTTTTATGCTTGTTTTACGGATTTCGATTTACCCTTGTGATTTGGAATACTGACGACTCGACTTTGAATAATACAAACACTACGACTACGCCTACTTCACGGATTTTGACAAAAAGGATTTGGTCATCAAGACCAAATCCTTTTAATTCCGAAAAGCAGCTGTTTTGTATTAATTTTCGAATCAAGGTTACTTGATAATCCAACTAGTAGTCAAAAATATGTTAATTCTGGTAGTATGCTTGTACATTAAGGCTTATATAAGCATAAGTTTGGTTGCTGTACAAAGAACTTGACATCGGTACCAAAGCTCCATAGAAAGTGGTTGATCTCCTTTATTGTCTGATAGGTAAGATAATGACAGCAAAATTATAATGCAACATGTGAATTGTATCCTAGACTAGTGGTCCTCCGCGACTTCGTCCGTGCGTTTTTCGATTTTTTCTCGCCTTTCAAACCTTCCCTAGACCTCCACAAACATTTCAAGACTAAAATAAGATAAAACCGTTCAGCCGTTCACGAGTTTTAGTGAGACTAACGAACAGGAAACACAAAATGTACTGCAAAAGCATAGAGGTTGCTTGTTTCTCAAGTGAAGCAAAGTATAAGTGCACTAGAAGGCTTAGAGCAACCAGTCAATAACTAGGATGCCTTGTTAGTACCTATATTGTTGCGCAAGCTAGATCGATATGTTGGGGACCGGCCCATAAACTTAGTGAATTATTAAACTTTATAGAAAACAAATCAATTGAATTGGAAGGGTCGTGTCCTTCAGAAAAAAGAGTTGGTACTATCTTGAACTCGCACACTAACAAATGTTTTTTTTCAAATTCAAATGCTCTCTATACAAGGGGCAACATAACAGCTTGCTTTATGACAATGCTTCACTGCCTGCTCCAGAGACACCTAAGAATACATCTACTATGTCAATTTTTAACAGTGATGATGGCAATAAGAATGTTTTGTTGCTTACTGTCTTAATCAAATGATTTACAAAGTCAGGTTCTGATATAATTGTGCAAGCAATTCTAGACTCTGGTAGTGAGGTGTCTATGATGACCAAAGTGGCAGATAAAATTGATTGCACAATGCTTGAAAGGTCATATTTGGTTGTTGGAGTGTGTGATGGCATGAATATTATAAACAAGATAGCTCGAAGATAGCACGAATAATATAAAGAAGAATGCATTCAGTATCCCTGTGTCTTGCTCTGTTGTTGAAAAAATTACCTGCACGCTTCCGCACCAAGTAATTGATTTTGCACACTTAACTATTCCGCCCCACATCCAGCTTGCCGATCCAAACTTCCACGCACCAGTCCCCATACAAATGCTTTTAGCTGCTGACATATTTTTCAAGGTGCTGCTGCGTTTGCGGATATCGTTGGCTCTTAATGGACCTTATCAACACCAAGCTGGGATACGTGGTAGGAGGTGCTGTCACGGAGAGCCTGTCACTGATTGGACATCAGGAAAGTACAAATATTTTTGCAATTTTAATCAACTTGCTGCTCATCAAAGGTATTGTATGCCTGCCTGTAATGGAAATCCTATTGATTTTCATTTACAAAAAATGTGGGAATGTGAAAAGGTCACTGAATTTTTTTAGAGTCTGGTTCTGAATAAGAGTTAGCTGAAATTGATTTTATAAAAAATGTTAAGCTTGAAAATAATAAGTTTCAAGTTTCATTACTAATTGCCATTAGAACAAATTGACTTGGTAGATTCTCGCTCAAGTGCCTTACAAAGGTAATAACAATTAGAAAGACGATTTTCTAAGGATAGTTATTTGTTTGAGTGTTATCAAAAGTTTATTAATGACTATATTCAACAAGGCCATTCCAAGATAGTTGATATTTCTGATTATGATTTGTTAAATAGTAACAATAATGCTTATTACTTGCCACATCATCCTGTATTTAATAAACACTCTGAAACAACAAAACTAAGAGTTGTATTTGATGGAGGTATGTTAAATAAAAATAAAATCCCATTATGTGACTTGCTTTTAAATGGCCCTGTAGTTTACAATGAGCTCTTTGATATTTTGATTATGTTCAAGCTTCATAGATAAATATATATCAATCTGCGACATAAGACAAATGTTAGTTGGTTAAAATGTAATATTAGTCTGAGGAAACTTGATTGGTTTTAGTGTTATCTTTAAGTGTTATTTATATTCATTTCATAATAACTGTATATTTCAGAAGATAACCTGTAACGTCCCACTGCTGGGCAAAGGCCTTACCTCAACTATGAGGTAGTTCGAGCCATACTCCACTACGCGGGCTCAGTGCGGGTTAGAGCAGGGGTGTTTGCAAAGCAAGCGACTTACCCTACTGTCAGATGTTATAAAGGCGCCCATAATGCCTCTGACTAGGTTTAACGACTAATATCAACGGA
Organism: Pyrausta purpuralis; assembly: GCA_963924145.1. NCBI lineage: Eukaryota > Metazoa > Arthropoda > Insecta > Lepidoptera > Crambidae > Pyrausta > Pyrausta purpuralis. The sequence continues at coordinate 19,715,240 of OZ001652.1, read as the reverse complement.
TATTAGCAGAGACCAATGGCTTAATCTTATATGGCCACTCGCTGCTTGATTGAACTGGCTGATAGGTTAAGGGATAGGTTTCCCGAGGCAGTTTTTGCCTTGAGTAATAGCGCATATGTTGATGATGTGCAGGCCGGCTATAATAATTCCAGTGACTTAACACAATTAAAAGATGAATTTATTCAATTGTTTCGACTTGGTGGCTTTAAGTTACATAAGGGCAATTTGTTGTCACTCATCCCTTTCGTAGACGGCGAAAGTTTCTTATGTGTAGGAGGAAGGTTGCAATATGCTGATATTCCAAGCCAAGCACTCACATCTTACGAGATTCATTATTAGTGATGCGCATATTAAAATGCTGCATGCTGGACCCAAATAATTTTGCATTATTTAAATAAAATATATTAGCTTAATAATGACATTAGAATGATAAAGCATGTTACACATACATGTATAGTATGTCTCAAATTAAAAGCGAGTCAGGATACACAATTATTGGATCCCTTATCTAAAAAATGAGTCTCAGCCGCTAGACCTTTTGAAATTGTAGGAATAGACCATAGAGGTCCTTTCATGTAAAACAATCACGTGCTAGAAGCGTGCTAATTTCAAAGGGCTATGTTTTTTTTTTTAATTTACACTCGCTTAAGATGGAGACGCCCATTTTACCACTTTGGAAGCGTCTATATCTCAAACGTTAGACTTTTAAAGAAAATGGTTTCGTGAACCTCGATGTCATTTTAAAAGATCTATCCATAGACACCCAGCAAAAATGTATTTTAATAAAAACTCGAACCTTACTTAATACTCTAACGAGTAAGGTCCACAATCAATGAAATAATTCCTTGCTTATTCACTAATTATTATCAAAATCAAAAAGCAAAACCGACCAAAGGTAGTATAATAGTGTCTGAATTACACGCACAAATAAATTTACAGTCTTTATTAGATAAAACTATGGATATATTGGTGCTAGTGGTTGATTTAGATGTTAGTAAGAGGCAAGATTTGACTTGGGTTGCAAAATGGCGATGTGATGGTAATTCTGGTCTAGATTATAATGCAAATTTTGCCAATTTTGTTTTACCAATTAAGTTATACCAGAAGACATCAAAAAAAGTAGTTTGGACGAACCCTGCACCACCTTCGTTCAGATATTGCCGTCCCAAAATGATTCGAGAAAGAAAATAAAACGTTATATCGGAAAACTATAGATTGATATTAATTTAGAAATAGCAAGTTTAGTTACATCTTTGTGCCGAGGGTGTACCAGGTGTGTACATGGAAACACCCTTGGACGAAGAATGGGAGGAAGCACCTTCTGTACCACTAGCGGAGGAACGTGATGGTGCTCTGAAGCCCAACAACTTGTTTAGTTTTGATTGGAGACATTTACCTGACGATCCAATACACAAATGACCGTAGGGAACCATTCACTAAAGTTGGTTTCGGCCCCACTGAGCCGTCTCAAGACCCCTATTTCATCTTCACTTCCATTTGGGATGCCGACATAATGGAACGTATCGTCAAAGAAACGAACAAATACGCACAGGACGTCGCATCCCACAATTCTGTGGGATGTGCATTCGCATTCGCGCATTAATACATGGGGCCTCAGAGTCGTATTTCTAATTGGTACACCAACATTAATGAAATGTACTCTTATTTTGCAATAACTTTAGCGATGGACATAGTTGTTAAGTCAAAAATGGAGGAATAATGGACTACCGACAACGATATTTTTAATACACCTAGTTTCCGTGCACACATGTCCTTGCACAGATTCCAACTTCTTCCCAAACTAATGCTTACATTTCAATAACCATTCGGACATGTGTGTACCGGAGTTCAGCCCTGCTGAAGCCAAGCTCTTCAAGCTTGAACCCATCTTACAACATTTAAATCAAAACTTTTAGCCTATGTACACAATGGACCAAAACTAAAAAAATATTGCATTAGACGAGAGTCTAATGCAATATTTTGCTCCATTGTGTGCATGTGTGCAGTCCAATAATCTTCATATCGTGGTGAAAGCCAACAGATGGTAAGAGATCCTACAGTTTTGGGAAAGTGGAAAGACAACAAGTCTGTATTGATAGCATGTAACTGCACTGGGTCAAACGACACGGAAATAGTTAAGAGGTGGGATAAAAGAACTCGCAGCTACATTGATGTAATTGCTCCCAAAACCGGATTCAAATATAAAATACAGACTTTTTTCAGCTACCGTAAAAAGGAACGCAGCAAGAAATCGATATCTGTCAATCGAGAATCGTTATGATTAAAAAAATAAGAAATAAATGATTTCATTCGAAAATCTAAAGAAAAATAATTGTTATTTAAATAAAATGTTATTTCTTAGTTGCCATATTTATTTAAATTATTGTGTATACCATATTTATTTAATTCGGAAATACAAAATGTAGTTAATCGATCTTAGAATTGATAGATCCTACCTGTCATTTTTTGTCTGTGTCCAATTAATACTGAAAAAAAAGAGTTGTCAAAATAATCTGTCATTACATCTGTGGTGATCTGTCACTTCAGTATCACTTGCGAATGCTTGTTGAAACTACCAACCGGATTTGTGTTTTTTTTGCGATTATTTCATGTTTTATGCTTGTTTTACGGATTTCGATTTACCCTTGTGATTTGGAATACTGACGACTCGACTTTGAATAATACAAACACTACGACTACGCCTACTTCACGGATTTTGACAAAAAGGATTTGGTCATCAAGACCAAATCCTTTTAATTCCGAAAAGCAGCTGTTTTGTATTAATTTTCGAATCAAGGTTACTTGATAATCCAACTAGTAGTCAAAAATATGTTAATTCTGGTAGTATGCTTGTACATTAAGGCTTATATAAGCATAAGTTTGGTTGCTGTACAAAGAACTTGACATCGGTACCAAAGCTCCATAGAAAGTGGTTGATCTCCTTTATTGTCTGATAGGTAAGATAATGACAGCAAAATTATAATGCAACATGTGAATTGTATCCTAGACTAGTGGTCCTCCGCGACTTCGTCCGTGCGTTTTTCGATTTTTTCTCGCCTTTCAAACCTTCCCTAGACCTCCACAAACATTTCAAGACTAAAATAAGATAAAACCGTTCAGCCGTTCACGAGTTTTAGTGAGACTAACGAACAGGAAACACAAAATGTACTGCAAAAGCATAGAGGTTGCTTGTTTCTCAAGTGAAGCAAAGTATAAGTGCACTAGAAGGCTTAGAGCAACCAGTCAATAACTAGGATGCCTTGTTAGTACCTATATTGTTGCGCAAGCTAGATCGATATGTTGGGGACCGGCCCATAAACTTAGTGAATTATTAAACTTTATAGAAAACAAATCAATTGAATTGGAAGGGTCGTGTCCTTCAGAAAAAAGAGTTGGTACTATCTTGAACTCGCACACTAACAAATGTTTTTTTTCAAATTCAAATGCTCTCTATACAAGGGGCAACATAACAGCTTGCTTTATGACAATGCTTCACTGCCTGCTCCAGAGACACCTAAGAATACATCTACTATGTCAATTTTTAACAGTGATGATGGCAATAAGAATGTTTTGTTGCTTACTGTCTTAATCAAATGATTTACAAAGTCAGGTTCTGATATAATTGTGCAAGCAATTCTAGACTCTGGTAGTGAGGTGTCTATGATGACCAAAGTGGCAGATAAAATTGATTGCACAATGCTTGAAAGGTCATATTTGGTTGTTGGAGTGTGTGATGGCATGAATATTATAAACAAGATAGCTCGAAGATAGCACGAATAATATAAAGAAGAATGCATTCAGTATCCCTGTGTCTTGCTCTGTTGTTGAAAAAATTACCTGCACGCTTCCGCACCAAGTAATTGATTTTGCACACTTAACTATTCCGCCCCACATCCAGCTTGCCGATCCAAACTTCCACGCACCAGTCCCCATACAAATGCTTTTAGCTGCTGACATATTTTTCAAGGTGCTGCTGCGTTTGCGGATATCGTTGGCTCTTAATGGACCTTATCAACACCAAGCTGGGATACGTGGTAGGAGGTGCTGTCACGGAGAGCCTGTCACTGATTGGACATCAGGAAAGTACAAATATTTTTGCAATTTTAATCAACTTGCTGCTCATCAAAGGTATTGTATGCCTGCCTGTAATGGAAATCCTATTGATTTTCATTTACAAAAAATGTGGGAATGTGAAAAGGTCACTGAATTTTTTTAGAGTCTGGTTCTGAATAAGAGTTAGCTGAAATTGATTTTATAAAAAATGTTAAGCTTGAAAATAATAAGTTTCAAGTTTCATTACTAATTGCCATTAGAACAAATTGACTTGGTAGATTCTCGCTCAAGTGCCTTACAAAGGTAATAACAATTAGAAAGACGATTTTCTAAGGATAGTTATTTGTTTGAGTGTTATCAAAAGTTTATTAATGACTATATTCAACAAGGCCATTCCAAGATAGTTGATATTTCTGATTATGATTTGTTAAATAGTAACAATAATGCTTATTACTTGCCACATCATCCTGTATTTAATAAACACTCTGAAACAACAAAACTAAGAGTTGTATTTGATGGAGGTATGTTAAATAAAAATAAAATCCCATTATGTGACTTGCTTTTAAATGGCCCTGTAGTTTACAATGAGCTCTTTGATATTTTGATTATGTTCAAGCTTCATAGATAAATATATATCAATCTGCGACATAAGACAAATGTTAGTTGGTTAAAATGTAATATTAGTCTGAGGAAACTTGATTGGTTTTAGTGTTATCTTTAAGTGTTATTTATATTCATTTCATAATAACTGTATATTTCAGAAGATAACCTGTAACGTCCCACTGCTGGGCAAAGGCCTTACCTCAACTATGAGGTAGTTCGAGCCATACTCCACTACGCGGGCTCAGTGCGGGTTAGAGCAGGGGTGTTTGCAAAGCAAGCGACTTACCCTACTGTCAGATGTTATAAAGGCGCCCATAATGCCTCTGACTAGGTTTAACGACTAATATCAACGGATATTAGCAGAGACCAATGGCTTAATCTTATATGGCCACTCGCTGCTTGATTGAACTGGCTGATAGGTTAAGGGATAGGTTTCCCGAGGCAGTTTTTGCCTTGAGTAATAGCGCATATGTTGATGATGTGCAGGCCGGCTATAATAATTCCAGTGACTTAACACAATTAAAAGATGAATTTATTCAATTGTTTCGACTTGGTGGCTTTAAGTTACATAAGGGCAATTTGTTGTCACTCATCCCTTTCGTAGACGGCGAAAGTTTCTTATGTGTAGGAGGAAGGTTGCAATATGCTGATATTCCAAGCCAAGCACTCACATCTTACGAGATTCATTATTAGTGATGCGCATATTAAAATGCTGCATGCTGGACCCAAATAATTTTGCATTATTTAAATAAAATATATTAGCTTAATAATGACATTAGAATGATAAAGCATGTTACACATACATGTATAGTATGTCTCAAATTAAAAGCGAGTCAGGATACACAATTATTGGATCCCTTATCTAAAAAATGAGTCTCAGCCGCTAGACCTTTTGAAATTGTAGGAATAGACCATAGAGGTCCTTTCATGTAAAACAATCACGTGCTAGAAGCGTGCTAATTTCAAAGGGCTATGTTTTTTTTTTTAATTTACACTCGCTTAAGATGGAGACGCCCATTTTACCACTTTGGAAGCGTCTATATCTCAAACGTTAGACTTTTAAAGAAAATGGTTTCGTGAACCTCGATGTCATTTTAAAAGATCTATCCATAGACACCCAGCAAAAATGTATTTTAATAAAAACTCGAACCTTACTTAATACTCTAACGAGTAAGGTCCACAATCAATGAAATAATTCCTTGCTTATTCACTAATTATTATCAAAATCAAAAAGCAAAACCGACCAAAGGTAGTATAATAGTGTCTGAATTACACGCACAAATAAATTTACAGTCTTTATTAGATAAAACTATGGATATATTGGTGCTAGTGGTTGATTTAGATGTTAGTAAGAGGCAAGATTTGACTTGGGTTGCAAAATGGCGATGTGATGGTAATTCTGGTCTAGATTATAATGCAAATTTTGCCAATTTTGTTTTACCAATTAAGTTATACCAGAAGACATCAAAAAAAGTAGTTTGGACGAACCCTGCACCACCTTCGTTCAGATATTGCCGTCCCAAAATGATTCGAGAAAGAAAATAAAACGTTATATCGGAAAACTATAGATTGATATTAATTTAGAAATAGCAAGTTTAGTTACATCTTTGTGCCGAGGGTGTACCAGGTGTGTACATGGAAACACCCTTGGACGAAGAATGGGAGGAAGCACCTTCTGTACCACTAGCGGAGGAACGTGATGGTGCTCTGAAGCCCAACAACTTGTTTAGTTTTGATTGGAGACATTTACCTGACGATCCAATACACAAATGACCGTAGGGAACCATTCACTAAAGTTGGTTTCGGCCCCACTGAGCCGTCTCAAGACCCCTATTTCATCTTCACTTCCATTTGGGATGCCGACATAATGGAACGTATCGTCAAAGAAACGAACAAATACGCACAGGACGTCGCATCCCACAATTCTGTGGGATGTGCATTCGCATTCGCGCATTAATACATGGGGCCTCAGAGTCGTATTTCTGATTGGTACACCAACATTAATGAAATGTACTCTTATTTTGCAATAACTTTAGCGATGGACATAGTTGTTAAGTCAAAAATGGAGGAATAATGGACCACCGACAACGATATTTTTAATACACCTAGTTTCCGTGCACACATGTCCTTGCACAGATTCCAACTTCTTCCCAAACTAATGCTTACATTTCAATAACCATTCGGACATGTGTGTACCGGAGTTCAGCCCTGCTGAAGCCAAGCTCTTCAAGCTTGAACCCATCTTACAACATTTAAATCAAAACTTTCAGCCTATGTACACAATGGACCAAAACTAAAAAAATATTGCATTAGACGAGAGTCTAATGCAATATTTTGCTCCATTGTGTGCATGTGTGCAGTCCAATAATCTTCATATCGTGGTGAAAGCCAACAGATGGTAAGAAATCCTACAGTTTTGGGAAAGTGGAAAGACAACAAGTCTGTATTGATAGCATCTAACTGCACTGGGACAAACGACACGGAAATAGTTAAGAGGTGGGATAAAAGAACTCGCAGCTACATTGATGTAATTGCTCCCAAAACCGGATTCAAATATATAATACAGACTTTTTTCAGCTACCGTAAAAAGGAACGCAGCAAGAAATCGATATCTGTAAATCGAGAATCGTTATGATTAAAAAAATAAGAAATAAATGATTTTATTCGAAAATGTAAAGAAAAATAATTGTTATTTAAATAAAATGTTATTTCTTAGTTGCCATATTTATTTAAATTATTGTGTATACCATATTTATTTAATTCGGAAATACAAAATGTAGTTAATCGATCTTAGAATTGATAGATCCTACCTGTCATTTTTTGTCTGTGTCCAATTAATACTGAAAAAAAAAAAGAGTTGTCAAAATAATCTGTCATTACATCTGTGGTGATCTGTCACTTCAGTATCACTTGCGAATGCTTGTTGAAACTACCAACCGGATTTGTGTTTTTTTTGCGATTATTTCATGTTTTATGCTTGTTTTACGGATTTCGATTTACCCTTGTGATTTGGAATACTGACGACTCGACTTTGAATAATACAAACACTACGACTACGCCTACTTCACGGATTTTGACAAAAAGGATTTGGTCATCAAGACCAAATCCTTTTAATTCCGAAAAGCAGCTGTTTTGTATTAATTTTCGAATCAAGGTTACTTGATAATCCAACTAGTAGTCAAAAATATGTTAATTCTGGTAGTATGCTTGTACATTAAGGCTTATTTAAGCATAAGTTTGGTTGCTGTACAAAGTACTTGACATCGGTACCAAAGCTCCATAGAAAGTGGTTGATCTCCTTTATTGTCTGATAGGTAAGATAATGACAGCAAAATTATAATGCAACATGTGAATTGTATCCTAGACTAGTGGTCCTCCGCGACTTCGTCCGTGCGTTTTTAGATTTTTTCTCGCCTTTCAAACCTTCCCTAGACCTCCACAAACATTTCAAGACTAAAATAAGATAAAACCGTTCAGCCGTTCACGAGTTTTAGTGAGACTAACGAACAGGAAACACAAAATGTACTGTAAAAGCATAGAGGTTGCTTGTTTCTCAAGTGAAGCAAAGTATAAGTGCACTAGAAGGCTTAGAGCAACCAGTCAATAACTAGGATGCCTTGTTAGTACCTATATTGTTGCGCAAGCTAGATCAATATGTTGGGGACCGGCCCATAAACTTAGTGAATTATTAAACTTTATAGAAAACAAATCAATTGAATTGGAAGGTTCGTGTCCTTCAGAAAAAAGATTTGATACTATCTTGAACTCGCAAACTAACAAATGTTTTTTTCAAATTCAAATGCTCTCTATACAAGGGGCAACATAACAGCTTGCTTTATGACAATGCTTCACTGCCTGCTCCAGAGACACCTAAGAATACACCTACTATGTCAATTTTTAACAGTGATGATGGCAATAAAAATGTTTTGTTGCCTACTGTCTTAATCACATGATTTACAAAGTCAGGTTCTGACATAATTGTGCAAGCAATTCTAGACTCTGGTAGTGAGGTGTCTATGATGACCAAAGTGGCAGATAAAATTGATTGCACAGTGCTTGAAAGGTCATATTTGGTTGTTGGAGTGTGTGATGGCATGAATATTATAAACAAGATAGCTCGAAGATAGCACGAATAATATAAAGAAGAATGCATTCAGTATCCCTGTGTCTTGCTCTGTTGTTGAAAAAATTACCTGCACGCTTCCGCACCATGTAATTGATTTTGCACACTTAACTATTCCGCCCCACATCCAGCTTGCCGATCGAAACTCCATCAAATACCATCAATACCAATGGTGCTAAATGATTCGTAAGTCATACTCTCTTTTTTCAAACGACCACATCAAATATCAAAGAAAACACCAGAGCCGAATTTGACAGCCAATGAGAAAGAAGTTTTGGTACATTAATTTGGTAACAAAATATAAGGCTCTAGTTGAAAACGAAAAAACGGACGCGGTAACTACCGCTAATAAAATTGAATGGTGGAAGAAACTCACGGACTTCAATTCTGAGAGACCCTTCTATGTGCGAAATACTGAACAGTTGAAAACGTGCTGGGACAATATAAAACGCACCACCAGAAAAGACAAGGCTGCGACGTGTTGTAAAGTAAACAAATCACTATCCTTAAGTGACACATTTGTGAATCTGTCAATGTCAGTGTCAACGTCAAATTGATGTATGTGTAAAGTATTTTTTTTTTGCTCGCTACTTCCGTTCTCCATTGCTACAGTGTACTGTTCTCTCTCGTCCGCAATAAATAAATCTTGAATTATCCTAATTCCTGGTGTTTCTTTTGCCCATCAGCCCTTCAGGTTATGGGCCCAGGATCGGAAATAATAAAAGTAAATTGTTATTTCCGCGCATATCCACTTTTAACTTTTGGTGGTCAAAAATAACCTCGTGCAACGTTACCGTACCGGCTCATCTTGTGCACCGTGCAATCTGCAGAATCTACACAATGTCTAAGACTACAAGTAATTCGTCACAGCTTTTGCAACCGATCGACAAACTTCGTGGGGCAGAGAATTATTCCAACTGGAATTCCTTATGAAAATGATCCTCGTGCATGAAGAACTATGGTGTTATGTCGAAACCAAAGATTGGGATACAGAACCGAGCAAGCAGAAGGCACAAAAAGCTTTAGCGAAAATATGCTTGTCTGTCCAACTATCCGTTTTTCTACATGAAAGAAACGCAGTAACACCATACGAAGCCTGGAATAATTTGAAATAGGCATATGAAGATAGCGGTTTGTGCAGAAAATTATGACTATTGAGATCAATATTTGCGACGAAGTTAAATGAGTGTGACGGTATGGAAAGTTACCTAACTAAGATTACCAACTTGTCACAGCAGCTACAGGACATAGATGCACCGCTGGAAGATGAGTTTGGGGCGGTTATCATACTCAGCGGGTTGACACCAGATTATGACCCCTTGATTATGGCGTTGGAAAACTCCAATTTGAAGCTCACTAGCATACTTACTGATATAGTGAAAAGCAAACTTCTTCAAGAGTATCAACGTAGAGATGAGAAAGCCGAGACTGTGACAGCGTTAGTAGCACAGAAAACATTGAAATGTTTCCGTTGCAAGCGGACTGGTCACCTGATGAAAGATTGTCCAAAGAAAAACAAACCCAAAGAAGGCGCAACAAAGCGCCTAAGTACTCCAAGGCCCTAATCAAAGCATTGTCAGTCAGCATCTAAAGCGACGTCTGGTACATCGATAGCGGGGCAGCATGTCACATGTGCAACAACAGGAATGTCATGCAGGACTTCGTGACGGAGAAGCCTAAAACTGCTAGTGTAGCGAATGGCGAACTAAAACTACTAACTGCCGGTCGTGGAAATGTGAAAGTGTGTCTAGAAAATTGTGTAAATACAATAAAAGATGTATACTTTGTACCTAATTTAACTGCTAACTTAATATCAGTAAGTACATTGGTAAGAAAAGGTTATAAAGTTATTTTTGATGACCAACATTGTAAAATTGTAGATGGTAAAACCATTGTAGTAAGTGCTATACATAGGAATGGTGGTTATCAGCTAGCGTGTGAAAGCATATTTCAGGTAGTTGTGCCTAGCAAAACATCTGATGAGCCAGCAGGTTTGAAGTCACAGTTGCAGCAGGCTACAGAAGTGACTGAACCAGAGGTTCAATCATCGGAAGGTGATAAGGTGAAAGCTGAGTCTCAAAGTGTGTGTAAACTCCAGGAGTATGACGCAACTGAAACAAGGTATGGCCACTAGAATTAGTTTTAATTCAGATAATTTCACTCCTTGCATAGCTTGGGTAGAGGGAAAATAAAACAAATTACCGTTTCCCAAGAAATCACATACTAGGGCTAAACATGTGTTAGGGCTAGTACATACAGACCTTTGTGGTCCCATGCCCACTGCATCATTTAGTGGCGCAAAGTATTTTCTATTGTTTACAGACGATTTGACTAGAAAAACATTTGTTTATTTTTTGAGGTCAAAAGATGAAGTTTTTGAAAGGTTCAAAGTTTTCAAAGCTCATGTTGAAAATCAACTCAACAAAAGGATAAAAATTTTAAGCAGCGATAACGGAGGTGAATTTGTAAATTTAAAATTACAGGCATTCCTGGAACATCATGGAATAAGACATCAGACCACGGTTCCACACTCACCACAACAAAATGGTGTGGCTGAGCGGGCCAATAGAACCGTGATGGAGATGGCACAATGCATATGCTTCAGGACTCTGGATTAGATAGTCGCTTTTGGGTAGAGGCAATGAACACGGCTGTCTATTTGAAGAACCGAACTCCTACAAAAGCAGTCTTGGGTTTCACAACAGAAGAAAAATGGGCCAATAAAAAGGTAAACCTCACTCATATACATATTTTTTGATGTCTTGCCTATGCAGTTACTTACAATAGATAGCATTTTTGTACAATGTTAACTTTTAAGGAAGTGTATTGTAACTTGTTATATAACTTGTCACATACTTAATTTTAATATACTTGTTAGTTAAGTATCATAATGATAATGAATCTGTAGTTCAAGGGCTAGCAATGTGTCATTCATTGTAGTTATGTATAGTTATTGTTTCAGGGCTAGTGTTCTAAAGTAAACAAATCACTATTCATTAGTGACACATTTGTGAATCTGTCAATGCCAGTGTCAACGTCAAATTGATGTATGTGTCAAGTATTTTTTTTTGCTCGCTACTTCCGTTGTCCATTGCTACAGTGTACTGTTCTCTCTCATCCGCAATAAATAAATCTCGAATTATCCTAATTCCTGGTGTTTCTTTTGCCCATCAACCCTTCACGACGAAGAAACAAATTTTCTTAACAGGTAAGAATTAGGACATTTTTGTAACGTACAGAATATGATAGCAATACCTAAACCTCCAGGTTATAGCAGTGATATTATTATTCTTTGCAGGAGGGGCAAAAGGCCTGATATTCCACCACCTGGACCACTACAAGGAAGGAAGGAAGGAAGTGGAAGACTTACTTGGTCCGACATTAGATGGATTACAAAATCCATATGACTCGAATATTCAGTTTTATACCAAGGAGATATTCCTAATACGGATACCATAATAGAAGTTATAGATAAAAAAGTAAGTTTCATATCAAAATGCATTTTATACGAGTATATTCAATAGTCATCTTTAACAGGAATTTTGACGATATGTATCTACCCGGAGTACTTACTGTACTTCCTCTTAGTGGTGAAAATATATGTTTTCATTTAATGATTAGAATATTCATCACAAACTTTTCAGGACGACATTGCACCAGCTGGTTCATCATCACAGGAAGACAATGCAGCGTTCAAAGAAGATAATATTCCAACAGAAGTGAGTACTAGATCTGTACCTCAGAAAACTAAGTTACAAATGGAAAATTAGTATTAAAATTTATTATTGTTAGCAGATAAATTATTATTATTTTTACCCACTATAATATAAATATGACTCTGAAACATGGGACCTGGGTGATAATAATAATGGACTATTATAATTCTCTTTTTAGGATGTAGAAAAGCAAACCTGGAGCAGCTTGACTCCATCAGTTTTAAAAACAAAAGTAGCCAATAAACTTATCGTTGAAAAAGAATTCAAACAAATCCACTCCATCAACATGGCTGCACCGATGAAGGCCGAAGACTTCTCTGCAGGATAAAATGTTCCAAGGCAAATAAGAATTAATGAAAAAAAAATGCCCAAGCAGAAGCTGCTCTTAAAGAGCTGTTGTTACAAGAACAGTTAAAACAAGAAAAACTGAGAACTGAAATATTACAGCTTGAAATTGAAAAATTAAAAGAGGACATAAATTATAAATAATTATTGTAATTTCTACTATTTTAGTAGTGTAATTACAATAATTTAACTATTTTTTATTTTTTTTCAATTTCAAAGTGTAATATTTCAGTTCTCAGTTTTTCTTTACTGATAACTTTTCAATTCATTTTTGTATTATTGTTATAAATATGAGTAATAAAGGAAACTAAATATAATAACTGTATTTTTATTTATGTGCCAGTATAGTATAACTAATATATCAATGTACGGCATTATGCATTCAGGTGCAAACTCCTAAAATAATTGTTCATTAGCTTTCTTCGCTCTGGATTTATATCTCTAGTAACTTCATTTCATTGTTCCCTAATATGGCCTTGACGGAACAGTTCTTGCCATGGTACAGTGAGCTGAAGTTCAGGGTCATCTGGTGGTTATTCTTCTTTTGACTTTACTGCAATGTTGGGTAAAACTCCAGTGGCAAAAATAACAGGAAGACATTTGTTCAACTGGATCTGATGCCCAAGGCTAGTACAGGGAATCTACGTTTTCAGACCGCAAACAATCCTTCAATAAGATTCCTGCTCCTTATTTGAGACTAATTGTAGTGTTTTTCCTCTGGTGTTTGTGGATTATCTAGTGGCATCATGATATAAGACTGATAACTGTATCCACTATCAGCCAATAGTACAGCATCACCATACCTGCCTCTTTCAAACAAAGCATTTCTGTATGAAAAGTTCCAAATAGTTTGGTCTTGACTGTTGCCAGACCATCTTGCCACCAAATCTAAAATTTCTAGGTCTGCACTACCAATTGCTTGTTATAGACAGTTTCCCCACTAGGTGAACGGATACGTACATGAGTGCAGTCTAGAGCACCCAAAGCCTTTGGAAATAAAATAAATATTTCACAACATCACATACATTGCTCTGATCCCAAGCTAAGTAGCTAAATCACTTGTGTTTTGGAAATCGGAAACAAGGGTGGTGGTGAAATCTTGCAATATTATAAAAAAATAACTGAGCTGTTTTTACTTCTTCTCGTGTATTGGGGCATTTGATAAAGTTGCGGCTTAAGGACGCTATTTTAACGATTGTAAAGCAATCGTTTTGATTTGACAGTTCATGACGTGACGTACAATATGATCTGTCAAACGCTGTGTTCTTTGCCGTTTGACAGATCATACCGAACGTTTTGAACTGTCAAATGAATACGATTGCTTTCCACAATTCCACGATGGGTATTCCAGTTTACGAGTATCTTCAATCAAGTGCAAAATATCCAGGACTGATTTTTTTGATAAACGATATCTCGTGCAAAAATCAACATCGTCGTACTCGTCGAAATAAGAACGGCGTTTTTAAAAAAATCTTGGCCTTCGTACTTTTCTGTCTAAGCCATCATCGTCTTAAATATTATTTTCGAAAATCAAATTATATGCAGCAGCGGCCACCTTCAATTTAACCATCTGTTAGCTGTCTAAAGGACCTCTAAAGCCGTAAGTTTTGATGCCTTGTTAAAAAAGTTCAACATCCGTTAACCGGTGGTAGCACACTCGATAACTTTAACAGCTTGTTTAGTGACTTAACAATCCTTAAAATATTTATCAGAGTATGGTGAAATCGGCTCTTAAAGTCTCTCAGGTTTTGTCAATTGGAAAAATTAAAAGCCGCACAAAAATTCGTTGCGTAAAATGTAACGTTTATCTTTGTGTCATTCGAGGACAAAATTACTTTTTTTGTTTAAATTTAAATTGATATTCCTAAAATATTGTAAATTATGAAGAAAGTATTTTGTGGTAAATTTTTATGATTATTTTACTATTTGATAAGTTCATTGTGATTTATTACAAGAAAAAATTTAAAATAATGTTTCATATTGCTAAATTTTGCGACTGATTATATTAAAACTTAAATATTTCACAAAATATATGTTTCAATTATTAAATGTTGTCTTATTTCTTCAATAAACGCAACCAAGTACAAAGATGCACAAATGTGCATGTGTCAAACTATTCCTGAGTTGCACGATCGTGCTGGCGATTTTCAGGAAAACCCGACTTTTCCATTTTTTAAGTAGCTTAGACCTCTATAAATACGAATTAACTCATAAATTTAAAAAAAAAAAACGTTTGTGAAAGGGTGTGTAAAAAGTAAAAGTTTTTTTAACATTTAAATTTCTGTTATTTTTTTCAGCTTAATAATTAGTTGTACAGAGAAATTAGTTTTACTATATTTGTAAGTTAATAATAAATTTAGGACGCTTTATAATTGTATGTGCATAGCAAATTAAAACAAGATAATTGTATGATGTAACATGAAACATACATAATAAATCTCCGTGAATATAAAAAAAAAACATATTTAAATAACCTAGGTAAGTAGGTAATTACTAAGACGTTATTACGTAGTTATATGACACAGAGACAATAATACTACACGTCAAATTTATTAAAATAGGTAAGACCATACATATATATATATATATATATATATATATGGTCTTACCTATTTAAATATATATATATATATATATATATATTATCATCATTTTTTCATTATCAGCCAAAGGACGTCCACTGCTGAACATAGGCCTCCCCCACGGCTTTCCACAGCGACCGATTACTAGCGGTCTGCATCCAGTTTGATCCTGCAATCTTTATATTGTCGTTTCCATCTTGTTGGTGGACGTCCTACGCTGCGTCTTTGGTCGAAGGGTCTCCAATCTAGAACTTTTCTGCCCCAACGTCCATCAGTTCTTCGCGCTATGTGCCCTGCCCATTGCCACTTGAGCTTACTGATTCTCAAGGCTATGTCCGTTACCTTATATTAGTTCTTCTACGTATCTCCTCATTTCTGATTCGATCACGTAGAGAAACACCCAGCATAGCCCTCTCCATCGCTCGTTGCGTGACTTTGAGCTTCCTTATAAGGCCCATAGTTAGAGACCATGTTTCGGATCCGTATGTCATCACTGGTAACACACACTGGTTGAAGACTTTCGTCTTCAGACACTGAGGTAAATGAGATGAGAAAACACTCTTGCGTAATTTCCCGAACGCTGCCCAGCCGAGTTGGATTCGTCGATTGACCTCTTTCTCGAAGTTGGACCTACCCAATTGGATCACTTGTATATGATCGATATATGATGATATAAAAGACATAAATCAATTAAAAATAGAAAATATTTTTAAACTCAAACAAAAAAAACACGACTCCGAGGCATATACATTTGTATCAGAAAGTGCTGTAAAGAAGCTTATGGTGGTGATATGGTGGCTTAAGGTGATTACTTTGAAGCTAGTTATTCAAAGTAATCGACGCATCTTTGCCAACGCATAGACAATTTATTGTTGCCCTTCTTGTAAAAATGAGCTGGACGGGAGGCAACAAACTCTTCAAAGGCATTTTGTGCTGCCTCTCGGGAATGGATTTTTTACCCACTAAAAAGTTTTCTAAATTTTGGAAAAGTAAAAGTCGGTAGGCGCAAGGTCTGGCAAGTATGGTGGATGGTGGATTTCGTAGTTATTTTTTTTTCTATAAATAGAATTGAATGCGTGGACTGTTTAATTGCTAAACACTTCAATCCTATCTCCCGTCCCTTTCCTATGCGCACACTTTCGTATAGCCGTGTTTCGCTAATCATCGGCGTCAATCATTCGTGCATTCATTCAAAATAATGCATTTTTCGAATTGCCGCCGTTCCCTGTTGAACTTCTGAGACGGCCAGCGAAGGACGCTCCTCGCCGCGTGTGACCGACCGCGTGTGCGTGGTTTTACTATATATTATCCTCGAAGAACTTAAACGTGAAGCCTCCACACAAAACAATACACCAATTGTGGTGTCAGTGAGTGCCACACAGCAGATCCAGAAAAGCCGGAACATAGGGAGAACCGTGAGTGCGCATCATCCCTTAATTTTCCTTTTTTTCTTTCTATTCTGCACCTAATTTAAGTGTTGTTGCAAGTTTGGAGCCTTTCGCATCCAAATACAGTCCACTATAAATATAATCTTTATTATTATCATCAATGAACCAGCCGCTCCACGTGGTGGTTTGATTTCGGCGCCACCACCCCCTTTTTTTGGTCACTTTGGCCGCATTATTTCTTAATATACTTAGGTCATTTCTTTTATAATTTACAATTATCACGCATGGGCACGTTATATTTCTTTATTTTTGCATTTAGGTACATAATCATACGGTCACTGTATTGCGTAAATTAAATAGTTAGTCGAGATCTATTCATATTTAACCGCCTCGATAGCTATTTATTATTTCTTCTTTTATTTCCGCACCGCATTTGCGTAGTACAGATCTCGTGATTATTCCTTATTCATTTCATAACGTAATAAGTAATATGATTAGGACGCCATATTGAATGCGTGTTCCATTCGCATTCCATTTGTTCATCGTTCGAATCCGCTACCTTCTTCAGCCGCCGGTCGTCTCAGTTATTCGCCACCCGCTAATCTTTTTTATTCGCACCCGCAAACTTTAATATTTTTCCACCGCATTCATTATTATTTCGCATCGCAATTATATATTATTCCTATAACTACACAAGTTATTTCGCAACTTTTGGATCAACTTATTTGATCAACCGCTGTTCACAATGGGTAAAGCAGCTAAGAGAAGAGAAAGCGCAGGGCAATTCGTAGAAGAAACTTCAAATACTGATGAAAATCAGCTTACTTTATATGGTATTAAACGCGATGTCATATTTAAACGCTTAGAAAACATTTTTTCCCTTGCACAAAACCAACAACATCAAAAGGCTTTATGTGCGTCTGCATGTAACATCGACAGACTCCGTAATGAATATCAAGAACTTTTAGATTCATATAACTTACTAAATTTGCAAATTAACCCGGACAATAGTGTCGATTATGATTCGTGGACTTCCTTTGAAGACATGTATTGCTATATAAAACAAGTTATAGTTGACATCGAAAGGTTCAACATTTCTAATAACTCGCCAACGCAAACTTCTACAACTTCAAAGCCTCGTCTTCCGCCCATTGATTTACTGTCCTTTAATGGGGACATCAAAAACTGGCCATTGTTTTATCAACAATTTAAAAGCATGATACATAAAAAATTCATCGCTTACTGATAGCGAAAAAGTTTTCTACTTGGTGGGTAAGCTCACCGGGCAGGCGTCATGCGTGTGCGCAGGGCTGCCTCCCACCGCTGAAAACTATAAAATTATATGGGACGCACTCATGCACAAGTACGATGATCCTCGCTCTCTCGCATCAGCATACCTTAATCAATTGTTGCATTTCAAACCTTTGACAAACACAAACTCAAATGGATTAGATTCATTTATTAATAATTTTGACTCCTCTGTTGAGGCACTCAAGCAATTGAAGCTTGGTGACTTAAATGATTTTATTTTCTTACATCTCGCCTTGCAGAAGTTAGACACAGACACAATTAAATTGTTTGAAATTACATATCGAAAAGATAATATTCCTTCTTATCATAATTTAATCGAATTTATTAAGGAACAACGTAAAGTTTTATCGTGTTCTGTATCTAATAATAAAAAACATATTTCTCAACCGCAAAACAATAAATCACTTGCTAAGCACAACCCTTCGCCGTCAACTAAAACCTTTGTAAATACGGAGCTAGGGTCGGGCGCCAGTACCAGCGCTAGTGACAAATGTGCATTGTGTCATAACAAACAACACGAACACTTCTATTCGTGTCCTTCTTTTATGAAATTAACCCCGCATGATAGATACAACTTTATTAAAGCGCACAATTTTTGCAACAATTGTTTAAGTATCCGACATAAAACTTTCGCATATACTTCAAAGCATAATTGTTCTTATTGTTCTATGCGACATCACTCCTTATTACACTTTAAGTCTCCCGCTAAGTCTAATTCATGTAATGTTGGATCAACGGTGTCCGAACCCGCTACTTCGCCCGCTATCGCCCGTGAATGTGACCCTACTCGCACTGCGCCGAGCGGTCATATCGCGTTATCTTCTCATAACCGCCACGATAATGATTCACCGCACTCGCTTGAAAATAATAACGCTTCTGTGTGCACAGTTTCGTCACGGTAATATTATGTCTATCAGTATTGTAACTGGCCCGTGTCCTTGAAATAAGTACCTACAGCAGCACAGTACGTCAGCATGCGATAGGGCTGTCGCACAGCGTTTTATTTTATTGCATCTGCCTGCTTTGAGTTTCTATCTAGTTTTGAGATTGTAAATTTATTACTTTTTAAAAACAATATGAAATTTTAATATGATGATAACATAAAATACTTCGTGAAATGAATAGAAAGTGTTCAATAAAAATACAAGTTTTTTTTTTATTGGTATATTTAATTAAAAATCATGTTTATTTTTATCTTTGTTTGATTATAACAAATCGGTCTTATAAATTTGCGACCGAAAAATATTTGCGCCTTGACTGAGATGTACGAAATGCTTTATTATTATATTTTAGTGTATAAAAAATCCGCATTCTAATATAAAGCTTGATCAAAAATTGTTTTGGGAAGAACAAGGAGGAGAAAAAGGAATATCTTTTACTTAGTTATAGATACCTGAAGCTACTTTACACTTTATATGCTTAGTTTTAAATGAAGTTCGGAATATTTCCTCCATTTTTTCTATATATTCCACGAAATCATCACTGGGTACAATTAAAAAAGTTTGCGAAGTATTCTTACTATAGTCCCGGTACCTTAAATACTGACTTTCTGAGCTGAAATTGTGGCTTCTTTGATCGGGCTTCACATACAACTTGAAAGCGTGACAGTCATCATGTTTCTCCAAACATCGCTTAAGAAGATACCCACAAATATAGAAAAGCGCATTTCTTTCTGGCATATCTAGCTGATTGTAATCGGAACTAGTAATTTGGATTGAATAC
Organism: Pyrausta purpuralis; assembly: GCA_963924145.1. NCBI lineage: Eukaryota > Metazoa > Arthropoda > Insecta > Lepidoptera > Crambidae > Pyrausta > Pyrausta purpuralis. The sequence continues at coordinate 19,695,397 of OZ001652.1, read as the reverse complement.
ACTTATCTCTGGGTGCGTTCTTGAAGAATTCATGCAACTAAAAACAGCACAATACACCGTGCTTTTTTAACCGTCTTAGAGCCGAAAGCCACGTTATGTAACCATCTTAATAAACCTCTAGGACATGAGTTATCCTTTCTTATACTCCATATAATTTTAGTGTAAAAATATCTAAATAATTCAAGACAGTAATGTATCATCCTGGATGTAATGTTTACGTTTTCAACAATGCATTCCTTGACCTTGCCGTCCCACGCGTGCCGAACCGTTAGCCAATCTAAGATAGTCAACGTGGACCTTTACCCAATAATACGCTAGCGCAATCCTTTGACGGCCACGCCCACTCCCCCTCGTAAAACTAGGTCAGTAGTGTGAGAACCGAGCGAATGACCCGCGCGGCGTGCTCGTTACAGAATGTTTCGTATTGAATTGTGCTAATAACCTTTTTTAATGTCTTAGTTTTTGAAATCTTAATACTAACCAAGTTTTATTTTACGAATAGCAAGTAGTTATTGGATACTTTAAGTGGCCTTCGGCTTTAAGACGGTTAAAAAAGCACGGTGTATATTCTACTTGCCATATTAAATAGCTACTTGTACTTATTTCTAGTAAAAATTCGCGCGGTTACTGATTAAAAACCAACACACCGTCCGGTAGCATGCCGAGCGCATGCCGACATCTGAGCGAGTAGGTATAGCTCGCGCGTCGTCCGTTTGTATGAAGTTACAATACTGTAGACATAATATTACCGTGGTTTCGTACGATCGCGTTTCTTATTCTCAAACGACGACTTTATTAGGTACCGCTAAAATTAAAGTTACCGATTGTTATAATCAAACTCACTTCTTGAGATGTCTAGTGGATCCTGGCTCTCAGAGTGATTATATTTCCGCTTGTTGTTGCAAGCGCTTATCGCTTCCTATTAGTAAACTAACCCGCTATACAGAAGTTCAAGGTATAGGAGGAGCTACGCAAAAAATTTTAGGTATCACCGCGCTCAAGTTTACTTCTCGCTTTGATAATAAATGCGAATATTCTATAAAGCCCTTGATTGTAACTCAGATTACGTCTCAGCTGCCCGACTCGCACGTCGATGCATCGGCTATAGATTTTATTAATGACCTTCCACTTGCTGATGACTGGTTTTCACAACCTGGACCTATAGACGTACTTTGAGGAGTTAAACTTTATTGTGAAATTTTACTATTCGACAAAATTAAAAATTCAAATGATAAGATGCCCTCCGCCTTTGAAACAACTTTAGGTTACTTAATTATGGGTGACGCACCTATTGTTTCTCCGCAACCCGCTTCTCGCACACTGTGTGCTTTTACATCTGACCCGCTACATCAGATTGTCGAAAAATTTTGGGCGGTCGAGGAATTGCCCTCTCGCAAGTTCTTAAGTCCTGATGATCAACAGTGTGAAGATATTTATAGTGCTACCACTGTTCGTAATGCTGACGGCAGCTACTCTGTTGATCTTCCTTTTATGGATGACCCTCAAAATTTAGGCAATTCTTATTCCACCGCTAAAAAACGTTTTTTACTTCTGGAAAAGAAGTTTGCTAAGGATCCTAATCTTAAACTAAAATATGATGATATTTTTCTTGACTACCTAAATAAGGGTATTATTTCCCGCACCGCACCTGAGTCATGTGACGCTCCAGGTTTTTATTTACCGCATCACCCTGTAGTGCGCGACGACAAGTCAACGACTAAGGTTCGCTCTGTTCTGGATGGCAGCGCCAAAACTGACACTGGCCTGTCATTAAATGATATTTTACACACCGGTTGTAACCTACAGGCTGAGATTTTTCACATTCTTTTGAATATTCGCCTCTTTCGCATTGCATTTTTTGCAGACGTAAAACAAATGTACTTGTGTATCCACACTAACTCATCACACCACAAATATCAACGTGTTCTATACCGTTTTTCTGATAATGATCCGCTGGAAGTCTTTGAGTTCAACCTAGTTACATTCGGACTCAGGTCGTCGCCGTTTTTGGCACTCCGAACCTTGCGTCAACTCAATGACGAGCGACATAACTGGCCCGAAGCTGCCGCCGTCCTTGAAAGCGATATCTACATGGACGATCTGGCTTCTTCTGCTTCTTCCCCGCAGGAAGCAGTCAAGATAGCACACGATCTCATCAAGCTTTTCAAATCTGGTGGTTTTGATTTAGTCAAGTGGACTTCTAACTCACTTGAATTGCTCGAACACATACCTGAGTCGCACCGGCAATCTGAATTTATTTCCTTTGATGACGGAAGTACATTTAAGATTTTGGGTTTACGCTATTTACCAGCTCAAGACACATTTGTTTTCGAAATCTCTTACTCACCGCTAACTTGTACTAAACGCGCTATTTTGTCCGCCACCGCACGCCTGTACGATGTCTTAGGACTAGTCGTGCCTGTTATTCTTTACGCTAAATTAATAATTAAGGAGCTTTGGCTTCTCAATCTTAACTGGGACGATGTGCCCCCATCCCGCATTATTAATTTATGGCAACAATATTTATCGGAGCTACCGCTAATTTCTCGCATTTCATTCCCGCGTCATGTAGGTATAGATCCTGATTCAAACGTTTCCTTAGTAGGTTTTTCGGATGCCAGCGAGTCCGCTTACGGCTGTGTTATTTACTTGCACGTTGAGAACGGCAATCAAACTCCAATTGTTTCGCTTCTCTGCTGCAAGTCTCGTGTGGCTTCTGCTAAACCAAAAATCACTCTCGCTCGCTTAGAACTTAACGGGATTCTATTACTTTCTCGACTTCTAAAGGAAGTCCATGATTGTCTAAAAGACATAAAATAAATAATATTTTCGCTTTCTCCGACTCAGAGGTCGCCCTATGTTGGTCGGTCGCTTCACCACATAGGTTTAATTCTTATGTTGCCAACCGCATTTTGCAAATTCAGGAAAATATTTCACCTGAAAATTTATTTCATGTACCCGGTGTACAGAACCCTGCAGACTGTGTGTCTCGCGGACTGACACCTGCGCAGTTAATTCAAAATGAAATCTGGTTTAGAGGGCCGTATTGGCTTTCGTTGCCGTTAATTAATTGGCTTCCACAAAAATTTGAACCGAATAAATCACTATTGCCAGAGGAAAAAACTATTTCTCATGTTACTAAAACCGCTCATCCTATCGAACATCCACTTTTATTACTCGCTTCACGATGTTCCACTTGGTAAAAACTTCTTCGCAGCACTGTATACGTGCTTACGTTTATAAAGAAATTTCCGCGAAATAGTGTGGTCACCGCAGATGATTTGAATGCCGCCGAATTAGAAATAATTCGTGTTTTGCAGTCTGTGAGTTTTCCTGAAGATTTTAAGAAAATTTATTGTGGACAATTATGTTCCGTAAAATTATTAAAACTATTCCCGTTCATTAAGGAAGGAATACTTCGCGTCGGAGGACGCCTCGCAAACTCGTCTTTTTATTGCTTACTACCCAATTTTATTGCTTAAAAAGGGACACATTATTGATCTTTTAATAGATTATTATCACCGCAATAATTGTCACGCTGGTCCACAACTTTTGATTTCCATTTTAAGGTCAAAATTTTGGATTATATCCGCCAGGCGCGTCGTAAGACAGCGCATACATAAATGTAATACTTGTTTCCGGATAAACCCGAAGTCTACATTCCCGCCAATGGCTGATTTGCCTAAGTGTAGGTTAGAACAATGTAAGGCGTTCTTACACACAGGTGTCGACTACGCAGGCCCGCTGTATATCACTCCTTATCGCAAGCGTGGCGTTAGTAGGCGTAGTGTGAAGGCCTACTTATGTTTATTTATCTGCTTAGTCACTAAAGCAGTTCATCTAGAACTTGTTTCTAATTTAACCTCCGCTTCTTTTATAGATGCATTTAAGCGCTTCATATCACGACGCGGCCCTTGTTCGTTTCTTTATAGCGACAATGGCACAAATTTTATTGCTTCTAAATCTTATTTTAATGAACTTCACGAATTTCTTAAAGGTAATGATTACAACTTAACATTTCATAATGAACTCGCGAAGCACCGTATTGTTTGGCAGACTAATGTCCCCACTGCAAGCCATTTTGGAGGGATTTGGGAAAGCAATATTAAGAGTGCTAAATCCTTATTATTTCGCGTGATAGGTAATCAAATTCTTACTTTTGAAGAGTTGTCGTTCTTGCGCAAATTGAGGCAGTTTTGAACAGCCGACCACTATATATTTTAAGCTCTGACCCATCAGAGCCACTCGCGCTGACACCTTCACATTTTTTATCTACCGCAACGCTCGAGTATCTACGAGGGTCAAACTGAAAGTTCTTAGAAAATCAAAAACTGATTACATTAGCCAGTTATTAGTTTTATTATATCTTTTCAAAATATTGTCCATTGACGTCAATACACCGCTGCATGCGATGGAACCACTGGGAAAAGCACTTTGCCCACTCGTCCTTAGGGGTCTCTTCAATGGCATCGCGATACGCAGCCACCGCTTCTTCAGCATTCATAAACCGCTTTCCTTTAAGTTTTTCTTTAATTTTTGGAAATAAATAAAAATCACAAGGCGCGAGGTCAGGGCTATACGGCGGGTGACCCAGTAATTCAACGTTTGATGTCGCCAAATAGTCGATCGTTCGCTTGGCGGTGTGCGACGAGGCGTTGTCGTGGTGAAGGAGGATCCTACTGCGAGGTCGTTTCTCTCGAACTTTTTCCAAGACAAGTGGCAAACAATTGGTAGTGTACCATTCTACAGAAACTGTTTTTTGATCCTCTAACACAATTGTTGCGAAATGACCTATCCTTCCAAAGAACGAGGCCACCATTTTTTTTCCCGCACTTCGATCTCTCTTCACTTTAGTTGGCAACTCCTCGAAAGGAAACACCCACTGAGCAGATTGTCTTTTGGTTTCAGGATCATAACAGTAAATCCAGCTTTCGTCACCTGTTAGTATGTCGAACACAGCATTTGAGTCACCTCCGTTGATTCTTTCAATCATTTTACGGCACCAATCCACACGATGGAGTTTTTGAGCCTTAGTCAAATTATGAGGTATCCACCGGGCGCAAAGCTTCCTGACCGCTAAATGTTCGTGAGGATTTTGTGCACTTGACTCATACCGATGCCTAAGCTTGTCCGAATCTGCTGATAGGTCACTCTTTTGTCAGTCTCTATCATACGCCGCACAACACAGATGTTATTTTCAGTCGTCGCCGTAGAAGGCCGTCCCTCACGTACATCATCAGTGAGATTAGTGCGACCACGTTTAAACTCATTAAACCAGTTGTAAACAGTCACACGAGATGGGGTTTCATCGTGAAAGTCCAATCGTAGTCTATCATAACTTTCTGTTGACTTAAATGACATCGAAAGTCATAAAAAATCATTGCACGAAAATTTTCTCGTGTTAAATTCATGTTGACGTGACACAGAAAATTTTCAATTTGCCGCCAAATCGTAAAACAAATGACAAATGAATGAAATATATACTCAGTAATATTGGCAAAGAGTTCTATTTTCAAATTTTAGAATATATTTTTTATTATATTGTTTATAAGTGGCCAGTTCTAAGAACTTTCAGTTTGACCCTCGTACCCGCGGCTGACTTATCTGAGGAACGAACCAGTTTATTGTCTCGTTTTTCATTAATGGATTCACTTGTTCAATCGTATTGGAAGCGGTTTAAATCGGAGTATTTACATAATTTGCAATTGCGCGAAAAATGGAATACGCCTTCAAATCCAATCAAATCAAATCTTGGCACCGTGGTACTATTAAATGTTAATAACGCTCCACCTTTGCAGTGGCCATTAGGAATTATCACAAACCTATACCCGGGTAAAGATGGAATAACTCGCGTTGCGGAAGTAAAAACAAAAACTGGCACGTATAAGCGTCCAGTCGTGCGGCTATGCCCACTCCCAACCCAGTAGTCGAACTTTAGTTTTCGTAGCTTGCGTTCCAAGTTGACGCAACTTAGTTTTAAATTATTTTTCTTTATTTTTATTATTAATTTTTTTTTCGCTCGCTCTGTAGTCTATACTTATGGAGCGATCTTTTCTCTTGTTTTTTGAAGGGTTACTTCAAGGCCGTATGGTGGATTTCGTAGTTATTTTTTTTCTATAAATAGAATTGAATGCGTGGACTGTTTAATTGCTAAACACTTCAATCCTATCTCCCGTCCCTTTCCTATGCGCACACTTTCGTATAGCCGTGTTTCGCTAATCATCGGCGTCAATCATTCGTGCATTCATTCAAAATAATGCATTTTTCGAATTGCCGCCGTTCCCTGTTGAACTTCTGAGACGGCCAGCGAAGGACGCTCCTCGCCGCGTGTGACCGACCGCGTGTGCGTGATTTTACTATATATTATCCTCGAAGAACTTAAACGTGAAGCCTCCACACAAAACAATACACCAATTGTGGTGTCAGTGAGTGCCATACAGCAGATCCAGAAAAGCCGCAACATAGGGAGAACCGTGAGTGCGCATCATTGTTTATTGTTTATTGAGGAAATCAACAGCACATACATTTTTATCACTTATGGCCAATTACAGATTTCCCTTATCTAAAAATCAGTAAGTAAGCACTAAAATACCATGAATAATACATTATACATATTAAAAGTGACACATTTTCAATCATTTATAAATTGAACATTACACACTCAATAACCTTTTTTATGTTATTATTTGTAAATATTTAAAATATAGGTAATTAAGTGTGTAATAAAAAAAACATAATTAAGTATGCCAAAAAATAATATTAATTAAGGTACAATTTAATTAAAAGACATGCTGCACCGAGAGACTATTAACATTCATTGGTGAATTAAGACTTGCGTTCAGTCAGCACAATAACTACTTCAGCACTTCAACTATTTTAGCTATGAATTTGGGTTTTGAGTAATTAAAAATGTCTATATCATTAAAACGTGTATTGTATGTTTTAGTTATACGCAGCAGTACCGAGTTTTGGAAAGATTTGGTGTGATGAGGTGGAACATCAAAAAGTGGAATGTTACGAGTGCGATTTTCGGTGAACGAAATGTTAATTTCGACAACAAATGAGGAGTATCAGTTCTACTATTGACAATATCATAAAGAAGTCCCATATCCAAAACAACACGTCTCTGCTCCAGGGTTAAAAGATCGTGTTCAGTACAACCTTCTTCGTAGGTTTTAATAGCCTTACGACCACGAAAATTTAAATGCTTGATAAAAATATTTTGGATTCGCTCTATTCGATTTTTATAAGTAGCGTACTGAGGAGACCATACCTGACAAACATATTCAAATATGCTTCTCACATATGCGGCGTACACTATTTTAATTACAGATAACTTCGAGAACGGCTTAATACGCATCACAAAGTCCAAGTTTTTATATGATTTTATAATAATAGAGTCAATATGATCTGCAAGTGTCATTTTGTGATCAAAATGTACACCTAGATCCCTGACACCCTGTTTTCTGTTAATTGGGGTACCGTTAAAGTAATAATTTTGGACAATGGGGTTTTGCTTTCGCGTGAACGTAATACACTCGCACTTGGATGCGTTAACTGTAATGTTATTTTTATTATAATCTTCATATAATGTGTCCAAATCTTTTTGCAATAACATGAAGTCCTGTTTAGTATTAATTTTGCAAAATATTTTTTTATCATCCGCATACATGAGAAACTCAGAACTATTTAAGCACGAACCTATTTCGTATAAATACGCGTTGTAAAAAAGGGGGCCCAAATGAGAGCCTTGTGGCACGCCTGTAGGTATGGAAACATAGTCAGAGCGATGTCCACCCATTACAACTGCCTGGGAGCGGTTTGTTAAATATGATTTTATCCATCGGAGTAAATCACCATAAATGCCTAATACCTGAAGCTTGTTGAGCAGGATCACGAGGTCCACCCGATCGAAAGCTTTTTCAAAATCGGTGTAGATCACGTCAACCTGCCCACCTCCCTGCATTTTTTCAAGCACAAAATCAGTAAAGCATACAAGGTTGGTGGTTGTAGAACGCCCTTTTAAAAAACCATGCTGTTGCTCGGGAATTGAGCGACACAAGGTCGAGTAAATTTCGGTATATACTATTTTTTCAAGTAACTTTGCTGCAACATTTAGTATAGATATCCCCCTGTAGTTCTTAGCGTCCATACGAGAACCCTTTTTATGCACAGTTACTATATGGGTTGACTTCCATTTATGAGGAAAGACGCCTTCACGCAGGGAACGATTAAAGAGTACAGTTAGAGGAAAAGCGAGAGATTTTGCACAACGTGACCAAAACATTGAGGGAAGGCCATCACTACCAGCTCCTTTCTTTGTATCTAGGGTTTTAAGAGCTCTTTCCACTTGATATACAGAAATTTGGACATTAGATACTACGTCGGTACACAGTGGTTGTTCCTGTTTCCGTGGTGGGTCAATACAAGGTACACCAAATACCCTCTGAAAAAAAGTATTGAAAGCATTACACATGTCTCTTCCATATCTGTGTACTCAACGCCTTCCAAATACAGTTTTTTAGGATAAGCCGATCCGCCGCGCACTGCTTTTACCAGAGTCCAAAAATTTTGTGGTCGATGTTTAATATTGTTTTCGCAATTAGATATGAATGTTTTGTAACAGTCACGTTGCACGCGCCGCTCAATGGATCGTAATAGAGCGAACTCATCGTAGTCCAACTCATTACGATACCTCTTCCATCTTGAGTGAGCTTTGGATTTTTCTTTAATAATGTTAATTAACGAAGGCGTATACCACTTCGGATAAGATCGTTTGCGCTAGTTACGATTAAGAGGGATGTACAAATCCAGGCAAGTATCTATGACGCCGTACATTTTATCCACAGCCCCGTCCACACTGCCTTTAAACAAGAGAGATTACCAGTCCTGTTTAAGAAAGTATTCGTTTATTTTGTGGTAGCATGCTTTATGAAAATTACGTCTTTGTGACGAGACCTCTTTCAATGGGCTGATACTCAAATCTAAAATGATAAAATCAAACGCTGGATGTGCACGGTCTTCCTTTAAAAGCGGTGCAAGTGAAGGTGTTAGTTCCAGAGGCAAATTCGAAAATACTAGGTCCAAGGTGTTACCAGCATGATTCTTCAAAACATTATATTGTGTTAAACCAGAAAGTGTAAGTGTTTTTATCATATGCACACCAGCTTCCTCATCATCCCTTAATTTTCCTTTTTTTCTTTCTATTCTGCACCTAATTTAAGTGTTGTTGCAAGTTTGGAGCCTTCCGCATCCAAATACAGTCCACTATAAATATAATCCTTATTATTATCATCAATGAACCAGCCGCTCCACGTGGTGGTTTGATTTCGGCGCCACCAGTGGATGAGGTAGAGCTTCCAACGCCAGCTGTTACAAATTGGAGACTGTCTGTTGTGCAGTGCAGTGTAGTGCAGTACAGAAGAAAGCATAGGGAATCGACCTTTGAACACCAAAATGGTCAAAAAATGATAGAATGGCCATGTTCATTATAACCTCTAGTATTGATCTGAAACAGATCCTAGTTACAAACCACCTCAAAGGATAGAAGCAAGCTGCGGCACAAAAATCTAAGACCCAGAAAAAATAGTAATTTTAAAGTGAACTTCACAGAATTATCTGTGCCGGCAACATATGATGAACCAATGAAAAGTCCTCAGAAATAATTATGGTCTAAAGCAATTAATGAAACGCATCAAGAAAACGAAACTTGGACACCTGTAAAAAAATCAAATTAAAGATTGATTACAACAAAATGGGTATTTGCCATAAAAAGAGATGAATATGGCAAGGTCTCGAGATATAAAGCTCGTCTCTGTGCGCGAGAATTCAAACAACTACAAAGTATTGACTATCAGGAGATATTTCACCGTTGTGTCTGATTTCCATAACACAAGTGCAATTAGCTACTTACTTTGAAATCAAAGCAATGCATTTGATTTCAAAGTAAGTGCCTAATATTTATTAACTTTATTTTTTTATTCTCTCCAAGGTGCAATTGGTATGACAAGGTATGACTATATAAGAATACTTTTATCTCTTGCAGCTAAATATAATCTAGAGATTCTATAGACCGCGAAATTCTAAGCTTGCCTGCAGCGCACAGGGGCGCGGTATAAACAAAGTACCTAATGAAAATTACATAAATACAATTCTTCTTAAAACTGGAACTCAATCTTATTGTAATGATGACCACAATGCTCTTATAACTTGTGGCAATAATAGTACGGACACAATCACACAGTTATCTCCTAATGAAGATAATTTAGAAAATCAGTCCGACGCCAAAAACAATACAGGAGAACAAAATGTAATAAATAGTGAAACTTTTGTGGTAGATCTAAGCGCGGAAGAAAACGAAAAGTTGCAGACCAGTCAAGAAAGGAACGGAAACGAAGAGCTAATGTGAATGAAAAATTTATTAATGCAAAAGATAAAGACGTATTACCTAAAGTTTTTGATCAGACTTTTTTTGTGGATGTATGAAGAAATGCACAGAACTTATTTTAGTTAATGACCGAATAAAAAATAGTTCATCCAGTTCGTCCGGTATTTTCGTACTGACCGGTCGCGAGCAAGCTGTAATAATACTCTTCAATATTTTTTTGGAAACTTACCATACGAATTTTTCTTTTTAAAGTCTAGCAAATAAGATTCAATTTAGTGTACCCAAGTTTCACGGTCGACGGCGGCTAGTAGGTTGTCTCACTCACATACCGCTGCATCTGCACCTTGCATCTTATTCCTTCACACTGCGTCACCTTGTGCGCGTACGCAGAGCAATACCAAACTTAGAACACGCAATCGTAATGGCGCCAACAAAACGCTGCGAGAGCGATCCTGATCTCAAAGAAATGAGAGTTACGCTCTGGAAACGCTAACACGATCAAGACCTTACGGATTCTTTGAAGAACTTCACGTACTCCATACTCTCTAAACTTGATGCAATGAAAGTTGATTTTGATGAAAAAATATCGCAACTAAATGGCAGTATAAACATTGTGATAAAAGAAGATATAACCAAACTCAACAACACCGTTATGGAGATGAAATCAGATATGAACGGTATCCGGGAAGATTATCACAAAGTAAACCTGAATATACAAGATTTATACGGTAAACAAGCTAACAACAGGTATACAAATTTTGACTGCCGCAAACAAAAATTTTGACGAGGTGCGTCGTGAAATCGTTGATCTGAAAAAGGAATATGCTGAGCTACGGGCTAACATCAACCACAAGGAACAAATGGATCGTCTCGTGAATATAGAAATAGTGGGCCTTCCTGAGGATAAAAATGAGAACATAAAGGACTTAATTATTGCTATGGGATGCCATGTTGGAGTTACAATGGATCACGATGACATTATTCTAGCTAACAGAGTCACACCTAAAACAAATATTCAAGGCAAACCGACGGTCATAGAAGCAAAGTGGAAGTCTAGATTGCTGAAAGATAATCTGATAGCCGCTTCACGCAAACGCCGTATTACTACAGCCAATGTTAAATTAAAGGGAGATTGAAGACCCATATACGTAAACGAGCACTTGACTGTTTACTGCCTTGCCTGGACAAAAAACGGAAGAATCTTTGTTCGCAAGGGAGATACTTCACCACCAACTGATTATATGAGGGCCGTTGTTCTTATATTTGTTCAAAAGTTAAAGAAACTAATAAATTTTGGCGTTACTTGATTGACTGCTGGTCCTTCATTATGTCTTTAAATCCGCTACTAGAACGTCAAATAACTATTTATCTGTTTATCAAATTTTATCTCATATCCAGATCTTTTAATGACAATAAAACTTTGATTTTGCTTGATAACATTTGTCAATTGATTCAACTGCCTTATTGGATGGTAAAAAAGCTCCCGATTTTAGTAACTACTCATAAACTATTAAAATATGCATGTAATTACTCGTCTAGTCTCCTTGATGCATTTTCTTTTGATACTTGGATCAGTGTCGTGGATTGAGAGAGGTGATATTTACAAATATTGACTCAACTAATTAATCTTAACATCTTTACAGTGCTTCTTATTTAAAGCGGCTGTGTCTAACTTTTTTAGATCAAAAATTAATATCGACGGCTCAAAAAACGAGGCTGGATCTGGTGCTGCATTTTTAGACTCTAGTTGTGTTGCAAAATTTAAAATTGACTCCGATACATCAATAATGCACTTAGAATAATTGATTGCTATTGCTGAAGAGTTGGCATACAGTGAATAACAAGAAAGTCACAAATCAATAATCTTGACTGACTCGAAAAGTGCACTACAACACTTGGCTCGCTGCACCTCGTCTTTACGAGATATTCCAATAGCCTTTAAAGTGTTGGAGTCGATTTTGAAAATGCAATCAGTTTCCAAGTCAATAATACTTTAATGGCTTCCATCCCATATTCAGTCAGATGGAAATAAACAAGTAGATTTATTAGCTAAAGAAGCTTTCAGCAATTGAATTCCTATTTCTATTACCCCGCTCCATTTTGATTACCTTAAAGAAATTAAAAAACAGTGCCACACTCACTGGAAGGAATATTTTAACGAAAGATCACTCGAAAAGGGAATTTGGTACAGAACGATCCAACCTCATCTTCCAATTAACTGGTAGATTGACAATTGTAACCTAGATAGACAGAATCTAACTTTATCTTTAAGATTACGATCCGGACATATTCAATCAAAAAAGTTTACCTTCCTAATGAAGAAGTCTGCAAGTCTCAACTGCTCTGATTGCGGAGCTATTGAAGATATTCATCACATTTTGATGGAATGTGTTCGGGTCCAAAATATAAATAATTCAATTTTGAGTCCCCATACCCATTTCAACATAGGATATTGTAACAGTGTTCTGGCCCATCCACTATCAGTTGAAGCCAAAGCATTTTATTTAATACTAAAGAGATTTTTTAATTTTTATTGTCATTGTAAACATCGGGTCCATATTGGCTCACCTAAAGTTATTTACCCGAAATTGTTCTTCCTAATGATTTGTAAGCCGAATGATCACTCTTCCTAAAAATTTTCATCCTAAAGTTTTCATACATACTATTTGTAGTGCTACCGGCTATGTGCATAACACGCATGTTTCCGAAAATTGTTATTAATATTATCATGAATGTAAATATATTTAAACTCGTAATGTTTTTTTATCAAAACGATTTAATCCCGAAACATAATTACCATAATATTTTCACTCATACTCAGAAAAACATTTACCTAGTGTAATAAAAAATATATGTGGGTACAAGATATGATTATTATCGAGGAAGATAAAAATTAGACGTACATGGGTCTAATTGTAATCTTAATAGAAAAAAAACCGTGTGAATTAATAAGCAACAAAAAGTATAAGTGTAAGGCGAGATTAATCACCACTTTCGATCAACACTTTAATTCGAAGTCAATAAGTATAAATTACTGGAAGGACCGCACAAAGATAGGCTTGTTGAAAAAATATCGATACATCGATGTATTCGATATTTTTAATTCGATAAATCGATATTTTTTGACGATATATTGTTCACCGATAAATCGATATATCGATATAAAACATCCAATATCGAAAATTGTATCAAAAACGATATTTTTATTTTATTTATGGATCTTGGCTTGGAAGTGCCTCCACAGCCGACGCCGGCTACCAATCCAATTCTAAAGTCGGCAATGTCGCTAGAATCCAAAGCCGTAAAACAAATGGAAAAATAACTGTATAGTCTATGACTTCTAGGTTGCTTTGCGTCCGTCACTCACTTCACACCACACTTCACTTTAGTTGTTCTTTTGTTTGAAGGTTCGCGTCGCGAGTGATCAAAATAACCTAAATCTTATCTCGTGAATTGTTTACTGTTTTCCAAATCAGAATTTATGTTTCACGACGTAAATCATGTCATCTTCCAGCAGCAGTGCTGTTTGGAAGTGCTGTTTTTTAAAAATACCACTAAAGGTAACGTTACCTGCAATCTGTGTGATAAAAACTATAAAACGAGTGGAAACACATCAAATTTAGCGGCAGATTTACGAAACAAGCATTACCATGCATTCTCAGAGTTTAAAAATGCTGCTGGTGGCAAGTCGTTCTTAGACTCGGAACCTGACTCAGAACCTAAAACTAAAAAATCCGCATTGGATCGACAACGAAGGCTGCCATTTACAACTAGTTCTCCTATGCCGTCAACTTCTTCACCTGGTTTATCTCATCATGAAGTCGAAGCTGAAAATGTAGCGGATTAGGATTTGTCTGAAACTAATCCAAAAAATTATGGTGTAAGTTTAACTAGACTAAAATAAATATTAAATATCAGTAGTGATGTGAAGTTGCCAAAAAGTATCGATATCGATAAATTCAAAATATCGTGTTTACTTTTTTCAGTCTGAATTAAATACTTCCGTTCAAAATCAGCAGAAACAAATAAAAAAAAACAACCTACACTCATGGACATATTGGAAAGAAGTTCAAACTACGAAGGTATTTTTTTAATTTATGTCGCCTTATTCTAATATTTTTTATGGCTCTTTATTCTCTAAATCTATTTTAAATTTGTTCTTATCTGTTATCAAGGAAGGGGGTCAAAAAACGAATGAAATAAATCAAGCTTTGATTTACATGATTTGTAAAGAAAACATGCCTTTTCCTGCGTAGAAAAATCTGGATTGCGAAATTTCGTGCGCGTTTTATGTCCACGCTACAAGCTTCCCTCGCGGGCTAAGGTAATTAAACAAACATATTTTATTTTTGTTTTATATTGTCTATATTAACATTATCATATTTGCTAATTATTCATTGTAGGTAACCAGCTTAGCAGAGCAGCGATATACTACTACTAAAGCCATCTTAAAAAATAAACTCAGTGAGACTGAAAATATAGCATTGACAAGCGATATATTAACACTCACCAACTCGACAAGGAGTTTCATAGTTATGACAGCGCATTTTTTGAACGCCACAGAAGACTCTGTTCCAGAGCTAGAGTCAGTGACGCTAACAGCTCAAAGAATGTATCAAGTAAGTAAACCATAATTAACAAAATAAACATTAACACCGTATCCACAAAAATATCGTGTGCTTAGCGTGTGTTTCATTTTTGTGGTGTATAATTTCTTTTTTTTTCTCTAAGCGCACACAGCTGATTACATACGGGAATGTTTTGAAGACATTATCAAAGAGTTTTCAATAGAAAAGACAAGTATCCATTCGATGACTACTGATGGTGGCAGTAATATCGTATCTGCAGTGAAGAAATTCTTGGGAGACAACAAGAGAATCCCTTGTATGGCGCATCTAATCAATTTAATAGTAGATGCCACATTGACGAAAGATGCACCCGTTCTGGAAATTGCTAATCAAGTTAAATCTATTGTGTTATATTTTAAGCAATCTGTCAACGCCATGGACGAATTAAGAGCAGAGAAACAAAGTCAAAAAAAGAAGGGGAAGTGCTAACACTCATTCAGTCGGTCAGCACTCGATGGAATTCGTGCCTAGATATGTTAGAAAGATTTAATAAGTTGTCAGCTATAGTGGCTAAAATTTTATCTGGCAAGAGAAATGCGCCGGATATGCTAACATCATCGCAGCTAATAACACTGCTTAAACCATTTAAGCAAGCCACGGAAGACATCAGCGGTGATCATTATGTGAATGCTAGTCTAGAAATACCAATTACTAATTTGCTGGCGCAAGGACTGGGACACGAAAAACCCTCAACAGTATCAGGTATTGCCGTAAAAACCAGTTTGTTAGAGGGGTTCTTCATCTTTGACAAGTTGCAATAAGTAGAAAATCAGGAATCGAGTAGGTAGGTAGTACTTACATATTTTTTTAAGTTTCAATTTCTTTATGTTTTTTTATGACTAATTTGTTACATGTTTTGAAGCATATCTTTTATAAATTTCTTACTTACCTAGCGTCTGTTTGGCAATTCGCCTGAGGTTTACGTTTTTTTAAAATTTAATTTATTTTTTTTGTTTCGGCAGAAGGTCGGTTTTTTATTTATTTATTTGATAAACCTCTAATATTGTAGAACACGATTTCTATTGTTTTATTTTGCTAGAGTGAAGTAGAGATTATTAGCATACTATGTAGTAAAAGTAACCCTGTATTATACCGATCCGATACCGATCGACCAATTAGAGAGCAGTGTGTTATTTGCCGTATTTTAAAGAAACGTACAATTAAAAGCCTCTTTTGTGATAGGTCGAACCGTTTAGAATCTTACGAATGGATATCCGTTAGTTTATAAATTTACCACGAGACATCGCAAATTGATAAATTTCCGAGAATTTGGGTGTAAAATAATACTATTTATCTCTCGTTTAGAATCCCACGAAAGTTTATAAATTTCCTAGGTAATTTATAATCTTGCAGATCTTATTATCTTCCGATGACATTTATATACAGGGTTACAGGGAAAGTCGTACAGAATATTAAAGGACGTTATTATTCAGATCATTTTTGATGGAATTGATCCTATATTATGGTATCCGAGACTTAACCGTAATGGAAATATTGAATTGTTAAGATTAAAAACCTTTATCTTTTGGGAATTCTATCGATTTTTTGCGATTTGAGCTATAAGGGGCCGTTTTTTTAATGTGTACAGTTAGAATACATGTCATTTAATAAAAATGATCAACAAAAACTAAACCCTCTACTAACAAGTTAGTAAAACTGTTCGACAACCGCAGAATTAAAGTTTTTATACTAATTGTTCAGGACATCACATAATACAAAGAGCTTTATTCCAAAACGGTTCCTTTTTAAGTTAAATACTGCTTAATTGTCAGGCGCCCTTTCAAGGGCACTATACTTTCATAAGAACCAGCGAAGACAAAGCTTCTCAAACAGATGGTAGCTATGTTCAATATATTAAAGTCGGTGAAGACGACATCCGTGTCGTTATGATAAATATTAAAGATGCACACTTTTCAATACACATCCTCGACATCCGCGGAATGAATGTTTTGCAGCTTTAATAGCGTTTGAAATGGAGAAGGTACAGCCAGAGGATCGCTCCTTAGTTTACCTCAAAATAATTGACTTCATTCGTTAAGTTAGAGGAGAACGCAGTATAGATTCAACTTGCCCGTTGCCAGAATACTGAACAAATGTTATATTTGTAATATTAAATTCTCGTCGAAATTATGTTAAACTTTCAGTTGATTTTAAATATTAAAGTATGCTTAATGACATAGTGTTTTTACGTGATTAAGTTATTTACATGAGCACACTGTGTCAGTTTAGAATATTCGATATTATCCTATCACTAGCTGTCATCTAAAGTGGTCATCGGCGCAGTAAAAAGTGATTAAATCGTGAGATTTCAATACTAACTTTAAACACATTTTTTACATTACTGAACAAATTTATTACACAAAATTTAATTGACAATGTATTTTAACATTTAACCGGAATTGACAATCTTACGTGCAGATAAAGGAAAATCGGTTATAATGGATATTATCAGATTATAAACTCAAAATATCACAGTTGCTGTCGGACGAAACAACCTACAAACATGTAAAAATAGATCAAACGAGCAAAATATTAAAGAAAACCAGCGACCTAGTGAAAAAACATAGCGATAGTTTAAATCTTGATGCTAAGCAATTAGTACCAACATGTGCAAAACCACCTAAACTGTATGGGCTGCCTAAAATACACAAAATCAATGTTCCTCTTCGTCCTATTGTGAGTCAGATTGATTCCCCAACATACAAGCTGGCGAAGCATGTGGCGAAAACACTATCTGTACTACGAGAAGGAACTACGGCACAATTTAAGGATTCCTATGACTTCATAAGCCAAATAAAGACCTTGCCTTTGGCAGAAAATGTGCAATTGGCAGAAAATGAAACAAAGGTTAGTTTTGATGTACAGTCCCTATTTACAAGTTTACCTGTGAAAGACTGCATTGAAATTACCAGAAGGAAGTTACTTGAATTGGATATGCCCATAGAATATGCAGAACTATTAGAGCATTGCCGAACATCTGGCTATTATGGGACGGTGAATTCTACATACAAATTGATGGTGTAGCGATGGGTTCCCCAGTATCACTTGTTGTTGCTGATATCTTCATGGAAGATGGCCACAGCTTTGAACACATCACCTAAATCTCCGAGGTTTTATAAACGGTACGTAGATGACACCTTTACAATATTACCCACTGATAAAGTTTCTGCTTTTTTGAACCATCTTAACTCTATTCATCCACAAATACAATTTACTATGAAAATTGAGGCAAACAATAAACTAGCTTTCTTAGATGTTTTACTTACTAGGAATTCTGATAACACACTTAGCCGCACAGTTTTTAGAAAGGCCACCCATACAGACAAATATCTCAATGGTGCATCTCACCATCATCCTTCACAGTTCCACCAGCTTCCAGTACCACGTCGTTGCAGACCCCGTGCCAAGCCCATGACAGTTGAACGCCCACCTGCCGTACTACCTTACATCAAGGGGGGCACTGACAAGATTGGGAATATCTTGAAGCGAGCTTCCATCAAGACTTATATTAAGCCGCCAAAGAAGATTAACCAATTTTCACCACCTGTCAAGTGCATCGTACCTCTTCAAGATGCAGGGGTGTATAGACTGTAATGTGACTGTAGCCTTTCCTACTTCGGGCAAACTAAACGAAGGATAGGCGTGCGGATAAAAGAACATATAGCTGACGTTAAACATAGACGAAACATAAAATCTGCAGTGTGTGAACATGCCTTAGACAAACCCAACCACTTCATACGTTTTGACCAACCCAAAGTACTGTCAAAAGAACGTCGGTTCATTCCACGTATGCTACGCGAAGCTATAGAAATAAGAAAACATCCAAATTTTAACAGAGAAGATGGTTGGAAAATTCCACCTGCATGGGATCCAGTTCTAACTAGGACCCAAGCTAGACCACTCACTGTAAGATCACAAGTCACAGTTAGCTCTTTCTGCGTGGATAGGAACGTTAATTAATATTATTGAGTGACGGTAGTGTATATTATTCAAAACTCTGTAAATGACAAATAACATCTTAGTCTACCCGTGACCGCGAACGCTGTAAAGTGTTCGAAACGTCGGGATAAAATAAATAAACTCGCGAAAAGTTAATCCGTAAAAAGTTGTTTTATTTCGATTAATACCCAGGTTTAAAATACAATTAACATTCAGTATGGCGGCCTGTACAAAGAAAAAAAAATTGTTAAAATAATAGCAAAAGGAGATGTTTATTAAAAATGCCAAGACCATGTACAGTATCTATGAAAATAGCAAAAAATACAGGTAATTAGACAGACTATATGAAATCTTTATTAAATTAACAATATTCAGGTAATTTAAATAATAAAGTTATAAACTTTTAAAATTCTGAAACTCCATCTGTCTATTCTAACGCCAAAATCGCGTCAAAACTTGCAAAAAAAGTAAATCAGTCATTGTCAAGTGTCATTTTGCTGTCCGCTTTCAATCTTTTTAAATCTTTATACACAGCTGATTGGCTGTCACGTACTTGACAGATTTATTAGACTTCATGAAATATTCCTAGATTTCATTTTTTAAAGTACATATTACCTAAAAGTTAAATATTGTACAGACGAAAATTATTCTAAAAACGATAAAGCTTAACAAAAGCTATTTTTTAGTGACATGTACAAGGTGTTGGCATTTTCCCCATACAAATGTAAACATGTCCTTGAGACAACTTTCGTTGTCAATGGCGTCTCAGTCACGGGAACTTTTTGCAACTAAAATTTCATTGGCGTTCAATAGGTTAAAAATGCATTCAATTCGGTAAAGTGAGATACGCTGCTGACGGAAATAAAACTGTTGAGATCTATTAGTTGAGATCTACATTACATATTATTTCAAACTTTACACTCGCTTAGTTTAGAAGTTTGGAACCACTTTGGAAGCGTCTAGCTATGAAACGTGAGACTTATAAAGAAAATGGTTTTAGAAACCTCTATGTCATTTTAAAATATCTATCCATAGAGACCCCACACGCATAGGTTTGACTTTTTTTCGGTTATAGTTTCATACAGGGTGACTTTGTTATCAGTACCGAAATTTTGAGTAAAGACTCCACTGATGAATATGAACAACTTTTACTATGGGGGCAATAGTGAAATCGAGAAAAAAAAAACAGCTGTTCCATATATTTTGACCGCGCGCCAATTGAACTTTTGTATGGAACAGCTGATTTTTTTTTCCTCGATTTCACTATTGCCCCCATAGTAAAAGTTGTTCATATTCATCAGTGGAGTCTTTACACAAAATGTCGGTACTGATAACAAAGTCACCCTGTATATGGGAGCCTCGCTTTAAATATCATTATTTTTTATTATTTGTATAAGAATCGTAAAGCGGTTAACAGGATCTTCTTTCTGCCAAATTTCAACAGTGTGATGCTTATAGTTACAGAATAAAGTGGCTGTGACATACGGACGGACAGATGGACAGACAGACAGACGGACAGTCGGACAGGCAGACAGACAGACTTGACGAAACTATAAGGGTTCCGTTTTTTGCCATTTGGCTACGGAAGCCTAAAAATGACAAATGTCTATGTCACAATAATATTGTAAATAATAAATGGTTTTTCTGTGGTATTTTTTCGTGCTTTAAAAATCTAAAATGGAAAATCAAAGTGTTTCGAAGAAAAGAAAATGCAAAGAAAAAAAAAGGAAAATGTTGTAAAAGTGAAATAAGCTAAAGGACTTGAACATATAATCCCTAAAAATAACTTAGTACCAGCATGAGAAGTTGGGCCAGATGCAGGTATATTTAGGGCATTTGATTTAATCAAATGAACTATGTGTCTCAATCAAGTATGTGTTTCCGATAAGAGGTCACACCTACTTGCCCAACGATCAAGATTTCAGCTTAATAGGAAATAAATAGAGGAAGTGGACGGCACAGCCTCCTCAAAATTGGAATGAATTAATGGAGGAGGCACGTAGACATCCCTCACCATTCAATGTTGAAAAAATTACCCATGACATGTTTTATAATATAAAAGAAGCTATTGCCCCATATTTCTTGCGTCAAAGTTAACCTACTATGAAACTCAAAGAAGTTAGAATGATTAAAATACAGAAGGATGTTCCGTTTGTTTTAGTACGACATATTTTTACAGGTCCCTGGCATATAATTATGATTAGGAATAAACGCAAATTAAGAAGGACGGGTAGATGGCGCTTAACATCACGCACAATGACGTATCCATGAGAGACCACAAATTTCGCAAGGTCGGACCGACAGCACGGTAGCTCAATTGGTAGAGCGTTTGGCCCGGTTAGCCCAGAAGTTGCTGGTTTGAGTCCCGCCAGTGCGCTATTTTTTCGGTTTCTTATTGCATCTTTATGATTAGTTGACAGTAATTCCCTTTACCTTTTAGGTTCACCAATTTTTGATGAATGTTTTTCTGAATATATTAATAATTCAATTACTAAATATCAAAATTTTGCTGACCGTCTCCTTGAAATTAGTCCACATTCTGCACTTTGCATCTTAAAATTCTGACTTTTCGTTCCAAAATTTGCGTATGTGCTCTGTTGCTGCTGCTTATGGAACCGCCCAGATCTTTTATCACATGTAGACGACTTAATGAAAATAAGCTTAGAATCGATTCTTATATGCAGCTGAACGAGCAATCTTGGACCCAAGCATCCCTACCCATCCGTTATGGTCGTTTAGGGATCCGCAAAATTACCAGTGTCGCTTTACCAGCCTTTCTTTCTCCTGTCCTTGTTTGTAGTTCATCCAATCTCATAAGTAAAATTTTAAGGGCATACCCTTCAAACTTTGAGATAGCTGGCTTGAAAGAAGCTAGGAATGTTTTCTTGATTGCATGCCCAGACCAAAATTTTCCAGTATCTCAAAATTCACAAAGGAGCCGGAACGACATTAGCTGTAAATTCACTTTTAACAGTCTTTTGAGCTGTAATACAGCTTTACGTGTACCCTTTGGCAAATACTGGGACATTTCTTGAGCCGGACACGCTCCGAATCTCATCCTGTCGTTGGCTTGGGGTTCCGGTCTGCGTTCCTCATAAATCAGTCGCCGCTATGTGCGATCGGAGGCGGACGTTTTCGTTGCACATCAGAATTATTTTAATTCGCGACTAGCGCTGCGCTACCAGTAAACAATGGGTTCGCCTCAACTCATTGCTAACGAATTGTTGCAATGAGTTGAGGCGAACCCATTGTTCCTCCTCTAAAAAACCGTCCTCCTCTAAAAAAGTGCAGGCCGCTTCTCGAGACATGCCGCACTTAACAATACTCGTATCATACGTCGGTCCCTTGCCACTGTCAACGTGCCAAGTCTACTTAAGCCCGCTGGTATTGCTAGAGACGTTAAGACCGAATATCATGATCCGGAAAAGAGACCGGATGGCATGCAGAAGGTGTATGGACGAAATGATAACACGCAAGATCGGTAATAAAATACGCGCGAGCCGATAGGTACAGCGGGCGGGCAAGCGGCGTGCGCTCCGCGTAGTAGCTATGTTCGGACTGATTCAACGAATGCACGCGCTCGGGATCGTTCGCCGAGCGGCTCCAGTACTGTGCCGCCGCTGTGACGCGCAGCTCGGACTGCCGTAAGCGGCGACTCCATTAGGTCGCGCCGCGATAGCTACGCGCGCGCGATAAAATGTTATAATATAATATCAACTTGGTGGCTACGCGTAAGTTAGTTAGTTTGTAAGTGTAGTTGCAATTAGTTAGTAAGTGTATTATAATAAGTAGGTAAATTCTGTTTTATATGTAATATAAAGATCTTATGAGAACTTTATACTACATGCTATATTTATTATACCTAATTAA
This sequence comes from Pyrausta purpuralis, assembly GCA_963924145.1. Lineage (NCBI taxonomy): Eukaryota > Metazoa > Arthropoda > Insecta > Lepidoptera > Crambidae > Pyrausta > Pyrausta purpuralis. The sequence goes on along the minus strand of OZ001652.1, from coordinate 19,672,573 downwards.
TTCTAACTAAGTAAATACTAATAATACCAAAACAGAGGCCAAAACCTCAGCTTCCTTAAACCACGACCAGCAGACCAAAACGCACCACCACCACCCACTGATTGCTGGGACCACCCTATAGTCAGAACTGACATCAGTGGGTCCGAGCGATTGGAACTCAGGGTGAGAAACGAAAAGTGCCAGACGAAACGGAGTGCGAAAGAGCTGAGCGTCGACGAGAAAGAGAAAACTCAAGACACACTCTCCACTATGACAGCAGCACTCAGCAGTGTTTTCAAGGCGATCCCGGAGATAATCACCAGAAAAATAACGAGGATGAGGAGTATAACAGCGATCGAGAAAGCAGTCGAAAAGTTTACCTCACCACCACCAGAGGAGGAAACAAACCCAAGAGTGGAACGCACCAGGGCAGACATGGGACAAGTAGCTCCACCGACTCTCAGACCAGCCTGTCAACCACAGGAGCACATGCTAAATGCCTTTATCGAGTTCGTAGCGGTAACTAAAGCCACTAGAAAAGTCAACGAAGACACTTGCAAGGGCATCATGCAAGCGTACAATCTTGACAATCTGGGACTGCTGCGAGCTAAATTAAAGGACGCAGAAGCCGCAATATACGATAGCGAACAATCCAAGGTTATCCATGGACAAATGTCGGGGTCGTATATGGCGGCATACAGCAACGCGTGTGGCTTCGTGGGACAGGACGAACAACTGAGTAACTTAGAGGAGGGAAAACTTGTCTTCAAAACACCGTCCGAAGACCCCATAGTCGTAGTCGCAAAGTGTACGAAGGTCATGCTCGACGACAGAATAATCGAAATGGCTAACACCATATCGGGAGATCTGTCGAAAGGTAAGGTCCCGGAACACTGGACTATACCGACAATTACATGGGTCAATGGAGTCCCTGGTTGTGGCAAAACCACGTGGGTAATGTCCCAAATAAACCCCGAACAGGACATAATAATCACAACCACGACTGAAGCAGCAAAGGACCTCCGAGAGAAACTGGCAACGAGAATAGGGGAAGAGAGGGCGAAAAGGAGAGTCAGAACAATGGCATCTCTACTTGTAAATGGTATGAGTGAGGGAGAATCGTGCACACGCCTAATGGTGGATGAAGCCCTCATGAACCATTTTGGATCCATTGTACTGGCTATCCAAATAGCGAAAGCCAGAGAGGTGACTTTGTTAGGAGATAATAACCAACTCCCATACATAGATCGCTGTAATCTCTTCACTTTGGAATACAACAGACCTAATAAAATCACAGAGGTTACTAAGGAGTTACTGTGCACCTATCGAAACCCCCAGGATGTAGCGTATGCCCTTAGTGAAATCTACAGCGGCATATACTCAGCCAATACTCAAGTACAGTCCCTTTACCTCAAGCGCTTCTCAGGTGCAGTGATCCCAAAATCGGAAAGAACCCTATACCTCACTCACACCCAAGCTGAAAAGGCAAGCCTTATCAGCCAAGGATACGGGAAAGACGAAGGATCACGCACACTTACCATACATGAAGCACAGGGGCAGACTTTTGAGTCAGTGGTGATAGTGCGCACAGTATCAAAAAAATCCCATCTCCTAAAGAGTGTTCCCCACGCTGTTGTGGCCATCTCTAGACACACAAAGTCTTGTGTTTATTACACAGACAATGCCACCGACGACGCCACAGCTCGTCTGATAATCCGGGCAGAGAAGGCCACACCAACAATAATCCGGGACTACAACCTGCGGATGGCCATGCGCAGGGGCGACGAGCAAGTCCGAAACAAGATATTGGCCAATCCACTAACATAACTAACTCTATCAACCAAGTCACTAAGAACATCTTAGTACCTAAAGGCGACGACGTAGAGGGATTACTTTACTCCCCAAACACAAACACAATCACTAACACAAACTAGAATAAGAGCAATATTGTTTAATATTGTATAGCAAAATCACAAGGATAATAGAATTCCAAAACCTTATAGAATAATACAAATATGTAATAATAATAAAAAAAATAAAAAAAAAACAATACAACAAAAATATATGCACATGTACAAATAATTATAGAAAAAGAAAATAGCAACTATAACAACAACACAAGAAAAAAAAAACAAAAAAAAACAAGTTATCTTAAGTAGAAATAAGAGACGATGTTTAACTTATAAGAGAGTTATAGCATAAACTAACAACCCTAGTAATAAGTATTGTAAAAAGCACTGTAAATTTTTGCGCGGAGCAAAAATAAAAAGTAACACACATAACAAAAACCTAAATCAAAAAAGGCACGGACCAAAGAGTCTGTGGACTGTAGTTTTATTAATGAAAAAAAAAATACTAATAATAATAATTCCTAATTGTAAGGAGTAGCCCACATCTTACCCCCCCAGAGACCGTCACTACGGGCGATAATAATCCGGGAAGCGGACAAGTCTGCCGGAACGAGTAGTTTTAAGTTCTGGCGAGTGGGTTACTCTCGATTCTGTACTAGAAGGAGAAATAATTATGTTGTCTTCTCGTGGAAGTGGTTTATTGATTGGCACGGTATTTTCTGGTGACAGTATATAGGCCGGTTTAAGCCTATCGATGGATACTGTTACTGTCTTGCCCTTAACATCTAATTTGAACGTTTTATGGCCTCTGTCTAAAACTTTATATGGCCCTGTATATGCAGGTTGTAAAGTACCCCGAACAGTATCATCACGTAAAAATACGTGGGTGCAAGTAGATAATTCTTTAAAGACGAATACTTTGTCGGAACTATGACGAGAGGCTGGGCAAGGTCTAAGTTTATGAGCAAAAGATTTGAGTCTCGCAATAAATTCTGTCATATCGGTAGTACCGCTGAGATCGGGTTGGAAAAAGTCTCCCGGAAGCCGTAAGGGCTCCACATAAAGGAGTTCAGCTGGTGAGCTTTGTAGATCTTCCTTCAGGGTACTGCGCATACCTAACAGGACTAACGGTAGCGATTCCGTCCAGTTACTTTTAGCGTGACAGACTATGGCGGCCTTTAACTGTCTGTGAAAACGTTCGACGAGGCCGTTACAAGCAGGATGATACGCTGTAGTTCTACGGTGCTGGAATCCGATACGTTTTGAGAGAGAACTAAATAACGCCGACTCAAACTGCCTGCCACGGTCTGTGACAATGATCGTTGGGCAACCGAAGCGTGCGATCAAAACTTCAATAAATGCTTTTGCTACAGTCTCCGCAGTAATATCGGCTATGGGTATCGCTTCAGGCCATCGTGAAAAACGATCGACTGCCGTGAGGCAATACCGGTAACCGTTCGATACAGAGAATGGACCTATGAGATCTATATGTACGTGCTTAAATCTGGCGCGTGGTAGGTCGAATGTGCCCAATGGTGTGGAAACATGTCGACTTACCTTTGCGCGTTGGCAATTTAGACAAGCTCGAGCCCAATCCCTACAATCTTTTCGGATACTAGGCCAGACGTACCTTTGGGCTACGAGCTTGGCGGAGGCGTTGGGTCCCGGGTGGCTTAACGAATGTAAGCAATCAAAAATTTGACGGCGCAACATTTTTAATACGCCCTGGATTTTTAATACGGCCTGGGAGTCGGTGTACTCGTGTCACAATAGAGCTCATGGCGACTGCCAGGTATATTCATTTTCTCCAAACGGAGTGAAGTACCGCCGTTTATAATATTTTGAAGTTCGCCGTCGACGTCTTGAGCCTTGGCGAGAGAATCATGGTCCACAGGGGCTTCTAACTCTTCGATACGCGAAAGGGTATCCGCGACAACGTTATCCTTGCCAGAAATGTGCTGTATATCAGTGGAAAATTGCGAGATGAAATCTAAGTAGCGGAACTGACGAGGCGAACAACTTGACTTTCGCGTATGAAAGGCAAAGGTGAGCGGCTTGTGGTCCGTGTAGATCGTGAATTCTCTCGCTTCCAGCATGTGGCAAAAATATTTGATGGCCTGGTAAATTGCAAGGAGTTCGCGATCGTACGGAGAGTACTTACGTTGCGCGGGACTCAACTTGCATGAGTAAAACGCTAGTGGCTGCCAGGCGCCTTCGATTCGTTGTTGAAGAACAGCGCCTAATGCAACATCGGAAGCGTCGGCCGTGACTGCCAACTTGGCCTGACAATCTGGGTGGGCTAAAAGTGCTGCATTGCACAAACTGTCTTTGCTATCGTTAAAAGCTTTTAGCGCATCTCCTGTCAATTCGATAGGTTGGTTCCCTTTGACTGAGCCAGTTAGCAGAGCGTTAAGAGGTGCCTGGGTTTCAGCTGCACGTGGAATAAACCGTCTATAAAAATTGAGCATGCCGAGGTACCTCCTAAGCTGTTTAACAGTAACTGGCTTAGGGAAGTCTTTAACGGCCTGAACTTTTTCTTCAAGCGGTTTGATACCGTCTGCTGAGATGCTGTACCCCAAAAATGTAACTTCTGACGCTCCGAACACACATTTTGAGGTGTTTAATAAAATTCCGTACTCGGTCATCTTTTGAAACAGCTGTCGGAGGTGTTTTTGATGGGTTACAGGGTCAGGAGACGAAACCAAAAAATCGTCCAAATATGGATAGACGAAATCCATATCACGGGTCAGCTCATGTACAAATCTTTGAAACGTTTGACCTGCATTACGCAAGCCAAACGTCATATAGGTGAATTCAAAGAGGCCGAAAGGTGTTGTGATCGCCGTTTTAGGGATATCGTCCTTATTGATAGGAATCTGGTTATAGGCTTTCACGAGATCTAGAGTCGAAAAGATAGTGCAACCAGAAATATTATGAGTGAAATCGTGAATGTGCCTGACCGGATACCTATCAGGGATAGTGCGTGCGTTCAACCTACGATAATCGCCACAGGGGCGCCAGCCGTCTTTTTTGGGTGCTAAATGTAGTGGGGACGACCAAGGGCTATCAGAGGGTCGAGCTGTCCCCTCCTGCAGCATCATGTCATACTCACGTTTCGCAATTTTTAACTTATCGGGTGCAAGTCGACGAGGTGCGCTAGCCACAGGTGGACCAGGTGTGGTTTTTATGTAGTGTGTGGTGTTGTGTTTGGTGTTGCGTGGTGACCCAGCAGGTCGAATTAAGTCGGGAAATTCTTGTAAAATATTGTGATAGATGGAATCACCGGTACCGACTTTAACTGACGAAATGCCACTATGTCTATCGGCTGACACGACAGAAACATTTAATAAAGTAACATTATCCACCAAACGCTTATTTCTAACATCAACAACAAGGTTAAAGTGTGCTAAAAAGTCTACACCAATGATAGCTTTGTTTACATCGGCTATTACAAAACGCCACACAAAGTCTCGACGCAACCCGAGGTTTAAACGCAGGATTGCGAAGCCGTATGTATGTATAACGGTTCCATTCGCGGCACTAAGTTCAAAATTAGTCTTGGAACGTCGTTCCTTGAACGCTGAACGGGGGAACACACAAAAATCACTGCCAGTGTCCACAAGAAATTGCACCTTACTGTTCAGGTCTGTCACAAATAGGCGACCGTGGCTGTTGGGGCAATCGTCTGTCGCCATTACCGACCGCCCTGTCCGTTTTCCGGCTTGTAGTCGCAGGGCTTGATGCAGGAGTGAGCCTTGCTGCCGAACTTGGAGTGGTACCAACAAACTGGGTATTTGCGGTAACTGGATTGGGATCTGCTGCGACTGCGCGGACGTCTGTTGTCCTTGGCCCTGGAATTCGTCCTTGATCGGCTAGGTCGTGTGGTAAGAGCGTGAACTTGCTGCGTCAGCTTCTCTATTTGCTCCGCCATCATATCCAACCTGTCATCTGTACTGCGGTGGTGTGATGATGTAGACGCTGATGTTGATGCTACGCAGGGAGATGCCGGTGCGATGTCGTGGATGCGATCCGCGAGGTCAGCTGTGGCTTCTCAAGATGAAGTGGCCTGAGATGCGATTATAGTCTGCATGCTACTGGGCAGTCTGCTAGTCCAGATGGTGCGTATGAAGTCCTCTGGTACACTTGGGCCGGCTAGATGCTGTAGGTGACGCAAGAATTGAGAGGGCTTACGATCACCTAACTGCTCATGGTCCAGTAGCTGCTTCACCTTGCGTTCCTTAGATGCTGACAGGCGTTTTACCAACTCGCTCTTTAGCTTGTCGTACTTATCTGTAGGCGGCGGGGACTCGATGATATCTTCTACCTCTATTGCCTATTGATGATCGAGCATGGCAATAGTGTGGTAGAATTTTGTGGTGTCGCTAGTAATGTTGGCTAAAATAAACTGACCTTCTAGCATCGCGAACCACAGTGCTGGCTTATCAGGATAAAATGGTATGTTCCTTACTCCAACGCGATGTACATCACCCGCATCGCTTCCAGTGGAGGCTTGCCCTTACGCCACGCCATCGTTGCCGGTACCCGTCATCGCTTCAGAAAAATGGTCGTCGTTGCTATCTTCATCCATCAAACGTGTGCAAGCGGGTCACCAGTTTAAGGGCGAGGCGTTTGCCCCTAGTTGTATGCAGAAGGTGTATGGACGAAATGATAACACGCAAGATCGGTAATAAAATACGCGCGAGCCGATAGGTACAGCGGGCGGGCAAGCGGCGTGCGCTCCGCGTAGTAGCTATGTTCGGACTGATTCAACGAATGCACGCGCTCGGGATCGTTCGCCGAGCGGCTCCAGTACTGTGCCGCCGCTGTGACGCGCAGCTCGGACTGCCGTAAGCGGCGACTCCATTAGGTCGCGCCGCGATAGCTACGCGCGCGCGATAAAATGTTATAATATAATATCAACTTGGTGGCTACGCGTAAGTTAGTTAGTTTGTTAGTGTAGTTGCAATTAGTTAGTAAGTGTATTATAATAAGTAGGTAAATTTTTATGTAAATAGTGTAAATAAATGTTTTATATGCAATATAAAGATCTTATGAGAACTTTATACTACATGCTATATTTATTATACCTAATTAATTCTAACTAAGTAAATACTAATAATAATAATTCCTAATTGTAAGGAGTAGCCCACAACTCTATTTAGTGGACCCATGATTGTATTGACTGGTTATCGCAGGGACATGCTTCCACTGCGGATATGTGAAAGCGATGTGGGTATTCCTGACGATTCACTTATGATTGAACGAGATTATGTTCGAATTTTTTTACCTCCCTGACTATAACAAAAAAGATGCAAGTGCAGTGCAAGTGCAAAAGCGGCATATTGCGACTGCAAACAAACAGGCGAGTACGAATAGTTTATGACCATGGATGCGGTGCTACGGCTGTAGAGAAGTAGGCCATGCATCAACTGATTGTCCACATAAAAGCAAAGGTCTGAAATGTTTCAAATGTAACCAATTCAGCCATGTTGGTACTGTCTGCGGCGCTTCATCATTGGCGGCACCGGTGGCAACCAATCATTGTCCATCGGAAGAATTCGGAAAATCATACCTAATCTACCAACATCAACGCAAAATGCCATAGAAGACAGCGCCCCAAGCGGCCACTAATGGAACGGTGACGAAGAAGAAGATGAATCGAAGATGGCGCTGTTTGTTTACAACGAGGAGTTGTCAATATCACTAATTGATGAGAAAGAAAGAAAAAGATGATTCCATTAGAGTTTGTGTTGACTATAGAAAATATGAATTCTTGAGAGCTCTTTTGGATTAAGCATCTGTCCGAAGTATTTTACAAGATTTATAACCAGTATTTTTAGAGACTGGTGTGGGAAGGGTAACGTTATAATTTTTATCGACGATTTATCGGAATCGACAGCTGAAAATTAAGTTCAGGTACATCGACTTAAGAATATACCTTTGTTTTCATAAGGGTTTCAAAGGGTTAGAGACGTCTGCGTTGCAAATTGTTTTCCGCTCTGTAAATTATTATTGAAATAAAATTATTATATTACCATTTCGAAAACACTAGATTTCATTTAGGTACCGCCCCAGCACTATATAAATATATTTTACTTAAGAAGTTTTCAGTCGGTATGAAATCAAAATAACAAACATGCAAACAAGGCAATCGTTCCATTGAGGCTTTCGGCTGAGAGTTGGAAGACCTTTGTTAATTTAACAATAAGTCAATTGCACGGTGACGGTACTAAATACAATATTTTGTGTCCTCTCAGCACTATCATTGCATCCCGCCAATTTGATTCACTTTGTAATGCTATTGACGCACAATCAATGTCGAATGTCAACCATTCATGTCATGTCAGTTCGCGATCTCACGCCCAACCCTCTATTATAAGATATACTACTTATTACACGTCGTGGCGTAATGATAGTAAGGTAATACGAGAATACGAGACCGACTACGGCGCGATCGGAAGGTCAACATAGTTAACAAACCTACATGTTTTTTTTTAAAGGGGATGTGTAGTATTAAATTAAAGTTGTGTAGTCCCTTCCCTGTGTCGTTTCTTACTAGATGCTTGATTGATGATCCGCGATGGCTCGGTGAGAAAGGGGTGGGGATCGATTGCCGGCTAAACACTTCGTTTGTTCTTGTTTTGTGTTCGCAGTGCATGGATGTAAATTGCTTGAAATTCAAATCTTCAGTAAAACACCACAAAAAGGTAAAATATATATTATATTTTACTATTATCATGTTGGATAACATACTAAATGAGTGTTTGTGTACCTATAATAGTATTTTTTTAAAGTTAAGCCAGAATGAGTGAATATAAAAGGTTATGATGTCGTTGGCGTTCTAGGATTTTTCTGATGAAGGTAGTGGTGAAGAGGATGTACTGAAATTTGTATGCAGTCGTGAAATTCCTGTATATCAGCAATTATACAGTCCTAATCATGAATAATTTCAAATATTGACTAAATCTCAAGATAAAAAAGGTAACACGTCGGGCAAATCTTCAGTAAGTATGCAGTGTGAAAACTAACAGTATTGAGGCTGTTGGTGCCAACTTATCAAGTGACGATGATTTTATCATTCGACGTAAATCTAGAAAGAACGTCTTGATAAGTGATTCTGTAGAATCCTTGTTACATTTTTCTCAACCATCAATGAACGAGTCACAATTAGCAACACCTAGTAGCAATTCATCTTATTCGCATGAGAGTGAAACAATGTTGGAAAACTTTCCAGTAAAATATTTTGACAATCTCTCTTGGATGAAAACTTCTCCAAGTGTTGTTGATTTCTCTATAACTGATGGTGATGCTATGTATGCACCTGATTCAGAATCAGCATCAGTGTTGAAAGTAATGATACGATTGGCTGTGATAGTAATTTTCAACAGGACACCCAATCCACATACTCAACTAGATAGTGGGATAATCCACGTAATCGCAGTTTAAATTTGCCCTTCACTGGTGTTTAATGAATTAACCCAATCTACGCGATGGCACTTTTATTAGCTCCACTCCAAGATGAATTTTGGCATCTGGGCGTTTTTGTGAAGGAGATTAGAAACGGGAAACCTTTAAAAAGGAAAGAGTTTTCTCGAAGACGTAAAAAGAACTTATACTGTTTTTAAAGACATGTTGTGTAAAACTCTGAATAAATGCTAATACACTAGAATAAACTAGAATTTCAACCGTCATGGACAAAGTTCATTCATGAATTAACCCAATCTACGCGATGGCACTTTTATTAGCTCCACTTCAAGATGAATTTTGGCATCTGGGCGTTTTTGTGAAGGAGATTAAAAACGGGAAACCTTTAAAAAGGAAAGAGTTTTCTCGAAGATGTAAAAAGGACTTATACTGTTTTTAAAGATATGTTGTGTAAAACTCTGAATAAATGCTAATACACTAGAATAAACTAGAATTTCAACCGTCATGGACAAAATTCATTCGAGAAAACCATTGCTTGAAAGTGGTTTAAAATAGGGTGGAGAGAATAGGGTACCTGATGTGAGCAAACAAGAAATAAAATAATTTATTAATTCGCTCCCACTGTACGCGTCTCACTATAGCAGGTATAAAACATTGGCCAAATTTTTAAGCCTGGTGTGACTTTGTCTAATGTTTATGATGAGTATATAGATAAGCTTCAAAAAATTCTTTTACACAAGCTTCAATATTAAAGTAAAGACACAAGCAATATTTGCAACAAACGACAGATTTGGCTCTACAACTTGGGTGTCTACAGTGCTAAAAACAACCAAAGTTACTGTTATACATGATCGAGGGACAGGCTGGACGTAACGCACAGGAAATATGATCATCTTTTCTAAAACACATAGATAAGAATGTTAAACATTTGATTCTTTAGTTGAATGTCTGCGGCGGTCAAAACTGAAATATCAAAATTACTCTGATCATAGTGCTTGAGATGAAACCCAACCTTCAATCTATTACTTAAAGTATTTGATGCCAGGCCACAGTTACTTACTACACTCGGCGTCAAAAAAATCGTACCTCTAAGAAAATCACGTTCAAATGTCATTAACTCTTGATATTTTTATTTAAAAGGTTACTTAATTAACTTAATAAAAAACATTAATTGTCATTATCAAATAAAACCTAATGCAACAAATAAAGTGTCACAAAAATTCTAAGGAAATATTGCTGCTCGGGAGAGTCGCGAGTTGCGCTACCTTTGTGGGTATAAAGGGGTCAACACGGGGTCAATGTGGGTTATTCGCTATTAAACCGTTGAAGAGGACACACGCACTGATTTTACTGAAGAAAGAACATCTGGAAAATGGATACTACAGCTGATGAGGCCGCTCAAGTGGTTGCACTACTGCAAGCAGGGGTGCGGCAGTGTGATGTCGCTCGGTAACTGAATCTGAGCCGTTTTTCGGTTCGAAGAGTCTACCAGCCCTTTTTAGAGACCGGTGGCTATATCCGGCGACATGGGTCCGGTAGACGTCGCTGCACTTCGGAAAGAGACGACCGGTTCGTTGTGTCGTACTCTTTGAGAAATCGCTTCTCAAACGCTGTTCAGTTGCAACAGGAGCTCCAGGCAGTTCGCAGACGCACCGTAAGTGTCTCCACGGTTAGAAGAAGACTGAAGGAGAAGAACATAGCAGCCCGTAGAGCTGCTACAGGTCCAAAATTGACTGCAGCGCACCGGCGAGCCCGCTTGCAGTTTGCTCGCGACCACGTCGATTGGACCATTGAGCAGTGGGGAGCTGTTCTCTTCTCAGACGAGACACGAGTGTGTCTTTTCTGCAACGACCGACGAAGAAGAGTATACCGGAGGCAGGGTGAACGTTTCGCCAAAGCTTGCATCCAGGAGACGGTGGAATATGGAGGCGGATCCTGCATGTTCTGGGGCGGTATGACGGCTGCCGGCAAAACCGACCTTGTCTGCGTCTCCCGGACCGGAGGTGCTCGCGGACAAGGGTCGCTGACTGCTCGCCGCTATATCACAGAGATCCTGGATGTGCATGTGGTCCCTTTTGCCGAAACTTTTGGCGAGGGGTTCACATTAATGCACGACAACGCTCGCACTCACACTGTATTTAAGTATATCCGTTGTCTGGCACCCATAACACAAGCTTTGAATAGCTTACTTTGGGGCTAGATGGCGATGTGTGATAATGTCCAAAGGATATTTATTATTATTTACTTACCCAATGACAAGGACGTCAGTGACATTGAGGAATCCTTAAAGTACAATCAAAGTATTTATACGCCTGAAGACCACATTCAAATTATGACTGAAATATGGAGACATGAAAAAGAAAAATCCTTTTTAAACCTACCAACTGCAAAGTGACGATTTAACTTCGCTGACACTCTCGAAAAGCTAAAAGTAGTAAAGTATAAATAATGTATTAGTTGTTTGGCTGAATACAAGAGAATTAAAAGTAACAAAGACAGACCGACACCATATTTATGTGAAGTCTGACTTTGATCAAAAAGATTATGACTCTTTGGATATTTTGCGCAAAACATAAATGACGACAAGACTGTCATTATGATCTAGAAAACAATAATTTTAAGAGTAAGCTTTCTCAATTATGACCCGGTGGAAAGCCGATCGCGGAGCCCAAATCGCGTGATATAATATCTACAAGACGCCTAATTCCAGAGGATGTTGACTAGCATCCTCTGGAATTAGGTGTCCTATGATAATTTGACGAGTACATTTGGTACAACCGATGAAGACATTGACGACCTAAACCCTGAGCTAGACTTTAATTTAGTAGAAGAACAGTGAGAGCCAAAAAAATATACTGTAATGATTAGATTTTGTTTGATTTGTATTTTTAAAAACAAAAACTTATAAAAGCTTTTTTTTGGTTCTCTTACAAACCACGAATATTATTGTACATAAAATTATAAAGGTATGTGAATACTATCAAGGTAATACTTCTTTTCTTGGCTGTCTTTTACAAACTGTTATTCCTTTATTAATTAATGCAGAACACAGCCAACTCGTGTGGCTGGTTTCTTCTTTATTGCGAATTCGATGATATGAGCTATGTTCATTATGTCAAATGAATTATTTTTCTCTTATTTTATGTTATTATAAATTATTATTTAAAGTGTATTTTTTTGTAATATGATAGAGTTTTTAGTTCTAAAAATTGTGTATACATAAAATTTGGTAAGTTTTTGCACATATTTTAAATTGCAGACAGCAGCACTATGAATACGGAGACCGACCCCGATCCTAGCCCTCCGCCAACCACGACGAATTCGTTATTAAATAATGCAAATTTTGCAATATTAGGGGCATATCGACATTTCAAATCAACAAGCTGAATATGAGAGTTTTAATCTAGTAGCTAGTTTAAAAATAGAGTTCAAGTTTAAATGAAAGAAAATTTAAAGAAGCGAGATGAAAAAATAAGTCAACGCCGAATTAAAAACAGTTGCGGCGATAAATGCTTAAAAATCCACCAATTTTTTTACAACTGTTGAACGTGAACAAATAAGTAAAAGCTTTCGGAAAATGACGCGGTCTGAAGCCGGAGCTTTTGTTAAATCTAATTATGTGGTGGCAATTTCCAAAAAAAGTATACTAGAGAACTAAAACGAAACCCAAAAAGATGTTTTGCTTTACCAAAAGTCAATGGGACTTTAGCCCTTGTATGTAAAATATTTTTCTTAACGACTTTGGGATTCGAAAAAATAATGGAAAAAATATTTTTTAGCTCCATTGACACAAACAAGGATATTGACAAACGTGGTAAGCATGCTTTAACCCGAAAATTAAAAAAGAGAAATTATTACAGAGCATGTTGCATTCAACCCATGTTTACCCCACTACCGTCGCGAGCATGTTCCCAATAGAAGATATTTACCAAATGAAATAAATGTAACTTTTATGCACACAAATTTTTGTAATAAGCAAGACTTAGAAATGAGGAGTGTGAGCTATGTGAGTCATACCAATTACATACTCGCGATACACAACACGATGCTCGCAAAGAAATAATATCTGATAGTGAAAAATGCGTAGAATGGGCATCACATCAGGGCTCATCACAAAAATACACAGATGCCAGGCAGTTATACATGTAAAATTCTCATAAATCTTTGGAACAGAGTAAAGACAAGGGGCCCTATTTTTTATTCACTCGCGTACAGAATTTCTGCTGATTTTCCTTCATTTCAAAATCGGCATTTTTGAATTATACGGTCGAACGAAACTCCCAAAACAGGGCCTCCTACCACTCGTTTGGGAAGGAGAGTGATAGACTAAACGTCAAAGTTTGTCTATCATTCAGTGTCAGTGTGTCGGTTAAATAATCAAAGAATTCGTTTAAGCTTAGTTCCCATCAGGCAATCATTGATAAATTCAATTCCCTTGCTCCTCATAACACCTGACACCTGCCAAAGATAAGTATTTGTCGTATAGATTTTTTCATTTAAAAAATATTTTCCCTGTTTTTTCCTCTTCCCGGGGCCTCTCCATTATTTTCCTATTGTGTTTAGAGACAATAAGTTTGTGGGTAGGCCTCTAGAAGACCGCTCTGTATCATATTAAATTCTTGATTTTTCTTATGTTCCAGTTGACATTTGGCGTTGGCAGGGAGTCACTCCGGTTGCTAAGGCAACCAGACCTGCGCATCCCCTGCTGTCAGCGTCCGTCATCCTAGTTTATTTACTTAAAGTTTTATTTTTATTTCATGTTTTTGTATTTGGTATTGTCTCATAAGTTTTAATCTTGTGTTTTGGCAGGTTTTTTTTGTGATCAGTGTTAAGGCTTATGAGTACTTTATCTCCATCGGTGAGCACACACTCACAGTCGCAGTTCTTTCACTGTTCAATTTGTAATTCAAATAGGACTTTTAAAGGTAAGAGGGGCCTTAATATTCATATTGCCCGTAGTCATAATAGCACCAATTTACCAGCATCTCTCCCTATATCCTCTACTCCAAATCCTTTATCTTCTTCTCTATCTTTTGAATCTATTATCACAAACTTCCACCAATCTACTCCGCTGGTTAAACGGATCCCTAGGGGAGCGAGAATAGCTTTAGCTAAATGCCTTTCTTCTTGTATTGAAAAATGTTTCGATAATACTGAAACTGCCTGGAAAAGTCTTTTTTACATTTCCATACTCATTTTTTCACGTAAACTATCCGTCTGAAACTTTAACTCGGGCGCTATTAGATAATGCTTTAAAATTCCACAATCCGTCCCTTCCATTCAGTTCGTTTAGTACGATATCTTCGAAATTTAACGTTTATCGTACCGTTGAGAACAAGGTTATGGACGGCGACCTGAAAAACGCAGCCCGAATCTTGTTCTCCAATGACGCTCCCCCTAATCAGGAAACTCTCGAGAGCCTTCGTAGTAAGCATCCTTCACATCCAGATTCTCCATCTTTGCCTGTTCCTCCTCCTCAAAATTTCCAACCCTTACAGATACTTGATGACGGCGACACGTTTGCTGCCATCATGTCTTTTCCGGCTGGTTCTGCTGGTGGCATCGACGGCATCACTCCCCAACACCTTAAGGACTTGGTGAGTGGTTCCGTTGCTGACGCCGGTAAAATTTTGCTTTCCAACATTACGAAATTGTGCAACTTTCTCTTATCTGGCAAGGTAACTGAAAGTTTTGTCCCATTTTTATTTGGTGCTAGACTTCTGGCCTTTCGAAAAAAAAATGGTGGCATTCGCCCTATTGCTATTGGCTCAACACACTCCTCAGATTTATTCCTTTGTTTTTCAGTGTTACAATAATCAATCAAAATTACTTTACAATGAACATTCGATTGTTTCTGCAGTCGGTGTTCAGCAAGACGACCCTTAAGGTACTTTTTAGTTTAGGAATCCATCCTGTCATTTCATCCTTAAATTCTAAATTCAATGCCTGGTATCTGGATGACGGCTCCTTTTGAGGCAAAGCAGATGTTGTTTTCTAAGACCTTGTTCTGATTATAGAAGGATTTAAGAAATTAGGCTTGGACCTTTTTAAATGTGAACTTTTTATTAATGATCACGTTTCGTCTGGTTCCCGTCAGGCAATAATTGATAAATTCAATTCCCTTACTCCTAACATTACAATTCTGAATTCTTAATCGCTTTGCCTTCTGGGTGCCTCTCTTCTTGATCCCAGCATCGAACCATTTCTTGATAAAAACCCCTACGTGTGAATTTTTTACGTGTCCATGTGGCAAGGAGATTGATAAATTTGGTCTCCACTGCCTTTGTTGCCAGGAAAGCGCTGGGCGTCTCGCCCGTCACGCTACCCTTAATGACGCCATCAGAAGAGCTCTTGCGACCATTAATGTTTCTTCCACGTTGGAACCACGTGGTTTGGTCCGTGATGATGGCCACACCCTTATTCACTGGGAACGGGGTCGGGCCTTAGTTTGGGATGCAACTTGTGTCGATACGTTGGCCCCCTCCCGTCTCAGAGAATCAGCCCTTAAAGCTGGATCAGCAGCAGAGTTGGCTGAAAACGCCAAGCGTCGCAAGTACGTTTCACTTGCAAGTGATTATGTGTTTGCGCCGTTTGGCGTTGAAACGTTTGGGCCGTGGAGACCCTCTGCTAAATTGCTGTTTAGAAAAATTGCGCCAAAATTAAATTCTTTAACAGCCAATAATAAAGCTGGCTGGTTCCTAGCTCAAAGAATCAGCATAGCTATCCAACGCGGCAACGCAGTCAGCATCATAGCCTTCTTGCCGCAAGGAAATGGTTTCGTTTTTGAATAGGTAAATATTAAGTTTTATTTTTTTTATGTTGCTTGTCTTAGTTTTATTTTTTTTCTTGATTGTTATTAATAAAGTATTGATTGTCATAAAATGCAATAATAGCTTAGTTCTGAAATAATCTTTCAGTGCGTTAAAATAAACAAAAAATGAATACCGAACAGCATTTGCTTTATTACGGCTACCTCAGTAGTGGTGACGATAGCGAAATTGAGGAGAACGAAGGTTATAGTTCCACTGGAGTTCGCAAGCAGGACCCGTTCTCGCTGCCAAATTTTCAATTTAAGTCTTCTTACAGATTAAATAAGGATGCTGCAAGATACCGCATAGAGATTCTACGGCCTCAAGGGCTGTCCCAGGAACTTAAGTTTTCATTGCAAATCTTTAAACCAAAGCCATTGTTAAACTCTTATACATTTACCAGTTTTACACTTAGGGCTACTTGCAGGGAAATTTTCAGTTAAATTATTAACTCAGAGTTAACTGACTCAGATTTAATTTATTAAATTTTTAACTCTCGGTTTACATTGCATCAGTAACAAATAACCTCGAGTTAACTAACCTGACATTTCTATTTTGCATGCTGGCAATTTTCAAAGTCAATGTCACCAATCATTCGTTCTGATTTCATCCGGCCAAATGCAATATAACGAATGACGGTCACTAAGTTATACCTTTCTCTTTCGCTCTACAGCAATTTGTATAAATCTGTTTCTTCATGTCAAAATAGAAATGACAAATTATTTTTGGTCGTTTAATGTTGAATGGCGTCCATCCATTGTTTACGTTTTGATTGTGCATCAGCATTTGCGTGTTATTTTGTAAAATCAGTAAAAATTGAAAAAATAATCTTGTTTACGTGCCCCAAATTTCACAAATAGCGATAGTTCATTACTGTGTGACATAATATCAAAGCATAAACTTGTTATTGAGAACAAACGAACTAATGGAGCTAACCTCCTTCAAAAACAAAAAACTTGGTTGGAAGTTGCCACAGAGTTTAATTCTATAACTACAGGTTACATCCGCACAGTGAAAAGCCTACAGCAAAATTGCAAAATTACAAAATTTTTAAAAGAAAGCAAAATGAATATTTCTGCTGCTAAAATAGACATACCAGGTACGTGTTTCTCCCTCTACTAATTTTGAATGAAACTAATTATCTATCATATTAAAACAGTACAAACAACAACTACTCCCCAAAGATGTGTTTATTTTAAAAGTGATTATTATGTATTTGAAATAAGCATGTTTTTCTTGCAGTGGATAAAACAGCTCGTATCCAGAATATTGAAAAGTATGGTACCTCTTCTGAAGGCTGGGAGAAAGTAGCAGAGGACACAGGAGATTCGAAAAATAATTGCCAAGAAATATTCGAATCTTTGAGCAAGGAAGCAGACCAGAAGTCTAAAAGTTTGAAAAAAACAATTATGGGTACAGGTATGTTATAATTATATATATTATGTACTGATTGTAGCTTTAACGAATGTGGTTTTTGCTTGCTTTATATTTTTTTTATTGAGAGTGTTTTTTTTTTTAACCAGGCGGGGGACCTCCACCAAAATTTGATGATGACCCTTTATTGGATAGAGTAAAAGGTTTGCTCGGGCCATCTATTGATGGTCTGTACACCATTTATGATGATGACAGTGCCATAATGGCATTACAAGATGTTCCACCAATCGAAATTAAAAATGCTATTCTCATTGATAGCCTAAAATATGAGAAACCAGGTGAAGCAAATAAAAATCATGCAGGTACCTACTACTAGCCCTACACTCATTATTTATTTTTATTTAATTCTGTTGCAGAAAAATTTAAAGTCCTTACAACTGAAAAAATGGAGTATGTTGAATTAAAAAAAGAAATATTTAATATTCAACTGTTAGAGGCAAGGGAGAAAATCAAACATAATCGATTGCTACGATCGATGGAAATAGAAGATACTCGAGCAAAATATGCTCATAATGAAGAAATAAGAAGGCTTGAATTAGAAAAATATAAGATGTAATTAAATACTTGAATACATTGATAAACCGTGTTTCTGCATTAATTCAATCTCCCAAAATGTTGTTCTATCAATATTTCACGTGCATAACAGCCTGGTGTGTTTCTATTTGTCTGAGAGTTACTGTTGGCCGGTTCTTGTTCATTGTCTTCTAATATAGGAGGATACTCTGGATCAACAGGTGGTTCAGAATCATTCCGAAAACGTGCTATGTTGTGTAGAACACAAGTAGCAATGATGATACCAGGTATCCTGCTCAAATGTACCTGAATTCCTCTTGTCACAATAGGGAATTTTCTTTTCCAGATCCCAAATGTGCGTTCTTTTCTTGTTCTTGCCTCATTGTATAATGATTCATTTTGAGAATGAACAGCTGCCAATGGTGTCATCATAAATGTGGTTTGTGCATATCCACTATCATCAAGCAAGCAATAATTTCTGTATGTTCCCTGCAGAAAATGTCTGCGTTGATTGCTATTATCCCAAATATGAGAATCTTGGGCAGATCCTTGCCATCTGGCAACAACATCATTAAACATCAAATCAGCAGAACATATTGCCTGCATATTTAAGGAAAAGTAGCCCTTTCTGTTCCTATAGATTTCAGCCGTTTCTCCACCTACAAAAAAGTAAAAACTGTGTAATAGCTGCAAGATATAGGTAATTAATAAAATGGTAATGTTAAGAAACCTACCAGGTGATTTCATGCGCACATGAGTGCAGTCTATAGCTCCAATGATGCGTGGAAATCTAGATATTTCATAAAAATCAATAGCTGCTTGCCTCTGCTCAGCCTCAGTTGTAGGCATAAATATGAATTGAGGGTACAATTTGGCAATGGCATCAGTCACCCTGTGAATTGCCCGGCATGTTGTTGACTCATGCACCCCGACAAAGTCTCCACATGTAAGTAATTGGCTTCCAGTAGCATAAAACCTCAATGTACATAGTAGCTGGTTCATGGGTGACAAAGCCTCACTGAAAAAATACAGTTGATCAGTAGGTGTGCATTTAATGTTACAGTAATTTGCAGGATAACGTAAGTAAGAGTAGAGTTGATAGGTTACCTGTTGTGTGTAGGGTTTATTAATTTATGTTCAATTATATTTAATAAATATGTAACACTTTTTTTTTCTAGTCGAAATCTTCTATGAAATAGTCTTGTTCTCAATCGGACACTAAATGGAGCGCTCCGAACTAGTACAATTGTTTAAAGGAACTAGTTCGGTCTTTTAGTACTACTAGTTCAATGGTTCACCGATTACTCTGACATCAGTCGTCCGTCGTACACAGCGAATATGGTCGCACGTCAATGTCGTTCAATTTAGTACATCTTCTATCACACTCTGGCACACGCGTCCGTCTCGTTCTCGCTTTACTAGTTCATTTTCCGTCTCACTCACGCACACGCGTCTGTCTCTTTCTCGCGCAATCTAGTATATCTTCCATCACGTTCACGCACGCGCGTTTGTAATCGTCAGACTCACTCTGACACTTGGAATTATTCGTTCTCAGTCGGCTCTTGCGAGCTAAACTGAACTATAGACGTACAAGATTTGCTCATTTCATTTCATTTAATGAAATGTACTAAAGACCGATTTGAACGACAAGAAGTGAATAGTTCGTACTCGGTCACATGCATGAACTAATTCCTAATAGTATATCGTACATATACTACACAAGCCTACTATGAAATGCTTTGTCTGCCCATATATTGTAATGATCAGGCCGTTCCCCTACTCTCCTATTAAAAAAGTCTGAACTTATATAGTCGTAATTTCTTCATCATCATCAGAAAACAATAATTCACTCATGGTAGTAAAAGTCGAAAACAAAATTCACTAGAGATAACCCAAAAATAAACAAACATAACCTCACAATATTGGCTGACATGACATTTAACCTCGGGTTAGGAACTGAACCCTTCAAATTTGTTGAGTTAAATATTTGATGTTATGTTATATAGATGTTAAGGTTAGGCTTAACTCTGGGCGGTGCAAGAACAATTAGTTTTTTAACCCTGTGATATCAACTAACTCTGAGTTTATTATTTTAACCCTGGAACGTGCAAGTGGCCCTTTGTGAGGCAACGACAACGAGGCGTCTGGACTGACGTAAATACATCGGCTTCAGTCGGGTCGGGTCGGGATAGTTCGGAAAGGGCCGACGCCAGCGCGGCGTCTAGTCGCCTGGTCGCCATTGCTCGTCAGCAAGCTCGTGAGCAACGTAGTGTTCTTAAGTGCACTGCACCCTTTTCGTGTGACCTCAATGACCTGTGTTACTGTGTGTAAACGTTCATGGGGAACAGAATATTCAACCATGGTGAGTATGCTATTGTTTATGTTATTTTATGATGTGCCAACCCTTGATTATTTACAATATGTATGTACTTTTACCCAACACTTATTATGCTTCTTTGTAATGTATGATGCATTCAATAAACGGGAATCATGTAGCTCAGTTGTTTCAATACCAACTCCTTACATGGCAACCCTAGCTATAGACGACCCGTCTGGTGTAGTGGTCGTGAAATCGCCCACTACGCAGCGGGTTGCGGGTTCGATCCCCGCACAGTACAAACATTTGTGTGCATGAACATGTATGTTTGTATTGGTCTGGGTGTTTTCTATGTATATCATGTATGTATTTACAAACAAAAAGTATTTAAGTATTATATCCGTTGTCTGGCACCCATAACACAAGCTTTGAGTAGCTTACTTTGGGACTAGATGGCGATGTGTGGGAATGTCCAAAGGATGTCCAAAGGATATTTATAGGAGCGTGCCGCGTGTGTTCAAAGTCCGACTACTGTATACGGCGAGTGTCCTAATAACTTTATGTGACGGCAAATAAAGTGATCAACATGAATTTAATTAATAACAGAAGAGCTCTTGCCACCATTAATGTTCCTTCCACGTTGGAACCACGTGGTTTGGTCCGTGACGATGGCAAGAACCCGATGGCCTCACGCTTATTCCCTGGGAACGGGGTCGGGCCTTAGTTTGGGATGCAACTTGTGTCGATACTTTGGCCCCATCCCATCTCAGAGAATCAGCCCTTAAAGCTGGAGCAGCAGCGGAGTTGGCTGAAAATGCCAAGCGTCGCAAGTACGTCTCACTTGCAAGTGATTATGTGTTTGCGCCGTTTGGTGTTGAAACATTTGGGCCGTGGGGACCCTCTGCTAAATTGCTGTTTGGTAAAATTGCGCCAAAATTAAATTCTGTCACAGCCAATAATAAAGCTGGCTGGTTCCTAGCTCAAAGGATTAGCATAGCTATTCAACGCGGCAACGCAGCCAGCATCATAGCCTCCTTGCCTCAAGAAAATGGTTTCGTTTTTGAATAGGTAGACTTTAAGTTTTTTTTTTTTATGTAGCATGTCTTAGTTTTATTTCTTCTTGTTTGTTATTAATAAAGTAGAATTAATAACTTATCTTCGTCAGTGTCGCTAGACTTTTATAGTCAAACCCAGCATTTTTGTGGTGAAAATCGAAAATGGGCAAAGGTTCCAACAGAGTTCAACCACAGGATTTGTGATCGCTCAAAATGCGGTTGGGGGTCTGAATTCTGCCTCTACAGACCAACTGCTTTTCCACATGACTACCAGCAACTTGATATTGGCTATTTTGACGGTCATCGCAGTCATCGTGTTTATGTATATGGCATACCGAGGGTACAAGCGTTACCACGGAAAATGGACGCGGAAAGCCATCAATGACCACTTTGTTCGAGGTTCATCATCATTTTTGAGACGACATCCACGCCAAGGGGAAAATTTCAAGATGGACAACGTGTAATAGTGAGTGAGAAATAAATAAATGCAGTATAGTGTATAACCCTGTAAAGGCGTACGTATCATTATGTTTAAAAGCTACATATTTAACGGACACTATTATTTATAATTAATTACGGAAGGAACATATCCGTAATATAAGGAACATAAACGTAACCTTAATACTTTATTTTCGTGGCTGATAAAAATAACTGAAATACAAAGTGAAAATAAACAAATAAGAGATTATTTAGTAAAATTAGGAGAATCTCGTAGAACACCAAAAGTAAAGCAAGAAAAACTTTTAAATAAGTGAAAGTTTATTCGAACAGTTCAATGTGGAATATGATAATTTAATTAAACAATATTGAAAAATTATAATTAAAACAGCTTATTTCAAATATTGAGTTATATGAGTCCATGTTAGAAAAGTCCGAAAAATCAAAATTAATTACATTTGTATTAAAGTCACGAATTGCGTGTGTGCGATTCTTATAGATCAGTTCCGAACCTTATTGAGGATATTCGGTCGATTATTTTCTACAAAATCCCACACAGCTTTACAGCAGCCACTTCAAAAGACGAGCAGGATGATAAGACTATTGAGGAGTTTGGTAAAGAACTTGAACAGCTTTTTGTGGATTTGACTGTTTCTCAAGCGGTGCTTGCCCCATTAATGAAAAATATGTAATAAAACGATTCTCCGACGGATTGAGGAAAAGTCGAATTAGAACTATTATTGCAGCACGAGATTATACTTCGCTAAAAGACGCAATAGCCTGAGCCTTGGACGAGCAAATGTCGTCGGGCCAGGAAAACCAAGTGATGAGTTATCGAACTCAAAGAGGTAACAATAGTTTTTCTAGAGGCCGACGTTATTTTCATCAGCAGCAGTTCAATCAAAGAAATAATGTAAATACCGGCAACGTATATCGTAATAAGTAATAACAGAGGTCGAGGACGCGGTTTTAACAACTCGCGATCGCGTAGCACGGGCCGGCGCGGTTTTAGTGGCCCTACCCGATTTAACTCGGTAAACGTAATGCAATCGCAGCAAGCTGGTAATAACACAGAAGCCCAGCAATCTTCTTCAACAGATGTGGAGGAAAACCTAAACTTGTTTTTTCGGTCTTAATAATTTTAGTAACGATTTCAGTAATATCAATTCTATTAACTTATCTTTATTAGGCCTCACACATCCATGGGGACTTTCCCTAGTTAAAGTTTGGAACGCTCTCCTAAAGATTTCTGAATGGAATGATAGCAAAACTGCCTCAGAAGCAAACTGCTTGTTTCAAGCCCTGCGCAGTCCTGACTCCATCCATTGTGTCTTCAATTTGTCTTTTTGACGCCCTTGGTAAGTGCGAATAAGCAGTTTCATGAATGTTTTGTATCAATATTATACACATTTTTAGTATAATCATCCACAAAAATGTTTATTCAACATTTGCAGATTAGAAAAAAATAAGACATCGTGTGATTATAAACGAACATTTTCAAGAGTGAGTTTTCAATTGTTATAATTATGAATTTAAGTTTTATATTATTTATGGGACGCCACATGCGTTAGCACCTTTGCTGCGTCACATTTACGGCACACGGTTGCATCAGCGGGTTCAGCGGCAGAAAATGCTGCTAAGTTAAAACATGCTAAGTACGCTGCGCTCGAGTCCGAGTATGATTTTATTCCAATCGCTGTGGAGACGGCTGGGCCCTGGGGTGATGAGGCACTCGAGCTATTCAAAGAGTTGGGACGGCGTTTAAGGGATAAGGGTAACGATCCCCGCTCTGCGTCTTGGTTGGTTCAACAGGTTTCCATAGCAATTCAACGTGGTAATGCTGCTAGCATAATGGGAACCTTTGGATCAGGCGGGGCGCAGAGTGGGAATTTGTTGTGATAGTAACAAAGCGTGTAGCGGCTTTTAAAAATTATAATTAATAGAATGTTTAATTATTTGTAACAATGTGTGTTAATATTAACGACGCTTGTAGCTGAAAGAATCATTTGTATTTTATGAGAATTTATGTATCCTAATATTGTGCATGTATTTTTCGGTAACAAATAAAATTTCAGTATCAATTAAGAAACTAATAAACGCCTGCTCTTCATACTCTTTGAGGTGGTTTAAAGTTTTATATTTCATTAATACTTATTCAACTTTTTTTAGGTACCACTGTCTTTGAGCCGATTCCTCTAATCTCCGGCATTTGATCTTAAGAAAGCTACTATATATATTCAGGATACCTTGTCTGTCCTGGAAGACAAGAGTAAATGCAAAATCAATATTCAATCAACGTTATTCAGAGATTACTGAGGTAGTATTAGAGTTGGACAGTGCTATTAAAATGACTCTACCGAGGGGACTATTTCCGCAGAGTGACTTATGTGCCATTGTTAGACAGTGTTATCGCTGATTTGAAAGATCGTCTGTTCAGACATAATGAAACTTTTCAATTTGAATGTGCTCCTGCCACGAACCTCTTGTAGTGAAGACGGCATACAAGTTTTACGGGAGGTGACCAGTGCCTACAGCGGACTTTAAGGAGTACCAGTTTCGTCTGTTGTAGCACAATATCAATTGTGGGTAGTTAAGTCGAAGCGACTGTCGCTTCCCCAAAACAAGCGCTCTCACGTGTCTAATGAAAATAATCGAAGAGTGTGACAATGATTTGTATCCGGCCATCAATTGTAGGGCATGGATACCGGGATACCGGTATACCGAAATACCGGTATACCGATCAAAGTTTTCGGTATTTTGATACCGGTATTTGACGGAAAAATACCATTTCAGTATTTCGAAAAAAAGTGGTCTATTTTTATAATATCGGCAGTTTTTCAACTATTGAAAAATGACCTCATTCTAAATATTGATTCAGATGATAATGATCCGAATCTGATTCGAATAAAATAAGGATTTAAGACTGGTGCTCTTACCTGCGGGTTATAATCGTCTGCCGTCAACTCTAACATCAATCAAAAAGATTGTAATCAATCAAGAAAGAAAAGAAAATGCAACAAGACATCAAAGCAATGAGAAAAGCAGGCATTTTTTTTTTATTAACATACGACGAATGGATATCTTTAAGAAACCGCAGATACATGAATGTCAACTTACATACTGCAATCGGAAGCGAGTTTCAAGAGGGGTCGCTATTTAAAAATATTGGTATTATCAGAGTTAATGGCACAATGCCCGCAGAACCTTGTATCAGGCTACTGAAACCAAACTACATGAGTTTGATCTTTCGTTGGACCGAGACATCGTGGCATAAACAACTGATGGTGCCAGTGTGATGTGCAAAGACGGCCGCAATATAGAAGCATTTTATCAAATCTGTCTGGCATACACGGGATACGTCTTTGAGTGTCAGACGTATTGTATCGAAAAGCCACCACCGCAGAATCCACAGAACGCGGTAAAAACGTCAGATGACGATGAAAGTTAAGATGAAGATGGTGACGATGACATATTCACTTTAATTAATGTTTTAGCGCCACGTTTCAACTTGGAATATGGTGGTGTGATAAAGAAAGCACGCTCTGTGAATAAAATGTCGCAAGTTTGGACGTGTTGTGTTTTCTCCGTTGAATGTTTTCGAAAAAATCCCGATTTGCCTGATTAATGAACTTGAGTTAAATTGCGCCCGCGCCTATATTTTGTTTTATTTTAAAACAATTACTTTTGTCTTACATCTTACATAATATTTGATTGTGATAATGAAACAATATTAATAATTATTGGATCAAAGAAAGTATTTTCTTTAGTGTTCCTTATTAGATTATTGAATTGCTCATTTTGTGGTTTCTAGGGAGTTGATAAATAGTTTGAGTGTTTCTGCTATACAGCGTCGAAAACTTCTTTTATAACTTTTCGCAAACAAGACTTACTAATCGTTCTTTGAATCATTTAAACAGTAACTAGCAGTATTTCAAGAATTACCGGAAAAATACCGAAATTTCGGTATACCGGTGATTGAAATTTCAATACCGGTATCAATACCGGTATGAAAAATTATTCCGGTATTCCATGCCCTAATCAATTGCCTGTTTCGGATTCTCGCGATATTACCGGTAAGTATTGCCACTGGAGAACGGAGCTTTTCAACTCTGCGGCGATTCAAAAGTTGGCTCCGAGCGTCCATGGGAGATGAACTCTTATAGGTCTTGCTCTCCTGAATATTCACATTGAAACTGAAGTTGATGTGGTGTCGGTGGTGCGATGTGCTGTCATCACAAGATTATCAAAGGGTTCTAAGACCAAATTAGAGTTTGAAATAAAAGTTTTGTCTTTTTTTGCTTAATAAACAATTAATTTACTATTTATGTTTCTGTTAAATAATTTTAATTTTAAACTGGATTTAAAATCCGTCAAGTGATTAAATATGAATTAAACTGAGTTTTCAGGAAAGGACTTGGCTTGGTTCATTAAAAATAAATTATAACATTTTCTAACAATGACCACCCCAAAATGTAAGGCTAGGATCGCCCTTGTACGGCCTATAATGGTCCCGAGCAGACGGATATCGGATTTGCCAATTGAGATTAAGGTTAGTTGAAACTAACCTTTCTTGTTGAACAATGCCTTGAATTGTCAATATAGCAGTTCAGCTATTTGTTTGATGAAAAATCTAATGTAATGATAAAATTTCCAGGTTATCACAGCCCTAAATTTTATTGCCAAAGGCTCTTACCAGAGCTCAATTGGCAATCACAAAAATTCAAAAAACAAAATAGCTTAGGGCACAGTTTCTTAATGTTTTTCCGAGGTGGTAGAAGCTATAAATAGCCCAACAGTATTTGGGAAGTGGGTGAAATTTCCCGCAAATATTCAGGAATTGTCGGAAATATCACAGCAGTAAGTAATAATAAAGAAAATTAATTTACTGATACTAACATCACTATTGAACTGTAATTTATACTAAAATTATAAAGCCGAATAGTTTGTTTAATTGTTTGAACATGCTAATCTCAGAAACACGACAGATTTGAAAAATTTTTTTTTATCGAGGAAAGCTCTAGGTATATAATATAGATACGAGTTAAAAAATCAGAGCAGCAATAAAGGTGAAATGTAGTTTGAAATTAATGTATGATTATGACTTCTAGCTTCTACAATCGTTACGGGTTGCCCGGGTAGGGTGTATAGACTGCACCCATGTAGCCATACACACTCCACCGAGATGTTAATAGAAAAGGCTACCACTCTACTGACACTCAATTAGTATGTTATTTAAAAATAATTGCAGACAATACACATCTCTTTCAGGTTTTGAGTACTTTAAACTATTCATTAAGTAAATTTTATTTTCGGATTTGCGATGCCAATCTACACATAATAAATGTAAACGCATTGTTTCCTGGTACCAGTCATGATTCTTTCATCTGGAACCAGAGCAATGTTCTACCTATAATGCAGCAATTGCATCATGACAGAACAGGAAAATATTATATAATTGGTAAGTTGATTATTAATTTTGAAATGCAAAAGTGTGTACCTATCTGAAATATTTTGAGTTGAAGAAAAGTACAAAGTATTACCAACTAAGGTTATAGATTGGAATTAGTTTACATGGGAAATCTCATAATGTTTTTATGGGCCTTATCATATTGATAACCTTTTATTTTTTAACTATAGCAGGTGACAGTGGCTATGCCTTACGGCGTTGGCTCCATACACCAATACTGGAGCCACAAACCAGAGCCGAAACCAAATAAAACGAAACTTTTAAGAGTACTCGGGCCACCATAGAGAGACATAGAGAGACGCAATGGAGTCCTAAAATCAAGATTCCGTTGCCATCTGAAGGACAGAGACCTCCATTATTTGCCAGAGAAGACACCAAAAATTAACAATAGTTGTTGTGTTTTACACAATATATGTGTACACAATAATACAAATAATGAAAGTGATTCTGAAGCTATTGATTTTGGTTCCTTCGACACTACATCTCTCCAATGGGAGGGCCGATATGTTGATCTATCTGCGGGAGAAGCATTTAGAAATGAAATTGTTAGACATTATTTTTAATAAATGTTTATTCTTTTAAAACATTGGTTTTTACTCAAATCACAGTGAAATTTTTAGGATACTAAGACATTGAAAATATACCACTAACTTGTACTACAAACTACGAGTAATAAAGTCTGTTTGAAAAATGTTCTTTCCAGAATTAAATAAATAAAATAATAACAATATACAATATTTATAATTCCCTGAAAGTATCTATAGTTATTAACAACATAACAGTAATTATGACATAATCAAATATCATTACACATAAATTCACAGTAGATCAGACTTCACAATAAATTATTGACTTTATAATTAGCTTAACAATCTTTGATATAGCCATTACCCACACTTAACATGGTCGTTTTGCTTTAGAAGATTGTGTAAAAGTCCTGCATTTACACAAACATCTCAAGCAGAATGGCCTTTCCATTTGAGTTTTACATTACTGTCCTGTGGTGTTTTGATAATTGCTAATAGCTGTGCATATATTTTATAGCGTTATTTTATTATCAAAGCAGCGTACTATTTAGTTACTCCTCCAGCAGTTTTTATTTTCACCTTTTCCTGTAATAGCGTTTTTAAATTGGTTACTTTGGGATTAGAAATAATTTAATAAAAGCTGGGTACATATTCGTAAGTCTATTCTGTTGCGAAATAAAATAGAGGAGTTTTATTGCAGAGACGACGTTAGTTGTGTGTTGTGTGTCAAATAAGATAATTTTAAAATTTATAACTAAGTCTAAATAATTTTCCTTCAGATTGCGGTAGAAAATGTTTGCTTTAGCACTTTAAATAATATAAGTTGTTTTATGTCTTGCTTGTGATCCCAGATGCAAACTGCACATAGAAGACATCGTTATGTCACCGTTACCTTGTGGAATTACGCGGGGCGCGGCGGTGGTGTTGAAGTAAAACAAGGTAGTTGTTGGGTAGTTGTCACTGAACTCTCTTTATTGTACATTTTCCAAAGGTTTATATACAGGCTTTTCCTACTTAATTATACGTTACATGACATTTCCTTAACCTGTGACATTTCACTTATCTAGGAATATTTTACAAGATAATAAAACAATGTTATTTACTAAAGGTCAGTTGACGTATGAATGATGCTGTGTGTCGTCACACACCACATGTATAATTTTTGTCTCTTTAAGGGGGAAGCCCCTTAAAGAGACAAAAATTATACATTTTTGGCTTAAGTAACATTATACAAAATAAGAAAAACAATTTTGGTTTTCAGATATTGAAATTTTAGTTTTTAAAACATGACATGTGCCTTCCTCTCACCCTTTTTTTTAAATACGATTATACATGTTTTTAAATCGGATACATGAGTTACTTATATCTATGATTACATTTTTTTAACGTTAAGTTATATTTTACATGTCAATTTCAATTTGGTAAAAAAAGTGGCTGTAATTTACTGAAATAGGAAAGTAATTTTTATATTGAAAATTGCAAAATTATTATGATTTTGTATAGGTTCAAACTAATTTCGGAACAAGAAAAATCGCAAAGTTAACTTACAAGCTAAGATTATAATGCTGATTGATACGAATTTAACACGTTATAATCTAAATATATGACGTAACTATTCATACATATATTTTTTCCCATACATTTTTCATTCATACTTAATGAGCTATAATAAATGACATCAATGAAATAAAGTACTTGGCTCAAATCAGTTTTAAAAATATTATATATTATCAACTGTTTCATTTAAAATAGGTTAAAGTTTTTATTTATCCAATGCATTATAACATAATATATTTGTATAGGTGTACAACGAACGATAATTTAACCTTTTAAGAAATGATTGGAAATATTGAATCTAATTACAATTTTCATTAATACTCAAATTAACATATACTTACACCTGTTTTTAACTAAATATCATCTTTTAATGTGTAAGCAAAGCCACAGACAAAAATTAGTCTTTAAACATTATTTAGCTACATCAATATTTTCAAAGTGTATTTATTAAGTGTGCGATATAAGTTCCATAACCTTCATCTCATTAAATTATACAATGATATGACAGATGTACATTTTGACAATACCATCCATTTAACGAACAAAACATATAATTTTTCTTATATTTTAAAAAATTGGCACATTAAATCTCCAATGTGTTTTTTTTTAAAATAAATTGGCACATTACAAATACTCAATATCTTCATTATTCATCAAACCCTTTAGGTACATGTATACTTATTTGGCGTATCTACCTATCATCTTAATTGCATACTTGCATATTTGGGTACTTATTATTTTACTGAGGCCTATCATCTTACTTGCATACTTGCGTATTTGGGTACTTATTATTTTACTGAGGCCTATCATCTTACTTGCATACTTGCATATTTGGGTACTTATTATTTTACTGAGGCCTATCATCTTACTTGCATACTTGCGTATTTGGGTACTTATTATTTTACTGAGGCCTATCATCTTACTTGCATACTTGCGTATTTGGGTACTTATTATTTTACTGAGGCCTATCATCTTACTTGCATACTTGCGTATTTGGGTACTTATTATTTTACTGAGGCCGGCCGGCTCTACAATATTTATATACATATTATTTTTAGGTTACAGTCTTATTTATTTTATTTATAGTCGACTTATTATTATTAACAGACATTTTAGTCCTTAATGCTATGCATAGACTTCTTTTAAGGTTCATGTTTTAAGATCACTTGATCTCCAACTATTTTCACGGAGAGAAACTCGTCTGCACCATGATCAAATGAAGGATCTGATACCCTTGACTGTACCTTGTACCCTTATTACACCATTTTATAACGAGTCCTCTTTTAAGATCTCTATTGACCTCCAACGGCTCACACGAAGAAACCTCGTTTACATCATGTACAAACTGAAGGATTCGACATCGTTTTGTACCTTAATAAGTGCCATTAGTACCATAATCAATTACATATAAAACTCTTTCATATCTATAAACTATCATTTCCAACGGTGACGTACAAACCAACAAAACGAATTCCTTAGCATAAATGACGTTGTTTACTTATGGTTGATCAGGCCATTCGTGATACAAAATATTTCTACTAAGTATTATCTGGCTAACTATGCAATTACGTTTCCGTCATACAAACATAACCAACTTGAAATTTCTTTCATTAATCCATCTATCCACATAAATAACAATTCCATTTCAAATGAAACTAATGTACTCCAGGTTACAAAATATTTTAATAGTTTACACTACAACCTTAGTTTTGTTTACTTTTTTTCCTACTACGTATAAAAAATGAGCATGGAGTATTTTCTTTTGTTTTCAGTAACTTTACATTGTTTTTATTTTTAACCTTAAATGTGTTTTTTCTTTCAAAAGCAAATAAACTTTTTAATCATTATTATTGGAATAAATATATTCGTCTACACGGTAATAACAACATTAGCTTTCGTTATGGCTACAAAAATATATCTATTGGTTTTAATGTTTTCACGGTACAGACAAAATGCCTCGTGGCCCTTATTTTGTTTTGAGTAGTATATCTTTTAAAAAGTTACTTTACGTTTTTAGCACACCCTTATTCGATATGGCTTACTGTAGACCGGTGACGCGTTATCTTTTAATTGTATAGCTTGTTCGTAAATATTAGTTGTATTTAGTGAGTCACCCCGTAAGTGAAAAATATCGGCGAACTTTGCACAAATATTTGTAATTGTAGTTCTTTCTTCATTGTTTAAGTTATTTAATTTTAACATTGTCAGTAACAATTTAACTCTTTGCGCATTATTTGTTTGTTTTTCAAACGAAAAACAATTGAATTCTGACAAACTTTTAATTCCTGTGTAAAATATTTTAAATTTACTTCTTCATCACGAGTATTTAAGATTTTTACAAAAAAAATTGCCATTGATACTTTTTGTTATAGTATTTGCTACAAATACTCCTTCACAAATTTCGTTCGAATTAATAGCATAATCTCCTGATACAGAAGTCGACAACCGTATGAATGATTCACAACGTGTGGTGGTAATTTGATACATGACGTACGATTGTTTAGGCTATCATGTTACTCGTATATAATTGTAATGGTACTTGAATTTTATTGTTATTGAAGGTTAATGCCAAAGTTCCACTTTCAAAGTTCAATTGACATTTATATTTTGATAAAAAGTCAAGACTCAAAGGTAATGTTTTAAACACATAAAACTTATTGGTACCATACGTATTATGTTTATTATCTATACTAATATTATAAAGCTGAAGAGTTTGTTTGTTTGTTTGTTTGTTTGTTTGTTTGAACGCGCTAATCTCAAAAACTACTGGCCCGATTTGAAAAATTATTTTTACGTTGGATAGTCCATTTATCGAGGAAGGCTTTAGGCTATATAACATAAAGATACGACTCATAAGACCACAGCAGAAATGAAAAATGTTGCGAAAACGGGAGAAAGATATTCCTTTTGAGAGCTTCCGCTGCATACGCTGCGGAAACCGCTTAAGTTACACAAAAATCATGTATCACAGGATTGTTTAGCATTAAAAGTTCTATAATAAAGTCTGCGACAGCATATGTCTATCTTTAATGGTTGACTTACTACAACCTTTTTTATGTTCATAAATTTGTAAAAAAATAATGCATTATTTTTAGAGGTGCATTATACACACAGGTATTTATTCTTATCAAAATAAATACATTCATCATCACGAGCATTTCATTTAGAACCAAGTTGCCCTTTATATCATTTGATTTCAATAAATATCTTAGGAGCTATCACAGTTTTAACATAACTCCGCACCAAAATAATGTTCGCAGCTTAAGTACAACGTGCGCTTGCGCTAATATATTATAAAGCTGAAGAGTTTGTTTGTTTGAACGCGCTTATCTCAGGAACTGCTGGACCGATTTGAAAAAATATTTCTGTGTTGAATAGCTTATTTATTGAAAAAGGCTTTGGGATATAAAACATTACGCTGCGACGGGAGGGGAGGGAGCAAACTTAAAACGCGCGGACGAAGTCGCGGGGGACCGCTAGTACAGTCATAAGTTTACGTACCCTTGTGACGTGATTTTACCTCCGATTCCATTGATGTGAGTGACCTTTGGTATGATGAACTCGTTCATAGATAATGCAACGTCACACTTTATTGCACTTAGTGACGCAACTGTGTCGATTAGCCATATGTATTGTTTCCTGTTCACAGTAAATTGTACAGAGTTCATGTTGCCGTATGTTAAGACGTAATTAGTTATCACGAAAAAAAACTCTGGGTAATTTTATCTTCTAGGTCTTCTTTTTCGTCGGTAAGCTTTTACACTACATTTTAGTTCTGTTTTTGATTCTTGTAAGGTTTGCTTCCGAATCGTCCTTTAGTTTGGGATCTTGGTTTTTCTCTTCCTCTTGAATTATTCCTTTGAGGCCATTAGCTTGACCTTGCGTTATTAGGTTGTACGGACATTCTAGTCCTTGCTCGATGATTTTTTGTTGCGTGTGTACCTCGGCCGCGTACGTAACTACCTTGTTTCAGGGGAGCACCACCTTGTCTCGGGGGACCACCCACGCGCTGCACGTAATTATGCACGTAGAATACTTGTTCCGATGATGACGTCTTGGCACCTTGTATTGCCTCTCTTAATGGCGTGTATTTATATTTATAGCATGGCATTCAATTTTCTTGGACAGGCATTTGTTTAATTTCTTCCAAATAAGGTAGATAAATAACAAAGTGATGATAACAGCTATGGTTATAGTCACCAACGAGATGTTGTACAAAGATGTTGATGAAGTCACCTGAGTTGCACTTACGCTGTTGCCTGCACCGTTCTGAGCGATGGTGATATCTTCTCTTTGCGACTGGATTTTTGCTGAGTTGCTGCCCATTGTTCACGTTATCCTTGAAGACTACGGTTCAACAATGTTTCTCGGGAAACAGTGGCTGGCAGGATCGCCATGTGGAATTACGCGGGGCGCGGCGGTGGTGTTGAAGTAAAACAAGGTAGTTGTTGGGTAGTTGTCACTGAACTCTCTTTATTGTACATTTTCCAAAGGTTTATATACAGGCTTTTCCTACTTAATTATACGTCACATGACATTTCCTTAACCTGTGGCATTCCACTTATCTAGGAATATTTTACAAGATAATAAAACAATGTTATTTACTAAAGGTCAGTTGACGTATGAATGATGCTGTGTGTCGTCACACACCACAACCTACAAAGCGTTACGCCTCGGATTCAGACTTGTCGAGAGTGAATGTGACCTGTGTATGTCTATACGGATAGTATAATGTTATCTATACAGTATTCCAACTTCATACAAACGGACGAAACGCGAGCTATACTTGTACCTACGCGCCTCGATTTCGGCACGCAAACAGTCGCGACTATGTCACAGTGACGAACGGACGGTGTGTTGTTTTTTAACAATAACGGCGCTATTTATTTTCAAACAATAAGTTCAAGTACATTTTAATATGACGAATAGGATATATTGTGATATTTATTGTTGTATGAATTTTTAATGAAGCTTTATATTCGAATGCGGATTTTTTATACTTTATAATTAACTAGCGGTCCCCCGCGACTTCGTCCGCGCGTTTTGAGTTTGCTCCCTCCTCTCCCGTCGCAGCGTGATGTTTTATATCCTAAAGCCTTTCTCAATAAATAAGCTATTTAACACAGAAATATTTTTTCAAATCGGATCTGCAGTTCCTGAGATAAGCGCGTTCAAACCAACAAACTTTTCAGCTTTATAATATAACTAGCGGTCCCCCGCGACTTCGTCCGCGCGTTTTGAGTTTGCTCCCTTCCCTCCCGTCGCAGCGTGATGTTTTATATCTTAAAGCCTTACTCAATAAATAGGCTATCTAACACAGAAATACTTTTTCAAATCGGTTCAGCAGTTCCTGAGATAAGCGCGTTCAAACCAACAAACTCTTCAGCTTTATAATATAATTAGCGCAAGCGCACGTTGTGATGTTAAAACTGTGATAGCTCCTAAGATATTTATTGGAATCAAATGATATACAGAACAACTTTGTTCTAAATGAAATGCTCGTGATGATGAATGTCTTTATTTTGATAAGTAAAAATACCTGTGTGTATAATACACCTCTAAAAATGATGCATTATTTTTTTACAAATTTATTAACATAAAAAAGGTTGTAGTAAGTCAACCATAACAGATAAACATATGCTGTCGCGGACTTTATTATAGAACTCTTAATGCTGAATAATCCTGTCATACATGATTTTTGTGTAACTTAAGCGGTTTCCGCAGCGTACGCAGCGGAAGCTCTCAAAAGGAATATCTTTCTCCCGTTTTCGCAACATTTTTCATTGCTGCTGTGGTCTTATGAGTTGTATCTTTATGTTATATAGCCTAAAGCCTTCCTCGATAAATGGACTATTCAACGTAAAAAAGATTTTTCAAATCGGGCCAGTAGTTTCTGAGATTAGCGCGTTCAAACAAACAAACAAACAAACAAACAAACAAACAAACTCTTCAGCTTTATAATATTAGTATAGATATAGATTAGCGCAAGCGCACGTTGTACTGAAGCTGCGAACATTATTTTGGTGCGGAGTTATGTTAAAACTGTGATAGCTCCTAAGATATTTATTGGAATCAAATGATATAAGGCAACTTTGTTCTAAATGAAATGCTCGTGATGATGAATTTATTTATTTTGATAAGAATAAATACCTGTGTGTATAATACACCTCTAAAAATGATGCATTATTTTTTTTTCCAATTTATTAACATAAAAAAGGTTGTAGTAAGTCAACCATAAAAGATAGACTTATGCTGTCGCGGACTTTATTATAGAACTCTTAATGCTGAACAATCTTGTCATACATGATTTTTGTGTAACTTTAGCGGTTTCCGCAGCGTACGCAGCGGAAGCTCTCAAAAGGAATATCTTTCTCCCGTTTTCGCAACATTTTTCATTGCTGCTGTGGTCTTGTGAGTCGTATCTTTATGTTATATAGCCTAAAGCCTTCCTCGATAAATGGACTATCTAACATAAAAATAATTTTTCAAATCGGGCCAGTAGTTTCTGAGATTAGCGCGTTCAAACAAACAAACAAACAAACTCTTCAGCTTTATAATATTAGTATAGATTAATAAAGCACTGCATCCGTACGTCTCAGTTGAGGCGGAAATATTTTTCGGTAGCAAATTTATAAGACCGATTAATCATTTAAACATAATGTGATTTTTTAATTAAATCTACTAATCAAAAAACAACACGCATTTTTATTGATACTTCCTATTCAATCCACAAAATATTTTATTCGTTTCCAAAAACAAGTATATTTACCCCTTAAATGCATTGAGTTTTTAACTAAAACTGAAAGCCAATTGTATTTTTTTATTAGGCTGTATGTTACGATGCCCGTAGACTATTTGTCTAGCGAAAAAAAAAACAAAGTCTCTCGTATTGGTCCAACATAATATGTTAAGAGTTCCTGTTAATAGATCAAAAAAAGACGTGATTGAAAGTAAAATAAAATTTACTTACGAGTACTACATAAATGAAGATGAGGGAAGAAGACCAGTGTGTCAAAAAATTATTCTTAAAACCTCAAATATTGGACAGAATTTTTTACTTTACACTTTAAGTAATTCTATGGAAGGGCTTTCTGGAGAACAAAAGCGGAAGAATTCCACACACCCAAAGTAAAATGAGACTGTTATAGCTTCAGCGCGGTGCTACATCGAGTCTCTTCCATTCCTTCCCTCACATTATTATCGCAAAAACACAAACAAACTATATTTACCACAAGAATACAAAAATGTCACTAACGTTTATCATTTGTATCAAAAATTTTGTAAAGTAAAACAGGAAGACTATCTAGGTGAGCGGAAGTTTAAAGATCTTTTCAAATCAGAATACGATAATATTTCCGTCCACGTTCTGAAAAAAGATAAATGCAAATTTTGTACCAAAACCGAAAACAATCTTAATCAGACAAAAACCAAGGACGATTCCGAAACTATCAAAGCTCATGTCGAAGAAAAAGACGCAACATATGAAAGATTTGAATGTCATCAAAAATTGCATTTAATAGACAAGGACACTATAGTATCAAGCATTGACTTACAGAAAGTTTTAAACACACCCCATGGTGATAACATTTTACTATACTGCAGTAGGAAATACACTGTGTACAACTTTACAGTGTATGAATGTTCAACTCGGAATGGTTTTTGCTACACATGGGGTGAATGCAATGGAAAACGAGGTGCCAAAGAAATAGGTACTTGTATTTATAAATATTTGCAAAACGTTGATGATAGAGAAATAAAAAAGTCATCTTTTATTGCGATTATTGTAGCGGCCAGAATCGCAATAAAACCATTATTTCTGTGTTCAAAGGGTTTTTGACAGTCTCTAAAATTATTGAAACCATTCAAATTAATTACCCCCTGCCGGGTCATAGTTACATGCCTGTAGATAGCATGCATTCTTTCATAGAGCGTGAAGTGCGGAAATTGGTAGTTTTGAGCCCTACACAATGGCCTAGCTACACAGAGTTAGCTCGTAAAAATCCATGTCCATATAAGGTATTTACTCTTGAACACGATGATTTTATTGACTGGGACCCACTAATGCAATAATGTTTTCCGACTAGCACAAAAAACTTACATGTGTCAATGATTAGGATTGCCACGATGAAGAAAAAAGACGTAAAATCTATCAAAACTAAACATTCCATAAAATCTGATGCAATTACCTGTGAAGTCAAATTAGACGTTAAAGATTTAGATCCAAATGGAAAAGATATAACAAAGGGAAAAAAAAAGGCAAGAAAAAAGGAGAAGGAAAAAAGACAACTGATAAAGTTTCACTAGTGGATGGCGTAAGAGATCAATTTGAAAGAAAACAGGCACACGCATAATCCATAGTACATTATGATACAAGTGTGCTAAGTTGACCATTATATACCAGGCGACATTGTGTGCGCAAGCGCGAAAGCGAGTGCGCCATAAGAAAGCCGCATATATTATGATCGTGTGCCAGTACACGTGTTTCATACGACGTTTTTCAACACGCTTGCTTGGAAAAAACAAGACTCTAATTACTTATTTACGAAATTTGGCGCGTTTTTTTCTATTGCCGCGATACCGATGCGCGCGCAAGGCTAAGGCGCGAATTAGATCGGCCAACAGTCAAGATTAAAAATATAATAATCCGTCTTTAAAACACAAATTACAGAAAATTTTAAATGAATTTGATTGTTTTTTAGTTATAAAGCTGGATTTACCATTTATTGAAATAAATATGTACATACTTTTATTTTTCGCATTAATACTGTTTGTTGCTAAAATAAACGTTATAACCTGACTAAATTATATCGCTTCTTCTTGTTCGGGTTAATAAACTAAACGCACTAGTGCAATTATATACTAAAAAAGCACGCGTGTTTAATATCTAGGATTATGAGCCTAAAATCGGTGGTATAAAAACGTCCTTTTGAACAAGTGTGTTGAAAAAATATTAAATATACGAGTACTTACTCGTTTGTACGGTTTCACCCAAATGTATTTCAGTTTTAGCTAACTTGCACTTTTAGGTGCGTGCTGGTGTTTTATTTTTATTTTTAATAAGTATCGCATAACTACGCTGTACCGTCGGACATTGTCCTGCTTATTGTAATATGTATCACCTACAATATACATTTTATCGACTTATACCACGAACAATCAGCGAAGTTAAGTCCGAATAATAGCTTGAAGTTCCTAACGTATCTATGTAACGGAAAGAAGAAAACTAATGAGTACCTGCAGTCATCAAGCCAACTACAAGAGTAGTAGGTGTATATTGGGCATTCTAATTCACTTTTTTCTTCACCATTCGCTCTCTTCGTTCGCTCATTCGAAAAAAGTGAATTATTCCTGCCCAATATACACCACAACATTACAAAATCAGAAAACATACCGGTGAATCGTATTCCCCAGATATCCATTGTCTCGCAATACACCACAAAATTACAAAATCAGAAAACATACCGGTGAATCGGATTCCCCATATATCCATTGTCTCGCAATATACTTGTCTTTCACCGCTTTACCTCGATCACAGTTTTTTTCATTCACTGCACTATATTTTGTTAGCACACCGAGAGGAATCACTATTGTAGGTAAGGTTTATTCAAGCCCGCTTGGTCGTGCAATATTCGTAAGTATTGTTGAACCAGACCGTTGTAGTGTTTGTCTCCGAATACGTCGGCACCCAGAACAAAACCCCTTCTTTAGTTATCTTAGGAGTGGTTATTTCTGGCCCATTGGTCGTACCGCCGTAAACCTTGTATTCAGAAAACATTGGCACCTAGAACTAAAACCTTCCACAGGGGATGATACATTCTAGTCCGCTTGGTCGTGCCGATGTTGCTGAATAGTTGAGAGTACTAACTACTTGGATCTGTTTCATCGTAATTGTTTGCACCAAGAATAAACCTCACTTCGTGTAATGCTCGTAGCGTTCAATAAAATACTGATGCACAATTACACACACTCATGAACAAAGTCAGTGGTTCATATGTGAAGCGTCAGCACTTAGTTCCTGCTGCCTACAATCCGAGTATCGGAAGTGATGCGCAATAATGCGATACCCTTGCGGCGGCCAACTGTCATACCTATTTGTAGCCGTTCCTGCGCACAAATAATAAGCCGAATAATAAAATGAAATTAGCTTTAGAAAAAGGTTCTATATAATAAAATAATATAATGTCATTCCACATGTATTGAAACGGTTTAATAAGTTTTTCAAATTAGTTTTCATGTAATAATCATTCAAAGAAACAACCAATTTATTGGCGTTCCCGTTGTGACGAAAATATCATTGTCCCTAAGCAGCAATGATCGGTCTATCTATATCTTGATTTTATATTAGGATTTTACTTGGCTTATTGCCTTTTTTATTTTTTTTAAGTATGAGAATAATATGAGATACCAAAAATTATCTGTGGTTGATTTTTCCCACTGATAGATCACATTCAGCGATGACGAATCATCTTCAAAAGACCAAAGTTGTAAATCTACAAGGAACCCTAGCGCTACCAATACGTTAATGCCAAATACCGCAGCGTACAAAAGCACAGTCAACGGGAACGACATTCGTCCATAGGTATGATTTATAAAGCTAGATATAATTAACAGTTTTTGAATCATTTAAAGTTTTTATCGGAATGGGAATACGAGTAAGATATCTTCAAATATCAAGATTGCCTCCAAATTTTACATTTTTGATTTCTCTATGCATGCATAGTGAAAATTTAATAGTGAAATTTCAGCGTTATATCACGTAATTAAACCTTGTTTTTTATATTTATATCGAAATCACAAAAACCAAAACGTGTACTTTATGTAGGTATAAAATTGTGCTATAAATATAAAATATGTTATTAATATGCTTGGTTCTAACTGTTCTTTAAGTTTTTTCTTTTCTGTCGAATATGCAGTTTTATACTTAGTATAAGCTTACACAGAAATTTTAAACATGAAGGTACAGTCAACAGACACAAAACAACAAATTAACAATAAACTATTTAATGTTCCTTAATATTTTTCTATACCTAGTTTTTTTGCATCTACGTACCTAGTTGTTTATATCAATTTAATAGGTTGATTGAAAATAGTAATTTGTTTTGCCGCAAGGCAATACGTCATTTCTAGTTTTATGTGCGTGTTGTTAGGCTTTTTTTCATTACTGTTATATATTTGTATGTTAAGAATACTTAAGATAAGATACTATATTGCATAAAACACACCGTAGGTGGATAGACATTTTAAAAATTGTAGATCAGTTAAAAATCTAACATTCCTCCCTTTTTTTTATAAATGATTGGTGATCAAATTCTATTGTATGATTTAATAAACTAAAGACTGCACTGCATACTAATATAGGTAATCATTATACGAGATATCTAAACTTCTGCCGACTGTACTTAAATTATCCTTTGGATTTGTGTTTGCGAAATTCTATTTAGCTTAGTTTTCCACAAAAAATATTAACATTTTATAATTCGCTGATTGTTACAAAATATGTCAGGTTTCGCCAATCTATGATATATGAATATTAATGTATGAATATTAATTAAAGGTTACGTTTATGTAGTTAACTTATAAAATAAAATTGTTGTCAACCATTTTTTCTGACTTAGGCCGTTTCCTGACTGGTCGGTGCGGTATCGGTGTGCTCGGTATACGCGGTACCGCAAACTTACCGAGCGCCTATATTTCAATCAACGCTTCCTGATTGGCTCGGTACGCGCGGGAGCGGGGCGGGATCGTTTCGTTTTACCGCGCCTCGGTATGCACTGTCCAGTATGCGCTCGGCATTTACAGAGTTGTCGCATGTTTTTTGATCGCGTTTGAAAACAAATGGCGGCGGAAAAAGATATTCAAGTCGTTTTGGTGCAAGAAATTGAAAAGCATCCTGCTTTATACAACTTCAAATTAGCAGAATACT
This sequence comes from Pyrausta purpuralis, assembly GCA_963924145.1. Classification (NCBI taxonomy): domain Eukaryota; kingdom Metazoa; phylum Arthropoda; class Insecta; order Lepidoptera; family Crambidae; genus Pyrausta; species Pyrausta purpuralis. Next base: position 19,631,279 of record OZ001652.1, on the reverse strand, counting down.
CCAAAAAGGACATCACAGAAAAGGCATGGAGTGAAATATCAAGTAAAATATCTTTGTCTGGTACGTATTTTCTTTTAATATTTTATACACAATAATTGTTTTGCCATGGAAGGGCTCCTTGCGGAGTGGTAAAGTAGTTAGTTAAGTATTTTCGTACAACCAGTCCGGATGATACGGCATTTACATGAATTACATTCTGTTCAAAGTTACGAGTTTGTGCGGTGTTCTCAATATCAACAGGAGAATATGATATTCCGTCTTTTGATCTGATAAAATTGTGTAGGACACATGCTGATTTTATGATATTGTTTATTGTTTCATATCTTAAACAACGAATAGGAGTCAAAAAAACTTGGAATTTTTGTGTCATCATCCCAAAAGCACATTCAATAGTTTTTCGCGCTCTAGAATGTCTGTAGTTGTAGATTCGTTTTTCATTCGTGATTCTGGCCATCGGATATGGACGCATCAGTCTGCGTGTCAATGGAAATGCATTATCTGCTACAAAATAATATGGCACTTCTTGTTGCGTATTATCATGGGGTAATCGAGCCGCTGTAGGAATATTAATACCATCTCGTTCTAGCCAGTAGCTTAGAGCTGAAGACCTAAAAACACCGCCGTCGCTATTTCTTCCAGCATATCCTGTTTCAATCATTGTAAATAGACCATCAGCATCACAAATAGCAAATAATATGATGGAATGGTAACCCTTATAATTATAATTTGTTGACCCAGAGTTGGGCAATTGTTGGATTCTTACGTGTTTCCCGTCCATGGCACCCAAACAATTTGGCATATTCCAGAGTTCGTAGAAACGATTTGATATCTCTTTCCATCGTTCTTTAGAAGGTATGGACATATAATCTTGTTGTAGTACTCTCCAAATTGCTTCAGTTGTCTCAGTAACTATATCTGACACAGTACTAATACCTCTTGCAAAGTAAAGCGCCAATGAGGTGTAAGTAGCCCCCGTACCAAGATACCTAAAAAAAATCACACGAATTTGAGTGAAAAGGTTCTAGAGTGTGAGTGAGGATGCGTTATCATATCAATGATGGTCTGTGTTATATACAGGGTGTATTTAAATTAATGTCGGGCCTTTCAGAAGTTGATCCATATCGACAAATGAACAACTTTTGTTCTGTGACTTATGGGAAATTCGCAAAAATTTTTTTGTCTTCTCCATACATTTTTTAAAAAACCTAACCTCAAAATGTATGAGAACGATGAAAAATAACTTGCGAATTTCCAAAAGTCGTAGAACAAAAGTTGATCAGTTTTCGTTATAGATCAACCCCCTGAAAGGCCCGACATTAATTTAAATACACCCTGTATATATATATATATATATATATATATATATAATGTTTTTTTTACAGTTGCGGACTGCAAGGAAAAATGGCGCAATATAAGGTCTACATTCTTAAGAAGTATGAAAATACCACCAAGTGGTTCCAAACCTAAAAAACCATATTATCTAAAAGATGTTCTGGAATTTATTCTTCCATATGTCAAACCACTCAATGAGTCACAAAAACCTGGTAACATTCCGCCTGCTGAAGAAGGTGACAATTCAAGCCAAGCAGGGGTTCAAGAAGAGCAAGCCACGTCTGATTCTATTGAAGAAATACCGACTGAATCTACTGAAGAAACACGTGACGATTCTGTATTAGAGGGTTCATCGACGTCAAGTATTATTCAGTCTCATGGCACACGTCGACGACGCAAAAATAACGTTGATGATACTATGAATGTATTTTTGAAAAGAAAAATCGAAAAGCAAGATGTTGCCAAAAATTATACTAAAAATCAATCAATGATGAACCATTTTTTTCTGAGTATTCTTCCTGAGTTTGATGACATGTCAATTCAACAAATGCGCTCATTTAAAATTAAAGTTTTAGAACTCCTGGAGAATATTAAAGATGAAACACAAAGGATGCCTTCCACCTCTGCGTCGTGTCATTCGTATTCTAACTTGAGTGCTTACTCTCCAATATCATCTGTGGCCACTCCTGCCGCTGCGTCCTATCCATACACAAGTCCTACTAATGAAACACAGGAAACAGCGGTGAATTTTTCTCAGAATGATTGGCTTACTCAGTATGAGCAACAAGAAATGTAAACTGATTGGTTAATAAAACTACCTATAACATAGTTTTTTTATTATTAATTTCATAATATTCAGTGAAAAATGTTGATTATTTACTTACCGCAATGTAATCAGCAACCTTTCGTCAGCACTTACGCATTCTCTAAATGAAGTATTTTGTTTTGTAATTGCTGGACCAATAAGATGTAGAAGCTCTTTGTATGTTTCCTTTGACATCCTATACATGGATAGAAATTTAGGATCATCTTGAGACAGTTCTGTCGCAGCAACGAATAGACGACAATTAATATTTTTCTCTATGTACGGATGACGCCAATAGCGCTTTCGTCTTTTTCTCAAACGATAAATATAACACGCCACAACATCGTCATCACTTGAAGACGACATTTTCTCACGAAGACTAATGCAGCACTGTACAATTTTTACTGGCAAGTCAGTATACGAAAGCAGTACGGTACTGTTTCTGTATACCGAGCGTGCGTCCCCGCACCGATACCGCACCGACCAGTCAGGAAACGGCCTTAGCATTATTTTGTATGAAATAAGAGCCCTAAATCAATACACGCCATTTGCATCAGTGTCGTTACCTGTGATTACAATCAGTTCCTTCAAGTGATTCTCTAGTTCCTGCAAGCAAGAACATTCCCTGCATACCAATCATGTGTGTAAGTTTTTAAAAAAATCACTGACTTTGAAAACTCGTTATAGTGTAAATTTTACTAATCTTATCTTCCGTCGTTAGGTCGACCACTGAATACTACCAACGAGAAGTCTCAGACTCTGAAGACGAGTTCGCCGTCAAGCGCTCGCGCAAGACGAGCAACACAGTGTTTCCCGACTCTGAAGACTCTCCTAGTTAAAATGATTGAAATTTTATTATTAATTTACTAATATACTTAACATTTTTATTATTATACTTAAAATTTTTGTTTCAGTAAAAAAAGTAAGACGGCAAAAAAAACCGCATCGAAGAAGCGCAAGCCAGCTGAAGAGGTGCTCACCGATTCAGAAGACGAGCAAATAAATAAACAGTAAGTTTAAATCATTCACGTTACGTTTACTTAACAGTCGTTTAGATTTGTCAGTCAAACTATTATTCGGCAACGGTCATTAGATTGATTTAATGATTATGTGCAACTCAAATCATTACAAATATCAAGTTTTATCAACATCGATTCATTTCTAAGTGCATTCACAAAACTTTCCCCTTATTTAGTTTTATACGGGTGGTCCGTCCAATGACGTTATGATTAGGTCTTTTGCCTTCGATGTTATTAGGACTGTAAGTAAAAAAGCTGGAATAAATATTATATTTTAGTTTATTATTATTTTTATGTATTTGACACTGTCCATTGAACTATCAATACAACAATCAGTCAAAATTCCAAAACAAAAGCTTATCAACCATAAAACATAAAAAAACATGAAAAGTATAAACTTATCTACAAAACAGGTGCATCGGGCACATGCTCCCCTTTTCAAAATAAGGGAACCACCTTCTTTATTGGTCTGCGTAATACGCCTGCCTGGGTGCTAATGTCTACTACCCGGGTCACACCATCCCTTCCTGGGTACAACTTTAGCACGCGACCTTTAGGCCACGATCCTCGTGGTAAATTCCCGTCAGCAATAACCACAACATCTCCGACAGCGATTTTCGGTATCTGCCCGTGTACTTTTCTTGGAGAAAGTGTAGGCAGGTACTCAGATACCCATCTTTTCCAGAAATGATCGACGACCTACGACTAATCGATCGACCATGCGTACGGCTCTCTTCCAAGCTGATCTACTGTATGCATCACTATCGTCCAGGTTAGCCGGGATTGAACGTCCGGAAGAACATCCTAATATAAAATGGTTTGGCGTAAGAGCTTCAGGATACTGGGGATCGCTAGCGATGTGAGTTAGTGGGCGTGAGTTGATGAGCGCCTCCGCTTCACAAAGGAGTGTGACAAAAATCTCATCAGTGGGTTTTCTGGCGGTTGCTTCTAAAGTCACTTTTAGGGATGTTTTGACAGACTTCACTAGTCGTTCCCAGGACCCTCCCATAAAAGGAGCTGATGGTGGGATAAACTTCCATCGGATCATCTCTTGGGCCGAGAAATTGGAAACTGCTTGTTGGTATAAACTTTTCAACTCTCTGTTAGCTCCGATGAAAGCAGTACCGTTATCCGAGTGTATTTCAGTGGGTGTCCCACGTCGGGCTATAAATCTTCGTAAAGCCATTATAGCTGCATCAGACGAAAGGGAGTGCACAACCTCTAAATGTATGGCACGAATAGTTAAGCAAGTAAATAATGCCACATAACGTTTTTCAGTCCTTCTCCCGATAACGACTGTAGTAGGTCCAAAATAATCAAGGCCTACGAATGAAAAGGGTCTATGGTGGCGCGCCAGTCTTGCTTCCGGGAGATTACCCATTACTGGTTGAAACGTCGTGCTGCGACGAACTTTGCAGAATTGACAATTGTGAGCAACCAACCTTATGGTGTTTCTGAGGCCCACGATCCAGTATGACTGTCTTAGTTCATTAACTACCGTCTCAGTATTAGCATGGGCCGCCTTTCTATGGTAATGATTCACAAGAAGTCTTGCAGATGGGTGTTTTCCAAAAAGTAGAATGGGGTATTTCGCATCTTCATGCACGTCGCTGACGGCCGTAATTCGAGATGACAGGCGTAATAAGTTATCTTTATCTAATACGGGGGTAATTTACAAAGCCTACTGCGGTGTGACACAGGTAAATTATTTTTCACGCAACGGATTTCATCAGAAAATGTGTCCAGTTGACTTTTACGTAAAATGTGAATAGTTGCCAAACGTAAATCATCTGAGGTAAGCGTATTAGGCAGAGACTCTTGAAACTGTTGGCTAGCGTTTTGGGTTGGCGGGGGATGAAAAGTGACAATTTTATTTTGTAACCTGTTATTTAGATTTACGTGAACATTTTGTTTTCTATAAGCGCGAATTCTAAGTATGGATAAATAACGATGAGCGTAAGCCGTAGCTTTGACCAAACGCAACCATGAACTAAAACGCTCTGCGTCCGCAGAAAGTGGTAGGTCAGAGACTACGCTTTCGGTTTCATTGATAAAATGAGAGTGATCTAAAGGATATTGAGGTGAAATAATAGTTGGTTCTTCAGGCCAGTTTGAAGTTAACAAAAAATCAGGGCCCTTGATCCAACGAGATTCGGAGGTCATGGGGCCACGACTCAGGCGCGTAGCATCATCAGCAACGTTAAGACCGCTAGGTGCCCAACGCCACTCACACACGTCCGTGAGTTCTATTATTTCACCCACTCTGTGGGCTACAAATGTGTTATAGGAACGTGCATCATTACGAAGCCAATCCAAGACGTTCATAGAATCGCACCAAAAAATGCGTTTAGTAGGTTTTACTCTTACTGCGTCAACGATGGATGAAGCTAAACGGGCTGCTATTAGTGCGGCTTGTAATTCTAGTCTAGGAATACTTGATGGTTTCAAAGGAGTGACACGTGATTTGCTACAGATTAAGGCGAGCTGTACGTCTCCATTAAGGTAACTAAAACGCCAATAAGCTACAGCTGAGTAAGCTTGTGCACTGGCGTCCGCGAAGACGTGCAGTTCTACTTGAAACGGGTCTGAACTTTGCAAATTGTAACAGCGCGGAATTTTTAATTCAGACGTTGAAATTAAATCTTGAAACCATTCGTTCCACGCTAAAGTTTCTGAATGAGGAAGTTCTTTGTCCCAGTCTAAGTTCAAGCGCCAAATGTTTTGGAATAAAATGCGTCTACGAATTACAATTGGGGCTAGAATACCTAAAGGATCAAAAACTCTCATTATAAAAGAAAGTATAATCCGCTTAGTGAGTGGGTTAGGTAAAGAATCTTGACCATCCCTAACAGGTGTATTAAAACCTAACTGATCTACAGAGGGAAACCAATACAGGCCCAATGCCCGGATGCAAGGGCTTAATACAGAAAAATTTGCGATATTAATGCCTGATGGCATAGATTCCGATAGGAGGTGTTTTGGAATAAGATCGAGGGCAGATGGGTCATTAGAAATCCACCCGCGCATCTCTAGTCCAGCACGAGCATGAACATGGATAATGTCGGCGGTCAAACGAGCAGCCTGGTTGCTTGAACTGACGGATCCTATATAATCATCCATATAGGTATCTTGGATAATAGCTTGCGCTGCTTCAAGAAACTGATCTTGAACCTCTAAAGCATTCTTATTTTTCATAAAAAGCGCTGAAAAAGGACTTGACACGGCGCCAAAGATCATAGAAGACATTCTGTAAACTCCTATAGGTTCACTAGGGCTGTCTCGCCATAAAAATCTTTGAGCATCTCTATCTTTTTCAATTATTTTAAACCTTGGAAACATTTCCTTAATATCAGCGGTCAGCGCCACCTTACATTCTCTAAATCGAAGTAAAATATCAAAAAGAGATTGCAATAGATCAGGACCGGTTAATAATAATGAGTTTAGGCTAACTCCTTTAGATTTTGCGGCTGCATCGTGGACGACACGAAGCTTTGCCGGTTTGTTTGGATTAACTACCCCAAAATGTGGTAAATACCAACATATAGAGTCTGAAGGATGATAGGTTTGACATTTTTCTGCATAATCTTTTGTAATCATGTCTTGCACATTTATTTTGTAACGTTCAGCGTAAGCCGGGTCGCTTATCATTTTTTTTTCAAGATTTAAAAAACGAGACAAAGCCAAAGGGTAACTATTAGGTACAAACGGGCTGTCAGATTTCCAAAGCAAACCTATTTCAAAACGTCCGCAAGGTAACCGGTTCGCAGTACGTTCTAATATCTGGATTGCGCGTTCATTTTCCACACTACGTGGTTCTTTCTTGGAAATGCCGATAGCATCTAACCTATAGTGTTCTTTTATTAAAGTTTCTATAAAGGAATTATTACCAGTCTCAGTTGAGTCATCAAAAGAGGCGTGATTGACGAATGTAACTGACTTTGTTCTACTGCTACTAAAACCAAATAAAACCCAACCTAGCGCTGTTTTGATAGCAACTGGTTGCGATCTAGAACCTTTTCGTACAGCTTGTGGTAAAGTTAAATGCCAGTTGTCTATACCTATGACGAGCTTTGGTTGAATATTATCATAACAAAGAAACGGAGTCAAATCTGAAAGGTAAGGAATATTGATAATATTTTGAGATAAAACGGTTTGTTTACATAATTTCAAAGATTTAAAAGAACGTGCTTGGGAAATTTTGTATGTTTTATCAGAGTGTAAACCCTTAATATCAAAATCTATATATTCAATTTGTGTGTTTTTTGATAGACCACCAACACACTTAAGGTAGGTAGAAGCAATAGGCCCTCGCGCTCCTATTTGCATTGCGAGGTCAGAGTCTATAAAGGTAGCTGTGGCTCCGTCATCCAGTAAGGCATGTGTTGTAATGCTTCCACTTGGACCCGAAATTACAACAGGAATAATCTTAAGTAATGGATTAAAGGTAGAAGAAAACTCCTTACTGTTCGACGCAGTTGAGCTATTAGCATGAGCCACAAAATCTGAAGCGGGTTGAGAACTAGTCGAAGGTTCGGCGGTTTTATCAACTGTCTGGGAATCCCTAGAGGAAGACAACTCATTTTGTTCATCCTCGTCTTCATTTTCTACTATATAAGCTATGTGCAAAAGTTTATGATGATTTGAGTTGCATTTTGTACTGTTGCAAACTTCTTTTGATGAATTGCAATTTTTATAAGTATGCGAACCTTTTTTAAGACATTTATGGCAAACTTTTTTATTTTTTACAAACTGCCATCTGTCATTGACAGAAAGTGACTTAAACTTGTCACAATGACTTAAATCGTGTTTATTATTACAAAAACAACATGATATTTTGTCTATATTTAAAGAATTATTATTAATTTCATGACTTTTAGCGGAGAGATGCTGTGGGTGGGCTGTGATTAAGGTGTGGCTATCTTGTTCAGTGCATTTATGTTCATTTTTCTTTACAACGCCGAGTAAATCTGTGACGCCAAATTCTAGCTGGAGGTCGACTTCACGAATTAGAAAACGGGCAAAAAGCTCGAGCTTCGTAAGCTCACCATTGCGAGAAAAGTGAACGCACGCGTAGTCTGCCCACCGTGTTTGTAGTAAGGGTGTTAATTTACAGAGTAAAGATTGATATACCTCTGGTGACTCTAAATAAGCCTTTTGATCCAAGAGTTTAATCACCTCGATAGAATTGCGTACTCGGCAAGCGAAAACGTTAATATCACTTCCGTCAGCAAGTTCAGGTAGTGCACGGATCGCCGCAACTTCTTGGAGTACAATTAGTTCAGGTCTTCCAAACCTCATCTCCAAAGCTTCTATAACATCTAAAGGATTACGTGCTGTCACTAACAAAACGGCCACCGCTTCATAGGCTGCTCCTTTCAGTGCCATGGTGATACGTGCCAAGTTGTCTGAAAATGAATACATATCCTTTGAATCATTATACATACGTTTAAATTTTAACCATTCTAAAGGTTTTCCGTCAAAAGTAGGTAGCCTTCCATCGCCTACTTTCCGTTGTGGTTGGTTTTGTGTAGCTAGTGCTACAATAGCTTGCGCCAAGTTTCCTATTTCTGTGGACAGAGGAGTATTTTTAAGATATTCAATATGCCCTATTTCACCTTGATTGCTATCTCGTTGAGTTATATTAGGCACCATTTGAGGTACCTCCACAGAACACTGCATATCAACAGGAGACCTGTTGTTGACGGGAAATTCCCTATTTTTAGAATTCTGTGACTTATTAACAATTTCAGTGGGGGGCATAGCTAAATCTACACATTTATCAAGCCACTTTTGTACTTCTCGGTTAATACTACGGTGAGAACATCTGGACAAATGGTGTAAGCCATTTTCCAAATTTGCTATTTCCGCTTGTTTCAGGAGCTCCATGGCTGTGCGTTCTTGTTCTAGAACGCGACGTTCATGTTTACGTTCGCGTTCCATTTGCTCTCGTTCCAAGTTGGCCAATTTTTTAGCATACTCTGCTTCAATCATCAATCTTCGACTTCTTGACGAATTTGTGACGGATGTACCTGAAACAGAGCTACCTGATTTGTTGCTGGGAACACCAGCGAGTTTGATCGCGGATGCAGAAGAACAAGGCTTTTCTTGTGCCTGCGCCGCCGCATTCGTGGATTTTTTTGTAGCACTTCGCAAAATCATTTTAGGGCCGAGGACCAATATATGATTAGGTCTTTTGCCTTCGATGTTATTAGGACTGTAAGTAAAAAAGCTGGAATAAATATTATATTTTAGTTTATTATTATTTTTATGTATTTGACACTGTCCATTGAACTATCAATACAACAATCAGTCAAAATTCCAAAACAAAAGCTTATCAACCATAAAACATAAAAAAACATGAAAAGTATAAACTTATCTACAAAACAGGTGCATCGGGCACAGACGTCAATATTTTTTTTTGAATTCCTCCCTCCTAGGGGTACCAAAAAATACCCCATGTATGTTACTCGTTTTTTTTTAGTTTTCGAGATACGATTTTTTTTTATGCTTTCATCGAAAATTTCGCTAGTGTTTACTTAAAAAAATTACATAAAAAAATCTGATCGGTTTTTTTGTGTATTTTTTTGACACCTTTTTCTCGTGAAGTGTTCTTTCACATGCATAAGAATTAACTGCCTAACATTGCTGCATGTTGTAACAATTTGTTCCAAAGTTAATAAATTACGTTTCGCTAGAGTATAATTTTCAAATACAAATTTAAAAAAAAACAAGAAGGTTGCAAAGATTCTAGTAAATTTTAAAAACTTCTCTAGTCTCTAAGCTTTCTAAAAAGTACAAAAAAGTGGTAGGTAAAGGGGCCATTATTTCCTGTAATCGGGCTTCAAACGTAGCGGGGTGAAAATTTGGCCAATTAAATAACTTCAATTAAGGAACTTGAATTTCATGAAAATAAATTCTAACGCCTTAAAGCATTTAAAAAATTCTCCTTAGAGATTTTTAAAATTGTGTTATTTATTTTATTACATTATTGCTTAGTTTTAGGATCACTGTCAGCGATCCAAACGAAGCTAAAACATGTCACGCACAAAAGGATGACTCGTTAAGTGCATTTCTTAGATTAAGGCATTTTTTTAAGGCGCTGTAGATTATGTATTGAAGTGGGATCCACCGATCAGTTTTTTTAAGTTATTTTTTTAAGTAAACACTAGCGAAATTTTCGATGAAAGCATAAAAAAAATCGTATCTCGAAAACTAAAATAAATCGGGTAACATACATGGGGTATTTTTGGGTACCCCTAGGAGGGAGAAATTAAAAAAAAATGACGTCATTGACGTCATTGAATGGACCACCCTGTATAAGTATGAAAATGTGATACAGTTGCTAGGTAATTACTTAATAGATATGGGTGAACTCTATTACATGTTCTATGATAAAATCAAGTTCTCTCAATAAAGTTAGTGATATTCATTAGAGGTGTGTTAAATCTCATAGTTAAAATGTTTGCCTTTTTTAAAATTAATTATTGATTTTTATGATCAACACAGGTTTAACTTTTTAATATACTTAACATTTTATTTCAGTAAAAAAGTAAGACGGCAAAAAAAACCGCATCAAAGGCTGAGGAAGAGCTCACCGATTCAGACGACAAGCAACAAAATAAACGGTAAGTTTAAATCATTTACGTTACGTTAACTTAACAGTCGTTTAGATTTGACAGTGAAACTATTATTTGACAACGGTCATTAGATTAATTTAATGATTATATGTGTCACTCAAATAATTACGAATATCAAGTTTTATCAACTTCGATTTAGTTCTGAGTGCATGCACAAAACTTTCCCCTAATTTAGTTTTTTATGTAAGTATGAAAATGTGATACAGTTACTAGGAAATTACTTATAAATATTGGTGAACTATATAGCATGTTCTATGATAAAATCAGGTACTCTCAATTAAGTTTCATGATATTCATTAAGAACCTTATGATTACAGAGCAAGTGAAGCTGCAAAAAAAGTCCGGCAACCAAGAAGCAGAAGCCCTCTACGAGCGCGGAAAAGAGAGCTCCAGCTTCAGGTTGGAAGTTGGAGCTGGACGACGAGGAGGAGATCGAGTCGTCCACCAACAGCAAAAATATCAAGACGGCGTTACGCATCTGAAAGAAAATGAAGCTTTGGTAATTTGTGACTTTTCTCAAAACTACGAATCGAAACTAAGCTCAGAGATTCAGAGCATGCACTTTGGTGGGTCTAAATGTCAGATTTCTCTACACACTGGAATGGTCTTCTTCAAAAATAAATCCCAGTCATTTTGCACAGTGTCACCGAGTACTATTCACCAACCACAAGCGATCTGGGCACATTTAAAACCTGTGCTTGAGTATATTGAAGAACATCAGCCTCAAGTTACTGTCATTCACTTTTACTCCGATGGCCCTACTTCGCAGTATCGCCAAAAAAACAATTTCTATCTGCTCAGCGTTTTTAGACAAAAACGGAATTTGGACTATTGCACGTGCTTATTTTTTGAAAGTGGCCATGGTAAAGGTGTGGTGGATAGGATCGGAGGCACAGTGAAAAGAGTTCTAGACAGAAATGTTTGTTTTGGGAGAGACATTTTAAATGCTTCGGACGCTTTTTATATTTCGAAGGAGACTCTGTGCACAATTAAGGTTTGGTATATCTCTGAGAAAGAGATTGACGAAATTGCTGCTCTTTTGCCACAAAAGCTTTCAACTGTAGCTGGAACAATGCAGTTACATCAGATTTCAACAGAACAACCTGGAATTATTTCTTACCGAGACTTGGGATGCTTTTGTGGGTTACCCGCGTGACCCACAAAAGCATCTCTAAAAAAAAACAAAAATACACAAATTTGATGGAGTTCAGGAACAATCGGCTAGAAGACCTACGATTGACTCATTAAACGATATCGAACCATTGGATTTGATGGATGTGGATGTTGAGATAAACCTGAGGAACTATCAACGATGGATGCTATGAACTTTTGTTCAATTGACGATCTCGCTTATCCGGATCAAACTCTCTCAGCAAGGGAAAACGTGGACTTGAATTTTTCTGTCATCGGAGGAACTACAAAACCTGGCCTAACCAACTCATCGATAGACGAAGTAAAAACGTCTTCTAATACTGATAAGCCTAACTTTGGCCAAAGTGCTCTGCCGATTGATGATGATGTGAACTTTTCTCTCATTGAAGATACTACAAAGTCAATTACTAGCCAAACCGACACATCGATGGACGAAGTGAAAAAATCTTCCAGTATAAATATTGGTTATAAATGTTAGCCAAGGCAATTTACTGATGGATGACGCGGACTTTTCTTCAATCGGAAATATCAAAACGATCAATAATGGGAAAATCATTATTGAAATTATGGATAGCTAAATGACTACAAATGATGAAATGAGCGTTAAAGAGTCAACGGCGGTGGATTGTGTGCAA